>JAEIGP010000850.1:16810000-19210000 GCA_018904095.1 Zaprionus ghesquierei | reverse complement strand
GCTTTAATTGTATTTTCCTTGCCTGCTGTATAATCAATCAAATTAGTGTGCCCCCCCTTCCCCACCGCACACACTCCACCTCTGCTTTCGTACGTATTTCGGGTGTGGCTACAGCGAAAGTGATGTCTGAGAGTTGAGTCAGAGGTCAACCCCATCAGAATACATTTTAATTAGATTGATGGCCCTTGTGCAGTGTTGATTAACATCTGCAGCTTTGTATAGTAACTAGTTCTAGCACGATCGATGATCTGTCGAATACACAAGGAGTTATCATATTTCAACTTGTGCTGCTTATCTGACATACGTATCTCTAAATTATAGTCTATGGTCGGCGAGCTTGACAGCTGCCCAAATGTCTCTAGGCTCGCTTTTTTTTTTGGAGATGCCACCCAGTTTGTGTTGCTTCTCACGCTACGCTGCGTTCTGCATAAACCTTACGAGATAACGATCCTGCAAAATCGGGAAACCATTTCGAAGAGAAGTTCACAACATTCCAAAGCGTTTCACGTTAAGCTGTGCCAGTTTTGCCTCGAACAGGATGGCCAGCCACATGATCAATGATCGAGATCGTCACACACACACATACAGACAGACAGACGTGTGCACTGTGCAACCGATCTGGATCAGAGCAATATATATCCCGGACGGAGAGCGCACATCAAGCAGCGCTGATTGTCATAATTAAGGATGTTGTATGTCTGAGACGCTCCACTCGAGGCACCACTTGCAAAACCAACAACAGCGAGGCAGAGACGAAGATCGACAGTGTGTGTGTGAGAGAGAGAGAGAAAGAGGGGGAGATAACCGTAAGAACAAGTTTGAGGCGCAAGAAAAGGCAGCATGTTGCAAGTCAAAGATGAAGCTTCCGGTGCAGGTTTGCTTGCTGCCTGAGCAGTTTCAAGATCAGCCGCAACATCTCATAATTGCAGCTAAGCAAAATTATATACTACTGCGATCTGTGCGCAGATCTCTCGAGAGAGAGTAACGCATGTGTCATCCTCCTCCTCATTCCTCTCTCTCCCTTCCTCCTTCTCCTCTCAATTCCCACTCGACTCGCTGTCTGAGTAAATATGCCAGCGGTGCAGCAGAGATCGCCGGCTCAGCTGCGATCCACAACAATTACGCGACTCCAACTGTGACTATGTGTGTGTGTGTGTGTGTTGTGGCTTTGGCAATCTGTGGCTGCGGCCAAGCAAAGCAACCGCTCGACGGGACCGCACTCCGCACTCGAGACAAATGTATATCATTCATCAAATTAAAAGTTCAACCGCGTTGCAGTTGCCTGCCAGTTGCCGTGAGGCAACACTGCAGCGAGGGCAGCTCGAGAAATGTGTGAGAAAGAGTTTAGGGTAAAAGGAAAAGGCAAGCAAGAGGCTGAGAAAATGGATGAAAAACAAAAAGGATAAATGAAATATTTTGGATAAAAGCAAGGACTCAATTGTATTTACAAAAAATTTAGCTTGTTAACATAATAAATAAAATCCAAAAAAATTTCATCTTATAACAAACTGAATATATTGAAAATTTTTCTTATAAAAATATTTGATTTAATGAAATTATAAAAAAAATAAATAATAAAGAAAATAAATAAATTCATAATAATAATTTGCGTACAATAATTTTAAGTTGATAAAAATATATTAACAATTAAATTATTATATAATCTAAGTTTCTTATATTATTTTGATATTCATAGAATATATATTCTTAGAACGTTAAATGAAAATCACAAAATTCTAAATAGAACTTTGCATGACACAAGGAGAAATTTTGATTTATGATTGAATTATCTGAAATTTTTCATTTAATATTATTTATTTTTCTATTAATCTCTCTATTAAATTTTTCATATAATCTTCTATATTCTATATACAAATCAAAGCATCATATAATAAGCTTCCAATTGCTTTAGTTAAAGCCCCTAACAAATATGCCAGCAGATGTACAGCAAAGTCAACTGGCCTGTTATGTAGCTTAACCCTTTTCCACTTCGCAACTCTCTGCGCAACCCTCGCTAATGACAGTCCAGGCTGAGCGAACCGCAAGTCAGGGCAACTGACAGTGCAACTGTTGCTGTAGTTTTTGTAGCTGTTGCTCTATTTTACAGCCGGTCTTTAGTTCGGGGTCTGGGTCTGCCAATCATTGCTGCCACTGCTGCTCATCTCGTGCTCCGGTCTCCTCCAGTCTCCTCCATTCACTCAGCTCATCAAGTGAAGAGGAGGCTTCTACCATGCGCGATGCCCACTTGTTGTGCCCGAGTCGGGGGCCAAAATGCTTATTAAGAGGGGCTTTTCAACTTGACTGGCTTCCTGGGCCACTTTGTAGCATCTAAGGGGGAAGGCATATATAGATTTTATAGCTGCACAAGTGACCGCACTACGAACCGAACCGTGTGGCCTTTGGCCTCGCACATGACCCCGCTCTCCTGTTCTGCTCCCCTTTCCTTCTCCGCATGTGTTGCTGTTTTCTGTATTTTAAAATAGCATTTATAAGCTTAGAATGGCTTAAGAAATTTTATTGGTTATTAGTTTGTTGCCAGAATTGATGTCTCTTGGCTGCAGCCACAGTTGCTACACTTGCTGCCAGAGTTGCTGCTCCTTGGCCAACTTGGAGAAATCAAAGTATCTAATGAGCTTAGCACGTGTTGGCCATCTATATTCCTTGCCTTGCCTTGCCTTGCCTTGGCCTCTTCTTGTGTCCTGGTTTGTTATCTGGCATCCGTTTGGCTTGTTCGGTCTTGCCTTAAGACTTTAATCTTTAATTGCTTTTTGGGCTATGTGTGTGTGTGTGTGCGACTTTGTTGGCATTTGTATTTATGGTTCGAATACTCGTATGTGTATATAGAAAAGACGACCTGGGGCGGAACTTGCTGTTTTAGCACTTCAACTAATGAAACAATATTTCACTAGAGAAAGCTCAGCATGTTTCTGCACCTCGAGAGTGTGTGTAAATTTCAATTTGATTTGCAATAAATTGGGAATTATGACAAAATGCATAAGCTGATTAAGTTAGTCGTTGATTCTATGGCTGCAACTAAGTATGTATTGATTTAGCTGACTGAAACCTTGAAAAGCTCGCCAAAGTACATTAAAGCTCTTTTCATGATGTTAAAGCTCTTTCAAAGGAATTAGAGCCTCTCAAAAGCACATTAAAGCTCGCTAAGCGCATTAAAGCTTTCTAGCATGCAACATTTTCAATTGTATGCAAAATTTCGAAATTGTTTGCTAAATGTCAAAACAATAAAGCAACTTTTTAGTCTTCCCATTCCATGCTTTGTTTTTCTAATGCGCAAAACGAATGCAATGAGAAAGTTTGCAGAGTTGCCAACAATTTCCATTAGCAAATGCAACCAAAGTGACCACAAAAAGCTGTTCAGAGTTGTGTTTTCTAGGGTTTTTTTTTGTTGCATTTTTGCTGGCCCCGCTCTACTAATTTGCTACCAATAATTTGCACTTAACGGTTTCGGCTGCAGGTTTCAGTTACTTTCATAGAAAATTCCCTTTCATAAACAAATTTTGTGCAAAGCGAAAAGTTTTTTTCCTTATTTTTTTTTTAGAAAATCCCCCAAAAAGCATAGCCTGTGCAGGGATGAGGGCAGGAATGGAGGGGGGACAGTGGGTGGAGTTGGCTTGTCTGGCTTGAATTACGTGCGCTGCACAATAGTTCAATGGCAACAGATACCGCAAAGAGAGAACCGAGAGCCGAGCTGGAGTCCGAGACAGGCGTTCAACAGATACGCGCAGGCATGTTGAAATATTGCAAAAATACTAAGATACAACGCGCTGCAGCTAAGAGAGAAAACCAAGATAAGGCAACACACACACACACACACGGCACAGTAACTAGAGCATTGTTGTTGTTGTTGTTGTTGCGGCTCTCTGCTTTTATTTATTTACAACTACACAAATAGTGGAGAGCAGGAAAAGCACACACAGTGAAAATATTTCCCGTAGCGCTTACGGCTTTTTGGCCTGACACTACACATAAGTTATTATTTGCACTGGCAATAAGTAGGAGGCGGTTCTACGACGAGACCACAGCGAGGGGGGAGAGGGGAAAAGAGGAAAGCGGGCTCTGTTCCTGCCAGGATGTACAGCTCCAGTTTGCCAGTCAATTGTGGCGCGGCCCCTCGCCAAGTTGCTCTGTTGTTGTTGTTGTTGTTGACTCGCCTGTCGCTTTGACTCTAGTTCTCTCCTCTCCCTTCCTCCCCCTTCGTATATCTGTCGTTGCTTCTCTGTTTCTGTCGCCCGCCTTTCAATACAACTTTCATGGGCCACCGCTTCCAAGTTGGCGACGGTTGTTCGATTAGTTTCGGAAGTAAATGTGCGCGGGGTGGAGGAGAAGGGGAAGTCGTTTAACAAGTTCATAAAATTTCATTTGGTCCAAGTTGAGTTAAGTTTTTAGTTGGATTGTTATTTTATTGCTAATCTATTGCGGGAGAGGAAGGAGCAAATTATCAAAACTATTTTGTCAGGTTTAGTTGAAAGTTTAGATTAGAAAAATTGAACATAAAAATTTAAAAAAAATTATTTTAAATTTATAATTATAAAATTTGATTTTCAAAAATGTTTAAAGAATTTTTTCAATTTTTCCAATTGAAATACATCGTACATCAGTTGATAAGCTTGCAGGCAAAATTTCCTCACTTTTCACCCATGTGATACTTGGGAAACTTAATTTAATTATCGTAGTATTGATATTTTATTGCTAATATTTTATAGGAAATATCCAATGGGTAAAACTTATCCAATTTGATATGTTTGGTTGGGTGTTTAGACCCGAAAAATCTACTTCAAATAAACATTACATTTTAAATAATATATTATATTTTTTGTAAAATTATTAAACTAAATTTTCTTAAAGTTCTTAGGTTTTTATCAAGTATTCCAACTTAGATACATAATAAAAAAGTTAAGAATCTTGTATTTAAAACTACCTCACTCTTTTTCCATGTGAAATGTAGAAAACCTAAATTAAGTTGCCTTTTAAATCTCTGCAGAACTCTACGAACTCATTTCGCGATCGCTTTTCTAGTTTCTTTTCTTGTGCAATGCCAGCCTTGGCTTTTGTTTGGCACTCCTCTTTGGGTAAATAATGGTTAGTTTTTGATTTCAAACAATAATTCAATGGCAACTCGAAGGAGTCTGCAAAAAGAGACAGCTTCAGTGAGAGGGGAGAGGGAGATGTAGAGGCATCTGCGCGCTATAGTCGCATCCATTGCGGGGCCGAGCAGTCAATTTGGTGGCGCTTTGCTGACCATTTTTGGGTGGCCTACGTTTTGTAGCGATGCGCTGCGACGCCTCTTCTTGTGGCGCACGTGTTGTTGGCGACGTTGTTGTTGCTGTTGTTGTTGTTGCTGTTGTAGTTGTTGCCGCTGCTATTGGCCATAAAAAGTAAGACAACTTCCAGAGCGACGCGTTGCCATGCTGTCGCCTCAGTCGCCTCTTGGTCGGGCCTGTCAGTTGTAGCTGTTAGATACAATTACAGTTAGCCCGCCGAGATATCGAGTGAGAAAGGGAGAGAGAGAGAGAAAGAGACGCAGCTACAGCTGCACATGGTGTCGACTCTGGCGGCACTTCTAGCTGCCTTTTGATGTCTGCTTGCCCCTGCGGCTCGTTTCTCAGTCATGTGCGGTCTGCAATTTCTCTGCCTCCTCCTCTTGCCTTCCCCCCTCTCTCTCTCTTTCACTCTATCTCTCTTCAACTGCTATCTTATCGGATATAAATGCCTGTAAGCCGAGACTAGGCAAGACATGCAGCTAGTCCGAGTCAGCTTTATTGTTTCAAATGCTAACTCTCTGCCTTGATTTGCTTATCGTGCTTAGCTCGTATACATATCTCTTGGAGAAGTTACAGATACAGATACAGATACACATACGTTGACTCAGCTCAGATGCGTGAATCATCAGCTAGGTCAGCTGCGTAGAGCGACAAGTGTTTCTGTTCTACGCCAAATTGCATAATTGCCCCAGCTCAATGGCCGAAACAAGTGCATAATACAGGGTGACTCATGCGCTTAGCAATGGAGCCAAGGTTGATATTTAAGCGCACATAACCTCAATTATCTTTAGCTGAAATTGACAATCTCACTGATGACAAAGTAATCGAATCTATTACACAAATGCAAACGTTTCCAGAAAGGAAACTGTTACTCTTCTTCCTTTGAAATTCACTGCAAGTTGCATATGCAGAATATTTCGAGAGAAATAAAAGCAAAAACAGAAACCGAGCACAACGAAAATAAACATCATTAAAAAGCAAAAGAGAGAGAGAGAGAGAGAAAAGGAATCTGGGAAATATGAGCGAGTGAAGTGGAAACCATGCGAGCAAAACTTTGGTATTATTTTTCTTTTTCGTACTTCGTACTTTGCTTATATCTTAAATAAAAATACCGCACAGTTTCCGCAACTGAAACAATATTTATGTCATTTGCTTGTTGACACAAGGCAAATCGAAGAATGTGCCTCAATTTCGTTGAAAAATGTTGATATTTACATGGTGACATGGTAACTGGAAATGAATTGAATCGAAATCGCATCGAAATCGAATTGAAACGTTGTTAATCGCCTTAAGGGCTGTAAATAATGCCAGAGGCAAGTCTCTTGCTTAACTTGCGCCTGCACAAAATCAATTGATTTCTTATTTATAAAGTGAATGGGAGAAGACTCTTAACTACTAGTACAGAAGTCAGCCCAGGGCAGGCTAAGAGCTTTGACAGCCGCAGCACCTTCTAAGCACTACGCAAACAAGATACGCAGAGAGGGAGATGAGCTAGAAGCCAGCTCGCAAAGAAGTAAACAAACAAGACCATAAATAAATTATTTACATTGGGCTCAGGCGCCCAGAGGCAGGAGAAGTGGGTGATGAAACTAGTACTAGGCAACTCTCTGGGAGGTGGCAAATATTTTCCTTTTCCTGTTATTTCCCTTCGTGGATTTTTGCAAAATCAACAGAACTGAAATGACAAAAAGGCAAAAGCTGACAATGGCATAAGACCACGACTTCAACTCCAGCTCCAACATTATCGAGGCAAACAGAGGCATAATGGACGCGCATAATGGAGGCAGCAGGAGAGAAAAAAGCCAGACTGAAATTGAACAACTAATAGTGGCAGGCAGGCAGGCAGGCGAAAAAAAGCGACTAAATCCCTCGGAAAGGAAAGAAGGAGGCAATGTGTGTGGTCTCTCGGCAGCGAAATTAAATGAGGCGAGGAAATGACCACAGAGGCTTTGCCAGGGGCGGAGCGGAAAGGCGGGAGTAGGTAAAGGCATAGGCGCAATAGGGCTGGCTCATTGTGATAATAAATAAATAAATAGCCACAACGGTGCCTAGCTTGTCTCGCAGCATCGATTTGACTTACGTTACGAGCTTACAGCATATGCAAAGGATGAGCAAAAAAGCGAGAGAGAGAGAGAGAGAAATAACCGCTATAAATACATCAGACGGGGGGCGTGGCAAAAATTGCCTGCCAACGGCTTAAAGCCATCGTATCACCCTAATGCCTTGCATGAATTTGCGTTTATAAATCGCAATTAATTGCCAAAGGAAATGAGCAATTATCTAAACCATTCGCAATTTGTTTAAAGCGCAAAATACTACAAAAACTACCACATAAATTGCAGTTAATGCTGGCTAAAATTTAAATTAAATATGTCCACGCTTATCTCTGAATAAATTTATTGTTTAATTTCGTTTTTTAATTATTTGAAATTTGCACAAAGTGCTGACAATTTTTGCCTAGACAGTGGCTTAGTATTTAAAAAATACCACTTAAAACCTACATTTATAATCGAAGTCACCCATGCAGGTTTTTTGCATAAGCTGCAAATGAGCAAAAAACTGTTTCGTAAACCTGTCGCATTTGTTAAAACGAAAACATTTGTCACTGCCAAACCGACATCATGGGAAACGCTCATCACTTAAAACGTCCGAGCTTAATCTATCTAAAAAATTATAATATTTATTTCTAGCAGCTCATTATCTCATCGTTGTCGATTGTCCGATCGTCGCTCAATGCGCATCGACACTCAACTAACCTTTATAATAAAAGCGCGAATAGAGAAAACAACAAAAGGCGACAAAATAGCAACAAATATTTTTAAAAAAGCAAAATTTTCTATGGAATACCCTGTAGAGATAAGTGAGACGATTTGATGTTTTATATATAAAATAAAATATGTAGAAATGCTAATGAAACTATTTTAAAAATTTTTTAAATTCCCTCGATTTTCATTAATTTTTTTAAATTTAAGGGTTTTATTTTTTTATTTTTAGTTGATCAACTATTTTTTTTTACAGCAAAAAGACATTAAAGTTTTTTTTATTATTATTTTCAAATATTTCTTTTAATTGTTACACATTTTTACAAATTTCTTATTATCAGTTTCATTTTTAGTTATTCACCTTTTTATTGCAAACGCTTTAGTAACATTATACAGTCTCATTTTCTTATCGCTCGAAATACACCGAATTAACAGTGAAATATATTTACATGCATATATAATTATGTTAATAATGTATATAGTATATTTCCTACTGATTATTACACTAAACGTTATGCACATTTTTTTCCGCTTTAATTTTGCATTTACAATTTATTATTTCATTTTGAAAGAAAGACAAAAAAAACGACTGCATACGATTTATTTGGTCACGATTTTGTTTCAGTTTCTCTCTCTCTGTCTCACGCATGTTTCACATTTAATGATTAAGTATGCAAATCGTTGGGTGTTTAAAATGTTGTACAACTTAAATATGCAGTTCGAAAAAACAAAAGCTAAAAGACTAAAGCGAGCGAACTAGTTTGGGCTGTGAACATTTTATAAAATTGTCGAAATTTTTGCATAAGTGGCCGAACTGACTGAGTGACTTTTTGGTAGCCTCGCCTCGACGGATTAGTTGGCCATAATAAATGAGAGCGCTCTGCTGACCTGACCCTAATGAGGCAGCTGCCTGCGACCCCCGCAAAGAGTGGAGCGGGTTGAATAAAATTTTCAAAATGCAGTTGGCAACAGGCGGCCCAAAGTACCGACTCGAATGATGTCATTAGCTGACCAGCTGCCCCTCCCCGCGCCGCCTTCTGTCGCCCCACCAAACACTGCATTGACCCAATTTTTTTATTTATTGAAATTGCTTTTTAGTTCAATAATAAAGTGCGAGCGAGATGGCAAATCGTATGTGTGTGTGCTTTAGATTTTTGTCTGCTTTTCCTGCATTTTGCCTCAATTATTATTTAATTTCACTTGCAATTTATGGGGCAGTTCAATTTGTCACTATGTTTTCTGTTGCTGTCACTGATTGGGAAATTTTCTATGTATGCGTGTGTGCCACATGGTGATATAATTGTACAGGTCACAGCCTTGTCGACTGTCCGGCATTGATTTTCCTTTGTGTTCTCTCATTGTTCTCTGCTTCTAAGCTAAAGGCAAAAACGGGGGGCACGCACGCATTTTGGAGACACACAATTCTATCTATATTTAATGATATTTTGACTCAATTCAAATTGAGGCCACACCTCAACCGCATTTGCCACAATCGAAAGTGAGTTCGTAAATTATAAATCAACTGTGATTTGAGAATATTTTATGCAATAATTAATTGGATTCATGCTGTAATTCATGTAATACGGTATAAGTCCACGAAGAAATGCCTTGAGAATGGTTTGGGGATATATTTAAGTTGTTTTCTATATTTAATATGAATAGAAATTAAATTTTCTGCTTCTACATATTGTAGCTAAATGCGTAGAGTAACTTTCAAGAATCTAAATTTATTAATAGTAAATATAATTATAATAATAAGAATAATTTAACCAAAATTCTAGCTAAATTGTGTCATAAAATTAATTTCCCATTTATTTCAATTTTATAATTATTTTATTATCGATATCAATGAACGTAAATAAATATTATGAATTAAAGAAAATCTTATAAAAGGCTTGAGGTCTTAAATATAATTTATAAAATTTAAAAAAAAAAAATAAACATAAAACAAATTTAATTTTAAATGTAAAAATAGTTTCAAAATTCTTAAAAAAAATCACACAATTTCAATAATTTATTACAATAATATATTATTTTCTTTCTTTAATTTTTCAAAAAATTTTAAGCAATTTTATAAATTGTTGAATAATTTATTATTTTTTTTTCAAATAACCTATAAATCAAATTTATTAACAATTGATATAATTATTTTTAATAAGTTCTATGCTTTTAAAATGACTTATCTAAAATATTGCGTGCTGCGTTAAGATTAGCATTTCAAAATATTAAAAAAAATCCCCTCTTCTTCTTCCTTTTGGCACAAAAAGAACGCATACAACGTTGCCAAAGCAGCTATGGTCGCGTTTCCACACACGACTCGAGGCCCCCGACACAAATCAGTATAAATTACCTAAGGCTTGGAAAATTTATGCACGCACTTTGTGAACTTAAAAACGTTTTGTGTGTGTGTGGCCCCTTTTCAGCAGACCCCTCGCTACGCCCCTGGCCAGTTGGGGAGTTGGGGGTGGAGGGGGCGCTGCGCCTATGTGCACACACAGACAATTTGTGCGTATTCCCCAAGTTTGTTTACATTTTCGATGGTTTGTTGTAATTGCTCAGTGTAATTTATGCGACCGGCGAGGCAAAGTCAATGTCGACGTGCCCAGCAACAACAACAAAGAGAGGGAGAAGAAGAAGAAGGAGAAGAAGCAGCAGAGAGCGAGAAAAACTTACGAGTCCAAGTGCAAACAGAGTCTTGGCGACAGACACGAAAAACCGTTTATCTGCGCAAATGTATCTCAAGGCAGTAATTACAATTTATTGTTGGTAATTATGTAATTTCGTGTGCCGGGCGACAGATACGGATAGTTGGATATGAGACAGACAGCTTGGGAGAGGGGCGATACGGCGGCCACTGCGACAATTCAAGTGCGTGTGTGTGCACAGGCAAATTGCTTCATAAGCTTTGCATGCGTGTCTAGGTCAGTGTTAGCTACGTAACCTTCTCTAGCCGCCCCCCTTTTTCCCCTCCCCCCTCCTTCCCCTTGCTCTCATAGAGATGCGTCTACACGTGCATTGCCTGCTTAGCTGCAAACTGAAAGAGTAGGGGACGAGACACCTGCGGCGCCAGCTGGGCAGGACTGGTTAGGGAGAAGATGGGGGAGATGAAGGAGGAGCAGGAGAATCGGGAAGAGTAAGAGAAAGGAAGGAGAAGGAGGAGCAGAAGGAGCAGGAGCAGCAGGAGGAACAAGAGAAGGGGGGTTCGTCTGCATCGCTTGATCTGCCAGTTGGAGCAGCTGCTTAGCTGCCTTTAAAGTTCCTTGATTCGCTGCCTTCTTTAATCCCGTCTCATCTGCCCATTCAGGTACTTGACTAGTTCACAATGTTGTCATTTCCTGTCCACACTTTGTGACTTACTTCAGTGTCAACTTGATGGCGTCACACACACACACACACATTTCCGCTCTGCGGCATTTGCTAATAAGAGTTGATTGAGTCATTGCGAAAAAACGGCTAAGAAAATGGCTAAGTTAACTAGCCAGAAAACTGCTGTAATTCAGTTAGGGTAAACAACACCTACACACACAAAGACCACCACTTTCTGACTCTTTCCCTCCGTTCAATTAAATTCAGCTTAGTTGCGCAGTCTCCCATGCGAAACTGCCGCCAAAAAAGCGGCTATTTGCCAGTCAAACAATTTCCGCTGAAAAAAATTGAAAATTGAATTTTAATTTGCCAAAAAAAAGCCAGTAGCATTAGTTGGCACATATTCAAATCAGCTAGAAAATATCATTAAAATAAAAACGGCCAAGTGAGCAAATAGCAGGAAATACGCTACGGCTAACTGTATAGAGAGTGAATAGAGAGAAAAGGAAAGAGACAGGAGGGAGAAGGGGAAAGAGTTGGAGGCAAACACTGAAAACTGGAAATCATTGTCGGACCGTCTCCATTGTGGAACCTGGCGAGGCTGAAGCTGAAGCTGCTCGAGCTGCATCATTAACATACATTTGAAAACGCAAATTCCTGTGCTGCAATGACTCGTCTCCCTTGCTCCTCCCCTGCCCGCCTGCCTGCACCCCCTTCTACGGGTGATAATGTGGTGTGCATGAGGGCCGCCACATGAAAATTTGTAAGTATGTTAGACTTGTCACTTGCACACTTCATGCCCATATTTGTCACATTTGCGCCATGTTCCCTCGCTTGGAGTCGCAGTCGTAGCTGGAGTCGAAGTGGCCCGCGGCGCTGGGACGTCCGGCGCGCTTGGTCCTACATGGGTTTTCTAGTCCTTGCCCGCTGTCGCTGTCGCTATCGTTGTCGTTGTCGTTGTCGTAGTCGTAGTCGTTGCCGTGGTTGTTGCTCGTTAGTTGCGCATCTGATTTGCCCAACTACCAGACGACAACGACATGGAAATTCGTTTGCCTTGCGTACTGTGCGCATACCCAGTGAAGGACATAGTGGGGTATATTGGTAGAGGGACTTGTGTGGATATTTTAAAAAATATTTCAAAATTTTATAGTTCAATAAACATGCATTATTTTTACCTCAACTGCAATGTATGCCTTTCTCTAGGGTATGTATTAGTCTGGCATTTAAATGCCCGCCCGCTGACTTGTTTTATTGTTTCGCCGGCTGCTGCTGCTGCTGCTGTTGCGGTTGCCGCTGCCGTTGGCCATATTTGTATGAATAAATGCGTATTTAAGCACATACTTACAACACTTGCCTTGTACATATGAAACAGACCCGAGCCCGAGCCCGAGCCCAGACTTCGACCGAGGCCCAGTGCCAGCGCCAGTCCCCACTGAGATTCACCCTGCCCCCTCCCCTCCCCGCCTTTCCTGCCTTTCTGTGTTTTGCATTTCCCTTTGCGCTTTTCCATTTCCACTGCTTTTGCTTGCTCTGCCTGTGGTTTTTGTCGTTCTCGCCATTCGCTTTATGCCTTCTGACTTCTGCTTTCTGCTCTTTGCGCCTTTTTCGCTGTTTTTTACATTTAACTCGCCGCTGTTTTTCTGGCCCTAATTGTAAATAATAGTTGACAAAAAACAGCTAGAAATTGTTTATTAATTATGCTCGACTTTAACGCATCATTTAAGTGCATAAAATGCACTTGCTGCAGTTAATTGAACAGCGCGAAGGGAAGGGAAAAAAGAACTCGTAATTACTCATGATTTTTTATCGGGGCTGAAATATGTTTTAATTTCAATTAATCAATTTGTCCATTGACAAATTAGGATATATTTTAGCTGCATAAATGATTTACAACAACATAATTAAGATGATAAGATCTTTGAACAGCAAAATGGCAATCAATTTTAAATTTATAAAAAATATTAAAACAAAAACTTTTATTAAATTTTAGTTTAAAAAAATTACAAATATTTGGACTTTAAAATAATAAAGTAAATTATGTAGTAGATATTTTATTACAATTGAATAAATAATTTAAGTGAATTTGATAAAATAAATAATATAATTTATCCTTTAAAAATAAAATAAAATAAATAAAAAATTAAATTTTCCATAGAAAAAATAATTTAAATTTATTTTGAATACAATTAAATAAAAAACATAATTTTAATTCAATTAAATATGATGAAATTAAATATTTAATAATTTTCCATTGGTATAATAAATAACATAAATGAATCTTAATACAGTAAAGTAAATATTATTATTATAAAATATAAACAATATTTAATTTTTAAAAATACTACTATTAATTTTTATTCATAATACAACATTAAAAAATTTTAAATATCAAGCAATAACATAATAAAATTATTCACACTTCTGAAGCAACAATGAATAAGGCAAACATTATTTATGATATTCCCGACAATCCATAAAAATTAAATTTTGCACTCCAAAAAACTTTAAGCCCCAAGCCACTTATAGAACTCTCTTCACTCAAATAATATAATAATTAATATAATTTCACAATTTATCAACACGCAGTCGAAAAAATAATCATAATACCCTTAATAATACCCTAGGCAAGTCCAAAAAGACAATGCGCAACATCCATAATGGGATCCATTCAATTCAAGCATTAAAACATTAACATAAATAATTGAAAAATGTGTCGCGAGCAGTGGCAGCGTAAGGGGGGTTCAGGGTGATAAAGAGTGCAAATAAAAAATGCGCTGAATGCATATTTTAAGCTCATCATAAATTGTTGGCATCAAACTGTGACATTATTAACAATTTACTACGCTGCTGCCGCTGCTGCTGCTGCTGCTGTGGCGCAGCTGCAATTTGTTGTTTGCCTTAATAATTTATGCAGTGTGTTTTTTGCACATTCCTCTCATTGCAGGCCACACCACACATCAACAACAACAACAGGGAGAATAGTGAATAATATGTGTATATAAATACACAATATGTTTGACAACAAAGTTCCGGCGAAATTAACAAAATAAATGTTTTAAATTTGCAATCAACAAGCAAAAATAAATCAACAAATCACAAAAGAAGGAGACAACACGACGAGAGATACGAGATACGGGATACGAGATACCAGGGACGCATTTTGAATTGTTAATGAGTGACAAAAAGTGTTAAATGTTGATGACGTCGACGTCGCTGCCGCTGCAGCTGCTGTCAGCTTCGATTACTTTGCCGCAGTGCTGAAAAGTCAATTAAAGGTAATCAAATCGAAACCGATTGCATTACAGCACCAACTACAACAACAATTAAATATACCATGCACATATTAAATACGTTTATAACTGCGTCTGTCCGTCGACAAATTCATTTGGCTTGCAAATGCAGCGTCGCGCGTTTTTTGCCCCCTGCGCGCGTTTTTTACCGCACCTTGGCAAAGCGCGCGCAAAAAAGGGGCGTGGCAATTATTGGTTTACTGATTTTTTATATTATCAATATATACTATATTTTATTATTTATGCTAATTTAGCTGGCAGCGCACATAAGCTTTGAGCAACTGTGGAATTTGCATTGATTTGGCATTGATTTTATTGCTCATGTGATTCTGTTTTCTGAGAACTGTTTAGCTTTTATTTATTTAGTTTTATTCAACTGTTGTCAGGCTATCAATCCTCGAGCAATTCCGGCTAATTGGTATACAGAAAAGCTGTATTTATTGCTCATTAAATCCATAGCGTTTTGCTAGCGTTTTTTAACGCTAGGTTGAGTTTCCAAAGAATTTCGCGTGTTTTAATGTCAATTAAAATTCTATAAAAATTAGAATAGATTTAATTGAATATTAATCTTAATACCCTGTATTTTTCTTACCAATTCACGCGCATTTCGCTGCCTTATCAACAGCCAAGCTGTAGCACGTTTCGAGCGCGTTCGCGCGCTGAAGAATTCCACGCGTTTTTTACTGCTTGCGATTCGGGCGCGTTTCTTGCGCAAGTTTTGGCTTCCGCATCGCAAGGGGACATTGGCCCCGCACGGTCTGCTGCCACTGCAAAAACTGCGTGACAATTACAACAACAACAGCTGCTACTGCACACGCAGCGCCTCTCTATGCGCTTCTCAGTTATGGAGGGACGCTGCCAGTTGGTCTGACGCTGCGTAACTTAATTAATGAGAGAGAGTGCGAGAGGGAGTGCGAGAGGGAGAGAGATGCAACAACTTAGCCGACTTGCTTCATTTATTTAATTACTGCGTGTTCAATTGATGCAACACACTCGAAGTGCATAAATCAATTGAGTTGGGGGGACATTCCTCCCTCTCCTCCCTTCCCTTCCCCACACACCCCCTTCGATTGGCGATTAGCGCTGGCAGTGGAGCACAAAATGTCTTTCTAACTCGAATGCAGAAACGACCACATCATTCATTCATTCATTCATTCATTCACTTAAGCACTCGTACATCTGTTCAGTTCTGTTCAGCTCGGTTCGTTTATCAATTATTGTACGGTATGCGCCACTTGAGAGAGTCGCCCCGGCGACGTTTTCCCCTGCACAGTTGACCGACTTTGCGTTGCAGTTGTTGTTTGTGTTGTGGTTGTGCTTGTGTTGTGTGTTTGATTTTCATTAAGTCGCTCCCTTGTGCCTTGTGCAACTTACAACTTGCAGCTGGCAACTGGCAACTTGCAACTTGCAGTGCAGTTGCAATTACTTGCGTCATTAAGCAGGCGGCCAATGCCGACCGGCATCATCGGTTTACTCTCTGAACCTTTTGTGTGATTTATATTACGCTTCCAGTTTTAAAGTCACTAAACCTTTTCAATTGAGTCGCTGCTTTGTGCTTTGTATGTGTGGTGTGTGTGTGTGCTGCATGTTGCAGCTGCAACATTAACAACTCGCAATTAGTGTATGGATTCGTCTTTTGTCTTCTTGCTCTTTTGGTCTTTGCTCCCCCTCTGTCTCCCCTCTCCCCTTCATTCCCGCTGTGACCCCAAAAACAAACGGCACGTAGCCAACCCGTTGCAAAGAGACGCAGCCAAAGGAAGGATACATTCTGCTGGTTTGGCACGAGAAATATTGTTTGCAACTCTGGGGAGTACGAATGTAACAAGGTTCAGGGAGGAAGGCATAAGGAGTTGGGGAGGTAAAGACTTTTTTGGCAGCACAAAAGTTACGGGAAAAAGTTTGTGGAAAAATTGTTAAATAAACAGAGAATACGTTCAGGGCATGAGACTTTCTTGTGGAATCTTTAAGTTGCAGTTTAAGAAACTGGAAGAACTTTTTGGTATAATAAATAAATTCATTTAAATTATATTAAGGGTTTTGTTTAAATGGTATATTAAGTCTTTAAGTGCAGTTTACAAGCCATTTGGATTTAGGGTTTCTACAAAATTTATTTCAGTTTAAGACTCTACAAAAATTGAAAAAAAATCTAAATTAAACAATTAATAATTATTAATATGATAATAATATATTAAATAAAACAAATATCTTTGATAATATTTTAGATAATATCTCAGCTATTAATATAATAAATAGCATATCGTATTAATCATATAATATCATATAATAAAATTTCATCGATACCAAATAAAATAATTAAATTAATATATAATTATTCCATAAATTATTTAATCATATCATATCATATCTAAGCATATGTTTTCATTTTATGTCATAGCATAAATGTTATCGTTCCATATTCTGTTGAATATCGATATATGTTATCTCTATTTGATTATAAATCAACTATCTGGCAACTCTGTGTATTGTTTACTTTCGTATGTTTGTTGCCCTTTCACAATTAAGCATAACATATCTGAATATAAATGTGTTACATAAATTAAACCTACATATTTTATAAACAATATCTTATTATTATAAACCATAACTTAAACTCATATATAAAAAAATACTTTTATTTAAAAACACTTTAAGAATTTAAAGTTTCCAGTTCTTCAATTTTTATTTCATTAGTATTGAATTCTCCACTTACTCTCCATGCAGACACACTTATAACTTCATACACACATCCCTCCACATACTTATTAGTCATATGGAGCTTCTTTTTCTTCTGCTGCTGCCTTTGTTCTCATGCACTCATAATTAAATTAATTAAATTCCTGTGCTTCAATTAAAATCTTATTAAGTTTTCGCCGGCCTATGCGAGGCGGCATCTCTCGCACAATGGGATAAACGCCTTGAGGAGTGGACAAACTGTGCGAATTCGCCAACCGTTGGGAAAGGGGGGGAGAAGCATCTTACAAAGCTTACTTATTCACACATTGGGCATCCGCTGGGCCCGCAGACAGTGCCGGTGGCTGTAGCCGGAGCCGGGCAAATGCCTTTCCTGTCTGCGCCGCGTCCGCGTTGCCCATAAAGTTTTTGTTTTGTTTTTTCCCCTCCAAACCGAGTTGCATAAAAAAGTCCTGTAAAAAGCGGCGCCTCTGTCGGCCTTGCTCGTCCTTTTTGTGCGCCATGTGGTTCCAGGTGGGGGGAAGGGGCAGGCATTGGGTTTGCTGCGTTTTGGTTTCGTTGTTGTTGTTGTTGTTGTTGTCGCTGCTGTTGCACATATTGCTGCTGCATTCTTCGCATAAATTTTACCATCGCACTTAACTCATGTCGAGGTCCCGACGGCGCAGTCTTTAAATGAGTCTGGTTTGCAAGCAGCCTCTCTCCCTCAATCTCTCCCTGTCTCTCTCCCCCACGCTGCACATAAAGAATTGCGCTGTTTAAAGCAAAAACCTCGACTATTCCCGATCTCTGTTGCCCGCTGGCTACCCCCTTCAGCCTCGACTTCCCCGAATTCCCGGACACGCTCGCGCACATGTGACGCTGCTGCTGCTGCCTCTGCTGCGGCTGCTGTTTTCCCTCATGTTAAATTCAGCGGCTGCTCATGTTTCATGGAAAGAGGGGCAGACGAGCAAGGGGGGCGGGGGTAGAGATGCTTCTCGGCTGTAGGCAAAAGTTTTGTACAATGCAGCGCGGTGGAAATTTAAAAGCAAATGCAAACAATATGGAGCATTTTAATGCACAGTGGTATGAGTGCTAGGCAATTCGCTAATGAAATTGAAAATCGCGTTGAGAACTTTTCGAGATAGAAAAACACACAAAACTTTCAGCGATTTGTTTGAGCTGTCGTTGCATTTAATTAATTTTGGGGCTCAGCTAAGAAAGCTAACTTTGGAAATTGAATTGTATTTAATTGAGGGCTAACCAAAGTTCTTTTGGAGTAATAGACTAGGAATTGTATAAATAATAGTTTTATATCAACAATTAATAAAAACCTAATCTTTTAGCCTTAACGGTTTTAAATATCATTGATAACAATTTAGAAAGACTTTAAAGACAAAAGACTAGCTCAAGTATTATAATAAAATTAATATCAAAAATACAAATAGAAATACAAATAAATATATAAAAAAAAAAAAATAATTATGACTTTAATATTAAAAATAATAAATTTATTTGCAGTAAAAATGAAAATAATCATAATATTAATATAAAAAAAAAATACAAATATCACAAATGAAAACATAAAAATAATTATAGGAAAGTTAACAGAAATAAACAATAAGAAAATGAAAATATTTTTGTGAATATAATAAAAATAAAAACAATACAAATTTAAAATAGTATAAATTAAAAACAAGTTAAGTAATAATAAAAATAAAACAAAAATAAACATAAAAAATTATTAATAAAAACAAATAATAATAAAAAAATAAAAACAAACAATTATACAAAAGTAATATCAGTAAACATATAAAATTAATAACAAAAAAAAAAATAATGCTATAAATAAAAACAAATAATAATAAACAAAAATAATTAAATTCTTTTCAGTAAATTTAGAATTAAAAGGCTTTATCTGTTGCTTACTTAATAGTTCCTATTGTGTAGTTACTTTCATTCTCTTTCTTTCCGTCATCCCCGTCGCTTTTCTCGCAGCTTTAAGCTCTTCCTGTCTTAGCTTCTTTCGTTATCATTGATTAACACAACATGGCCAAAGCTGTCTTAGCTCTAAGCTGTTTTCGCCGCTCGTCGCTTTCGATTCGCGCCGTCTTCAGCGCCAATTGGAGTTTATTGTTTGCTGCTCTGCTCTGCCCCGGCCACAACTCAGTTTGGACACTGTTCGCGGTGGGCGGCGACTCCGACGACGACCACGACAGGGGCCAACTAAATCACCGCAAACTGTGCAACTAAATTTCAAGCGCACTAAATTTCTCGCACGCCACAACTGCAGCTGAAAATCCGATGGCGATGGCGACCCCGTTGCCAGCTACGGCTCCGTTTCCGACTCGCAACTCCGTCGTGGTGCATGTGCTGCATGGCGTGGCGCGCTTCCGAGTGCAACAATAATGCTAGCTCGGCCGCGGCCAGATTCTTGTCTACCTTTTGGTTAGCTCATTGTTGTTGTTGTTGTTGTTGCTTTTGTTGCTTTCTTGCCGTGCAATTTTCGCCATTTTGCGGGGCACTTTGCGCCCGCCGCGATTTGCGAAGATTTATGTGGCTCGACATGGACGCGGTCAACGGTAGCCAGGCGCTACTTAGTAGGTACTCCCAGGCTCACTCTCTCTCTCTCTCCCTCTGTCTATCTCTCTCTTTGTCCCTGTCCTAGTTCTAGTTTTCCTGGTCGAGTCAGCAACAATTGCAGCTGCTTGTCGGCGCGCTGCCTTGTCTAATGCCTGTCAGCATTGTGTCGCAAAGGCAACCCTAAACCCTAAAACGCTCAACTCTCGTTCTCTGCCAGCGAACTAACGGTAAATCCTTTACGCGCTTTTAAGCTCACCGCCCCGCTCGGTTCGTTTCCCATTTAATTTTCGTGCTTTTCTGCGCTTTCCTACTTAATGTTTAATTTAAACACAAATCGGATCTACTCGCTGAGTTTTTTCCTTACGTCCGATAAGCACACGAAATGATGGCAAAAGTTGGCAAAAGTTTTGGCAAAAAAAAAAGCAAAGGGAACAAATGGAAATTTAATTTGCCAGGCTTATGCAGCAATTTTTCCACTTTCCTTTTTTTCGTGGGCTTTAACTGTTTTGGCAATTTGCAAGTATTTTATTTATTTTCGGCGTATTTTCTTTCTTTTAATTTTGCCTTGATTAGGCTTAGATACCAAATCAAGTGTTGACTTTAATGAAAGACCTTCATCAATTCGGGAAATTTGCTGGAAGTATTATCTTCTCTATTCTCTAACATTCTGATAAAATATCCCTATATCTATACTTTGTATACTCAATATGCTTTCTCATCGACAAGGTACTTACATGTAGCTATAAAACAAGTAAGCAAAGCTACAGTCGAGCGCGCCCGACCGTGAGATACCATTCGACCAACTTCGTAGTTGCACTAACTAGAACTAACTCGCTCTAAAACGATATGCTACCGAGGGCAGCGGAGCTATGAAAAACGTTTTCTTTAATAACTTATGTATTTATTGGCCGATCGGATTGTAATTTTGGGAATGGGTGCATATTTTCAGCATCTTTACGTGTTCCAGAAATCTGTAAACTAAATATTTTTTTTAATATTCGTAAATTATCGAATTGCGTGGGCGGTGGGCGTGGCACCTCAAATTTGAAATAAACTTGTTCTGCGCATGATTTATAGGAACCATGCCAAATTTGGTGTCCGTAACTGTAATACTTTCCTTAATATTCGTAAATTATCGATTTGCGTGGGCGGTGGGCGTGGCATTCCAAATTTGAAATAAACTTGATCTGCGTATGGTGTACAGGAACCATCATGTCAAATTTGGTGCCTCTAGCTTTTGTAATAGCTCAGATCTCGACGTTCATACAGACAGACGGACATGGCTCAATCGACTCGGCTGTTGATCCTGAGCCAGAGTAAATATACTTTATGGGGTTACATATATATACTTTATGCCTGTTACATACTTTTGCACAAACTTAGTATACCATTTTTGACAATTTCCAATGGTCGAATGGTATTAAAAGTCTAATCTTCTCATTATGCTAGATTCTCTTACTCCTAACCTCTGCTTCTTTCCTCTTTAACTGCAACTCTTTTACGCATATCAAAAGCTTTCCTCACTGAGCTTCCGCTTCTTGCCATTTGTTCTACATTATCCTTACTTTGGCTTATCTTCCTGGCTCTCTGCTGCCTGGCAAATTTATAGTTTCACTTTAAGCTGCAGCAAAGGAATAAATATTGTAATAAAAAAAAATGTGGTTGCTCCGCTCGCCTTAATTTTCAAGTCTGAACGTTGCCTGAATCCGACAGTACACACAGTCCACACAGTCCAGAGCAATATCCATGGCAAATCTCCAGTCGTGCAGGGTTTATGTTCGACATGCTCTTACGACGCCATATGCACGTTTATCAAATTCAACCCAGGAAGGGTTGGCATGGACTGAGGGGGACGGGGTCATGGGGCATAATGTTGCCAAAATGACGCAGCATATTGGGAGCGGCGCTGGAGCTAGAGCTCTAGTTCTGCTTTTAGCCATATAAATTTGTTTAAGACATATAGCAAGGATCAATAGCTGCGATTTATTGTCTGCCACACATAACTTTGCGTTGGCGCTGTTTGTGTGTTTGTGGGGGGTGGGGGGGTTTTTTTTTTTTTTTTCTTTCCTTCTTTTTTTTTTCTTTTTTTTGTTTTTTTGGTATTAGCCAACCCAAAAAAAAAAAAAAAAAAAAAGAAAAAAAAAAAAAAAAAATTTTCAAAAGGACGTTGTCTGGCCCCCAAAAACACCTCCGTCGCGGCTCCGCGCAAGGACTCTCCATATTCTCCGAAGTGGCGTCTGCTTGCGGTCGTTTATATGTAAAATATTTGGCTTACTTTATGACTGCTTTGGGTATTACTCTTTACTTTCTTGCTATGCCAATTCGCCGAGACTCCAGCTACAGCTACAGCTACGGCTTCGACAACGACAACGACTTCGTCCAAAGTTTTTCAGCGTAGCCGTAAAAACAAAAAGACTGCGCTACGAATTATGCCATAAAAGCGTCGTCGTCTGCTTCTGCTTCTGCTTCTTCTTCTTCTGCTTGTCGCTTTGCCAACGTCACCAAGAATTTTTGGCTATCCCAGCAGCGAACTTGTCGTACAACTTCCCGTCGTCGCTTGGTTAGTCTCAATGTTCAAGGGACACATAAAATACATTTCGAGGCTAAAGCGCCGTGGCTCATCTCGCCCTCTCATGGCGTGAGAGATTACAGCTTTCACAAAAATTACGCAACTTTTACAGCGAATGAAGCAACTGCATGGGGCACATGGCTTAAAGCGACATTTTGGATTAGCTAGAAAAGGTATAGATGAGGTAGAATGAGCGCGTTGATTGAAAAGGGAAATGGTAGGTGGGGCAGAGTATCAGAGATACTTGGTACGGCCAATAAAGAGTGAAACCATTAACGGACAACTTTCTTAACTGAAAAATTCCCTAAAGGACACTATTTTTTGTGTGCCCCTCTTTGTAGCGGACAAAACGAAGTTCTTTCATAAGTTTGAGCAATTTTGTTTCTCTTAAGCGGACACTTGCCTCAGTTGGACTAAAGTAGGTGTTCGGTTAAGAGAGTTTTTCTTGCAATTTGAAGATTTTACAATTCCAAATTAAAGAAAGTTTGCCTTGTCCGGCCAAGAGAGTTCTCTATTGAATACATAGTTCTTGTTCAGATTTACCTTTACTCTCCGGGATATTGATACCCTCTTTATAAAGAAACTTCAGTCATACAATTCTTATTTGCATATACAATTCGCAGTTTCTCAGCCTCCAAGTCCCTATCAATTGTTGCAAAAACACGCGCCGCTTTTAGTTATTCACAATTCGCACAAGTTGCTGGCTTGCCACGTGCAACGTGCAAGTTGCAACTTGCCTGCCGATCTGTTGCCGATTACCATTACCGAAAATTGAAGTAACATGTGCGACGACGGCGAGTGCATTGCAATTGCAAAGCGCCCCCTGGCGGCAGTTGGAGTGCGACTACAGTTCTCCCCCCTTGCTGCGATTGTTTCGTTTTCTATTTCACAGACGACTGGCTGCGCCTGCAGCGTCGTTTCCATCCATCGACTTTCACTGGCACACAGCCTTGAGGGGAGAGGGGGGAGGCTGTTCAAGTTCTACTGGGAAATGCCCCAAATAGCGCACCCAACTCTGCCAGAGCACGCGCTCGTGTGTGTGTGTGTGTATGTCTCGCTGCTATCTATTGTTGGCTATTGTTGTTGCTGTTGTTGTTGTTTCTGGGGCATTGCAAATATTTGACTGTGCTTGTTTAGCAACAAAAAGTATCTTACGGATGCACACGCGCTCTCGAACTGAAGCTGATGCTGAGGCTGCTGCTGGGAAAAACTCAGAGAGCGCGCGCTGTGCAAATAGTGGGTGGAAATTGTGCCAAAAGACGTATGGCACAAAGCAGGATAAATTTGCCAAGTTTATCATAGCAAAATGTCGACAGGGTGGGGGGGGAGTGGATGGGGAGTGCGTTGGCAAAACATGAGGCGAAGCATGAGCATAAAATATTGTCAGCGATATTTTAACGCGCGCTCAAGCGAAATTGTCATATAAATAACACCAAGAAAAGGCAGCAAAGAGGGGATGGGGGGGGGAGAGGAGTGAGATAGAGTGAGAGGGAGTGGCGGCTGCTCCCACTTCCTCTCCCTCCCCCTTCAAAGTGGATTTCACTGCGCTATTGGCTGGCGTTACTTTGAAATATTAAACATTTGGCAAACAACAACAAGCCGCTTGAAGTTTATTGCTGACGTTGATAGATACAGAAGGAGAGAGAGGGAGAGAGAGAGAGAACAAGAAGGAGTGAAAATTGGAGCAGCTCAAAGATGACTGGAAAATTAATAAAAGCAGTTAAAAGAGTTGCAAAAACTTTTGCCTCGACTGAAATAAATAGAAAAACTAGAGAAAACTGATTGCCGGTTGCCTTTTCTCTCTCTCTCCCTCTCACTCTTTTTCCACTCTTTCTCTCTCTATGCACTTCTTCGCTTTGTTCTGCTTGCTCGCATTAAATCAGAAACATGCATTTATTTAGCAATTTCCCGGCCATGGCAAATAGAACGAAAAACTGTTGCAAAAGTTGCCATCTTCTTCTTCCTCTCTTGCACTTCCCTCCCCTCTCTCTCTCTCTCTCTCTCTTGCTCTCTTTCTAGCCTTCTTTTTTTGGCAAATTTTCAAAAACTCGCCCGGCTAAACAATAAACACCCCAAAAAAGTGTTGAGGTTGCCGGCATGAGAGGCAAACGGAAGTCATAGCCAGATAGCAGGAAGGGGAAGAGGCAGAGGGAGGGAGGGGGCAGTTCTAGCTAGGCCCGCTGCAGACAGACACAATGAAAGAGCCTTTTTTTTTGAGCTGGCCGCAAGGCTACACAGCCGCAGTTGAACTGACAGCCAAACATTTATAACAATGGGCAGCTGGCGGGGACCTCAACTTGGACAGGGACACGGAGCCGGACCCGGGCAGAACTAATAAATGAGCTCAGGCAGCGGGACAGGAGTCGAAAAAGGTTTGCCCCACGCCCGTAAACCAAATAAAAATGTCGAAAAAGCGAGTGAGAAGCAGAGAGGTAGCTGAGAGAGAAGAGAAATCTCTGCGCTTCGTGGCGGTGGCTAGCTATAAAATATTTAGAGCATACTTTCCAGCGCCAGACATGGGCGTCGGACACGACGACCAGGGGGCGGGGACAAGTTGAAAGGTAGCTGGGTGACAATTTAAATGGTGTTGACTAAAAAGTGTGAGGTTAGAGCCGGCACTAAAGCAGCGTGGAATGCAGCGAATGCGAATGAGATGAGCTGATAACGAGTCCAACGAGTGATAATGAAAGTGCTAAGCGATAATAATAATAATGATAATGATGCCGAGATGGGACTTGAAATAAACAAAAGTGTGGGCGTTGAGTGTAGCTCATGGCCAAAGAGTAGATCAAAATAAAAAGTAAGGTTAGGTTTGCACTAAAGTGTGGTTAGATTTGCTCTTAAGTGAGGTTAGGTTAGCAATTAGGTAGAAATTGCTTATAAATTATTCCTTGTAATTATAAAATATACTTCAAAGATGCTTTAAAGATCTTATTAACCATTAGGTACAATACCTTTTGAAAATAATAAATCCAAAAAGATTTTACAAGTATATTTATTAATTTTTAAATTATTTTGAAATGATTGTGAAACTTTAATTGATTGTAATTGCATTACGATATTATTTTTTAGGATATCAGAAAGGGTTTCATTTTAACTGGGATCTTGCTTGGCCTAATTGCTACCTGTTTCTGTTAATTAGCACCTTTTGTGCTTGGAAAACCCGCTGTCTAGCTCATCCAGGATGAAACTCGATTTGCAACTCTTGCGAGAGTTTAGAGCAGCGCCCCCACTGAGGTCATCTCGTGTCAAGGAATCACTTCGAACTGACCTTTCCTCCCAAGCCCAGAGACTGCAGAGTGTGGACTCTACACATGTTGACTAACTTCCAGCCTGCAGCGTTTCTTTTGCCATGTTTTGCTCTGCTGCTGTTGTTGGTTTAGGCCAGGTTGTTGTCCCGCTTGTTTAGATGGCCTAGTGTAAGTGTCTCCCGGTAAACGAATTGTCTCGGCCTTTGGTCCTAACAAAACTGTCTGCTAACTGCCTTCATTTAGAGGGATGTGAAGAGGGTGGGACTAAGACAACAGCTCGGAGCTACACTCGGGTCTCTCTGCACTCGGTGCTTATGCCATAGCCTGGGGCCATTTAAGTCGTGGCCTGCGGATTGTTTTGGCCATTTAGCAGAAATTTTGCATTTTGAGCAATTTAAATTTGATTTTCTTAGCACATTTTGCCCTGTTTTTCCCCGAACTGCGTGTTGAGTGACTGCCTAAGCAGCTGCTACCCGCACGGAGCGCAAATAAACGCAGCAATCGCCGACAGCAGAAGGAGGAGAAGCTGCTAAGGACGTGGCTTTGGCTTGTACATCAACAGAATGCTGGCAGTTCTTTACCTCTCTCTCCCTTTCTCTCTCTTTCTCTCTCTCTCTCTCTGTGTGTTTTTTTAAGGCCTTGCCTTTTTGGCTCACAACTCTCCTTCTTCCGCTCTCTTCGGACGTCTCAACAAGTCGCTTTATGGCATATGCATGATAATGATGGGCAGACTTGACTTGCTGAGGAGCATTGCCTGCATTGCCAGGACCTGCTTGGCTGTTCCATTTGTTGTGGCGTTGTTTCGTCTGATTGCGCCCGAGTCGCTGCCGGGTGTTTATGTGATATTTACATAATAAAAACGAGAGTTCCGACTTGACTCGTCTTCAGTCTCGAGAGTTGCTGCCAGCAGTTTATCCCCCTTTTTTGGCGCAGCACAAAGGCTCCCTTACTCTCTTTCCCTCTCCTTCCCTCTCTTTCTGTGTCTTCCTCTCACTCTCTGTAAAGTATGACCCACATCTATGATTATTTTCATGACGCCTTTGGGGCCGAACCGTTACCATCCACCAAACAATGCGTAAAGTTGAAAAATATGAAAAAGGCAGAGCCAAACTGGGAAGAGGACCCTCTCTCGCTCTATCTTTGGCTTTTGTTTTTGTTTTTGTTTTTCACTGTGCAAGTGTGTGTACGTATGAGTTGACTCTCCGTTCAGCCTCTTTCTCCCTTCCACACTTCCTCTCCGTCGTCTGCCTTTGTTTTATTTATTTTATAGACCGTTTGGGGTTGCGTACGGCTCCGATATCCCTTTTTGGGCTGGGACCATCCTTGAACTTTGTGAACAGTTGTGCGCTAAATTAAGTTTTCTTTGCCCCGAAAACTGATAAATGTCCCCAAAGCAAACAGAGTGCAAGTTGTTTTTTAAGTTTCGAACCAACTATGTGGCGTATCTTTGGCCCCAATGTCATTGGGGAGCCAAGCAGTGTTGCCCTACCTTGCCCGGACTGGGGTGGCCGTCTGGCCAGAGCTGGACATGTAGCATGGAGCGGCTTGACTTTGGGGACTTTGAGGTTGGCACAAAGGGTTGGCAAGCTTGCTAAATATTCGATAAGGTTGAGGTAAAAGAGAGGAGTGTAGTGAGTAAGAGAGAGAAAGGGAGATGAGAAACCCTAGATGGAAAGGAGTTGCCTTTAATGAGTAATCCCTAAAAAGTTGCTTAACAAAAGTAAGGAAAACTCTTTAAATTGGATTGCAGAAAATTTAGAAAAGTATATAGAAAATATGTATGTAATTGACATAAGGTGTATCTCATATACCTTTAGCAAGGTAACCTCTTAGATTCCTTAAACAATTCATTACTCCATATAAATGACTTCATTGGTCTCAACCAATACAAATTCTGGTTGAATTCCTTCAAAGGGACCTGAGCTCCCTAAGGTTGTTATAGCTATGAGGTATATCCAGTAACCTATATAAATGAAAACGTGACCCACCATGTTGTAGGTCTCACAGATCCCTCGAAGAATCAATTCCTTCAAGGGTTAGCTTATCCAATTTGGCTTCTTAAACAGGGAGCGCTTATCAACTGAGGTAACTCACAGATATCTGGACGAATCAGCTCCCTCAAAGAGTACCTTAACCAATCAAGCTCACCCTGATAGACAACGCTCTGAGAGCTGACTGAAACTGACTTCCTGATCAAGTAGTGCAGCAGTTAGGGGCCCATTAAAGCCAGCTCTGGTCCAAAGGGCAGCTGCAGTCCAGTCCAGTTCAGTGCAGACTATTACCAGCTTCCAATTGGAGCGAGGCTACTAATGCGAATGCCAATGGCCAACGTTGTTGGGCCATTTAAATTGTCTTCATTTGTTTACTGCCGTACGAGGAATACAAAATAGAGATACAGATGCAGTACCAGACCGAGCAAGAGGGCACAGGGAAGGGGAGGGGAAATAATCCACAAAACTAGCGATTAACTTGGCCGGGGATAGCCGAGGTAGCCGGGACAGACAGCGAGCTGCTGGCAAATGCAGCTGCCAAATCCAATGAAAATCCAAAAGCCAAGCAATTTTGAACTCTAATGGAAAATCAATTTAAAGCGCACATACTAAACCCCCTCCCCGTCTTCTCTCTTCTATCTTTGCAGTTGGAGCGCCACGAATGTCGGACGCCAAATACGAAAGCCATTGGCAAACTTGGCTAAAACGTATTTAAGCCAAAAATAAAAGGCAAAGCAGAGCAGAGAGGACAGTGGACAGTACCAAACAAAGCAGCTAACCAAACGTGCCACACAACACACAACACACACACACACACACAGACAAAGAGAGAGAGAGACAGGAAGACAGTACTGGGGGAGTGAGCGGGACAGCGTAATGAGCAGACGACGCTCGTCGGCAATGGCTATGGCAATTACCATGTCGCCGTCATCGTTGCCATCGTTCTGCCTGATGCTGCTGCTTGGACTGCTTGGGCTGCTGGCCGTGCCGACAAATGGCCTGGCAAATTGTCCCACAGGCTGTGAATGCGATGACGAAACGCTGATGGTGAACTGCGGCGAGGGCACACTGGATGTGCTGCCCATTGCACTGAACCCGTCCATACAGCGCCTGGTCATTAAGAACAACAAGCTGAAGACCATCGACTCATCGATGCAGTTCTATTCACAGCTGACGTTCCTCGACTTGTCGTTCAACGACATGGTCAGCATACCGGAACGCTCGTTTGCCTATCATGCCAAGCTGCAGGAGCTGCATCTGGACCACAATAAGATTGGCCAGGTGACGAACAAAACCTTCACTGGCCTGACCACAATAAGTGTGCTCAATTTGCGGGGTAATCTGATTGCCGAGCTGGAGTATCGCACATTCTCGCCCATGGTGAGGTTAGAGGAGTTGAATCTCGGCCAGAATCGCATTAGTCACATCGATCCCCATGCTTTGGATGGGTTGGTTAATTTGCGTGTCTTGTATCTGGATGATAATACTTTGACAGCGGTGCCATCAGAGTTGACGTTCCAGGCGTTGCCCAATCTGGCGGAGCTTTATCTGGGCACCAATTCGTTTATGACCATACCGGGTGGAGCTTTTGAGGATCTGAAGGGTTTGACACGTTTGGATTTGCGTGGCGCAGGATTGCATAACATTTCTGGCGAGGCACTAAAGGGTCTCGAGGGTGTACGCTATTTGGATCTCTCCGATAATCGTCTGCAAGCGGTGCCCACCGCTGCTCTGCAACGCTTGGGTCGCCTGGAGCAGCTTTCGTTGGGCCAGAATGACTTCGAGGTGATTGCAACGGGCGCCTTTGTGGGTCTGCGTGAACTGCGTAAGCTGGAGATTACGGGAGCTCATCGACTGCGTCGCGTAGAGAGCGGAGCCTTCACGGACAACACGAATCTGGAGCATCTGAATCTTTCGGCCAATAAGCAGCTGAGTGAGCTGCATGCCAATGCCTTGGGTGGATTCCCGCATCTGAGCACCGTCATCCTTAAGGAAAATCAATTGAGTTCCCTGGCGGAGAGCCTCTTTCCCTGGGCAGATCTGCAGACCTTGGATCTATCGGAGAATCCCTTCGTCTGCGACTGTCAGCTGATGTGGCTGCGTAACCTGCTGATCAGCAAGAATTCCAGCAATCTATATGCTCCCGTCATATGCGCCTACCCCGCCAATCTTCGGGAGCTACCCCTCACACAGCTGGCGGAGCCACTGCTGGGTTGCACCCATGGTACCGCGAACAAGCAGGCCATCATTGGCATCATGGTGGTGGGTTGTGCCGCACTGATTACCACCTTGGCGCTGGTCATCTACACCTGCCGTCGTCGCATACGCGACATGCTCAAGGGTCACTCGGCGCTGGGCCGCAAAGAGCGCGAGTATCAGAAGACCTTCTCGGATGAGGAGTACATGACACGACCGCCGCCCGGTTGTGGTGGAGTGCATCCTGCCGCTGGGGGTTATCCATGCCCCAGTGGCTACAGCTCCTCACAGTATTTGGGCGGCCGTGGGACAATTCCAGTCACTGAACTATAGCTAGAAGCTCCACCCCCACCTCAGCTGCGGGGTCGGGGTGGTGGTGCCCCCTCCAACGGTCTCAACGGTCCCTTGCCCTCCACAACCCAAGCAACAACAACAACAGCAGCAGCGTCAGCCAGTTCAGCAAATGGAACAGTTCTCCAACAGTTGCAAGTGCCCAGCGCCATCGATGCTCATGCGCCCTTTGCCCAACTTAGCCACATACACTACATGACCAACAATCCCCAGTCCGGAGTTACTTCAGCTACCACACCCCGTTCGCATCATTCGCAGCAGGACATGAGGTTGCTGGCCAACGGCAAGCCTGGGCTGGGACTCAATGCTTCGCTGCCACGTCGCTGTCATGGCGTTCAGGAGAGCACCCTGTCGCACTACAGCCAACCCCTTGCCAACGGGCATGCCGGCATACGCCTCACCCAGGATCACTTCAATCACAATGGCGCCGTCTATGCCAAGCCCTGCGATGCGATGATTGGCGGCGATGCTGGCTACATACACAACAATTCGCATTATTCCTTGCCACTGGATCACGATATGCCTCCAAGTCCTACGCCAACTCCGCCTCCGCCGGCGTTGCCACTGCGCAATGGCATCAGTGGCTTGGCTTTGGTGCATGGCAATACGACGGGCAGGCGTTCGTTTAACAGCAACAACAACAATGTGGCAACACTGTCGAACAACAATCACAATGTTTCTGGCAACGCTGGCCTTGTCGGGCACTGCAACATCAACAACAACAACAACAACAACGGGAGTCTGCGTCGCTATCACTGATACACGCTCAAATCGTGTGGCACCTTGGGTCGCATCAAGCCGCCGCCTACGCAGCAGCTGCAGGCCGACATTGAGCTGTATCACTTCTACAAGGGCTGATCGGGATCAGGCAGTATATTGTGTTATTTAAAAAGAACTATGCATTAATTGATATATATATAAATATATTTATAATTAGTTACCAACCATTTTGTATAATTAGAAATTTAGTTTAAAAATCCGACAAAAAAAAGCGGAAAATGCGTGTAAATACAGTTTGACATGCGCACAGCTGGGACAAGCAGTGCACTGCTTGCTCGACTGCCAGCCCAAGTCTCTTCTTTCATTCGCATCCAGTGATCTAACTATTAAGTTCTGCTTACCAATTCAATTCAACTGTACATATTAAATGCCTAATTAAAATACGAAAATCGAAAAAAAAAACACTAAAAAAAAATCCACTAAAGTTGTATACAATTAATTTACGCTTTCAAGCACAAGTCATTAAATATACATCATTTATGTATCGTATCTAGTATAAAACTATATTGCTATATGAATAAAAAAAAGAATATATAAAAACCAATTCCATGATCCAAAGGGAAATTCAATCAATATCTAAACTGCGCAGCCAGTTCACGAGACAACTCTATATATATATAAAGCATAAAAAAAAAAAAACATCATAGATTACCAAACGTTTTTATAGATGATAATAAATCTGAGGAATACGAAAAAAATATAGAAAAGAGAAAAACCGCACGCAGAAGGTAGACTTAAATTACTTATTGAAATAATAAATAATGAAAAGTTCATGAGAACGCAACAGAATAGCAGCAATTATGCAAAACTACGCAATATTCATATAGATGGTACTACGAAATTGACAGAATATGAATATATACATACAAAAGCAATTTATGCAACATAAATAAATACAACAAATATGTGTAAATAAAAGAAACTTTATGCTCGAACAAATTTAATTTTCAGTTCTTGTTATTGTTGTTGTCATTTCAATGGCCATTTGGCTGATTGGTTTTTTTGTTCATTTTTTGCACTTTTAGTTTCACCGTTATATTATTTTCTCTTGTGTTTTTCTATATTTGTGACGAGTTGGCAGCCCTGTTTGGCGGCCCGTTTTCAACTGAATTGTACATAGTACATAAGTATTTAGCAATTTAATGGAACAAAATGCAAAACACATACAAGGGAGTTAAGCGTAACCTAAAACCTAATCTAACGGATACAATTTGTAATTGAATACTTATTCAAACGTAAATTCATATATTCATATTTCATATATAGCACCACAAATCTCTCATCTAGTTATACCAACAAATACATCTACTATATAGATCGAAAAGAAAAGTAAAACAAAAAAAGAACTAATTAAATTCCATAGCATTTAAGCAAATTACAAGGGACACGAATATAGTTAAAAGTGCGTTAAAAGGCAACAAGGAATAGAGGCAGAAAGAAAAAAAAAAAAAAAAAAAAAAAACATTACAAAATAATCTTTTTCTATCGTCAGAGTCGATTGATGATCTTCAAAAGTAACGGTTAAGCAAAGCAAACAATTCAAAAAATTACAACAAACATACAAGGAATTCTCAAATACTTATATATACATACATACATACATATATGTACGTCGCGACGGTTCTATGAGTGGAAAATTGAAATATACAAATTGCGAACTGTTCAAGAACTAGAAAATAAAGTCAAATAAACGAAAAACTTTAAATATTTAAAACTACGCAGTGTTTGCCTTTTGAAATTTTTGATAATTCTATTACGGAAAAGTAAAGAGTTTTCTAGATATGCAAAAACTATAGGAAACTTGGAAACTTCAGATTAAGCGGCGATCCTAAAGGGCGAACAATGAAACTACTAGCTATGTTTCGTGATATAATTGATGACTTTTCTTTATCAGCAAGCATATCTATTTATATACTCGTATATATACCGGGTATATATACCTATGAATAGATCTATTTCCTTGCAGTTAGCTTAGGGCTAATACGATTATTATCGCTTTAGTTTCTTGAAGCATTCGTAACCAGCCGCTGCTTACAGGGTAGCGTGGCCGAGCGGTCTAAGGCGCTGGTTTAAGGCACCAGTCTCCTCGGAGGCGTGGGTTCGAATCCCACCGCTGCCAAGTGGAAATTATTTATTTTTTAATTTTTTTAAAAATAAATTTGACGCTGTTAGCCCATCTGTCAGCTGTTTGTCAAATGCCAGCGGCAATCAGCGAGCTTACCCAAAACACTTTTCTATGCAATTTGGTTAATACGCAACAGCAGCGACAGCAACAGCGGCGACAGCGACATGCCTGCACTCATCTGCATAATTTAATTACATTGAACAATAACAACACACTCTCTAGCTACACACACACACTAACACCACGCACACTGCTCTCGCACGTGGTACGTGCATCGTTTTGCACTAATAAGCGCTCGTCGAGAGAGTAGCTGCTGTCCCCCTCTCTCCCTCTCCTTGCACATAGTTGCGGCTGCTTCTCTCTGGTGCTCTGCAGTTGCCATGTCGCTTGTCAAGCGATACACGGCGACAACGTCGACGATGGGCAAGAACAACAACAACAACGGGAAAAATCTCAAGTGAACAGCGCGAGCGACGCTGGCATAAACAGTTACACATTTGCATGACACGCCTCCTGCGCCCGTAAGTTCCCTGTTGGGGCGCCCCTCTGCTGCGACGGTTGTTGTTGTTGTTGTTGTTGTTGCTGGTGTTGTTTGTGCATATGCGACATTAGCGCACGCAAACAACGTACACACAATTAGAAGAATTAACAGTAGTTAAGGCAGCAGCAGCAGCGACAGCAGCAGCAAAACAAACTGGCAAGAAGCGCAGTGGGTGGCGCGTGTGGAAGGTGGAAGTTGGAACGTGTTCGCTGGCTGGCATTGCATAGCTGGCGGCTGGCTGTACGCTTCTTGTTGTTGTCTCTGCAATGCGTGTAATTTAGTTTAGAGCGAGAGTTAGACAGGCAGAGAGAGAGAGAGAGAGCTGAGAGAGCGCAGAGCGGGGAGAGAGAGTGTGGGACGCGTTGCACTTTTCGTACTTCGCATAGTTTGTACTTCTACGGCCTGTCGCCTGCCACACACACACACACACATAACTGTGTAGAGCAACGGTTGCAGAGGTGCAGACGAAGAGGGGAAGGGGGTAGCTCTGCGGCAACTTATTGGCCACAACATGCCAACTTATTAGGCAAAAGCGCAAAAGTTATAAATTGTTTTACGAGGCGCACATTGTTGCGGATATAAATATGAGCATAACATAAGGCAAAGGAAGCCAAAAAGTTAGACTGGCAGTGTAGACGAAGAGAGAAAGAGAGAGAGAGACGGAGGTGAAGAGAGAAGCTTAGATGAAAAAGAAATTAGCAGTAGAGCTCATTGAGCGTGAAAATACCCTGTATGTAAGATTAAAGAGTTGAGGTTGCAAAATTACTTAAATTGAAATTAAAATGAAATTTCAATTTATTTTTTTCCTCAATTAAATAAATATTAAGTTAAATAAATAAATAATTAATAAATATCTCTAAAAAAATACAGTAAAAACTCGTCATGAATATTAAGTGCAGCGCCAAAGATTATTATGGAAATTAATGTATCTTAGCGCAAGTTTCAAAACAAGCTAAAAATAGCTTGAATTTAGTTAACCTGCCTTGCAGACAGGCCTGCCTCACTAGAAATTGCTGAGCTGACCACAACCGACTGACCGGAAATCCGCACAACACGCGCCAAAAGGCCAAAAGCGTCCACCTCCAACATTGCCACCTCTCCTTCCTCCGAATCTATTGTGTAATATCCGTCGACTATTATTCTAATTCGAGCCGAAAATTAAAAAGTTGCCAGTCCCCCAGCGGTCTCTTTTCGGGGGCTCAGCCTTTTGTGTGCGTTCAGCAAAAATTTTCATGGAAAATAAAAGCCAAAGAACGGAACGACTCTTTGAACGAGAGCCTCCATGGACGGGGACATCCTTTCCGGTTCTCGCAACCAAAATAAAGCGACCACATCAACAACAACAACAACAAACAAGTAAGAAAGCTACATTCGAGTGCGCTCGACTGTAATATACCCGCTACCCAGCTGCTCGTACATCATTTATTTGCGGAACAAAAAAACGGCTACAATCATATTTTGAAAAAATTTTGCCAAAGTTCTAATTATTTCCTGTACAAGTAAAGAATTTGCGCTGCCGGCAGCGCTGCTCACAGCTATGGAAAACGTTAAGCTGAATAACTTCTGTGTTTATTATCCGATTGTTACCAAATTTTCAGAGATCATCTGGCTAGCTATAGTTATCATGTAAAAATGAACAATATGGCATCAAAATTGCGCTTGTAATCAATGTTTTTTCGATTTACGGGGGCGGAAGGGGGCGTGGCCAAAATCCAAAATAAACTTGATCAGCGTGCAATACTAACACATATTGTCACCAAATTTGGTAGTTCTAGCTCTTAAAATAGCTGAGATCTAGCTTTTCACACGGACAGACAGACGGACAGACGGACAGACGGACATGGCTACATCGACTCGGCTGTTGAATATATATACTTTAGCCTGAGCCAGAATATATACACTTTATGGGGTCGGAGATGTCTCCTTCTGCCTGTTACATACATTTTCGGTTTGAACAAAATTATAATACCCTTCTACTCTATGAGTAGCGGGTATAAAAATAGCAAAACAGCACAAAATACTCGTAATATGCATGCCATGCGAACTAAATAGAAATAGAAATGTGAGAAACGAGAAAAAAAATTAACATATAAATTAGCACGGCAGACAAAAAGTCCTGCATGGCGTTTGGAAATGGGGCAGCCTTTGTTTTTTGGCCAAAAAACAATTTCTTCTGCATAAATTTCGGCAATTAAAAAATGTTTTATGTGCTATTTTTCTTCATATTGCACTCATAGGCAAATATTTCCCCCCTGGTTGACCGCCTTTCGTAGTGTTCCAGAAACAATTTTCATTAAAAGCCAAGTCGGCCTGGCTATGATTTTCGGGAGCAGAAGGACATTTGCATTGTTCCCGCCAGCCGAATATTCTTACTAAGTAGACCTCAGCTTGCTGTGGCATCTTTAACGGAGGAAGAGAGAGAAGCTAGAGAAAGAAAGAGAGGGAAGCAGCGACTTAAAAAGCATCTCGCAAACATAAAAACTGCTGACACCTTTGAAAAATTTTCACGCTAATAAAACACAAAACATGTCAGGCAAAACACAGGCAAAGCGTGAAAAGCGCTGCCAACCCACACAGTGAGAGAGAGAGATAGAAAGAGAAAGGGAGAGAGTGAGAGGGGGCGCTGATGGCGATAAAGTCAAAGCATAAAGCCCCAACGTTGACAATTCTCCAGCAAAAGCAAAGCTGGGCGGGCGAGAATTTTGGGCAAGAAACAACCGCAGCAACCCGCAGAGGGGGCGTGGAGCTGCCAACTTGTTTTGTTTTGTACTGTGCGCCCCATTTTTGTCAGCAGCAAACGGCAAACAGAAAAGCTAAAGAGAAGAAGGAGAGCAAAATGATACAGAAATTTGTTTTAATGCCGCGCACTTTTTATGCTTTTCTTTACAGCTTCTTTTTCGCTTTTTGTTGTGTGTGCGCGCTGCTGCTTCTTCTACTTCTTCTTCTTCTGCCTCGCCGCCGCATATTGTGTTACATTTGTGCAGCGACAGCAGTAAAAATGCTCTCTGTCTGTCCGTCTGTCTGTCCGTCTGTCCCTCCCCCTGATTCCCCCTGAAGCGAACCGCAACTTGTGCAACATCATAAACCCATTTGCGTTTTTAATTAGTAACAGCGCGTGGCCGGAACGCAAGGACATTGGTCAGGGATGTGCGTGAGACGGTGGGGGGAGGGGGGCAAGGAGAGCAGCACTTTTACAATCTAGATGTCACACAGTCCCCTGCCCCTGCCCCTCCTCGCATTCGCACTGCCAGAGTCCAACAAAAAAGTAAATGACCATGCAAAATTTGTGCTGGGGCGACAAGACTGAAGCGTAGCGAATTGTAACTGATAAGGACGAAAAGCGTAAAAAAAAGCAAGCGGAAGGAGAAGAAGCAGCTATGGCAGAGCGCAGCACCACTTGAAAAGTGGAGCAAATAAGGTAAAAATTTTTAATTGCCACAGCAAAAGGGGAGCAAGCAAACGCACAAAAATTGCAGCAGCAAAAATTATTAAGTTGCGGTTTTTGTGGTCAGTCGCAGCCGTAGCCAGCCAGAGAGCAGCAGGAGCAGCCACTCAGTCAGTCATTCAGTCAGTCAGTCAAACAACACTATAGCTAGGCAGCCGGGAAGCCTGCGAAGGATGCTGCATCCCGGTGGGCGGTGCGTTCTGCCAGCAAAGTTGCTCAGTTAAAAGCGCAACTTTTTTTTTTAAGTGGCACAGTTTTCGGAACTGTTTTTTATGGTCTTCAATGTGGGGCATTGACCCGCGACGGGTCAGACTTAATGTGCTTGAAGATGAGAGCGGGGCATGAGCTCAGCAAGACTTGGTTAATTCACAGCGTTTCTCGTAGATAGAAGATTGTATAATTTTAAATCTCTTTAATCCTTTGAATATTAACTCACACTAGTCAGTTATCAGACAGTTCCTAAGTAAGCTTGAAAGTAAACCAAAGTATGACCGAAAGGAAACTAATAAGTCGGGCAAATCTTATACAGAGAATCACATAATAATTATTAAATAAACCTAATTATTCATGGTATATTCAGACGACTTTCATACCCGCTACTCATAGAGTAGAAGGGTATTATAACTTTGTTTAAAACGAAAATGTATGTAACAGGCAGAAGGAGACATCTCCGACCCCATAAAGTATATACATTCTGGCTCAGGCTAAAGTATATATATTCAACAGTCGATGTGTTCGTCTGACCGTCTGTCGGTCTGTTCGTATGAACACCTAGATCTCAGTTATTATAAGAGCTAGAACTACCAAATTTGGTGACAATATGTGTTATTATTGTATGCTGACCAAGTTTATTTTGGATTTTGGCCACGCCCCCTTCCGCCCCCGTAAATCGAAAAAAATTGATTACAAGCGCAATTTTGATGCCATATTTTATCATCATTTTTGTTTTATATGATAACTATTGCTTGCCAGATGATCTCTGAAAATTTGGTAACAATCGGATAATAAACACAGAAGTTATTCAACTCAACGTTTTCCATAGCGCTTATATTGATCAGATAATACATTGTTTTCCGTATAAATAAAGTTATAAATTTATAAAATGAATAAAATTTAAATTAATTTATTTTTATTTTAATAATTTTTCAAAAAATTTTTGGAACTTTGCATAAATTTAAAATTGACAAATGTTCCACGCACCTTATATCACCTTTGGCTACCTTCGCTTTGGAATTTCGGCAACATTTAATTATGACACCCATTTGTCATTTGCAAAATGATATATAGAAGATTCTTAGGGTGCTGCAACATAAATAATTGTGTTTAATTTAAGTGGCAGAGAGGCAAGGGATGAGTGAAAAGACGTTTATGAATACTTTTCGATTCGTGCGCTAATCGATTAGCTACAGTCGATTTCATAATTTTATAAACAAATTCGTTCGAGTTGCCTTCGCAGGGTTATTGTTCTTATTGTTGTTGTTGTCTTTTGCCAGAGTATTGAAAAGTAAATAATGCAATTTGCTACGCAAAAAAAATCGCATAAACGCTGAAACGAAGAACGTAGAATGCGGAGCAGAGCCGAGGGCAATTTTATTGTTGTCTTTGTCTGCGCTGCTGCAGTTAAGCAATTATGTAATTTTTAATAGTCGTCTTTGTTGCTGTTGTTGTTGTTGTTGGTAGGGCAAAACGTTACGCAATTTATGAGAGCAAACCTCGACGGGGTCAGGGGGTGCTGAGGGGAGGCGCTTGTAAAAGTCAAAGCATAATTTATTATTGTCAGGCAACTGAAGAATGACGAACGAGAAGGGACGAGCAGCCACCACCCTCGGAGCAAAAATGATGAAAAACGATTAAAATGCGTCAAAACGTAATAAAAGCAGCAGCTACAGGACAACAGAGGGCGCGCATGTGTTGTGCGGTGTGTGTGTGTGTGTGCAGAGGAAGGTGGCGCAAAAGGAACCCTCTCGAGCGGACTGACTGACTTACTTGACGTCGACTCGCTGATGTGACACGTGCAACGCTCCACGGATTTTGCAGCGCGCTCACGTCCCGCACTCGGAGGCAACTCGACGATTCCGGGTATCCCGGCATCCCGGCAGCCCGGCATGTGTTAATTGTGATGCTGTTCCGCAGGCTGCTGTCAATTGGCCCTCGCCAGGGCAGCAGAGGGGCAGGAAAGGGGAGGGGTGCGTACTACGTGCTACGCTTGGCGCAGCGAACTGAAAGCAGAACTCGAATAAAATATGGCTTGTATTTCTGTGCCAACACATGAGAATCGCGCCGGAGAATGCAACTGGCACTGGGAGAGAAGCCCGGTACGACGGACACATAAACTAGCGGAACTCTGGCACCGGCACTAGGAACTTGCAACTGGCGAAAAGTATTTGCGATTACCGGGCAAAGCGTTTAGTGCACACACATTGGACCTGTCCATAAAGTTGCCAGTTTAACAACTGGCGAATAAAATGCGTTGCAGCATTTGGCTGCAGACCGGGGGCAAAATTCTGTTAACTATATAGAACTATATAGTATAAAGCTCACTTAACGCTCTGCGATTGTTGCCTTTCTGGGTTGGAGTGGGGTGCATTAAAGGAAAGAGCTAAGGTCACCCTATAATCTGCTAGAGAGAGATATATCTGTAATTAGAGTCAAAGCCAATTGGAAACTCTTGTAAATACCAAATGTTGGTATACATTTTCAAGAGCCTAGGAATGGAATTCGGTATTCCTAACCGTACTCAAAAATATTCAAGTTTTGTTGATTAAAAGCTGTTTAGTTGAGTTAGTTTCCAATTTGTGTATTAAAATATAAAATTAAGGAAATACATTATTACAATCACACTATCTTAATCGTAAATTCTTTTGAGATTTTCTCATGGACTTTCTTTGTTTTTTGATGATATTTTCCACTTCAATAAGTTCCGGATTGGTGTGAATATCGAGGTGGCAGTTAAGGTTAATTTGCATGTTAAATTTGGCTGGACAGTGTGGACACTTGAAGTGATTGTCCCCGGTGCGGAGTCTTGAGCTCTTCCTTAAAAGGGTAGCCTGGATGATCCTCTTTGCAGGCGCTTTTGATAAAGGTTTTTTTGTTGATTTCGTACTGCCGATGTGCTTCACTTTCGGCTCTTTGCATCCTTGGAGACTTCCAGGCTTGTCTGCTGCCTTCATTGGAATTTCGTTGTTCAAAGTACGAATCTCCAAAAGATCGTCAATATTTACCAATCTTATTTCTGGCATTTTGCTTGTATTTTTCTCAATTTTAGGATACTTTTCCAGAGGTTTTTCTAACTCTTTAGGCAAAAGATTTTCTTGGTTTTCATTTTTCATTGTCAAATCTATTGCGACAGGCTCCTCTTCCTTCCATTTTAAATTCAATAAGCGTTGGGTCCGATCACAAGTTCGCTTGAATTGGAATGCAGTTTCTGCGTTCAGAATACACTTTATGCATATTTTCTGTGGCTGATTGTCGTCCTCTCGTATCTCGTATTGGACACACTCCATTATTTTCAGTGCAAGACTAGGGTCAGTCTGTAAGGAAGTTGTCTTTCTCGGGAAAATGTCCATCAGGGCAGAGCTGCACAAGCAAATACGGCAGATGTCTTCCATGTCTTTCACTGGTAACTTTTCGATTGATACTGATGACAAGCTCAGAATTGTCACTCTATATATACCTCTTTTGGCAGATCCTGATCCTGTCGCAGGTACTCCAGGACCTGCATACCTAGATTAGGTCAAAACAGACAGGTATGAAGGTGTTGAACATCTGGTTTATGGGAGGGCAATGGGGTAGGGTGGTTTCAGATGTTTACCTAATCCGGGTTAACTAATCCCTCAAGTGGGTTATTTTTGACGCTTGAAACTTTTTCATGGCTTTATGGCGAGGAATTCTAGCACAGGTAAGCGAATATGCGATGAAGGGTTTTGAAGAAGAAACGACAATTGCTTTATGTTCTTTGGGCCATCATTTCCAAACAGGCAGAGAAACTCCAAATTTTGGGATTTTCTACTCATAAACAGATGGTTTATCAAAATTCCTATACCTTTTAGACAGGACGGAAAGATGCGCCAAGTATTGAATTATTTACAAGGTAACCCGTAAGATACCGCAACCACGTCTACGATGTCTATCCAATTTCTTATGCTATCTTTGCAGTATTTCAATTCCATAAATTTCTAAGCCTGTCTCTTAGAGAGAGCTTGTCTCGTAGAGCAATTTTGATCAATTTTGAAACGCATCCTTCGTTTTAATGCACGATGTGTAGTTCAGAGAAAATCAAATCTGATGTTACCTATCGTTCAATTATTGTAGTTATACCCTTGCAGTGGATATATACATAAGAGTTGCCTGATGTTTGCAACGTTACTTTCGGAACATCTTTGACCCAATTAGGTACCATATAAAGGGTTTTCCAATAAGAGGTGTTATTCCGATATTCAAATAAAAATAGCATTTTTTGAGATAAATGATCGGATGTTTATTTAATTATGAAGAGGAAGGTATGCCATTAATAATGGAATACAACATCAGCCAAATGGCCACCACGACCACGCTGACAGATCCATATCCTTTTCATGAAATTTTCCATAACCAAATCGCAAAGTGGCTGCCCTATGTTCTCGACAGCTTCACGAATTCCATCTTTGAGGTCTTGAATCGACGCTGGGCTGTTGGCGTAGACCTTATCTTTCACGTGGCCCCAAAGGGAGAAGTCGCAAGGTGTTAAATCACAAGATCTCGGTGGCCAATTGTGATCACCTCTTCGAGAGATAACACGGTCCGGAAACTTTTCCCGTAAAAGAGCGATGGTTTCATTGCTTTTGTGGCACGTAGCACCTTCTTGTTGAAAGTAAACGTTGTCCAGATCAATACCATCCAAAAATACGGTATAATGACGTTTGTGGAATGCCTAATTTCAAAGAACGACGAGGAATGGACAAACCTGAGTTTTCTTCAACACTTTCGGCAACAACAGCAATATTCTCAATTGTATTTGAGCGATGTGCACGGGTTTTATTCTTCACATCACTAACTTGTCCCAACAGCTCGAATTTTCTCACCAATTTCTGTATTGCGGTCCGAGAGGGTGCTTCACGACGACCGAAAAATCTTTTTGTTTTACGAACCGACTCTGCCAAATTTTCACCATATTTATAGTGAATTTTGATAACTTTAATGCGTTGTTCTAATTGTCAAATGTCAAAAAATTGCAGCTTCAACAGTGACACCTACCGGAATAGCGGGCTATTCAAAATAACACCTCTTATTGGAAAACCCTGTATATATATTCTAAATCTAAAGTAACAGGAAAGTCAAGCTATCTATCTATCCTATCTAAACGTTTAGCTCTAAAACTATCCAGATAAAACTTAGCACCCTATTGCCAAATTTGGTGACACTAGCTTTTTTAGTTTCTGAGATATAGGCGTTCATACAGACGGACAGACGGACAGGCAGACATGGCTTAATCGACTCGGCTAGTGATCCTGAGCAAGAATACATGCACTTTATGGGGTCGCAGATGCCTCTTTCTACATGTTACGCACATTTCGGCAAACACAATAGACCATGTGTTTTTTTAAAATCCATGGTCTAAAAATCGCTAAAGGGAACCTATAGTTTTTTATTCAAATAATTGTATGTCTACAGAAATAACAGCTCCGAACTAAAATATAAACAACAATAATTTTAACAATTTATAGTAACTGAAAACTTGTCTTTCAAATAATGGTACATATAAGGATGAAGATCATATCTGAAAAACTGTATCTTTGTCAAAGAAACACAGGAAGGTTCACTCTAAGTTTTTTATTATCAAATTATAATGAATATTTTAAGCTGCAAATAAACAATACGAGACATTTCCAGTCAGAAAACAAGTTACTAAACAAACTTTTGTTTTTGTTTTAAATTCTTTTATTAAAAAAAAAAAATTGTGCTTAATATTCGAATACAAAAATGTTTTTTAAAATTACATGCGCCCATACATCCGATATTTAATATAGTTTAATTTTCGTTGATCCTTATCAGTTTTTCGATTTCTTTAAGTTACGGTATGGTTTAATGTTTCGGGTGATACGTAAGATTAGTGTGGCTAAGTGTGAAGGTGTAGTAGCTGCTTTAAATGCGTTGTCTGTATAAAGCTCATCAAACAGTTCGCCCTTTGGGCCTTCATGCGGAGCTGCGGTACTTGAGGGCAGTTCATGATGGGCAGTTCTTGAGCCAATGGGTACAGTGAAACTGGTTCATTTAAAGCTTACGTGTTGGCTTTTCTGGCATTGGCTTGCTTGAGATTTTGGTACTGGAGCTAACAGTTTTCATTGCGGTCCGTAATTTGCTCTGTATATTTATATATTTTTGGGATCGTTTGGCTATTGAAGAGGAAGTTTTCATTTTATTTTCCTCTTTTCTTAACTTCGAGTTTGGCATTTCACTTGCCTTTGGCTTATTCAAAGGTTCAAGCTTTGACGTCTCAGTTACTTTTATGTTATATGCATCTTTGAGGTACGGTTTAGTATGACATCTAATGTGGTTGTTGAGGTTTCCCTGCTTAACAAACTTAGCGTCGCAGTGGGGACACTGCAAGCGAGGGTGTTCGTCGTGGAGTCGTAGGTGCTTACCTAGGCTTTTGGAACTTATAAACTGCTTCGAACAATGCTTGCACTTGTAAGGCCGTTCTCCGGTGTGGATGCGTATGTGAACACATAGATCGCCTTTCCTGGCGAATTTTTGCTTGCAGTGCGGACACTCATGTGGCCGTTCCCCGGTGTGCACAATTCCATGCAAGCGAAGAGATGATGCACTCGAGAAGAGTTTCAAGCAGTGTGTGCACTGAAACTGCTCAGCCTGCTTCTTAGGTGATGGTGATTTCGATTTCGACAACTTTGATGTTTTCGTAGTACAGCTCACAGATTGCTTTAATTTTATTATACTGCCTGCTGTTAATTGAGATCTTTTTGATCGTCGAGTTGTTTTTGGCTTTGGTGTTGGTTTCTTTTGCGAATTGTTTTCCAAAGACAATTTTTCTAGTTGATTTTCATCATTTTCTAATGTCAATTGTGGGATTTTACTTGCCTCATGCTGAAATGGGGTTTCAGGCATAATATGCGGTTCCTTGTCCAATATCATCTCCGACTCCTCACCCAAAATTATCTCTGGATCTTCTTGTTTGATGCTCTCCTCCAAAACTAAAATTTCCTCATCCTTTACCATTGTAATCAATATAGTTTGGCTCTGCTCACAGGTCCGCTTAAATTTGAAGGCTGTTTCGGCATTTAGAATACAAGATATGCATATCTTCTGTGGCAGATTATCGTTCTCTTCTATATGGCATTGGACACACTCAATTATCTTTTGAGCTAGACTGGGTTCAGCATCAAAGGGAGTTGTCCTCCTCGCGAACAAATCCATCAGGGTGACAGAGTTGCTTAAGCAAATGCGACAGATATTCTCCATGTCTGAAGATGTTGACTAACAAGTTGATTATGGTGACAGAGCAGGAGTTGCGGCGCTATTTATTCCAATCCCGGCAGAGCAATAGGGCACAGGTACTGTAAAATTTGCATACCCAAATAAGGTGCAGTGCCTGAACATATGTTTGCTGGTCAGGTAACACGGTATTTCTCCTTTTATACCCTTGCAGAGGGTATATTTATTGTGGTCGGAAGTTTGCAACGCACCTAAGGAGACACCTCGGACCCTATAAAGCACTATATATATGTTTTTAAGAAGCATTAATAGGGGATGCAAACAAGACATGACCGTCCGTTGGTCCGTCCGTCTGCCTGTGGCAACGCAGAGAAGTCTGTCAGTTTTAGAGCTATCTTGAGGAAACTTGCTATACATGCTTCTTATTGCTGCACGCTGTAAATAGCTCGGAACGAGCCGGATTGGTACAATATGTCTGTATGACTATCATAGAACTGTGTGACTATCATAGAACTGTGTGCTCTCGGGAGAAATATCGGTTGATTTTTGTTAATGTTTAAGACATTGTAATGAAACTATTTCTGTCTATGTCTTAAAATGCCCTATAAGTTTATTACAAATTTTTTAAAATCGAATTGATATATCGAACAGCACTATATATTACTATATAAATCGGTTGATTTTAAAAGAAACTTTTGAAATTTGAACTCTTGAAGAGACTATTGCAATCTATGCTTAAGTATGTCCATTAATGCAAATTTTTTTTAAAAATAGGACCGATATTTCGCATAGCTGCAATAGAACCTATCGGTCAAATCTTGATGTTATTTTATGTATTAATATGAATGTTTTGCTACCTTTAGCAATCCAGAACTATTTTATATTAAAAGTACCTCCAAAGGCATGAAATCTTCGGCGTGCTGCAGGTAACCTTTCTTTCTTGCTTTTAGATAGATTAAGTTATGGAAAGATATATTTAACGAATAGTAAAGAAACTACTTTCAATTAATTTTGTCTGATTAGTTTAGTATATTTATTAATTTTATTAGTTTAAGGAAATATTTCAATACTGCATACAGCATAAATTTTTAGAATATTCTAAGTCTTTTAAAAAGGAAATTTCGCCTTAGTTAAACCTGAAACGTTTTAGACCAGAATTCCGAATTCTTGGTTGACCTCAAAAATATTATGACTTTGTTGATTAAAAATTATTTTTATTAAAGCAAGACTATATTTTTGAATTAGAAATATACAGAAATGCTTAACTAGGTACATTATTAGAATCATGCTTATCTAAACAGTTATATAATTTAGTGTGGTTTTTTTCATCAACTTTCTTTGTTTTTTTATGATATTTTCCACCTCCATAAGTTGTGGATTGGTATGAAATTCGAGGTGGCCTTGAAGTTTAATTAGCGTGTTAAATCTAGCTGGGCAGTGCTGACACTTGAAGTGAATGTAAGCGGTGCGGAGTCTTGAGCTGTTCGTTAACAGGGTTGCCTGGATGATCCTCTTTGAAGCCGCTTTCGATTTCGGTTTCTTTGTTGATTTCGTACTGCCGATGTTCTTGACTTCCGGCTCTCTTGGCTTATATCCATGCGGGTTTTCAGGCTTATTTGCTGGATTCAGTGGTGTTTCGTTGTTCGACGGACGAATCTCCATAAGATCTTCAATATTTACCAACCTAATTTTAGGCTTTTTGCTTGTTTGTTGCTCAGCTTTAGGACAATTTCCCAGAGGTTTTTCTAACTCCTCAGACAGAATCTCTTTTGGGCTTTCATTATTAGTTATCTGATTCATTGTGAAAGGTTCCTCTTTCTTCCATTTTAAATTCAATAAACGTTGAGTTCGATTACAAGTTTGCTTAAATTGGAATGCAGTTTCTGCGTTCAGAATACACTTTATGCATATTTTCTGTGGCTGATTGTCGTCCTCTCGTATCTCGTATTGGACACACTCCATTATCTTCAGTGCAAGACTAGGGTCAGTCTGTAAGGATGTTGTCTTTCTCGGGAAAATGTCCATCAGGGCAGAGCTGCACAAGCAAATACGGCAGATGTCTTCCATGTCTTTCACTGGTAACTTTTCGATTGATACTGATGACAAGCTTAGAATTGTCACTCTATATATACCTCTTTTGGCAGATCCTGACCCTGTGGCAGGTAATACAGGACCTGCATACCTGGATTACGTCAAAACTTTCAGGTGTGAAGGTGTTGAACATCTGGTTTATGGGAGGGCAATTAAGTAGGTTCGTTGTATCTATCTATTTTGTTGGTTAGCTAATCCCTCATGTGGGTTATTTTTGGCATATGAAACTTTTCGTCGTTTATGGCGAGGACTTCTGAAACTGAAAATTCAGAAAATACAGGTAAGCAATTTTACGAACAATTGTTATAAAGTAGATGTTTCTTGATCCTTATTCGATCAGTTTCAGACAGACTTTACAACTCTTACCTGCATAGTTGAAGTGGCTTTTAAATTTAAGAACACTTTTTCTACCTTTTGCCATATGGTTTATAAGCCCTATACCTTTTAAAAGAAAGGAAAGTTACTGAAAATATTGACTTGTGTGCATGCTGACCGTTTGGAATAAACCTATATTACATCGCGATGCGTCGCTTGAGTTTTTGCGATCGAGAACGAGAGAGAAATATTCGAGCACACTCGAATGTAGATTTCTTACTTGTTATTTTTCTTTTTAAATACATACCAAATTAATCTACAAATATAATAATGTTCTTTATTAAATAAACATAGAAATACATTGCATATATATTAAATAAATTATTGTTAATTAGAATCTTAATTGTTATGCATTTTTCATCGCCAGGTCAGTTTGCCTCGCATGTATGTGTAAGTGGACCTTTAAATATTTTTGGTGGGTGAACCGCTTTGAACAGTACTCGCATTCGTAGGGCCTTTCCCCGGTGTGCGTGGTCATATGTACTGCCAGATCGGCCTTTCTGTTGAATCTTTTCATGCAATGCGGACACTCATGGGGCCGCTCGCCGGTATGCACCAGGAGATGGCGCCTTAAAGTCGATGCATGTGGAAAGGAATATGGACATTGGTCACAAGGAAACTTGCTCTTTTGGGCTGTAGTTAATTGTCTTCTGGGTCCTTCTACCTTACATCTTTTTAATCTTCGAGGGGTTCCAGGCTTTGCTTCCTTTTTTATTTTTTGTGGTGTCACTTTCTGCATTTCACATGCTTCCTGTTTTAATACAATTTCAGGCTCGATTTTCATTAGCAATGTCATTTCCGACTCCACGCCCAAGATCATCTCTGGATCTTCTTGTTTGATGTTCTCATCCAAAACTTCCTCTTCCTTCACCTTTGTACTCAATATAATTTGGCTCTGCTCACAGGTTCGCTTAAATTTGAAGGCTGTTTCGGCATTTAGAATACAAGATATGCATATCTTCTGTGGCAGACTATCGTTCTCCTGTATATCGCACTGGACACACTCCATTATCTTCTGGGCGAGACTCGGTTCACTTTCAAAGGGACTTGTCCTCCTCGCAAACAAGTCCATCAAGGTGACAGAATTGCTTAAGCAAATGCGACAGATATTCTCCATGTTTGTAGATTTTCGTATTCAAGTTGAAAATGATGACAAAGCCTCCTATGCGGCGTTATTTATTTCTGTCTCGGCCGACTTTTCGGGCCGTAGGTACTGCATACCTCAATTGGGTTACAATAATCAGCTAATTGCCTGAACATCTGTTGGTTGGCAAAGCAATATGGTACCACTTCTTCAGATGTTTGATGGCTCAAATTTTTGAAATTTTTTATAACTCTGTAAGTAAAGAAAATATTAAGATTGAAAATAGTATTACTATTTTAAAATGAATCTAAAGCCGAAGGCTAACTACTTTGAAACTTAAGGCAATATTGACTATAATTCTGGGGCTGCATTTGAATTGGAAAAAATATTTTAATAATAATGTTTTTATACCATGCGACCATTGAAAATGATCAAAAATGGTATACTAAGTTTGTGGAAATGTATGTAACAGGCAAAAGGAGGCGTGGCAGACCCTACAAAGAATATATATTCTTGCTTAGGATCACTAGCCGAGTCGATTGAGCCATGTCCGTCTGTCTGTCCATTACGCGTCTGTGTGGACACAAAGATCTCAGCTATTATAAAAGCTAGGGACACCAAATTTGGTATGAAGGTATCATCACAAGCTCCTGGAGTTTATTTCAAATTTGAGGTGCCACGCCCTCCGCCTCTAAAAATCGATTTCATACACACGACACGTTTTTGAGGTTGCTTTGTGACGAAAGTATTAAGTCTTAACGTTTTGCTCTAACACACACATAGATACATATATACTATATGCATACATATTTAAAATTTTAAGCCGATCGGATCATAAGCACAAAAGTTATTCAATTAAACGTTTTTCGTAGTTCCGCTGCAGATTATAAGCTGAAGACTATGACGTTTTTATATGTAGAGGGCGTTATTCAAAGATGGATCTAATTTAAACAATAGGTGACATATGAACTTGTGCAGAGGAAATAAAAGTGTGATAATTTCTTTCGAAATTGGGCGAATAGTATCTTACTGTCGGATGCGCTCGATTGCAGCTTTCTTTACATGTTTTTTTTATATTTTGTTTATTTTATCCATTAATTTTTATACCCCTTACGTTTATAAAGTAAACTTTTTTAGTAGTTCATTTCAATAACCTCTCAGTCCTGTTTGATATTTAAAGATTCAAGCCATTATTTTGGTTTAAATAAACTTTATTTTTGCGAAAGATTATAATTTAAGAACATAAGAGTGATAAAACTTCAAATCAAATAAAGGCTAAATTAGGTAAAAAGTTTGGAATTTTTAGTTTAAAAGAAACATAATGTACTGTAGAATCTTATTAATTATTTTAGGGACTTTTCCTTTTTCGTCTGTCTTTGCAGAAGTTGTGTTTCTTTCATAAGATTTTCCACCTGTTTCAGTTGTGGATTTGTATGATATTCGAGGTGACACTTGAGGTTAATTTGACTGACGAACTTGGCAGGACAGTGAGGACATTTGACGCGATAGTCTCCTATGTGGATACGTAGGTGCTGCTTTAGATGCGTAGCCTGCATGAACTTCTTTGAACAATGTTCGCATTCGTAGGGCATTTCCCCAGTGTGAATGCGTATGTGTGCCCTCAGATCGCCCTTTCTTTTAAATGTCTGCATGCAGTGCGGACATTCATGGGATCGCTTTCTAGTGTGCAGCGCGCTGTGGACTCGCAGGGCCTGGGCTGTTTTGAAGGTCTTCAGGCATTCACCACAGTGAACCTTGCCTGTCCTTACTTTGAGTTCTTTTATTTTAGATCTTGCGGATCGTCGAGTTGCTTTCACTTTAGCATTCTCTAAAGAATATGTTTCCGTTAGATCTTCATCTTTTTCCAGTGTCAGCTCACTGGCTTCTTGCTCGAATGTAATTTCAGGCTTGGTTTGAACCTCCTTTTCCAATGTCATCTCTGACTCCTCACCCAAGATTAGCTCTGGCATTTCAAGCTTGATTGTCTGATGCGAAATGAAAACTTCCTCATCATTTATCTTTGAATTCAATATAATTTGGCTCTGCTCACAGGTGCGCTTAAATTTGAAGGCTGTTTCGGCATTTAGAATACAAGATATGCATATCTTCTGTGGCAGATTATCGTTCTCCTGTATATCGCACTGGACACATTCCATTATCTTTTGGGCGAGACTAGGCTCAGTGTCTACAGAAGTTGTCCTTCTCGCAAACAAGTCCATCAAGGTGACAGAGTTGCTCAAACAAATGCGACAAATATTCTCCATGTCTGTAGGTGTTGGCATTACGATTGAAATTGATGACCGAGAAGAAGTTGACACTCTTATTTAATGCCTAGTCTGCATACCCCAATTAGGTCAAAATGAAGCAGGTCTTAATTAGGTCTTAACCCAGGGGTTGGGTTTGCAGTTTGTTGGTAACACAATCGCTCAGGTGACGTATGCTTTTCCTTCCAAACTCTGCAAATAAGGAAAAGCCAGGTAAGCAAATAACCAAGAGTATTTCAAAGGATTGACGGATATAAGGCATAGAGGAGTGAAAATGAAACATGAAAGCTAAGGTTTTACAATTAAAATATATGTAATTTAATTTTAGGAAAATATTTAACTGTTTCGGGCTTAGCATGCTAAAACAATTTATTTAAGTTATATACATATAAAATCCGAGTTACCTGAAAACCTTTTGTTGTCGCTCTTTAAAGGTAATTCATTTGCCTGGTACAGTCGATCTTAAAAATAGCATTTGTTTCGAGGAATTTGGCAATGAAATAATAAACTCTTTCCTGGAATTCCTTTTGAGCAACTCTTCAATTTGCGTCATCTTCAAAGATGGCCTTGACTTTTGCGTGGTACCCTACAAATTCCCCGCTCCCCCCACAAAGTTTCAGTTTTGTATACACTTCCACACAACTGGCTTTAGCTATATATAAACCAATCCCAGGAACTTAAAGCAACAACAACTGTAAAACGACGAAAAGTTTTTGTACACAAACGAATACAAAACAGTCGCAGCACTCCCTCAAGAAGTTTCCCCTCCTTAAGTTAGTGTTGGGAAACGCAGGAGGGAGCAGAAAGAGGGAGAAGAGAACTGCTGAGAATCGAGAACTGGAAACACACAAAGTAATTGATTGTTTATAGCAATACAATTTATGTGGCACAATTTGATATGTGCATGTAACGGTCTGTGGCAGCTTCAAGCTGAGCAGCAGGGGTGTGGGCAAGGAGGGGTAGGGGGAGTGGTTACCCGGGTGAAGTTGTTACAAAATATTGACCATTTGCTAAACGATAATTCAAAATGTTAAATCGACAATTTCAATTTGAAGCGAGCAATTCGCCAACTCCCTGCGGCTCTGCCACATGTGGCACACACACACGCAGGCACAGAGAAACATACAAATGTGTGTGTGTGTGTATAGTGGCTGCACATGTGTGTTCATCTGTTTGTAAATATAAACATAAACTCTCCATTTAATAAAGGCGAGTGCGATTTGGCTCCACTCGGTTCAGGGGGTTCGGTAAAATCAATCGAACGTGTAATAAAATGCAATTTTGCAGTGCTCCTTGGGAGAGAGAGTTCTCCCCCCCCCTTCCCTACCTCCCCTGCTGCCCCTTGACGAGGTATTTCATTAGAAAAAAGCTCGCACACACACACACACACACGCACATATGTATGTGCTGCCATGCCAGGCTTTGTCCGGTCTCCAATCGAGTCCGCCCGTCGGGCTTTGCATTTACCCTTCTGCACTTTGGGGTTCAATTGCTGTGGCAATGTTGGGTCACTCGAAGGGTTGCACAAGGGGGGCGGCTTGAAAAAAAATCAACAGTTACCATATAACTTCATGTACCGGTCATTGTTATTGCTCTGCCGTTGTAATTCTCCTTGTTGCTGTTGCGATTTTACAAGCAATTTAAACAATCTGTTTGCTGTGGGTTTTAGCTTAACATGCATGTAAACAGCGCACGGGGATTTTAAAGCTCATCGCTCGGGATTTTGTATGTAGAAAAAATAAAAGGGAAAAATCATATAAATTATACGATTCGCATTTCTGTCACTCGTGCTATGCGATAAGACCTGCGCTAATGAATAATGTTATTCACTAATAAGCCGGAAGCAAATGTGGCAGCCGTCATAAAGATAAGGTGGCAAATGAAATATATAAATAGCGAATCGAATTGGAAGATAGGAAACAAGGAAATTTATAAATATTATTTAAATAGCAAAATGAATTATTCTTCAAGATTATGATCTAATGAAATTTGTATATTAAAAAAAAAAAAAGTTTGTTTTCATTTATTAAGCAAAGCATTTATAAACTAGGATATTGGACGAACAGATTGCTTTAAATTAAATGTATATGAGAGGTTACGATGTTAAAGAAGAAGAACGACAAAAGAGCTTAGATTTTGGAAGCTTTACACATTTTTACTTAAATAACTTCTGTTTTTATAATTCGATTGGTTTGTAATTTGACAAATTGGTGCATTTGGTATGTATCCATGTGCATGTTGAAACAGACAGTTGTAGCTTGAAAATCTTAGTCAAAAATTAAGTTTACAGCATTCGCGGAGGCGGTGGGCGTGGCAGTTGTCAAGCAGATAATATACAGAAGCTTTATGTCAAATTTGGAGTTTGTAGCTTTTGTAATAGCTTAGATCTGTATATGGACCAATCGATTGGGCTAGTCATGCTGAAGAAGAATATATGTAACATATACACTACGTAGGTTGTGCCACGCCTCCTTAAGCCTAATACGAACGTATTTGCATTAAGTAAGTATACCCTTTATGACTATTTTCAATGATCGAAGGGTATAACAAGCTAAGCGAGAGCCCCAGAGATGCTTCTTCTGTTTATCACTAATGAGAACATCTAATTAGGTCTGTCTGTTGAAAATTATACATATGTATCTTGAGCTGTGCTCAATCAGAAGCTAAAGCCATTCACACGCTGCCTGTTAACCGATATGCCAAGTTGGTAATTTGTTTTTTTTAGTTTTTTATCTTGTTTTTCATTTCTCTACGCATAATTATGGATTATTAAAACTCAATTAAATATCAAAGCTTTTTGTTGTTTTGGTTTTTGGCAATTTCTGAGCTCTGCACGTTTCTATTTTTATGCCCTTCACTAGAAGACGCAGTGTGGGAGGCAGGGAGGTGAGGGAGTTGGGTTTGCGCACCCACTAAAAAAAAAAACAAGGCGGCAAACCACCTGAACCCCCCAGCGACAGCCACCGGCTGACTGACCCGACTTGCCCAATGTCCAGTCACACTTTTTGTTGCTTTCTTTACTGAGTTTCTTTGTGTGTGTGTGGTGTTTGGGGCTTTGACTTTGCTTTGCTACATACTTAATTATTATTTAATTTTGATTAATGATTTGTGTAATGCGGCGATTAAAACGTGACTTTGTACGAAAATCGAACGACTGCAAAAAAGCCATTCAACTGTGAAGCCCCTCCAGATGGCGATTCACAGAATCGCAGAATCGCAGAATCGAATGGGGAGCGAGCGTGGTGGGTAAAATCGTTGAAATCGGTACAGCTCGAATCAATATCTTGTTGTTCTCGACGCGTCTGTTGTTCTCATTGTTGTTGTTGCTGTTGCTTTTGCTGCTGCTATACCTATTCGTCAGCGTCGTCTATAAAGTCTATAAAACGCTTTTCGATTGTAAACAATACAGACGATTTAATATTGCGCGCTCGCTGACTCGACTCGACGCGACTCGACTTGGCTTGACGATTGGATTCCCCAGTTCCAGTCGATTCTCCAGCTCCCAGCGGAAACTTCAAATAAGCAAACAACACGCTGAGCACGCCGCGTACTAGGAATCAAACTCACAGAAAGGGACTATACGAATGCGAGGTACCCTTTGAATTTACATTTAAATATAAAGACTTAAATTTAATTTTAATTAAATAGTTTACTTTAAAACTATTAATCGAAAATTTATTTAATTCTTTTTATTTCTTTTTTTTCTTTAATAAAATTTTAATTTAATTATTTATTTTTCATATTTTTTTTTTTCAATGTCGTTTAATATAATTTGACTTTCAAATAAAATAAATAAAACAAACATTTTGAATACCCCAAAATAATCTTTAGGGTATAGCAAAAACTATAAATAAATGCCAAGGCATTTTTTTAAAAACATTGGTAATTTAAATATTTATTTATAGAAAAAATATATTATTTATAAATATTATTATCATAAATTAGTTTTTTTTATTTTTTATTTTAAAGACATAAAAATTAATTTTTGAAGAAAAAAAATTAAATTTTATTTTGAAAATGCAGGTCCCTTAACTTGCAGTGTACTGTCCTCTAATTAAATATACCCTTACTCTATTCTTTTTACAGGGTATCGCCATACAGAGCCGAACAAAAAAGTTGAATTGAAACGCATGTGCGCAATGGATTCCCAACAAGCAGGGGAAGAGTTTTTCCATGTGTGCGTGTGTGTATGTGTGTGTGTGAATGGAAATGAAAAAAGTTTAAGTTTAATTTGAAATGGCAAAAAAGTCGACAGCAAACGAGAGAAGGCTGCGCTGCGCTGCGTGGATAGGTTAAAAGTGATGAAAAACCAGGCCTACGAAAAAAACTAGAAACGGGAAAGCAAAACGGAAACAGCAGCGGGAGTTATGCGTTGTCGGAGCGGGGCTTATTGACAGCACGTTGGTAAAAATATTTAGCAATAACAATCTCGCTTCCTCTCCCTCTCTCTCTCTCTCTCTCTCTCTGTGTAATCAACGATGAGGAATGCTGAGTGCCTTTGAAACGATTGAAAACAAAAATCACAGGGTTGAAAGAGTTACGATAGGCTGTAATCGAATAGGTTGACATGATTGAAACAATGGATTGATTCTTGAGATGACATGAAAGAAAAGAGGTTAAAGTTGGCGTATCAAGTGCATGAAACAAGGTAAGTAATACTAATTTTTAAAGATCTCTAAGCTCTTAAAAGAGTTCCTACATTAAAGGTCTAATCATCGATTTTTAAAAATTATCAGAAAAGAGCATACTAATATTGCGCAACTGTATGTAACAGGCAGAATGAGACGTAACAGGCGGAGCCATGTCCGTCTGTCTGTCCGTCCGTCTTAATGTTCGTTTAAACGTCGAGATCTTAGCAACTACAAAAGGCAGAGATACAAAATTTGGGCGATAGGTATCTTATTATCAGGCCTTTGACTATAGCTTTATATATGATATATAGCTATAAGATTTCACAAGAAAAATTTTTAAGTTATAAAATAAAATAAAGAAAAAAACAAAGTATAAAATAGAAAATCAATTTGCAGTAAGATAAGTCACCTTACACTGGTTAATATTCTGTTTGTTATAAATTGATAATAGTATAGCTAACTGGTTGTAATTGTAGATATATGTACTAAAAATATAGTCCCTCCATTAAAATATTATTTTTCATAAATAGTAATAGATCTTTTAGTAGCATTTACTTCCTGACTGCGTCTAACTGTTTGCTGGCATGCAATAGGCCACTTGCCATGCAGACCTAAGCGAGAGATCGAGTGGCGTGCGGTACTTTTGGGTTTTGGAGCGTCTCGCTTGGTGCTTGGTCTGTCGCTGCTCTTGGTGGGTCATAAATAATAATCATGACAATATTTAGCCCGAAGGGGCCAGTGGGAACCGCAGTCGCTCAGCATCTTTGGCACCGGGTACCGACAACTTTTTGAGGCCTCCTTTTGTGTTTTTGCCGCCGCGCCAAAGTTGACAACGGCCCAGTGTCTCGGATTCGGAAGGGGATTGAATGAGTTGGAGAGCGTGGAAGGGGGGCCGCAGAGGCTACCGACGAGACTGGCTTATCAAAATTGCATTGCTGGCGCATCAGAGGCAAAAGAATGCTAGCTAAACATTGTTGAGCGAGAATAAAAGCAATGCGAAAATGCGAAACAGAAATGAAACTTACACTTTTCAACGCCAACAACAACAACAACAAAGCAAGGCGGCTTGGAAAGACAACGGCTGAAATTGCAGTCTGGTCGTCGGCATAGCCACAATTCTTGACATTCGCTGGCGAGATTAATGCGCCTTTGGTTGCAGCCGCCAGACGGCAAAGGGCCCAGCCAAGCCAAGCTAAGACGAGACCCAGGCCCAGAGACCCCGAGATGGTGGCCAAAGTTTTTTGGCCGACGCTTGCATTGTGCGACCTGCGGCCTCGTCCTCGGTTGCGCAATGGGGCAGAGGGGCAGGCAGGGGTAGTGGGTCTAAAATTGCAGAAACCTTCCACAAATTGTTAAAAATAATTTATATTAAAACCCGGCAAAAAGACAGAGCAATGAAATTGTGCAAACAATTCAAAGTCGCGCCGTGGCAGATGCAACCAGAGAGGGAGCCAAAGAAAGAGAGAGAGATGGAGATAGAGATAGGCAGGTAGTTGCAGGGCAATCGCATCATCCCTGAGGCCCCTCGGCTAGACTCCAGCTTCAGCTTCAGCTCCAGCTCCAGCTCAGCCGCAAACAAATGTCCGAATGATATTTTGTCATAATAAATGGCACAACTATGATTATTTATGGCTCGGAGCTGCAATTGCGAAATGCGATCGCTGCTCGCAGTCAATTTAAGTCTCATAATCAGCAAAAAGGCTAAAAAAAAAAACAGCTAAAAAAAACGAAAGAACCAAAAAGGAAGCAGCTAAGAAAACCAACAAAAACTTCGGTCATGATTTCGATTTCTTGCTTCGCTCAGCTCGAGTCTGCTCAATGGCATAATTTATAGTGCTCAGTGTATCGAATAGCGCTCGGATGAGTTGCTGCTGCTGCCGCCGCCGCTGCCTCAGCTGGCGTTGCTGTAATCAAAGCGATGCCAGAGCGACTCTAACTGTGACTTAAGCCACGAACTTGGCTAACTTTTTGCTTTGCTCGCTCTCTCGAATTGGCCCCGACTAACGTTTCTTTTAGTGGCCGCGCACTTTTATCGCCGATTGCCAATTGCGGCTGATTGTTGCAAGGCATCATTAGAAGCACGTAAATCAAACAGTCTGCGGACGAGAATAGTTCTGCCATGGCAGGGTAAGGTAAAGGCAGCTAGCTGCAATGAGAGACGGCTGCGAGAGGGTTACACTGCTTAGCAGTATGTGAACAGCAATTACAGATATGTTTGCTTAGGAGCTGCTGCAATTTTTAAATACTTTTTATAGAAAAATTTCTTAATAAAATATAGTTGATATATATAGTTATAGATATATTTTGAAGATATATGTAAACCCCTTTTCAAAAAGAATAAATAAAATAAAATTGGCTAAAGGTTTAAATTAAATAAAATTAAATTAAACTCAGCCAGATTTAAAAGTTTTAATGGTATTTCAAAGAGTTTTCCCAGGTAATTTATAAAAATTGTTTAAATTTCCCGTTGATGTTAAAATATAATACAAATACAAAAAAGACTTAGACTGTATATAATAAAAACGTTTCAAATGTTAATAAAGTAATGTTTTTTGTTATAAATTTAACAATTATTTTATTAAATTATTAATTTTCAACTCTTCATTAACTATCGAATTTTTAAATAATATTTAATTTTGTATTCCTCCATCTGCTCATCGCTTCAAATCGATGTCTGAATCATTTAAAGGGTAAAACTTCTTTCCAAAATAGATTCATATTTTTGGAAAACTTTCCACACGAGCAGCCCCACAAGTACTCGGCAGAGCCCCGCCCCGTTCCGCCCACAAGGCAATTGGTTCCCCTTGCCACAATCTATTCCTGTTGCCGAACTAAACCCCAACAATGCAGGCACTTCAAAAGGAATTTCAAATATTTATGCTATATTTATTGTCGAGCGCCAAGTGAGGAGGAAGGGGAAAACGGGGGCTCATAACTGTTGTAAATTACTTGGCCAAGTTGTTAATATTAATATCACGGGTTCAACGGGCGCCACACAGCAACACACTCGCGCGCACTTGAATAGAAGCAGTTTTCGATGGGGAGGGAGGAAAGGGATACGGCAAGCCGGACGAGGAACCAATTAAGCGCATTTCAAGTGCTACGAAAATAACACGACGTAATAATAAGGTGACGAAGCGTACACGACGACGAAGAGTACGGCCAGAGCAAAGGGGATGGAGACCCCAAAATGGTGTTGCATAAGGCAGACAAAGCAGATGCAGCCGCAGCCGCAGCCTCAGCTGAGTTGGGACAGGGCAGGCATCGAGACAAAAGGAACGCGGCGCTGACATTGAAAAGCGACGCGTGTACACACAAATATACAAATATAAATATACAAGGGGGAAGAGCAACAAAAGGAGAAAGAGAGCGGAACAGAAAGAGATTGAGCGAGACAGCCAACTGCCACGACGTGCGATGCCGTCGGCAACATAAATTAAAACTGCAGCGTGGCTTGTTGGGCTGCATTAAGAGATCAAATGAGTTGAGAGCATGAGTTGGCAGCAAAAGAGAGAGAGAGAGAGAGAGATAGCCTACGTGTGTGTGCAACGTGTTATTGAAATGTTGTACATCTTAATTAGAAATGATTTTCAAAAATTGGAAAAATGCTTAGCAACTAAAGGTGACTGGAAAATTGTAACAGAATATCAAATGAGAGAAAATTATAAATTTATGATATGAATAAAGATCTTTATTAAGATTAAACTAAATATATGCATTAAGCAACAATATATTATATGCAATTTTGTTAGTTCATCTTGAATTACTTTTATTTTAAAACTATCTCACGCTTTCTCAGGTTTAGGATATATACGAAATGAAGTTTTCAATTGCCTGTAAAAATTTCACAACTTTGGTTCATATATTTTTTAACATTTTAGCATCATTTTTCCAGGGTTTTTCCTACATACCTTTTCAGTTCGTCTCATATTTTCCAGACTAATTAAGTCCAAAACTTGCGATGCTGCTCACATATTTTGAGCCAAAATGAAAGTAGATTCTCATGGATGAGCTTAAAAATGTAAAGGCAACTGAACCCGCACATGACCCGCCACAGAAAGGGAGGAGGAGAGGGGAGGAGGAACGGAAGGGAAGAAGAAGACCGACGCAAAAGTTAAATTTATAATATCACGTCCGCTCTGGCCAGAGCTCATTTCTTTAAGCTGCATAGGAAAATTCTAAAAAAAAAGGCGGGCAGCGGGAAAACTGTGCAGAACTTGAGCGTGGCATGCGAATGAGCGTGGCATGTTGCAACGAGCTAAGACGCGGGTGGGGCACAACAAAGATTCGAGTCAAACGGCACGACTCGAACGTTTTTGATGAATGCGACCGAATGCCCGTTCAAGACTCGCCCGTGGGAGTGAGAGAGAGAGAGAGGGAGTAAAAGAGAGAGGGAGAGCGCCTGATTGCTGAAATTCACGCGAACGGACCCCCGAACCGAAAACCCGCTAAAAGTTATGAGCTTTAGTTTTAGTTTTAGTTAAAAGGTTTCGCTGGGCCTCATAAACAAATTTCGTTTTGGCCCATTGCAATGGGAAAGTCATTTAAATGCAGCGCGCCGCACGGTGCAGGCAAATTGCGGCCGTTTAATGAGCGATTACAGCGGCTCCCCCCCGAGTCCGACCGCAGCGACCGCGTCCGCGTCCGCAGCCGCCTTGGCGACCACATCGATGGGCAACAGGCACGACAGCGACAGCGACAAACGACTCCAGAGCCAAGACTCCCTCCAAGACGCCAAGACGGACAGCTCGCGAGCCGTTTGGCAATAAGTTCGAGTTGCCGTTATGATTTGAGTTAAGGTCTCACTCCCCCTTCCCCTCTTCCCCCCCTCCACTTCTCTCTCCCCCTTCAGTCTGTCAAATTTGTTTCGATGCTCTGAATTGCAGCGCGGTTATGTCAGCCAAGATGGAAGTGCATCAGACGTTCAAAGCGATTTTTCTCAGGCGAAAAAATGTTTATGGAATTAGCCAACCAAATGTCACTCTGGCTACGAGCAAGATATATTTTAGCTCAAATTATCTTTGAAAGGTCAATTTATCTTATGGAAAACTTTGTTGACTTACGACTTTAAACAGCTAGATGAGATTTTGGTTTTAAAAACTTTTAAATTATATTTAGGTAGTATAATTATTTAGAATTTTTTTGATGAGAAAACAAAGCAAGGAAATAATTTTTAAAAAATAAATAAATAAAAAAATTTTAATGTTAAAAATTTTTATGCATATTTTTCGTTATTTTAGTTTAATTACGAGGGTCGTTTGATAAGTCCGTGACTTTTTGAATAAAATATATTTTTTTCGTCAAAGAAGCGTTTTATTTCTCAACATAATCTCCTTTTAGCTCTATACATTTAGTCCAGCGTTTTTCCAATTTTTTTATTCCTTCCAAATAATAGGTTTTCTCAAGGCCCTCAAAATAGTCGTTTGTTTCTGTGATGACCTCTTCATTTGACTGATTGATTGTTCTTTGGTCTCTGGTGTGGTGTGGTGGATCCATGTTTCGTCTACGGTAACGAAACGGCGCAAAAATTCGTTTGGATTGCGGTTGAACATCGCCAAACACTCCTTTGAAATGGTCACACGGTTGCGCTTATGGTCGTGTGTGAGCAATCGCGGCACCCATCGCGCGGAAAGCTTTTTCATGTCCAAATATTCATGTAAAATGTGATGTACCCGTTCAGTTGAGATGCCTACAGCCTCAGCTACCTCACGCACTTTCATTCTCCGATCATCCAATATCATTCCATGGATTTTGTCGACGATTTCTGGCATGACGACCTCTTTTGGGCGACCTGAACGTTCGGCATCACTTGTACTGGTACGACCACAACGGAACTCAGTAAACCATTTCTTAACCATTGAAATTGATGGTGCAGAGTCCCCATAATATTTATCAAGTCTTTCCTTGGTTTCGGTGATGGATTTTTTACGCAAAAAATAATGCTTAATTAGCACACGAAATTCACTTTTTTCCATTTTCGTTAAAATTCACGAGATCGTCTGCTTTCAATGCCTATAAAACGCAAACCAAAAAACGCAGCTTTCTCAAAATTTTACAGTCAGCTGTTAATCGATAACTGCTGACAGGAGCAGTGTTGTATTTAGAGCAGGTGCGCGGCAAATACAAAAAGTCACGGTCTTATCAAACGACCCTCGTATTTAAAGTTGCAAAAAGATTTTTATCCTTCTTATGATATTTGTTTTTTATATATTATAAATAAAATAAAATAATATCATATTATACGAATATATTATAACGATGGTCCCAGTAGCTATAAATCTAGAAATCCTAACAGGATATTATTTCAACTAAAGGCAAAAATAATATAAATAATTTTGGAATATTAAAAATAAAGGTTTAAAATCTTGAACTAATATTTAATATGATTTATTTATGGTTTAGCCATGAAACTTAGCTAGTTAGTTAAATGGTATAACTAGCCATACCCAGTTCTAACTCATCTCTCCCACAACTTTTGTTTACATTGACATTGCAGCACATTGTATAGCGATGCTTGTGGGTCTCCCTTCCGTGTCTGACATAACACTGTGCCCAGGCTGGGCTTACCCAGAAATAAGCGTGTTCCATTGTCGCATGTTTCGTTGGCATGTGGCTTCATTTGCCGTTAGCTGAACCATTAAACCTATGCTTGATTGCCACGCCCACACACACAGACACTCACATACGCAGATACGCAGCGAAATTGAGGAGAGCCTGCAATCTGGCACATAGCTCAATCTTCCAATCCCGATACCAATCCCAATCCCAATGGCCATAGCGTTGCCGCTGTTCCGAAGTGCACACGCCCGGCTAAATTACCAGAAACAGCTACGACGACGACGGCGACGACGACGTGTCGCACTTTTTAAATTAAAAACTAAAATCGATTGACATTCAATTTGAGCAGGCAACATCAGCTTTCAATTGACTGCGCCTTGGGTCCCCTTGGCTTGGCGGATCGCAGGATGTTCTCGTTTGCCATTCTCCCATCCCATCCCATTCCATTCCATTCCGCTCCTCCCTCTCTCATTCTCATCTTGCTCCGAGGTTCATCGTCGTCGTATCTCAAGTCAACATTTGTCGCTATAAATTTGCCACTGCACAACTTTGCACATTTCCTTGACTTGTCTGTCGATGCGTGTGCGTGCGTAAGATTTACCAGAGATGCCAAGGAGGAGCAGCTAGGGGAAGCTAGAGAGAACTGGTAGCTAGCTGTGTGTTAACTGGAAGCTGCTGGCAGTCACTGTATGTTGTTTCCTTCCTAACGACAGCCTTGGCAGCAACCGACGACATTCGATACACGTTGACATGTGTGTGCCAGGCAAGAAGTCGCCTGTCTTTCCCTGCCCAGCTCTGCCCGATATCGCCCAGCTCTGCCCCACTGACTCTTGCCCTGTTCTGCTGTCGCTGCAACTATAGCCAGAACTGAAGCTGTTGCTGAAGCTGTATCTGTTGCCATGTGGCTTTCCGCCAAGTCGCGTGCAAATTTTGTGACACTTCACCCACGGGAGCGATGCCAGTGTCCCAGCTTCCCGCTCTATTAATCCTGCCTGACGCTGACGCTGACAAACTGTGCGAGAATCAATTTTTGAAGCTGCCTCACCTAAGCTCCAATGACATCAGTCGAGCGGAACTACTAGGAAGCTGCCTTTTAAAATAACGGAAATTTAATTCCAAAAGCATAATATAGAATAAGCTGATCTTTAAAGCTTTGAAGAAGCTTTGAAAGCTCGTTTTATACTTGAGAACTGGGATAGCTATAGTAATTGCTGCGCTTTATAAAAAATTTAATAAACTGTAAAGCTTTAACCAGCTTCAAAAGCTCAAAAGTTGCTGGAAAAGCTTTAAAAGCTCATTTTATTGCCAATCGTTATAGATTTTATTTTCTTAAGTTTTTAAAATATAAGAGGGTTGTAGATAAACAATTCGCTAGAATTGTTAAACATGCAGTTTATACAATTAAAAGGCTTTCAAAGGCTGAAAAAGAACATTAAACTATTTAAGAGCTTATATAATCAAGTTTCTTTATGTAATGTATAAAGAGTAGACAAAATAGTTTGTCCAAATGGAAAGCTTTTGAAGTTAGCAAAGAAATTTGAAAGTTTTAAATTTAAAAGAAATTTGAATTTTAATCCCAAAGCACATTAAAGCTTTCGAGAAAACTATTTCAGAATACGAGTTCAGTTTATGTGCAATTTTCTTTTAGTGAGACAGCGAGACTTGAATATTAGCTATAGTTATTGCTGTGCTTTACAAAAAAATGTAATAAACTGTAAAACTTTAACCAGCTTCAAAAGCTCAAAAGTTGCTGAAAAAGCTTTAAAAGCTCATTTTATTGCCAATCGTTATAGATTTTATTTTCTTAAGTTTTTAAAATATAAAAGGGTTGTAGATAAACAATTCGCTGGAATTATTAAACATGCAATTTATACAATTAAAAAGCTTTTAAAGGCTGAAAAAGAACATTAAACTCTTTAAGAGCTTAGAGGTCAATGGGCTAGTCTAATCAAGTTTCTTTATGTAATATATAAAGAGTAGACAAAAAAGTTTGTCCAAATGAAAAGCTTTTGAGGTTAGCAAAGGAATTTGAAAGTTTTAAATTTAAAAGAAATTTGAATTTTAATCCCAAAGCACATTAAAGCTTTCGAGAAAACTATTTGAGAATTCGAGTTCAGTTTATGTGGAATTTTCTTTTACTGTGACAGCGAGACTTGAATATTAGCTATAGTAATTGCTGTGATTTACAAAAAAATTTAATAAACTGTAAAACTTTAACCAGCTTCAAAAGCTCAAAAGTTGCTGGAAAAGCTCATTTTATTGCCAATCGTTATAGATTTTATTTTCTTAAGTTTTTAAAATATAAGAGGGTTGTAGATAAACAATTCGCTAGAATTGTTAAACATGCAGTTTATACAATCAAAAAGCTTTCAAAAGCTGGAAAAGAACATTAAACTATTTAAGAGCTTATAGGTTAATGGGCTAGTCTAATCAAGTTTCTTTATGTAATGTATAAAGAGTAGACAAAATAGTTTGTCCAAATGAAAAGCTTTTGAAGTTAGCAAAGGAATTTGAAAGTTTTAAATTTAAGAGAAATTTGAATTTTAATCCCAAAGCACATTAAAGCTTTCTAGAAAACTATTTGAGAATTCGAGTTCAGTTTATGTGCAATTTTCTTTTAGTGTGACAGCGAGACTTGAATGTTGGTTGAAGAACGCAGAAGGCAGCGACAGGAAATTGTTGATTAAATTTGTGAGGAGGGCAACCCTTCATTAGGCGCGACTTGCGACTCGACCCGCTCATTAAAGTGGAAAAATCTGCTGCGTCTACGTCTGCTGCTGCAGCTGGGCGGAGGCTGCGTTGCATTCATTAGACAGCCACTTGATGGCGTGTGCATAATTTGCAACTAGAGAAGCAAGTGGCGACTCGCGCGTTGCAAGAGTGTTGCACGAGTTGAATGCGGCAGCGAGAGAGCAACAAGTTGCAGCCGTTTTTAATTGATATTAATTTAATTGACACTCGAGTCGAGTCGAGTTGAGTTTAGGCCTTCGCCTTTTTCCCGAGCAATCCCTACGCAATCCCTCTCTCTCTCTCTCTCTATCCACTATCCTCCTTCTCTCTCTCTCTCACTGCTTCTTGCCGCCTTTGGGCTTTGACTAATCGACTGGCATCGCGTGGGCTGCGTTGCCTGCTGCATTCGCAGTGGCAGCTTCAATGAGCTTTGCATGTTGACTGTTAGCGGGGCAAGGGGAGGGGGTAGAAGAGGGGGGAAAGGGTAGGGGAGCAGCTTTTTGAAGTACATTTTATGAGTTTCCGTTTAGGTTCAATTATGTTGGGTTTGCTTTGATGATTAGCATAATGAGCAAGTGGCGTGAAGCGAGTAGACTCAAGTGGCCTGAATAAGCTCAGTTCCAGAGAGAGAGAGAGAGAGAGAGAGAGAGGGATAGAGGGAGAGATGAGTCAAGTGTGTGTGGGAAACTTGGCTAAACCTGAATGACTCCTTATCATTTCTATTTTGATACATTCAAGTGCATCTCCTTATCTCTTCTATTTTGATACATTCAAGTGCATCTCAAGTGTTCTTGCTACAATAATTCGTACATTTCTTGTGGAGTTGTGCGAAAATTCTTTGAGTTTGGGAAAATTTTCAATTCCTTTGACAGGCAGTACTTCAGCTTGAAGTCGAGTGAAGGTTACGAAGTGGAAAGACGTTAAAAATTTGGAATGATTTTTAAAAATTATTTACCATTTATTTTCTCAAACAATAAAATATTTAACTAAAAGAATACTTTACTTTAAAAACATAAAAATAACAAAAAAAAAGAAAAAATTTTGTATTTGAAGTAAATTTAAAAATATAAATAAAAATATTTTAAAAAATATAAAATATTTTAAGTTGAAAATTAGTATATATCCTGTGCTAAATCTGGAATATTTACCTAATTTTACAAATGTTGCAGAGTTGTTAGGGAGATATTCTCTAAACAAGTTAAGAATAGATAGTTTGATATAAGAAAGAGAGGATTCAAAGCTAAACACTCTAAAGTTATTTATTTAGTCTGATAAAGATTAAAGTAAAAGTGAAAACGAAACTTTACATTTATCTTAACAACAAACGGTAAAAGTAAAGGTAGCTAAAGATTGCATTGCATGCTGAAATTAACCTCAAACTGTTCAGTTATGTTAATTTTCTTCAGCTGTTCATTTGCAATCAAAATTAAATTCGAACTGCTGCATCTTTAATAATCCATGTACTATATAACTTCAGTTGCAATTACGACAGCAAACTGATTCAGTTCTCGATGCAGCCCACATCCTGTCGACGAGATAATTAGATTAACCAACACTGTTGGAGTTAAGTACACCCTGTCACAGGCGAGGGGCAGGCAGGGGGTCTCCTAAGCAGGTGTCACATCAATAAAACATAAACTATATATTTGCAACTAGAAGCTGCCCAGTAACACGGCGTGTGGAGGCTACTTGCTACTCCCAGCTTGGTGTTAATGCGATGGCTAAACGGGTTTGCAAATTGCAGGCCGCATTAAATCCACTTCCGGTTGCGGCACGACGTTGGGCCCGTTTCCGTTGTGGCGACACACACACACGCACGCAGAGAGAGAGAGAGAGAGAGAGAGAGACTGTGGAACAGGTGTAAACTCTGACGCCCGCCCAGGGGCGACACATTTGGCAGCCATTCAAGTGTAACGACAACGAGGAGGGAGCAAGAGGGAGGCGGGGCAGGTGGGAGGGTTGCCAAAACAAACGGCAAACGGGTTGGGCAAATCAAATTGAATAATTGTTGCATGAAGCGGCAGAGAGTGCAGAGAGAGAGGGGAGATAAAAGGGAGCAGGGGGAGGGGGGAGGGGCAGCTGGACATCTGCTAACAAGGCTGGGCAACAATAACAATAACAACGAAGCGAGGCAACACAAGGATGCGACTTCAATTCAATCAATTGAACGTGCCGCGAATGGTTAGCATCAAAATACGAGTGTAGCATCATGCAGCATACAGCCTGCCGGACCAGGCACCAGGAACCAGGCACAGCAGCAGGACAAGTACATGGTGGATCGGGCCAGGGGCTGAGGCTGGGAGCGACGCTGCAAGTGGCGTGTGAAATTGACAATGTTGCCGGCAAGAGGCAAAAATATTTTAGCACGCGACAAACGACGCATACGCGAGATTAACTGGCAGCACACACACCCGCACACACACCCGCGCACACACACACACACATATACACTGACATGTGCTGCCTACATTGATTGACTAGAAAACACGTCAGTTGCGTCGGCCTCGTTTGGTTCGCCATTGTTGGGCAAATTTGTATAAAAATGCGACAGCGACGCGGCTAAAATGGAGCAAATAAAAAGAAGATAGAGAGAGAGGGAGGGAAGAAGGAGGGGGAGACAGTTACAGTGAGCCTGTGATTTTAAATATTGGCAAGGGGCAGCCCAACTGCCCCCACATCGGCCCTCGAACAGGTGTTGATATGTTTATCGACTGCTTTGTGCCACAGCCAGAGCGATGTGCGTGCAATTTGCACAAATTGCTGATGGCCAGCCGCAAATTGGTAGTAGGAAAGGGACAGACAGGGAGAGAGGAAGGCAGAGGGAGATAAAGAGGCAGCAACAACTGTCTCTGTCTTCCTCCCCCTTTCTGCACTGTGTGTAGGGTTTCAATTAAACAATTAGTGGACTATTATTTGCATAGACTACGACTGCAACTACGACATGGCAGGGCAGAGAGAGGAGAGGGGAAGAGAGTTGGTGCATATGGGGGGGAATGCATTGATAATTGATTGCTTTTCAAGCGATTCGCGTTGTTGCTGTATCGAATTATGAAGCTGAAGCACATGAAAGAGATTTGCGAACGAAGGGAAATGTTTGCACAGCGCAAATGAAACGAAAACTAATTGAGAAAGAGTGCAAGGGTTAAAGGGAAGCGCAGCGCAAAAACCCTCAGGGGAAGAGAATACGCTACTCCAGGCCAGTCCAGTACATAGCTCAACTGACTCAACCTTGTCAAGTCTCCGACTGTCTTTCTCTCTCGCTGGTTGAGTTCTTTATGATCTTGCAGCTCGTCTTACAACAGGCTAAACTTTATGGCCAAGCAGTGCATATTTTACACGCTGCTAATTTCGCGACGAGGCACATTCCCCCCCGGGGAAACCTACATGGCTGCGAGGCTGAAACAACCTCGCTTGAACCTTAACAAATAGCGACGAAAATTGCAACAAATGTGTTACGAATGCTTCGTGATCGTCATGACAGAATGTCGCCAGCAACAACAACGGTAACAGTAACTACCAAGAAGAAGATGCAGACGAAGCAGGAGAGGAAGAGGAAGAATTGTAGACCAATGAGGAAATCGCCTGGCCTGAACGACTAACATCACGAGTTGAACTCTTAACAGCCTGAGAGAGTCCAGGTCCAAGCTGAAGATGTTGATGATGAGGACGTTGCCGACAACGACGACGACAACAGCGACAACAGCGACAACAACAGCAACAAGCAGGGCCAACTTGACAGCGGCAGCAACAACAAGATTAGCGCGTTGATGAGGCTGCCGAAATGCCAGCAAAAGACGGAAGACAGCAGACTGTAGACTGCAGATTGGAGAAGACTGCAGACTGCAGACTCGTTTAGCTGGTAGCCTTCTGGGCTGCTGAGGTTGCATGTTTTTAGCTATTGTTGTTGTTGCTGTTGTTGTCTTAGCGTATCTCTGCGGCGATTACAACGAGTGTTGCTTGTTGCCGTTGCCGTTGCTGTTGTTGTTGTTATGGGGCTGCGATAAAATTAAATCGTTGCAAGTGAAGATCGTGTCGTTTAGCTGACTTAGACAATATATATCGGCTAGCAACAATGTTTGCTTTGGGCAAATTATTTTGACATTAGCCTTAAGCAGTTTGCCTTGTTAACTCATTTCACATACTTCGCGGCGCCAGAGATTCCTCAGCTATGCCTCAGGCGAGCATAAACGATATATATATATATATATAGGGTACATTAATTTTGTATAAACATTTTTTAAGATAAAGTTAAAGATGAAGCTAAGATAATAAGATAAAGTTATATGAATCTAAATGTATCTTGATGCAGCTCAAATAAGTTTTCTATCTAACTTTCATTTCAGCTTTATACTTCCCTTTTCTTAGTATTTGCTTATATTAGGGTTTAGCAATCATAAAAATTATCGCAATATCTTCGCTTCGAAATAGGAAAAACGTTGTCTGAGCCTATTGTCCGATTATAACCAAACTTTTAGAAAACATTTGGTGTGTATAATTATCATATAAGACAAAAAAAAAAAACAATGTAGCATCGAAATTGCAATAAGACTTCCTTCGATTTTCAGGGGCGAAAGAAGGCGTGGCCAAAAATTGTAACAAACTTGAACTGCATGCAGTAATAAGACATATTGTCACCAATTTTGGTAGTCCTAGCTTTTACAACAGCTGCTATCTAGGCTTTCATATGGACGGACAGACCAACGGACATGGCTATATTAACTCAGACTTTGAAGCTAAAGAGAATATATATATTGTATGGCTTGGAGATGCTTCCCACTGTCTGTTACATACACTTTTCGTTGACACAAAGTTTTAATACCCTTCTATTCTATGAGTAGGGGGTATAAAAACAAACGTCAAAGTTTTCAGTTTGGCGACTTGTCCATATTTAATATTAAATATTTTGTTATATTTATTTAGATTTTATGTTCAAGAGAATATCAAACAGTCTGTAAGATCTTCATACTCAACCCATTTGGCAATCTTTATTTAAGAAAAAAGTATAACAAACATGAAAATTTTGAGTGCCTCAAAATTGAACAAGTTTCTTTCCAAAAAAATATTGTCTAATTTGCAGCCGAGTTTCGCATTTTAAGGAACTGCGTGAAGAACTCCCCCCGGGGGGTACTGCTCCAGTTTCCAGTTTCCAGTTTCCGACTCCTTTTTGCGTGTCTTACATAGCGAATTTCTTATCAATTTCATATTGGCAAACCAACACGTAGAAAACTTTTTGCGCAACTCGTTGCGTATCTTTTCACTGCGTGTGTGTGGCAAGTATCTATGAAATGGTTACTCCGCAGGAGTGGGAGGAGAGGGGGGGAGGGGGAACTGTGGGAAACTTTTGCTGTTTGGCATTTTGAAAATCCCCAAAGCGTTGCGTTGGCGTATTCTAAACTTTGCGCCACTTTTTGCCCGGCTAAAGTCATTATCATTAAAGCCATACTTTTTGGCCAGGCCAAAAACTTTCACTTGTGTGCAAGTGTGTGTGCGCGTGTGTGTATGCGCGTGTGTGTTGTGGCAGCGAAAAATATTGTAAATTGTATCTAACAGATACTTTATCGAGCCGCAACAGAAACTTTTGCCATTGTCCGCGAGCGCAAAACTGACAGACACTTACACCACACACACACACACACACACACACATGCACAACAACACACACTCGCACACACACATGTGCACACGTGTAATAAGAAGAAACTCTGCATGAGCGAGCTGAAAATTGCAATCGCCACCATAATGAGAATGTGAGTGGATGAGGGAGTGTGAAAAAGGCGGAAGGGAAGCAAAGGGAAGGAGAGCAGGGAGAGGGAGGAAGTGTGCTGCAAGGCGTGGCACAAACTTTATTCTTAAGTGCGATTCGCATGGCAAATTATGCGCATGTTGAGCAAAGTTTGCTAATATTATACAAAGTGTAAGAATGGCATAGGGGCAATTCTTCAAGGTTTCTGCGCAGATTGTGAGCGACTTTTATGACAGAATTCTAATTATGTATATATTATATGCAAGTTTAAGTAATGTTTAATGATTTTGTAATTATTTTGAATATTTACTAGGTATTTTCCTTATATCAAACAGAATTATTATGGAAATTTTGAAGCTACAAGTAAAAACTCAAAACCTAATTTAGATGTAGCATGGCCCTCAGGGACTTCAGCTATGCTATACATTTCAAAAGATTTCCAAATTTTCTTTATATCATTCTGAGGTATTCTGCAAGATCTATAAAGTAAGCAAATAATGAAAGTAGAAAGCTTTCCCTGGGAAATTTCAATAAATTTGACATTCACAAACTTCAGATCAGAGAACACATTTATCCCACTCATAATCCGTTCATTTCTTAGTTAGTTATGCGAAAAGTTGAGGAAATGGAACCCCCCCTGCTTTACTGGTCGCCACAATATATCTTCATTGACCAGGTCCACTGACAAGTTGCGGGCAAACGAGGCGATCTACGAGCAGCAACGCAGTTGAAGTCATAACCTCGGGCCATGGAAATCAGCGTCGCGTTGTTGCCATAAAATTATAGCAGCGCAGCAACAACAAATAACAAATCGATGGCCAGAGTTGCCACAGTTGCCACAGTCTGCCTGTGATTCGTTCCCGCCTCCCGCACTCTGTCTCCTCCCTGCTGCCAGTTGTGGCTGTGCCTCGTGGCCTGTCGAAGAGTGAAAGGCGAGCAAAGCCGCCAAGAGGAGCAGCAGAACGTTTCGGTGCCAGGCAGCTGGCCGAATTGTGGGTTTGCCCCTGCGCCGGTAACCTGATTCAATGAGTTAGCGAATCTATCACTTTGCCTGCCCCATGCCACATGCCGCATGCCGCATGCCGCATGCGGGCCTGTGCGCCTTTCTTTTTGCCACATTTGCTGCACTTTATGGCCAAACTAAAACTTGATTGACCAGCCGTTGTTTTCCTTCTTAACTGCAAGTATTCTGCATGCACCACTGCCACCACTGGCACCACTAGCACCACATTAATACCCTTATTCTGGTACTTTCTAAAGCGGCTAACCGGTAAGAGGCAACCTGGCAACCTGGCAACTGCCCCGCAGTTGTTTTATTACAAATTGGAAATTTGTCTTAAATGCGCCAGATTTGAATGCACTGCATGGCGGTGGCTCTGGGAACGTAGACAGCCCAGTCGAGTGGAGATTGGAGAGTGTTGACTGGGGGTGGGGGAATGGAAAGTCGCTCTAAAGTCATGCGAAATTTGCATACGACTAAGTTACAAATTCGTTTGCCACACTTATCGCTGGGCAAACATCTCAAAGGCAGCCACGACAAATGCTGCAATTGGCATTGCCAACACTGGCAACAAACATTGCCAGCCAGCCAGCATCGTTTGCCGAAACTGAACTGTGATTTTATTTGTGTTCACCAGACGCTTAATTAGTCACAAACTTGCAGTGGGTAGCAGAAAGTAAGCAGGTAATGCAGAGGCAGAAAGGAAAAGATTGAGAGAGAGAGAGTAACTAGAGTTGGCAATCGTATTGTGGAAAATTTCTTAATGGAAGCTGAAAGTATAATACGTAAATATATCGATTGCTGAGCTCCTCAAAAGTGAGCTAGTTTCACTGGAGTTTGCCATACGATTTAGGTTTGTATAAAATTTACAAAAATATAAAATATACATAAGCAAAAGCGGGCTTAAGCTGTGCGTGCTAGATTAAATTGTGCTTTGAAGATTAAGAAAGGTAGACAATGCTACAGCTAAGTACTCCAAATAGCGAAATACCTTTTGCCCTAATAAATGTAAACAGTTTTGAGGGCGGTAGTTCGTAACATTCTCTGAGATTTTCATGGTCCAAGCGTGGACTAGGTCTAATTGACTTGTCTTTTGATGCTGATTCAAAATATTTGCACTTTATGGGCTGTGCCACGCCTTTAATTTAATTAATTTTAATACTCCATAAGGATGTAGGAAGTTCCCATATTCTACTGCAGTGCATTCTCTGCCTAAACTCACAAAAGCGCCATCTTGCGTAAATACACGCAAGCAACGGCAACGTCAGCAGTTCTGCTCAAAAAGCATTGCATACTTTCAAGCGGCAATTCATTTCACTTGCTGTATTGCGATTCAGCACAAAAGTATGCAACATTATTTTTCTTAATTGTTAAGACGCTGCACTTACGGTTGATTTTAAACTTAAAATATGATTTTATTTTTGAGAATTTTATATTACTATGTATTACCAATATTTAACATTATTTTTATTTTTTTTCTACTTTTTAATTTTTCTATTTGCTTAAATCACCGTAAACTTGCTTAGTTTCTTTGCAAGCTTTCGAAAATCACCTCGTCTAAGGCCATTGGCACTTTGGGCAAATTAATCAACATTAATTATGCAAATCCATTGAGCCACAGCACAAACTGCGACATATTGCAGGCGCTGCCTTTGTTTCGCATTCGGCGCCTTGTCACCAGGCAGCAGAGAGAAAGGAGGCGCCTCTCACTTCTCCTCTGCTCCTCCTGCTTCTCGCGATAGTGACTATTCCAGGCAACTCTGTTTGCAATTAGCAGCCCAGGCAACTCGCTTATTGTTGTTGTTGTTGCTGCTGCTGCTGCTGCTAGTGACAAATGCAGCGCCATATGGCGGAACAATGACCCACATTATGAGGCGCTTTTATTAGACGACAGGGCGCGGCTGACAAAAACAAAAGGACGCACAATAGTCGCAATAGTCAGCGCACTGGCGTAGACAATGGCCAGGAGACGACAACGTTGTCAACGTCATGACACAGCACACACACACACACATACAAAGACACACACGGGGCACAATGCAAATGTGGCACATGGCATGAACAGGACATTAAACTCGCAAACGACTCAGCACATGCGAATCAGATTGGAAACTGCGGCTCAAAGAAGCTTCGTGCTTAAAGCGTGTGAGAAAATCAAAGCAGGATGAGCTGGCGTTGTATATAGGGAAGTCAAGATGATGTATTTAAGTAGGTGAAAAGACTATGAAAGTGAAGTAATATATGTGTAATTTCTTCTGTTATGATTCATGGATTAAACGTACCTTTGAGATCTTTAAATGTTTTTAATCTGCAAAGAAATGTAAAGAAAAATAAAATTATTATAATAAAAATAAAGAATTATATGAGTTTATTTTAAAGATATCCTAAGTGTATGTAACATAAATAAGCAATACACCTAACCTCACTAAACATATTGAAATTGCAGATCTTCATTTGGCAGATCGTTATGCGAGCGCTACACAACCTGCCAATTAGTTCAGAATTACAGCTAAGCTCAAAGTCCCCAATTCATTTTGGGGCGCCCCCAATATCATTTGGCTCGAGCCGCAAAGCCCTTATAATTGCATTTGTGATGAGCAGGGGGGTCAGTTAGGTGGAGGGGGAGAGGAAGGGGGTCAGTTAACCACGACGAGGACAACAATCCCCATCATCATCATCATCATCATCATCGTGGTGCTGGGCAGGATAGCAATGCCAGCACCGCATGGGCAGCAACAAGCGACACCTGCAGCCGTGCGAGCCTGAGTTGCCACCTGCAGCAGCTTCCCCCTGCTCCCCCTCTCTATGGCTGTCTCACTTGCACTGCATGTAATTATTTGTAATTTGTTTGCCCAAGTGCATCCACACACCATGTGGCACACGGTTTGGTGTAGCACTTGCCGTTGTAATTGCACTTGTAGTTGCTACTACTAGGCGCTCCAAACTGCTAACTGTAAATTCAAATGTGCTTAGTTATGGCTGCTAATGCAGTGCGACACTAATACACTAAACAACCAAAACAACAACAACAACCAGTAGAACAAGTAATGGAGCAATCGAGTGCAGTAGGCGCCACTTAGAGTTAGACTTGCCCCTTCCACACACACACACACACGATATTGACACCAAGGGGAGAGGACTTTCCTTTTTGTATGGGGCTGATTCAGATTGATGATGACGCCAACGGAAGCGGAAATGCCCGCTCTGACGGGTCACATTAAGAAATAATTAGCGCAACGAAAAGATGTCGCCAAGCAAAGGAGGGAGTGGGAGGGAGTGAGAGGGTCGCCTTGCTCTCTCTCTCTCTGGCTAAAAGCCCATTGCGTAATTGTCTAATGGCCTCTCAAAGAGGAAGTCAATGCCCCAATGGCAGTGCCATAAATTATATAGGCAATGTACAGTTAAGCTCGGGCAAAGTCTTTAAATGCCTGTTGATGGGCTGCCTAATTTCGATCTGCGAGGGGAGGTTTAAAAGTAGTTTAACTTAAGAGGCAATTTAAGGGAATGCAGACAGGGGGAGAGGAGGTGGGGGAAATTCAATTTCCTTATTCTTTATGCCTAAAAACGCAGCAACTTGTATAAAATTCATCAAATGCCACGTGTAACTCCCGCGTCGAATTCTTATTGAATATATTTCGATTAATATGATTTTTTCTCGCGGTATATGTAAATCGAATTATGCGCGGAATTTAAGTGGAATTTTCGCCAGGCGAATTGCGCAAATTTGCATCAATTTTTCTTTGCATTAACAAGCGTGCAGAGGGGAAGAAAGGGGGGAGTGCTGAATGGGGATGTTTGGGGCGCATTCTGGAGCCATAATTGAGTTAATAAATCACATGCCAGCTTCAATTACCGCCCCGCTCCCTGCGAAGCGACCCGCGTGGTTACCTCAAAAATGCGCAAAGTGTGCACAGTGTGACAGACTCTGATGGAATGTCAAATGGTATGTGGGCGTGGCAGCCACTTGAGGCGCAATGTCATTACCAGCCACTTGAAATATCCGATTTTCTATTGAAATGCTAAATTCGCGTAATAATTCAACACGGCATCTGTCTCGCCCATTGTCTGTGTGCGAGTGTGTTTGCGTGTGTGTGTGTGTGCGTGTCACGGAGTTGAAATCAAATCCAATTCGCTTGTTTGCCATTTGCCCTCAACCTGCTGTGCAATTGTGTCGAGAGTGCCAGCATCGCTGACTGATGCCAAGCAGTTTGTGTCATTGAGGGGGAAGAGGGGAAAGGGGAGCAGGGAGAAGGGGAGGGGAAAACTTGAGGCGAATGTCTCAACAGTCGTTGGACAAATACGCGTACACAGTGCTTGCAAATTGAATGAAACAGCTGTGCAGCAGCAGTTGGCAATCCTGGAAAAAAATTGACAGCTCTCAGTTAAGTTGAGCTCGGAAAGAAAGCAACAGCAACGCCAACTCCTATCAAATTTGAAGGGAAAAGACTACAAAACAGCAAAGAAATAAAAGAATAAACTTAGATATACAAGATGCAAGCAGTTTGAGCAGCTCAAAGTTTAATTTGGTGTGTTTTTTAAAAGGGGAATGCGTTAGGTATTTAACATTTTCTGATATTTTATATTGTTTGCAAAAAAATTTCTTAAGATTTATTATAACTCTTTAACATATTTTTAAAAAATATTTTAATGTAATAAATACTATAAAATATTCAAATAAAATTTTAATGTTACAAATAAAAAAATTTTAAATACTATAAAAAGGCTTCAAAACATGAAAATTATTAAAAGCTCATATAAAATATATTAGCTGTTGAAAGACCTTAATATAACTATTAGCAAATTTTTTAGACATAGTTCAGATTATTATGAACATTTTTTCTGAATAGTTATAAGTCTACAGCATTTTATGTACAAATATTTTTACAAAATAAAACTATAAACAATGTATATATTTAATTAACTTTATATTATATTTTTAAAAAATATTTTAATGCAATAAATACTATAAAATAATAAAATAAAATTTTAATGTTGCAAATGAAAAAATTTTAAATACTATAAAAAGGCTTCAAAACATGAAAATTATTAAAAGCTAATATAAAATAAATTAGCTGTTGAAAGACCTTAATATAACTATTAGCAAAATTTTTAGACATAGCTCAGATTATTATGAACATTTTTTCTGAATAGTCTACAGCATTTTATGTACAAATATTTTTACAAAATAAAACTATAAACAATTTATATATTTAATTAAATTTATATTGCTTTCAATGGAAATATTAAATATGAATACAATTTAGAATAAATAATAAATACTGATGAAAATAATAAGAATAAAAATATTTAACAATTAAAAAATATATTTTATTTATTTCAATAAAAAACTAATATAATTAAATTTTAAAACCCGTTGCCTTGTTGCAGTTTTAAGTAGAACTTTCGCCAAGTTGTTCTTGTGCAACTTTTCCGCTTCTGATCGTTTATTTATGAATCACAAGCAGAGCGAAATACAACAACAACAATGCACAAGTCTAGGCCTTGACTTCCACTTCCTTGTAGAGCACTGCTGCCTGCCTGTTGGCCTCTCACTCGGTTTCTTTCACTCTCTCGCTCTCTCTCTCTCTCTTTAGCAAGCAGCAGGCGGCATTGAGCCGAAACTGTTTTTCTCAATGGCAGCACAGCGTGAACGTGCGAACAAACCGGACATCCGTTTATGGAACGGATGTTGCCTGATCTCCGGTTTGTTGACAGCTTACCGCCCCCCTCCCCCCCACACTTCACTACCCCGCACAGCAGGCGCTGCTTGTGCCTCGATTCGCCTGTTGTTGTTGCTGCAAATAATTTATCTTGCCTCGCATTAAATGGCGATTTTGAGTCGTCTTTTTGCACTGGCAATAAAAACACAATTCGCCTGCCGCAATTCGCAATCCGTTGCCAGGCTGAGTGTTATTGTTGTGCTGCGTAGTCTAGTGTAATGACATAAATCAGAAGAGAGCAGAAACTGCGAGCAGGCACGGTAATTGCCTTGGAAAAGTGGGTTAAGCTGAAATTAGTTGCTTAGCAGAGACGCCCCCTCTACCTCCTCCTGCCCCTCCTTACTCCACGTCTGGGATTCATCTTCAACTGCTGCTGCGGCTCATAGAAATTTTGATTTAGCTTTCGATGCAACAACAACTTTTACACAACGACAAGCGACAAGCGACAACTGGCACAAGCATATTTCACTTGCAGGAGGATGGGGCAAGTGGAAAGGGGAGGGGGGGGAGGGGGTAGGAAGCGGTCTGCTCTGGTCAATTGTGGAACTAAGGGCTGAGACTCTGCTGGCGCTGCTGCCGCTGCTTTTGCTGCTTCTGGCAGCAGGAACAAGCACACTAAATTTTCATTTGCAGCAGAAACAGCAGCAGCTAAGCGATAGCAGAGGGGGTGGAGTGGGAGGGGGGGGGCAGGCAGAGATATGCATTTAAATATGTGTTGAATTATTGTTCTAGAGCAGCAGCAGCAGCAGCAGGCTACAACTACAAGCACGCATCCTTCGCACAAGGAAGTTTCGCCCAGTTTATGCGAATCTCTCGCACAATGCACATTCCCATTCCCAGCTCCCATTCCCAGTTCCCATTCCGCATCCATTCTGTTCTCACTGTTCCACGCGCTGCTGCTGCTTTGTATCTATTAAATTAAATTGCTTAATTTTCTGCACTAGAGAGGGAGAGAAAGCAGAGGGAGCCAGCTACATCAAACATTACGAAACTTTCATCATTGTGTGACATGGAATTATTTGTTTGTTCGTTTGTTTCCCTCTCTCTCGCTCTCTCTCTCTCTCTCTCTCTCTCTCGTAGTTTCGCCCTGGAAACATTCATTTCAGTTGTTTAGATTTTATGCTCTGGAATTTTATTTATAGCAGCTTGTAGTTTCTACAGTTGGGAGCCCAGTTTTTCGTAGCTTCTCTCATTATTTACATGTGGCTCAGTTCCCTAGCTCCATGTACGAATACGACTACAAGTCGAGCTTGTATTTGTTGTTGTTGTTCTTCTTCTTCTTGTCTCGAGTGCATTGCAATAATAACAATAATAATAATAATCAAAATAAATGGAGTGTTGTGAACTTATTACAATAGTCAAAGTAAATAACATTGGTCGCTCGAGCAGAGCAAAGAGAAGAGATGCCCTAAAGAAGAGAAAGAATAATGTGAAGATGGAAGGGAAATATGAAGAGAAGATTTGGAACTGACTAGTCAAAATATAAAATAAATAAAAGTAAATTTTCTCTGACAAACGAGAAGCAAAGAAAATTACTAACGAGAGAAATAATAAAGTATAATGAGTAGAAGTGACGAGCTATGGGTAACGAGTGAAGAGAACTAGTGGTGGAAAGTAATAAGCAGCTCAACAATAAACTAACGACTGTGAATCGAACGAGTAACGAGTAAACGAATTTTGTAGCAAAATCTAAGGGGAAAGACTGAAAGAGTCGCTCAATGTAAATCCTGTTAGAATAACGAGTAAAACCTAAAAAAAAACTAACGAGTAACGTGTAAATTGTAAAGTACCTCCAAAGAAAATAAGCTAACTATAAAAAATACTAAAGTAAATATACAACCTTAAAATATATGTTTAAAGCAGTAACGAATAAGAAGAAGAGGTTTTAAAAGAAGCGAGTGAAGAGTAATAAGAACTAACGAGTAACGTATAGCAGTAAGAAAGGATAATGATGTGAAACATATATGAATTATTCATATATTCTTAAGTATTAGTATAAAAGAACATAGTATTTTCACAGTATAAGATCCCCTAAGTAACGAGTAGCGAGTAAGCTGCAGCTATAGCTCGTTAGTAGAGTAACCTGACAAACAAAGTGTATTTAAGTTAACGGGACGCCCATTGAAGCCCCATCATAATCGGGCATAATCACTATGATCACCCATACAAATCAGCTTTAACGTGCAGTCCACACAAACTTCCAACTCAATTCAACTTTGGCAACTGGCAAAGTAGACGAGACAACAGGACAGCCAAGGCAAAGGACTCCATTCACGACTTCGTTCCGTCTCCTACTCTGACAGTGGCAATGGCAACGGCGAGCCCATAATTCATTAAGACTTTGAGTTATTCAGAACTTTTTCTAGCATCTACCATTTTTACAAATGGTGTACAAGGGCTGAAGGGTTTAAGGAGCGGGGGACGTCTGTCTGCCGCCAGCAGACACAACTGATAACGGAGCTGCTGCTGGGGCTGCCTGCGAGCGATAACTTTGCTGCCTCATTCAGTTTGCTTCGGTTTACTTGGTCGGTTTTTTTTTTCCTTTCGTTGGCTTGAGAAATGAGCTACAGTTCTTTAAGGTGTAAATTGTCGAAGCTATAAACAAAAGGCAAGAGGTGAAGACAGCAGGCAAAGAAGGAGGAGATGGAGATGGAGACGGAGACGGTGGCTTCTCTGCGGCAATTGCCACTGCGCTTTTGGGCGCCTTTGTTTGCACTCCCTGAATTTGCTGCATTGTGTACACTTGCAGCGGAGCGAAGTCAGCGCCTCCATCGCTGCCGGCCAGTTGCAGTTACAAGTTACACTGCCCAGTCCTGGCAATCCCCTGCCCCCTCTTTTCCCCCTTTCTGCTCTCCTGCTGAGTTCTTGTCGTCCTTTTGCCACCAGAGAACAAAATGAAATTGTTTTGCTGCCGTCGTTGGCGTCGCTTGGGTTTTGAGTTCTTTTTAGTATGCCGAACAGCTGCTGATGCTGCTGTTGCCTCTGCTGCTGTTGCTCCCAGGGGAGCAGAGCAGGCAGAGAGGGGCAGAGCACGCCGCGAGCAGCCCTGACCGTGGACATGGGCATGGTTCAGTGCGCCGCGTTGCACAGAATTTGTAATTGCAATGTCGGTTAATTAAATACAGTTTTACTTTATGCCCAGACCAGGCTGGCTGCCTCTCCTTGCCCCCGTTCCCTTTGCCCTACCTTGCCCATTCCCCCGTGTTATTTATCCTTTGGGTGCGCAATTTTTCTTTATTTTTCACTTAGAACTCGCTGCAGAGCTTTGCGCCTAGGCCTGAGCACACAATTTATCACTCGACCCTCGGCTGGAGAAATCAGAAGTGCAAAGTTTCCACGCTGCTGCACTGCATTATGAGGCACCTCCGCTGTGGCGCCTCCTGTGCAACTTGACAGTTCAATGCCAAGAACAGCGGCCAGGAAGCTACGATAGCACAAAAGACGTTGCCATTGAGAGAGACAGAGAGAGAGAGAGAGGGAGATAGAGAGAGAGGGTTGCTTCCTCCCTCTCCTTCGCACTTGAATGCGATAATTAAATGGGAAGTGGGGGAGAGCTGTGGAAATTTGCTATGCATAACGTGTTGAGAGAGAAAACTAATGGCATAACTTATTGTGCAAGTTGGAGGGGAGTAGAGCTATAAAGTAACTTAAGGTTTGAGTGCTTAAATATTTAAATTAAATTTATACTACGCTTAAATAAATAAAAATAAATAATTCATATTTTTTTAAGTTTATTTAGAATTTGTATTTTTTTTTTCTAAATTTAATATAAAAGATATTTTCACTTTAAAAAAATTTATTATATTTAGTAAGTATGACAAGCATAAAAGCAGCAGGCAAATCAAAGAAACACCGAAGTTTAATAGCTAGCTCACTTACTCCCTTTCTCTCTTTCTCTCCTTCGCTTTCGCTCTTTTAATCTCCCTGCCTTTCCGTTTCTTTCCTTCCTTATCTCGACACTTTGCACTTTAGTCTGTCCGCTTTATCGTCAGTTCGTTCGTTAAACTGCCACAGCAATTACAGCAACATATGTTCGACAATTAAAAACGTTGCTCATACGCCCCGTTGCGGCATGTGGCTCGTTTTCTTTGCTCCGTCTTTCTCTTTCTCCACATTCCCTGCTCGCTATGCCACTTTCTTTCGCTTTCTTTTGCGCATACAAATTTGTCAAAGTTGTTTTCTTTAGTTTTCGCTTGCGGAATGTTTCCTTTTGTCTGTTCCCTTTTGTTATGGTTTCGCTTAAATTGTTTTCTTTTACTGTTTTCCTTTCGGAGCGTTGTGTGGAGTTTGTTTTTTTTTTTTTTTTTTTGTAGAATTTTAAAAAATTGAAACAAAGAGGAATACTGGAAATTGAGCGTTGACATATTATACCTAAGATTAATACAAGTTTGGAAGTTTACTTATATCATATCTGATAAATGTATCAGAAAATACTTTGCATATTTCAATCCCAAATAGAACCTATCGGTATTTTATAAAACTCTCCCTATATATACCTAGGTATATTCTTAACAAGCTGTTCAAATTTTATCATAATCAACTAACTACATCAGCTCAATGTGGCACACTTTCTTCCTTCTCTTATTATATTGAACCTCCACAGTCTACTATAGCTATAGCTATACTAATGCTATAAAGACTTAAGAAAACAAGAAACATTTCTGAAATCAAGAATCCGCCTTCTTTATAATTCGCCACAGCAAGTTAAACAATAATTCACAGACCAGAGGAGGAGGGATTGAGGATGGAGTCTAAATTATATACTGGATGGGGTGGCAATCAAATATTATTTATTTGCCATTTATGCATTAAACATTCGCCATACACTCATGTTAAGTAACATGCGACCTTCTCTGCCGACAGACCCCTACGAAAATTTATGTAAATTGTGCGTTTTCTAGGGCTAGAAGAGAAGTCGAACATGGCGAGCATAAATTGGCTTATTGCGCTATAAATTGTATTTATTTTGATGAAATTTACACAACGCATAAACGAAGCATGTAGGACGCGTTACCCCTCCCCCCACTCCCCCACGCCTCCAGTTTGCCTTGACATATATGCAGAGCGTTGCCTTAAAGCTTTAAATCAAGCAGGGACTCACATAATGAATCGCAACATCTAAGCGAGGCTATAACAAATTAAATATGTATAAAAAGCGTGCGAAAATGTTTCGTTTCGTTGGGTTCTTCTTCATCTTCTTATATTTTTTTTGCGGTTATCGGAAATGAGATACAAGAAGAAGACGACGAGGGGGAAGAGAGGGGATTGCAGAAGCGACTTAGACGCGGCCCTATTGATTTCGCTGCTTAGCGACGTTGATGCTTATGGAATTTGATTGGAGCTCTGCGAGAGCTGATGTCTGGATAAGCACGCTTCCATGCACAAGGGCGGAAGAAGGGAGAGAAGAAAGCAGAAGAGGGAGAGGAGGGAATGACGCATTTAATGAATATCAAAATTGGCAATTTCAATATTCCAACGATTTGCAGGCTACATGAGCTGTGTTATGCCCGATAAGATTGCCAAGATGTGCCATGTAAAGCTTAATGCATATGCATAGAAATACGAGAGTGTGGGTGTGTGTGTGTGTGTGTGTGTGCGGCTGTGTGTGTAAAGCTGATTTCAAAGCCATTGGCGTGTGAATTATGCCAGTCATTGGTTTTGGTGGCTGCGATTTGATGGCGTGGAAAAGTAAACCACAGCCCAGTGGATCATAAATTGCCCCACGACAAAAGCGCTCGGTACAAGCAAATGCCGGGCAAGATATGCAAATGACATTGCAGAGCGAGGAAGGGGAAGGGAGGGGCAGAGTATAAGGACTGCAGTCTGTATCCTGTATCCAACCCACACACACACATAAAACACAACGAGCATCAATTAAAATGTAAAATTACTCAGAAATACACGACACGAGCGGGGCGGGAGGGGGAATGGAGCAGGAGCTCAGCTCGCTCTGACTGAAAGTTTTCAATATAATTGGCCAAAGGGTGCCAGCAGCTCGGTCTGCTGTCTGCTCTGTACTATGCGGGGGCCCTGGACCGAGGGTTGCTTTAGTGTTATTGCAGCCATTTCTAGTTGGCCCAAAACTCATAAAATCAAGTCAAGAGTTGTTCGGCTTGTTGTTGTTGTTGTTACTGTTGTTGCTGTTGCTGCTTGCAAATGAACTCGCATCAAGCAGACGATGGAGAAGGGGCCTGCGATGATGCCTGCCTGGCCGGTTGGCAATTTGCAACCACCAAAAAAGAGCATCATCTGCAACTACATAAATGGGAATTAATTTCCAACGGAATGACAAAGCAAACTGCTTGGGAATGAGCTAGGCGGAAGGGGGGGAGGAGGGAAAGGCAGACAAGATTGAACAACAAATGGGCCTGGCTAAGCGAGTAAATTGAAAGGAGAAAAAATCAGCAGTAAAAGAAATTGAAAAGCAGCGAAAAACTTAAGGCAAAACGAAGGGTTAATTTGGTAGAAGAAAAGTTAAGCGAGCATGAGAAAATTCTACGGTAAATAGGGCGGAAATTAAGCAGCAACTTTAAGGTGTAATTAAGTTAATAATTGAAAGATTTAAAGAGCTGAAAAGTACTTTAAAAATTTTTGAAATAAGCAATGATAACAGAAAGATGTTCTGCATAAGGGGTAACAACTTTAGTTAGTTCGAATCAGTTTAAAAGCCTAACACAAAATTCATTTAAATTATATCTTAAAATACCAAATATTCAGTATTAAAATAACAATGTAATTGTGAATCAATAACAAGTTGAATCTCTTCGATACTCCTGCCAATTTCCGCTTGCTTGAAACACTTATCGAACATCAGCAATACCAACTGCTTTGATTGCTTTTGCGGTTTGCAAAGGCACAGCTAAAACTTGAGCCCACAAATATATCATCAATCTGGCATTTGATTTCCTCTGAAAAGTTGTTAAACAATTGAACACAAGATAATCTGCTATCTAAGCTGAAGCTATGCAAAGCACGAAGGCCTTAGTCAAGCTTGTCCAATTCAAACAGCTGTCTAGCTCACACTCCCCCTCTTTCTGTCTCCCTCTTTCTCTTTTCCTCTCTTTCTTTGCTTTGCTCCATAGTTCCCCCTCACTTCAATTCATTTAACTGCGTTAAATTAAATCACAAATCAAAAATCAATTACAGTTATTACGACAACGACTGCGAGTGCGACTGCGACGCTGTCTACGATTTCCAATCTCTAAACGAGAGCGCAACCCCTCGCAGTGGGGTGGGGCACCCCATGCACCCCAAGTGCCAATGCCAGAGTCCCAGCACCCAGTATCATCCATGCCTCTGCTCTGCCTATTCCCATTGCTGCCGCGTCCCCGTCGGAAGTGCGAGCCGCTGCCGTTGCCGTTGCCGTGTGGCTGTGGCAGCTGAGGCACATTCCATTCCATTCCATTGCTGCAATCTGTTCGTGCGGCGCACGCTTTGCTGCCTTTTTGCCATTTGCCGGCAGTGACTTTTGTCCCCCGGCCCCCTTCCAGTTCCCGCCCCGCCCCCGCCCCCGCCAAGCCACGGCTTCATCAATAATGATGTTATCGGTTACGGAGCAGGCAGACAGAATAGAGGCAGACTACGACGACGATGGCTGCATATTTATTTAAAGTTTTATGGCCAGGCCAAAAGGATGTGGAACTCTCTCTCTTTCCCTCTCTGTGGGGGGTCACAAGGAAGCAATTCGAAGCGATTTTTAATTTCGATTTGATAAAGATTTTAATGCTGTTACCAGCACAGAGCAATATAAAATTAGTGCAACGTCCGCTGATTGCTACAAATAGGAAATCGATGCAATTTGGTAGAGTTTTTCCAGGGCAGGAAATAAAAATTTAGTTAAGGATACAAAGGAAGCTTGGATAAAAATTAAAACACTTGTTATTTGGCATATCAAATCATCTAACATATATGTCTATGCTTTTCTTTATAACTCATTGTAAAAGAAACAAGTAGCAAAAGCTACATTTGCGAATGCCCGATAATCAGATATCCTTCTTTCTTCTCTTGTAACTTGGATACTTTCGATGCAATTCAAATTCAATAATGTTTTTATTAAATTTACGAAAGCGGTGGGCGTGGCACCAAAAATTTAAAATAAATATGTGAAGCAGACAAACTATAGAGACCTTTATACTAATTCAGTATGGTTTCTTTACCTTTTATAATAGCAAAGATCAGTGTGGTCACACAGACGGACAGGTAGACGGACATGGCTCAAACGCCTCGTCTAGTGATTGAAAGCAAGAACATTTATACTTTGAGAACATTATGCCTGTTATATACCTTTGCACAGACTAAGTATACCCTCTTTTGAGCATTTTCAACTGTCGAAGGGTATAAAAAGAACTAGCTTCAATTTGAGTTCACTGTCGAATTGAAAGATTACGAGTGAAATTGGTAACTCGAGCAGCAAAGCGTCAGGTTGCCTGTCAACTGCTGCACTTTGCGCAACATTTAATTAATTGTTCTGCCAGCAGAAGGTAGAAAAAGAGAGAGAGTGCGAACACTAAGGCCAAATGACGCTGAAAGTGCGCCATAAATGACAAGAGCAGCAACAGCAACAACTCGCAAGGAAAGACGCCGTTGCTGATGACGATGACGACGACGACAGCGTGAAGGACGAACTGCTGACACAACAAACGCGACACAGAAGCAACAAAAGCCGCATCCGCAGTTGAATTCGCCGCTGCAATGGCGCTGTTAACTTGCCGTTGATGATGACCCCAAGATGCGACCAAGTGTCGACCAAGTGCTATGCGAGCAACGGCAGCAGCGGCGGCAGCTGTCAGGTGCTGATTGTAGTGTAGTGTAGCGTGCGAGCCGTAAAAGCACAGCCGGAGCGAGCACTTTGATTGTCATTGCCTGCAGATGCAGCAGACGTTCTTAATGTCCGGCCAAGAGTTAAACACTTCAATAAAACGTGAGTGTGCGTGTGTGTGCTGCGTGTGAGAGCGAGAGGAAAGAAGAGATAGTGTGCTAGTGCGACCATAAAGCAATTGTCTGTCCCGCGTTCACTCGCGGCGTATACGCAATTACATTGCACATACGCCACGTGTTGCGGCAATAGAAAAGCAAGTTGGCGCTATTAACTTTAAAATCGAAAACAAAGAGTAAAAAGAGTTACATCTTACAAAATATAAGGGCTTGCTTATAAAAAATTTTATTTGAGAGATTTGAAAAAATTAGGTGCACATAAAAGAGTTTTAAGACAGTTTTAAAACAATTTTTAAAATTAAAAATTATTGAATTAAAATTTTAATTTTAATTTATATTTTAAACGAATTCATGTAACATATTTTTTAAATACCAGATTATTACATAATCTTTACAATTTACTGTATATTATTTATTTAATGTTATATCTTTTTTATCTGCCTTTCTTACTCTGCCTGCAACCGACGCTTTTGAAAGCCTCAACTGCAGCAGAGGAGATTTTGCCAAGCACATAAGCTCTGGCTAGATCTGGATCTATTAACGTATTCCATTTGGCTGCTTTGTGCCTCAAGCAGGACAAGAGCTCTTTAAGGATTAACACCAAATGGCTCTCTTCATTCGCTGCGCCCCTGCCATTTTGGGGTCTTACAAAATGGAGCCCAGTTGCCGACGCTTTGTTTGCTGCCGGGACTTAAGTGCACAAATTTGTGGTGTGGGCGTATTTAGCCGACAAGGCAACAGCAGCAACAGCAACAACAGCGACGAGGGCAGACAAAGAGCTTTTGGTTAAATAATATTTTATTTGCAAATGCATGCGAAATGAACTTCGCCTGCCTCCTCCGAAAGTTGGGTGCCCTAACTCGTCTCTGGCCCCGGAGAGCAACAGCAGCTGCTGCTCCGGCTGCTGCTTTGCGGTCGTCTGCTCTGCGGCCAGTTGGTTATAAATTATTTAAATTTGCCTGCCATGACTCCACCTTGCACTGCGCCGCCTTCTCTCCGGCATGGGCTGGACAATTAAAAATCAACAATAGATTTGGTCAATGCAAGCTTCAAGCTGGCCAGCGGCGAATCTATCAACTGAATTCTCCATTACATTCCCGGCCAGCATTAAGGATGCTTCGACTTATAGGCCTGCTGCACAAAGAGCATTAGAAATGTGCAAAGGTATTTGCCAGCGACAGACTGAGGCGAAGCGATGCAGGGCGAGTTGAGGCGAGGCGAGGCGAGGCGAGGCGAGTCGAGTCGATGCCGGCAAATGGCACAAGTTGACCTGCAGCTAGAAATTTCCAATTTAACAAATGACAAAAATTTTTGCACAAATTGATTGCATTGCAGGGCGGACCGGGCCAGGGCAGGGTAGGGTAGAAAAAGAAGCGCTCTACAGTTAAGCATTGTAGGGAGAAAGAACGAAAGACTGCAAAGGAAAAAGAAAGAGGGAGAGAAAGGGAAGCAATGTGTGTGAAGCTTAATCACATAACATTTGTAAAAGTCTGAATTGTAAATGTGCGAGTGCACTGAGAGAAATAAATGTAAGAAATGTAAATTATATTAAATATAATTTTAAAAACATTTTAAAAATATTCTAATATTAAATAAATAATATTCTAATATTCAAATTTAAAAGAAAAGTAATTTTAAAATGCTGAACTTTAATTTATATATATATATATATATATATATATATATTAAATTATATTGTAATAAATCATTTAAAAATATTTAGAAATTTTGTGAAAACCTAAAACATTAATATAAAATTATTACAAATATTTGCAATAATAATTTTATTAATAATTAATCGTAGCTAATTTTTCACAGTGCAGCTCTGCCGAAATAGAGACTTCACTTTTGACACACAAATTTAACAAGCTTTTCTTGCACATTTTATTATGTACATATACATATATGTGCGTACGTATGTAGCATGTGGCCCAAGGTAGCTGCCGCAATGCATTGACAACTTCTTTGGCGAGTTAAAGAATTTAAATTGCAAACTTTATGCGATTATTGATTGCAGCCCCAAGGGGAATTAGTTTTGGTCAAACAGCTTGCAGTATAAATTTCTTATTAGTTTGCGACAAATAAGGACAGTGATAATTACAAGGGGAAATAACTGGGGAAATCATTGCAAATCGTTGTCGATGGCATTGATGATGTTTATATAGAATGCAAGTGTCAATGTTTATTATACAGAACTCAATTCATATTTTCAGAATGCGCCCCCGAGCTACGCTGTGCACAGATTAGCGACTCATGCCACGCCCATTTCCGTTTCCATTATGCCATCGAAAGGGGGCGGCAATCAATGCATATTAATTTGTCAGAAACGCCCGAAAATAGCTGCCATTGGAAATTATGTGCTGAGCTGGCGGCAACGATTGGCGACGATGGCGCCGCAGACAAAGTGACGACAACTCGCCCAGACAGAAGCGCCCCAGGAGGGGGAGGGGGAGGTGGAGCTGGAGGAGCTGCTGCTGCTGCTGGGGCTGCTGGGGCTGGTGCTGATACTGCGGCTGCCTGCAGCAATAACTCAAATGATAATCATAATAAAAAGCAAGAAAGAATGAAGCTCGTCCAGCCATGGCTCTGGCTCTGGCAACGACTACGGCCTCAGGCTCGGCGCACGTAAGTATGCAACAAAAAACTAAGGCGCGTCGCGGCCGGAGAAAGTCAATTTGTTAAGCTGCAGTCGACGGCGGCAGACAAAGGCGGCAGGCAGCAGGCGACAGTGGACCACGCGGCGTATGCGTCACAAGCAGAGGGAATGAGTAAAGAGAGAGAGGGAGAGGGGACGAGTGTGAGGGAGAGAAAGCCCGCTTGGAGGTGGCTAAAGTAGAGCAAAAATATGCTTGGACCGCACACGATAAACTAACCGAGCAGCCGCAACTTTTCTTGCACTTATTTTATTATAATAAAATTGATTTCTTTCTTGCAGGGCTGCATGGAAAGGAGGGAGACGGAACGATACGTAGCGGAAACGAGAGCCCCAACGACGCTGGCATAAAAATTAATATAAAATGAAAAGTTTGAAATTTATTACAAATTGAATTGATTTATGCAGCCAGCCGTAGTCGAAGCGCCGTGGGTTGTACCCAACTCTCCCTCTCTCTCTTCTGGCCTGGTTGCCACTTCCACTTCGGCTGAAAAGGTGACAAAGTGAAAACTTTTTTCTCGCTTCGCTTTGCCACGCCACGCCCCGCACTCGTTGGCAAATTAAATTGGGGCGCAACAGTGCGATCGCAGCGAGGGAGGTGCGGGGCAGGCGTGTTAATCAGATAAGGTGAGGTAAAAGCCAGCGGAAATCAGCGCATGAATATGCAATATTAACTGACATGCCACCACTCTCACTCTCCCCCTGCTGCCTCTCCCCTTTTGGGATATGTGAATTCAACTGCCACGCCTAAAGTTATGCGCCCACACGCGCGTCTTCTCAGCAGAGAGTTACGGAAATTCTTGCATGCAAATGCGAGGCATACCAGCGGTATTCCAATGTAAATACACAGCAACAGCTACAAAAACAACAACTGCATGAAAGAACAACAATGACACCCACACACCACACACACGCACACACACACACAGTTGGTTGTGCATGCCGCAGTGCACGCAATTAAAATAACACTTGTTAAAATATTTATTTTATGTAGCGCGTTGCACACACACACACACACACACACTCTGTTGCAACCCACACGCACACACGCACACTCAAACACCTGCACACACACACAAACAAAACAATAATAAAAATGAGCTGTGGACAACAACGACGACACAAAAAAAAGGGAAGCAAAAGCGCTGACCCTGGCAGAACGCGTAGTTTATATGGCGCACAGATTGCACTTTTTCTAGAGTTGCCAGATACGCGGACAATGTTTAATTTACCCGCACCGCGCCGTGTTAAATGTGCCGTGAAGGTAACAAATACCCCAAGCAATGCGGTGTAAAAACATTGCATAAACGTGAGTATCATCTGCAAGGGGTAACTCATCCAAAAGTGGAATAAACTTGCAGTTTTTCGAATATCAAACAGCATAAATAGAGAACGGATTGCAGCCATTTGCATTCAACAGTGTTGGATAATACGAAAAGTATTACATTTTTGTAAGTTCGAGAATATATAATACAAAATTAATATAAATCTAATGTGTATTTTATGTTGAGGTTGGATTTGGAGACAGTTTTTATAATTTCTTAATTAATTAGTTACTATATTTATTAATTAGTTGTTGTTTTAAAAACATTTTAAATAAATATATAATAATTTTTTTTATATATTTAAATTGTGTATATGTTTATATTCCTTATCCACATTAATATCTAATTTGATAAGTCAAGAGGAAACCTTTAAGCTCTTGCATGTCACAGGGAAAGAGAGAAAGGGCGCTAAGCCTCACTTAGTTGTAGTTCATTACACACTACTCAATTCAGTGTTGTGTAACGAATTAAAAAACATTTTGCTTTTATTCTAGCTTATCTTAATTACTCCCAATTTATATGCATAGTTTTTATAGGACCTTCTTCAATTTCTAATTATTTATTCTTTTTATAAACTCATAACTAATTTGTCACTTTTATTCGAAACTGCTGTGGAAGTTTATGAACTTCAAGCACAGTGGGAACAACAAAGCTTGCAGCGTTTTATTCATAATTGTCTGGATCGCATGAAAAATGCAATAAAAATTAATCGAACTTGATGGAGTGCTTTAAAAATTGATGAAAGCACAAAAAAGCACAAAGGCCTTTTCATAGCAATTATAAATGAAAAATAAATTATTGGTTGCACTCGCAAAAAAAAAAAAAAAAGAAGAAAAAATAAAAAAAAACTAGACAAAAACCCAAACGGCAAACAAAAGATGCGGAAAAAATGCACAAAGAGAGAGAGAGAGAGAGAGAGCAAAAAACACGGCAGATCAAACAATTTTCGCGCAATTAATTTATTTTAAACATGCATAAAATAATAAATTGGTATTTTTATAAACTTTTCGATTGAATATTTAATTGGAGTGCAGTGCTTAAAGCGCAAACCTTTAGCAGCAAGTCGAACAAATGTTTTGCCATTAAAGCAGACCATTCACAATGCACTCGTTGGGTGCTTCAGCTGCCTCGACTCACTCGAGAGTCTCAGACAGGAAATGAATACCCCGTTGATAGATGGCGAGAGAAAAGGGGTGGAGCTGGAAGTGAACCCGAAAAGAAACAAAATCGAACGGAAATATGTTCAATTTAGAGAATAACACACACACACACAAACACACACACGTAGAGAGACCTAGAGACTCCGCTGTCGATTGAGTGATGCACAGAGCAGGAAGTGTAATTTCCTTAAAGAATTTTAAATACCCTTTAAAAACAAAAGAAACTAAATTTATTAAGGAAAAAGAAAAACAACTTAAGACCTGTGCTGGCTTAAAATTTATTTCTAAAAGAAAGGATACCCTTTAAATTTATTTAAAAGTCGACTAGAAAATGACAATGACAATTTAATTAAATTTAAATTTTTTATTTATTTTTAGTTAATATTTCCATTATTTAAAAATGAAAATTCATATATACTATTTTTAGAGTAAAACTTTTCTTCACAGTCTTGCTACCCACTGTCCATGTAGGGTATACTCCAAAGTGGCGGCAGGTAGCACACGAAAAAGGGGCAACGCCAGCAGCAGCGGCAGCTAAAGTGGCGCAAAGGCAGCAAACATAATAAAACCAAATGCAACAAAACGAAACAATGCTACACACACACACACACAGCATTCACACACACAGTAAACAATACACACAGCCAAAAGTTAACAAAAAATTCCGCTGCTTTAGGGAGCACTTCGAGGCGGCAGCTGGAGGAGGGCAACTGGAGGAGCCCGCTCGAGTTGCAACTGTCGCAACGTCAACTCAACCAAGTGGCGGTCATTGTGTGGCTGACTGGACAACTGCAACTGGCTGAAGCTGCCACTAGTCTGTCCCAACAACAAGAGCAGCAACAACAACATCAGCCATGGACAGACATGGACAACACCAAGCGAGAACAAAAAGGGGAAACGGATGGAGGAGGATGCGGATGTGGATGTGAGCACGCGGATCAACATCCGCTGTCTGTCTATCTCTCTGTCGCTATCTCTGTCTCTGGCTGTCTCTGTCCCGCCGCTTAGAATGTCAATTGAATCATCGCTGGGATCTTTTGCATTGCATTGCCGGCAATTGAACCTTTAGAAACGAACTACGAGCTCGGCACTAAATGCAATTAGAATGCCCTTTTTTGTGGCTTGTAGTTTGGCTTTAAACTAATTTGCCAAGCAGCAGACAGAGCGAGAGAGCGAGAGAGAGAGAGAGGGGACAGCGAGTGTGTGAGTGTGTGAGTGTGGGCTAAAATGGAAAGTGTCAAACGCAGCATTGATTGTCATTCATTATGCAATCAATATTGATTGCTGTATGGCAGCAGCGGCGAACCTCCACGGGTGAAGTTGCTTCCCTTTCCTTTCTGCTGCCCGGCAACCACTGAAAAGTGACTTGCCAATCTTCAAAAGCGCAAAATAAAAAGCTCTCTCACAATTTACTGAAGCGGGCGTGGCTGGGATGCCATGACAGGAATTTCACAGTGTAGAAATGAGGGATAGAGGAAGCTGAAGGGGAGGTAGAGTATTTAATTGTCTGCATAATGGTGTAAACTGAATATCAAAACAAGACGATTTCTATACTTAAGAAAGCTTTGAGCTTATGGGAAAGCTTTAATGTGCTTTTGAATAAATTCCAAGTTTTCTATACTTTAAAAGCTTTAATGTACTTCCAAAACATACCTCTCTCTAGCTAAAATAATTTTACAATTAAATTAACTATTTTATTATAATTTTTGAATATTTAATCTTAATTTCTGATTTGAAATAAGGAGCTTTTTATTTGCCAATAAGCTTATAATTAATTTCAATATATTATAGAATTATAGTATACAAATTTTTTTATTCATTACCTCTAGAGGGCATTCGCTAGTCGTTCTCTTGCACCTGCTACATTTTTTATTTGACTTTTCGCGCTGACATTTTTCATGCAATGCCACGCTCTGATTGATGAATGAATGAAACGTTGTATTGCTGCCAGCCGACAGCTTCCTATTTTTTTTTTCAGCCGTAAAAAAGCTATTGAGTGCTTTGAGTGGACCAGAAGTGTGCCATGAGAAGTGCGGACACTCCTCCCTCGCTGCTAAGCATGAAACTTGCTGTGGCTCGGAAATAAATCACCTTTCCATTTTAATTTCTATTGTGCTTTTTTAATCAAAATCACATGTGCACAAAGAGCAACAACACACAAAAAAAAAAGAAAAAAGAAGAAAAAGAAGGAAACACGTAGAACTTGGCAAAACTAATTCCAAAACAAGTGACATGAAAGAACCAGCAAAACAAAAAAAAAAAAACTAAAGAAAGGAAAAAAGCAACAACTTTTTGTGGGCATTAAATTTACTTGAGCAGCTGCGAATCCCGCCCAGGCACAGCTGAGTCAGCGGCCAGAGACATAAATCAAACTTAAAGTAAAACAAAAGGGAAGGAGGGAACTCTACACACAGACGCGCTGGCGACATTAACTAATGGTGGAAACCCTGGGTAGCGCCGCCTCGATAAGGGACCCAAAAATGATAATAAAACGCAAACGAAATTTAGCTGAAATCAAGCCACAAAGGTCTGGCGAGAAAAATTGCAAAAATATACGCAAGTAAATGTTGCATCATTTAACATTTAAACATGGTGACGAAAGAAGTCTGCCAGCAGTTCCCTGTCTCCCCTCTCTCTCATCCTTTGTCTCCCCTCTCTTTCGCTCTCTCCTTCTCCCGTTTTGTGTCTCATGTGTCTGCACTGCATGCGCTTGTCAAATAAATACACAATAAATGACACACTCACTCAAACAAGTCGCGAAGTGGAGCACACACACACACACGCATAGAGCATACACACAGCACACACACCCCCAGCAGCCCGTCACTCACAGTCGTCACACGCAACCTTTGGACCTCTCAAGTGTTTCGGGTCTGCGGCCTCCTTACTCACCTCAGCGAATTTAAGTGATTGAAAGGCTGTCTCGAGTTTTCGCAGTGTGAGCGTATGACGCACAGATACTCCTTGTGACCCGCCACTTTCCCCATCCCCTTGCGTCCTCTTTTATTTACTCGCATAACCATAACCGTCATTCGAAGGGGGGAAAGTTGGCGGCTTTCACCCATCCCCCACATTGGCGCACTTGAAATGCTCTTAGTGCATTTGGTTTTACGCTTACATTATTCGGAAGAAAAGCCGAGCACAACGATGGATGGCAACACTTGAAGACTGCGCAGAGTTACGTGTTTCCACTGCGTAGCAGCAAGTCATGGCAGAAATGGAAATCGTTTTAAAAATATTTTTAAAAATGTTAAGAAAAGTTTTGAATCAATTAGAAATAAGTTTGGAGTTAATTTGTTGATAGAGGGAGATCTTTAAAAGTGTTCATCAATTTCTAAATTTCATGGTAATTTTATTTTTAACATTTTTATAAATTTAAAATATTTATCCATTTGTTGGGAATTTATATTATCGATTTAATCGATTTTTAAAGTATATTTTTATTTATATAAAATATTTTTTTTTGATTCAATCAATATTTCATGAAAGTAGAAACTAATCTTTTTCAAAAAACCTATCGAATAGTTTTAATTCTTTAATATATTCGAGACCATGGCTCGGTTAATCTATAAGTTTAGCTGGTAACATAAAAAACATCGATAAAAATATTTAAATTTTAAAATATTTATCCATTTGTTGGGGATTTATATTATCGATTTAATCGATTTTCAAAGTATATTTTTATTTATATAAAATATTTTTTGTTTTTTGATTCAATCAATATTTCATGAAACTAGAAAGTAATCTTTTTTTTCTAAAAATCTATCGAATAATTTTAATTCTTTAATATATTCGAGACCATGGCTCGGTTAATCTATAAGTTTAGCTGGTAATATAAAAAACATCGATCAAAATATTTTAAATTTTAAAATATTTATTTAATTAATCAAAGTATTTCTAATCAATCTATTAATTTAATCACTCTTTTGATTTATTGATATTTTTATAATATTCCAATAGAAGATATTTCTATCAATCTTATCTTATTATTTATTTATCGGCTAGTAATTCTTTAAACCTACTTCGCATTCCATCAAAAAATACACCCCTTTCAAATGAATATAACAATTCCGTCTTTCCACGTCTTGTTTAAAGATGCTACTTTTCCAAGCTAGATTTCTGGTTAGTATTTTAAGAATACGGTCTCCCTTTTTTACATTCCCACTAGTTTCGCTTACAGTGGAAACAGCTCAAAAAACATTGCGAGCTTGTGCAAATTGTGTATGAATATCGCGCGCTAAAGTGTTTGCTCAATGTGTTTTCATTGTGTGTGCGAGGGTGGTGTGCGTGTGTGTGTGTGTGTGTGTATCTGGTTGTGTGTGTGGGGCGTAACTGCAATTGTTTGAGCATGACTTGATTACGCGCGCCAGGTGAGTGGGAAGACAGTCTGTCTGATTGAAACTCGCGTGTGCCTGTGCCTAGACTTGAAGGAGTTCGATATGGATCACACACACACACACACACATATACACAGAGGCTGACACTGAGGCCGCAGGCTGCATGGCCGCCATGGCCATTAAGTGGCAATTTCTGTGGCTAATGGTTGGAATGGGCTGCGCGTTCTGGACCCGCATCATACATCATGTTAATGGGCAAACGTTTAATGCAGAAGGAGAAAGAGAGAGGGAAGAGGGAGAGGGAGAGAGACAGCTCCCTTGACCGGCGTCGTCTTTTGGCTGGGCATCATCAGTTATGGTGTCAAATGGAAATACACTGGGGAGACCTGGTACTGACACACACACACACACACACGACACATGTGCACACGCACGTTCGTATTCGTCTGGGTATTCCTAGTCAGCTGTGGCTCCTGTTCTGCGTCATTGAGCATAATGTGCTGGAATTCAATTTGACAGCTGACAGGACAATGGACAGCAAACGGGGAAAGGGGCAAGGGGGGAGGGGTGTCTGCGACTAGACAGGCTCTCCGAAGAATTGAATTCACTTGAGATTCGATTTGGTTAATTGAATTAAATTGCATTTAGCGCGGCAAGCGAAACGAGTTTAAAACAAACTCAGCGCTGCCTACGCTGGCAACTGACAGCTGGCCAAGATACGCAGCATTTCCTGCTGGGTGGCGAAAAGTTTATGCAGTTACCCCCATCCCCCTCTGCGCACTTTGTTTTCTTTGGCCGTGTGACACACGCTGTGTGTGAGTGCTCAAAAGTGCTGGCTCGCAGTGCGAATCCAATTCCGATTCCTGCTCCAAGTCCGAGTCTCAGTTCGGACTTGACTTGCAGCTTATCAGCTGGTCACTTTTCATTCCCCCCTCTCCCCGCGCTGTCACTGTTCCGTTGAGTGCATTAATACGCTTGCATAATACTTTAATGTTGGTGTCGTGTCTGTCGTGACAAACGGAAAGGCTGCTGCTGGAAAACTCTCTCGCACTTTGCCTGGCAAAACTTTGCAGTGCAGGAAGCGCAAGAAAATTAAGAAAATACTCATCTCTGCTTCTGCTTCTGCAGCTTCTTCTTCTTCTTCTTCTTTAGCTATTTACGACAGTGCGCATTGAAATTATACGTACCGGATCTGCTTGCCCGCTCGCTTCCTCCGCTTCCCCCTTCCATTTGCTAAAGTAAAAGTCAACATCAAGCCGGGTCTAAGCCAAAGCAAATGTCCAAAGAAATTTCAAGTGTTGTAAAATGGCAACATGGATTGTTGAGCAATTTGTGCCTGTGTGTGTGAGAGTGTGTGCGTTTTCTCTGCTTGCCCTCAAAAAACTTTGAGCCACACACAAAGTTTAACTTCGCTCGGCAATCGCAACGAGCGGCGACTTGAAGGGGGCCTTGAGATATGAGTACAATTAAAACTTAGCGCAAAGGCCAGTTCCCAGTTCGCAGTAACCCCTTTCTAGTTCCCATTTTGCAGTTCCCGCTGCGGCGCATATCAAAACTGAAGCTTTGAATGATAAGCCAAATGCCGACAGTTGACTAACTGAGCAAAGCGAACTCAAATTGGGCTTCAAGCTGCTTTTCAGCAAGTTTTCCCCGTCCCCGTTAAGGGATTTGGCGATAGCGTTACTAACAGAAGGCGAAAGAGTTGGTCTTTTGAGCAGGGGGAAAGTTCCTTAAATTGAGCAAGATAAAACTAGAAAAGAGAAACGCTTCGCATAAGAATATGACTTGGAAAGAGATAGCTGCCTGAATAAAGTAAGAAGAAGCTTCCAGGCTAAGAAAGTAATGTAAAATGCTGATCAAAATAATATTGAAATAATAATAGGGAAAGATTTTACAAGCATATCATGAAACATTTGTAATACACTTACAGAATTTCAACTGTTTTCGGGGCCTGTTCTCAATAATTATTAATCAATTATCAAACTACAAAATACTCTTGGAACAACGTTTGCTCTTTAAACTTTAATTGGGAAGGGGCGTGGCTAAATTCTAAATAAACTCAACCTGCGTGCAATAAAAACACACATTGTCGCCAAATTTGGTTATCCTAGATATGACTTGACATAAAGCACAAATAGCATTTAATACAAACTAAAAATATAGACACATTTTTTTGGAGAGCCATAGGCGCTTTTTAAACTATCTGGTACGAGTAAATTTATTGTCAGTTGACCATAAAAATAAGCAAAAAATCTGAATAAATCTTTAAAGTTTTCCTCACATTTTAAAGTATTTTCCTTTTAAAATAAACAATCGAATTCACCTTTAAGCATCATCACATAGAACCCACCGCTAAAGCTCGTTAGTCTTGCTGCCATCCCTGAGCAATATTTATCTAGAGGGTCGCGGTCAAATCAAAACTTTTTAGCCGCAAAGCAAAACTGACGAAAGCAGCGTCATAAACAGGATTCAATGAGCAGTAAAGCGGCAATAGATTTGAGTTATGGTTATTAATAATGGCACAACAGCAACAGCAGAGCACGGAGAAGACAACCAGGACGGGACAGAGGAGATCCGCCTTGACTCGACCAGGCTAGACAGGGAACATGGCACATGCAGCAATGCAGACTTGTCTGGTCTAAAAATACAATATAATATGATGGCGGGCTGTGTAGCACATCGTGTTTGCTGCTGGGCAAAAGGGCAACCAACAACAACAAGAACAGCAGCAGCAACAACAACAAGAGGAGCAGGCAATGAACAACGATGTTTGTACCCTGTTCCCCCTCTCGATGCTGTTGCTACTCCTACATGGCACAACCAACACGCCGAGAGCAGAACGTGTGAATCCAATATTGGAGGCTCTGCTGGCTTTTCGCCCGCTCCCCCTTCCCCTCCATTCACTTCCCCCTCTCTCTCTCTCGTTCTCCCTCTGTGTGCCCGGAAATGCCTTTGTCTGGCTTCATAATATTTTGCTCGTTACTTTTTAATATGACTCACAACAACATCCGCAGCATCCGCAGCCAGACAGACGCTGACAAACAATGAAAGAGGCTGCCCCTCCCCCTCCCCCACCACAGACATTATCTACTCTAACGACAATGCAAAAATCTATCCAGAAGTGAGAATTTTATTACCATTGCTGGGGATAGTCGCAGTCTGAGAGAGAGACAGAGAGTCAGCAGCGTAATCAGTGCATGTCCTTGTCAGCAGATATCACCCCTCCCCCCTCTCTTCCCACACACCTACCTCCTGTGAAAAGAGTGTTGGGATTACTCATAAAATTGCGATATCTTTTGTCACCTTTTGTTGGACCGCAGCCGCCGCAGTACGCAGGGGTGAGTGATATGCGAGGGGTAGTTGAATGTTGGATTATTGTTGACGTTGCTGCTGGCGAGGGGAGGCATGGGGAGGCACGGGGAGAAGGGACCGCTCGCCAATGCAACTAATGGTCGCCTTCCCCAAGGAGCAGCCTCCAGGGCAGAGCTCATCCATTAGCATTTATTGCTTATGATAAGCTAACCCTCCCCCCCTCTCTCTCCTTCACCCCTCGTACCATGCAAATACACCGAACTTATCTGTGCTGCGTCTGCTCTTCCGATAACAATTGAATTTCACTTGAATGAAAATGTTTTTGCTTACGCAGGAAACAACATGGAAAATGCTACCCCCAAAAACCTGCCCCCCTTCCCCGCCTCCCCCTTGGGCAAATATTATTAGAGCTGTGCTTGACCGCACTTGAAATGCAAAGTCAAGAGGAAAGGAAGGAAAGAAGTAAGAGCAGGAGTCGCCCTTTAGTTTGCTTCATTTGCTGTGCTATTCGGGCGATTCGTAATATTTCATATTATTTTGACTTTTTATGCTGCCTTCAATCACACCTGCTGCAACCGTCCGTCTCCCCCTTCTGCCACTCCGTCTGTCACCTCGTCTGTCTGTCTGTTTGTCTGTATCGGGTTCCATTTCGTGTTCGTTTACAATTGAATTATTCGCAGAGGAAGGGAAAATGGAAAAGCCAATGGAAATTTCGTAATGCATAAACAACACGACAACATTTCACAGACATTTCAATATTGCAATATTGGAACCTCTCGGTTAGTGACACGTATTAAAAAATCAACTGAGTACGGCTGTTGTTGTCTGCCCAAGCTGAGATTGGCGTGTCGAGGATGATAGCCAGATGTGACTGCAGGGCGAGAAAGCATATCAAAAGCAACGAATTGGCAATGATTTTTTGGGGGGCGTGTTAAGGTTGCCAGCAGATAATAAAGTTGGAGCTGTAGAGGTGACTGCCAGATAAGATCTATAAGAAGTCATCAAAAGGAGGTGAAGATAGTGTTGACTTCTACGTAAACGACTGAGATAATATATAGTACAGCTGGCTTTACTTAGAAGAGATAAAAAGGTAAAGGAACTTTTATACCCTTGCAGTCACTCAAGCAAATATTAAAAGCAAAAGTATCTTATAGCTATAGCTATAGTTATCATATAAACCGAAAATGAACAATATGGCATCAAAATTGCGCTTGTTATAAATTTTTTTCAATTTAGAGGGGCGGAAGGGGGCGTGGCCAAAATCCAAAACAAACTTGATCAGGGTGCAATAATTACATATGCTGTCACCCAATGTGATAGTTCTAGCTCTTGTAATAGCTCAGATCTAGATTTTCACACGGACAGACAGAGGGACATATCGACTCGGCTGTTCATCCTGAGCCAGAATATATATACTTTATGGGGTCGGAGATGTCTCCTTCTGCTTGTTACTTACATTTTCGGTTTGAACAAAGTTATAATACCCTTCTTATCTATGAGTAGCGGGTATAAAAATAAATTGTATTATTATGTTTAGTTGTTTTTTGATACATGAGCTTTGTATGCTCTTAATGCAGTCTGTGAGATAATTAATAAAATCTGAGGCTTGCGCATTGTATGATATAAATCATATTTTCTGTGTGCATTTACGATCCATAAAAAGCTTTAAAAACGTTATCAGAATATTAAAGAAACCATAGGGACTAATCTTATAGCTCTCTAATTTCTTGACTAAATTTATGTGTACTTTATCCTAATCTAATGTTAAAGTTAATGTCTTTAATGCCTCCGGCAAGCCATGCATTATTTCTCCCACCCACTAAAGGGTTATCCAGCGGCTCCATCGTGTCACAGGCTCAGCTGCGGCAAGTGAGGTTGAAAGAGGGAAACACTTTGGATTTCCGCTGTTAGCTAAACGCCGTGCACTGGCTTAAAGGTGGCTCCCGTTACGCCAATCATAATTTCGCCATCTGAAGCGGGCACATAACACTCGTCGCCTTATAGCGCGACTTTCACTGGCAGCGCTAACAAGCAGCGCGAAATGAGGCTGATGCGGCCAACTCAGCTGGGCAATTTAAGAATTAGGCAGAGTGTGCAAGAAGCGGCGAGAGCAGGTGGCGAGAGGGGAGGGGCAGGGGGAGCAGCACTTTAAGTAAAATTAGAAAAATGCCGTTGACTGCAACAAGGCGGCCATAAAGAGCAGCGCGCATGTTGCAGGCAGGCGCTCGCATTGACGCCGTTCCGTAATCAGCACTTGCAACATGCCAAGAACAGCAAACAGGCAAGGCAAGAACGGCAACAGCAACAACAACAGTAACAAGGGCAAAGAACTAACGGGTAATAAGCAACAACAGGACTGTAATGAAGCTATCAACCGTAAGATGGCGCTTAGGCACGCAATCATACTTTGGGGCCCTGTGCACTGTGTGTGTGCGAGTGTGTGTGGCCAAGGAGATGGGCAAAAGACCCCGCAGGTCATATAAACGTTGCTGTAGTCGTCCGCGTGTGTTTGCCCCATATACGTGCATGCACAGTGGGTGTGTTAAGAGAATTGTGCGGCTAAATTAAATGCAATAAGCAGATCAAAATTGTATTTGTAACTTTGATTATATTTTCACTAAAATTTAAATTAATTTAAATTTTCCAAATAAATATTTTAATTAATTAAAAAACTAAATTATTGTTTATTTCTTATTATTTTTGTATTTACAACAATTTTTTTGGTATTATTATTTTTCTGTTAATAATTTTTTTATAAATTAAATTTAATATCTACATTATAATTTTATATATTGTTTTGCTTTTATTTTTGATAATTTAATTATTTTAAATTTTCATACATAAATTCTAATTGATTAAAAAAAAAAGAAAAAAAAAAAAGAATTTGTTTTAAAGTCATTTTTCTTTTATTTGGTATTTAATATGATTTTAATTATTTTTTTATTTTTTTTTATTTATTTCTTATTTGTTTTTATTTTATTTAATTTATTTTTATGCATTTTTATTTTTCTATTTTTGCGCCAAGTTTTTCACTTCTTGCCGCTTTCGATTGCTTCGCTTCTTACGCCGACTTAGGCCACAACACACGCCATTCGTTTTAGCAATACGCGCTGCGGCACACCCGGCGTATGTTTAATATTTCCGCAGCAAGTATGCGCATATTCATTTTGACGACACGACGCTTTGACGTCGCCAACGTCAACGCCGCGTGGCCGCGTACGTTGACCGCTGGGAACCGCAACTGAGCCCGCAGTCGAAGCTGTTGCAACATTAGCGAGGGACTCCCTATTCCCCTATGCGCGGATCCCAGTGCAGGGCTAACTCGTGTATACCCCGTGGTTCTGACCTAAATTTGCAGTTTATGAAAAATATATGTGCAACATAAAATGTGTAGCGGCTGCATGCATAAAGCAAAGGCAAAAAGCACGCTGCGTCTCTGGCCTGTCATAGTTGTATACTATGCTATACTATATAGTAGACTATATAACCTAATGCCAGCGGACTTTGTGCAGTGCAGAGCGCCAAATGATGACAGTAATGATGCGCGCAGCCCTCGAGCTGTGGCGCTGCATATTGCGTATACGTCATGTGGCAGCCCGTTTGAGGTTCGAGTAGAGAGCGCGGGTGAATAACCCAAAGCTATGACAATTTTCGGGTGACAGCAGACGTTGCCACAAACTGCGGACACCTTGTAAGTGCTGCCCCCTGCCCCTTCCCAGCATATATCGATAACAATGCCATGGGAATTGCCACATTGCCTAAACAAGTTGGTTAGTTGGTTGCCTCTAATTACTATGGCTATGCACAGCGCAGTTCAAGTGAATGGAAACGCATTAAGGCGCGGCAAGTTGAAGCTTTACTGCATCGAAGCATTAATAACACGAACAGAAGGGGCAGTCAAGGGGGGGCGGGGAAAACATTTGTGGTGTCGGTGCGTTTAACACTTCATTAAGGACCATTGCCAGCAAAGTTGTAGACAATTAAGGAGAAGCGATGGCACTTAACACATTTCCAATGTTCATTGACCGGCAAACGAAATAAAAATTGCAACAGCTACTTCAGCGGGGAATGCTTCATTAAACAGCAACAACTACAGCAACAACAACAAGAGCAACAGCAACAACAGCAATTGCGGCACAAGAGCAATAGACAAAGTTCCCGGACCACAAATTACACTTGGCTCGGCTTGGCTTGGCACACAGCACAAAATGGCGTAAAAATTGCAGCTGCTTCTGCCATTGCCGGGCATAAAGCGAAAATATCATTGAGTCTGTCTCTCTCTCTCTTCTCTGTATGTGTGTGTGTGTGTGTGTGTGTTGTCTGCGCTCTGCTGCTGTATTTTTTATGATGCTTGAAAATAAATAAACACTCAATACACGATGCCAAAGAGCAGGCAGCGAAAGAAAGAGACAGAAAGGAGAAGCCTGCGAGCAGCCTCATCGCGCACATTCAATAAATCTTCAGCCCCCTGAATAGTCACTTGAGACAGTTCAGCGTAGGCAGAGAAGTGGAGGGAGAGGTTAAGTTCAACACAGACTCGCTTCACGATTTCGCTTTCATTCCATAATGGCAATAATCACGAGGAGGTCTCGACTCCAGCCGTGACGAAGCAAAGTGTGTGAAAAAGCGCAGCATGCACATAGTTCAAACGGAAGTACCAGACAGAAAGGGAAGACGCGCTGCAGACTCTACTAAGCCTCTAATAGTCCCATACACAGAACATAATTCAGAGTTGTAGATGGAGTTGGCATTGCACATTGACTGCCTCGCGTTATGTACTTGAAAAACCGCACAAAAGACAAAAAAGACACAACGAAACGTAAATCAATTGCTGCCTGTCCAGCAAAATATTCAATCTATAATTTCGTTTACACAACTACAGCAACAGGATATGTAATATCCTTTTTTCTATAAGGGTGCGGCCTCTGCCTCTGAAATTTTGTACACTTTTGCCTCTGCCATGTTCCGACTTACTATTTTCAAATAAATATGCAGCTGCCCCTTTTTACCAGCCGCCATAAATCTTAACAATTTCCGTTGTCTGTTTTGAATCGACGGAGAGAGAGAGAGAGAGAGAGAGAGAAAGAGGGTGAGAGAGAGGGAGAGAGGGGAAAAGGTCACCCGAAACCCTTTGAATCCAGTTTGGCTTAGGTGGCTGCTTTGCATAGATTTATGCACCCGGTTTGGGCCTGCAACGGGTTGCCGCCTTATTGGGACTACATTTCAGACTTCAGGGTGGGAAAAGCTTGTTAATGGATATTCCTTGTAGTATTCCCACGGCGGAGAATTAAAAAAATCGAAAATGGTATGAATCCAATTGAAGTTTTAGTTTATCCAACTAGAAATTCAATATTTTGGTATTTTCAGGAGGGAAATATTTTTGAAAATAAAAAGAGGGAAAGAAAAGATAGAAAATTTTGAACTAATTCAATTATTTTTGAGTCACTTTCAATAATATTAATTTTTGAATGCTTACGTAGGTCTCACAATTCTATTGTATTATAAAATATATATATTTAGTTATTTACAATTTATTTATTAACCTAGACTTTATATTATTGAAATCATGTAGAAATCGTATAAAATGATTTTTCAATATAATTTAAAAATTTAAAAAGAAACTTCTATCTAAATACTCATTAAGACTTTGAAAACCTTATTAGGATTTTTTTAAATCTTAATATAAATATAAAAGTTTCTTTGCCAAAAAAAGAAAAAACAATAATAAGTTGACATCTTTTAAAAATACAACCTAAACCTTGTCTTGACATAATTTTAATTTTCATTATCAATTCAAAAATTTTTTATTATATTTGCTAATCCAACATATTAAATCTAAAATCCACTTCCGTTTTCTCTAACCAGTCTCCATGCTTCATTTACCTAGTCGTGTATTTTTTATCTTCTGGCTTTGTCTACTCAACTGACTAAACGATGGTGACACCTGTTCACTCTCTCTATCTCTCCCTCTCTCACACTCTCTAAGAGCTGCCGCACTGAGCTGTCAATTATGCGGCTGGGCACGAGCAGCGCCTGTAGGCAATCGGTCTGGAATTTTGACAACTTTCACAATGCTTTAAGTCGCCCCAAGTTGCCAACTCAGCGCTGATGCAGCACGAAATCGAGCTAACTTTTCTTTCTCCCTCCCTTTCACTCTGTCCCTCTCTTTCTCGGGTCGTCTGTCACACAGTGTGTCACATAATATGGACAATCACTAACCACGCAAGTGTCAAACAAACAAAACGAGCAGAACGCAAAGCATTCGCATTCGCAGCCGCATTCGCATCCGCACCCGCACATGGTCACCCTATTCTTCATCCCCTTAGCGAAAATTTGCAAGCAAATCCTATTTTCCTACAAGGGGTGCACTCACTCGTAGACAGACAAAGAGAGAGGGTAGGGAAAGGGGGCAGGCAGGGAAGCGAAGACAGAGCGCACCACATTTGAGTGCTGCGGGCGGTTCGATATTTTTTTGGCGTTCGTTCTTCTATTTTGGAGTCATGTGAAGGCGTGGGAATGTGTGTGTGAAGGAGAGAGGAGATAGAGGAAAGGGGGTACTCGAGTGGAGCTGTTGCAAGCCAGCTGCTGGCGCTGCTGCTGTGCACACATCAATCTCGTTGTAACTTTTCAGATACGAATCTTTCATTTTCGTATTTCCGTTCAAATTTCGTGTAACTGAACTGGAACTTTTGAAAAAAAAAACGTACGATATCTTTTTTTTTTTTGTGCTACTCACAGACAGTTAGTCGGGTAGACGAGCCTGACTCCGTGGCCCATGGTACCGCATGTTAATGCTGGCCCCCTAGCACAGTTTAGGAGTTAACTAGACCAGCCAAGAGATACTCTATGCGCAGTTGGTAAAAGGAAATTTCGAGAATCTAAAGTTCTAAAATAATTTTTGAAAAATCATAAAATATGCCAAAGTTCTGATGAGTACAAAAATCTGTTCAGCAATAGTTATATTTTGTTTAAAGTATTATAATAAATTTAATTTTTCTATTTATTAATTTTTTAAATTTTTTTCTTACCAACCTCCTTTGACTTTCTACATATTCTCCTCCCTAATTTCAATTTACGAAATTTCAAATCCCATTCTTCAGTTCATGTACTTCCTAATTGCCTCGCCTCGTTTTCACTTCACATGGTTTTCTTGAGCATACCTCACCCTATAAGGGGTGTCTATGTCTGATTGCCGTAGCCAGCATCAAAATTTAAATTTCTTCATTTGCCAGCTTCGCTCTGCAAGTTCAAACGCCAAGCTTAGTTCTTGTACTCTGTGTTCGTGTCTGTGTGTGTGAGAATATGTTCGAGTGTGTGTGCGTGTGTGTGTTTGTTTGTGTGAGTGCGGAGTGCACAAAAATTCAGGTCATGTGCGACCAAAAGTAAGTGGATGCGTTCTTATCAGCGCATACAAATGTTTTATCTCGCTCGGCGCGTGTGCAAGGCAGCGTGGCCTGTGCCTCGTCCCCACTGCGTCTCCTCCTCTGCTACCCCGCCCACTCATCCGTCGTCTGTCTGGCATTCTGTTTTAGCCTTCCGACTAGCTTCACTCAGGAGCGGATCTGCGGCCTCGACTTAATGTTAACTGCGCGTAAGAGCTGCAGTTGTTGAAAGTTTTGGATTGTTTAGATTTTTCTTTAATTTTAAAAGGAATAAATTATTTAACCGATATCATAAATAGAGCATATCAAATACTTGCAGATGCTGAATAAACATATAACAATATTCATTTTATTAAAGTTGATATTCCCTGACAGGTTCTAATTAAATCACTTTCCGCTTGCTAAACCGCTCCTGACTCGTTGGGTTGCCTTTCTGTTGTGTTTTGCCAATTGTCGGAAGTGCCTGTGGCTCTTGCATAAGTCACACACACACACACGAACAAACACACACACATAAGTATACATGTTCATACATACACACAGCCAGTTAGACACTTTCTTTTGCTACTTGAACTTCCGTTTCCGCTTGCCTGCGCCTGCCTGCCTTCTAGCCAGCTTTGCTGCTCTCTCTCCCTCCCTTCTATCCGTCTGCCCCTTTGTCTCTCTGTCTGTCCGTCTGCTCTGTCTGCACTGTCTGCTTATTTACTTATGCATAGCATATAACCTTAAACATAATTTTGTTTGCTTTTGTGATGCTCTGTCTCCACGCGCTGCTCGCATTGCATGCAATTCTATTTTGCCACAGCCCTTCCAGTATTTTCCACCACTGAGACAATCTAGCACTTCCATCTTTGTTGTACTGTTTTTATCTAGCATCGAATTTTATCTATTTGACTCGTGACATGTTCCGGGAATTCAGGAAATAGTTGCAAAAAAATAAAGATTTTTTCAAAATTAAAATTGTAGAGGAGGTATCAAAAAGCTGCTACTCGGCAATACAAACTTTATTACTAGATTTGCCCACTTAGCTTTAATAATAAAAAACAAACTCTAAAACATCAAAGTGATTCGTTGATTTAATCGATTATTTGTCCAATTTCGGATCCCAGTCTCCTGGCGGTGGAGAAACCATTCGTATATCTTCTTCGCGCAACTTATTGAGGCGATCTTGTATCTGCTGAAATTGTTCATCTAGTTCGACAGCTCGATTCGCAATGCGAACGTATTTGAGAGCATAAAACATATCCGACATGGGCAGCTCGTTTTCCTTCATGAATTTCAAAGCTTGTTCAGTTTCCCACTCGGAATAGGTCTATAAGGCAGTTGGATATATATAATTAAAGTCTAAATGAAATTCCAATGCGTACCTCCTCGACCTCCGGCACATAAGAGAATAATTCATCGTCACACATTGTTTCTGTATTTTTTTAAAATACTTTCTAAAAATTTCACTAGTTGTTTCGTTGAGAAATAAACTTGATTTGAATAGTTTGACTATGATACATTAGGTGGGTGGGTGGCGAGGGGATTGCCTACTACAACTCCATTGTAGACTGAAATTCATTACAAACCTGTGCACAGCTTGTGTGGTCGCAGTGACCCATCAACACTTGTCAAGTTGGCAACCAGAGAGAGTCGAACTAAACCAAACTAAATCGTACCGAACCCCGAACCCCGAACCCAAACGAACCGAGCCAAAGTGAACCGCATTTCGCATTTGCAGTTTACTCGGTTAACCGCTTTTATAGCGGATTTAACACATTTTCCACTGCCGACTGGGGGGAAAAGTGAAAACGCACCCCAACCAAAACATGCCAAAATGTTTGAATCGAACAATCAACGCAAACACACAGCAAACTGCACAGCGACGCTGCTGGATGTGCGTGCATTGCCCATTTTCCATTTCCGCCACGCCCCCTCCGTTACGCCTCACTTTGCCACACTCGGTTTGCTCATATGTCAATTGCGCCGCCTTTCACTCGCCTCGCGTTGGCTTATTTCCTTCCACAAGCGTTGTCTGTCATTGCGTGTGAGTTTGTTCCTAGGGGCGTTTTCTGTTTTAGGGAACTTGCGATATTACGACACTCCAATGTTGATTAACTCTTCGTTTTTCTAAGTGTTCATATTAACACTTAACAATGTTGCAAAGGAAACTAATAATTGAATATTTACATTAATATTAAATATATATGTCAATATTTTTGCAAATTATGCAAAATAAATTGAATTTCGAATTTATTAAGTACATAAATAATGGGTTATATCTGAAGTTCTGACTTCGAGCAATGGTTAAAATGAACAGACAATATTTTTGGATAAATGGAAATATATAGAAAAAATATATTTAAATAAAGAGAATATTATGAAATACATAAATATTCTAAAATTAAAGATAAAATTATTATTGAATATTAAATAAATAGTTCAAAAAACTGCCTAAAAATGCACTAAATCTTTATATTTCTCACTTCTCATTTGCAGGAACTTCAAACTAACTTCCCGATTACATTATCTTATTTGAAAAATTTGCCAATATGTTACTGTCAAATTATTTATATGTTTTCTTCCCATGCTAATGTTTATTTTTGTACACATTTATTTCGATGATCCCCCTTCCTGTTTTCCCCATCGAATATGCTGTCTGCTTTCATTATAATCATGTCCTTTATTATTGTTGCTGCTGCTGCTGCTGTGAATATATCTACAGATGCCACTTATATGTTTTTATACATAGCACACGTACATAGGTAGAAGTGTGTATGTGTGTGTGTGTGTGTGTATGTGCGTGTGTGCCAACATTTATCCATTAATTTGCGCAAATAAAGTTGCCACAACATACGCGCACTCACAGAGAACCGCAATTGGAGCGAGAGAAGGAAGGGGCAGGGCGTGTGCTCTGTCTCTGTCTCTGTCTGTGGCGTGTGTGGACATATAGATACGCTGAAAGGTAAACAATTTTAATTTATTTGCCCAATAATAAACCCATCAAATGGCAGGAAGTGGGGGGACTGAAGGCGGGAGGAGGGCACAAAAGCGACGCAGCCTATTGAAATATACAAATCAAATATGTTAACGCGCATACGCCCTGTTAACAGCCCGTTGGGGCGTCGTTTGTGCATGTGTGTGCGTATGTGCGTATGTTCGTGCTTGTGTGTGTGCGAATATTTACATGTGTGGCATGACGACAATGGCACGCAAATTAAAGCGAAAGCAAAGGAGGGAGCAGAAGAATTCGCACAATTATTCGCCTAAACGAAACTGTAACTAGGAATGTTGTTGTGCGAGGGAGAGAGAGGGAGAGAGATATCTGTGATTTTAAGCATCAATATAAGATATACTCATATTTCATCTTAATTAATAAAACATGCAAAGATTTTGCAGTCTTTGTAAATCAAATTTGAGAATGTCAGTTTAATTTAAACTCTCATATAAATATTTCTGAGTGCATACACTGCAATTAATATGAAATGCAAAGTTCTTGTCTCTCAATTTATATTGCAATATGGACAGTATGAACTGTGAGATACCCACTACAATTTGGGCCATGACTTTATCAACTCTGCTCCTCATATTATGCCAGATATATCCAGGGCTTTCTTTATCTTTTACCCCAATTTATTGAACCGCAATTACGTGTACCCTCCACTCCATTTACAGGGTATAAACGAGCGAAACGTCATCAGTGAGAAAACTTAATATGATATTTTACTTGGGGCAGCTGTCTTGTTCTCAGCTGATTGCAATTTTTAATTGTCAAATGCAGCCGAGTGACAAATTAAGGCAACTTCTTTGGGACAGCAACGTGGCCGGCACAGAGACTGGGACAGGGGAAGCAGAGTCAGAGCCATAGCGGATCTGCAAAGTAGCAGACAGGCAGACAGCCAGAGAGAGAGAGAGAGAGACAGAGAAAACGAGAGAAGGTGCACCTTTAATGACAACTGATATTTTATTTAACAAATGCAACAGCTGAGCAATGGAGCTGCCAACTCACGAATTGTTTTTCCGAAACGTTGCAAATTTTATGCGAGAAAGAAACACAGTAAGAATAAGTAGCAAGCTGGCAGTGAAGTAAAGTTGAGACTATAAGCTACCCTGTAGTTGAATATACAAAAATCAACTTCAAATTTGTTTCTTCTGTGAATGTTTTCCCAATTAGTTGATATGTTTGTTCTCTGCAGTCGCTGATACCTTTAATACCCCTTAGCCCCCCATAGGGTACCAAGAGCGCGTTTCATCTGCAAGCAAGGGAAGAGAGGAGGGTGGGGGGCAGGTTGGGGGAACAAGTCTTCCCACTTGACGCACTTGAATGAAATACATCCGATTGTCGTTTCAGGGAGCTCAGGATGTCCAGCTCTAAAATGCAAATGAAGCCGCCTCGCAATTTTATTTGGAGACTTAACAAATAAAACTCGCAACGAGCAGGAGCAGGAGCAGGAGAAGGGGGAGCGGGAGCGGGAGGGGTAAGCGAGGGTTAGGGGGCACTCGTTGCATTTAATTAGACATTAATAGGGAATGCTTTTAACGCTTTGCTGCGGTTAAGTGAAAGTTGAGCTTAAGCGCTTAAGCCGGGGCTAAGTTTAATGTGCCCCAACGAAGGAGAGGAAGCAGGAGGGGAAGGGAAGGGGGCCAGACAGCGACAGCGACACGCTCAATTTGCATTTGCATTTTTGTTGCTTGAAGGGGGCAAAATTGTCTGAACCCCGCTGGCATTTTGCGGGTTTCCCTCGTCACAAAAGCCCCAACTGTCCGCTCCCCCTTTCCCCCTCCGGCCATGGCTATCAAAATTTCAACCCCGACGGCAAATGCAAGGCAACAATTTATTGTTTCAAACGGTTTCGTCGTGGCGAAATTCGATTACACGTAATTGCCTATTGCCGGCACAGTACAGAGGGCAGACAAAAGCGCAGCTTAATTCAATTAAAAGCGTTGCAAAGCTCAAAAGCTTCACGCTTCCCGTTTGCCATGATTAACGCTTTAAAGCGCAAAGTGATTAATCGTGCGCATTACTTGACGACGGGCTGCATGCGTATAGCGGCGGGGAGGAGGAGGGGGGTTGCTAGACAGCATTGAAGATTGAAGTTCACTTAAGGCGAAGTTGCAGTTAGAAATCGGATTCAAGCAGAACTAATTTGAGATTTTAATGGAAGAATGCTAGCTTAGATTTCTCAATAAGGATGAGTTGGACTTATGGAAAACTCTTACTTGAATTCATTTTCTATTTATTGTCCGATCGGATTGTAATTAAGGGATGAGGTGCCCATCATCAGCATCTGTGTATATGCCAAAGAAGAAAGCTATAACTTTCATACCTTCCTTCATATTCGTAAATTATTGATTCGCGTGAACGGTGGGCGTGGCATCTTAAATTTGAGCTAAACTTTATCTGAGTACGGTATACAGAAAGCACTATGCTAAATTAGTTATCTCTAGCTTTTGTAATAGACTAGATGTAGACATCCATGCAGACTGACGGACAGACAGACGGACATTTAGAGATTCTACTCGGTTAATGATCCTGAACAGAAATACATACACTTTATAGGGTCTTTCACGCCTTCTTGTGCCTGTTACACACACTTGCATAAGGTGAGTATACCCTTAATTGAAAATGTTGAATGGTCGCAGGGTATCAAAACCCATAATCATTGGCTTTAAAACATTTAACTGGCGTATTTCATAATCAACCTACCGAAACTCTCATTCCACTTTCTTCTTTTTTGTTTCCCTCTCTCGACATGACTCAAAGTAATTAAAACAGTTATGCTGCATTTAACATATATTAAAAGAGCTTCGAAAGTCTTTCATCTTAAAAAAGTAGTTCTCTTTTTTATTTAATTTTTCTTTTGCTTTTTTATTGCAACGAAAAGTTCAATTATCATTCAGGAATTCTTGTTCCATTCTTGAAGCAGCAAACTTTGCAAATCAAATGAACTTTTGGGAAGATGGAAAGACGGGGAAAAAGAAGAAAAAAAACGAGCTTGAGCCTTAGTTAACACTCGAGCAAAAAGTGAAGGAAAACTGTTACGAAAACTGTGCAAACTATCGATATGCTAGATTCGATATTTGTGGATATGTAAGCCATAGGCAGAGCGCATGCAATCAATGTGGGGCAGCAGTTGAAACTTTTGTAAGTTTCTCTCCCAATCTGTTTCGTGTTGACTTTGCCTGCCCCAGAGTGATGTTTGTTTTCCCAGGGCACACAACTCAGTGAGCTTTGATTGAAATAGTTAGTTTTGATAGCCTTTTAAGAGAAAATTTCGATTCGTTAGCTTAATTCGCTTTCGCCGTTTAGATACATATATTTCGACAATGGACATTGTTAACTGCAGCAAAAAGAGTCTGGAGATCTACGAGGCAATACGAAAGACAAAAAAATATCGTTACATCGTCTTTCGCATTGTTTCCGATAAGACCATCGACGTGGAGACAGTGGGACCACGTGATAACGATTACAAACAATTCCTGGCCGATCTGACACGCAACGGACCCGCCGAGTGTAGATACGGTCTCTTCGATCTGGAATATATTCATGTATGCGATGTAACCAAGCAGCCGCAGAAGCGCGAGAAACTTGTGCTGCTCTCCTGGTGTCCCACTGAAGCCAATGCCATGGGTAAGATGCAATACCAGAGCTATGTGCAGGCGCTAATGAAGCAGCTAAAGGGCGTGCAATACTATAAAACAGTTCGAGACACCTTCGAATTGTCGCGTGAGTTGATCGAGACGCATTTCCATTGAACAAGTATGGCAGAGAGTTGGGGGTGTCACTCGGTTTTCTTATTTCAGTTTTTATAGTATACTGTTCAACTATATTTCATAATGTTATTTACACAGGCGGGTTCTTCGGGGTTTAAAAATAAACATAATAGGCAACAAGTAATTTTGTTTCTTTTTATCATTGTTTGAGCTGTAACTCAAGTTGAGAAAGTAAGGTGGCATATTAGGAAATTTAAGCGGTAACCTCTCAATTCCTTTTAGTTTCTGCCTATGCTATGCTCTAAAACCTAGATAGATTCCTTAGAGTTTTCCATAGTTTTTCCTATGTTTCTTAGAGCTAAATCATTCATTGAGCATATGAAATGGAATATTAAACAAAGTGAGTTTTTCTTGAATTTCTATAAAATTTTTCTTAAACTCTTAGACTGTATTTCATAATGTTCCTAACCTAGTTACTTTCTTTTGTGTTTCAAATAAAATACTTAACGTAGTTAAAATATAGTGGCGTTTCTCTTTATAAATTTCACTCTCTCTCTCCATCTCCCTCCTGTGCTCTGCCTGCTATAGTAACTTCAGTTGGTAAAGTTTTACCTCAGTTTACGCATTCTACTTTTCTTTTGGTTTTCTTTCTTTCTTTTCTCGGCATTTAATACAGGACGATCGCATCCGTTTATTTGTTTTACAATTTACACCTCCAAGAACTACAACGCTTTCTCCGCCTGTTGACAAGGACACTGCGCAGCAAGTCGCATTCAATTTGGCAACAAACAGCCAAAGTTTTCTGCGCTGGACAATAAGCGAGCGCAAACTTGCACCCCTCTTCCCTTCCCCGCCCCTGAAAGTAGGCAACGAAAAGTTGCGGCGACAACTGCAGATAACTGGGCGGCTTTTGGGCGTGGCAAGTTGCAACTGCAACGCGGCAACATAAAAAGCCAAGTAGCAGAGGGAAAAAGCAAAAGTTTTCACTGACAACCAACGCCACAAGTAAAAGGTGCTACTTGTCCTGCTCGAAAGGAGCAAGAACAGGAAGGGAGGGTGACAGGAATAGCTTGTCTGAGGCGAGAGAGAAGACATCGGAGTCGGGTTATGCAGCGGGTCCATTGTTTCGTAATGGAGAAATATTGTTTAGCATAGGGAAAGAAAGAAAGAAGATTGCGACGGGCTCGAGGCTCTGGCTCGAGGCAAGGCAGCCGCAGGAAATGCAACTGCACCTGGGAATATTATGCATAATGGTTTTTGGTCTATTGACATTTATGGCATCGGACTTCTGTGCCGTGCGATGACTTAGGATCGGGTGTGCGCCAGCTAAAGTTTGCCGTGGGCAAAGTTAAAGTAGAGTTGCTTGTTGCGGGTTACTTAGGTGAGAGAGAGAGAGAGAGAGAGATGTTTCACGAGCGTAGCGAAAGTTAAAAGCCGTGCAATTGAAATGGATACGGGAAATCGAGCCACGACCGCATAGTTTCCAGGGAGCAGAGCAGAGTAGGGAGTAGGGTGCAGGGTATGGGTTGTGCTGGAGCAAAGTTGAAACTCATGTTGCAGTTCACATGAATTTTCATGAAAAAATATGAATTTTTTTTAAAGGAAGAAAAGTGTCGACTTTAATTGAGACTTGGAATATTACAGGAAATAAACTGTAGAATAATTTCAAAATATTGCTTGATTTTTATAAAACTTTAATATTAAATTGTAAGGAAATCATTCTAAAATACTTACGGAAATTGACAATATTAAAGAAAGCCCACAGATACGATCTGCAATGTAAAAAATAATTTATTTTATATTTTTATCAAATTGATTTCAATTCAAATCGCACAGTTTACAACTAAACAAAAAAAAAATGTTAGGGGCATTGTTTTTTGAATTGTTTTTTAAAATAATATCTAATATAAAATAAATAATTTAATATAATAATAATAACAAATAAATAAATTAGTTCTTGGCATAGTTTAAAAAAAAAACCAAAAGAGGAGATAAACTTAAAATTATCTGTATTACCATTTTGAAATGTAGGACTTGCAAGAATAAACAAAATGAAATTCAGCCTGCAAAATTTATTGAATTTTAGGTGTGGGAAGTAAGGTTAGAAATGTTGTTCAGGGCATGTATGTATTTTGGGCGAAGGGTATCTAACTGCTGGTCATGCTGGACGGTACCTTTGACATTTTAAAACATTCTAAAACTAGGTAATTTCTATCCACAAAATGTAAACCCAGAAAATGCCTAGCTTTAGTTTAATACCCGCACTGTATTTACACGTCGTACAGCAAACACTAGGTAGATCCACAGGGTGTACTTTATATCCCATCGGCTCAACTAATCAATCTTGTATTTAACCCACATACGTTACACGGTGTGCATTCGTTCAGAGAGTTTTAGTTGCCGTCATTTTCAGTCGCCAATTACGACGCTCCAGCCATATAAATCGCGGACATAACATTTAACGGCTCAACAACAACAACAACAACAACAATGAGGGCTCGTAATGATGACATATGGCCAGTGGCCACATGGATAGGATGGCATGGGCTGCAGCTGCTGGCAGCAAACTGTTGCGAAATCGCTGGGCAAAGTCCATTGCACTCTGATGAAATATTTATTCAATTTAAATTTGCCAATTATCTTGGACTGAAGCAGAGGGTAGATGCCTGCGTGCTACGTAGTAGACAGCCGCATTGTAAATATGACAATTTTTCAAAAAAAAAAAAAACTAAAACTAAACGCTGACAACGTTTACGGCGCAGGCACAGGAGTCGCCTATGTCCAATGTCCAACGTCCTGTCCTCTTGTCGTTTGTTTGGGTGGCATAAAAAGCATTTTGAATAATAAATGCATAATTCCTAGATACAAAAGCGCGTGCCATAAATATTCCATGATAAATTATAGAAAAGCTATTAGGCCGAACAAACGACGCAGTCAGCGAGCGAGCGAGCGACTCCCATGTCCTGTCTGCGCTGTCCTCTACTGCACACCCTGTACTCCACACCCTGTGCGCCGTTTCCTGTTACATGTCAGGCCGCCCACAATTTAATGGCCGCACTGCGTTTGACATTTTTCAAATGAGGTTACGTCGCACCAAAACAGTTAAGTGTACCGTGTACCGTGTACACCGTGTACTCTGTGCCCTGTGCAGGACGACGAGGCGCATTTCTCGCTGGGCTCGTTTATTTATGTAAATTTGTGTAAATTACTATGAAAATATTTACGGTAAATAGAGCATTTTAAATATTTAACGCAAATTGCGCTGTGTAGGCTTGCGTGGGCTCCTGCACTTGACTCGCACCGCTCCAGTCGCAGTTCGACTCTCCACTTGACTCCAATCACCCCCGCCCCGTCCCCCGTCCCCGTTCCCTTCAGCTTTGTTCTGCTTTGCTTTCAAATTGTCAACTGACGTCACATTGGCCGCAAGCTGTGCACAGAGAGAGGGAGACAGGGGAGAGTTGGAAAAGAACTGCAACGTACAAGTTACAACTTGCATTTAACACATATGTAAGCTTGAAACCGGAAACGGAAGCATCAGCATGGAGCGCACATGCACAAAATGCTGTTGACGAAATGCTGAGCTGAAAGAAACTTGAGGAAGTGACGCTAGCTAGAAGTAAATCGAAAGATTTTTACTCTAAAAAGTCAGGGAAAACCTTCGAGAGAACATAGCCTTAAAACGGGTTTTTTCTGAGGCTTAAAGAATGATAATTCTATGCTTAGGTTAAGGCGTTCTTTGTATCTTAACTTTATTTTTTGAAAACAATTTACAGTAATCTACCAAAAGCTCTGAAATTCTTAAAAATTTTTCCTTAAAATTTTTTAACAGGTCTAAAAGTTTAAAAAACAGTTAAATATTTATTAAACTTTAAGTTTATTTATACAAAAGAGCTGAAATATTTTTTAATTGAGCTCCTCTACAAAGATTTTAAACTCAAGTCACTTAAACTTGCTTTGGTTTTTCAAAAGTTTATCTTTTGAACTTAAAAATATTTTCCGCATTTAAAATACATTTATTTTTGTAAGAATCTTGAAATCAATAAAACTATATATATAACTAAGAAGAAGAAGGCTTAAGTCTTAACTGTGAACAAATAATAATAATAATTTTAATTGAAGCAGTTTTCCAGTGTTTGTAACACACACGGCAAAGTGCATCGGAAAGTGCCTAAGCCCTCAGCTACTCGAATGTGAATAGAGTCAGTTGGCCAAGTGCACAAAGCTCTCTATGTATGTAAGTGTGTGTGTGCTGTGTGTGTGTGCTGTGTGTATGTGCGAGTCTTGCTGAGCAGTTAAATTAAATATTCTTGTCAAATGCAGTCGACGAGTCGGTGAGTCAGTTGCAAATGTTGCCTTAACAATTTCAAATATTTGCACCGCACTTCATAGATTTTAGGCTTTTAAATAATAAAATACAATAGCAGCGGCAACAGGAATAACCAGAAAAACAACTACAAGAAGAGCAACAACAAAGGAAACCCCAAGAACTAAAAGAGACAGAGAAAGACGAACAGAAATGGAGGAGAGAGAGACAAGGAAGTCGGTTCCCATTTCGACAGCTCGCCGTGCAAAGTGTCTTTTTGGGGCGCAAAGTGCTCTTCAGTTAGATATTGTATTGGTGTGTGCGAGTGTGTGTGTGTGTGTGTGTGTGTGTGTGATGGGTGCTCCATAAAACATTTGCTTCTGAAGTACGTACTTAAATTGCATTCAAGCCGAGCAACAGCAGTCGTCGTCGTCCTCCGCCGTCGTCAAGTAATGCTCACACATCGTAGCCCCATACAGGCAACCATATATACATATATATATCGTATATCGTACATTGCACACGATCTATACAACTGCGGCGACACTAGTTGAGTTGTTAAATAAGTTGGCAGTACGTGTGAATGAGTGTTTAAATATGTGTCGAATTCATGTCGAACGCTCGTCGAGCGCTGCTCCTGCGGCTCCACTGATTATATGAGGCGAGACAAATGGCGGCCGGGAAAATTCATTGCAGGCTGGAAAATTGAAAATTCTTCACAACGAATGCAGGCGACAGGCAATGGAACTTGTCGTGAATTCACTTAGGGGCACTTGAAAAGTGCTGAAGGCATTTGCCGAAGACAGAATTCAATTATGAATGTGGTGTGTAGAAAGAGGGGAGACTAGGGAAGTTGCTTTGATTGATTCTATTAGATTTCAAGTAAGGAAATTTTTAGTTGAAAAATATAAAGAATATTTAGAGAGGAGTTTTCAATTTATTACAAATATTTACAAATTTTTTTCAGTATTTAAAGGAAGGAATAATATTGAAAAAGGCATTTTTTTAAATTATTTTTATCAGTTTTCAGTTTACAATTATCGAATCTTTTCAAAGTTCATTCCAAATTCACTGTCCCTGAACTTTAACCCTTGCAATAACGTGTAAACATACCAGGACTATTTCCCTATTTTCCAATATTCATAAGTTTCTTTCGATTAATCCCGTTAAATCATTTCCATAATGCATAAAGGCCATTAGCTTTATGGCGTATGTGGGCTATAAATAATTTGCGACAGACGAATATTTCTATAGCTCACGTTATAATGGCATTAACATAATACTTTGAAATAAGCTAGCCAGGAGGCATTATTTTTTTTGTAATAAACGGCATCAGATACCACATTCAATAGGCCTCCCAAAAAGGCAATTAGCCACGCCTACCGCCCTGCCTGCCTTCACACTGCGCTGCATTAGGCCGCACATTGAGCGATAAAACCTGATGCGGCCATTAAAACAGCAAAAGGGTATGTTTATTTAATTAAAGAAATGGCATAAAAACAAAAGGAGAAAAAGCGAAATCAGACTATAAAACTAAATGTGCGATGCATTAAAATTAACCAAGCAAGAAAAGAGATAAAAGTAAATATACAAATCGAGAAAGAACCCTTTGGGCAATATATTGTCTGTACTGTACTGTATATGCTGATAGTTTTTATGGATGCTGCTAATATGGCAAGGCCAAACGGACAGGCCAAGTCCCAATTAGCCTCGGCTCAGAGCTACATACACAAGGAACAATAATTTCGCTCGTTATGGTGCCAAGCGTTACGGGGCGGGGCAGAGCGGGGCGTGGCGACTTCAACAATTTTTCGCATTACTTCCGCTAAATTAATGCCGATTGTGGTGGACGTTCGGTCGGCGTCAGACCGTCGCCAAGTTGTCCATGGCCCCCCATGCCGAAATCATATTTGCCTGACGATGAACAGTGGGAGAATTTGAAAAAGCTGCGGGCAGAATTATTGAAATTGAGCCATGTCCGTCTGTCTGTCCGTTTGAACGTCTAGATCTCAGCTATTACAAAAGCTAGAGACACCATATTTCATATGAAGGTTCCTGTATACCATAGGTAGATCGACTTTATTTTCAATTTTTGATGCCACACCCACCGCCCACGCAAATCGATAATTTTCGATTATCAGGAGAAGTATTGTAGTTACAGCTTTTTGGTATGAACATAAATAATTGCAATATAAATCTATTTCCCAAACTACAATCCAATCGGACCATAAACACAGAAGTTATCCATGTTTCCGTTTTCCGTACTTCCACTGCTTGCGCCTGTGCTGCGCGTCGTGACGTCATCGCCACGATGCTTCGTTTCAGCCGTAGCGTGTGTAAAGCTATGCCGTTTTCACATGTAGATGGCGCTATTCAGAGATAGATCTTATTTAAACAATAGGTGGCGGATAAAGTTGTGCAGAGTTTTTTGATGGAATTAAATGTGTGATAATTTGTTTCGAAACTGGGCAAATGGTATCTTACTGTCGGGCGCGCTCGACTGTAGCTTTCTTTACTTGTTTTATTTTATAATTTTAAGTGTTTAAATTCATTTCTTTAGAAACTTTTAAATGGTTTTTAAGATAATTATTCGATGTAAGAATTCACAGTTTAAGATACTTCTCTAAACTACTAAGGCGTATGGCTTATTTATATAATTAAATTCTGTGCACTAAAATCAATGATTTGCTCCACAGTGTCAGCGATGTCCTGTTGTGCCAATGTACATTCAAGCCGTGCTGGTAGCCTTTCACTTAAATTTCTTTCTTTTTGCCACGGCTGTTCTGTATTTTCTTTTACTTGTTTGTACCCTAGGAAAGGGTATTATAATTATGTGACTGTATATTAAAAACAAATATCTAAGAAAGGCTTGAAAGAGTAAGAGAGACATAGAACTGGAAAATCGAGCTAATTTCGTGTGTTTCGTAGGGAGTTTATACGCATCTCTATATTATAGTTTTGGATGGGTTTCTTAGGAATTCGTTCACATTAGGCAAATTCTGATGCTCTGCTAAAACTTTCTCCATATCAAGCAGTTTTTAAGTGCATACAGACTTCGACTTTATTTTATATGCTTCAGATTGTTTTGGGCTCTCGACTCTTGGGTAAATTTCGATTGTGCCGGCGACTGTCGTGTTGCGTGTCCCTTCGCCAAAGTGTCGTCGAATTAAAATTCATGGCAGCGCATTTAACTGGCACTGAAAAACGCGCCCAAAACTGCGACAGGACATGGCTAGCGAACGACCCCATGCACAGCCCAAGGCAGTCTCTCTTCTTCTTTCTGCCTCCAAAGTGGGTGGCAGCTGGGAGTGGGGCCTGGCCCGTCGCTTACAGTGCCGTCCAGCTTGGCGTGCACATAATTTCAGTTATTTATAGTCGCCTATAAAAAATGAGGTCAGTGCGTTGAAGTCGGCGTCAATGTCTGGCAGCGACTTTTGGCTTAATTAAAGTCGTTAAATCTGCATTGTAAGGTGAGTTCTCGTTACAGTCGCCCCTCCCCTCTCTTTCCCCTTTCTGCTTTTCCATGTGTGTGTGCGAGTTCAAATCAAATTAATGAACTGCAAGGCGACTAATGGGCAGCTCATAGATTTAAATGAGCGCGTCTACGTCAACTTAAGCCACAGAAAGGGTCGCACACAACTTGAAGAAGAGGCCTCTTAAAGCGCTGCCAGCTACAATGAGCCATTTCTACTGACCCTCCCCCCTCCAAACTTCTTGGGCCCTGCGCCTCACGGCTGCTTTTAATGACCTTCGAGAGGTTTGGCAGGCCCGAAATGTTGGCCAGCAGCGGCTTAATCGGCTCACAAACAATTACTTAACACAATTTTCAACTTAATTGTGCACAATTGCAAAGAGTTCAAAGGTTAAGTGACTGCAACACTGGCAGGCAAAGTGAGTGAGTGAGCGAGCGAGATGGCGAGTGTCGAGTTCAAATAATATCAATTAACTGCAAGTTACGTGCTTCGGCTAATTATCTCGGTTAATAAGGCACTTAATGGCTGGAAGCAGCTGCCAACGCTCAGCTGCCAAAATACAGCAACAAAGGGGTAAAAAGAGAGAGATGCCGAGTGAGAGTGAGATAGCTGAATATCCTTTCATAATTTGGACAACGCCATTTTCGCACTTTTCCTTGACTTGCAGTTTAAAATAATTATGCTCAAATTGCGTTGAGGCTTTTCAAAATTTAATTGTTCCCCCATCCCCCTCCCCATTAATGGGCGTGGCAGCACCTTTAAGTTGGCCAAGTTGGCAGGCCATGCTCGGCTGAGCCTCATTTGCATTTGCTGCTTCAAATGAATTTTCAACACGCTAAACTAAGCAAATTTTTTACACATTTTAAACAAGAAATAATAAAATGTTTGGCTGCACATAACGCTCAGCAAATAAAGGCCAAAGTTCATGTGTGTGTGTGTGTGTGTGTGTGTGTGTGGCGTGCGTATGTGTGACGTTTGAGCTCATTAAGAAAACTCATGCGGTCGCTTTGGCAACTATTTCCACGGCGCAGACGAATATTACCAGGGGCGTCGTCACTTGCATTTTACGAGGGGGGTTGCAAGCTTGCATAAATTTTGCTTGCTAAAATTTGCATTTTCTTTCACAATGTTTTTTACTAAGCGGAATTGCATTTATAATGAAGCAATGCCAGTTAACGAAGGTAGAATTTGCCATGTTTAATGATAATTCCATTAAATGCAAAGCTTTTCAGTGTTGGAAAGTGATTTTTCAAATTGCATAACTAGCTTTACTTTTGCAAAACATAATAAGGAAAGAGGAGATAATTAAATTTGTAAATTTTTAAGTGCAGTAAATTAATTTTTACTTATTTTCCTTTTAATGTTCTCTTTTAAATTGAAAGTTCTTTCAAAATAAATATTCCTAGATGTTTTTTCCAATATGAAATCGACATTAAATATTCATTTTAAAAAAATTCTTATTTTAAATTATTGATTATAATATTGTACATTTTGTTTTAGAAATTATAGAAAATTTGCAATAAGAAATATAATAAAAATATAAAATTATACAATACCATAATGTTAATATAAAATTATATAATAATATATAATAATAATAATATAAAATAATAATATAATATACATATAATAATAATAATAATATAAGTACTAAAAAACTAAGAAACTATTTAAAAAAATTCTTTAAATTACTAAAGACATTTTAAGTATTAAATTTTGCTTCTAAAAATGAATAAATAAATATAGAAAAATATTTCAAAGTATTTTTTCAAATTACCCCTTTAATTATTTCAGTTAACCCGCCCATGGCTTGGCTTATTTTTCATAGCATTTTCAGGAAATTTTCAAAGTGTTGCGTTGGCCAAACAAAACGCAAGTGAACTCTGCATAATTATGCGCAAAATCTACATACAAAATAAATACACACACACATACTCATAAGCACATATGCACACATAAGGAGCGCATAAATATTTGCCTTGCGCACACACACACACACACAGGAAGAGGGGGGAGAGAGAGAACAGGAGGCAGCAGAAGTATAATTTATATTAGCAGAAGGTTAAGTGCTGGTTAAATATTTAATAATTTAACCAAAAATGAAAACGAATTCATTATGCGTATTTAAGCGCACCAAACTAACCAAAGCAAACACAGGTGTTTGGTGGGGGAAAAGGAGGTGTCCCGGCGGTGGCGGGGGGTAGCTGTGCAAATTTAGCATTAGTTGTATCGAAATGAGCGCCCACTCTAAGTGTGCGTGCGTGCGTGTGTGTGTGTGTGTTTTTAACAAATTGAGTTGAAAATGGTGCAGAGTAAATACAATTGCGAATATTTGCTTGAAATGCTATGCAAATAGTGTTGCAAAACTCACCAGGAAAAAAAATACCTGAGTAAATAGATTCTTGTTTTGCCATGTAAAAAGAATTCTAACTGTAGCCAGGCTTGTGTTGTTTGCTATTGCTGTTGTTGTTGTTGTTGTTGAGCTTTGGTGTAGCAAATTATCCACAGTTAGCACAGCTGCAACATCATATCAAAGAGCAGTGAAGCAACAACCACTTAGCCACACTGCAGCCACAACTGCACCACAGTTCACAGAGGCAAGGCCTTGTGCCATTTTAGTGGCCATTTGTCTTCGGCTTGATATGCAGGTGTCGGTGCCATAGCAGGCAGCCTTCGAAAGAGACAGCTGCCTGTCCTCTCTCCCCTATCCCCTCTCCGCAGTTGGGCTGGCTAAAAGTTTGCGTAAACCACATGTTACATTTTTCCCAACCAATCAACAGCCTTGGGCGCATTTTAATGGCACTCGAGCGAGTCTGTGTGCTGCAGTTCGTGTCCTTGCACACACACACACACTTGAGTGCTGCAAAGAAGTAGAAAGAAACCCGACACACATTGAAAGGCAACCACAACATCAGCAAGTTGTTAAGAAAAACAAAAACAGAAAGCGCCAGGCGAAACAAAACTGCAAAAACTGCAGACAAGAAGCAACAAAAACAACACACACACACAGAGGGAGAAGGAGAGTAAACAGGCAGGCAAGAACACGAATCTAGACAATGACAGCTTCTCAGCGTTGTATTTAAGCCGCAGGCTATTTGTCAAACCAGTTTCCAACGTTCCACGCCCTAAATAAACAGACAAGCAAAAGCAACAACAGCAACAACAGCAACAGCAACAACAAGTGAAATAAGAAGCATAGTAGCAACAGTTGCAGCGCTTGCTGGCACCACCTGGCGTATGCGTAACGTGCAAACTGCAAGCGGAAATGAGGTTAAGGTGAGGCAGCAATTCTATTACATTTAATAATATAAATTAACATATACATTTCGTGTAATCCAAACAATCAGCTATTGTATTAATTAGTCTTTTGTATTGCAATAATTAATTCGCTTTAATTGCAAACAAATTATTGTCAAATCAATGCAAATTTGTTGCCACTAATTGAGCTGCTTTTTGCAACTTGGCTGCAACAACTTTAACAGCAAAATCGTTAGGCCAAGCTTCGACATGTATAGCACACAAACTGTATTACTTTTAGGCAACATGGCATGCCGTTAGTGCCACCCCCTCTGGCCATCTGTAAATCGCCTAAATGCAAATTACATACATTGGCAGAGACAGCAGGCAGCCTACGTAGTTCGTAGCTGGCATCAGTATCTGCAGCGGCATCTGAATCTGAATCAGTGAGGATGGCTTTGACGATGACGCATTGCGTATGGCTATATCTCTCCTCTCTCCCGCTATCATGTGTATGACAGCATCGCGTTTAAATAAATTTTACAGCTTGCGAGCATTTAAGAAATGCATCAGTTGCCTGTCGCCCACTCCCCGCCCCCCGCACAGCCGTCAGCCGCAGCATGAGGACGACAGTTTTGGGCCTGCGTCGGGGCCAGTAAATGACAGCGTTGATGGACAGTTTTGTGCAATTGCATTGCATATGGTTAGGCGATGTGCCAGTGACAGTTACACACGCACACACGCACACAATCAGGCACAGGACAACACTCAAACACACAGCGGCACCCACACAAACTCATCAAGCCAGTGTCTGTTCAGGGGGGGGGAGGAAGAGGGGCCGCACACTGGGAGATAGCACAAATGTGCATAAAACTCGCTACATAATTATATGCAAATGCAGCGCCCGAAACTTTGCTGCAATTAAAAGCTAAACGCACTGGACGATAGCGTCAAGTTGCATTTGTCAATTAACCCACTGAGTGCGCAGAATGTGCGCAAGCGAAGAGTGAAGCTATAAAAGAGTTGGCAAAGGAAAGGATTTCATATGCAGAAATAGCTATCTGGTATCTGTAGGATATCTCTCTTTTTTTTTTACTATTAAATATATTTTTTTATTGTTATGTAATTATTTCCATTATAAAAAAATTTCTCAAAAATATCTTACATTTTTCATTTTAATTTTGTATGTTAAAATAATCAATGAGCTTCTAAAAAATAATTTCAAAATTTAACTTTATTTTATAAATAATTTTTTAATAATAATATTCGGCCATGTAGCAAAGTATCAATAAAAAAAATTAATTTAAATGAAATAAATAATTTAAATTAACCTTATCTGTATATAATAAAGTCTAAGTACATAAGTCTTTCTTTATGATGACCTGTGTATATCGCTATATTTTTATCATCCTAACATGACTAAATTGTATCATAAGAATTTCTCCCATTTTCAAAAATCTTGTGATACTTGGCCAAGTATTGAGTGCTGGAAATTCAACAGAACCTATGAAGTGGGGGAAAAATTCCTTGTTTATACCTTTAATAATTTGAACCGAATATTGTTTTTGTATAGATTATAATTGAGGTTTCTTCTCATTCTAGTTCACAAAACTATTAATTTTCAGCACTCACTGCAGTAAACCCAAATTGCCGACAACGGGTTAATTGAAGAAGCGTTGAGAAGCAGCACAGCGGGAAAACCGCGAGATATCTGGCCAATTTAGTGTTATTGCAGTCGCATAACTCCAGAGATTGTCCTGGACGCTGTCGCCCTTAAACAATGGGCGATGGCAACGTCAACGGCACCGAGAACGACGATGCCAACGGCCGCGCAATTAGCACCCGGAGGAGGAAGGAGTACGAGAGAAAGGGTAAGAGAAGGAGAGAGATGGGAAGGAACTGAGTAACTGGGGAACTGCAGAGTGCAGCATGGTAACTAGCTACTGCTGCGGAGGAGCCAACAAATGCGAAATAATATTGTCGACGCACTGGCGAAACGGAAATGTAACTGGGAATTATTTAATTTGCAAACTACAATGCCGAACGGAGGCGCAGTTGGAGGCGGAGGCAGGCAGGAGGAGGATGTGAATGCGGAGTAGTGGGAGCCACTATTGCGCTGTGGCATTGTTTTATGTCATTGTTTGAAGTGGTTCCTCCGGCGCATTTGGTGCCCATTGTCTTTGCCATATAATTGTTCTGATAACTGCAGCATGGCAAAGTGACTTGGCGTCTCTTCCTCCCGTTGCTCCCTGGAGTCACTTAGGCAAATGTCAGGCATATGCAACTTGCGACTTGCGGTTCGCTGCATGCCAGACATCTCTGAGAGCGTAAATTGAACCCATGTCGAGGACGATGCTGCCTGTCTACCTTTGGCTGTATTTATCAGATGCAGACGCACCGCAAAAAAAAAAGAAGAAACCATTTTTCCCCCACAAATTTCTCAAAAAAGATTCACCTTTTGTTTTGTCTGGCAGGCGAAAAACCGCGATTTTGTGGCCGCTCTCGTCGCCTGACATTTTTCGGGCAAAATCCCGCCGACTGACAAGTTAATGAAAGTCTGTTTGGGGCTGCCTCGGCGCGACTCGGTCGAAAAGGCTATTGAGAGGAATTTCGGCAAGCAATCGACGCAGCTGCCAGCGGAGCTGCCAGCACATAAGCCCCGACCTATTGATTTAAGAGCTCAACGTGCCGGCCAGCAAGGGTATGAATAGAGTGAGCGAAGAAAGAGCAAGTAAAAAGGAAGAATAGGTAGAGGGGAGATGAAAAGAGAGAGGAAGTGGGTGAAGAAAAAACGGGAAAATATTGATGAAGACAAAGGTGTGTGTAATATGTATGAGTTCTTTTAAAGATTTTTAACAAGATAGTAGTCTGCATATATGCTCGAATTAAATTTACATTCAGAAATGCATTAATTTTAAAAAAATATTTAGAGAGTGAAGGACATTAAAAAATACATTTTGAAGTGTATTCAATTAAGAAAATGAAATTTATTTTAGTTTTATGTGGACGACTGCTTCCAAAAGCCTTAAGACATTACATAAAAAGCATTACATAAAAGAGTGTCTAACTATTACAATTTTTTTTACACTTTTTTATAGTCGCCTATCATGCTAATTTAAAAAGTTTCGCTAAAAAAAAAATCTAAATAAAAAATGTATTTAATTAATTAAAATTAAATTTGCACATAAATTTTTCTTTTTATTTTAAATACAGAGAAACTGTTATCAAATATCTGTTATCCACATACCATTCCTCCTAAATTATACTCTTTTAAGGATGAGATACTCTTGTGCCCATCAAAGTGTTTCGTTTCACTTTGAAGAAACCTAGTAAAATTTGATGTGTTTCGCCGGCTTTCAAGTGCCATTCAATTTGGCTTTCTCTAATCTTTGCTTAGCCAGAGGGATCATCATTCCAATGGCAATGCCTGCAACGGGCTGGGGGCGTAATTAAGCGCCATTTGCCATAGAACTGACATGCTAATTAATGCTTAAGGAAATTGTAATTGGAAATGTTAGCATCGAGTACTGGCGAAACACGCGGCAACTTGCCACTGGATATGATTACAACTTTTAGCCACAAATTTAACAAAACTTGCAGACTAAGTCGCACACAAACACACGCACGCACGGGTACGAAGGGAGCTTGTGGAATGTTGGCAGCAAAGTTTGCTGCTTCGTAGATAGTTTATAATTTAGGGCTTACAGCGACAGCTATTTCGACGTCGACGTCGGCGCCGGCGCCGCGCTAAGCACACAAATCATTATAGCCATGATTGCGAGAAGCGCAGTTCGCGGTAGCTTTTTAAAAAGGCTCCCTTACCAATGTCTTTTCCTCCTCCCCGTGTCACCCCTTCTCGAACAAAACAAATCCAAAACGAAACAAAACACAACCGAACAGAGAACCAAACAGAACGAAACGAAACCATACGAAACAAAGCAAACGATGTGGAACGTTGCTGCCTCTGTATGTGTAGGGGTGTGTGTTAGTGTGAGTGTGTGTGTGAGTGTGTGTGTGAGTGTGTGAGGACGCGGGCGAGGCCAAAAAGTCAAATCCTTTTTAGCGCCATAAATTAAGTTCATTTCCGTGCCAGACGCAACACGACAGGGCAGCAAACGTATGCGGTTTTTATAGGCGTGAAGGAAGCATGCAACAGAGTTGGGGCAGGGAAGGTGGAAAACAACGTCACAAGGGAGCGTGGGAGGCAGCGTGGGTGATTAGAAACCTCGCACACATGCACATGTTTTAAATTGCCAAAGCCATTGGCTTTCACTTAATCCACTAGCATGAGAAAAAGAGAGGGAAAGCTAAAGTTAATAGAGTTTTTTACTATCCTATTTACTTTACTATTAATTTTTTATTATTCGAATAAACTGTTACATTAATTCGAAATACGTTATCCAAACTTTAAATATTTTTAAAATACTTTTACATATTTTTTAAATTCTTTAAAAATATTAATGAATTTTTAATTTTTAAAAATTTTTTATTTTGCAACTTAGCAACTGTTAAAATAATCCAAAGTAATTTATTCAGACTATTTTAACTCAAAGTATGATATAAAAATTGCATATTAAGTCTATAAAACAGTCTTCCTATCCAATTTTATTTTTCATAAATTTATTAATTCTATTTTTTTTTTAAATCTCATGCTAAGCAAAATAAGTAAGATATTCCCCACCAAATATTGCTTTAAAGATTTAATTGATTCTTAAAATTGATAACCAAGACTCTAAAATCTAACCTTAGCTAAGCTACGTCAACTTATTACTTCCCTTAGTCAACTTAAATAGTTAATATTCCCCTTCTTTACGCAGCCTAAGCGACATTTTCAATGGCGCCTGAAAATATGCTACAAAATGTTGCGCCGAAATCACTTGAGTACCCGGCGAGAATCTTCATTATTGACAAGTGACAAAAATACTTGATAAGCTGCAAAGTTGTCAACAGCTGCACGTTGTTGTTATCAGCATCATTTCGTCTTGTTACCGCACCCCCGCCTCACATCCCTCATTTTCCCAGCACATTTAACGCAGTTTCAGCTGTAGGCAGCACAAATGGCACGACATTCCGCTCCTCCCCTCCACCTGCCCCTCCGCCCTGCAGCGACAGAATTTATATGCTTACAAAATGCACGTTATCAATGCGGCACGTAGACCGTGTGGGCACAACGAAATGCGTTGAGGAAGTGGGCGTGGCACTGCTCAGGTATGCCGCCAGCACAAATCTGAAATTGAGCATGGAATTTGCGTATTTTGTAGGCTCCGTTTGTGTCTGTCTGCGTCTCTCTGTGTGTGTTGTCGCATTTATGGCATGCGCATAGTATGTGTGATAGCATTCTCCTTCTGATCTAATGGCGTGTGTGTAGAGTTTTGTCTACCTGCTTGACTGGTGTGTGTGTGTGTGTGTGTGTGCTACGTGCCTGAGAAACATATGAAACAAATTTAGCAGGAGTCTCATTAGCTTTGAGCAGCGCAAAAGAGTGAAATGCTTTTGACAATACGAAAATCAAAACAAAATGAACAATTTGCTATAACAGAGAAAGAAGAGAACGATAAATATATGGTAACATAGACAAGGCTGAGTTATGAAAATTGATTGTGTTTTAATGAAAATAATTAAGTATACGTATTAGTCATCTGTGGATTCTTGTCCTGATTTAATTGCTCTTGCACATGAAGCACATGGATTATCAATATCAATTCGGATCTGTATCATTCTCTATCTGACTATCTGTTTCTCGCTTGTCTAATGACAAACACGCGCCGCTCTGCTGCTTACTTCATCGAGTGATTTATAGAGCCCCCTGCATGCAGGCGCATAAGTAAATGACTTAGTGTTCGAATTTCACTGGCCCATATATCATTTTGTAGTGCGACTTGCATATGCCAGACGCAGTTCGAGCAGACTTAGCTCGGTTTAGGCCTCTGCCATGTCTGCACTTGGCATTGACACATGCCACGCCCCATTGGCGTGAAAACAGTTACACAGCTGCTGCGGGCAGCTCAAGATACCGCAGCAGACAAGGCCGAAGATGTGAGCGCGTATTATCTATCACACTTGTGAAAATGAAAACAGAAACCAAAGCAATTTGCCTCAAGTGGCAGGCTACATCGCGTCGTCAGAAAGTGCCAAATTGACTGAGAAATAAAATAACAACGTGCCAAAAATATTCAATAAAGTTTTTTGTAAAGCAATAAAAATCACACGATTCATTTGAGCAAAATACAAATCAATTTCGCCAGCCAGACAGGCACGTCAATCATACGCACCGTTGCCGTCGAGAAAAGTTTCGCAGCGCAACACTTGAGCAAAAGTTTTCCCTAGCAACAACAATAACAAGGATGATGTATGCAATTTGCAATTTCCCTACGAGCTAATGAAAAGAAAGCAAATTTGCCATGTTGCATGCGAACTAGAAGGGACTCAATGGAAGCGAAGCATGTCCTGCACATACTGCATACAATTAAAATAATTAAAATCAACATTTTGAGAGATAACAAGTCAGACAGCCAATTGAACACACACACGATTAAAATATCATCAATAAAATGCTTTTGCAATTATAATCAATTTTTTTTTTTTCATACTCAGTTCTTTTTTCATACATGCAAATGGAATAAAAACAATGTGGCAAAAGTATTTTATGCTCCGTGTTTGCGCAGGGAAAAATATTATGCGTAAAATTTTATATTTATGAGCGACACACTAAACGCTGGCCATTCGCTATGGGTAAATGCGTCATATTTTGTATAAAAGCACTTGGGGAATATTTTTATGCGGCAGCTTCCACTCGACACTCGACACTTAGTTGCCATTTTACGACGCCTCCGACCTTCGAGGCGGCAGCTGACCGAAGACCTCGTTCACGCATACACAAACAAACATATATTTTTCAGCTAATCAGAGCGAAGCTTAGATGAGCTACACAAAGCGCCAGCATCGAGAATTGTGTATAGAATTTATTGAAAACAAAAAGAAGAGAAAACTAATGCTTGAGCTTAAATTTTAGAAAAAAAACTAAAAAGAATTTCTATCATATTAGTTAATGATTTAAAATTAAAAAGAATTAAAAATATTATTATTTATATTATTTTATTTTATTTTTTTACAAAAAATATGTAATTGTGCCTTAGAAAATAAATTTTTAAAATTTCTCTTTTATAAAATATGAAATTATTTAAATAAATATAAATTTAAGATGAAACTCAAAGACTTCAAGATTAAATTTGATTAACATTTCATAAAAATATGAAATTTATAATAAACAATCAACCCAACACGTTAGAAAGCTCTCGCTTACTAAGCAATTTGCCAGCCGACCTAAGCACAGGATCAGACCAGCTAAAGATAGGGTGCACATGGTACGCAACGCATCAAAGTTTCGGCACATAAAAAAGTGTTTACATTTCATTCATAAAATATCAATTACGTACATGTGTGACAGCTAAGCGACATTCGCACACACACACACACACACAAAGCTGGCTGCGTGGCTTTTGTAAGTCAAATCGATATTACACAAATACGTGAGGACATCAGGGTTCATTGCTTAAGTTTCGCTCTGTGTGACATTTTGGTCCAATATGGCGCGCACCACGACGCACACTGATGGAAATTTAACGAGTTGCACAGCAACAGCAACAACAACAACAAAGAGAGAACCCTGTAATGCACAGCAGCACATTATAATCAGCTGGCAGTGCGGGGGAAAGGGAACGGACCCAAATGATCATAAACAACTCATTGCACGCTGGACGTGACAGCGTTTTAAAGTGCAGATCGCGCAGATACGCAGATAATGTGGGGGAAAGTTAAGATATATATTTCATTTATGTTAATTAGGGAACTATAAATGAAGAAAACATATAAATAAAAAAAAAATTATAATTCAAAAATACAATGAAAAAATATTACTCAGTTTCATTTGGGTTTCTCCCCTGCTCGATTTGAATCTCTGTAAATTATTTAACTACGCAAATCCATTAAGAATTTGTTTACACTAATTAATTGTCTAATATATTTGCGCAAGAGCTAATTTAAAATAATTTCCCCATAGCGAAAGCATTACAGAGCGTAGAAAAATAAAATAATTTATATGTTTATCTGGCAAAATCAGACAACAGATCCATAAATTAATGTGTGATATATTTAGCAAACAGAGAACGCAATCAGGGCGCATTAAATAGATTTTTTTTTCAAGTCTAGAAATGTATTTTTATATATTAAACTAATGGGGAAAAAATAAATTGCAAATGGGCTAAAATGTGTTGTAAGCAAGCTGCTAATTAAATGGCAAATACATTCACCCAAATCCCTTCGAATGTGGCATGTTTAATTGGGCCTAAAACGGAAATACGCGCTAAATGCAGCGTGTTTGTGTATGTGTGTGTGTGTGTGGAGCTTATTTGCCACGCACTATTTAAGAATTTGTAGCGCATTCTTCGATGGACAAATTAGTTTAAGGGGCGGCAAGAAAAGTGCCATTAATGTTGTATTTCATTCTTTCTTGCCGCTTGAAAGCAACATGAATAAAGAAATTCTGAATACACTCACACAGTCACGTAGATAACCCACACACACGTTCGCCTGGGGATTTGCTGCAAAATATTTACATACATTTTGCATGACGCCACACACACACACACGACGCGCAAGCAGCGACCCAACTTGTTGGTTGACAGGCAGCCTCTTAGCCATTTGGCAGCCAATTGTGTGGCTTAGTCGGCCCCGCCCACCGCCCATCGCCTTCCGCTGCCTCTGACAACACGGAAGGAAGAAATTTTCAGCACATCTTGGGCACAAAGTCGCCTTTTTTATGATGCCAACCGTCCAGGCAAAAAGGTCTCTCCACCTGCAGCTACACACGGCCATTTGTTGTCGTTTTTGTAGTCAGTCTTCCCTGTTGCCATTGTTGTTGTTGTTGCTATTTCACTCTTGCCATTGTCTGGCCTTGATAAAATATTTATTAGAGCGTTGGCATCTTAAAGCTTTTGATGGCATTCCTCAGCAAGCTCTTTTATTAGCATGTTTGTCGGTGAAGAATATTGTGGGAAATGATTTCTGCTGGGCAGTTAATGCCGTTAGGTTACTGAGAATTTCGTGTTTAAAATTTCAGAATTTTATTTAAATTTTAAATATTTTTATACCCTTGCCGAGGGTATGGTAATTTTGGTCAGAAGCTTGCAGCGCCGCTTAGGAAACATCTCCGACTCTATACTCTATCTACCTCTTGCAACGCAAACAAGGGTCTCAGTTTTAGAGCTATCTTAATTAAACTTGGTATACCTGCTTCTTATTGCTGCACGCTGTAAATAAGTCGGAACAAGCCGGATCGGACCGATATATCGTATAGCTGTCATAGAACCTATCGGCAGATTTCAATCATTTTTCAAGATATCGCAATAAAGCTACACCATCTTCACCTACTCAGCTGCATTGCTTAGGCACTTGGAAGGCCCTGAGGCTTTGCCAGCTGCAGCAGCAGCACAATACCGTGATTTACAATGCATTGTTAATGCGTTTTTAATGAGTGCCGACCCCCAGTCGCTTTATGCGGAACAAGTTGTGTGTGTTCTCTGCACGCCTCGAAGTATGCAGCGCACAAACTTGTCGCAAGAGATTTGAGGGCAAAGTTGCAATCCCAATTCCAGGCGACGACGCGTCGTCTTGCCACAAAGCTGCCTTAAGCGCTCCAAACTTTTGTGCTGCAGTTCGTCATTAACATTAAAGAGAATCCATGTTGGGTAACGGTAGCTGCGGAAAAAGTTTACCCACATGTGTAGGCACAGCGACACGTACACACACACACACACAGCATATATATAGCAACCAGCTGGCCAGGCTGCTGCACTGCAGGGGCACATTAATAATTGAGTGGTGCCCCAAAGTAGGCTACAAAGTGCTGGGCTGCAGGTGCTGCAAAACGAATGTTAAGGCCTTCCCCCCCACCCAACAGCCAAAAAAGCATAGAGTATCTGCTTAGTTATGCCAATGATGTGGGCAGCTCGCTTAAAGTGTTTGCGAATGACGTCAGGGCGTAGTAATTGGATTTGCTACGAGAACTTTCACTAGGCACCTAAACATAAACTTAAAGTATTGGGGGTAACTATTGGAAAAAACATTACAAATTAAATTAGACATATGCGGTTAGAATTAATGTCATAGGTCACAAAAAATAAGAAATTTAATTCAGACATTTTAAGAATTGTATACCCTACAAGTTTATCGCATAATTGTTGACAAAATTCAAAGTACATCATTTATTTCATCATTTACTACAAGTACCAATAAAAAGTTAACTTAATATCTGCTGTGATTGCACACAATTTTTCTATTGTTTGGCTCCTCCCAAATAATTACAGTTTAAGGGGCCAAATAAAAGAGCCGCAAGATCCGCCAAAAATGAGGCTCTAGTGACCAACAAAGAAATTAACTACATCCTCGCAAAAAAAAAGGCAGGAAGAAAGAGAAAGCATAATGCAAACATTAACAATAACGTTTAAGCGATAAAAATAACAAGACGCATCAATTTTTAACACAACTCACAAGCGGGAAGCGCGGAGCTGGAAAAAGAAAATGGTCGAATATAATTTTCAGCGTCGTTCACATTGACATTTTTATAGCTGGCCGCTGCCTGGTGATTGTTGTTTTTGTTGCTGTTCCTCCTCTTCTTGATGCCATTTCAAGTTGTCGCTGGGGAAATTCGTTTGCCCAAAATTGTTTAGCCGCCTGACGACAATTAAAGTTTAATTTAAGCATTGAACTCAAAACGGAAATATGCGCTTAAATTTTGCTAAATTTTAGCAAAAATAAATAAAGAAAAGCTTAAAGAAATTTAATAAGCTTTTAAGAAAGCAAAGTAAGCAGAACTCTATAAAAGCTAAGACTCCAAATACGAAGCTGTTTGATTATTATGCATGCACATTAGTTTGCGTTCAGAATTTAGCCACGCCCCCTTGAGTTGATAACCAATGATTTGCAAGCGTAGTTTCAAAGCTAGAAGGTTAGTTTCAAGTGTGTACAATCATTATTGCCATCTAAACATTTCCTTCAAATTTTTTAGCAATTAAATATAAAATATAAAAGTTATTTAAGAAATATTTTTAATTTGGCGAACAAATCCAGCATTGGGTAACGGGTAGTTAATAGTCGAGCATGTTCTTCTGTTTATTTTTTTAATATTTTTTTTTAAATATTATCACTTAAACGCCTTTGGTTTCCATGACAGCTTCAAGTCGTCATAGCAACCTCCGAGCTTGTTGATTGTCCTCATACCATTACTTGATACACAAACGGAAAAAATAGAAAACAAAACAGTATACAAAAGAAACGAAATTAGCATGAATATCAGCTCAACTGTTTGGTAACTTTTAGACTAAAATACCAAAAAAAAAAACATAATTCATTGTGGTCACTTTTTTTATCAGCTGGAAAAATGTCTATCAAGCGGATTCCCTCGTCAATGTGGGTCCCAATGTGCTGGCTCTGCACCAGGATTCGGTGGTTAAATTCATGCACATGGTCACTGGCGTCGTTAGCTATTTCCGAGCCGAGACCGTTGCAACTGGTCTCTCTATAAAGAACTTTGTGGGCCACAATCGCTTTCCACTCTTTGCCTTCGACGAGAACAAGATCTGCCCGCATATCTATGTGTACAAGTATCCCGAAATGGCCAGATACGTTTCATTGCCAAGTGAGTACTTCATGAAGGTGCAGCTCCACGGCTTACTATTAATATTATATATTTTCCTAGCTAACCATCATCTCTATACGAACTTATGTTTTTCCGACTTGGACTTACTGATAGCCATTGGCGGTGCACCAATTTATCCGATATGTGTCTTCAATTATCGCACAAACACTAAGATAATTGACCACAATACATACATCCTTTCGCGACGCTGGTCCATAGCCCTGGGCAATGGAGTGTGGCCCACCATAGTGCAGTACGATAAAAAGATAATGCGCCTTTCAATGTACGAGGTGTGCTTCCAAGAGAAGGAGGCCTATCTGCATCAGACCTCTGATGTTGAAATGGGCAAAAACTTCTTATTGTCAGCTGATCATTCTCTGAGCTTTAGCGAAGATAACTCACTCTATACGGTCAATGACTTCGGGGAGTTTTTCCAGATAATTATTTCATGCTCTTCGCTTCAGCGTCGTTGGGCTCCAAGCAATGTGGATGAACATATAGATTTGGCTCCTCGAGCGCACTCCTTAACCCTGCATCGCATGGGATTTCTCATTGCGAACAGCAGCAGCGCATTCTTTATCAAGAAGTTGAAGGCGGGTCAGTTTGTAATGGAGTGGACCATCGAGTTTGAAGGACCTGCACGTACCTTCGTGAGTAATGCCAATGGAGAACTGTATATGGCCAGTCAATCCGGTCAGATCGAGAAGGTGGTCATGGAGGAGAACTCGGCGCAATTTCAAATGGTCATGACTTCCGGGAAACCAATAACGGCCTTCTGTTCCCTCAACTGCTTCAAGGAGGAGTGTGTCGTGGTGCTACACAACGATGGCGTTGCAATGATGGATCTACCTTATGGCAAGGTACTCTCCGAATTGTCCATCAATTATGCTACCGCCATGAGCTCGCATCGCACCAATCCCTTTGTTATTGTGGGAACCCTTGAGGGTAGCCTGAAACTGATTCACTTTGAAAAGACAACCGTGGCGAATCTTGTCTTCGATTTGGAGTGTGAAACCGCTGGCGTTGTGTCCATTGAGTTCTATGACAACACTGTAGTCTTTATGGATCAGAAACTAATATTCCATGTGGTGAATGTGGAGTATCGACCCATTAAGTTGATACACTACTTCGAAATTGATGACAATCTGCTCAAACGTGATGTTGATGTGCACAGTTTCCTCCTCGTAGAGGGACCGCGCTTGCTGGTCATGATATCGCGCATTAAGGGTGTCGTGGCGCCAGCCATTGCCGACGAGATGTGGATCTTCACGTGGGGCAAGGATAGGCGACTGCATAGACGGGAATATCCACTGCCAAATACCTATGTCTGCTTTACCGTGCAACCGCCTATGGGCCGCTGGGCAACAATTGAGATCATTGCGGCCGTCAATAGCAGCACCATCGTCGATCAGTATATGTTGTACGAGAACAACGATCTACAGTGGACCGCCTCAATAAAAACCACCCATTTTGGGCAAATCATTGGCGTTGGCATGACCAAGCACTTAATGACCTGGGGCGTCGAGGGAATCATGGTACAATTCCGCCAGCATAAGCGAGCCAAGCGACCCTTCATCATGTCACGTTTCGTTTCGCTTTTTTTTGTGCCTGACCTGGTCATCAAAGCCAGAGAGGTCTACAACTCAAAGTAGGTACGGTTGGAGTTTCTGGAGCTACATATCTCTTACACTGTGCTTCTTCCATCCACAGATACCTTCTCACTTTGAATGCCAACAATGTGATGACCGTAGCTCGCTTACCCTCACTGGCGGACAATGTGCGAGAGAACACGGAGCTGCCCTTTGGCCGATAAGTACATGGTGCTGCAGACGAAGCTGGAGACTAAGATATTTGTGCCGCTCTCGATGAAGTTGGAAGTGAAGGAGGAATACACGTATGCGGATATAGCCAAGCGTGATCGCATACAGCTAATGATCGAGGAGTTTTCGGCCAAGGTGACGGCACTGATTGATTACGATATATCGGTGACGGGAAAATCACAGGGTATCTTCAAGAAGTTCTGCTATCATTATAAGTGGTTAGAGGCGCTGACGGAGGAGGCGACCAAGCTGTGTGCGCGGGAACGTGAGTCCCTAATGCGCGCCATCGATGATCAGTCGCGCATAAGGGATTGGATTATGAAGCTGGTCACACGAGACGCCATCAGTATCAACTATAAAGTGCGTTCCATAGAAGCCGATGCGAATTTTGAAAGCTTCTCTCTGGTGCGCAAACCAAATATGGTATCATTCGATAAGTATCGCTTCTATGATCTTGAGGATCACATACGGCTGTCAGTTATGTCGTTGGAAGAGCTGGAGGAAGAGCCAGACGTAATGGAAATAGTCGAGGAGGAGGATGAGGAAATTAAGAAACCTGTGAAAGATCTGAAAATCTATGTGGTCGAGGGACCCAGTGTCTACGATCACATAATGCATCCACAATTCCAGCTACAGGACAAGCACACGGTCACCTCGAATCAGATATTCAACGATAACTGCAAGTTCAGCTACTACATAGCCGATCCGCTGAAGCAGGAGTTCAACAAATACTTCCATGCGGCGCAGCAGCTGAAGCAGGAGACCATTGATAGCGTTCTGGCCACCAATAACGTTTTGAACAAGATCTACGATAACATGAACATAATGCTTCGTCTGCTGCGCATGGATCAGTTCCAGCTGCCAGAGCTAACTATGCCGAAGCTGCAAAAGGATGAGGTAATCAAGTGCATCATGGAGGTCCACGAATCGGAGGTGAAGGCCATCAATCGACGCAGAAAGAAGACTATCGATATGGGTGGAAAAAAGGGTCGCCTGCTGCTGTGGAGCGTCGAGTTCTGGGCACGTGCCCTGATCGTCATGATGGACGGTGTCATCGAAAAGTTGTGGGAAGAGGAGATCAAAAAGGATATAGCCGTGCCGGAGTTTGTCAATAAAAAGCAACCGCATGAGTTTACGCTCGAGGAGCAGCGCATTTATCGCGCCTATGAGGAGGCTGTCGTTCTGCTGGAAGCCGATCGTCGCAAATATTTGGGTATTCTGCACGTTAACGAGGCCAAAACGTTGCAACTGAAAACGAAACACATTCTCAAACTGAATCAACGTGTCGCCGAGCTGATGGTGACCAAGCTCAAGTATGATTTCGCTCTCTCGCAGAACCTAATCCGTATGCTCAACCTGAAGACCATCAACCATGTGCGCAGTAAGTTGCGCATAGAGATCTGTAAGGAACGCGACGAAATCGATAAGCTCCACGATTACATCACGCGCTACACTTTCCTGCTCGACTTCTGGGAGCGCACGTTGGCGGATGTGCGTGTACGGCTGGATAACCAGCAGACCAGAGATCGCGCTCTGGAGCGTCAGTTCCGCAACAATTTCCTCAATACAGTCAGTCACGCTGCCCACGAGCTGATCAAGCTCTTCAAGAAACGCCCCAAGTCGTCCAATAAGCTCTTCAGCTCCTCCCTCATCTGCAACGAGGTTGCCACCCGCCTGGTGGCTAAGCAAAAGAATCAAACACACTTCCCACTGCCACCGGAGGCCAACGATTACATTACGGCTGCGGGCGAGAACGATCTGCAGAAGAATTGCCAAGCCTCGATCGATCCCAAGGCTTGGGATACGTTCGTCAAGCTGCGCCGTCAGAAAATGGAGAGCGAGCTGCGGCTGAAGGGCATCGGGTACCAACTGATCGACTGTCAGAGCTACGTTTCGGGTCTCACAAATGATTTGCACACGCTAAGGGATACCAAAGCAAAAACCAAGAAGCTAATGAGCGATAATGTTCAGCATTATGTAAGTTCGATGGGAGTTTTGGTATATTTTAGAGAACATAATACCATACATTCAATTTCGAATTTTAGAACATTTTTGAGTGTTTCAAATGAATGTTTGGTTTTGAAAAGTATTGCATAATTTAATTTACTTTTCTTGCAAATTAATTTATTGCGGGTCAGCGTTGCCACACTGTTCAGATTATTTGTATTCGATATGACCATAAAAATGGGTTATCGGATTTCAAAAAAAGTTTGCGGACAAACAGAGACAGATAGACAGACCTATGTCTGTCAGATTATGTCAGACAGAGAGAGACTGAGACAGACAAATCAAACAGACGGACAGAGAGATAGACAGGCAGGCTGGCAAGCAGACGGACAAATAGACCGGCAAGCAGAGAAGCTAATCTACAGACAGGCAGGCAGGCAGATCGACAGATAGATGGACAGACAGAAAGATAAACAGACAGATAGACAGATCGACAGATAGATAGACAGACAGATAGACAGACAGATAGACAGACAGATAGACAGACAGATAGACAGACAGATAGACAGACAGATAGACAGACAGATAGACAGATAGATAGACAGACAGACAGGCAGGCAGATCGACAGATAGATAGACAGACAGATAGACAGACAGACAGAGTATAAAATTAATTTTTAAATTTTCGTATTTTTTTAACTCCTTTAAAATGTTTTAAAACATTTCCCCAGTTTATTTATAACTAGAATTAATTTCTTATAGCTGGAATCCATGCGAAATATGACTCTGCAACTGACTTTAACCTTGGGTCAAGTCGAAGTAGTCATAGGCGGCACTCCGAAGTCGTTGAAAAACTGCGTTTTAATGCATGTGGATGATATAAACGACGTTAACACAATGATAAGGGTAAAGTATCGGAATAGTCAAGCTTATTACTTGTTCTTATTAGTTACATTTCCGCCCTTGACAGGAGGCTGGTATGAAAAAAATCAAAGCTATGCAGCGCGTGGCTATCTTCAGGCGTAAGGTGATCTTCAAGGAATGGGAACATAAGTGCTACAGAGCAAATATAGCTTATCTTAAGTACATGCTGGATGCCATACAGAAGTGCAAGGTGACCATAGAGTTTCTCAACCTTCTACGCAACTGGCATAAGGTCAAGGCAGAGCGTCAGAAGTATATGGCAGCTGGTGCCATAGATCGCATTATAGAGCAGAAAATTGCAGTCTTTAGAAAGCAGATCGATCGTGTGTAAGTGCAGCTATGGTTTATCTCTCTCAATTCTGTTAATTAAGCTCAACTATTTCTTTGAAAGGAACGAACAAATCGATAGTGCAAAGCAGAAAACTTTGGATTTCAAACGACATAATCATTTGATAGATACCAAAATCGAAAGACTTAAAATTGATGTTGCCTTTCAGAATGCACAGCGCGATGTTATGATGGAAGAGCGACGCGATCGGGAGCAACGTGCACGGTAAAATATCGAAATGAATTAAATTGATTTGGAATTTTATTCGATTAATTACTTTACTTCCTTTACAGCATGGAGCAGATTAAAACCCATCGCCAGCTATTGGACAATGTGCGCAAGCATTATGCACATGTCTTGGAGCTGCAAACCATACTCGAACTATTGCGACTGCGCACGTACCCTACACTGGGTCCACCGCTACCTCAATGCCATCCACCGGTGCCCGAATACATATTAAAATCTGTTCCATAGTTAAAAAAAAAAACATTAATAAAACTTTGTTGATTATTAACGCGCTTTGAAAGTTGTTTAACTCTTAAAGTAATCAGACCTAAATAAATTGATATTTTTAGATATTTTTGAAAAAAGCAATACAACATTTCCAATCAAGACTTTCCACACGTAGCGTACTAAAGCACTCCATCGATTACTTTGCCTCTTCTGGCAGAAATAATGAAACTTTTGCTTATTTATTAGTCTAGAAAGTCGTTGAACAACACGTTGAGCAGACTCCGCCGGATGCTCGGTTGAACAAAGGGCAATTGATTTTCAACACCTTCAACTTTAATTAGCCGGGCGCCAGCGACAGACTCCCCCTTCCTTCCGCACTGTGCGGCAAAACTTTACGATGTTGAGGCGAAATTGCAATTAAATATTTTTGCACTGCGGTAAGTGAAAATTTATTTGAGGTCTTTAGTTTTTCAGCGTAGTTCAACTACAATATATTTTGCTTTACATTGCCAGAGAGACAGTCTCTCTCTCTCTCTCTCTCTGTCCTTCTGCCTTTCCCTCTCCTTCCCTCCCACACTGTCTGCATTTCAGCTTTTTGATCTGGTTTTGGTTTTCATTTCTGGCTGCTGACTCTGTCGACACTTCATTTTATTTGTTTGTGTCTGGCCAAATGACTATCGCCCCAAACAGTCAACCTACTCCTCCGTCCCACGTCCCCCCTTCCTTGCGGCGTTATGCCTGTTAGAATCGCTGTTAATTTCGCTGCTTGTTACACTCGAGTGGAAAATAAACTTTTCCTGGCAAAATGTTCACAGCTCAACTTGAACCCAGACAGACAGACAATGCGCGCAGACCCAGACCCAAAGCCAGAGCCAAAATGAAGCCAATAAGTGAGCAGTGAAGCCATCGCTTAATTTCGCAACATAATTTTACATTAAATTGTTTTAATGGATTGCACTTGAAACTACGTTAGGCGTCGACACCAGCAACAATAGACGCGTCTGCTCTCATTTGGCTGCCTTTCGAGAGTGTCAGTTTCAACGTTGTTTCAGATTTGTTTGCAAACAGTCACACACAGGCAATATCTATCTATGTATGGTCGTTAAAATATTTCTATTTAAGTCTACAACAGCTAAAGTTATATACTACCAAATCGGTTGGAGTCTTAAGACTTTAAATTAATAGAAAAATTTAATTTAAAATTTTTATCAGACTTAAAATAATGTTTAAAATATTTTAAAATAATTTTTTAATTGATTTTTTTTATGAATAATGAAGGATCAGTAAAGAGTCACGCCCACCTTGCTCAAAATATTTAACCATTGTCCAGACACATAAATAACGTAAATAATAGCTTAATTGGCACACAGCATAAAACAACAAATTATGCCGTGTTGCTCTGTAAACACACACAAAGGGCGCAGACAGTTGTCGATGAGGCGGAAAAAGTCGATCGAGTTCGGGGCACGCAACAGTCACGGCTTATCAGTAGTCCTCTATATATGTAATCGCTTATGTAAGTGCCTATACCCGGAGTCGAACTGTACTTTTTGTGTGCACAGTATGTCGATTTGAAATTTGAAATTCTAATCTCTCTCCCTCTCTCTCTCTCTCTGACAAAACGAAAGAAATCGCAATCTTAACCCCGGAGGCTGAACCCACGCGATGAGTAGGCGAAAACTAATCGCATACAGCAAGGGAATTGTTTATGGTATAACTTATTAATTTGTATACCCTCTTGTTTTGTGAAAGCAAACAAACTATACCAATATTATATAACCGATTTATACATTATATATATGTATATTTTTATTATACAAGTATTTTAATATGCGATGCTTGAATAAATTTAATACTTATTAATTTAAAATTTATTGAATGTTTTTCAATTTCACTTACATATTTCAGATTACTCCTACAAAAAGTAGAGTGTATAACAGAAAACTCATGTGAAACGAAAGACACAAATAATATCAAATATTTTTGGAATTAAAAATATACTTTCAAATGTAGAGCAGCTTATCAAAGATTCGCAAACACAACGACTTATTTGACATGATTTTCCTGCACGTGTCTCGCATTGACGTAGTCTCTGACATACCTACTATATATAAATAGCTTGAAGTCTGTATGAATGAACCCGGCACTGAGATACGCCCAAGCAAACAAAAGCGGATTAAGCGTGCTTAGATCATTTATACGCAGGGGGAGGGTCAAAAAGGGCATGCGAAAGCCAAATTGAATACCAAATCTAACTAGATATGTGAAAGTCTATTGACTTAGCTGATGCTGATTATGAATATATATGTATATATATATTGTAGCGTTAATAAAGCCTCCATTGCGTGCTATCTCTAAGCCAACTGTTTAACTAGTATTTCTTGTGATTCCCAGATGTTTCATGCATATAAAAAAATCTGTATTATATTTTAGTGTTCAAAACAATTATTGATTTCTATGTATGATACTAAAAAGTATCTTTTAAATTTTTATAGACTAAATAGAAATACTAAAACTCTATGTATATAATGTAGACTCTCAGAGCTAGCAGCAAGTTCGTTGCAAACTGAGACAATAAAGAGTTAAACTCTATGTAAGTGTCTACCCCGCACAGATAGAAGCCACTTTGAGCTCTGTGTCTGTGTGTTTGTGTGTCTGTGTATGTACGTGTGTGTGTGTGTGTGTGCGAGTGAGTAAGTGATTGTGTGTCAATAATAAATAGAAAACATTTTCATATACTCTCAATATGTGAAACGCACTTGGATTTCGTCGCACCGTCGATCATCAGAGGATTTATAAGCTGTGCGGTCACTGGAAACGCACTCAGTTCTAGACTTCTAGTGCAGCTCGTAAGTTCTAAGCGGAAAACACCGAATCAATCGAAATGGGAAAACTTATTGTCATTCTTCTGCTGTGCGCGTTCGTTGCGGTAAGTTTACCAGACTAAACTGATAACTTAAATCTAACGCCAAATCTACTGTCATCGATAACTAATTAAACATGTAATCTACTGCAATCGATAACTAATTAATTTCCTCAAAATATCTATGCAGATCTGCTTTGCCGAAGAGGCCAAGAAGGAGGCTAACCCGCTGGAAGATCTGCAGGGCGCAATCACAGCTGGCCTACAAAATATTGAGGAATACGTTAAGAAAAACGTAGATCCCAACAAGGTCAAGGAGTTCGTTGAGAAGTTAGGCGAACATGGCAAGGCGTTCGTCGAGAGCGCAAAGGCAGACTATGAAACCATCAAGGCCAAGACTACGTAAAGATTGAACATTAGTTCAGATAGGAATGCCATAAAAACACAAACAAAATGCATAATAAAAACAAACGAAAAAAAAACATTTAACTAAACTTTTGATTCCCCTCAGGTTGGCTAAATAAAATAAAGTCCGACGCGGTGTCTGGTTTCAAGATTTTGTTTCAACTCTCAACTAAAAAATAGATTACAAAATATATGAAAAAATAAACATCGATTTCGGCTCCCCCCCAAACACAGCGTCTGGCCACGTGCAGCCGTGCGGCAGAGCAAAGTTCAAGCAGAGTTTTTGATCGCGTGGCCCGCGCTGTAGTGTGCGGCTAGTTTAGCTGATAAGTTCCCAAATGAAACATGTGTCCCAAGGGATTTTCGGGCTGTCGTTGATAGCAAAATATTGAGAAGAAACGACGCAAAACGAGGCTTCGTTTTTACTTGATTCGCAGCACTTGGATCAGTACTCAACGCTGTGTCCAACTGTGTAGAGCTAATCTTCCACCTCCTTCACCTCAATTAAAAAATATAATTCAAAATCCATTAAAATGGCCAAAATCGCTGTGCTGTGCCTGCTCTTCGCCCTGGTTGCCGTAAGTTGTTGAAGTGTTTCTTCCTCTTTTCCAACGATTAACGCCTGTTATTGCATTCCACTCTCAGGTAGCCCACTCCGCTCCCAAGGCACAAAGCGAAAGCGCCGTGCCGGAGGTGCAGGTACCCGAACAGCTTAAGCCAGTCTACGATGCAGTCAAGGAAATTGCCAGCAAGGACAACATTGAAGTAAGCTTCCAATCTAATTGAGAGAGAGAGAGGTTTATCTAACAATCTTCCTTCCTCTCCGTGTTACAGAAACTGCAGAAGCAGGTGCAAGAATACGGCCAGGAGTTCAACGAGCTGGGCGCCAAGTGGTCCAAGGATCTGCTTGCATGGGCCGGCCAGGTTCAGCAGAGCTTCGAGAAGCACGTGGGCAAGCCTTCAGCCTAAATAGTTGACAACACATAAACGCGGCAAATGATGCTAATAAATTTCTAAGAACTTGCAAAACAATCCCTCTCTGTCTCAATCGTCTGCTCCAACATTCTCAGCTAGTCCAGCATCATCCACAGGCGCAACTTGATGCGCGGCATGGCCAGCAATCGATAGATGGCAACGGGGCTGTTCATGGGCAGCAGATTGAATTGATCACTATGCCCGGCACATGTGAAGAGCACCCCGTTCAGCTGGTGTGCCACATCGCACAGCTGCTTGACCTGCACATAGAGCGCGGGCAGGGTGACAAAGTACTTGACCAACATCATATCGCGCGGCGACGAGACCAACTTGAGGCAGTAGCTCAGACGTCGCTCCTGATCGGGTCCCTGCATTAGTTTCACGCGCAATCGCCACGTTTCCTCGAACACAAACATTGTGGTCAACTGAAAGCGTAGCTCGTCGCTCAGACGCGACACATGTGCCGGCCAGTGCAACTCCAGATCCTCATAGTAGATGCGATTGGCGCTCAGTGCACAATTGCATAGGCGCACTTCCTTATTCTCCAAATAATCTAGCTTGTCCAAGAAACTCAGTGCCGTTAGGATTTCCGTCCCAGTCAACTGGCAATGGCTGCAGTCCGCTTCGTGCTTGGCCCTGGCTTCGTGGCAGCCACGCCATGGGCAGCCGAGGCAACGATACTGGCAATCGACCACTCGCTTGCTGCACTCCTGCTTCAAATGCTGTGCCAGAAACTTGAACTCCAATTGCAGCTCACATTCGGGGCACTTTTTGGGCAGCTCCCACAGTGTTTGGCCTACTACAAGATTCCTCGACAGCTCCGACCAACTGATACGTGTGCGACAGTGTGGACACTGTGCATCACGTTGATTGAGCGTCGCCTCGGCGAGCAGACGCGTCACGCAATCTTCGCACACAATGTGCCCCAAGCTGCACTGGTAGCTCTCGTCAGGATGTGGCAGATCCAGGCAGACAGTGCATAGCATCACCTTACGCAGGCGCTCGCCAAGCTCTGCCTGGACACGTTCCACGGTTGCGGCTGCCGTTGAGCTGCTGGGCTCTTGTTGTTGTTGGTGTTGCAGAACTTGTTCTGCTTCTTCCTCTACAGACTCGGCTAGGGTTTCGTTTGTCTCTTCATTTTCGAGATCGAGACGGGGTCGCTTGCTAGGCCTTTGATTCTCTTCGTTCTCCTCGCAGTCAGACATGGCTCTATATGTGTGTGTTGTTGTTGTTGTTCTTGGTATTGGAATAGATTAATTATTTTAGCTGCTGTTGTTGTTCCTGTTGTTAGTGTGTATCTTTTCGCTTTAGTTTTCAATGTGTTTTATTTTCTATGTTGTATGAGCTTACAAAGAGTGAAGCCTTATTTTTTCTGAGCTAGCACCCACAACAGGTCGAACGAGTGGCGCAAAGCCAACCTGGACTTGGAAAATTATAGAATCTATTTTGTAGATTTTTAGACCATGGATTTTAAAAAAATACATGGTCGATTGTGTTTGTCGAAATGTGCGTAACAGGTAGAAGGAGGCATCTGCGACCCCATTAAGTATATATATTCTTGCTCAGCATCACGAGCCGAGTCGATTAAGCCATGTCTGTCTGTTCCTCTGTCCGTCTGTATGAACGCCTATATCTCAGAAACTAAAAAAGCTAGAGCCACCAAATTTGGTGACAACACTTATGTACTTATCATACGCTGTACAATTTTTATTAAAATTTGGGCCACGCCTACTTCCGCCCCGCACTTCGAAAAACCGTATTGCAAGCGCTTATATCTTAGAAACTAAAAAAGCTAGAGCCACCAAATTTGGTGAAAAGACTTATGTGAATCATACGCTGTAAAACTTTTATTAAAATTTGGGCCACGCCTACTTCCACGCCCGCAAATCGATAGACCGTATAGCAGGCGCAATAATAAAGCTACAGTATTCAGTTTTGGTGTGTATGATAACTATCACCACCTAAATGATCGCTGATTTGGTTCCGATCGGATAATGAACATAAAAGTTATTCAACGTTCCATATAGATTTGCACTGCGCCCACTGCAAGCAAGCCATCAGTGTTTTTCCCATGCAGTGTTTTTTTCCAACTGCTTGGACCGCTTGACGTCTAACTGAAAATTATATGTGTTGTTTATGATTTTTCTTTGAAAAACACGTTTACCAATAACAGTTTTCGAAATCTGATTTTTTTCATTACCTTGAAAAATTCATGGTCTTATACAGTCAACGCTTGACTGTAGCCGTTCTTACTTGTTTTATTTGAAATAAAAAAGAGTATTTTAAAATTTTATATATTTAAATCTATAGAAAATCGTATAAAAGAAGATGTAGATAATTAGTTTACAAGAAATTCAGAATTCTTTGATTCTATTAAGAGATCTTTTATTACAAATTATTTTTAAATATATTGTTGTTTGCTTAAATATCTTATTAATTGTAAAAGATGGTCGCCAGAGCAACAACAAAATTAAAAAAAATATTTATTAAATTAAAAAAAAAATTTTAGATTATTTTTAATAAATTACTTCATATTTTTTTTTAATTAATAATATATTATGTACATTTTTCTTTATCCTACAAGTTCTTTAGAACTTTGATCTATAAGAAGGCATGTCCTCCCCCGGCGAAGAGAAAAAGAAACCCGGAATTGCATTTCGAAATTTCGCAAATCAATTGGTACACATACATATATTCTAAATGAAAAAGTACATATTTCATATAAGTACTAATTTTATGCTGGGTGCTTGCGCCACTTTTGCGATAACCCTGAAAAGCTTATTGGGGCAAACGACTCCCCCTCGGGCAATGCCAGACGATAAGGCTGCGAGCTGCGAACACTTGTTACATAATCGACGGCTTAGACTGCGTTGATAAGCCCGGTGGAACACGCCATCACACATTTGAAACCGATTCGAGGCAAGGCAATCTGCATAGCCCCAAGAGGGCACAACAAACAAACAAAAGTCAACGATAATAATAATGCAGTACAAGGTCGGAATCGGAGCTGATAGATGTATAGAAATGCCAAGTATAATATGGTACAATATACTACAGATAAATATGTATAGGGGCAGCTCCCCTCTCCTTCCCCCTCACTCCCTTGTGATTTGCCAAAAAAAAAGCAAACAAATAAGTGCAAAATTACATGCAAAATGGAAGCAGCAACAAAAAGTGCGACAGCTGTAAAATATTTGCCAGTTATTTTGCACACCTGTCTGCACACAGCGTGCGCACAGGTAGAAAGAAGCCATGGCCGAAGCATGAAAAATGTACAAATATTTGCCATTGTATGTGTGTGTGTGTGTGTAGCTGTTTGGGGATCCTTGTCATCCATTCACATCAGGCTCGCACGATTGCATAACATCAAAGTGGATTTTTGCTTCTCATTGAAGCGTATCGTTTTTTTTCGCTCTGAAGTAAAAAAATTATACCCTCCCTCCCTCCTCCACCCCCTATATCTTTCTGCCTTGTATGTAGCTTATAGCACAATTTGATCTATTGACAAGTTGTTCTATTGCAATTTCCAGTTGGCATTGTAGTGTGAAATTTGTTAATGTTTCGCTTTGTCTCCTTCTTCTGTTTGGGGACGAATTAGATATATTTCGTTAAGCAATGAGAATTTTCAATTTTTAAATGTTTTTAGACCTTTTTCCAGCCTTAAGATGTTCTTAGACCCATTTCCAATTGGCTTTGTTGAGTTCTCTGACTTTATTATGCACTTTGATTAGCCAAGCAATTAACTATTCATGGCGAGAAGTAGAGGAGAGGGGGAGACGGTCAAGGTTGGTTGTTGAGTAAGAATTATTAGAGCATTTAAATTCAAATTTAAAGCTGTCATTTAATACAATTTTATTGTGACCTAAATTAGCTAAACTCTCTCAAAGTATTCTCTACATGCCATCGCCCTTATTGTATATCTAAATGTCTCTCTTGCTCTCTTTCTATTTATTCCTTTGTCGCATGTCAACTGAGTTGAATATTTAAATGTAGTGCTTAAAAATGTTTTGTGTTCTGTATTTTGTGCAGAGCAAATAACATGAAATAAACAACAGATGAACAGTGCAGAGCGTAGCTTAAAATAAATCACGCATACGCCATGTATGCGCAGTGCACAGAGAGTCATTTCTCTGCTCACACTTGTCAATCGCTTGTACAACATTTCGCATTTAATTAAAAATTTAATAAATGCTGCGAGGCACACACACACACACACGAGCAAATGCTGACAAAACTGAGGCAACACGCAGACCAAAGCGTAACCCAGTTTAAAATTGGCTTAAAAACAGAAGAGAGGAAAAAACTGCATCAATATGGCATTTATTTCATGTGTGTGTGTGTGTGGATTGTGGGTGAGTACGCGCGGGTGTATCCACATCTGTGTGAGTGCATTGTAATGCTAATTTAAATAACGATAAGCTGCACAACAATAACAACAGCAGCTGCAGCAACAACACGACGCGCACATGATGGCAGAGCGACAACAATGGCAACAATAATAGGAAAACAATTTGACATGCTGTGATTCTGGCATTCTTGTCGCTTATAATACCCTAACTTGCTCACGTGCAAGGCGAGTTGTTGCATTCTACAGCACTTCTTGCTACGTTTGGCCATTTATAGTTGATTTTGTAATTAGTTAATTTTTGATTTAGTTAAATAAATTTAAAAACAAAAGATACAAATTTTCAAAATTTATAAACAAATTACAGTCAATTTTGAATAATTTTCAATGATTTTATAATGTTATTATTTGTTTATATACTATTTTTAAAAGTTATTTCTTTTGTGATTGAATTACTTTCGTAGCTCCTAAAAGTATGCTACAAAAATTTGTCCTTCACAAATGGAAAAGTTGCCGAAGGATCGACTGCCGTGCTCTGCTTGTGTTGCTGCCAGACAAACTGCCAACGTGGACATACATACTACACACACACACACATGCAGCAGTCGCATATTAGCGTTGTGTGTGTGTGTGTGCAAAAACAAATAATAAAGCTACTTGCGCCCATAAAGAAGGCGAGAGAAAAAACATAGTTTTGCATGGCTCTGCTTGGATGGTTGTACTTGTTGTTGTTGCTGGTGCTGCTGCTGCTGCTGCCGCTGTTGCGTGAGCGTGTGGCATCCCGGAATAGAGCAGGCATTATCCTTTCTATCACTTGCCACATTTTCGCATAATGCGGCGTCAAATAGCATCATCATTGTTGTTGCAGTTGCCGCTGCCGTTGCTGTTGCTGCGAACAATGAATACATTTGTAATGTTAATGGAATGCAACGGCAACAGGAATAGCAAACAACAACAACAACAACAATAACAATAACAACATCTTACAGCAGCAGCAGCAGCAGCGTTAGCTATTTTACAGCTGTTCTTGTTTGCTTTGCGCTGCGTCGCATCGCGTTGCGTTGCGTCGCGTTGTGTGTTTATCATTCGGTTGCTTTGTCATAAAAATGAACCCAAACCTCAACACTAGACAAGCGCCCTCTAGCGATAGGTAGGCGTGCCTGGCAACGCCTACACGCTCTGCTGTCAATGGCTTCATTTCCTTTAACAATGTGTGACTATTAGAGATGGCAGCAAAGATAGAATTAATCGAACTATGAAGCTAACAAAACTTTATAAAAATATAATTTAAATTGTTATTAACAATTATCAATTATCGATTCGTATCGATGTTCATTATAATATATATGTATATTAAATTACGTCATATTGTTCATGGTTTTATCAGTAGAAATTTGATCGATAAAGGCAATTATTGCAACCTTATCGATATATTGAACCATAATAGAAACAGCAATATTTCTAACAATTGTTGACTATGTCGAGTTTAGTTAAGCTATTTAAAATTCTTCAATAGTTCATCAACAATTTAATCGATAGTTATGCAGCTTCAAATCTGCGCAGTGCTCTCAACTCCCGTTCAAGTGTCATCTCTAGATTTTGTGGTCTACTTATCTATTTTCTACAGCTTCTGTCTGTCTGTGCCTGCAAGCGCATAAGTGTGTCTGTGTGTGCCTTCTATGTGTGTGTGTGCGCGCCTAGTGTTGTGCATCGAAGCATAAAATGATGTAAAATTTTTATTAGAAATATAAACAGCAAAAAGCAAATGCAACTCGCACACATTCACACTCAACACACACACACACACACACACACGCGCGCACGCAAGCACACACTGGCACAGAGCGACGCACTTTGGCTGCCACAATAAAGAAATAAAAGGCTCAACAACAGCAGCAAAGCCTTGTGCTCGACGTCATTGTTGTTGCTGCTGTTGCTGTTGCTGTTGCTGCTGTTGTCGTCGTCGTCGTCGTCGTCGGCAGCAACGACAGCAACAAAAAGCACAAAGCAGCATTTGCAATGCAAATGCAACATAATGCACAACAACAACAACAACGACAACAACAGCAATAACAACGTGAATCACGCACACACACACACACACTGAGGCACACCGAGAAGAAGGACGCATTTGCTTGCACTTCCGAGAGCTTCCTGGCAACAACAACAACAACAAGAAAAAGAAAAAGTAGAAGCAGAAGCAGAAGAAGCATAGGAATAAAGTATTTGCCATGACAAGTATTTAAGTTTTCTGTTCTGTTCGTACATTTTTTTTTTTTTTGCATTTTAATGCATTTTAAATGCGTACAGCAACAACATCAACAAAGGTAAAATCTATTTGCCATATATCAAATGGTGCTTACTAAATGCAAAATGCATGGAAAAATGGGTAGAAAAATAACTACATATATAAATTTACAGACATAAAGGGGACAAAGTGGAGAAAACTCGCTAAGCATATTTTCATAAAAGGGTATAGAAATTTGTATTTAATTTATGTAACTATGAACAAATTGTAAACATTGTTAATATGGCTACAGTTTAGTTGTGACTGTATAATTCCATGGATTTTCAATAATAAATATAAAAAATATAAATAACTTCAATGTTTATTGCTCAATACTTGGTTCAAAAGAGGCGTAAGAGGGCGTGGCCAAATTCTAAAACAATCATTCAGAAACTGCCAAACAAACAAGTTTTTTTTAGTGGCTCTAGTTCTTGTAGTCTCTGAGAACTAAAGGTTCATACAGACAGATATACGTACATGATAGAAAGAGCTATATCTATCGGCTATATATGCTGATTAAAAGTAATTTGGATGTCTTGGTTCGCCTGTAACGCACATTTAAACAAGCATATAACGCCATGTATTGTTTTTGAAATCCATAGCCTAGAAATATGACAGTCCCTTTCTTCCAAATCATCTTGCATGCTATCTAAACAATTATTATTTTTTTTTTTTTATATAATAAATGATAAGTGTACAATAAAATTAATAGATATAATAGAAGACTTTTCAGCCGTAAAAAGACCTTTCTCATTACCAACCCAGAAGTTCCAATTAAAAACTCCACCTTCAAGCTAACCCGCAACAGAAGTTCATTAAAGAACGCTCGTCAAAGTTTTGCTAGAATAAAATCCTTTTTTTTTTATCTCACCAAACTACTTTAAGATAATTCCCAAAAAAAAATGAGCAGCAAAAGGCAAAGGCAGCAATGAACTTTTGATTTGAACAAGGTGCAACGTTCCGTGGTCGCTCGCTGAAAAACTTTAATGATGTTCGGCCCGCGGGTTGTTTTAAGGGATCCAACGACGACGACGATGGCAAAGGGGGGTGTGTCTTTTGTGTGCACAAAAAACGCAAGCCAAATGCACAAGTTCGTGTGTGCGTGTGTGTGTTTGCGAGTGAGTTGTATAGTGTTATGTTGGGGAAGGAAGGCAGAGAGAGAGAGAGAGAGAGAGAGAGAGGGAGAGAGAGGAGCGAAGCGGGAACTGCATGAATTAATGCAGCAACACGAACGCGGACGAGCCACAGCAATGGTAACATCAAAAGCGACGTCGCCAGCCAGCCAACTCCAGCGTCGTCGAGTGTTCCAATTAAACTCAACACGTCAAACAACAGCAACAGCAACGGCAACGACGCGTCGGACAGCAGACACCGGACATTGTAGCAGGACGACGTCAGACGTCAAGTATACGCCATGCTGGCTGCCATCGCCGTCGGTTAAGCTTGTGCAGCGGCGTTTTCAGCTGTTTGTGCTCTTGTTGTGAGTGGTCGCTGCGCGGTCTGGGGGTTGGGGTGGTCGGGGGTTGGCATCGCTTCTAACGATATACTCGTTAGTCACGCGGTTAAATATCATATGGCAACGCAGCGCATCTCTTAGTTTTAAAGCCACTCTCCCCCTGGCTTTTCTCTTGCTTTCATGCTTCCCTCTTTTTTTTTGTTGTATTTCGTGTGGCATGTTTTGATGGCTTGCAACTGCTCATGCATATTCATGCAAAACGGCTGCTGCACAAACGAACCGCGCAGCGACTGTCACAGCCATTGGCATTGGCATTGGACGTTAGTCGAGCTGAAGTTGGAGGAGGAGTACAAACTGGAGTTAGGAGTTGCTCTTGTTGCCAGTGCCTCAAAGAAACTTCTGAGCTGGCTGTCTTGATGCACTACCTGGCTGCCTGCCATCAATTTGCCAGCTCAAAGTCGCCCCAGCTGTACTCGTATATGCAAATGGACGCTAACTAACCCACCTGATGAACCAAAAGTTGTTGCTGCTCGAGAGTGGGAGGAGATTGATAGAAGAAGAAGCAGCAGAGAAAACATGGCAAGCTCAGACTGGGGCTGCATCAAAGGAAACAGCTGACAATTTATAGCTAGATTGAGTTGCTCATTCCAAGTGGAAATCGTTGAATATCCATAAAATGTTGACCTAGGTCAAGAATATTATTATTTAGATGATGATTTATCTGACAAAAGTTGAGCATTAATGGTGCTGAAATTCGAACATAACCTAAAATAAATATGTTAGTAAACGTATAAAACTCTGTCCAAGGTCTGATATTCCTAGAACATCATTGCATTCACGGAATAAATTAATCAATTTGGGCGCTGCTAGTTACCAATTTTGAACATAACCTTAAATAACTTGTTTATCAGTACAATTATTAAACTTTGTCCGTGGTCAAAGAATGCTAGAATCTTTCAATCAACCTAAACATTATAGAATTTAAGTGTAACCACTAAAAGTCAAACCTTTTCAGTTTACAAATTTTGACATAACCTCAAAAAAAATATTTAAGTACTTTTATAAAACTTTGGCAAAGGTCACAGAATTGCAGAATATTTATATCTACATTATTAACAAAAAAAAAAAAAACACGTATCTAACAATAGTTAAGCGTTTTTAGCTCCCCAATTCAAACATAACCTAAAAGCCACACGAGAAAAGTGAAATAGCAAGGCAAGTAACTAAGCAAGTTCGTGCATGTGCGTGCATGTCGGTTGCAGGCAGCATATGTGATTATTATTTGTAGCTTATAGCACGACAGTGCGCTATGTAGCTCACCATCTCTCTCTCTCCTTCTCGCTTGATCTTTCTCTTTCTCTCTTGGCTGTGTCAGCCCAAAACTATGCAATATTGTTCTTAAACTTTGTTAGCTCCGCACCCTGCCCCGCCTCAATGACAGGCAGAAGTAGTGTCAGTGAAAGCTGCAATAGTTCGGCAGAGGGGAGTCGAGAAGGGAAAGAAGAGGAACTGCAGCAAAGGGTGCGGCAAAAAGTACAGCCAACTGCGCTGTCATATCGCAATCGACGCCCCCGAAAACTATGCAATGCCCATTTGCCAAAGTTAGTGAAACAATGAGCGGTGCAGTGCATGGCAGGAGTGGATTAGGGGGGGAGGGGGATGCGTTGCAGGCAGATAAAGCTAGCATCGCTGCTTGACTTTTACAAATTTAATTCAGCAAGTTATGACAAAGTTTTGTTAAAGTTTTCACGCTCCCGCATGTCCAACTGTCAACTGCCTGTCAGCCGCTCTCTCTCCCTCTTTCTCTCTCTCTCTCTGTCACTCTTTTACTCTCCTGTTCAATCCTGCCCTGGCTGGGCTGAGCCGTTTCTGATACGCTGCTTAGCTCTTGAGGATTTGCCAAGCCGTTTTCATGTTTGAATATTTGCAAATGCGTTCGCTTTCTTCATGCGCAGCTTCAAAAGAGAAGAGAAAAAGGGCAGAAAAATAACGAAAAAAAAAACGTAAAAATCCTCTTTGTTGTAATGTAAATGCGACGATACACACACACACACGCGCGCACACACAGACAGAGGCACATGCACACGCCGCTCACATTTCAACTGCGTGTGCGGATGGGGGCCTGCAAATGCCTTAAAAGCTTCCGCCTTGCTTTACATGTCGGCTTAGACGACGCAGGAAGACCTCTTCCCCCTCTCCCCCTCACACAGCACACATGACACCAGACAATCAATAACCATTGACAAGCCACAAACAACAACAGGCGCATTAGTTGCGCAAATCCGCCATCCCTAAAAGTATGCAAAGACTTTTTATAGCTTTCTCAAACTGCAAATCGACGTCGACGTCGACGCTGAAGCTGACGTAAAGCTGACGTTGACGACGCATCGCCGTTTCTCGATTTCGATTTCGATTTGGCTTTTTCATATGATTTGATTAGGTTTTTGATTTCGCCCACCCGCACTGCACACACACTGCATCTTTCGTTCGATTGTCAATTGAAATACAATATTTCTGCAGGCAAATATATTTATTCTTCCCAATTCCAGACACGAGACACTTTGAGGGGGCGAGACAATTCAAGTGTTGCGCATCCATGATAACAGTAATAATATATACATATATATATATATGAATTTTTGGCGGCTGCTTTCTAAATGGCTTTTGCGATTTAACAGACAGTTAGACATTGGAATTTCCGCACACGGATTTGAAGTATTTCCCAAACATCATATGTGTTTAACATTTGGAAAAATTTTAAAATGGATTTATTAAAAGTTTAATCGGTCAATATATGAAATTATAATTTTTAAAGCTTTAGCAACTGAAGCCATACGCTAAAGGAAATTATTTATATTGATTTAGCCTTTTAAAATTAAAAGGAAATTAAAATTTAATTTGTATATTTAATAACGAAAGGATATAAATTATAGTTTTCTGTTAAAGATCAGAAAACTGAAAGAATACTTAAAAATTACATTACATATATAATTGGTAATTGGTCTAGCAATCAAAAACAAGTATGAAAGCTACATTCGAGTGTGCTCGACTGTAATATACCCGCAACCCAGCTGCTCGTACATCATTTATTTGCGGAACAAAAAAACGGCTACAATCATATTTTGACCGTAAAAGGCTATGGACTTATAATATTTATGCAAAGTCAAAATATAAAATAAAAAAAAAAAATATTTTTGTACACATTTAATTTTTGATGCGGGCGGGACTCGAACCCGTTAATGCATAATAGTACTGTTCGTTTTGCAGTCCACAACTTAACCCATTTCACCACCGTACACGCACACACGATTCGGCACAACGCTGCAAGCAGCGCTGCCGGCAGAGCTGCTTACAGCTATGGAAAACGTTAAACTGAATAACTTCTGTGTTTATTATCCGATTGTTACCAAATTTTCAGAGATCATCTGGCTAGCTATAGTTATCATGTAAACCGAAAATAAACAATATGGCATCAAAATTGCGCTTGTAATCAATGTTTTTTCGATTTACGGGGGCGGAAGGGGGCGTGGCCAAAATCCAAAATAAACTTGATCAGCGTGCAATAATAACACATATTGTCACCAAATTTGGTAGTCCTAGCTCTTATAACACGGACAAACAGACGGACAGACGGACATGGCTATATCGACTCGGCTGTTGATCCTGAGCCAGAATATATATACTTTATGGGGTCGGAGGTGTCTCCTTCTGCCAGTTACATACACTTTCGGTTTGAACAAAGTTATAATACCCTTCTACTCTATGAGTAGCGGGTATGAAAACTGAGCAATATTTGAAAACTGTTTCCTTATTTTCCAGGAAACTATTTTCCTATTTTCCATTTAAAAAATATTCTGCATTATAATTGTTCCTATAAAGATTGTTCTTTTTTTTCTGTATTTTAATTTATTACACAAAAATCAAAATATTTAAAGCGACTCTTCAAACCTAAAACGTTTTTCGGCGGCTTCAAAAATGCCTATCCTGAAGCTCAACTCCTTCCCATCGCATCCCCCTCCACGCACATTAAAGTTGGTCCCACCCCCACTGCTGCGGTTGTTGTTGGTTTATCTGGCGGTCCGCTCAATGCTTGAGTGCTTCAAGAATGCCTGCAACCCGCATGTCAATCACTGAGATTGGACTCCAAAAACCGAAGCCGGCTGATATCACACAGCGACGACGGCGGCGGCAGCGGCGACGTCTATTGATAATGCGCCAAATGACGCGGGCCGCTGTCTGCTGGCAGTGGCGTAGAGCGAAGAGGGGAAGGCAGATGCTAAGCAGCTGCACGTGACTGCCAAAGTGATTGCCGGCACGGCGTAAGCCACAATCAAACCACCCCCCGCCATCCACTCTACGTTCCAATTGTGGCATCCATATCAACCCTCGACTTTGCCACAAACTTGTGTCTCTGTGGGCGTTTTGTCTGCATTCAGTGTGTGTTTTATCTTTATGGCTCAAATCACACACACCCACACCCCCGCACACACACACATGATATAGATAGCCCCCACTCCCCCCTCCCTAGTCCACAGTCCACTTGATAGCCAGGTGAAACTTTAGCACACTTAAAGTTGCCTCATTAGAGTTGAAGTGTTTCGCTCTTCCGATATGCCCCAATCGAACGGAGCTCCTCATGCCAATCTCTCTCTCTCTCTCTCATTCTCTTTCTCTATCTACAGTTGTGGATCGCATGTGAATGTGCGTGCCAATCGCTTTTTATGACCCCAAAAAGGTGTTGAAAATTAGCTCAAGTTTAATGAAGTATGTTCTGAGGGTAGTTCGACTGGCAACTTCCCCTTCCCACTCCCCCACTCCATTCCCCATCTCGGCGCCCCCCGTGAGCTGTCTGCAATTGTCTGCATTCAAGCTCTGTATCTAATGCGTTAAGTAGCAGCTAACCCAACCACGCACCCAGCGAACCACTTTTTGTTCCGACTCCTAAGTGGATAATGCATTTCCTGCCAGCAGAGAGAGAGAGAGAGAGAGAGAGAGCAACAAAGGCAGAAAGCTACAACAATAACAAAAACATAAAGGGAATGACAGACAAACTTACCAGACAAGGCAGTAGGTTTTTCAGGCACAGGCGACAAAGTTGCACAGTATTTGCAGGAATTTCGCACTGTAAATGAAAAAAATATAGAATGTATTAATATTAATATGCTAAGCTTCACAAAGATCTTAGACTATGATCTTTCATTAATTAACTTATTATAAAGCAAACATTATTGTGAATAATGAATTTATGATTATAAACAGTAAAAACTCTCTTAGCCGGACATTAGGCTTTGTCAAAGAAAGTGTCCAAGAGAAGCTAAATTGTTCAAAAAATCATTCAAACATTGCTTGAAGCATGTCCGCTTAATAGAGGTTTGGCTTTAGACGAGCGTCCGCTTAAAAGTTGTGTCCGTTAAGACAGTTTTAATTTTAATGACTAAATTCAATTTATTTTATTTTGTGCGACTACTTTCATATTAATTTGTAAGTGTTTTAGGTATACAAATAGGGATTATGAGGAGATTTTTAACATTTGAAAGAAATTCAGTTTTTTTAGCTGTTGAACAGACAAGGATTTCATAGGTTTTATGCAATTCAAAGTGTTTATTTTTTTTATTTTATTTTTTTTTTCATATTTTAATGTCTTTCATTATAATCGTTCTAGATTATTTACTTTCTAGCATCGTAAATATAATATCCCCGTTAATTTTATGTAAGAGTATAAAAAATCTTCAGTTTTAGGACACTTTCCTATCAAACTTTAACTTTGACTTTGCGTTCTGTCGCCTGTTCTTAAACTCCAGTGCGACTCGCTGCACACTCATGCGACGACAAGAAGAACAAGAACAACGTTGCACAACACTTCATTCGGCGTCGTGGTCGTCATCAGAGAGCACCGGAGCGCATCTTTTGCTTCATCTCACCTCCCTCTCTCTCTCCCTCTTCCTCCCGCTCTTAGCTGCTCTCTCTTCAGGCGCCTGACTGAGGCAGCACCGCTAGGTACGCTCTATAAAATTGTACTTAAAATGCCACAGCATTCCGTAGCTGCACACACCCGCCTTTTGGGCCACGCCCACTCCTGCAGAATGAAACATTTTGCAATCTGTTACTTTGCTGCCATTTCAGCGTGTGAGTGTGTGTGCGAGTGTGTGCGTGGCAAAGTCGAAGCTGAAGTTTGACTCAGACCCGAAATTGTTGTAGTCTTTCAGCTTTGGATTTGGCTTCAGTTTCTGTTTGCTTTGCTTTTCACTTGACTTATAAGCTGCCATTTATTGTTGAGAGACTCAGAGAGCGTAGGATGAGGGGGGAGAGGTTGGAGAGGAGGGGGAGAGCTGCTTGCATTGCCTGCCACGCCCACAATACGTTTGCAATTTCGCACGTACGTGAGGTAATTTTAAATGGTTTTTTGGGCAACTTTTTCGTTTTTGTATCAGGCAAGCACTTGCCCAGCCACGCCCACCAAACGCTGGCAGCAGCCCCCTTTGCGTTTGCTTTGCCCGTTCGTCCTTTGACTTTGACGATGCGCACACAATCAACAAAAAACGAATGCAGCATTAAATTGTTAAAAGCACAAGGGGGTCGACTGGAAAATACCCTGTAGTTAAGAAAGAGTTTAAAATTCTAAATATCAAAACATTTTACCTATGATCTCTTTAAATATTTGCAGATAAATTATTATAAAAATACATTAAAATTTAAATTAAATCAAATTAACTCAATAAATGTATCCAAATAAATCCAAATTAAGAGAGCTGCTCCCACAGACAAGTTTACCAAATAAAAAATATTTAAACTTTAAAATTTGTACATTTCTAACACATATACCCCTTTTGCTGCGCTTTACAGGGTAACAACAGTATGCAATGCGCTTTGTTATTTCTTTTACGTACGCGTTGCCGAGCAATGCGCTCAAATTAAGCGCAGCTGGTGGCACAGCGAAGACAGAACAACAGAGCGGGAAAGGGCGGGAGAGAGGGGACTGAGCAAAGAAATAGAGATTCACTCTCCTGCAAACACACACACAGACTCGCACACACACATACATACATAACGCCTGGGCAATCGATTGGGGGTGTCCAAGTACTAACAGCAGAGGTCAGGCTGTAACGGACGCAATGTCCACACTGGATGTCGTCCTACTGAACCATGGAGCCCGCCACACCTTCTCGAGGGGCAATGCTGGGTCAATTATTGATTTGACATTTGCTTCTAGTAGCCTGGCACCGAACACCACCTGGACCCTGCGCGAGGACTATACGCACAGCGATCATCTGGCGATTGTTATAGAGGTCCGAACGCGAGCACACCAGATGCTCATGCCAAGAAAAAGACGCTATAAAGTGGACACACTCGACATAGGGGTCTTTGAGAGCATACTCGGCGACTTCAATGGCAGAGGCAATGCCACGGCCAGAACCGACCAGCTCATGGCGCATATAGTGAGAGCGTGTGATGCCTCAATGCGCAAAACCGGAACGGATGCCAAGCGCCGCCCAGTCCATTGGTGGAACGACAACATTGAAAGGGCACGGTCTGACTGCTTTCGAACAAGACGGGCTTACCAAAGGGCCCTTAGACGCAGCGACCCGAGATCAGAATCGTTCAGGGAGCAACTCAGAGTAAAGAGGTTAGTAGTCAAACGCCTAATAAAGCACAGCAAGAGAAGAAGCTTCCTGGAGCTGTGCGACAAAGCCGACGCGGACCCCTGGGGAATGGCGTACAAGCTGACGATGAAGAGGCTGCACGCATTCAGAGCGCCGACCCCAGCGTGCCCGACGCTAATGCAAGCAATTGTCAGGCACCTGTTCCCAGAGCATGGATTGGTCACAGGAAGGACCCACCAAACCAACGTGGATTGCCAATTCAGCGAGGTTACCACGGATGAAGTCGCAAGCGCCGCTCGGAGGATCACGACAGGAAAAGCCCCGGGCCCAGATGGGATTCCTAGTGCGATAATAAGGATTGCCATGGAACGGCAGCCAAGCTATTTTGCGGACGTGTTCAACGCATGCATAAGGGAAGGAGTGTTCCCCAAGCGCTGGAAGAGGCAGGAGCTCGTTCTGATCCCAAAAGGAGGTAAACCACCAGAGGACCCATCCGCCTACAGGCCAATCTGTCTGCTGGACACTGCTGGGAAAGCATTGGAGACAATCCTATGCGACCGTCTCAACATTGAGATTGACGAATGCGGAGGCCTGTCACCACTCCAATTCGGCTTCCGAAAGGGACGGTCCACTACGCAGGCCATCCAAGTGGTAACGGACTTGGCAGAGAAAGCGATAGAGGGCAGGAGATGGCTCTGGGGGACTAAGCAATATTGCCTGGTGGTCACCCTCGATATCCGGAACGCCTTCAATTCCGCCAGATGGGACAGAATTATGGATTCACTTACCGCCAAGGGAATCAACCCCTACCTGATTGGGATGATGAGTAGCTACCTCGAGGGAAGAGTGCTCCACTATAGGACCAGTGCAGGAGAGTCGACGTACCGTGTCTCCAGTGGAGTCCCACAGGGATCAGTACTGGGTCCAACATTATGGAACCTGATGTACGATGGGATCCTAAGGCTAGCCCTGCCAGAAGGAGTGAAGATCGTGGGCTTCGCGGACGACGTGGCTATCGTAGCCGTTGCAAAGCAACTGCATGAAGTCCAGGAGATGGTCAACTCAGCCATCAGGATGGCGCGAGCATGGCTCTCCCAAGAGGGTCTTTCCTTAGCAGAGCAAAAAACAGAGGCGCTACTAATCAGTTCGCGGAAAAGGGTGGAGATAGCTAGCATCATAGTTGGCGACACAACTGTATGCTCGCGACCCTCACTTAAGTACCTTGGAGTGGTTCTGGACCATCGGCTCAGTTTTAAGGACCACATGTCCCACACAGCACGGAAAGCGGCAGTAGCATGCACGGCACTGGCAAGAATCATGCCCAACACAAGGGGACCGAAGCAGCTGAGGAGACGACTTCTGACGTCCGTTGTCCAGTCCATCACGCTGTATGCTGCAACCATATGGGCAAAGGTAACAGCGAAGAAAACGCATACAAGAGCGATTCGGGCAATCTACCGAGTGTGCGCTCTCAGGATAGCATGCGGCTTCCGAACTATCTCGGGCGAGGCTGCGCATGTGATCGCCAGCATGCCACCCTTTGACCTTCTAGTCGAGTCAAGGGTAGCGGCGATGAGGAACCAGGATACTGGTAATGACTACCAAGGTAACCTCATACCACGATGGCAAGATACATGGTCGGTCTCCCAGAAGGGCAGCTGGACGCGACGGCTTATCCCGCAAATCGAACCCTGGATTGGAAGGAAGCATGGGCAGATAAACTTCTACTTGACCCAGCTTCTAAGTGGACATGGCTGCTTTAGAGCCTACCTGCACCGCTTCGGTCATAGCGAGGATTCCATATGCGCTACCTGTGGTGCAGGCTATGAAGAAGATGCCGAGCACGTCATATTCGTGTGCCCCCGATTCAACAGGGAAAGATTTGCGGTGGAGGAGGCGTTCGGGGAGACACCATCACCCGGAAACCTTGTGCCGAACATGGTGGCCTCCCAGGAAAAATGGGATGCTGTGAACGCGATGGCATGTAGCGTTTTGGTGCAGCTGAGGCGAGAGGAAAGGATCCGAGCAGATGCGAGCCTCTAAGGCTATACTCCCCCCTGTTGTAATGCCTAACGGCGGGGCCAGGAGGGAGTAAGAACGGTGTTTTACAACAGGCTACGGCCTGGTTTAAAAAAAAAAAAAAAAAAAAAAAAAACACACATACAAGCTGGCGCTTACGCACAAAGAGACAGTTGTTGATAGTTGCTTGCTGACTGCCTGGCCTCTCCTCTCTGCTGCTCTGCCGCTCTCTTCCCCTCTGACGCTCTCTTTTGCTATTGTCCCTGCTGCAGTCGCAGTCGCCGACGACGCTGTCGTTGTCGCTTCTGTTACATCAGCTTGAAAATTAGTTGGTACTTATGTGCTTCACTTAGTTTTTCTTAAGTAGCTCGGATCAAGTAATGCGTGTATACGTATGTGCAAGTGCAAGTGCATGTGTCTGCATCGTTATCAGGTGCATGCGACTGTGTGTGCATGTGCGTGTGCGCTCTACTTAAAACTTGCGCTGCCTCTGCAGGGATTATTTTCTCTTCTTTAGCTGCACATTTTCTACTTAAAAGAGTCTGTCAACGTGATTGCATGTTAGCACTATACGCTCTCACTCACGCTCTCACTCCCGCTGCCCCTTGCGCTTCCACTCGCGCTCACTCACTCTCCGCTCTTTGCTCGCTGCTCTCAGTCTCTCATTTGCCGTCTTTGGCTGAGCTGCCTGCCCTGCTCTGCCCCCGGTTTGGGATTTGCGGCTGCACACACAGTCGAGTTGACATTAAGCAACTGTTAAGGCGAGCAGCGACAGCGGCAGAGGCAGCGCTCATGCATGCGTAAATACAGTGATGGACATAATAACATGTACGCTGTGTAATTAATTTACTGCCTGCGAATTAAGCGAAGGTGAAAGTAAATTCTTACTTTTTACTTTAAGGAGTGCCTACGCTGCACCTTGCATTCTCTCTTCGCACTGCTTAATCAACAAAGCAAAGCAAAGTAATTGCATTGTAAAGCAATATGTACGTATCTTATACTGTTGTTTCAAGGCTTCGTTATTTGCAAATTATATTATCCTAATCGTAAAACATGACCACACTTGCCCTGGATATAGTCTCCTGCGCAGGGCTCAGCTCATTGAAATTCTCAACTGGATTTTCCTACTGCACCTGCGTGTCCTTTTGTCTTGGCAATGTTATTAAGCAAATTATTCGACATGCAATGCAAGGCAAACAAATCAAAACCAAACGAAACCCAAACCGAGTCGAGGCGAGGCAAACAAACGTGACAAATGCCACAGCCGCCCAATCAGGCGACCTCCTCCTCCACCTCCCCTTCCACCCCTGCGGGCATATCCTTTTGCAACGTTGTGCATCGCTTGCTTTGACTTCATTAGTTTTGCGGCTCTGCGATTCTGTTGCATGTTAGTTATGCTGTTTATTGAATTATAACAAAGAACTAAACAAATAACGAGCAACTGCTCGGCTTGCAACACGCTCAATGCGTTTTGCGTGCTTTATTAAGCATACGCAGCGTGTAACTTGCGATGGTAATTAAACTCGCGCCTCTCCTTTTCTCGAGCGTATTTACATTATTTCGTAATTGCAAAAAGACTTTGTTTATTTGCATTTTATAGTGCTGCCTTCTCCTGCCCGCCTTCCACGGCCTGTGCCCGCGGGCCAAGTTAATCTAATTATGAGCATGCAACATGGCAACAGTGTGCATCACTAATTACATTAGCTAATGAATTGAAACATTTTAGAATATTAAATATTTATTTTCATTTATTTGGCCGGATTTGGTTACCCTACTGTCCCCCCTTCTTTCCCTCCCCCCACACATCAGCGAATAGTTGCAAATCGCATAAGATATATTCACATTTAATTGGCAGCTCTAAATATTTTTTGGCAACATTTAATAGATTTGTTTACGCCATTTTGTGGCATTTAAATCAAACTCATTTCTGGTTTGCCATCGCCATCGCCATCAGCAACGCCATCGCCAGCTTTTTGTGTGTGTGAAAATGTAATCTAAATTTAATGAATACAATTTTGTCTAAATATATTTGCAATAATAAGCCCCGTTATGCGTTTCGTTTTCATTTGTTGCGAAATGGGCCTAGACAGCGAGGGGGAATGCGTGCGGGGTATTTACTGCAAAATAACAGGGAATTTATAGACCAAATGAGATAACAAGTATGCAAAATGTATGCCTTGTCTATAGATAGCAAAACAAATGGTTTTATTTTATGCATTACAAAAATTATTCTAGAACTTTTTGATGAACAGATAAATTAGTTATTAAATTTTGTTTAATTTTACAATACATTTTATGCTATAATATAATATTTTTAAATTTTTTTATATCATATAAATCCTGTAGCTTCTTAAACAAACCATAACTAATCGGCTTATCGCAACTTTGCCCTGCACTTTAAGTCTTGATAACTCAATTTCTCTTTCCATTATGCGCTCCCTTTGCAGTAAACCTTGTACACACACACACACACACACAGAAAGACATACACTCACACACACACACCGAGCCATTTGTAAGAACTTAAAGGCCACTCAAGTCTGATGCAGGTCATGCAGAGAATCATTCACCATTCCACAGTCTCCGCCATTCGTGTAATGACTTTGGTCAACAACTCATCAAGGATATGTCAGCGCTTTCTTCCGCTTCCCCCCCTCCCCCACCACTCCTTTCCCTTCTCCATCGTCTTCTTGCTCCTGCTTGCGCGCTTCAACTCGCTGGCTCTGCGGCTGCGGTCGAGGCTCAGCGGGCATACAAAAGCACTTAACTCGTTAGCGGTTAACGCTATATTGGTAAGCCAACAGACACGCGCACAATAATTAAACAACACACGACTTACATGACTTGTCAACACACACACACACCCACACACACACACACACTCTCCCACACAAGCTGACAAGGCCAAACCCGAGGGCAGCCAAACGAAGCAGCAGGAGTTCCTCAGGTGAGGCAACTGATTTGCAATTGATTGATTGATTGATTGATGATTGAATGGCGACTGCCACAAATCTTGGCCAAAGCAACCTCAAGCACAGCCATTGCCCAGTCATTTGTAACAACTTCTGGCAACTTCTTCAGTGGCTGCGATTAAGCGAAATTAATGCGATTAACTAACAACGCGCTGTGCAAATCCAAATTCGGTTGCTTCTCTTACGGGCCCTTAATTAACAGGGCCAAAAGGGTATCTGGCAAGTGGCCAAGTGCACAACAAAGGGTATAGATTTAAGAAGGGGCCTAGAAGGGGTATATTCACTTAAAAAGGCAGATTGTAGTGGTAGGATAAAAGGCAAAGTTATACAAATTTAGACAGGAATTTAAAAAAGTGCAACAATAAATTTTGAAAATGTTTTAAAAATATTTTTAGCTTAAATAATAAAATATACTAATTTTTTTTGGAAACAATATTTCAACAACTACTCAAAAGTAAATATTATATAATTATATTAAAATTGATTTTAGAAATGTTTCTATTAATACAATTTATAGTATAAATAATAATACGATTTTTGAAATCACAAAAAAATTTCAAAATTAATAATTTTAAAAGTAAAGTAAAAAAGTAAGAAATATTTTAAATCTAATATCAGTTAATATTTATATATATATAAGGAATATTTTATTTATATTATATTATTTAAATAAAATACAAATAATATTTGTTTAATAACTTCAAAAACAACTTCCCAATCAATTTTCCCATAATAGCCATCCCTTCTTGACTTTTCCCCTATTTTCTTCCAGGGCATATCGCATGTCTTCCACCGTGTGGAATTATCACATTTTTTACCTCTACATTTCAGTGTTAAATGAGTTAAGCGCTCTCAGCTAATACACTGCGGCACTTGCAGCTTCTGCCCCCGCTCCTGCTGCTGCTTAATGGGATATTAAGACGGCGTGGCTAGCACAGATTCTTTGGGAGGGGGGGCAGAAACTTGCCAGCCAATAGCACACATGACTCAACACACGAAATACTTGGACTAGCCGCCCGCAGGAGTCTGGAGGCAGCGGCGTTGTCGACGACGTCACTGACGATGCCGAAATAAAAATAACAAATATCCACAGTTAATTGAAATTCCTTAACTTTCTCAATTAAACTTTCCTGCAATGCTTTCAACTTGGCCTCGCCCGAGTCGCCAGTCTGAGAGTCGCAGCTGAGGCAAAAAAAAAAAAGGAGAAGGGGATAAGAAGAGAAAAAAAACAACAAAAAACGCACTCGCCAACTTTGGCTGAATCTATAGCTAGGCTACAGAGCTGCTGCTGCTGCTGCTGCCTTCATTCTATGGGCGTGCAACGTGGCGTATGAGCAATGGCTACAAAAACTCCCCCCGCAACGTGAACGTGGCCAACCTGTGGGCGTTATTCGTCGCAAGTTTATGAACTTTACAACGGCGGCAGCTTCTCTAAGACTATTTGAAGTATGTGCAGCCAGTCAGCCCAGCCCAGCCCAGTCAGCCAGTCATCTAGCCAGCCCAGCCTGCAGGCAGGCAGGCAGCAACTACAGCAGCAACAACAACAACAAGAGGTACAAAAACAATAATTGTCTGAAGCTGCTGTTTTTGTTGTAGTCTGTTTAACGGTAAAGTAAAAAGAGCAGCTGAAGAAAATAGATGAGAGTTGAGAAACACTCGAATTTTGTATACCTGTTCTTTGAAATGAAGTAGGGAAGTAGGGAGTAATAATAAATAATAAATAATAAAAAGTAATAATATAATATTAAATTTAGAAATTAATTAGAAAATTAAGAAATTATTTTTAAAATTTAGAAATGAGTTTTAAAATTTAGAAATAAATTTTTAAATTTAGAATTTAAGTATACAATTTGGAAATCAATTATATAATTCAAAAAGTCATTTTAAAATTTAGAAATTAATATCATAATTTGGAGATCTATAATAAAATTACGAAATAAATTATAAAATTCAGAAATTAAATTTAAAAATTTAGAACATATTAAAAAGTGCACAATATTTATCACAAAATAACAGTAGTTAACACAATTTGTATGTATCCAGCAAAAAAATAGAGAAAATCTTCAGAAAATTTTAAAAAATGGTATTACACGATATCATACACCAAATCATCCATGATGGATTTCTTAAAATATATAATTTTTCTCCTCTATAAGTTTACGAAATTCTGAAAGAACGCAACGAAAATTCCATGATTATGAGTTAAAGATCTATAAATATTTTATAACATTTACTCTACAGGAAATCTACCTTATTTTTGTCAGCTCAAGCCAGGGTAGCGAAGAAAAAGAAGAATAGCAACTTGCAACAAACTGAGGACGCGCCGTCATCGTCGTCGTCCGTCGCGTTAGTTTATAAAAAATGCACAAAGCTGCCGTGTTAAGAACTCGCTGGCTGGCTAAAAGTGGCTGCCGTACGACGTCTATGGCTCATTCTTATCAACTTTTGCCATGCTTATAACTTCGCCCGCGCAGCCACTGTCTGTGTGTGGGGAGAAGGAGTGGGGTTGTGTGTGTGTGTGTTTGCACACCCAAAAGGACTTTGTTGGCTGCACGCGACAAGCAACACCATCTAGCTATTCAGACAACTTCTGCTAACAACAATAATTGTTAATAATGTTTATGAAAAGTTGCCCCGACGCATCGGCGTCAGCCTTCTGCGACTCCTCCCTCTCCTCCTTCCATCTTTCCCTCTCCTTATTCCACTTTGCCACTTTGGCTATAGTTTGGCACATCTTTTGGTTTTGTTTAGTCGACTGTCTTATTTCCTTTTTGCCTCCTGTTACCGGTAGCAATTGCGCCGCTGCTTCTTCTTCTTCAGCATCTTCTGCCCCCTCTTCGTCTTCCTTTTCTTCTTGCGCTTGTTTTGTGTTCTGCTACTAGTTGGGCAATTGCCTTGAATGGCAAACATTTTACATTTGTTACGAGATCGGAGGAGCAGGAAGAGCTCCACGAGCTGCAGCAGGAGCTTGTTTAAGTTTAATGATATTTCGCTATTTATGACCTGTTTTATGCACAAGTTTCAGTCAGGTTAACATTCTACTAGGGATTTTGCACTTTTTCTAAGATTTTTTCAGCTGGGAAAAGTTCAGGAAATTTAAGGAAATGAATTTGAATCAAAAGTATCATAAACTGTTAAAGCATTAAGGTTTGAAACGTGGTAAACTTCTATTTTAAATTTTTCATAAATTTAAAAAAAATACGAATATTTTTAAGGGTAGATTTTTCGTTTTTAGTCGTATTTAATTTATAAATTATGGTAGAAAAATAAATTGAAATTTTAATATAGTTAAAATACAATTTCTAACATTATAAGAATATTTTTCAAATATACGAATATATTGCTTTAGAATATTTCTTTAAATTATATTTGTTTAATTAATTTAAAATCTTTTCAAAACCAAACATAAATATAGAATTGTAAATTTAGTTCTCTTTGGTCTCACAATGAAATTTAACTTAAATATATTTCACTAATTTTGAAAGTAAATTTCTTTAAACTATTATGGTTGAATAATGAACCATTTTATTTTTTACATTCCTCATTGTTTCATACCATTACCAGCTCTATTTAATCCATTCGAAAATCTTCTTCAATTTGTATATGTGATTTTCGTTTGCAGCTTTTCCTTCGTTTCAAATTCCCTCTCTTTTATTCCGGTCTATTAAGTCCCTGTATTCCACTCGCTGTCTTACAACAGTTCACAGTGGATGCATGACCCAATTTCGGCCATGTCCAACTCGTTGTCTCAACTGACGGAGGGGACGGCCTCAGGGGGAAGATGCAGGACACACTTCAATTTAAACTATAAGCCACTTCAGATCGCTCAGCAGGTGAAATGGCATTGCTCAGCGGAGCGGCTTCACCTTTGTCACAGCATTTGACAGCGAGACCCTGCCACGCCCCAGCCCCCTACAACGCCCCTACACACCTCACACCTCATGCCTTGGCATCCGGCATCCATCGCACAATGCCTGCCAGCTGATGCGCGCTTCCGTTGGAGTAAACTCTTCGCCAGATCGCAGTAGCAGCGGCAGCAGGTGCGTCAAGGAGGCGCGTATCGGAGCCAGAGACTGTTGCTTAAGCTGTGCGCCAAGTGTTCAATATATCAATCAAAGGTGTTGAAAATAAATGAAAAATGTGTCGAAAGTTTATCATTGCCAGCCGAGGCAGGCAGCCCAGCCCCCCCATCTTTCGAACCCATCGTCAGCGTCAGCGTCAGCGACACCGACAACGACAACGGATTTTCCTTTGCAATTTTCCGAGAACGCTTCCCAAGCAAATGGGGCGTAAAAATAAAGTATCATGAAGAGGTAGCAAAACGACATGAAACTTTTTCCAAATCGATTAAGCTGTGACAACCTGCACAGCGCACAACGCACGCAGCGCCCTTCACAAAGTGTTTAAGGTTAACGTTTGAAAAGTGAAAAGAATTTCCACCAAGTCGCCTAACTCAGCCTCCATTCTCCCCTGCTGCAATTTTCCAAGGCTAACCACAAGAATTGCAAACGTAGACGCAGACGGAGTCGCAGCTGGCGAAGCGAGCCGCAGAGACCTTGGCCAAGCCCTGAGCTGCATTTTACCTATGCAGCGGAAACAATTTTTTTTTTTTTTTTTTTTTTGAAAATCTGTCGAAAATTGTGCACTGGAAATAAGCCCCAGCACACAAATAAAACGAGAACGTTGCACAGGCGACGCCATTTGCCAGTCAACTTTCTGGTCGAAACTTTGGAAATGCAGCGAAGAGTACAATAAAAGTTGGGAAGTTCGAAAGCGGAACTTGTTGATACCCTTCGTGGAAGGAATAAACACATCATGAACTTTTTTTCAATATTTTTAATGCCTGTTCCAGTAAATTTGAAAAATCACTAAAGAAAATAGATAGATAGATCCGTAAGTTTAACAGATTTGTAAAAAAATCTTTCTTTTTTCGATAGATAAATAAGTTTTAAATAATATTTTACCAATTGCCCTAAGTTTAGAATAACATCTTCACAGTCTAACAGATTTATTTCTTAGAAATAATTTACTGCCCAAAAAAGTATGCAATATTTTTGTAAATGGCTAAAAATCATAGCAAAATTTTCATTCATGCTTCTTTTTGGCTTGGAACCAGTTAAAACATTATAAGCAGAACAAACTTTTTACATATATTTGAAGGCATCCCATTGATTTATTTATAATTTCTGCATCGCCTTTTCTACTTTCTTTTCGTATTTTTAACTGTAATTCAATTTAAAGTTCTCCTCTAGTTTATACAACCCTTTTTTCTGCAAGTGTATAAACAGAATGTAACGTTAAGCAAGGGCACAAGATATTGGCAAAAGTGAAGTAGAAAATTCTGCTGACTACTGCCAGGAGCAGCAGCAACAGCAGTAGAAGAGGCTCCTAGCCAAAATCGAAAGGAGTCCCTTTCCCCCTTCCCCACTATCCTCCTCACTCCCCAAATAAAGCTTTTGGCTTAAGCGTCGCACTTCACTTAACTTTTTTTTTTTGGGGAGAAAGAAGGTCTGAGGGCAGCGGGTCACTTTGATGGGGACTATGCGAATTCTCCAGTGTTTTGCTTTTGGTCAAGTATGATTGGAATTTTATATGGCACAGGAGGTTCGAAGGACTTCGACGACGACGACGACGTCAAAATGGCCAACACGTAGCGCGGGCAGCTCGAAGTCAGTTCAAGTGTTTGACTTTTAGTTGGTTGGGTTCGATTCGATTCGTTTCGATTCGAGGGCTGTGGCTGTGGCTGTGGCTGCTTAAAAGCATTTTGCAGAGCATAGCAAATTGTTACTTGCTCTCACTGCTCGTATTATTATTAATTTATGTATGGCGTAGTTCGATCAAATCAATAAACTAGTCACGTTTGTAACAGCTCGAGTCGGAGTCAGTGTCGAAGCCAGCGGAAACACAATGGCAAAACCGGAAGCTCTTCTGCTCTGCACACACACAACAAACAAAAGGCCATTTGCAACTTGTTGTCTAGATGGGAAAAGGAAGAGACTGTTGCGAGACTGGCGCAAAAAGAATGCTTAATTTATGTGCGCTTATCAAAATGGCGCTAATTGAAAATTAGCCTGTTATCATGCAATTATCTATAGACTCTCAGTTTGCGCTTCCCCCCACTCTCTCTTCATTTTCTCTGCTCGACCAAATTCAATTTCCACATCTGATAGATAAGCGAGCAAATGAAGCTCACATCTCGAGCGGAAGCACGAACCAGGCTCATTTATAGATGCCGCGTAGGATGTGCGAGCATTGGGTTGAGTATTTTGATTTGTGCGCCCAGAGATTCGTGGCGATAAACGTATCGTGGCGCAAATTAAGAGAGAGCTAGCGCGACTCCACTTCAGCTGCATGATGAGTCATGCAACGCAGCAAGGGGTAGGGTGCAGAAGAAAGGGGAAGTACCGGTTAATAGACCGTGCTACGTAAAATTTATGACCAAATAAACTGAAGGCGCTTAGCAAACACATGTGGGTGGGAGCAGTTGTGCGTGAATTGGTTAACAATTGCAACTTGGTGTTGCCAAAGGGGTTGATTTGGTAAGGGAATAAAAAGTTACAGTTTAAATTATGGATTATTTCCAAGTGGCAAAAGATGTAAAAGTTGTTCTTATGATTTCAGGTAGAAGATCCCAAGTCTGTCTCAAACCCTTTTTCGTATATTTTCTTACCTGTGAAATGATGAATTTCCAGTTTCAGAAGTCCTCGCCATAAATTGACGATAAAGTTTTGAAACGTCAAAACCAACCCACCTGGCGGATTAGGTAACCCGCCAAATTTTTGAAATTAAGCTACCTGATTGCCCTCCCATAAACCAGATGTCCATCACCTCCACACCTGATAGTTTTGACCTAATCTGGGTAAGCAAGTCCTGCAGTACCTGATACAGGATCAGGATCTACCGAAAGGGGTATAAATGGCGTGCCAATTCTGAGCTTGTCATCAGTATCAATCGAAAAGTTACCAGTGATAGACATGGAAGACATCTGCCGTATTTGCTTGTGCAGCTCTGCCCTCATGGACATTTTCCCGAGGAAAACAACCTCTTTCCAGACTGACCCTAGTCTAGCGCTGAAGATAATGGAGTGTGTCCAGTACGAGATACGAGAGGACGACAATCAGCCACAGAAAATATGCATAAAGTGTATTCTTAACGCCGAAACTGCATTCCAATTTAAACGAACTTGTGATCGAACGTAACGTTTGTTGAATTTAAAATGGAAGGAAGAGGAAATTTTCACAATGGAACAGACAGAAAACGCTGACGAATTAGAAAAACCACTGGGATATTATCCTAAAGCTGAGCATAGTACAAGCCAAATGCCGAAAATTAGGTTGGTAAAGATTGAAGATCTTTTGGCGGTTCATACTTTGAACAACGATATACCAATGAATGCAGTAGATAAGCTTGAAAACTCTCAAGGCGGCAAGCTAAGGGATACAAAAGCAAAGAACATTTGCAGTAAAAAGTCCACAAAAAAGCCGATATCGAAAGCGCCTGCAAAGAGAATCATCCAGGCTACTCTTTTAAGGAAGAGCTCAAGGCTTCGCACCGGGGACAATCACTTCAAGTGTCCACACTGTCCAGCCAAATTTAAGATGCAAATTAACCTTAACTGCCACCTCGACTCGCACACCAATCCAGAACTAATTGAGGTGGAAAACATTATGAAAAAACAAAGAAAGTCAATAAGAAAATTGCCTAAAAATTGTAATTTTTAATTATCAGTGTATTGTAATTAATTAAGCAATTTATAAATTAAAATATTAATAAAAAAAGTAACACATAAAAGTTAGTTTCACTCATCAAAGTAATAATATTTTTAAATATAGATAATATAATTTTCTCTAAAAATTAAATCAACACAATTTAAGGAAAACAATTAAAAGGCCAACAAGGTTCTTTTGTTTTGCCCATAAAAATTGCTCAATGATCGAATTTATTAGCATGCAATGAATTTCAATTCCCGTTTCTACTCGCCCTCTCGTATCCTGTGACAATTCTATGAGGCGGAACATTTCATGGCAATCGCTAGCGAAAACATTTTGAATTTTATTACATTCCTTAACATTTTTTTGCATACCTGTGCGGAATGTGTATTATTTGGGAAATTTCATATACTCCACGTACTATATATATATTTAATAATTTCTTTGTGATGCAACCGTCTGTGCGCATCACAATAAATATTAATACAACTTTCTAGTTGGGCTGGAAAAAACTTTAAAATTCTACTGCAATGCAGTTCAAAGTGGAAAATTTGCGTAAAAAATGTCGGGCAATAAAAACTAATCAAATAAATGAACAAAATGACCAGAACAACAACAAAAACAAAAACAACGTGAGAAAAAGGAATAGCAATTGCGGAATAAATGCCACAAACAATTGACAATAAACTACACGACATATGTGTGCACACACACGCACACGCACACGCATAAGTACGTGTGTATAGGTATAAACATGCTGATATGTGGACTCACATTTGTTTGCATGTGTCAGTGATATAAATAAAATTAAAAGAGAGAAGCAGCAGCAGCAAAAACAGCAAAAAAAGGCGGAGGGTGGCAGAAGGGAGGAGGATGGAGAGAGAGAAGCATCAGAGCAAATAATAAATAAACTACAGTTCATGTCATGTCAGCAACAAGAGGAACAACAAACTGCCAAAATGAAATTGGTAAGAGAAAAGAGGAGCATGGAAAAACAAGCCAAAAGAAACGAAACGCGTCCAAAGGAAGGCAGAAAAAAAGAGAAGAAGAATACTATATGTGGCACAAGTGAAACTGCGACGAGTTATATACAGATGCGTGTAGTTAAATTAATGAGGCCTTTAAGTTGCCCCATTTGTACGGACCAAGGGAAATTGAAATAGCCCATATTTCTCTAACAGTAAAATTAACGTTCAGACAAAAACGAAAAGGAAACGAGAGAGATCTACTCGATAATAAACAAATTGAGCGAGCTATTTTTCTGAGTTTATTAGTCGCAAATGAAGCTTGAAGCTTTTAAAAGAAAAGCGATAGGCAGAAAAACATCTTAATTATTATATATGATATACAGATAGGAATTTAAGTTTTAAATGTAGACAGAAATTTAAGAAACGAAAGAAAATAGCAAAAGGACAACAAAAAGAAATAAAACCATATATATTATAGAGTATAATAGAGTTTGGACTTAAAACTGTACATTTTAAAAAATACTATCGCCTTAAATAAAACAATAAAGGAGAGCTACAAACTCACTTGGTTTTGACCGTATAAATATTATAATCATAAAATACTAAACGAAGGTAAATCCATCAATATAATAATATACAGTAGCATTTTCAGCACCATTACTATTGGTACTATCGGAACTATTGATTTTAATGTTTTTAAAAAATAAATAATTATGCCATTGAACAGTTAGTCATATAGCTGAAGTTATTTTTGTACCATTCGACCATTGAAAATGGTCAAAAATGGTATACTAAATGTATGTAACAGGCAGAAGGAGGCGTGGCAGACCCCACAAAGTATACATATTCTGACTCAAGACCACTAGCTGAGTCGATTGAGCCGTGTCCGTCTGTCTGTCCGTCTTTCTGTCTGTTCGTTTGAACTTCTAGAACTCAGCTATTACAAAAGCAAGAGACACCATATTTCACATGAAGGTTCCTGTATATCATAGGTAGATCGAGTTTATTTTCAATTTTTGATGCCACGCCCACCGCCCACGCAAATCGATAATTTACGATTATTAGGAAGTTACAGCTTTCTGCTTTGGTACGAACATAGATAATTAAAATTTAAATCTATTCGCAAAATTACACTCCAATCGGACGATAAGCACAGTAGTTATCCACTGCTTCCACTGCTTGCGCCTGTGCTGGTCGTAGCGTGTATACAGTCGCTTGCTATGTTTTCACATGTAGATGGCGCTCTTCAAAGATAGATCTGATTTAAACAATAGGTGGCGGTGATGAAATTGAATGTTTGATAATTTGTTTCGAAACTGGGCGAATGGTATCTTACTGTCAAGCGCGCTCGACTGTATCTTTCTTTACTTGTTAAATATTATAATAAGGCTTACATAATTGTTGTATTAATACTAGTTTCGTAACTCTAGAGCCTATGTAAGTTGGATTTTTATCTGTTCATGCTTCCTTGCTTCTTTCAAATATTAAAAAAAATCGTCATACTATCGAACAGTTAGTTTCTTGTAAATTATTCAATTTGGGTTCACATGATTTGAAAGTTTTCAGTTTTACAACTCTATAGCCTAAGTATGTTTGTTTTCCATTGGTTTCAAAAATTTTCCTAACTATCTAAGTAGATTTAAGTATACCAAGCTAGGATTAAGTAATAAAACTGCGCAATCCCAATAACGTTGTCGAACTGCAGCATTTATCTAGCCTCCCTTCCTCACCCCATGGTGATCCCGTCTCGATGCCAGCTGGCATAAAACTCCTTTTGCCATGCCTGATGAACGAATGCTTTTAGCCTTGCTTTGACTTTTATAAGCCAAGTTGCTCCCGCGGTTCACATTTCATCAAACTCACAAATGTTAGACAAATGTTGCCAGGAAGAGAGAGAGGTAGTAAGAGAGGGGGAAGGAGAGGCAAAAGGGGTGTGCAGCATTTGGTTTGGATTATTTTGGCACGTGCAACGCATCTGGGAATCGCGGCAAGGGCGGCGCTTTTTGCTTTGCTCATGGAAATGGGAACAGGGAATCGCATATCTATAGACGCGATCTATGTGAATGCTTCGTGTTGCTGCGCGTTATTGCAATATTGCTAAAAGCCGCCGATGATGACGCGACTTCAACTCAATTATCAAACTTTTGGATGCCAATTCCAGTTGAGCCCGTGCCTGGACCTGGACCTGGAGCTGGACTCGCACGGACAACTCACACATGCAGGCATATTTTTCGGGAATAAACGTGCGGACCATGCTGGCAGCGCAGTCCGTCCCGGGTCCGCTCAAACGGCAAACGGAAATGGATTTTTGATTGAGTGCACAATAAAATGTGAAATGCATTTTACAGCTCAAAAACAGACAACAGCGCAAAAGAGGAATAAAAAAAATGAGTGGAAAACTCACACAAACTCCGGCAAATTGCGAACTCGAAGTGGAGTTTAGCGCCGGAGTAGACCACCCCCACCTCCCCCTCCATCCCTCATACTTAAACGTATCCGTATATTGTACATATATATATTTTATATTTGTTTCCTTTTGCAGATGTCCGAAATTGTTGCAATTGAAATGAAACTGGCTGTGCGGCATTATTGCAAATTGAGCGGCGCATCAGAGCGTTGTGGCCCCCTCCCCCACTCGGACACCCCTTGAATCCCCCCTTGAAGCTTTTTAATTTGCGCAGAAAGTTGCGATTTATTTGCTTTGGCCAGCCATATTGATGCCGCCATCATGAAAGTCAATTTATTTCATTATAAAGTGCATAGGTTTTTGGATCGCCCAAATGCCCATTGCTTTTGCTCTGTTTCTTCTATTTTTTATGGCGCATATTTGGTGAAATTTATTGGCCTCATGGCTAACAAATTGCGAGCACAATGTCGGAAAAATTATAGCCTCGACGTCGACATCAACGTCAGCGTGAATGCAATAAAAACGAAAGAGAGATAAATCAGCTCAACACGTCGAAGTGTTGATACGCTTTACTAATTATTATGTTATTATATATATATTATTATATAATTATATTATTATATTATTTTTTTAAATATTTTCTAAATAAATTTCTTAAAAAAATTTCCTTGAATTAATAAGCTAAGCTAAGGGATTTACTTAACTAATCTAGAAGAAAGTCAAAAACTTCTCGAAAGAGAAAAATTTTAGCGTACTCAAAATAAATGTAAATATGCTTTAAAAAATATGAATAGAAATTTGATTTACTGCTTTGGTTTTGTTAGCTCTAATTGATAAATAAAGCTAAATAATTTATAGCTTTTTCTAATAAATTTTAAAAATTATTTATTTCAACATTTTTGGAAAAATACCCAAATCAATTAGCATGATAAACGTAGAGTTGGAGAAACCTTTTACATTTTTTAATAATTACTAAATATTTAAAAAATTAGAATAGTGTAAGAAATGAGCTATATTATCTCAAAGAAGAGTATGCTATGGTACATTCAATATAGGATATGAGCTGGCTAAACATTCGCCCTGCTTAACATAAAAGTAAGTCAACTGCAGAGGAAGCAGAAGAAGCAACGCAGGCAGAGAAGGGAAAAATGAGACCATGAGAGTCAACGCGTTTTGGCATTCAGTCAGTCAGACAATCGGGGAAACGTTGCCAATTTCAATATAGAGCCAAATTATGCTGGCAACTTCGTGGGGCAACGTGGAACGGGACGTGCGTCTGCTATAGATACGTCGATGGCTTGCAAAATTCGGTCTAGACGTTGTCTAATGACAAACGCAAACCACAAAAGATGTCAACGACGTCGACTAGGAAAAGGCAAAGGCAAAGAACGAACGGCGACAGGAGCAAATGTTATGCAAGTCAGTCAAGGCAGAGCCAAGTCAAATGGAAATGCTCCCGTCCAAAGAAGTCATGCCCGGGTCCTGACCTCTGGCCCTGTCTCGCTTCCAGTCCCTGCCCTGGCTGACAGTGAATGCAAAATAAATAAACTCAACTTTAAATAAAACTCATCGATGACTTCGACTCTGTCTATGCCGGCTAATGCCAATGGACAAGCTTGCAGGGAATGATGAATCCAAACTCGGAATTCATAAATTGCACGCAAAATGAACAAAATGAACAAAACTAAAAATGCTTGAAATGAACAAAAAAGATTTGGCCCATCATCATTATTTATGCGCTCGGTTTGCAGACCGACCCGACAAAAATAAAAGACAATCAATGACGACGTCGTTTAACTTTAAAAGCCAAATTTGCATAGAAAGAGATAGACGGTCGCACTATTCACAAATTAATATGCAAATCAGAGGGAAAAAAGAGATAGAGAGAAATAGAACGAAGAAAAAGAGAACATTCCATGGCAGCATCGCCTGTTGCGATCTAGAGAAACTTTTAGCCGGCAAACTTCTTTTTCGCTATAAAATCGGAATGCTATGCTAAAAGCAGTTTCAGTATTATTTTCGAAACGAACATGAAACGATCTTTTAGTTTACTATGCGGAGGTGCGTTTAAGCAAGTTTTATTATAATACTAAGTGAACATCTAAGTAAACTTAAGTGAAATTTTGTATGAATATGAATATCAAATAGGAAAAACATATGATATGAATTTAATGCAAATTTGCTTAGTGAGTTACTAAAAAATTAAGAAATGAGTGCTCTTAAAATTTTGAAATTTATATAAAATGTTAAACATAAAAACTTAGAAACTTAAGAACTCCCACCTCATTGAAAACAGAAAACATTTTCATCTAACTCCAAGCAAACTTGTCTTTCGTTCAACTTTCTACGCCAAGCGAGACTAATTTGAAACGAGTTTTCAATATGTAAAATATTCTACAAAATTTCGATGAGCTATGAAACTGAGCTGAGCTGCCCAACTAAGTAAGGTTCGAGCATGGAACTTTCTCAACGCAACCCACACTAAACCATACCCAAAACGGATACGCAGAAGGACTTGGGACATTCAGAAAACTGTGCGAGAAAAAAGATGGGGACAAGGCCAAGCGATTTACATGAATATGCATGCAAGAAAGAGCCAGAGCGAAATTCTACGAAATGTGTCCCAGGGTGTTTTCGCGAAATCCCTACGAAACGCCACAAAACCCAACGAGACGCGACGACGGGGACGGGGACATGATCTAAGCCGTGTCTGTGTCTGCGTCTGCGTTTGCGGATCACTCGGCGCTAAGTTGGCTGCCTTAATTGAGGCTTAAGCCATACCGAACACACCGCAGCTGCATGGGCGGTTAGCGGTACCCAATGTCCTAGTCCTCGTCGTAAAGCCATAAAACAAATTGTGGAAATTCCCAGACGGCCGAGCGAACGCGGAAAACACCAAATGAAAAGCCTGCAAATCTTTCGTTTATGACCCACACACGCGCCCGGCGAACACGCGCTAATGAGCTGCACTACCTGCACTAACGGCCAAAAGAGGGTCCTGCTACCTGCCTGCTATATAAGGATGCGCTGCACAGGTTTGTCACCAGCAAACGCAAGCAGCACTTCAAGATGAGCAGACAACATCTCTTAAAGAACAAACCGGAGAAGAAGCGGGAGAAGATACTGAACAAGCCAACCAAAGCCAAACATCAACTGGATAAGCTAAAGAAGCATCCGGCAAAGAAACCAAAGTCCAAGCCAAAGGCATCCCATAACACTAGCTTCGGCTATCAGCTCTATTTGTATCGCCAGGAGCTGCGACGTCCCACTGCGGAGTTCTCTTATCTACGTAGATCAAAGGCCAAGATTGTGTTAACGCATCATTTGATAGCCGAGAACCTGGGACAGTTTAGTAACCTATGCAGCGTGGATGATCTCAAGGTGCTAAGCCGTGAGGTGCAGTTCAAGAAGCGCCTGTGCACCCAGGTGGAACGTTTGGAAGAATATCGTGCACTTGGACTAACCGAAATGGTGCTCAATGGCAAAAAGACACCGCTCTAACTGCGGATCGAACCTATTCTGTGGTAATTTTTGTGTGTGTTGTGTGTAACTCTCCCCATCTCTCTGGAACTATCCAGTACATTAGCTCTTAAGTCACTTTTAGACTGTAATATTTTATAAAATAAAATATGACATAGAAATTTATGTTTACTTTTCTCGAAACACCATGCAAAACATTCGCAGTTGCGCTTGTCTGCAGCAGCATCTGTGCGCCCCTAAATGAAACCCTTGCTGAGGTGAAGGATGTGGAGGAAGCTCAGAGGCTGCAGACCCTTTTGGATGGCGAGAATGTGAACTTCACTTTGTTGCCCAGCTCCACTGCTAGTCCCAAGACGGAGTCCAGTACCGACTTCCATGCGCAACGCCTGCCGCTGCTCTCCGCCGAGGAGTTCAACAAATTGAGTGAAGATGCCAATCCGTTGCACTTTCTAAAGCAGGAGAAGCAGGAAACGAAGGCGCAGGTGAGCTAAGCTTGGAGGTTTACTGTGCTAAGAATTCTGCTAACTGTTTTTCCCACTATTTCCTTTAGGTCATTCCTCCGACAACAGATCCTACCCCCAGCAAACCTGACTTTGTTGCCGGCACTCCCATTTACATCACCATTCCCATCTATATCAACACCGCGGGCAAAGTTCCCATCAGCTTGACCATTGGCGAACAGGAACTGCCACTGCATGAGCATCACCAGCAGCGTCTCAGTTCAAGCCATAAGACGAGAAACCATCAGACTAAATCACCCAACTCCTACTTCAATCGACTGCTGCAACCCATTGAGCCCAGCAAGCGACGCACCACAAATCGTCATCGCAGCCAGAGCCGCAGCAAGATTCAAGCGGAGAAGGAGCAGCAGGCAGTGTGAAAGTGACAGACAAAATGTTTAATAATTTTTTTTTTTTTGTGTATTTTCAAACTATAAACTAACAATAAATAGTTGCTATAAAGATAGTTAAAGCGGATTCCTAAACTGCATTGGAGGCAGGAGCCGCTGCTTCCAAAGGCTTCTTCTGCTCGTTCTTTGCAGGAGTCTCAGCTGGAGTTTCAGCAGGGGAGGCAGCTACAGCAGCTTCTTCTACCTCAGCTGGCTTCACTGACTCGCCAGTTGCCTCTTCGGGCTTCTTATCCTCCTGTCCCTCCACGGCAGCTGGTGCAGCCGTTGAAGCCGCCTCATCCTCATCATCGTCGGCGGCATCGATAACCTGCTCGATGGTTTGTTGTATGAAATGCTCGAACAGTTGGAAATACTGCAGCGCATTGTTGGCCACCTGCTCGGTGGGCAGACCCGTGGTGACCTTCTTAAGGGCATCGCGGATGAGCACCAGCACAGGCTTGCGGGTTGTGGGCACCGCGCCGGCAGTGGGAATTGCAGTGACTTCCTCCACAGGGGCAGCTTCAGATTCAGCTGCCGTTTCTGTCTGAGCTGTGGTCTCCTTTGCGGGCTCTGCAGCCTGAGCCTCAGCCTCAGCTTCGCGACGTCTTCGGATTAACGATTCCTCATCGTCGTCATCGTCATCGTTTTCCTCATCGTCGTCGTCATCGTTTTCATCCGAATCGCTTTGCTTCTTTACGCCAGCTGCCGCCGCCGCCGGCTCCTCCTCATCATCATCCTCTTGCTCCTCATCGCTTTCCGCACTGGAGTTCTGCACCGCTGCAGCCTTTCTTGAAGCGGGAAAATCGCTATCCTTGGCTACATCTTGGTTCATTTTGGCGGGCGCTGCGCTCACAGCTATGGCCAAGATGAGCAGGGCAGCTGTGGTGCAGATGAGTTAATGTTGAGACGTAGCCAAAAAGGGGCGAGGGGAGGGAAGACTTACCCAACGTCATGTAAATGTGCTTAGCCATGGTAAATCCTTATTGTATACGCTATGGTAACCAGTTGACTTTTGCAGTTTTGCAGTCTTTATGAGCGAATCCAGCGCTTTGCTTTCGCTTTTTATAGCCATGCGACGGCTGTGGTTGCTTTTGTTGTTTTTGTTGCTGTTGACCAAAATGAAAGTAAACATTAAGCCAAGCCAAGCCAGGCCCGGCTAGGCTGGCGCTGAGCGCGCACTGAAGAGGTCTCTGGGCACATTCGATTTTCGGTCTTCGGTCTTCGGCCGCTTTTACTGCAACTTCTTCTGCTCGTGCTCTCAGAGAGAGCACTGCGACTCCGACGCTTTTGTTTACCTCGTTTTTTTTTCTACACAACACACACGACAAAAGAAACCGAAATCATTTATTTAAAAATTCGGTTTCTGGTCACTTCTTTCATAAATTTTCGTTTTTTGTTTATTATTCCAAGCCGAAAACTTTTGCTCGCCTCGTCTCGTCTGGTTAGCCTGTTTACGGCTGTTTGGCCAAGGCATTAGCAACCATTTGCCATCAGTTGCGGGTGTTACGCGGCAGACTCCACTTCCAACACTTCCCGTTGTCTCTTAGGTTTATATGTAAATAGGTATCACGCACAAAGGGACTTTTCTTCTTCTCTACGCACAGCATGACGCACCTAATTGACTGATTAAGCCACCTCCTTCTCCTCCGCCTCTGACAATCAGTCATTGCTCTCTGCACACACAATTATGCAATAATTAGAGCCCAGACTTTTTTCCATAATTTATTGTATATGCATATCATTATAAATATTATTATTATGTTTCTGTATTTGTTTATTCATCTGCGTCAGCTGTGCCCAACTTTCTAATGCACTTTGGAAATTCGAAAACTTTTCCATAATTTTAAAACCAAACTGAAACTGATAACACAGCGAGCTGTGGGGGATCACGAGTCGCATGAATCATAATTCAAAGCAATCCCAAGACACATCATCTAGAGTGCAGTATATCATTTATGGACAATTTATCGCTAAACAAAACCTACAATACTTTTTTCTTTGGAAGAGTTTTCTACGTTTTATCAGTCAACCCTCAACTTATGTTCAACTATTATCTCAATTTGCATTATCAACTTTCTAATATCGAATTGATGTGCATTTTATCTTTATCTTTCCTAGGAATATTATAATTAGTTCGACTTGTAAAACAACACTGTAAGAAAAACTGGGAATTAAGCGGGCATTGATTGATATAAAATATAATTTATATTATTATTTCAAATAATCTTATATTATAAGATACTTATTGATAAGTTTTTTGTCTACATTTAAATTTTATAAATTGCGTCCAAAATGTATTTAAAAAGTTTGCTTTTAATTGGATATTTTATAAAGAATAAAGTAAGTTACAAATTATTATTTTAATAATAGGAATTTAAGATCAATATATATTTACCACTATAATTTATTTATTATGAAACTGTCTTAAAAGATGATTTAAAAATATAAATTAAATTTTCTAGATTTTCAAGGAAAATAGGAAACCATATTTTATGTTTTTTTAAATAAAATAATAGTAGTTAATTTAAATATGGATACTAAACACACAAACGTAAATGAATGCTCCATCAGCTACCACCTACTTTATGTAACTTTAGATCTTTACTTAAGTCCCTCATCGCGACACACCACAATGTTAATCTGTCCCCTCCTACCTTTCGGCGATTAATACTTGTTTTTTTTTTTTGAATATGTGTATTCAGGCACAAAATTCTACGAAAAGAGCATGTCTGGAGATAGCAACAATATATTATACCTTAAACTTTATGCATTTTCAATGTGGAAAATGCTTTTAGCCGTGACGCACCTAAACCGTTATAAAAGAAGCTCGTGGCGCTGCCTGCATGGGATGATGACTTTCATAAGAGATAAGACCAGAAAAAAATATGTAGATTTAAAGTAATAAAAGCTATTTTCTTCTCGTACATTCGCCTTAGAAAGCTCAATGCCTAGAAACTGGGTCACAGTCTATCGGCCTGAAGATCTATAATCAGAGAACAAATTAAACAAATTTCGATTCAACCACAAAAGGTACCGTAATTAGAACAGCAATTACGTTGTTTACACTAGGAGCGGGAGGAGGGGCTGCCCCAGGGAAAAGGGAGAGAGAGAGGCTGATGTAGAACCCGTTGAGCCGCAACAATAACAACTTCTGGTTAGTGATAACAAGCAGATTGATTGGATTGGATGAGGTTGATGATGAGTTGAGGAAACTATGCAGAGCAGCAGCTGGCAAGACACTCGAATCGAGAATTGTACGTGCCCATAAAACAAGATCACTAAACCTTTCTGATTGACCCAATTCGGAACCGGCTTGAGGAGCCAAGCTGCGCTTCCAACGTGGTGGGCGCAGGCAGCAAGCAGCAGGCAAGGTGCTAAACAGCCAACCAGTTCGAGACCAACATTCTAGATGGCTATCAGAGAGCAGACAGAGTAGAAGGGGAGTAGTGGGAGGGGCAGAGGAAGAACGGGGGCCCAAAGGGTACTGATAAATGACGACCACATGAGCTTGCATAAAAAATTTCACCAAAGAAGCAACTTTGCATACTTTCCTTGCGTACAGCAGAAACAGAAACAGAAACAAACAAACAAAACCGAAGCAACAGAAACAGAAGCCGCAGCAGCAGAAGAAGAGGAAGCAACAGAAAAAAGAAAGAGGGAGGGAGGTAGGTAGGCAGGCAGGCAGGTAGGTGGGCAGGTACAGACAGAGAGAAAAATAACAGCTTTTAAACGCGATTACCAAGAAAACCGGTAAAGGAAAAAGAATTCCCCGCCCAAGATGCGCGGTTAGACGCGGTACTTAAGCCGCCGCTCACAACAAGATGTGATCAGTTGTCGTCGCAGCGAGCAGCTGTTAAGATCACCTCGAGAACGAACCAAGAAGAAGACACCTTAGAGAAGATGAAACCTTACCAACTTGCGTGCATCGTAGGTAAGTACAAGTCACAGGATTGGTTACCCCCAGGTAGTTCTTGGAACTCATTCGCTTTCCTTTTTTGTTGCATTCCAGTTGCAACTTTGTTGCTGCTGCAGCCTGACAGCATCGAGGCAAAGCGTCGCAAGCACAAGGGCAGCAGCGGGGATCATCATGATTCGCATCGCTCGAAGACCAAGACCAAGTGGTCTACCTCAACGGATCTGGGCGGCAGCAATGCACAGGTGGCCAGCGAGGAGCATGGCTACTATGTGAAGCGCACCTATTCGCCCCTGGCTGGTGGTGATGGCAAACGCAAGAGTCCACCCTATCTGGCTATACCGATTGCCTGGTTTGGCTGTGAGGCAGGCAAGGAGGCCTGTCAACAGGCTAGCAACTCGGCGGCCATCAACAGCCCCGCCCATGCCTTGAGCGAGGGTTACCTCTGTGACGATGATTGCGAAGATGCCTACGAACCCATCTGTGGCCAGACACCCAACGAGGTAGCCGTCTTCTACAACAAGTGCAAGCTAAATGTGGCCAAGTGTCGCACTCATGGACTCTGGACAGATCTTGCCTACGAGCAGTGCAAGGAGACATACCCCAAGGAGACTGCCTACACCGAGAAGAAGTTCAGATGCTCCCCCTTCTTCCGTGACAACTCCACCAAGGAAATCACACCGACTGAGGAGGCACAGAAGATCGAACACGATCAAATCGAAACAGAAACTGAGACTGAAACGGAATCCGAAAAGGACAAGGACAGCAACGAGAGCAGCGAGGAGGAGCAGGACAAGAAAAAGAACGAGAACGAGAAGAACAACAAGAACGAAAACAAGAAGGAAGACAAGAAGGAGAACGATCAGGAAGAGACAGTGGAACCCATTGCCCTGCCCCTGCAATCGAAACCTGAAGAGATTCCAGTTCCTGCCACCATTGAGGCCATCGCTCTGCCTCCACTGCCCGTAAAGACCACCCCCGAACGCCTGCCAGAGCCAACTCTCGTGAAGGTTGCTGAAACCAAGCCACAGAAGCAGCGTCAACCTGAGATTCAAACTCCAAGCGAACCTCAGACAGAGACTCAGAACCAGCCCCAAATTGAGACCAAGCCTCAGATTCAGGCTCCGCAGAAGCCACAGATCTCTGCCCACATTAAGCCCCAGATCCACGCTAAGCCTCAACCCTTGCCTGCTTTGATCCAGTCACAACTGCAGCACCAAATCCAGCAACAAGTTCAGGCCCAGATCAACGCACAGACTCAGCCCGAAAAGAAGACTGAGACCGAGAAACAGACTGAGACAGAGAAGCAAACTCCAACTGAGAACAAGTCGCAGACTGAGAACCTTATCCAGACCGAGGAGCAAACTCAACCCCAGACCGAGGCTCAAATCGCTCCTGTCAAGACTGTCGAGCACCCACCGCAAGCCACCAAGGTCACAAAGCCTTTGGAAGCTGCCATCGTCGCTAAGGACAAACTCAAATACGTGGTCTCCTAAACAACAAACTAGCTCCTAACTAACGATATTTATTTATTTATTCTCAAAACAAGTTCAAAATAAAAATGTAAAAAAAAAATATCGAGTGGTTTTTGGGTGTTCAAATGGGAAGGAGGTTAGGGTTCTTTGAGTTAAGTCTTTATGACTTGCACTTTAGGGTTTGCTTTGGTTTAGAGAAACAAATAGATTGAAACTTACTTATAGTATCAATTGCCCATATATAATGAGTTATAAAATAAAGCAGTTTTCTTTTTAGCTTTATTAGAGGATTAAAAAATCATGTAAGAAAAGAAAACTATACCTTAAGAACTTCAACAAACTAATTACGTATAACAAATTATTTAAGAAAACAGCAGCACGAAAGAGTATAAACGCGTTCATACAAACATAAATATCTTCTTCTTAAAAAAGATATTATCTTTCAAAATTATTTTTAATTAATAAACAAATCGAATTCTTTAGATCTTTAATAATATTTTAATTATTTGACTTAAGTTTGATATAATAAAACTGCAGAAATCCTTTCGTAGGATTTAGGAAGAAACATATTTTTATTCCAATTAAAAAGTCAAGATTAAAAACATTTCTTATCAACTTTTACTTTGATCATTTAACAAACGAAAGCGATAAAATTTTCCTAACTGTTGTTGTGCCATAAAAACCCAAAGAAAAGCTTTGGTGTTTATTTTCTAGGCCAAGAGGAACTCTTGAAGAAGCAACGTAGGCGGATTGTTATTGTCCCTTGGGAGTATCAAGATGAATTTTCCCAGTGTCATCTGCATCTTGGTAGCTGCAGCAGTTCGTTGAACTGTCAAACAAGTTCTATATATTCTTATGTATGGTATGTGGGGTAAGTAAGTTCTATGGTCTGATTGATGACAATGGGCCACAAATCGTTAAAGCCTCAAGTAGTAAACACTTTTGATTGGGTGTGGGCCACTGCAGTAGGTTGCTCCGCCGGGTGATGTGCTATAAAAGATGCGACAAATGCAACCATTGCGCACAGAAGCCCAACGACTGCAATGGCAAACGGAACAGTGCGAGGAGCAAGCAGTCAGCGCCTTCTGCTGCTGCAACTGCTGCTCCTAAGTGCAGGTGAGCAAAGGTAAACCAGGTTGAAATAATAACAACAACAAGCATATATTACTTGCAGTCTTATGGAGCACTCAAGCGGCGCCCATAGAGTCGGTTACCCATGCGCCGCCATCGCTGGAGGAGGAGCCCGCCGTCGAGGGACGTGCTCAGAAGGGCGAGCAGGAAGTCTTAGCCGATGACGATGACTTGGATGGACGCAGCGCATATGTGAACAATCAATATGTGCCCAATGAACCAGTCGAACTGAACGATGAACAGAATGCTCCGCTCTACGAAATCCTGCAGAAGCAAATGGAGCAAGTGCTGGCGGCCACGGGCCCAGATGTGCCCATCTACGAGGACGACAAGTCGAAGCGACAACGCGAGCAGCAGTTGCCCAACAAGCCGCTCTTCACACACCAAAACAATGAAGCCGATGAGGCAGATGACGATTATGTGGATGAGACGGCATCCGAGTTGGATCAGGGCTACGCAGATGCGGAGAAACCAGATGCAATCGTCGCAGAGGAGCAACTGCCTGGGGCAGATGGTTATCATTTGCCACAAATGAGCAGCAGCAGCGCTAGGCCAATTGAGAGCACCACCGCCAGCACCACCTCAAGCAGCAGCACCACACAGTCACCTAGCAGCTCTAGCACCCTCACTCCCAGCACCAGCACCAGCACCAGCACCACACGTAGTCGCCCTCATCGCAGACGCACCACCAGCACCACAGCGCTGCCTAGAACAACTCGTGGCAAAAACAGTTACCCATCGAAGCCATCGTTTAATCAAACTGAGCTTTCCATCAGCACCACAGCAGCTCCAACTGCAGCGCACCACAAGCAGCGTCCCCAGATTCTCAACGACCCAAAGCCCCATCCTAATAACCTGCCCCATGATCCACAGATCTATCAGCACAAGCGTCGCATCATTTTCAAGACCATCTCCACGGGTTCGCAGTTCGTCAACTCGCCCATTGGAGATCTAATGATCAAATTCTCCATTGGCTTTGCCAAGCCAGCAGGGCAGGGTGTGCCGACGCCCACCAATGAAGCCTTGCGTGCGCTATCCAATAATTTAATACGTAACATTGAGTTGCAGAAACTAAAAAGACTTCAACAGCAAAAGGATTGAAGAAGGAAAATTTAAAAAATTCCAAACAAAAATTTAAAAAAGCACAAACAAATAAAAAATTTATAAACTGCTTAGGCAGTTAAAATCTAATGAGTAATATTAAATATACTATTATGATACTTGTAGAGAAATAAAATATCAAACTATTATAATAGTATAAAAGAAAAGTTAGAAAGGGTTTTCCAATCAATATTCAATTAGGAATCATAATGATGTGTAAACATATTCGAACTGTAAAGGTTTTTATATTTTTTAAATTATTTCGAAATTTAAAAAAAATTTGAAAATATTTTCTTGGTATTTTCAAATAAAAAAGTGTCGTGACTCCACATAATCCCAATTTAAATTTTTAAAACACATTCAATTTGAATAAATATAGATTTATCTCAAAAACCAACATTGCTTGACATGTTTGTTAACTTAAGCGAGATAATGGACAGATAACCGACTCAGTATATAACTATAAGGTGAGGAATTCAGTGTTATGTTCTCTAAGCAGTTTTTTAACAATTATTACATTAATATTTACTAGATACAATGTTTAGTTGCCAAAGCATTGCTCGAAGTCTTTAGACAAGAATGTTGATTGGAAGTCGTTATGAAATTACGAGAATTATGGAAGATATTCTCATCCAAAGCATTTAATGTTGCTTACATATTCGAAGTTGCTTAAGACTATACGTTAACTTTGATCTAATCGTTGTTTTTGTGTTTGAGTCTATCGTTTGCATTACATACATAAAAGTCAGTTGATTCGCTTGCTGCTGTGGGGAAGCATTCCAAATATATGCTTGCACTCTAATGCAGTATAACAGGAAACATTTCAGAGAGAGGAGTGCGCCTCGGGCGCTCCTAACGCACCGGCCAGAACTTAAGGGCCAGCAGTGGCATGGTCACGCCAATGACAATGCTGGAAATCAGATTGACGCTGTGGTTGTCCAGTATGCGCAATCCGCTAACATGACGCACTCCCACACCGGGTGCATCTACAATCTTGCCCTTCTCATTGATGCCCGAGTACTGCAGCAATCCTCCCAGCACCGAGTCCAGTAGCGAACCAAAGAGTCCAGCCAGTCCGCCATACACAATGATGGGCCATTGTGGTGGACTCACTAGCAACATTTTGACATCCACAGTGTAGCGCACAGTCACATAGTAGCCGAATCCAACGAGCAAGCCACCCAGCAGACTGACCGCCACTCCAATGAGTGAAACGCCACCATTTGTGCCACGTGGCACACGTCGCCAGCTGATGATGGAGATGGGATCGCGTTTGGAGAGCACGCTGCCCAGCTCACTGCTCCATGTGTCCCCGTTGCAGCAGGCAAAGGCACTCATCACGGCAATGCCCAGCCAACTGGAGCGATATTCCTTGGCAAAGTCAATTGCACGCTCGCCGCTGCCGCAATCAATCAGGTAGAGCAGCGCCAGCTGCGTGGCCATGCCACCGTTGCACAGCACCTGCACCCAGTTGCGTTGCCCTTCGCCCTCCTTGAAGTCGTGCTCGAACTTGCGTTTTAATTGCGCACGAAATTTGGTAGCACGCGAAGAGCTGAAGAAGAAGACTACAAGGCTGGCAAAGAACGGATGACTTGCTATGGACAGTGCAAAGGCAACGACTACGCCCAAAGCGGCACCAGATTTGCTCACCGAACGGCGGCGCAGCGCCACGGTCATAAGGGCGAGCGGTGCCAGCGTTGAAAACAGCCAACGTGTCGGTGGAATAACGGTGGGTTCTATTAATAAATAAATTTAGCATATAGTACATAATTCCTCATGTATATCAGCTTATCAGACAATAGAAATCTTCTTTACCTCCGTAGCCGCTGCTCCAGAATTTCGAAAAGGCCAAATTTCCCAGCCACATGAACAGTGAAATGGGTATGGAGAGGCCACAGAACAGCAACGGCATCCAGTCGCTGTTAACCATTTTGTAGTTGCTTTGGTTTCGTATTTTATAATATATTTTCGGCAAGCAAGCGAACTTTCATTTTTAATGTAAACAAAAATGGGAATGGAAAGTGTGACCAGCTTTGGCAGAACAGAAAACGACAGGTTGCGCAAGCTGTGTGGTATTTTATAAATACAGCACAGGGTGACTTGTGTGAACTGAGCACACAATTCAAAGCAAGGCGCGAGTTTTGAAACCAAGAGTAATGATTATAACATTTTAAATTCTACAAATAAATTACAAATAATGTAGGATTGAAGCAGAAAAATAAACTAATTAATACTAACGTTTTTATTTGATATTTTCGAAGTGCATTACCATACTAAGACACATTAATATTAAAACTATAATCACAATACCAAGTCAAAGGTCTAAGTAGCTAGCACTCGTTAAGTTTATATTAGGTTTAGAATTTAGTTCTAAATTTAATTTGTTAAAATAAAATAAAAAATAAAATTAATCACAATATGAGTATTCGACATGTTTTCCATTATAAAAATGTCGAGACTTTGGGAAATATTTGTCATTAAAAACTTAACCTCAACTACATAAATGTTCAAAACAAAAATAACCATTTTTAAACAACATAATTCCGTTTGTATAAGCATTTTTCTTTTGTTGCGTAGAGTTCAGGACAATTGGACGCAATAGAACACCAGGGTCGTAATAACACTTTGTTACTGTCAATTTTAAGTGAGCATGCTTTAGCTGAAGAAAATATTCAATTTTCATTCACAGATGCTCCAAATAGATTTTTTTGGGTGCATGCAAATTTATTTCAACAGGCCTAGGCAATTTGTTATTAATGAAAATGAAAATGTTTGCTTCTTGTTGATCTTATCAAATTGGGTTGGTCTGCTGTGGGCGCCTCTCTCAGAGCGCGCGTTTTAATTAAAAATATTTCTAGCCTTGAAACTAGCTCCACAAATGATCAAGCCTTTAGTTATAAGTTGTATTTGTTATGTGTATACAAATGTATGTGGAAGTACAGTTCAATAATCGAAATAATGCTGAACAATCTAAGAGATAAGACCGAACCCAAGAGCGAATCTAACATTGGACTAACATTGTTTCAGACTCGGCTTGGACTACTCGGAGTAGTTAGCTATAAATAGATATGACGATTCTACCAAGTCAGCACTAAGGTTATCAAGCGCAAATTACTTCCGCTTAAATTCGATTAAGGAATCCAAAACAAAACATATCCCCTTCTCTGAGCCCTGCTGGTGCTAACACTAAGTGCCTACTCAAGTCATTGGACGGACAATTGCAACACACACCCCACACACATTCTCAAACCACATGCATATGTAATGAGCCGGTCGCGGGGACACACTTGAAAATGGAAAAGCAGAGAATTGGATACACAATTGCGTATCTTTATATGCTAATAAATGGCCGCACATTTCCCTAAAATGGGTCAAAAGTCTCCCCCATCTGAGGCGATGTTGTAACGCGCAGAGAGCGAGAGGCGCGCACGCCTCAAGCCAAGTGATCGATTGACACGATCAAAGTGTTGATATGTAATGGGATAGACAGCATACAGATACAGATACAGATAGATGTAGACATCGCCATCGACGTCGACTCCGACTGAATGGCACTGGGGACGCGCCATAGCTGAGCGCAGCTCTAAGTGCTCGTCTTCGCTTCGTCTTCATATATTTGAGTGTGTGTAAGTGAGTGAGTATGCGATAAGAACCATTGGCAGAGACAGCGTGACCGTGTGTGTGTGAGTGTGAATCCTACATAAATATTCATGCTGCCACATGCAAATGTATTGAAATTGCTCTTAGCTCCAGTCCGAGAACTTTACGTTTCCACGCTCTACCGCCGCATTACGTTATTCGCAATCCGGCAGTTGTCGCGTTCGGCTGCAGATCGGAACTTTACTTTTGGATCCTCTAGACGCAAGGCGAAGAAGTATGTGCCAAAACTTGTGCAACAAACTGTGGAATACTTATATAAGTGATATCAAAGGATATATGAGAAATCGAGTGATATATCAAGAAAACAAGTTTATAAAAACAAAAATCGTTTTTTTTTGTGCACATATCGATGAAGGGATAAAACAAAGTGCTCATATTAAATTTGCATAAAAAAATATGCATTTATTTCAAAAGGATATCGAAAGCCTATTCTGAATTTAAGGCGGATAAAGTGATATTTTGTGATTATATTTTAAATACTGAAACCTTCAGTGTCTTTAAACTTTAAAACTTTTTCAATCCCCCAAAAAAAACTTTAAAAGTGTCTTTTGAATATGAAATTTAAAAAAATCCACGTGTTTAATGGAAATTTTTATATGTATTTTCAAGTTTCAATAATGGCAAACTTGGATAACTGATAAACAAATCGCAATAAAATAAGGACATGTACAGTTAAATCTATTTCTTGAATAGATAAAGATAACTCAAAATTTGCTAGCTCACGTGATTACATCATCGTCAAAATTAAAATCGGAATCAAGAGCAAGCATAGTTTTTATAGTTTCTTATATTTTGGCATTTGTGTGCTCATTTCAATAAAGTTGCCTCGGTGATAACCCCTTGTGACAGACATTGTGAGAAGCTTAGCGAGCACCAATAATAAAAATATATATGTACAACGTATATAATCGAGAATGTGTGTTGATAATACAATTCAATTTCATATTACAGTTTGCTGGCTGTGTCCACTTCGAGCACGCGTTCCCATTGGATTCAAATTAGATTTATTGAAATGTTGCCCTTTCGATGGGGCATGCTTTTTGGCGTGTTGCTTCTCGTAGCATACGCGCATGGAGCGGCCATAGTAAGTGTCAAAATTGTTAATGAAATTTATGTGTGTGTGTGTGCATTTGCATGAATATACGTATATATACATTTGATGAGTGAAACTAGGGTAGTTCAATGCACATGAACTCAGCCCTATTTGAATGTGATAAGCAACATTGATTGGTTCGATTTGTGACCAAGGTCAGTTTTAGAAACGAAAACGGACAGACACAATTCGAGATAAAGACGGCATTAGCATTGAACTATATTCATATCACCTGCAGGATCAATCATCCATAGATGATGATGCTGAGCTGACTCCCCTGACTGATTTGGAAAGAACCAAACGAAGTGGCAAAGGCTAGTAAGTGCCCCGACAGGACAAACTCTTCTCGGAGCTCTTCTAACACTTTCACTCTCAATTGCAGTATGCGTGGACAAACGCAATCTCAGTACTTAAATTTTGGAAAACCCGAAGAGGATGGCAAGGCGGAGGCAGAGGCCAACGAAAACGGTTCACGATCAACTGTTTGTAAGTCACATAGATCACATTATTAAAATATTTAATCTAGTCAATAATCGAACTGAACTAATGACTTATTCAGCTGGTACCCATGGCATGGGACAAGCCCAGAGTCAATTCTCCTCAGGCGATTGCGGCGATTGCTCTAGTTACCCAGGTGCTGCAGGCGTAGCTCAGTACCCAAGTGGACCCAGCGTAGATAGTAGCCGCATCGGTAGACCCGATGCTATTATTAGCCTACCTGGCGTAGGTAAGGTCCCACCTTGATGGTTGTAAAAAGTAACAATTTAGTTAGACTCTCATTTTGTAAATCTGGTACAGGAGGACAGACAGGAACTGGCCAACCAGGCTATGGAACACAACCAGGACAGTATGGTATTGGTGGAGGAGCGCAACCTGGCCAGCCCGGCTATGGCCGCCAACAGGGAGCAGGATCTCTACCTGGGTATGGAACACAACCCGGAGTTGGAGGACAGCCTGGGATCGGAGGTGGTCAAGCGGGAACTACTGGTGGGCAACCTGGTATAGGACAACAAGTCAGTGGAGCACGTCCTGGGCAGCCGGGCTATGGGGGTCAGACAGGTATTGGAGGTCCGTCCGGAACTAGCGGAGGTCAGCCTGGAGTTAGTGGACAGCATGGCATTGGTGCAGGACAACCCGGCTACGGAACACAGCCTGGAGTTGGAGGGCAATCTGTAGGTCAACCCGGAACTCAGCCTGGAGTTGGTGCTGGTGCAGGTCAGCCAGGATACGGAACTCAGCCTGGAGTTGGAAGTCAGCCCGGTATCGGTGGTGCTCAACCCGGAAGCCACCCTGGTGTTGGTGGAAGACAACCCGGCTATGGAACCCAGCCTGGAGATGGAGGGCAGCCTGGAGTTGGAGGACAGCCTGGGGTAAGAGGACAACCTGGTGTTGGTGGAGGACAACCTGGAGCTGGTGGAGGGCAACCTGGAGTTGGTGGAGCACAACCCGGCTATGGAACACAGCCTGGAGTTGGTGTAGGACAGCCCGGTTATGGAACCCAGCCTGGAGTTGGAGGACAGCCTGGAGTAGGAGGACAACAGGGGGTTGGTAGAGGACAGCCCGGCTATGGAACCCAGCCTGGAGATGGAGGACAGCCTGGAGTTGGAGGACAACCTGGAGTCGGTGAAGGACAACCAGGATATGGAATTCAGCCTGGAGTTGGAGGACAGCCTGGAGTTGGTGGAGGACAACCTGGCTATGGAACTCAGCCTGGAGTTGGTGGAGGACAACTTGGGTATGGAGCCCAGCCTGGAGTTAGTGGAGGACAACCTGGCTATGGAGCCCAGCCTGGAGTTGGTGGTGGACAACCCGGCTATGGAACTCAGGCTGGAGTTGGAGGGCAGCCTGGAGTAGGAGGACAACCTGGAATTGGTGGAGGACAACCCGGGTATGGAACTCAGGCTGGAGTTGGAGGGCAGCCTGGAGTTGGTGGTGGACAACCCGGCTATGGAACTCAGGCTGGAGTTGGAGGGCAGCCTGGAGTAGGAGGACAACCTGGAATTGGTGGAGGACAACCCGGGTATGGAACTCAGACTGGAGTTGGAGGGCAGCCTGGAGTAGGAGGACAACCTGGAATTGGTAGAGGACAACCAGGGTATGGAACTCAACCCGGCTATGGAACTCAGCCTGGAGTTGGTGGTGGACAACCAGGCTATGGAACTCAGGCGGGAGTTGGAGGGCAGCCTGGAGTAGGAGGACAAGCTGGAATTGGTGGAGGACAACCCGGCTACGGAACACAACCTGGTGTTGGGGGACAACCTGGAGCTGGTGGAGGACAATCCGGCTATGGAACTCAACCTGGAGTTGGAGGACAACCTGGAGTTGGTGGAACACAACCCGGCTACGGAATACAGCCTGGAGTTGGAGGACAACCCGGAGTTGGTGGAGGACAACCGGGGTATGGAACTCAACCCGGATTTGGAGGACAGCCTGGAGTTGGTGGTGGACAAACCGGCTATGGAACTCAACCTGGAGTTGGTGGAGGACAGCCCGGCTACGGAACACAGCCTGGAGTTGGAGGACAGTCTGGAGTCGGTACCGGTCAGTCCTGGTACGGAACGCAGCCCGGTTACGGAACTCAACCTGGCGTTGGCGGGCAGGCAGGAATTGGTGGAGGGCAACCTGGCTACGGTACTCAGTCTGGAGTCGGTGCTGGCCAGCCCGGATATGTAAGTCAGCCTGGTGCTGGTGTTGTTCAGCCAGGATACGGATCTCAACCCGGAAGTGGTGCTGGTGGTGTTACTCAACCCGGATATGGAACTCAACCAGGTTTAGGACAACCTGGCTACGGAACTCAGCCAGGAACTGGTGCTAGTCAGCTTGGATACGGAACGCAACCAGGAGTTGGAGGTCAGTATGGATATGGTACTCAGCCAGGAGTGAGCGGGAGTCAACCAGGATATGTCCCTCAAGCCGGCAGGGGTGATCAGCCCGGCGGTGGTGTCCAACCCGGTTATGGTACACAACCTGGAGCAGGTGGACAAGCAGGAATTGGTGGACAGCCCGGATACGGAACCCAGGCTGGAGCCGGTGGACAGCCCGGATACGGGACACAACCTGGAGTAGGCGGACAGCCTGGCATAGGTGGTGTTCAACCGGGCTATGGTACTCAGCCTGGAGCTGTTGGACAACCTGGCGTTGGCGGCGTCCAACCCGGTTATGGTACTCAACCTGGAGCAGCAGGACAAACAGGAATTGGCGGACAACCTGGCTACGGAACTCAGCCCGGAATTGGCGGAGTGCAACCCGGCTATGGTACACAAGCTGGAGCTGGAAGACAGCCTGGCATTGGTGGTGTCCAACCCGGCTATGTTACTCAGCCAGGAGCAGGTGGACAGGCAGGAATTGGTGGACAGCCCGGGTACGGCACACAACCTGGAATAGCCGGGCAGACTGGCATTGGGGGTGTCCAACCAGGCTATGGCACTCAGCCTGGAGCTAGTGGACAGGCAGGAATTGGTGGACAGCCCGGATATGGCACACAACCTGGAGTATCCGGGCAGACTGGCATTGGGGGTGTCCAACCAGGCTATGGCACTCAACCTGGAGCAAGCGGACAGGCAGGAATTGGTGGACAGCCCGGATATGGAACTCAGCCTGGAGGAAGCGGACAGGCTGGAGTTGGTGGACAACCAGGATACGGAACTCAGCCTGGAACAGGCGGACAGGCAGGAATTGGAGGACAGCCCGGATACGGAACTCAACCTGGAGCTGGGGGCATTATCGGAGGGCAACCCGGCTATGGACAGACGGGAATTGGCGGACAACCTGTCTACGGAACTCAGCCTGGAGCAGGCGCACAGCCTGGAATTGGCGGCGTACAACCCGGTTATGGTACACAACCTGGAGTAGGACAGGCTGGAACTAGCGGAGTTCAACCCGGCTATGGTACTCAGCCAGGAGCAGGCGTGCAACCCGGCTATGGTACACAGCCTGGAGCAGGAGGACAACCTGGAACTGGTGGACAACCTGGCGTTGGTGGTGTTCAACCCGGCTATAGTACACAGCCTGGAATTGGTGGAGGTGGCCAGACTGGCAGCACGGAAATTGGTGCTCCAGGGCGATACACAACCGGACCAATAACAGGTGTTGGTGAGTATACCCTTACAAAATACACATTAAAATTAGCTATATATTTTATTACGACCCACAGATGTTACTGGAGTTCCTGGAGCAAGCGGAGGAACCAGTCTTGTACCTGGCAGTGGTGTCGGTAAGTAGTGGATCCTTAAAGGACTTCGAACTGTGTCTCAACTGAACATGTTGTAGTTGTTCCTGGAAGTGCTGGCGCTGGAGGAGCTGATGATGCCTTCTCGCAAGCTGAATCAGCTATTGGAGATGGCCAGGCATCGGCAAGTGCGCAAGGAAAGAAGAATGGAGGCACTGCGAAGACACAAGTGTCTGGCACCTACAGCGCAGGCAGCTCGTTCAGTGCCAGTGCCATGACTTCTGACGCAGATCGTGCGGCAAGCGCACAGGTAACTGGCAACGCTGATGGAGCGATGAGTCAGTCCCAGGGCTCTGGAGGTCCCTCACAGTCGCAAGCTCAAGTTCAACTGAACAACAAGGATGGCGGTACCAAGGCGACTTCACAGAGCGGTGGTCTTATCCACCAAAGTCAGAGCGAAGTTCAAGCCAATGACAAGGGTGGCTTGGCAGATGCCCAATCCAGCGGACCTGGTCAAACCTCATCTCAGGCACAAATCGGTTTCCGTCCCGGTCAGGACAACAATTCGGTCGCTTCGTCAGGAGGTGGTCAAGCATCAGCACAATCAGGCAGCCACTCTGGACAGAGTCAATCTCAAATCCATGGCACATCCAGGTTAGTTTGGTTTTCCAATTTTGCATGGTTAAATTATCACTGAGGTCATTATTTCTTAATAGCTTTGGAGTCTCTTATCATGGCGCTGCGCAGTCTGCTTCAGGCACAAAGGAACAAGTCGCCACGTATCGCGAACAAAACCGCGAGCTCTTCAACAGCATCAGCCAATTTGGCAGCACAGGAGACGCGTTAGTATTGCCTTATACCACCAACTAAAATCAAATCATTAATTTATTTTTGAATTCAGAGTAACCGATCGAGTTGATGCCGTCTACAGTGGTCCACCGCAGCAGGGCGAATCTGAAAGAATCCCTGAACTACAGCTGAGGTCTACGAAAACAAACAAAGAAGACAAAATTGAGAAGGCGGTTCAACCCGCTTTGCCTGCAGATCCTGAAGAAGATGTGGACGATGACGAGGAACCCTACGATGATGATTACGGCGATGATGATTACTACAATGAGAAGCCCGTGAAATTCGAACAGAGTCCTGCCGAAACTAGCCAAACCAAAGCTCAGACACCAACGGGAGCTTCTCAGACCTACACACAAACATCGCCCACACAACAACAACAAGTGGCAGTGGCCAATCCCAGCGCTACCCCCTACACGGTTGTTCAGAATCAAAATGGACGTGTGAATACCTATCCCGTTCGCAGCACAACTGAAAGTGTGCCATCTGGATTCCGTGGCACTGTCAATGTGGAAAAGAAGTTTCACACCAAAGCTCTGGAGCTACACAACACCGACAAGAAGGTTAACATCAGTGCCGATGGAGACAATAACAAACCATCGACTGCTACAGCCGCCCACAAGCCACGAGCACCCGACAGTTATGTGACAGTGACCAAATCTGTAACCGGCAGCATGGATAACTCGAAGAACCCGCCACAGGAGAACAAAAACTTCCAGTCCACATACTACACAAAGTCATCGACATGCGGTTACTTCACCTTCTCGTGCAACATCGTCTACGGCGCAAACGGACGCAGCAAGATCTGTCGTCCCAAGGCGCCCTCGAATGGCAAGTGCTAATGAAAAAGTCGCAGGGCAACGATCGGCCAATTATTTCAACAGTTCAATGGGGCTCAAATTATAATCATCTATAGCTAACCACTAACCTGTTTGTATTTCGTCTTTGCCGCACTTTCTTTAAGCATTTAATTTTAGAATTTTACTGCCATTCACACACAATACGTACACAAACTGTAATTGTAATTAATATTTAATAATAATAAACAACACACACACGCTGCCGTGAAACGTTTGTCGAAAGACCGAAATTCGATCGATTTATTATTATTTCTTGAGCACAAAAGAACAATTAGAAACTTTGCATTTACAGAGTGTTCACAAAAACACGTTTGCAATATTTGAACAGATCAATTTAAAGACATTGCAGTATATAAAATATTGTTTACGCATTGTTTACCTCGATTTACATTAGCTTCACTAGCAGCAGTGTTGCCAGCTCAGCTTTTTCCCGTCAAAACTGGCGGTTTTAAAAATTCCCAAGCGTGTAGCGAGAAATCTAGAAGAATTTTTAACAAGAAACGCTTGATCTGCGGGCTGCAGCTGACATGACGAGCCAGCGGCAGTTCATCAAACAGATGTTTCACGCATACGACTATCGCATTTCAACACCTATCGCCATCTCTTCATTCGATATATATATACATTGTTTACCTCGCTTCTTTTCTTCTTCTTTACTGCGCTTTATTGGCAGTGCTGTACAACTTCAATGTTATTGCGATATTTCGTGCACTTCGTTTCCTTCTATCGATATGCTGCATACATCGCGCAATGCTTCACAGTATCGATTTATTGCAAGCATCGTACCTTATCGATATTGAAACACATGTGAAACTAAGCGAGCCGGCAATTTGTTTTTTGTTGCCGAGCAACAAAGTATTAAAAATCATTCAATTTGTTGAGTCCTGCTAAACAAGTTGCCACTGCTTTCGTCGAAAAAGCGAGAAAAATTAATTCTTATTAGAAAGGAAATCTGAAAAAAGCGGCATAAACATGGGAGAAACAGAAAAAATCGAAGTGCGCGATATCACACGCATTGAGCGTATTGGCGCTCATTCGCACATTCGGGGCCTCGGCCTGGACGATGTGCTGGAGGCGCGTGCTGTCTCGCAAGGCATGGTGGGCCAGAAGGATGCCCGTCGTGCTGCTGGAGTTGTGGTGCAAATGGTGCGCGAGGGTAAGATTGCCGGACGTTGCATTCTTCTTGCTGGCGAGCCAAGTACGGGCAAGACGGCCATTGCCGTTGGCATGGCCCAGGCGTTGGGCACAGAGACACCATTCACCAGCATGTCTGGCTCGGAGATTTACTCACTGGAGATGAGCAAAACTGAGGCCCTATCGCAGGCTTTGCGCAAAAGCATCGGTGTGCGCATTAAGGAGGAGACCGAAATTATCGAGGGCGAAGTTGTTGAGATACAAATTGAACGTCCCGCTACGGGCACTGGGCAAAAGGTCGGTAAGGTCACACTTAAAACCACGGAAATGGAGACCAATTACGATTTGGGCAACAAGATCATTGAATGCTTCATGAAGGAGAAGATACAGGCCGGCGATGTAATCACCATAGACAAAGCGTCGGGCAAGGTCAACAAACTGGGACGCAGCTTCACTCGTGCTCGCGACTATGATGCCACTGGTGCACAGACACGTTTCGTCCAGTGCCCCGAAGGAGAGCTGCAGAAGCGCAAGGAAGTCGTGCATACAGTCACCTTGCACGAGATCGATGTGATTAATAGTCGCACTCATGGTTTCCTGGCCTTGTTCTCGGGCGATACTGGTGAGATCAAGCAGGAGGTTCGTGATCAGATCAACAACAAAGTCTTGGAATGGCGTGAAGAGGGCAAAGCTGAGATTAATCCTGGTGTGCTCTTTATCGATGAAGTGCACATGCTGGACATTGAGTGCTTCTCCTTCCTCAATCGTGCCCTGGAGTCGGACATGGCACCAGTTGTAGTGATGGCCACCAATCGTGGCATTACACGCATTCGCGGCACCAATTATCGCAGTCCTCATGGCATACCCATTGATTTGCTCGATCGCATGATTATCATACGTACCGTTCCATACACCGAGAAGGAGGTTAAAGAGATTCTTAAGATACGTTGCGAGGAGGAGGACTGCATCATGCATCCCGATGCCTTGACCATTCTAACACGCATCGCCACCGACACAAGTCTCCGTTATGCCATCCAACTAATCACTACGGCCAATTTGGTGTGCCGTCGTCGCAAGGCCACCGAGGTGAACACCGAAGACGTGAAGAAGGTTTACTCCCTCTTCTTGGATGAGAATCGCTCCAGCAAAATACTTAAGGAGTATCAGGATGATTACATGTTCAGCGAGATAAACGAGCATGAGGACGATACCACTGGCTCGACCGGCGGAGGCGCCAAGCGTCGCAGTGAGGCCGGTGACGGCAATGCTCAGCCAATGGAGCACTAGAATCTAGAATCCACCTCGTAACTCATACATTCTCATCATCATTCTATCTGAGACCCAAATAAATAACAAGCTTACAATGTACTGTACCCAATCGGTAGTTTGTATTAATATCCGTGAGTTACAGTTACTGACAATTGGAACGGATCGATAGAAGTATCGAATAAGCTATTTATACAAAGGGGTGAACCTACAAGTATAGTTAATTAAAAGTTTTTCTTTACTAATTTCCAATTTGTGCTTACACTTAAATACTATAGTTAAACTGGACGTTCTACCTAGATACACATATACCAAATAATACCCTTTGTATTTTGTTAAATATTCTCTAATTATTTCTTAGCAAAGTGTAAGCTCAATTTATATTTTTCTTGAATTCAATTTTATTTAAATTTGCACTTTCACGTTTAAATTTTGTTAGACATATCGTGAGCATATCAAAATATATATAATACATATATTATTCAAGTACTTGTATCTTGTATAAAATGATTTGTGTAGTTAGTTAGGTCTGTGTTCCGTTTTGCTTATAAGATTATCAAGGAGCAAGAATACAATTTTTTGACTAGGCAATGCTCTCTCGGCTAAACGTTACGGCAAACATGTCTTTAAATTTAAGTAGCTACACAATCAACGAGTCTCTAGTTACAGTAACAACTTTAGGTAAGAGATATATGCTTATGTATGTGGGTATATAAGATGTAGATACTAAAATTTTGTCTTTCGAAATAATCCAAATAAGTCAAATGATTCCTAAATATTTTCATTCCATTGCGATGCTCCTCTTTTCGAATATATTCTTTGTCTACTTCGCAGCTTGTGTTTCTCCAGCCAAAGTCCTGAGCGGCCTCTGATTGCCGCCCTTAAAGTGACGGTATCCATTGTACATGGCCGCCCAAATGATCATGTATATAAAGCCGAAATAGTTGACCGCACTGTAGACGGTTATCCAGCGTTCGTATTTTAGGAAAACAAACGACGTTAGGCACCAGCCCATATAGATGATATTGTAGGACTTAAGGCTGACGAAGTAAAGTATTTTGTAGATCCAGGAGTTGTTTAGCGTCTCGCCGTACACGGGTAACACTTCTCGGGTATAGACATTTTCAATCTGGAAACCAAACGGAAATCGAATCATGGTTTCCACATAAAATAAATGGCTACTTACCTGCTTCTCTACGCTAACAATCAAGTACTCCATGACAAAGGCCATGTAGTAGCCACTGTGAAAGCCATGCCAGACGGCCAGAAACATTAACGCGGCGCCATAGCTGATGTTTCGATTGTTAAGGAACTTAAGCCGCTTGAAGACGTACTGGGCCACCCACTGATTCGTGTTGACATTGAAGCTGTGCACATAATGCTGCATAGTGTTGCCCGTCTCCAGCAACTTTAGCTTGACATTGCTGCAGCCCGACCAGTCGGGATTGCCCATTTCATCGTTGCCATTGTACGTAAAGCCAATGCACATGAGGCCGCCCTCGGCGAACAACCAACACGAGATGTATTTGTAGAGAGAGAACTTCGCCCAGAAGCCCAGGAAGTAGAGGCGCTTAATGAACGATTCTTGAGCGAATTCAGGTGACAAGAAATAATCGTCCGGCAGATAGCTCAATCCCACTTGACAGACAATCATGTAGCCCAATGCGGCAGCCAGACGTCTAGTGCCCGCCTCGACGTTGCCACCGTATTGACGAAACTCTCCGTTTGTGAAGCTCTGATAGCGACGATAAGGGAACTGGGGCCCAACCAGAAAGCTACTTGGGAAGTATGCATATCCCAGCAGCTCAAGCAGCGAAGGCTGCTCCCGCAGTGCAGTCAGTTTTTGTTCCTTTGACAGTTCCTCCTCGACTTTAAGACCATCACCAATATCGAAACCGTAGCCAATCATGCGCAGCGTCAGGATGCAGTGTGGCATAGTCCAGAGAATATCGTACTCATTGCTGGCAGTGTAGTAGTAGCCCAGCAGCAGATAGCTCATGTGAAAAAGAAAATTCGCGGTGAGCATCACAACTGGAGCACCACGCAGCACGGTAACCAGGATGTGGGTCGTGAATATCGCCAGTAGCGAATGATATGTGTCTGAGCCGTAGTTGAAGTAGCATAGGCAGATGCCGCACGTTGCAAAGTATATGTGATTCCATGTTTTCGATTGCTCAGCAACATATTTATGATAAGCCGCGGCAATGGGATAACCTACGGGGGAGAGAAATACAACAAAGTAAAACTGAAGAATCCATTATGTACTTCGTTATGTACTTACCGGCGACCAGCGTCAGTAGCAAGCGAAAAGCCTCCTCGGGCACGCCAATGCCACTGGCCAAAGCAGATGTCAGTCCCATAGTGTGTGTGGCAGATGCTGCGGAAGAAGGGAGAGCGCGGGAGGGCTTATCAGTAATTTTATACGCTACGCTTTACGCTTCAATGTGCGCACAATTTACGCGCGCGCTTATCGCTATCTGTGCTAATCTTGATGCATTAGTGCGGCGAAGGGGATGAACTAAACAACTATTTTGTATTTGTTGCTCCACAATACGTTAAAATGACGCATTAACAATCATATTAACAGTCGGATGTCGGGGCTTAAAAACCGAGTCACGGCCAGTCGGCCAGGTCATAGTGAAGCACATGGCAACACCTGTCTGAACTCGCTAGTTGCGTCAGGTGATTGGGTTAATAATTAAAGCGTATTGACTAAAACAGCGGCGGCACTTTAAAACTACACAGGCAATGCATAAAATAATAATTTATCTAACATTTGTTTAGGCGTTACCTAATGAAAATAATTGAAATTAGAACTAGATTATTTCTATGTATATTGCAATAGCAGTTTCAATACATTTAATTTTTATTAAAATTTAACCAATCGCATGACTGAATATCAACCGAATTTAAACACTTCACATAATTTATAAGATTTATTGGTAATTTGTTGCTATGGCAAATAGATTGAATAAAGAAAGGCAAGCACACGCCGTTACGTTATGCCTGCACAGCTGTTTGTCGATAGGCGATAAGACGATAAGACGATAGCTCGATTGGCGGATCTAGTTCAGTGCGATACACCATGCGCTGTTATCGCTTACTCGAACTACATAAATTACTAATTTAATATGTTTGTTATTAATTTTTATTAGCATTTGTCTCTTTTTTTTAATAATTATAAGTATGTTATGTACATGATTTCAATTGAATTTTATACTTGAAAGTATCATTCCCGCATAGTTCAGTTCCATGAGCAGTGCGCGCGAGCTAGTTCCAAAGCTAAAACATCAAATAGTTAATAAACATTGCATTAGCATTTGTTATTGCTCATGCTGACTATAAATTAAAAAATCTTGAAGCACAGCCAGTTGATAAGTTGTTGGATGATTCAGGGGTCAAACAAAGCGAAAGGTGTCTACAAAAACCGACAACAACAGCGAAAGCAGCAGCTGTTTTAGCTCCGAGTATGGGAGATTCCCTTTTGGTTTACGTGTCACTCCGTACAGCTTGTGATGATGTGCCCATTTCTCTTAGAATTGCAGCTAAATTGATGCCAAACTGGCTCACTCGGGCAGCAGCATGCGACGCAACAACTATCCCTACCAGCCGCTAAATCCGCAGACTGCTCCGCCGACTGGACACGATGCACTGGAGGCGGAAAACGAACGCGCCGCCGAGGAGCTGCAACAGAAGATTGGTGCCCTCAAGTCGCTGACCATCGATATTGGCAATGAGGTGCGCTATCAGGACAAGCTGCTGCGCGGCATTGACGATGACATGGATCGTACAGGCGGTTTCCTTGGCAACACAATGACGCGCGTGGTGCGGCTGGCCAAACAGGGAGGCGGCTCCAAGCAGATGTGCTACATGTTCCTCTTCGTACTCTTTGTCTTTGTAATTCTGTGGATCACGCTTAAGTTTAAATAGTCGACCCGTCCAGAGTATCCGGCAGGCGATGTGGTGTGTTGATTTTTTAAATATATTTTTAGATACCTATAAAAATTGTAACTAGCGAAAATGGTCGGTCTAAAAACTAGTATTAAGTGCGATCCAACCGATTCCAAATCGGAAGATATTAAAACCAAACAAAACATAAAGAAAAATTAATCGATTAACCGACGGAAGTAACTTTTACATTGTATATTTAATTGCTTAGATCTTTAGATTGATTCGTTTTAGAAGACTCCAAAATTGCAAAGACTTTCGATTACACATACGAGTATATCTACAACTATTTAGATACTTACAATGTTTATTAGTTAAGGTGAGAGTACAAAACACACGCACAATTAAAGGTAGACAAGGGGTTAGTGTTTTTGGTGGGGAGCTTGGAGGCTATGCTTTGTGCTTAAACTATAATGATTATGATAATGTCGTGGCATTGGCGTGAAGTTTCGTTTCGATTTGATCCAGTTACGACACCAGCGTAAACAATATTATTGTTCTTTCGATCCAGGGGCTATGCGTGAAATGTCTTCATCTTTTTGCTGCGTCTGCTGAAGTCAGCCTGCTCCAGAGCATCGGCTGCGTCGCTGCTGAGGTCGTCTCCGCTTAGAAAGTCAGCGCCATTCGATGTGTTGCTCTCCAGGCTTCGTACTGTCAATTTGAGTCCTTTTAGGCATAATATATATGCTTATTGAATTTCTCTACTCACTCTGCTCGTCCAGAATGCTATTCTGTTTCTTGATATCCTCGATATCCTTTTGGTTTTCACTAATCTTGCGACGCAGCGTTTGTATGCATTCGGTGGTCTTTTTCAGTATCTGAGCGCGGCTGGCCTGGAGTGAGTGGAGTGGGTGGCATATTAGTAATGCATGTATTCCTATTGGCCCATTTCAGCTTAACTTACCTTCTCTCCCTTGAGCGTAGGCACTGCCTCCCGCAGGTTGGTAAAGCTTTCCTTTATGTGATCTCTCCGCCGACGTTCTAGTGCATTGTGATGCGCTCGTTTTTCGGCCTTGAAACAATAAAAATAAACAGAATTTTTTTTTCAACCTTGCAAGTGTGCTTTGCAATTACAACAACAACAACAGCGCAGCAGCAGCAACGTGCTACTGTTTATAAACAAAGGCGACGCTCTGCGCGCGCCGTTTGTTCCTCCTCATCTTCTTTATTGCCACAAAATCATATTCTGTTTTATCCCACCTGCGTAAAATTCGCTGTGCTTGTGTGGCGGGAGGAACCCAGTCCGTTATCGGAGTCCCCGTCGTCCTACGAAAGCAAAATCACAAGTATATTATCTATCTGTGACGTCAATTACGTTTCAGGCATTTGCTTACGTCACTCTCGATATCAATATCTCTATCGTCATCGCTCATGCTCATGATTTCGTTGTCTTAATTATATACTGTACAATTGGTATGCTTAAAATTAGTTTGATTGTGCTGCGTAGGCCACCGCAAAACTTTGTGTATATATTTTTATCTAAGTGGATTCGCGTTGTTTGCGTCTTATTTATTTTGTTTGCCAACGCACGTTTTAGATATCGCGGAGTGTGACAGCGTGCGGTAAGCGCCAAAATACCCACAAAAAATACTGCACAGTATTTTTCACTGCATTATTTGTTTTCCAATTGAGATTTATTAATTGTTAATTGATTAGTTTTTTTGTGTTATTGAAATAAATAAATGGCTATACTATTTTGTATAAATTAATATAAGTAATTGTTAATTGTTTCAAATCTTTTCACTTTGAATCAGGCTGTGATTTGCTGGCTGTTACTTTCACTGTGAAGCGTGAATTAAAAATACTTACGATAAATCACTTTATTTACTTTTGTTCGCAGCGAAACCACAACAAGAGCGCGTGTATCATTGCAAAAGTTTTTTAATTTAATTTTTCTTTAGTTTTTCAACTACAAATTCGCAAGTTTTTCATGGCTTTTCCCACATCGAGTGCGCAACAAGCAGAAACGAATCGGAAAATACTCGAGGAAATACAAAGCAAGAAGCAAATGCTCATAGGCCTGGGCAGCACCTCAAGTCAGGTGAGTAGAAAAGGTTTTTCTTTTACCTGAACTAAGATTCCTTCTACTCCTTCAGATGCCCGCACCGCAGTTGCTTGGTCAGCCGACAGTGACAGCGGAATTCCCACAGAGCGTGAGCGTAGCGCCCAATGCTGGAGGCGCCCTTACCGCGCCAAGATCTGCATTTAATCCGACCAGCTCGACCACCTTGGGCTTCTTTATACCTCAGGATTCATACTTCGGCAATAGCTTTATACCTGTGCTGCCACGACTAGAGCCGTTGCCCACAACGCCAGCACCCAGTGCCAAGTAATCAACGTTCTCACTCACCCACACACCTCCTTCAATATGGCGCGACTAAAGATCAAGAAACTGGAGGAGTATCTGCAATCGGTCGACGGTTTTGAGAAGCCTAAGATACTGTTGGAACAGTATCCCACACCGCCGCACATAGCCGCCTGCATGACGCATCACATTCAAGCGCAACACGATGACATCGAGGGCAAGCTGGTGGCCGATCTGGGCTGCGGTTGTGGCATGCTCAGCATAGGCGCCACGCTGCTGGGTGCACAGCTGACGGTGGGCTTTGAGTTGGACGAGGCGGCAGCTGATATTTTTCGCCAGAATGTGGACGACATGGAGCTGCCCAACGTCGACTGTGTGCGTGCAAATGTGCTGCAATTGCCAGGCAGCAAGTGGGACAAAGCCTTCGATACGGTCATCATGAATCCGCCCTTTGGCACCAAGCACAATGCCGGCATGGATATGCGCTTTCTGGAGGTCGCTATGCAATTGGCCAGCGGAGCGGTCTACTCGCTGCACAAGACGTCCACGCGGTAAGCAAAAGGATTGGTCTTCCTTTGACTACCTAGAATATTGACATACTCCCCTCGTACAGTCCCTACATTCAGAAGAAATCCAAGGAATGGGGTGCTCGGGGCAACGTGATCGCCGAGCTGCGCTACAACATCGAAGCTAGCTACAAGTTTCACAAGCAAAAATCAAAGGACATCGAGGTGGATTTCTGGCGCTTTGATGTGAGCGAACTGTGACCGGAGGCACGCACGAGAGGATTAGCTAAGCGAATTGAACTAAATGCATTTTCTAGATATTTTAATAATACAAAAACTAATAGATAACAAAACGGTAAACCTGGATTAACTTTGATTCATGTTTCCCTGCCAAATCAGCTGCGCTACTCCACGTTGAAGACAACGCCCTGTGCAGCGGCAAGTTCACCCGAGTGATTCAGTGTGATGGTGGCCCGCTTACAGTACTGTTTCCACGCATCCGAGCCAGATTCGCGGCCACCTCCGGTGGCCTTTTCTCCTCCAAAGGCACCGCCAATCTCGGCACCATTTGTGGTGGTGTTGATGTTAACAATGCCGCAGTCGGAGCCCTGTGCGCCAATCCACTTGAAGGCATGGTTGATATTCTCTGTGAAGATGGACGAGGAGAGACCCTGCTCCACCTCATTGTTCCAGGAAATGGCCTCGTCCACGCTGCGCGCCTTGAGCACATAAACGATGGGAGCAAAGGTTTCGCGATGCACAACGCTGGCATCATGCGCCAGTCCAGTGATTACTGTTGGTTCCACATAGAAACCAGGACGTTGCACAACGCGGCCACCAAAGGCAACAGTGCCGCCCTGCAGCTTGGCCTCTGCAATGGTCTCGCTGTAGCTATCCACGTTCTGCTGCGAGTGCACGGGACCCACAAGAGTCTCTGCCTCCAGTTGGTGCCCAATGCGCGGCAAGAGTGTCTTGTACTTCTCTGTCAGAGCCTCAACGAAACGATCGTGCAGCTTCTCGTGCACAATTATGCGTCTGGTGGTGGTGCAACGTTGGCCGGTGGTGCCGATGCAGCCGAAGAGTGCCGCCTGCAGCGCCATATTCACATTGGCTGATTCGTCGATGATCAACGCATTGTTGCCGCCTAGCTCGAGGATGATTTTGCCAAAGCGACGCTGCACCTCAACGCCCACATCGCGTCCCGTCTTGGTGCTGCCCGTAAAGCTGACCAGATTGACGCGCTTGTCCGCCACCAAAGCAGCACCAACATCGGTGCCGCCCTGGCAGAGACCCACCACAGGTGGCAGATTGTTGCGCTCCAGCACATTGGCCACAATGCGAGTGGTGGCCACGGACACGAGGGGAGTGCTCGGTGCACCCTTCCACAAAATGCTGTTGCCTGTGGTCAGTGCGATGGCTGCATTCCAGCCAAACACCGCATTGGGAAAGTTGTACGCGGAGATGACACCAACCAGACCAAGTGGACGCCAGGCTTCCAAGATGCTATGCTGTGCACGCTCCGAATTGATTAGCTGCCCCGCATAGATGCGCGACAGACCCGTGGCATAGTCACAAATGTCGATGAACTCCTGCACCTCGCCCTGACCCTCGCTGTAGATCTTGCCCACCTCCAGGGAGACCAGCTTGCCCAGCGGCTCTTTGTACTTGCGCAGTTCATCGCCAATTTGACGCACAATTTCACCACGCTGCGGTGCGGGAACCTGGCGCCATTGCTTGTAAGCCTCCACATTGAAGCCGATGGTCTGATGCAGCTCCTTCACTGTGCCCTGACGCACTTGCGCAATGGCCTGTCCGGTGCCGGGATCATAGCTGGTAATGCTGTTGCCACTGCCAAGCCACTGACCATTATAGACGCCGGCATTGTCGCGCTCCAGGCCCAGATCCTTGAGGAATCCATACTCGGGCTGATCAATCAGATACGAAACGCTGCGCAGCTGCGGCAACAGGCCACCACGTCCCAAGGACAGGCGCCCGCTCAACTGTCTCAAATGTGCGATCATGCTGAGAAAAAGAGAAAGAGCGGGAGAGGGAGAGAGAGAGCAAGCGAGAGAGATTTATGGATTACTGATAGCGTCGTTGATAAGCAGCCGCGATAAGCGCTCGTTTTATGGGCGTCGCGTTGTGGAAAGATTTCAGTTAGCCTCAGTGCACCCCCAGCCAAGTGCTGCTGATTAGTGCATCCCAAGCTGGTGACAGCTCGGGCTACTCACTTTTGTTGTCCACTTAGTTCGCTCTGCTTGCTCCGCGCTCTGCTCAACTGCTCCCTGCGCCGCTCGGCAATCAACTGAGGCGACTTGTGTGCGCTGCCAGCGCAGCGTAGCTCGCTTCGCTTATCGCTTGCTGAACAACTATTTATACCCTGTAGATGTGTGTGCGAGTGCAGAGCGAGAGAAAGTCGCGCCTTATCAGCTCTGCGCGCTCGCTCTCGCATTATCGCTCTCTCTCTCTATAAGATCGCCAGATTAATCTCTGTTGAGGAACAACAACGATAGCCAACGTAGGTGCAAGACTTTTTGGTAAACAATTCAGCTACGTTGATATTGTATATTTAATTAATGAATGCTTGTTTAAAACTGAGTCGATTATCGTGTAAAAAAACTTGATTATTGCTAAGAAGAATTCTTTATAATCGCTAGAGATTCCCTTAGCACCCGCGACATTATTTTCAGCGCAGATAAAAGGTTATCTGTGGTGTACATCAATAAATGTTATTAATGACTGCAATGTAATTAAATTTTGATCTATTTTAATATTTTATTATTTTTTCAATCGAATGCATATAAATAGAACAATTAAATAATCTTCATGTAAGTCTGTTCGACTGTAATTTACCCACTACCATATATTGAAAGCTTATCCAGTTCATTCAATAGAATTATTTCTAAGTTTCCTAAATTACTTCAATGTTTCACATGTTCGATGGCAAGCAAATTTTTATACCATTTTTGACCATTTTCAATTTTCAATTTGTGCAGAAGTATATATATATATCCGTTTGAATGCCTAGATCTCAGCTATTATAAAAGCTAGAGACACCCATTTCCATTGAAGATTCCTGTATACCATAGGTAGATCGCGTTTATTTTCATTTTTTAATACCACGCCCACCGCCCACGCAAATCGATAATTTACGATTATCACGAGAAGTATTAAAGTTACAGCTTTCTGCTTTGGAAAGAACATAGATAATTGCAATATAAATCTATTTTACAAATTACAATTCTATCGGACAATCAACACAAAAGTTATCCGTGTTAGCCTTTGCCGTAGTTCCACTGCTTGCGCCTTTGCAGCATATCGTGACGTGAACGTCTCGATGCTTAGCTTCAGCCGTAGCGTGTGTAAAGCTGACTGCTACGACGTTTTTATATGTAGATGGCGCTCTTCAAAGATAGATCTGATTTAAACAATAGATGGCAGATAAATTTGTGCAGTGTTTTTTGATGGATATAAGAGTGTGATTATTTTTTTTTCAAAACTGGGCGAATGGTATCTTACTGTCGGGCGCGCTCGACTGTAGCTTTCCTTACTTGTTAGTTATCGTGTGGATGGTAATAGTTATTGTGCACACCAAAAAAAAGTGTCCTAGCTTTTCGACAACACCAGCAATTTAATATTTTTCAATTGTTGTAGGCGTAAGGGGGGAGTGGCTAAAATCTAAAATACACTTTAATTACATGCACTTAATATGACATAATGTTACAAAGTTTCGTAGCCCTAGCTCTGAGATCTATGAGGTTGTAAGAACGTAGAATGCGAAAAATTTGTCAACTATGCTGCTAAGGGTGATTAAAAGTAGAAAGACTTAGTTTGACCTATGAGTAATAATACAGAGTAATTATTTTATTTTTTCTCTCAAGAAACGGGTATACAAATAAGAATTTCATTAGGTTCACATTCTTTGAGGTTTAAAATGACTTGAAACAGAATTTTATATCTGTTTTATAAATCTGAAAAGTTAAAGGTTTGATAATTCGAAAACAATATACTTGTATATCGATAATTTGATCTACAGACAGATATTTTGATAACTTGATTTGTTTATTCCATTTAGAGTTAAAATTGTCTTTAAAGTTTTATTTTGAAAATAAAAGATAATTACAGGCGCTTTCAAATAATTTACCCGGCCCATTGAAATTGCATTGCAATCGTCCCAAGCTTTCGAGAATTTCGCATTTAATTATCCGATAAAGTAAGCAGTTCCCTTCTCCGCGCTCAAGGCAATCTTTGAGTTCCGCTGGTTGGCCCTGACAACGCGCTGCCAGCTTGTTTGCTCGATAGCAAATTTTCAGCTAATCAGTTTCAGGCTGAGCTGAGGCAAAGGATTAGCAGGAATAAGGCTAGAGAATGGAGGTGCTCGAGGAGGGAAACTTAATGGACCGCGTGCCCATTTTGCTGCAGCGCGACTTGGAGTTTTATCAGGTAAGGTAAGGGAAAGAGGAAGGGAAAGTGAGAGAAAGATTGCCGCAATGCGAGAAAAACCACTTTGAGGGAAAACTCGTTAACACATTGTTTTCCTTTGCCCACACCCCCACACCGCCACCCTCCCACGTCGCACTCGCGTTTCACTTTCCAATTTCGATGGCCAACAGACGCATCAGCGCGTGCTGCAGGAGCCCATTTGTCCAGGAGTTGTGGGCGGCAAACTGGACTTTCCGCGCTACGCATCGTTTGCCTCGATTAAATTGATACACTGGTAGGCCAAGGCTCCCGCCCCCTCCATACTCCATACTGCCCCTTGACCCACTTGAATTGTATATGCCTTTTCAGGTGGGAGGACGAATACTTTGCCTCATATCGCAAGCATTCCGGGCTGTTGCACACGGAAAAGGAGCTCAACGAGGGCGACTTCGTAAGTGAAGATATCGCCAGGAATCCATCTATATCTCGAGTGTTTGCAATATCACCTTCCCTTCCCCTAGAGCAATGTAACGGTGAAGACGTCCGATCCGGATAAGTTTGTCAGCCTGGTAACCAAATCAGCTGATCTGCTGCTGGAGCACATTCATCGCCTCTCGCAGGAGTCACTCGATCACGCGGATCTCTCTGTACTCACTGCCACCATAGGAGCTGCTGCGCTGGTCAAGAACTCGCTGAGTGTCTACATGCAGGCGGCGACAACAACAATTTGTCCACCCAAGGGGGATGAGAAGGGAGGCGCGCTGAAGTTGAGCTTTAAGCAATATTCCCAAATGTCGGAGGCATTGGCCGAGCGTCTGTTGGATCTGCATTGTCGTCTGCTGCTGCTCTACATCATACAGGATGCAGACTGCCTGCACTGGGAGGACACTCAGCCGTTCTTCGAGTCCGAACGTGGTTCGTATACGGTGCAAATGTGGTGGCATTACATGCTCGGCACCAAAACGGATTTGTGGAATTCGGTGCCGCCAAAGATGGCACAGAAGATCTTCGCCGGCATGCTCAACGAGACACTGAGTGTGCTCACTGTGCGCTACACGCAGATAGTGACCAGTGTGGCCCGTTCGCAGTTGCATCTGGTTGACATCTGCAACATGTTGCTCTGCATTGCCGAACTGCTGCCCCACATCTGTGAGAGCGGCGAGGCCTATGTGGGTCTCCAGCTGAGCAATCAGAGCGTCATTGTGCGCGACATTCATGCCAAGTGCCGTGAGCTCTTCTACTGCTTGCTGCTGCGTGGTGCACCACTCGGTGTGCTCTCCAAGGTGAGTACACCCTTTGATCATTGAAAATGCATCTTTCTGTCCGTCTATCTGTCTGTATGAACACACAGATCTTAGTTATTATAAAAGCAAGGGATACCAAATTTGGCATGTAGTTTTCTGTATGCCATAGGTTTCTATTGCTTATCTCAAATGTTGCGTGCCACGCCCACCGCCCCGAAAATCGATATATATTGATTATTGAGCCAAGCATTCAAGTCTTAAGGTTCTGCTTTAAAACAAACATAGGTATAAGCAATATACATCTATATTTTAAATTACAAACCAATCGGACCTTCCTTTCCTCGCTCTACCCCAGGTATTTCGCAAGGGCCTGGACAACATGGAGATGTTTAGCTCGCGTCATGGCCTACCTAGTGCATGGATTATTTTCGCACTACCTCGTTACTTTCCCAAAGAGCAGTCGTGTCAGTGGGTCACAGAGTTTGCTGATCTGACCACCAACACGGCCATTTCGCTGGAACTGCGTGTTCTCTTGGCCTTTCCCGAGGCGCATTGGTCGTATCTGCTGAAGATTTTGCTCATGAGGGATGCCCATCTGACAGGGATCATAATGCGTCATCTGATGCAGCATTTGCCTTCGTCGGAGAACTTCAAGAATGTGGCCAAACATTCCTTCACCAGCGCCGAGGGAGCACCGCTCAAATGTGAAGCTTTTCTCTGTCGTGGAGAGTGCTTCAATGTCACCGAGTCCATAGCAGGGGACATAGGTAAGCGGTTTTATAGAAACCCTTAAAATACATAGCTCAACTTTCCCCTCCCTTCAGATCCCGTGGGGCAATCTAACTATCAGATTGTGCTCTCGCTGACCTATCTCATTGTGGCCGTGGGCAAAGCGGTGGACATCAAGTCATGTTTGATTAAGACGCTGGAGGAGCATGCGATGAGTGGTTGGAGCGATTGCCTGGACAAGCGTCAGGTGTGGAATCAGAAGCGCACACCTTGGCTGGAGGCCATCATGCACTTTGTATATCCCGTGCTGGACTGCGTGGTGGAGATGCTCATCAATGCCGTGGAGAACGGGGCCAGCATGTATCAGGCCATGTCGCTGGCATTGACTTGCGTCTCGGAGATTTGGGATTGCATGCCTGAGGGTCTGTATAAGATTACAGCTCTGCTGCAGGACATTATACCCGTGTCCACGCGTCCCCTGGGCGATTCGGTGCTGCTGCAGGTGGTGTTCGCAGCGCTCTACACGGAGCTCATCAAGACGGCCGAGATGCAGGAGCAGGGTAGGTGTTAGTTGTGGGTTAAATTCTTTAGAGGATTAGGAATTCAGCTCCGCCTTCTTTTCAGCTAACAATGCCGACAAGGCCGCCGTTTGTTACTCCCTGTCGGAGGCAATTTGCTCCATCGACGAGGACGACAAGCACACGGATCAGATTGAGTTGTTTCTCAAGCAGGCCAAGGAGAGCATCAATCTGGACACGGATTTCGGCAGCATTTGTGGTGGTGGTCGCGGCGCCGGTGGCATGAGTGCAGTGAGCACAGTGAAAATGGATGATCTGGCGCTGACCAATGCGGAGTCTGAGCGTCTCAGCCACAGTCCGCCGGCTAACTATGCCATGGAGCTGGACGTAGGCATTGCTGATTACATAGCCGAAGTGCTGGCCAGCGATGTCCTGACCACCAACATTGGGAAACAGGCACTGAAGGTGCTCTACAATTATCTAAAGTTCAATAAGGATTGGCTGCTAGAGCAACTGGGCACGGCCGATAACGAGCCAAGTCCGTTTCAGGGCGTGCTGGGACAGAACATCAAGGAGGCCAAGTCGTCGGTGCTTAAGTCAATGTTCTTTATTGGCAACACGCCATTCGATCAGCTGTTAACGGGTTCATTGAAAATCGATTACGTTAGTTGGCTACAGATGCCGCTCTCTCTGAATCCCGAACGCACCTGGCTGCACTTGATGCGTCGCTGTGACTTTCAGGAGGATGCCAAGCTGACGTTGCCAGAGGTGGCCATGGTCGCTGGCATCACTAAGATAATGAAGCGGCGCAAGGAGTTCGCCAAATGAGGCGTGCAATGGCGTTGCGCATACGCCCCGTTGCATGTCATTATGGGGGGCGCACAATGCAAACAGAGGCGAAATTAGCTTCTTAGTCCGGCCATGCAGAGTGAGATGAGATGAGATGAGATGCACGCGTAGATGTAGACAGACCTGAAGCAGGCTAAAAAAATATTTACTCCTCAGATGCCGCTGCTGCTGCTGCTCCTGTGTTTAATGTAAAAGAGGCTTGGATGGAAGGGGAGTGGGGGGAGGAGGGGGGCGCTGCCGAAAAATGTTTTTGTCCACACAGTTGCGCGTAGCATGGGGCGACAATTGTCAAGTGCTCCGCAAAGCAGCGCTGCTGCCAGTTATGAAAATTACTGGAAACGACGCCAACAAACACGCAGCGTGATGAAGCGGGCAAAACGCGCTGGGGCAGGAAGCATAGCTAAGGCAGGCAGAGGCGGAGGCAGAGGCTGCTAAGGCATGGTAGACACACGCAGCAACAACACACAGAACAACGTGACAAATAAAAGCGAACTAGCTGCAATTGAGAGTCAGCTAGCCAGACACACGTAATGCGCTACACTTGAGTGGGAAATGTAGTGAATAAAATGAGCACCAATTAGGGCACTAAGTTTAAGCAGAGCTAGGTTACTACGAAAAGTTGGTGATTCGTAATGATATGTTACAATGACAAATTGTAGGCAATACCTTATAGAGGATATATTAAAAATTTCAGAGCGATCGGTAAAAAAGGAAAATAGAAAAAGAAACGGAAAAAGAGAAGGCAAAAATAAAAAATTAAAAAATCTTGTAATATATTCATAAAAAATGAGAATTAAAAACATTAAATAATTAAAACTTATTGAATATTAATTAATAATTAAACTAAAAAATAAAAAGAGAATTACTTATGGGAAATAAAATAAAACTAACCTAATACTTAAATAAAACTTTAGAGATATCAGCACAAATTGCAAATAGAAGGAGTAAAATAGGCAATGCTGATTATAAAATAAATAATAATAAAAAAATAAATAAAAGTTAGAAAACAATTTACATGTAATAAAGAAAAATATATAAAGTTACTTATTATTAATATTATATTATTATTCAAAATACTCAGTGAAAGAATACCATTTTAATATTAATACCAATTCAATATCTTTAAATTCTAAATTTCATAAATTAACTTTGTTTCAACTTAAAATAAACCATAAAGTATTTGCTCTATTTTCAGTAATTTAAGTAATTATTTATGTGTTTTAAAATATTTCTAGCAATTTACATCCTTGCTGTAAAATAAACGGCCGTTTGTAGGGTGCTTTCGCTGTTGCGCAGGCAGCTCGCTGGCTACAAAGTCAGGACAGCCTGAGAGGCGACTAAGGACGATTGTTCCATTCATTCAGTTGGCGCTGCTGGCAGCGTGCGGACGTTGTTTAGGGCACTCAGAGACTCCGAATGTAACTGTGGACGAGGGCACGGCATTTGGCTTCCAGAGTCAAGTGGCAAGTGGCATGCGGCGTGTGGCAGGCGGCACCTGAAGAAACTTAGCGGACAAGTCAAAAGTGCGCAGTGCTTCGTTGCGACGCGATGTGCCAACTGAATTGCTGCACGTTAACGGTAATTTGCAGCCATTAGTTGAGACACACACACATACACACACACCGACACACAATGTGATTAAATGCCGCTGTGCAAAGGTGAACGAATAATCAGTAAAAAACGCGCTGTAAGTGTCGCTCGCATTACGCATACGCAGCGTATGCCTTGGCAAAGTGAATGCTGAAACTGAAACGAGTAAACGAGCTGCTTATTGTTTTCATTGTTGCCATTGCTGTTGCTGTTGCTGTTGCTGTTCTTGTTGTGTGTGACCAGTGCGTTGTTGCTGTGCTGTCTGGACATCCTTGGCAATCGTCGCTCGGTTGCTTGCCAAGAAACTGGATACGTTGCCGTAAAAAAGTTCACTTGATTTATATTCAATGCATAGCGCAAAGTGTCTTCGCGAGTCTCTGCCTGAGCTGAGCTGAGCTGATCCAAGTTGAGCCGCGACTAAGCCCGGTTGGTGTAATATTAGCTGGTACATTAATACGTGGCCAGAAATCGTAGAAACTGCCAGATAGCCGCCACTCACCATGAGCCAAGCACATCAGCAACACGAACAACTGCAGCGACAACGACGGCGACGTTGCCGCCAGTCGGCCGAGCCTTGCGAATGTTTACGTCCTGTGATAAGGGTTTTTGGTCTGCTGACTTCATTCGGTAAGCATAAGCATCAAACACACACAACACACACACACACACAAACTTGCATAAACGCACAAATAGAAAACAATTCATGTGGAAGACTGTGGGTTGCATGTAACGCAGGTGACGCATAACATATGATAGAGCTGATAAGCGGGGAATTGTGGCAAGAGAGGGAAGGGAGAAGGGTAATCATGTAATGCGGCAGTCATCACCTAAGCCGTGAGTTGGCAATTTCAAGCATATTTCATGCACTGTAACTTGCAAAACTGCACTTGCAATTTTTATTGCATACTTTTTGGGGCAAGCTGTGTTGTTCTGGGAAAAACTAAGTTGAATGAGAAAGTTTAAGCTGTGTTTATGTTTTATGGAATTTTTTAATATTTAAAAATAATAAACACAAATTTATAATAATAGTTTGCTAAAATGAATAACACAGTTTTATTCATATTTTTTTTTTTAAGTGAGCTTAGAGAGTTGTACTCAATTTAGCATTTAAAAAATTTATTTCAATTTATGTTTGAATATTTATTTTGCCTTTTAATTACATTAAATAAATCATTTTTTTTCAACAAATTTACTCTACACTACAATCCACTCTCCACTTCATCTATTCCCCATTTGCATGCCATTCATAACCCATTTAAATTTTTGCGTGCATGCAACAGTTATTAAATTTATATTTCTCGTGCCATCAGTCTCCAAGGGAGGGGGGCAGGTCTCATCATCTGCAGTGTCCGGCTTAATGCACTTGTAATGGCAGCTCTCAATAGTGCAACAAGAGCCTGGACAGCAATACCACCTTTCCCACTGCCACTGCCCCTGCCGTATCCCGCTGGGCGGAGATGATAAACGAGCGTCGCTTAAGGCGGCAGTTGCAGCAAAAACTTCGGGTCAAGTTCAAACTAATTTCCCAGCTGCTGCTGTTATTGTTTAGCCACTGTCTGAAACTGCATTATATATGCAGGGGGCAGGGCGCACCAAAAAAACCTCACAGTTCATAAACCTTACTTGAAATCTGCAGGGGGCAGCGGCAAGAAATACACGCTATACTCTCAGGGCCATTAACGAGGCATTGGCCCCGTTTGCAGCTGCTGCTGGCGACGCATCCTGCACATCCTGCATATCCTTTGCTTGCCAAGTGCAACCCTTCGGTAGTGCTTATTGTTGTTATTGTCTCTCTGGCGCCAGTTGTTCTACCGAAAACACACACCACACCCCACCTAAGTTCTAAAACATGGCGACAGCAGCATCAGCAGTGTGAACAAAAAAATCTATCAGCCGGGAATTCCCCGTTTGCTAACGAAGTGCCTCCCCTCCTTGCCCCACCTCACCCTAATTGTCTAGAGAGCAGCGCATAATTTTCGCATGGCTTTCATTTGCTTTTGCCCAACTACGCACGTTTCATCGACTTTTCCCTCAAAGCGTTTAATGTAATTGGTTTGGCTGTGACTGCGACTGCGGCTTTTGGCTTGGTTTTGCCTGCTCTTGTCGCTTTTGTTGCCAATTGCCGATTGTGGCCAACTCGCATAGGGCTTTTATCGGCTATTTAATCGGATTTGTTTTTGCGCCGCATACAATAACAACTTAATTAGATTGAATTTTGAGTGGATTTGCCTACTTCCTTCTTGTTTTCTCGGCTTCCACAGTCATATTTTACACATCGAAACGGACGTTGATAGGCATAATACAGTTAGCATATCTCTAGATGACGAGGGCGGTGTGTAAAGTTGTGAGTGTGTTGGAATTGAATATGAATTACGAATTGAGCTTGAATGGAAATTTATTTAGGTTCTGTTGTTGTAGATAGGAAGAGCTAAAATAGATATTATATTTGGTAAAAGGAACTATAGAGTTAAGGATATGAAGAGAAATAAAAAACTTTGAGTAATGCTGTGTAATTTTTATAATTATAATTATAATTGATACTTGATATCACATAAAGAAAGGTTTTTAAAATATTAAAATATTTTATATTGAAATAATTTAATATAAATAAATATTCCCTTTAGAATGAGTCTAACTATCATTTTGTTTTGATGCTTTATTATTATTTGTTACATTTTAATTTTCGATTTTTATCACCAACTCTTCTAGCAGCCCTCGCTGAATCAGCTTTCTCTCAATCAATGTGACTCGTATTACATATTTGCGTTTAAGCATATTTTATGGCCACTCGTTTGTTTTAGGCAGAGTCCATGGAATGGGGCGGTACGACTGAGAGGAGGGGCATAGACAATCATATTGTTTTATACCAGGCCCTGTTCAAGGCCAAGAAGCAATTCCCCATAACAAGTTCAACTCCTTCTGCCAATTTGCGGTCGTTTCTCATTTCAGTTATCTGTGGCGTGGGCGTTGATGTCTACATGCATGGCTATCAGGCGGGACTCTATATACTGTAAGCTATCTCGCTCTCTCTCTCACTATATCTCTTCGTCTCGTGGATCATAAAATTTTAATGCTTGGCCAGTTTTTCAGCCCTGCTGGTGCTGTTCATTGAGATAAAGTGGCTGATAAACATATTTCTGCAGCTCCAAGGCGGCAAGTATGTTGAGGAAGACGAGGCGGATCAAGGCCCATAAATTAAATACGCTCCCATATGTATTTATTTATGTTTGTTTTTCTTTTATTTTCCATTTTCCTCTTCCCCTCTTCCAATTTGTTTTGAATTTGCAGCGATAATTACCATGGTTGCCTGGCTTGCTGGCGCTTCTCGGACTTGCTGGGCAGTTGGCGACCGGCGCCCATATATGTCCCCATGGGCGTGGCCCTGATGCTGTACCCCCACAATTTGTGGCTCAGCTATGTGGCTGGCATGCTGTTGCTGGTGCTGGCACTGCTCCGTCTTGCCCTGCTGCTCCCGCTGGGCAGCGGTGCCAGTCCCCACAAGCAGGAGGGGTTGCTGCCCCAATGCGATTTTGAAAAGTGACACACACCACGTGCAGTTAATTTGAGAACCAAAACCGAAATATATTTTTTGATTGCTTGCAGAGTCTCCAGTTTTGTGGACAGCGTCGAGGATGATTTCGCCGAAGTCAGCGTCTCGCAGCCGGACGACGAAGAGGCGCCCATGGATGACGATGTTTGCTAATGCTTAAGGACGTATGGAGTGTGGAGGGAGAATCGAAAATTATTACAAGAATTTCCAATGTGGTCATTGAGAACAAGTTCTGTTTTCAGTTTCGCAGATTTTAAGATTATCATTGAAACTGCTGCAAATTGTAAATTGCAAATGAAACTGCTTTATATTTTTCCTTAATTCGGTTCTGCTTCAGAAAGTTTGTTGTGTAGATGATCTAACAAAAATTTAATATAAAACCTATTTAAGAATTATTTAGTTAAGTATTTTATAAATTCTTTAAAATGTATACATATATTTTAATACGTATAAAAAACTATAAAAAGCCTTTGTAATAAAATTAATATTTTGAAATATTTCCTAAATACAGAAAACATTTTGAGAAATATGTCATGTCAAAGAAAGAATTAGAGCTATGAATAGTGTTGGCTTAAATAACTTCTGTATTTATTGTCCGATCGAAATCAAATTTTAAACATCGTTTATTAAATAAGCCAAGAAAGATTATTGTAGCACCAAAATTGTGCTTGCAATTTCGGTTTTCGGCTTGGAAGGGGCGTGGTCAAATTGTAAATCAAATTTAATTAGCCTCCAATAAATTTGGTAGTCCTAACTGAGATCTAGGCTTTCACACTGAACGAGAACAATACCCTTCTATCCTATAGATAGCGGTTGTAACAAATAACTACAGCTACTGTCTATAAGATACTCTTCGCGACGCATTGATTTTATCCAAAGACAAAAGAGCGCAGAAACTAAAAATTTACCCATTCGTTGATTATTATATAAAAAATATGAAAATATGAAATATGCATTTTAAATTTTTATTTAATATTAAATATTGATTTTCTTATCCTCCAATATATTTCTTAAATGATTAGCTCAAGTAGTTTTTCTTTCACAAAAATTTTTAAAATCATAATCGCCTGAAACTGAAAACGAACAAATTTGTTCTCCACCCTTGAATATTTTCAAAAATATTATTTTTGTGACTTTAAAAATTGATTGAATATTAAATATTATTCTTATTTTACAATAATTAATTTTTCATTTATAAACTCTCTTAAAATCTAATGACTGGCTCCTGTGTCCTAGTGCTGGCAAAAAGGGCTGTGGTGCTGTGAGGCTGGTGCAACTGTTGTTCCAATTCATCGCCGTCAGGGAACTCCATTTGGAGGGCGAACTTGCGTATCTTTTCATATTTCGCCTCCATTTCTGCTTTGCTCTGCCCGAAGCTTATCACAATTGCTTGGACAACAATTTCGCAGCCGGGCAGTTTTACAAACGCGACGACTTCCTTGAATTGATTCCCGTGGCGACCCACAGTGTTGCTGTAGGGTACCACCTGGTAGACAACAAGTGCCGGTTCAGGACTGTACTGCACCAGCATCCACGTGTCTTTGTCCATGGTGTCATTCAGTGCCAACTCGAGGGGATCATGAAAGATCTCGTCGAAGCAACGTGCCTTCATGTGTATCAGCATTTTGTCTAAATGTTCCCGTTGTTCGTGACCATAGAGAACATTTGCTAAGGAACCCGATGTGAGTTGTACCAGAGGCGTGCCAGCTTCCTCAGCCTTTGTGCCCAGCCAGATCACATCCAATGTTGAAACAATACGTTGCACCAGATGTTTGCCCATCTCATGGTCATCGTCCTCGTATTGCACGAGGATTTGTTGGACCCCTTCTTCCTCGATGCTATGTTCCCGGCTCATAGTGGCCATTGCTTCCTCCACCAAGGCGCGCTCATCGGCAGCCAAAATTATTCTCGCATCTAGTGGGGCGCCGTTGAGTTGAAACTCCACAGGGTGTGGCAAGTACATGTTGTTCACATCTGCCTCTATCATCTCATTGCTTTGTAGCACGCAGAGTCCCAAACGTCCATTTGGACGGCCCTCCGTTAGCAAGCCCTCGTCGGCCTCAACCAGGAACCAAGAGATACATGTTGTTACACGCTCTTCTTGTGGTGGAGATGCTTCGTCAATTGCGCCTTCTTCTGGTTGGGTTGCCAATTCTTCTACACCGTCGTCGCTCATTGTTAATATTTAATTTATTTACTTGAGGTGTTAAAATAATTTTTTGGGATTTTCACTTTCGTTTGATCTTCACTTTTAAGAGTTACTGACTTCTTGATTGATTACTTGCAAATGCTTGATGCTTCCTTCAGCTATGATCGTGGCGAAATGATGATCTTTGCTTGGAAGCTCTTGCTTTTATCCCATCGCGAGCGAACCCTTTTTAAATCCGCCCCCTCTTCCTAACAGGTAGATTGCCCTTTTTAAGGACTTGGGTTTTTCTTAGAATTTACCTAGTTGTCGCAAGGACTTACCTAATTTTTGCGCGGATTAACTTTATTGCCCTCTCTCGGACTTAGCTAATTGCGCATCTGGCGGGCGCAACCTAAGCAACAGATGTTGCAGTTTGCAGATCTTGCAGGTGTAATCCGAGCAGAAGCAGGTAATTTATATATATACATTTTTGGAGGTGGCGATTGGCCATTTTAAAACTATCTACCCGATCACACCCTATATGAGTACCTACCGTAGCGATAGATTAGATAAACGAAACCACTTTCCAACCTAATTAATAATTATTTAACTAAGTGATCTTTAAAAATTAGACTTACCTATATTAAATACGTATATAAAAGTAGAAAAAGCATTTGAAATTAAATAAATTTCGCAAAATAATAAGTAAATAAAAATATCATTTCAATTGCGTATATATTTTTTATAAAATTACTATTTGTAAAAACGTATTTATTTCAATTCCCTATAAACAAGTTTATACGTAACGTTTATTTCGGTCATAGCAATGAGCAATTGTTTGCCGTTGTAACGGCTGCGTAACGTGAATGACAGAAAGGATGGCAACGCTGCCTAGAACACATTGGCAACATGCCAGTGCTGCCAACTTTTGAGTTTTGCGGATTTTTTGCGAAAATAGCTAAACTGAGCCATTTTATTTTCTTTCTAATCATAAGTTGAAATTTAAATGGCTTTTTTTGCTAAATTTATGTAACTATCCCGTCGTAATTTTCCATGCTAGCCTTTGGCCAATTAGAAATGGCAGCACTGATTGCAGTCAATGTTAGTTTAACCCACTTTTGTTGTTGTTACCAATGCAGTTCGACGAGAAAAAAAGCGGCCTAGCAAACGCAGCCTTGACCTGAAAAAAAGGACATTGCCTTGTGGAAAGAACCCTTGCGTATTTGCTCCCAGCCCAAATTCAGTTGCATCTCGAATTTTTCTGGGAAAATTTATCTCTTTATTATTTAATTTCTCATTTTCGACGAGTTTAACATGTAAGTCAAATATTTTGCACAACTGTTACTCAAATTGCCCCGCGCAGCAGTAACAAACTTTAACAATCTGTACCGGAAGTTTTCGTTCTATGGAACGTTTTAGGCCTATGTGTTTTCAAAGCTTTTTCCTTTCGCAATTTCTTAAATACTCACGCTTCAGTCTAACGGTAATTGGGGGGGTCTGTGTGGGTTGCTGTGTGGGACGCTCTACACATTTTTCACCATCATATTTTTTGCTTTCAAAGATTCTGTCATAGCTTGTATAAATAGTTTGTAACTTTTAAAGTTAGTTTTTATTAGATCGGTAACTTTACAAGTGTTTGCTATGCAATAAACATATATAACATAATCCGTAATTCATTTCATATATAGTATAAGTTACTAAGTTTTCATTCTGAAAACATTGAGGTAGCTGCGTTTTTGCTTTCGTCAATTTGTTTTTTATTTCAATAATTTATTATTTTAGTTATTTTCATTTTCCCTGATATACTCTATTGGTGTCAGATGGTTTATATATCTGTATATATATATTTCATGTTGGCCAGTTGTAGTATCTCGAGATATATATGTATATTTTAATAATATTATGATAACGCCAATCCATATATGTATGTGATGATCATCTCAACATAAAAAGTTCAAAACGAAAGGAAATCATAGAAAATTAACTAAAATTTATTATAGTTTTATTCTGTATATTTAAAATATATATTATATGGTATATCGTATAGTGTATATTATGCATAAAAACACCAAAAAATCGTACAATAAATCGTCATTAAATCGGAAAAGAACAAAAAAGAAAATAACTAAAAAGAAAACTAAAAATTGTAATATTTTATTTAAATAAAATAAGAATTTCGAAAGGTTTTCTTCACTCTGCATTGGTTTAGAACGTGGATAGAGACACAGACTCAATCTTTAGTTATAGTTGCTGGTGTTGTTGTTGCTGTAGTCATGGCAAGAGATTCGGCTTGGTGTTAAGTCTTATACGAGTTGTTCATAGCTTGAATTGACTAGAAATCAAAGTGGTCTGTGTGGCTGGTGCAAGTACTGATTCGAGGAACTGTACAAGTAAGTCTGTAGAATACACGACTGAGTTCTGTCTCCTTCCATCTCCCAATCCAATGCAAAGCAAATATAGAAAACGGAACGGAAAAATTAAAATCGAAAACATTGAAAAACTGTTATGATCCAATGATACTGATCATAATCCTCATTAACATCATCATCATCATCATTCATATTGATCATCAACGTCTTGTTCATTTGTTATCACTTGCTCTTCTTATAACGTAAGATTAACAACTATCTTTGGGATTCTCTTCTCTCTCTGCGCACTGTGCTGGCTCTGTGTTTGCTTTGCTCGAACTACTTAAATCATTTAGCTGCTGCTGCTCCTTCTCCTTCCGTTTCCGTTTCCGCTTCCGCTTCCAGCGCCTGCTCCACTCTATAAAAATATAAACATTTTTTCTTACATACAAGGGGCCGTGGCAGGGTGGGGTGAGGGAGAGTTCTTTGCTCTTCCTACGCTGACAGTTGCCACACGCTGTATGCGCTGTCAAGGCTGACGCCGGCTTTGGCCACGTGCAAAGCTTTGACGGCGCATTTGCGTCTGGACTCCTTCGCAGTGCCTGCTGCCTTGCCAGAGTTAAGTCCCCATCCCCCTTTCCGCCTTCCCCCATTTACTACACGCGGGATTCATTTAGTAGAACGAACTGCACCAGGCATCGCCCGCTGCGGGGCTTAGCATACCGACCAAAGTGCTGGCATGATGCACCGGCACGGTGCCACTCGCCACAGTCGGTGGCGATGCCGTGTGCGTTGAGCTGGGCAGGCACTGGAAGCAATAGTTGGCGCCATAATTGTTATCCCAGAACTGTTGGCCCTTGCACTGGAAGCGACAGGCGAACTCCAGGCGCTGTCCCACCTGCAACGAGTTGCCAAAGAGCACGAACGTGAACTTGTCCGAAAAGCCATCGCAGGAGTTCTCCACGTAGTTGGCCTGCAGATCCGCATAGCTGCGCCAGCCGTCCAGCGAGTAGCGCACATGCACTGATTTGTGAAAGTCCAGATTGCGCACACGCACCGATCCCGATATCGTTTGATTGATGCTATCCGTGACTGCGGCATTCTCCAGGGAGACCTGTTTCTCGCGCACCGCATCCAGGAATGTGGGCAATCCGCCCGGCTGCTGGAACAGCGGCATCAATATCTTGTCCGATTTGGGGCCCAGCTGCAGTGGCGGCTCTGTTTCCAGTATTTCCAGATCCTCGAACGCCGACTTGGGTATGGTTGGTATCTCGTCCAGAAAGGTCTTCACATCGGCCAAATCCAGGCCCAGCACATCGGCAAAGCGCACAATCTTCTTGCGTCCCGGCGTGCCTGGCGGCGTCTTGCCGGTCTTTAGGGATGAGCAGCGTCGCACACGTTGCGGCCGACAATCGTCTTCATCGTCTGTGGTATCGGTGCCATGGCTATGACTGCGTTCCTTCTCCTGCTTTTCAGTCGAGGCCTCCGACTCCGCTTCCGCTTCCGCATCTGCTTCTGTCTCAGCCTCCGCCGTCGCCGTCGCCTCTGCGGGCTTTTCCTCCTCCTCTTTGGCCTTATCCAGCTGTGCCAGTTCTATATTCACTTTCAGCGCCGGCTCCACGCTCTTGTCCACCTCGTCCAAGCTGCTCGTGGCAGCAGCTTCTGTATTGCTCTCTTCCTGCTGCTGCTGTTTCTGCTCCTCCTCCTGCTTCTCTGCGGCTGCGGAATCCTTTTCTGTGACCTGCTCCTCTTCAAGTTGCAGCAGCTGCTCCTCGTTCTCTTCCACATGTCCATTGACCAGCGGCTTCTCTTCTATTTTGCTCTCTTTAAAGCTATCGCTGTGCTGCTGCAGTTCGCTGAGTATTTGTGCCTGCAACAGCGTCTCGTCTTCGCTCTCCTTGACCAGCTTGTGTTGCTCCTCCCCGTGCTCCTCCTTCTGCTGCTGCTTTTGTTCGCCATTGGTGAGCAGCTCTCGGCTGCCGTTCAACTGCAACGTGCTCGTGTATTCCTTGTGCTCCTGTTTGCTGGTGGTGACCACCAGCTCATCGGGCACATTGCTGGCACTGCTACTGCTGGCCGCCGCATCGAAGTAGGGTCCATCTGTGCTGCTGTGACTGCTTGCCACCGAGGCGCAGGCATAGCCCGACTCGGCTGTGGAGTTGTGTGGCGTATTCGAGGCGGTTTCGATCAGACGCAGGTATTCGCACTCATCCACTGGACTGCCCGGTGACTCCAGCTCGCAGTCGAAGTCGAAGAAGGAGTCGGACTCATGACGCAACGGCTGCAGATCAGTGACTGTTTGTTCGGATTCGTGCGCATTTACCCAGGTGTTGGTATTGCTGCCATTTATGATGGGTTCATCCTCTGCATTGGCGCCCTCCTCGTTTGTCTGCGTGGGAAGAAAAAAAGAGGGGAAAAAGGTTTAGATAATGTTGAAATTACGAAAACTTAAGGCTCATTAAAGCTTTAATGATCGTAATACATATTATAATCGTAGAACTATTAAATGTTTTAAAATTATTTTTAACTTATTTTCCGAGGCTTAAAATATTTTTTATTTATTTTATTTATTTTTATTTTTATTATTATTATTATTATTATTATTATTATTATTATTATTATTATTATTATTATTATTATTATTATTATTATTATTATTATTATTATTATTATTATTATTATTATTATTATTATTATTATTATTATTATTATTATTATTATTATTATTATTATTATTATTATTATTATTATTATTATTATTATTATTATTATTATTATTATTATTATTATTATTATTATTATTATTATTATTATTATTATTATTTTTATTTTTATTTTTATTTTTATTTTTATTTATATTTTTATTTTTATTTTTGTTTTTATTTTTATTTTTATTTTTATTTTTATTATTATTATTATTTTTATTTTTATTATTATTATTATTATTATTATTATTATTATTATTATTATTATTATTATTATTATTATTATTATTATTATTATTATTATTATTATTATTATTATTATTATTTTTATTATTATTATTATTATTATTATTATTATTATTATTATTATTATTATTATTATTATTATTATTATTATTATTATTATTATTATTATTATTATTATTATTATTATAACTATTATTATTATTATTATTATTATTATTATTATTATTTTTATTTTTATTTTTTTTTTATTTTTGTTTTTATTTTTATTATTATTATTATTATTATTTTATGTAATTTTTTTAAAATTGTTTAAAAATATTAAGGCTTATTAAAGCTTTGCAGGTCCGCTATACAGCTTTAGAGCTTTACAGCTTTTTGAAATACTTTAATTAAAGTTCGTAAATATATTTCAAGCTATTTCAAACATTTTTATATTTCTTGCTTGGTTCAGTTTTATTTTTTTGCAATAAACATATTCTTCATGTTATTTTTTCCTCTGTTTGCTACTTTCAAGAGGCATTCTTAAAGTATTCCTTCACGCCGGGCTCAGAGGGCGTCATCGCCTTTGCACCTGGTCGCCAGTTGACGGGGCACACCTCACCGAACTCATCGGTATACTGAAAGGCTTGCACCAGGCGTATGGCCTCCTCGACGCTGCGACCCACGCCCAGATCGTTAACCGATATGTGCCGCACCATGCCCGATCGATCGATAATATACATGCCGCGATGAGCCAGGCCCGATTGCTCGTCTAGCATGCCATAATCGCGAGAGATCTTCATTGACTTGTCGGCCATAAGGGGTATGTTCATGTCGCCCAGACCGCCAGTCTTGCGCGGCATGGACATCCAGGCACAGTGGGCAAAAACGCTGTCTGTCGAGCAGGCGACCACTTCGCAGCCCACATTGCGAAACTCTTGAGCACGATCACTGAATGCCTGCAACTCGGTGGGGCAAACGTACGAGAAGTTCGCCGGATAGAAAAGCAGAATCAGATACTTGCCACGAAACTCGTGCAGGCACATCGAGCGAACTCCCGTCGCGGTGGAGACCGCATTCGAATTGAAGTCCGGTGCCATTTTACGTATGTTAAGCATTTTGTTTTTGATTTCAAAAAATATATCTTTCTAGTGTCTAGTTGTATGTACTGTGTGTTGTTTGGGTTCAGTTTGATAAGATTGCTATGGTTCAAAACTACGAAAACTGAATGACAAGTGTGAGGCGATTGCTTAAAAATAAATTTCAGAGTTTTTCCAAAATACCTAAGTGAATCTTTCAAATAATGTTCAAAATATTCAATAAATGCTAAATAATATTTTAATATTATAATATTCAATTGAAGAGAATTAATACGATTATGGTATAATAACTATAGAAAATTAATTAATAATTATAAAATTGCAGAGTTTATGTAGAGTTTTAAATACTACCCAAAAATTAAAATTTAATATAATAGATAAAATAGATAAAAGATAGATAGATAAGATAGGTAAAAGTTAACATAAAAAAACAATATTATTTTCGACATTCTTAAACTATAACATTTTCGTAAACCTTTGAGCCTTTTAATAATTGTATAAAATAAGTGAAATCACTAACTCAACCTAACTTATAGCCTTACAATTGTATATACCAATAAATTCTTATTAATTAATTTATAAATAATTACTGTAGGAATTAAAGAAATTATCCGTAATATCAAATGAAATAAAAAGTAACTAAATTTACTTAGAGGACTATCTAAGCAGTGACTCGAACTCACCTGTGATCCCAAGGTGCGCAGCTTTGAGGACAAACTTCGCGCAAATGCCTCGGCCCGTCCGCGGCATGATGACATCCCTATGTTTGGTATAATTGAGATAATGCTGCAGGGCGGCCTGCTGTCCGGAGTGCCTTGGTGTGTCAATGGTAAATCGCCGGGCTCGTTCATTTACGTCACGTCAACGTGTTGTGGGTGGGCAATGGCAATGGCGATGGGGGCCAACTGCGGCTGCTGCTTCTACTGCAATGATGCTGCTGTGAATTAATAAACATATATGACGTGCTCTATAAGTATTAACATAATATATTATTTTCGTATATTGAGTCAGGCGAGAGAAAGCCAAAGCGAAACAGTAAAAGTTTTCGTTAAGTAAACAAATAAATTTGCACAACAACTTTCAGTGTTTGTTTCTGTTTTAAAAACAGCTGGTGAGTATTCTTTATAATTTTCAGTGCATATTTCATTTGGTAACTTCATTAATATGCTAGGCCTGTCATTAGCTATATTCCTAGGGTAATGTGGAGAGTGCCCTTGCGAAAGGGTTTATAGTAAACCGAAAACATTTGTTCATTTTCGCAACAGATTCGGTGTGAAAATTATGCAAATATATAGTTCGAAGGAATTACGGAATTTTTAAGTAAAAAATTTTATGTATTTTTTCGACTAATTTTCTTAGAAATTGTCAACAGTATGACAAGCAAATTGTACAATAAATAAATAATATATAAATACAAAAAAACAGATGCTAAATAAATAAAAAATATTATATCATATGACGAACGCGTGACATTTTCCAACACGTCGAGGAAATCACATGAAGCGATTTCGCCGAAAAAGGGGGTGTTAATTATAGGAATTTTAGCATAGGCTGCCAAATCCAAATAGAGCTCAATTAACTTGGGCAATGCCGTGTTTATTGTCTACTCTCGCACGTGTACCGCCTGCGCCAAGTCACGCCCCACCGCCCTCCCAGGCACAACAAGACATCCGACATCCGGTTGGGCCACGCCCCCTCGAACTGGGCGAGATAGAGAGAGAGAGAGGAACAGAGCAGTTAATACGTAGCAAATCGGATGCGCCAATCGCTGCGTTGTTAATTGGCCTTGAACTTTTTGCGTCGATCGGCGGCATTTCTTTTCCTTCCTTCCTTTTTCTATTTCGCTTAATTTTATTTCATCTGTTTCTTTCTTTTTGGCAGTCCGTATAGGAAATTTAATTGAGCAATTTAGAGCGTAAAAAAAGATTCGAAAAAAATTAAATTGAAATTTGCCAAAGACAGCGAACAAAGTTGTAAATAAAAACGAAAAAATCGATCGATTAAGGAGGTCAAAAGTGATCGCTTTATCGATGATCGATGCATGGGGCGTATGGGACTGATGCATAGTATAATCTGAGGATAATATAAACATATGGCATTTTGGCACATTTGTGATTCATGGTACGAGTACCCGGCGCTATTCGCATTCAGAGTATTCACAGCGGGCGTCGCATTCGATTTATTTCAGTCCCTTTTTTCGCATAGCCAAATTAAAATTGCTTTTGGCCCCGCGCCAAGTGGCTAAATGCGTTTTGGGCAGTCGACGGCAGATGACGTGGGGCATAGTGGGAGAAAATGAAAACAAAGAGCGACAGCAAAAGAAGTAAAGAGATAGAGGGAGAATAAAAAAGAGAGAATTCCTCTTCACAAGATGTCAGAAATTATGAATTCAATTAAATTTTAAATGCCGCTGAAAGCTACGATTCACAAAAAATATTCGTAGATGAGATATATATAAAGAAAATATAAAAATACCCATTGTATTTTCAAATAATAATAAATTGCAGATGAGAAAGTCTCTTAAAATATATTTGTCAGATAATAACAATTGCATGAGAAATGTTTACGTGAGGTGCATAAACAATTTTTCGTTGTACAAAGTATATTTTTATGAACCATCGCAGCATCACCTTAGGATAGGAAAAAAAGAAATAATTCTCAACATTTTCGTATACCAACGTGTCAAACATTCGCTTCTCTTGTACAACTTATTATGGTATCTTAGTAATTATTTGTATATTGATTTCTTTTCTAATAAGTTCATTGTACCCGATCATAAATTTTCTTTACTTTATAAAACCCAATTTAATTCTAAGAAAAACATGCTGAAAATAAATATAAAACATAAAAAACTTGTGTTGCATTTTATGTGCCTCAAAATAGACCACACAATAAATAATAAGCAGCAGAAAGATAATAAAAACTAAATAACTAAATTATCAGCAAAGCATAGAGAATGCTAAAATTCACTGAGCATTTGCTATAAATAAAAGCTTGAGCAATGTTTAGTATATCGTATTATGGTAGCATAGTATTTTTCCAAAAAGAACATTTCCGTTTTTATTTTTTTTTATGATCGAACATTTTCTATGGCTTTCCTTCAGCGAATTTATGTTTTGTTTTGACGCCGCCATGCAGCAAATTTTGCCTCGCCTTGTCTCGAAGACAACACGCACAAACGAATTATTCCCATTGTACTCGACGTGTTTCTTGAGGTCTGTTTCGTCGCCCATAAGTAGCTTAATTGAATTAAATTGGGCCAAATGTGTGGCCCGGCGTGTTTATCAATTGACGTGTGCGTAGCAAGTGGCACCCTAATAACGATCCACACAATCAAAAATAACTTTGCATAAAGTCTGATTAGTTAACTTTAAAAGCGATCCCACACACACACATACAAGACGCGAGTCGAAGGCGCTGTTGAGGTGAGGAAGCCAGAGAGAGAGAGGGAGATACAAAGTGAGATATTGTTGTGAGACAGAAGGTCAAATACGGGTAAATTCACGAAGTGACAACCTAACAAGAAATCCATAAATCAGTTTCAAATCAATTTGAGAGAGTTATTAAATCAGTGAGTTCTTATATGTAGTGTAGATTTAGCTAGCTTGTTAAGGTAAACTTAGTTACGAAGAGGGTACCAATATTCTACCCGAATTCTCTCAATTAGAATAGTCAAGCTATTGATTTTAGTTTAATTACTAAAATATTGCTCAAATATAAATAGAAAATTGCATGCAGATTGCTCAAGTTGTTTCAACGTGATCTATAGACAAAATCAGGTATATACTATGCCACATATATTGATTATACAAATTCTCTACTCTATAGCATTATTATGTATAACGTAATATTTACATTTTGTTGTATTATAGGTTTGATTTTATATTTACAATATTCCTTGAATATTCTCCGAACTATTTCAACAAAATTCTAGTAAATTACTTTAAGGCGTAAGTACTTTTTATTATGTATATTTTCTCAGTGTAGTTTATTGCTCGTAGCATGGGTCTACCGTAAAGCATTTTGTCGAATGTTAGTTGCCAATGTAGACCTAATTTAGACTTTACTACTGCTTATCGATGAAATTCGTTTACAAATGCAAATTCATCATAGATTGTTATATAGTAAGTTAGTTAGTCACCCTCTACTCTCGACTCTCGACTCTGGCTCGGCGATCAGAGCTTTAGATCGATAGGTAGCTGCGCCATTTGCGCCGGTTTGGGTTTGTTTCAACACACACATTATGAACTGACACTGAGAGAGAGAGTACATCTTAGTATATCAGAAACCAAAACAAAGATGCACCTAGCATCGCCCAGGGGATCGAGTTCACCTGCCAGAGACATGACTCTGGGGGCTGTGACTTTTTCGTGGTTGTGGTGAGGGGGCGGGGAGTCAATCATGCCTTGCCGGCGTTTCGATTGCGAGTGTTGATAAGAAGTCGCATTTATTTTTAGCAGTCAGTGAAAAATACAGAGCGCAGTTTATGACCCGATTTGAACTGATCCGAATCGAATCGAATCGCGACTATTACTCACTTACACTCACACACTGCTGCCTGATCACTCACTCGATCACTCGATTACACGAACACTTGGTAACTCGTTTCCGGCACAGACTTGGATACGACGTGGGTGTGTGTGTGTGTGTGCATCTATGTACACATATATCACTTGTATCACTTGAGATGGAGAAGACGCGATGCAAAGATTCACGGATTCGAACTCGATGTCGAACTCGGACTGTGCAGCACGTCTGCAGCGGCACCGTGGCGAGCATGCACTGAATACGTTGATTTTTTTTGGCATTAAAAGAATTTGCGCTGATTGATAAGGCAGCAAAAATCGAAGCGCAGCAAATCGCACTGCCAGCGTCTGCCCTGTCAGTGTGATGTGTCTGTATGTATATACATATATGTGTGTGGGTAATCGTAATCGCTGCAACCCAAAGGTAACACAACTGCAGCAGTAGCAGCAGCAGCAGCAGCAGCAACTGAAGCAACAGAAGCCTCAGCCGCAGCCACCGCAGCCACCGCAGCTACAGCGACAGATGCGCGACCCTCTCGCGCCGCGCCCTGATCGCCGTCGATCCCTGTCGATCGCAGCGTTGCCATTGCCAGACAGCCGCTTGCATAGAGAAATGCTCGTGATCAGCGACGACGCGTCGTTGTCTGCTACCCTCTCGCTGCGCGTAAGGGCAACACGCCATGCCCATCGGCTCTGCGACACTGTGCAGACGACTCAGGCAATGCTGTCGGGTACTCACTTAAGCTGCTGCACGTGTCGGGTATCACGTTTCATCAGAGTTGAAAAGATCGATTGCAGTTGTTGCGGATCTTGGCAATCCTAATTGGTTTTTGGTTTTATGTTGTGAAGAAATAAAATTCAAAATTCATGACATTTTTTTAATTTAAGAATTTTTAAGCTCAGTTTGAAGAGTAGATAGGATTGGTAAGTTTTGGAAGATTTGTATTTTCATAGTTTAATAAAACTAAAACAGAATTTAAGGATTCCAGAAACTTGTAGTTCCCACCATGCCTTAAACGTTTGAAGTGTCTATTGTAAAAGTAAATCCAACAATTTCTTTTGCTTTCTACAAAAAGTTAGTTTTGCCAAGAAAGTGTTTATAATATTTTAAAAAATTGTAAGATATAAATATTCAAATTTTAAATGAAGCTTTTTATATAATCTTATCAACTTTCTTATGTACATAAAAATTCTTTGAATTATTTAATATTAACCTTGACCTCAAGCAGAAAAAACAGTGACAATTTCTTAAAATTCCAAGCTAAGCTTTTTTCCAGGGTATTTTCGCCTCGACCCTCGCGGATTTCCCTTGATTTTTTTTTGCGTTCAGATATGCAAACAATTGGCAAAGTCAATACATATAATATATATGGTTATCCAACGTATTACTGCAGCTGGAGTAGAATTTATGATAGCGGAGTGGTTTATCAGCTTCGCTAACGATTGTCACACCTAAACCACTTATATTGCCTCCCGCTGTGATTGTGATTGAGATTAAACGTTGTCTAGCGGGTTCGGCTATTAGCTCTGTGTATGTGTGTGTGTGTGTTTGGGTTTAGTATTAGGATGTTGTGTTATCAGTTAACGGGATTTAGACAAGCACAGCAATTGGCGTAGCTTGTAACAAATTTATAGAGGAAACTAGCAGATAAAACCTAATCGATTTCCAATGGGAATTCGATTCTCAGTGAATTGGGAAAGGTCAAAGTCGAATAAGGGAAAGAACTGTATAAAACAATAAATACATAAATTATATAATGGGATTATGGCACAAATTTTCTGGGTGCTGTGACACTTGCTGAACGCGAAAAATGATATATGGAGCTGATCGTACACATGCCTGGACTGCCTAGTGATCATTCATCAAAATAGTATCTAGCAAATAGTATAGGCCCGACATGATTTGGCACAAATATTGCGCTACATAAATTACACTTTAAGTCATCTGGCTAGAGCTGCGATAGTTCCTACGGTTCGCCCACCCGCCCAAGTGGTACAACAAGGCACAACAGCTGACTGTGTTGACGCGCTCTTGAATGATGCTCTTTATTTATAAATAAACGAGCTTAGATATAGAATTTTAATATATATATTTTTATGTATGGCGAATTAGCCAAATCGACAGCAACGGCATAACACGCGGCGGTGTTTTTTTTTTCTTTTTTTTTTTTCATAATTTCCCAGGAACTCGAAAGGAAACGCCGAAAAAAGCTGATGAAATTTTCGTAGCGCAGTTAAATCAATCAATAGATATATGGATTGGCAGTCGAGAATGTCAGGTCTGTCAGACGAATGGAGACCCTAAGTGGCCCGTGTGTCGGTCAGTGCGTGCGTGTGTGTGCGGTGTGTGCGGTGTGTAGTGTGTGTGCGGTGTGTGGTGTGGGTGGCTCGCTTCGTTTGGCAGCGCGTGTATCTTTATTTATATTTGTATGACATTGCTACCCAGCGAAATGTCAAAAGCAAACAAAGCTAAATAGTAAGAACGAAACAGCAACAACTACGTGGAGAAACGTTTGCGCCGTTATGGACAGAGATACAGCTATAGATACACGCGCACTCACAGATACTTTCGATTTTCACATGCTTTCGCTTTCCGTTGAGCTCGTAGCTCGTGCCTTGATTTTTATGCCAGAGCCTGTCGGGGGCGGGGGGAGTGGTGTCTAAACAGCCGAAGTTTTGCAATAGGAAAGTGGGCGGGGCATTTGTTTTGATTGTAATTGCGGAGCGTTAGGACATTTGCGAAGCAGTTGGCAAAGAGAAATAAAAGTTGTTTACTCAAGTTAGCAAGGCGACAGGATTTGTGTAGATAAACGAAGTATGCGGATTTATTGATGTAGTCTATGCAAATGACAAGGATTATCTAATTTTGGAATAACTCAAATTGTTTATGATGTTTTCTATTTATATCTCCATATAGTTAGCTAGCTGAGGCCCTTTGGACCCGCACATTAATCAAATATCTGACAGACGCTACACGCTACATGTATTACTTCAACATTGAACCACAATTTGTAGATATATTTCCAATTAGCGAGTAGAACATAAAGTAGATATTGAATCACCCCTTAGGCATTGTACTACTAACCTGCCTAAAATTCAGTTAAATTCCAAGGTGTTTCCTGTTCCAAAGTTCTTGGCTCGCTCGCTCGCTTAGTAATAATAAATATGAGTTGTCCAAGTAGTCGCATAAATATCGTGTATATACGTATATAGTGGATATATACACGCTGCTGTATGTACACTGTGCCTATGCTTATGTATTGCGTGACACCGTCTCGTTATGCTGCTGCCTCCGCCTTCAAAAACTGTGCCAAGGAGTTGACCCAGCGATGGGGGCTAACGTAGGATTTGCCTGCTCTGAACTTTCACTTTCACTGAAACACACGCGCGCAGGTACATGCACACACACACACACACACACACTGAGAGAGGGGCACACACACACAGCGACAAGTTGCTTAGATAACACGCCGTATTCGAGAAAGTTGTGTGCTTGCAGTGCAGGATATGCTTTTCTTTTTATCGTTTTGATATATATGTATATATATCTTTTATCTCTTTTCAATGCACACGCGACGAGGGAGTTGAGATTATGAAGATGCTGCACCGTACCGGACTTGAGTTCGTGGTCTTGCTGCACGAGACACGCTAGAGATACGAGATATTTGTTTAACGAAAAAAATGTCAATTTCAATTAAATTCCATTTTTTTGTTTCTTTTTATTTTGCCAGCGCTCGTCGTGGCAGCCGTGGCAGCACCGCCAGTTGTAGTGGCAACGACGGCGACTTGGTCGCAATAAGAGTGTCATTCAAGGGCATTGCAAGGTCGTAGCAGTCGGCAGTTGCGTCTTTCGCCCACTGGCGGCGGCTACGCTGCTGAGAGTACGCACGGCATGGGCCGTATTTGAGATACAGATACAAAACGATACGAGGCGCTTTTCGCAAAGAGAAAATTTATACATGCAGAGAGAGGGAAAGAGTGAGAGAGAGGGAGAGCGAGAGCGGGAGCAAGAGAGTAAAAGAGCGTGAGAGTGGGAGCACAGCTGGCCTATGGATCGCACGCTGCGATTTAATTAGTATTAATTTGCCAACTGTAGCACAAGTGTATCTCACGGATACAACGAACAGCAACAAAAATTTATCTCACGACTTGCCTTCAGGTATTTTTTGCAATTTTTAACGCGTCGTCCGCTGCATTGCAGCGCTTCGTCTCGTATCGAGCTGGCCCGTGCGGCTGTCCTGTCGTGCGGCAACTGACGAAGGCTTCCAGCGTGTGCGGAGAGCTTTGCTCGCGCGCTTCCCTCAACGGTAAATCGTTTATCGTTTCTAGCACTCTCTCTCCCTCTCTCTCAATCTCTGCCCTGGCGAAGTAGGTGAGCTTGGGTGGTGTATTGCGTATTCTGATGCTCAGCTGAGAGTAAGCGGCGATGTGAGAGTACAAATATGCCAACATTCGCACAGTGGGCTGCGGGTGGTAGTCATAGCAAACAAGATAAATGAAATAACAAAATTATTAATTATTTTATTATTTATTTTTACTCAACTAAAATACCACAAATGTTTGTTATAATAAATCAAGCATTTATACAATCTTCATTTATAAAGTCAATAAAATAAAGTTAATTAAAAAACATTATTTTTGTCTGACATCAAGCTGGCAAATATTGTTAATTAATTATTCATTATTTTTTATATTTACATATATATTTGCATAATTCATTTATACACATAAAGCTCTTTAAAAAATATGAAGTAAAATTATTTTAATAAGCAAGTTTATCAATTATTTAGTATTTAATTTGGGATAATGACAAATTAGTCGAATTCAAAATATAATCAAAGGCTTCTTTATTTTGTATTGAAGAAAGAAAATTGCTTATTTAATATATATTATTTTTAACAAAACTTTCTGTTACAAATCTGCGTTAAACCGTTTTATTGAAAAATGTATGCCTACGCAAATATTAGTGTAGTACCACTGTAAGACAGCTGTGTAACGCTCTTTCCCTAATTATGCGCCTCTCAATCTCACTCTCTCTCTCTTCTGCTCTCCCTCTCTGATAGACTCTTAATGCTCTTTCTCTCCACTCAGTCAAGTGTGGAGCCGGCGTTTTTCAACGCTTTTGTTTTGCTTCATGTTCATATTGTTTGTTGCTTTTTTTTAAGGTTCTTAGTTTGTTTTTAATTTTCCATTGTATTTATTGTTTTTATCTATTCGTACTCAGCTGCCAGACTGTCTATGCTTCATTGTGTTTAGATTATGTGTGTACAGACAGACATATGGGAGTGTATATACATACATATGTTTGCCTGTGTACTTTGGATATTCTTGTCCCTCCTTCTCTATGTGTCTCTAAGGTGCGTTGACCGTGTGTGGCCTCTATCACGAAATTGCAACTGGTCTCATGCATAAATGTGTGCGAGTGTGTTTGTATGCATGTCTGTGTGCTGCAATTAGCATTGCATTGCATAGCACTCTCACATGCAGCGCGCAGCTTCTTCGACCAAATAAACTCTCAGCCGGACCGCCATGCTGTGCAATTTCTCTCTTTGATTGCGTTGCTCTCTTTGGATACTGTGCTCTTTTGTTCCACTTTTGGTTGTGGGTCAAAAAGCTACTTTCGCTTTCAGTTCAATGCGACGGCGCTCTCATGTACATGCGTATGTACGTATGCTTGTATGTGTGCTTGTATTGTACATATCAAGTGTGTGTGTGTGTGTGTGTCACATCATCGACTGGCAACAAAACATTCGCGTTTTTAGGCGCGAGTTTAAATGAAAATTGCTTTGAAGCGGCTCTGTTTAGCGTGTGACATTGAATTGGCATTAATTATTATGGCAGAGTCTGACACGGCTTTTTTGATCTATTTTATGTCTAAAGCATTAGTTCAGCCTGGTGATACTTTTATGGCCTTCAGTTGTTAATTTAATTTGCTAAGCAAAAAGCAACAATTTTAGTGGGAAAAATAGTTGTATTTCTTAGATACATTAGAAACTAGAAAAAAACATTAATTAAAATGCTAAGTTAATTAAATATAATTTAAAAAGGTTTAACAACTTAAATTGGCGCGCTTTCCAGCATAAAATACTGTTGCATACTCTTGGGCAGCTTCGGTAATTTTGTTTGCAGCTCAAGTTAACTTTTTTACTAAATTTTTATTTATATTTAATAATTAAATGTATAAAAAAGTAAAATTAATTTTTATTGTAAATTTATTTATATATTCACACACTTCTGTTAACAGAAATAAATAATAATTAAATTCCCTCTGAGCTTTTGCAATGTTTTACTGCAGCCCTGGTCCCAAACTCGTGGGTGACAACTCTGGGCAAGCTGTCTGCCTGACAGCTGTTCAGTGCTGACGACACACGCTTGCACAGCGTCCCAATAAGTTTTGTTTACATATGTCAAATATATAATATATAAATTGTGAGTGCGACAAAACAATCAAAACGTATCCGTGGTTACGTTCTTGGCGCCCCTCTCTGTTCTTCTACTGTCAGCGTCAGCAGAATCAGCAGAAGCAAAGGCGACAGCAAAACTATCGATACACAATGTCAGTCAGTGTGATTTGTGCTAGAAATACCCTGACGCAGCAAGGCTCCGAGCTGCCCACATTGACGCTTAATCAGCAGCAGCTCCAACTGCGACAGCATCACCAAATCAACGAAGCAACTGTACCTTGTGTAAGTCTAAGTTAATAAATTAATTGTGCAGTCTCCAGCGCAGCGATGAAATAGCACAATTGGAACGCGTTACCCCAAGGCCCGTTGCCATGGTTGCTGCTATGAACGGCGTCATTTCTCTCAGCTGTGAGAGCAGCTGATTGTTGCATGCACTGCATTGCGAGAGGGGAACAGGCTGAACACTGTAAGAGCTGGTCACACTATCAAAACAAGATCCCCTATCCTCTTTATCAGAAATGTTATGTCTTCAGGATAGAAAATCGTTGGTATATTCTGCCTATGGTTGGTATATTTTGCCTATAAAAGTGACGCAATGCTCTCTTCTGTTTAGTTGTTGTTTGCCTGTTGCACGCGAAGGGCTAAGTAAAATTGTGCGGGTTCCTTACAGATCGATTTTTATATTATTTAAAGATCAATTATTGCTGACTCACATACCATTATGGTAATGATGACTAAAAAGTTTTGTGAAGGTCTTTTTAAATTTTATTTTATTTCTTTATTTATGTTTTTATTTATTATTATCTATTTATTTATTTATTTATTTATTTATTTATTTATTTATTTATTGTTTATTTATTTATTTATTTATGTATTTTTTTATTTATTTATTTATTTATTTATTTATTTATTTATTTATTTATTTATTTACTTATTTATTTATTTACTTATTTATTTATTTAACGTCAATTAATAGCTGTCTACACAAAACTTAAAAAATATTGAGATTAATCAAAAAATGATCCAAAAAAATGAAGATTAAAATTAAAATTTAGAGTCTATTAAGGAAGGTAATCTTAAGTTTGCATCCCAATTCAGGTTTTGTAGGGCAAAAATTAAAAAATCATTTGTTTATATTTTTTTAGCTGCTCGTTGAGGATGAAGTTCATGGAGTTATTAATATTCCCAAACATATTGAGGAAATAGTAAATCATCCGCAATTCCAGCGTCTGAGGAATATACAACAATTAGGTTTGTTCTCGCTGGCCATCGATCCGACGGCCAACCATACGCGCTATGATCACTGCATTGGGTGAGTTTCGTTGGCTACGAAGAGTGAGTAATACCATCTAACGCGTTCGATTCCCTTACAGAACATACAAAAGTGCACAGGATCATTTGAATGCATTGAGACGCAACTCCAATTACGAACTCGAATTGCCCGACTGGTGTCGCAAGGCGGTCGAGATTGCAGCTCTGTTGCACGATATCGGACATGGTCCATTTTCGCATAGCTGGGAGCACATCTGCGGGGAAAGTTTCAATGTAAGTTTCAGCAAACTAGGCACTTCATGCGGCTTCCTATTTTTGTTTTTCGCCCTAGCATGAGCAAAACGGGTTGGCATGCGTAGATTACATCTTCTCTGAGGTGTCTAGCCCGGAGTTGGTCTCACTGCGTGACGACAACAATGGACGCGGCGTGCAGTTGATCAAGGCTCTGATATTGGGCAAGAGTGAGCTGTTGACCTATCCAATGATGGGTCATGGTTATATTTTCGATATTGTGCACAACAGTCGCTGCGGTCTGGACGTGGACAAGTGGGATTATTTAAGACGCGACCACAAACGTCTGCGTATGCTGAGTGATGAGGAAATGCAGTTTGACGGTATCTTCCTAAATTCGCGTATTTCACCCGATGGACAGCGTATTGAGTATCGCTATGAGGACTATCATCTCATATACAAACTGTTTGTGGCACGTTGGCGTCTGTACTTGCTTGCCTATGCGCTGCCCCTGAATCTGGGCTTCGATAGTCTACTAGTAAAGATTGTTCGACGCCATTGTCCAGAATTAATGCAGATACAAAGTGAGACTGTGGAATGGTTAAGCTTTGATGACGAGAAAGTGCTGAAGCTCATCGACAGCGATCCTCTGGCGGTTTATCTGCGCAGCCCTGACCGCTGGACCGAGCAGCCGGATTGTGAGGAGGCCGAGGATTGTATTCGTGTGAATGTTGAGAAACAGGGACCTGGCTTAGACATGAAGCCCGACCATCACTTTGCTCTGTACGGTGATATGCGGTAAGTCAATAATCAACTGAAGCCTTTTTTGCAATTATTTTACAACTTTTTCAACTTTTTTCAGTTCAAAAATCGAGATTGATCGCGACATGACGCCTACTACAATTACTGCGTGCTTTAAACTGCAGAAGGTGATTCAAAATTCATAGAATCTAACCCAAAACTACCGTGTAGATCGCAGAAGATAAAGGGACAGTTTAAATCTAATGTCCATAAGAATACAAATTTTGTACTGCAATTATGATCTAGAAATTACTTTTTTCAATACTATACCGATTTGTTTTGCCAATGTATTTTATAAAATGTCCTGCAAAATACGTCAAGTGAAAACACATACTCAATGTTCATCAATTGTGAGACAGATTCGAAATCTGTATGCCAAACCTCAGTTATATTATATTATTATTTAAAGTAACATTTGATGCTATTATTTAAACACTACGTAATACTTTTCGTTTATTTGGTTTTAGTTTTAGCAGATTTTGTTATATTTTTTGTATGTTTTTGTTTCAACAAGTTTAAAATAAAACACAACGTTTTCAAAAACATTAAAAAATGACTGCATTTGTACACAATACTCTTGTATTAAAACTAACAGAATACACGGTTTGTCCCAAAAATAACCAAACTTTATATTTAAATCATACAACATACGAGGATAAATGTATCTTTTTAATGTTGCAAATTTTCAATAGATGGCGCTGTATGTTGTATGATTTAAATATAAAGTTCGGTTATTTTCGGGAAACACCGTGTAGACATAGATAGATAAGATTGCAATTCTAAAAACGAATAAAGTACAAACAAATTCATAAACTGCTACAAGCGATAAGCATTTCTTTTGTTTGGCTCAGGCACGTAGTTTGATGTGTGCAAGTCATGCGGTAAACCGCATGTACACACGGGCCCCCACGGCTTTCAACGGGCTTCCTGCTGCCGGTCAAAAATCATTTATTTCGTCTAGATTGTGTAGACTGTCAACAGTATCAATCGAGAATGAGATTATTTAATTTGCCTTTATTTTATTTGGAAAAAAAAACTTTTTGATTAGTACTAAGTTTCTTTATAATTAACAAAATTATCTCTTGAGATATTGTGTAGCGGCACCTGCAGCATTTAATAGTGATTTAGGCCTGAAAGTAGGCAGTTCTTTTGTTCTTTTGTGGATCGCAAACTTGTCTCCGGATAGAAGATCTTTTCTACACTGATTGCCAAAGAGACAAGACGTCTCTAGTCTTAGAAAAATAAATAAAATCCACGTGTCGAAAATTTTCAAGTGAAGTGAAAGGTTCTCAAAATATTTCGTGGGACCCATTGTTAACCTCTTCATTTTATAATTCATCACTAAACTCAACTCGTTTATAATCAAAAAATGCAACGTTCATCCAGTGAACAAACCACCAAGTTGATTTTATGGGCTGTGCCTAAGAGTTTGCCGATGTTCCTGCATGTGTAGAAGGAAGCTTTGAAAAACTAATGTTCTATAACAAAGAGCCTTTAGAGCAGAGCAAGAGCAGATTAGTTCAGATATCAATGAAAGTTTTATAAATGAATAATAAAAAAAATAATAATTTTAATAATAGTTAGCTAGGGAAAACCTAGCCTAGAATTTCCTAGGCTTGTCTGAATCTTTATGCAGATACTCCCTGCTGGATGACTCCCGATGCCTCCCCTACGCCGCACGGAATCTATGATGAGATGATGTTCTGCTAATTCACATTAACTTGAAATCATGCGGAGTTATGCTCTCAGATTGGTGACCAATCTTCTACTATTTTCCCATTCTCTTTTTGTTTCTTTTGTTTGGATCCTTTTGTTAATTCTTTAGGTTCTTTAAACTAGCTTTTTTGTTCTAATTTTACTAATAATAATTTGGTGCACCCGGTATAGGATATAGGATAGCAAGACCACCACCCCCAAAGACGACGATACAGTACAGATCGTCCGAATAAAATAATTATTTCATTTTTCTGTGCTCTTTTATTTGTTTCTAAACTTTACCTTAAGCTAGCTAAAAAATTTAAAACTGTTTTGTTTTTTTGGTCTTACGATATCATTTATTAATTTTACAGTTTGTGATCTTAAAGAATATTAAATCTAGTTATAATTAGGTATCTAAAAACAACAAATTTCAACAGTTCACTTGAAGACATCACAATTCGAATGCATTTTTCATAATTACTAACTAAACAATATAAATATAATTAGATAATGTGATAGAGATACGATTAGTTATAGAGTAACCAATTTGGAATATACACAATGAAAATCAAGTATTCTCTATGATATGTGGGTTGGAATGAAGAGTAGCGCAAAATGTGTAACTTAATTGACTACAGGATCGAGCATATGTTTTTGTTCTTTTGTTCACTTTTTCGTTTTGTTCTCTGTTTGTTTATACAAGTCTGCCTGAAGTGGACCTAATTGCCCGCTCCCAGCTCCGCCGGATGCGCTGTTATAATCCGCTGTGGCAAATGTGCGGCCAAATATTGTTTATGCAGTCGCTGGCGACAGAACTGATAGAATTCAATCTCGTTGGTGAAGTTGCGACGCACAATATCCTTAACATGTTCACTCACTGGTGGCTTAAAGTTGTTCTTGTTGATCTTGGTCAGGTACTCGGCACTGTCTGTAAAGGAAACAGAAATATTATAGGTTATATTTTTTGTAAACTCATATTTTTTTTGTTGAACTTACTTGCATAAATGTCGCGCACGCCGTCGAAAAAGCGTGGCACATACTTCTCCAGCACAGAGAGGGTTGTATTGAAATCTTCCAGCACGCCGACTACCGCATACTGTTGCTCTACGGCGAACTTGGCACGCTCCAAGGCACCAACAGTGTTAAAAGGACTACCAAGAAGATCGATAGATAAGGAAACGTTTAGTTTATGTTATCCCTCCCTCTCTCTCTCTCTTTCGCGAAACTTACGTGCACTCGTAGTCGTGTCCGCAGAAGAACAAGCTCTGTCTGCGATGATCGCCAATGCCCTCGACTGTGACACCCTGTGTGTAGGTGCACTCCTGATCGCCGCTCAGCACGCACGTCTCGAAGTCTTTCTTCAGCCAGGCTGGATGTGGCAGTGGTAGATCGGGAAAGGCTGCCTTGCGTTCCACAAAGTACCAGGGAGCTCGCACATAATAGAACCAACTGATCACACGTTCGACGGGATCTCGCACCACATTCAGATAGATTGGAGTGGGCAAATTGAACTTGGTGAAGTTGGTGAAGCAGACATGCTTGATAAAAACCGACGGTTCAGGCAGCTCACTTATCACCTCAGCCATTTCCTGTTGCTGATCCTCGGCCAGGCGAATAGTCTCCACCTTCTGCACAGCATCGCGATGGAACTGAAAATTGTTGCGCTCTGACAGACGGCGCAACAGCTCCATAAATGTCTGACTGCCCACTTTGGGCACGCGATTAAAGAAGACCAGCTCCATTTGAGCTTTACGGGTGTTGTTCAGATCACGCACATTTAGCGATGACATCTGGGGGGCGCAAAGCATATAAAGATCGATTAGTATAGGAAAAAGTATAGAATAATCTATTGAAAGTGGAATTTTTATAGATTTTTAATGAGTCGTATGATAGGTTTGTCCAATAATTACCTCATGTTCCTTGGTGTTTGATATTGGGTTTGTGTGGAATGTTCGGTGGGTTTTGGGGCAACTTTAGAGATTAAAGTTTTATTTCAGAACTTATAGCTCTTTGTTTGTGATATAAGTTGTATTTCAAATCTCCCCCCCAACATACAAGGGATCAGGGGGACCTTTATTAACTTACTCAATGTCATTAGGGTAAATTAAACATATTTAATACCTAGATATATAAGCACTGAGAATCTTTATTATATATTTAAAATTTTTTCTTTGGTACAACAAATTCTGCGATTGCAAACGCAGGTTAGCCAAGATTATTTTCTAATTGCAAGGCCAAGTATTGCTTATAGAGACGCTGCTTGCAGAAGAAATAGAAATCATATTCGTAGGTAAAGTTACGTCTCACCATGGCCCTAACATCGGCATCAACGGGGAACCTTTGACTGTGTATACGAAAACTTTGTTTGTTCACTGTAAAATGGGTTAAAGAGGAATTGAAACTGGCAGACGGTAACTAGGGATGCTACCTACAGCTATAAAGTTTACGCGCATGATTAAAGTATCTCGGTATGTACTTCTCCAACACGGTTAGGGTCAAATTCAGATGCTCCCAAGTGCCCACTACGGCGTATTCCTCCTCGACGTGTCGCTTGGCTATTTGCACCGCATGACGCGTGTTAAAGGGTCTACAATCGAAGCATATTTGTACTACCCTGTCTCCGCATCATCGATCATTACTTACAAACAATCCTCGTGATTGCCGCAGAAGAAGAGAGATTGACGCCTGAAATCCTCCACAGGGTCCTCAACTGCGTATTGGGTGTACTGACACTCTGTACTGCCACTGCGAACGCATTCGTTGAAGGTCTGTTTGTACCACTCGTTCGTCTGCTGTGGATATCCTGCATAGATGCTACGACTTAGAGCTAACTTCTGGTATGTGCGTCGTGCATAGAAACTTTGGATCATACGCTCCACTGGATCCCGCACCAGAGAAAGATAGATGGGTTTGCGACGTCCGAGCTTTCGGAAATTCATCCAATTTCCATGCGCTACGTAGAGCGTGCTCGAATCCAGTTTACTCACCCAATTGGCCTCGAGTCGCTGCTCTTTCACTGTACGCCTACGATTTGAATTCTGCACTGGCCCAGTGAGTACCAGGTTCATATCATTGTGGTAGGCAAGCAGACGCAAGAGCGGAATCAGTTTCTCAGTGCCCACGCGGGTGGGTCGATTGAAGAAGGCCACAGGGTTGCGGGCAAAGCGGGTATTGTTCAGACTTAGCATGTTTAAAAGACCTAGCTAGGAGGGATTCGGATTCACATATTGTCACTTAGATTGGGAAGGGTTTACGAATACACACAGAGAACACAAACAAACAGAAATGAATCACAAATCATGCGGCCTGCAACTGAAGTGTAGTGTTGTAAAATCTCTCGATGAGTCGTGTAAGGTCAAAACTTTCCTATACTATTCTTAAATTATAAACTGATTTATTTAAACTTAGAATAAAAATCGTATTTTCTATATAAATTTGGAACTGTTGAGATTGTGCTTAATAAGTTTGGGTGGAATTTTCTCAATGGGCTTATAACAAATTAAAACGCTCAATTTCAGTACGTTTCAGCGCTATATACTGTTTATAGAGACGCTGCTTGCAAAAGTAGTAGAAATCATATTCATGGGTAAAGTTGAGTTTGACCATAGCTCTAACATCGGCATCCACCTTGGGCTTACGATTGTTGCGATTGCGATTCTGCAGAGAATTCTGATAGACTGTAAAAGTAGAAGTTGGCACTAACCCGTGAAGAAATATCGTAATCGATCACAATCTTACTTGGATAGATCGTTGTGGCACGCGAAAAGTAACGGGGAATATAATTCTCCAGTACAGATAGGGTTATATTGGTATCCTCCCAGGTGCCCACAACGGCATATTCCTCCTCCACCCTACGCTTAGCCATCTGTATGGCCAGGGGAGAATCGAAGGGTCTGCAAAGCGATCACACGCAACGTAAGAGATCATTGGCACAACTAGGCTTTCCCCTATGGGTTTAAGTACTCACAAGCAATCCTCATTGTGACCACAAAAGAACAGCGACTGTCGCTTGTAGTTACCCACATAATCTTTTATAGTCAGCGGAAGGTATTGACACTCGGGATCGCCACTGCGCACGCAATCGTTGAAGCTCTTCTTGAACCAAGCAACGGGTTTCATGGGAATATGGGGATTCTTGCGATAGAATATGGCATTGCGGTAGGAGTTGCGTACGTAGTAGTACCAGCTGATCATGCGTTCCACTGGATCGCGTACCAGATTGATGTAGATCGGTTTCGGTAGATTATTCTCATTGAAGTCGATCCATGCGGTGTGCTCGATATATACCGTACCAGGGGGCTGATTGTAGAGATAAAGGGCACGCTCGGACTGTCCTTGGGGAAGCAGTTGACGCATTGTTTTCTTTCTGAGACCCGAATGATCGACATTAAAGTTGTTGATATCTTGCAAATGTTCCATGAATTCCATTAGGGACTCACTGCCCACTTTGGCACAACGTGTAAAGAATATGCGATCCATTTCGGCTTTGGCTGTGTTGTTCAATTGTTGCGGGGTCAGATCGTACAGCTGATGGGGATGGGTATTGCGTTTTAGGTGGGTACACGAGTGTTTGATTAGCAGAGCTCTCACACAAAGGATTAGACACATAAAGGACAAACACACAAGAAATGGTAGCGAGTTGGTGTTTATCGATTTCTACTAAACATTTATTTCATTTCACATATCACCAAACTATGCTAACGTTGGAAAGCAGAACCAAAACTAATTCAGTAGTCCATGCTTCTCCAACTCATGCAGATTGAGGGCCAAATACTGTTTGTAAAGACGCTGCTTGCAGAAGTGATAGAACTCATATTCGTGGGTGAAGTTCTGCCTAATCATCTCCTTGACCTCGGGTTCTATGTACGGTTTGCGCTTGTTCTTGTTCCGGTTCGTGATCTTGTTATTGTGCACTGAGTGAGTAAAAGGGTTAAAGGGTCAGAAAGAGGAAAGACAATGACAACAGCGAAGCGTTCAACCTACTCTCGTACATCAACTTGGCACCGGTAAAGAAACGTGGTATATAACGCTCGAGGACCGTAAGGGTTACGTTAGTATCTTCCCAGCTGCCAACTACTGCGTAATCGCGCTCAACATGTTCCTTGGCCATTTGTATGGCTGCTGGGGAGTTGAAGGGACTGCAAATTGTTTGCGAGTTAGTCGTTGCCGAGTCAGAGCCTTGGGTGGTTAACCATCTCCAAGCCTTACTTACAGACAATCGTCGTGATGGCCGCAATAGAAAAGCGATTGACGCTTGAAATTTGGCACTGCATCCTTCACGGTGTGTGGTACATATTGACATTCGGGATCTCCACTGCGTACACAATCGTTGAAGTTCTTCTTGTACCAGGATTCTGGTTTAATTCTCTTGTTGGGTGACTTGCGGTATTCCACGGCGTTCTTGTACGAGCTGCGTGCATAGTAGAACCAGCTAATGACACGCTCCACGGGATCTCTGACCATGTTGATATAGATGGGCTTGGGCAAATCGAACTCATCGAAATCGAGCCAATTAATGTGACGTATATAGAAGGTGCCCTCATCCAGGCTAGCCACAAGCTCAGCCGCTTCTCTCTGGTCCGGTTTGTTCATTTGCCTTACCGTCGCATCTCTTAGACCGCTGCGCTCTAATGTCAGATCTTCGTTGTATTCCTCCAAGGCAATGAACAGCTCTAGCATTGCCTCGCTGCCCACCTTGGCAGCTCGGTTAAAGAAGAGCACCTCTATGTCTGCATCGCGAGTATTGTTTAGACGCTCTGCGCTGAGACGAGTCAGCTGTGGATCGAGTAAGTTGGAAAAGGGTTCGAATGGTTGCATTTAGTCCCGTGTTGCGTACTGATTTCTTTGTTAGTTTGGATTGTAAACCCAAGTTCCAAGTGCGAAAGATTTTACCACAGCTGTAGACTATGCGAATTAAGTTTCAGTTGAATTCGCGGAGAGAGGAACTTCAATCCACAGCAGAATAGTAAGCGAAAGTACAGAAGATTGTAATAGATTAAAGAGGGTAAATTGCCTAAAAACTGAGGAAAACACCTACATGTTTCTTTGGTATTTTAAAAACATATTCCTCTATGTAGATACAGATCTCAAGTCTTTTATTTAATGATAAATAGATTGCCCTATAATTGTTGTATACTATTGTAACTATCTAGTTTCTAACAGCCAGTTCATTGGAGGTTTTGAGGAGAGCTAGGCTACTATCCAAGCGCATTAGATCGTTAAGTTTCAGTGCCAGATATTGTTTATGCAGACGCTGACGACAGAATTGATAGAATTCGATTTCGCGAGTGAAATTACGGCGTACCATATCAATGATCTCTTGTCTTATATGGGGTTTCATTGGATTATCGTTAGCCTTGCTAGAATGCATGCCAGCTGGAAACGAATCGAATGAAAGGAAGGAGGAAAACGGCTAAGATCTGTGAACTTACAGTAGTACATTTTGGAGGCATCCGCGAAGTAACGCGGTACATAGGCTTCCAGTACGGCAAGAGTTTCATTGGTATGTTCCCAGGTGCCCACAACCGCATATTCGCGTTCCACATTCAATTTAGCCAACTGCAGGGCCAGGCGAGAGTTGAAGGGTCTGCGATAAGTTGGGGGGTAGAAATGGCTTTCAGAATGGAAGCAACGAGCCCCTTTAGTTCTCAGACACACACTTACGTGCACTTGGCCTCATTGTGACCACAAAAGAATAAGGTTTGCCTACGATGATCGCCCACGCGCTCCAACATGGAGCCCTCTATGTAGGTGCAGACCTTTTCACCACTCTCCACACACTGATCGAACTCGGTGTTAACCCACAGCGGATGGGGCATTTGACGATTTTTCCTACGACGTCCTGGTACAAAAACCCACGGTGCTCGTATGTAATAATACCAGCTGATCACACGTTCCACCGGATCTCTCACCATGTTGATATAAATGGGTTTCGGCTGTTCGAATCGACTGAAGTTCAAATAATTCACATGACTTGCAAACACGGTGCCATCCTCGAGATTGACTACATTATCGATCCAATCGCTCTCCTCAGCTTCATTCAGTATGGGACGAATTCCTCCATTCTGTGGATCTTTTTCCACTTCATAGTCATGAACCTTACCCAGTTGTCGCATCAGTTCGATAAGCTGAATGCTACCCGTCTTGGGCACTCGATTATAGAACAGAACATCGATTTCTGCCTTCCTCGTATTGTTTATTTTACTCGGGCTCAGCTGCAGTATCTGCAAATGGTTCGAGCTATATAGGCATCTATTCGAAACAGCAGACTACCGTAGATGCAGCATGCAGCGAGCTAACCATAAACCTTCTAGGGATTAGTAGCGGAAATAAAAGACTCGTTTGCAAAAGAAAAGAAATCCCTATATTTGTTCGTTAGTCATAGCTAGGCTTTTTCACTCTGGGCATTGTTCTGGGAACTTGGCTGGGAACGGTTTTAAGAACTTGTCTGGGAACTGTTCTGGGAATTTGACTGAAAACCTTTCTGGCTGGTGTCCTGCAAGTTGTCCCCAGTATACTGCAACAGCTCAGTCTTTTTGAAGGCTATATACTGCTTATAGAGACGCTGCTTGCAAAAGTTATACAAGTCGAGCTCGTGGGAGAACTGTTGCTTTAAATACAGCTCCACATCCTCCTCTAGGTGATTGTCATGCGGCGTTGAGTTAATCCTAAACGCCTCAGGTTTCGCTGCATACGAAGTGGACAATAAAGTGGAAGTTTAAGAAAAGTTTCTTCAGAACCTACAGTGATAGATTTTTAGGGCGCCGGCAAAGAAACGTGGAATATAGGCCTCAAGTACAGCTAGGGTTATATTGGTATCTTCCCAGGAGCCCACCACGGCATATTCTTGCTCCACATGCGATTTGGCTATTTGTACAGCGATCTCTGAATTGAAGTTCCTAAGTGGGTAAAGCGACGAAGGTAGCATCAAAAGTTCGGGAATTAAGACTTATGTTTACCTACGCACAGACTTCCTGATTACCGCACAATTTCATTGAGAAACGTCGCCAGTCTTGAAAATAAGGAATTTCCGGATCAAAGACACAGTCGGGAGCTATACGTTGCTTGACACAATCATTGAAGCTTCTATCGAAGAATTCCTTCTTTTGCTTGAGCTTATTGGGATTGCGAAGCAAACTATTGGCATAGACCACCGGATGACGTTGGTAGTAATACGCGCTGATCACCCTCTGAATGGGATGTCTTATTAGATTTATATAGATTGGCCTGGGCATGTCATGTGCCGTAAAGTTAATCCAATTCATGTGCTCCACATAGGCACCTGGCTCTTCCAGCTCCATTAGATCCTCTACAAACGTTGACTCCTCGTCGAAAGTTGATAGTGCCGCCTTAACAGGAGGTATCTTATTTCGATAGGGTGTAAATCCATGCAATTTACCCAAATACCCTAGGAGCTTTGTCATCGATTGACTGCCGACCTTTTCTAGGCGATTGAACAATACATAATCTCTTTCGGCTTTGCGTGTATTATTCAGTTGAGCTGCTTTCAATTCAGCCAGCTTTAATAAGAGACAAAACAGCGTCCAATCAAAACTAAGCTGAGATAGTCCGATAGCAGAAAACTCTAGCCACATCCAGTAAAAAAGTTAGGTCCAATAAAGGAGAAAATTAGAAAAAAAAACCCGATGAGTCGAGTTAGTTGAAGAATCTTAAAAAAAAATCTCTTGAATTTTGGCTTCAGCTTTAAAGAAACCTTTAAGATTGTGATGTAGTTCCAGATGTCGCCTTGTTGCATAATACTGCTGTATATTTGCGGTTTATATTTCTATTTGCAAATTCTTCTTCATTTTGAGCTTCCAAAGATTTAAGTGACGCAAGGCAAAGCCACATTCCGGCTCTGTATGAACGAATAGTTTAGTTTTACTAAGGAAGCATTTGATAATTACCGAGATAAAACTCTGTAACTATACTGTTCCAGTACAGTGAGCGTTATATTGAAGAACGTTATAGAGCAATGCCTCTTTCCACATTTAGCTTGGCATATGCAGTGCATCTTTTATAGGAATAAAGACAAAACAAACTCAATGGCCCAGTAGAATTAGCCCTACTCGAATTATGGTATCAAGCGAAGAGCATAAATTCTAGCCAAATATCGTACTATGTTATCGAAGATGAATTGTTTAAGATTGTGGAGTCGCAAGTTTCTATAGGGCACAGGTTTCACAAAGACAAAATATTAAAGTAGTGTTTCAGACCCTGAGCGAGGTCCCAATTAAAGAGAATCAACTTGTTCGATAGTTTTGGGCTCCTAAGCAATTTTGGATCAAAGCGCAAATGCTGCGAAGAAGACAAACGACAAAGAAGGGTAGGCAAACAAGTAAACCAATGGAAAAGCGAACCGCAAAGCTAGTCTTGTTATTTCCAAGCAGTTAAAGCATCACACACGGAATTGAAATCGCAAAGAAAGCACTTGTATTACATCTATGAGGTTTATTTAATACACGTAGTAGTTAGTTCTTGATCTAGTATCAGCTAGACCCACTAAGGTATCACTTTTAATACTCGTCATGGTCGGAATGTCCATCCCTCTTCTCCGGCAATAGCAGATAATCATCGTCGCCAAAGCGTTTGCCCTTACTTAAAGCGGCATATTGCAGATACAAACGTTGCTTACAGAAGTCGTAGAACTCTATTTCGTTGGTCAAATTCTTGCGGAGCAATTGACGTGTCTCCTCGCTGACGATGCGTGTGACATTGTTGCGATTGACACGCGACAAGTTCTCCTGACCCACTGTAAAGTCGAGGCAAGATTAGAAACTGCCTGCAGGGTGTCGTTATCAATTCTTAAAGCTTACAGTAATATGCCACCTTGGCGTTACGGAAATAACGTGGTATATAATGCTCCAGCACAGTAAGAGTTATGTTCGTATCCTCCCAGGTGCCAACTACAGCATATTCTGTCTCTACAGTATGCTTGGCCTTCTGCATGGCCATCTCGGAGTTAAAGGGCCTGTTAAAGGGTTCCACGGTTTAGGGATTACTCTATAACTGCACCCACTTGCTACTACTTACATGCAGATCTTTTTATTCATGCCGCAAAAGAACAAGGTCTGCCTGCGATGATCCCCCACCGGATTTACCTTCTGCATTTGCTCGAAGGTGCAATGAGGGTCGTGATTTCGCACACAGGTATCCAAGTCGAGATCGAGAAACTCATCCGAAGGCATAACTATGGAATTCTCTCCCAGCTTGGCCTTCATGTCATTGTAATACCATCTGGCACGCACATAGTAGTGCCAACTGATGATACGCTCGATGGGATCGCGCACCAGATTAATGTAGATGGGGCGGGGCAAATGGAACCGCGTAAAGTTGATATACGCAATGTGCTGGCTATAGATATGCGGCTTGGGACGTGTCAGCAAATTGGCCAGCAGCTCTTTTTGTCCATCCTTGGGCATCATAATGGTCTCTTTGACACTCCCAGGATTGCGTGCATGCGTAAATCCGTTGATTTTGCCCAGGCGACGCATTAGCTCCATCAGAGATTGACTACCCACTTTGGGCACTCGATTGAAGAAGACAAAGTCCACTTCGGCATTTTTGGTATTGTTCAACATGTCCGCCTCCAAACTGTAGCCGTGCTCTTCGTAATCATCGCCATCCCCGACATCGTAATCCTCATCTTCATCAACAAGATGTTGTTTATGCCGTAACTTATCATGATGTTTATGGGAGTGCTGCACTTCCTTATGATGGTTGTCCACCTCAGACTCCTCGCGTGTGCGTGGAGCATGCACATTGTGTCCACGTAGCTGCTTAGAGTGATCATTCTTCAATAATAGATCTACGATTTGGATCTAGATGTATTCCCAGTCCCCGATCCCGTTCCCATAAGGTAGCAAGCTAACAAATTAGATGAATTTGCAAATGGTTGAGAAAAGCCCCACGGGAAGTTTGCGAAAATTGGATTAGTTACATTTTTAGCTTTTGTTTTTTTTTTTCAGTTTTTATTCTTGAAATTCTGAGCGATCTTGTTCCAATTGAACTGCTATATATTGCTTATGCAGCCGCTGCCTGACAAACCGATAGAACTCAATCTCGTGCGTCAAGTTGCGACTCAGTAGACTGCGTGCCTCCTCGCTGATGTTGGGCCTGAACGCATTCCGATTCACACTGTCCATGTGCGAATGCATGGCGAAGTATGTGTCGCGGGCGCCGGCAAAGAATCGCGGTATATATGTCTCCAGCACGCTCAGCGTGGTATTCGTATCCTCCCAGGTGCCGACAACGGCATAACGCGTTTCCACATTCCGTTTGGCACGTTGCATCGCCTCCAGGGAGTTGAAGGGCCTGCGAAGGGGGTTGTTCGTGTACGTGTAGGCGCAGGTTTCGTCATCGCCGGCTAATTAGTATAATGCGAGGATTGCTCGATGAGTTGGCAAGGTTTTCGTAGGTACTTTAACTCCTCGGGAAAGTAATCAACTCGGTTTATTATAAGCCCGAGGTAACAACTGGGGTTAGCCTTGGCTTTTCCAATTATTCTTTGTTTCATGTTGCACGAAAGCTTCTAACTTATCGAGCAACCCACGCGCACCGCCCTACTCACATGCACAGCTCGATTTGTTGACCGCAAAAGAATAGCGTCTGCCTTCTGTGATCCCCCAGATTGCCCATCTCCAGTTGCTCATAAAAACACTCCGGATCGTGTTCGAGTATGCAACGATTGAAATCCTTGCGTAGCCACCGCACAGCTGGCATTTTGTAGGCCTGGCCAAAGCGAGCTACCCGCTCGGCCAGGTACCATGGAGCGCGTACATAGTAGAACCAACTGACCAGACGTTCAATGGGATCCCGCACCAGATTTATATAGATGGGCCATGGCCGCCCGAACTCTTCAAAGTTCACAAAGGCCACGTGTTTGCTATACGAATTCGCCCCGCTGCAATTGAGTATTTCCCCATCGAGCAGACGCCTGGCATAGCCCTCATCCATAAGTATCGTTTCGACAAGTTGTTCGGGATCGCGACGTGCCTGGAAATTGTTTCGCTTGGCCAGCAATTTCAGCAATTCCATAAGCTTCTCACTGCCCGCCTTGGGCACGCGATTGAAGAATAATGTATCCAGCTGGGCCCGCGGTGTGTTGTTCACCTGGTTGCGGTTCAGGTGTTGTAGCTGCCGGATTGCAAAATTTGGGATGCAGTCGCACACGCACACGCACACGCACATATACCAGCAAAGTGGGTGTGCGTGTGTGTGTGTATGTAGAGATATGAGGCAAAATTTTAAGCGGATTTTATTGGAACTTGAAGCTGTAGCAACAGGCTAACAGGCAGCAGCATCAGCTAACTGCCTCATCGCAATGATTTCACAACCCAAAACCTGGACAGGTTGCTAAATTGTAATCCTCCCATGGGACTTACCTTTTAGGCGTTTTTTTTTCGTAATCATTATAAATCGAATTTCTATCGCTTCTATGTCGCAACTGGTGCATCTGGCAGAAACTAACTAACTGACTGGGATTATTTATTTCTTTTTTTCTGACGCTGACAAAATTCCAAGACTGAGTCGAAGTTGTAGTTGGTGTTAGTGTTAGACAGAGACAGAGACAGGCACGAGACTCAAGTGGCAGGCAAAGAGAGACAGAGAGAGAGAGAGAGTCAGAGACAGCGACAGGGACAGGCAGACAGAGATTGAGATTGAGACAGACAGATAGAGAGAGCTAAGGTCTAACAGAGTTTTAGCTAATTGATTTGATGTAGCTATACTTGGTGGGGGTGTGGGTGTGTGTGATGTATATGTGTGTGTGTGATAATGCTATGGACGATCGATGAGCGAGACAGCAGTACAGCATTACAGCAAGACAGAGCGAGAGAGCCAAGACACACTTTAGCTATGTAGAATATCAAACACCAAGGAGCAGGAACAGCAGCAGGAGCAGCTTTACGTAGCTTTACTTTACGGGATGCGCGTTGTTTTTTATTTTTTTATGACCAACCAGAATGTATGCAGTAATGTTTTTACGACAAAATGGCAAATGGCAAATGCAGATCGTAAAATACGTAATGAATATAAGAAATGACTTTGTGCTTACCTGGCCGGTGCTCTTCAGATATTGATAGGTGCCATGCAGCGTATTAATGTCGCCGTGTTCTGAAAGAGAAAACGGGGGATGGTTATAGCCAGGAGCTTAAGAGGTCATATGGAATTCATATTATAGATTTAACTAGTTGAATAAGCTTGATGGAAGTATACACATTACGGTTTATCTACTTGTTTTTCTCAGCGTATTCATCCATTACCCAATTACCTCAATTTGCAAGCCAACTCTCCCCCTCTCTTTTTACCCCAGTTTTAAGGTGCTCTCTCTCTTTCTCTGTCTTTCTCTTTCTTCCCCTCTCTTTCTCCCTATTACATTCTGTTTATAACAAAGTAGTTATGTTTCTTCTTCTTTTTCTTCCTCGACGACCTCGCCATTCCCTAAGGGCACAGCTACTCCCTGGCAAACCCTGTCAATACTTTTACTTTCGGCAAGGTGTTTATGCAATCCCAGAGAGCACGAGACGACGATGGGGAAGTCCACTCCATTTACAAGTGCTGCTACTCACAAGCTGGCAGAAATTTTAAATAAATGTGAGTGCAATAAAAAAGTGCAAGCTCACGCGGCAGTTACAGTGGGATCCTTTCACTTTCCCGGGACTCGACTACTAGAGGGGAAGTAGGATGATCTTCCTATCTGGGGATCAAGTAAGTCGCCCCGGTCTATGCGAACGACACGCAAGTCTTTGAAAGTTGGTCAAAACTAGGTCTGCAGCCTTTCCAAAAGTGGACAACCCAATCCGTTCGGATCTCGTTGTCGTCTGGTTGTCTTCTTCTGCTTTAGTGTTGTAAGGGCAATAAAAATGTTACTGCCTGTGCAACGGGTGCAGGTTTATCTCGCCTGCACAATTGCAAACTAAATGACGGCAATTCAGCATTTGGACAGGCGGAAAACGTCTTGATTTTTGGTCGACTGAAGTCGATATGTCGCGACGTGAAGTCGAGGAGTTGAGGAGCATGTGGTCTGGTGTGGTGTGGTGTGGGTTGCTTGCACCACTTTCCTCTTGCGGCTAAGCATTTCATAATTTGCCCGCTGCTAGCCAGATGAACAAGGAAGTCGCAGACGTACTAAAACTCGATTCCGAACTCGAATCCGCATCCCAATTCGTGCCCAATTCAAATAAACCAGATTTATTTTTGCCTGTACGTGTATTGTTTACTTTTGGCCACTGCACAGTTTCACTGAAAAATCTTAATGAAAGTGACCAAGTCTAACTGGTTTTCCCGTATCCGAGTCAGTGAACCAAAGCGAAATACATTTTGCGGCCAGGGCGGGCTAAGCCACAAACCAAAGAGGGAGATGGAAGAGAAAGAGAGGGAGTGAAGCCTTTTGCTGGCACCTTTTATGTGGTCTCAAAATTGGGTTACATGCAATGCATATCAACTGCAGTTACCTGCCTTATACCCTTACACTCCTCCCCCTTTTCACCCTCCCCCCCATGCATTCCTATTCTTCTATGCGACCTTCAGTTTGCACCGCTGGAGCATTTAGCTCCGGTTATTGGCCATTTGAGCAGCCATTGAAGGTGAACCACATTACAAGTGTCGGCCGAGTAAAAAAAAAAGAACAAAAACTCCATCAATGAATTTACATAGGTGCCAGAGCAATCATTATGAGGTGCAGCCGATATACCTCATACTAGTGTGTGAAGTGTGCAATTTAAACTCAGTTAACGTATGCATAGCTAGCTCAATGACATAATGCTTTTGATTCAATTCAATTCGCTGTTAATCTTTATGTATATCATGTTTGATCTGTCAACTTTGGATAAGATTATATGAAAAACCAGGAATAATCCGAAAAAGCCTCAATTCAAAAGCGAAAATACTAATTGAAACAGAAACTTGACTTCCCAAATGATTTTTCTCAACTTTCCGTATCAAAATCGAGACAAATCTCCATCTGTGCTCAACGCCTTTTTATAAGCTAAAATTGCTACCATAAGTTGTAGTTGTAGTTGTTGTTGTTGTTTTCTGTGCAATTTTAGTAGATTTTAAGTAGGTTCGTTGCCCAGCCCAAAGGCCAAAACAATCAGGTTAAGTGTTTATCTAGCGTAGGTTGTAACAACTGCAGCAGAAACTGGTTTGGTTTGGTTGAGGTTTTTCTTTCATTTTTCAGTGTAAGTTGCAATTGCGATAGCTGATACTGGAAATTTGCTTAATTAAATTGTATTAGATTAGATTGAACTCTATGTAGATCGGAGAAATTTTTTAATATTAGGTTAAATGTATCTGAACATGAAATTTGAGATATGTTCGAATTTGCTTTGATATTAGCATAACTCAACATGAAAAGCTATGCAAATCGAAGAAAGAACTTCGGATTTTAAGTTAATATTATCTACACATGAAATCTTATGCTAATATCTGAACAAATTAATTCAAAACTCAATACAGTTTTGGCTACACATCGTCTTACTTTGAATATTGTTGCCATACACGCAAATCTCGCCCCCTTTAAACTGTATTTGCTTATGCCATGTTAAGAATCTGCGTGTTACCACTTGCTCATTAGAGCAAACAGAAACTGTAAAACAACACACTACACTGGACAACACAACGCAACTTGGCGTTTACATTGTTAATTAGCCCGAGTCAAGTTCAATGCTGGCAACACAAAACGTGGAGAAAAACCATTAAATTCCAAAACAAAACTGGCAGCTCGAGGTGTCATCAACATGACTTACGTGAGTTCGCTGAGTACCCCTATTTGTTTTCAAAGTCGCACTCAAGATTGAAGACTGAGTACTGAAGACTGAAGACGACGCGTCGTGTGAGTCAATTATATGAAATATTTATGAATGAATGAATGGTTTACAACGGCTAAAAGGCTGGTGGGCTTTTCTTTTCTTTTCTACTATTTTCCTTTCTCATCACAGAGTGCGCCAAGGTTTTTCGCCCGTTTCGTTTTTCTTTTCAGTTTTTTTTTTTTTATTTTATTTTATTTTTTTGGCCATTAGCCATTTCGCGTCGCTTTCGGCCTAACCAGACAATTTGTATCTGTCGTCTGTGCGCATGCTCCACTGCGGCGGCGGCACAATCGACGCGTGCTCAGTCGCAGCGCCAAAAACAACACCAGCAACAGCAACAACAACGACAGCGACAACGACAACAATGGAGTCAACAGCAGCTGCGCGATGGTAGCCCCCAACTGGCTGCCTATCGTACTGGAGCGCATCTCTGCAGACATCGTCGCTGTTGTAGTTGGGAGTCATCAACATGATCATGATCACATGATCGCTGCACAGTGGTTCAACGTTCAGGGTTAAAGGATTCAACTGAACTGTATGCAATATATTATGCAGCATTTAAATAAAACTGACTTTGGTTGTGCATTGATATACATATCGTATTTACGAATATCGTATGCACGAATATCGTAACTTGATTTCGTATATCGTATCTTGATTTGAATATCGTAGAATGGAATGCTACGCACTCTTAAAAATCTATCAATATGACACGAGCGCAAATAACGAGGTGTATTTAATTTGAATATCGTAATATTTGTAAGGGCTTAGCTCTCTCTTTATAAACAGTGCATTTTTACAGTTAATAGACGGATCAATTCTGAATATAGTAATTTATTATTTTGAGTTTTTATATAAAAGAATTATTAGGAAAGATCTCTTCCCAAAACAGTCCCAGAATATTATAGATATTATACCTAATACATAACAAATTCTATACTATACTCTCTATAAGTCTTCCACTCTCTGTCTACCTTCGTAAAATGTATTAATAATTGATTTAATCTTTCTATTCCTGCGTAACACTGTGCAACACTGGCTTTTGTTACTGACAATCACCGCACTTAGGCGTGAAGCGGTTGTATCGCGATGTTTCCTTTTCGCCCCCCCCGTTGGAGGCAACATCAACTAAGCTCAGCTCAGCTCAGTTCAGGTCTCCTTCTCTCTCTCTCTCTATGCTTCTCTCCCTCTCTTTCTTTCTCTCTCTTTGGTTTTGGCATACTTGTGTGTTTCGTCAGTGGCAGCTGCTGCCGACTAATTTGCAAGTGGATTGCAGGCCTAGACGTTCGGGTACGGGTACTGGCAAAGCTTCCGGCATTGAAATTAAGGTTTTGCATGCGGAAAATCTGATTTGATTTTGGTATATACCGCACTCTTACTTCGTACTGCTGCGTATATTTCACAGTTGCAGCTCAACTAATGATAGAGTTATTAGTTTCTTAGTTGGCTGCGTCTAAGTACAGCTTGGGCTTCATTTGCGCTCGCGGGAGGTTCTCAAGTGCCCAACGCGCTGCGAGCTGCAGCTGCAGGGGGAAAAAAAGGTCAGCTCTGGCCTGGCCTGGTCTGAAGTGTGAGTGAGTCAGACGAATCATAAAATACTACATACAAATTGCCACATTGTTGTTGCCGACTCAAGTGGGCTACATTGTTGAGAGTGTGGCCAGCCAGCATAAATTTTATAAGTACCCCGAGAACAGTGTCAAGTGCCTCTCGGCCAAATGATTTTCTCAAGTTTCGAAGCGACACATGAAATTTGATCTAATTTTATTTCTGAACTCATTAAGTGTCGTTCGGGAATGTGTACGTGATGAACTACAAAGTTATTGGAGTTTGTTGAGGGTTAAATGTATATTTTTTTATTTTCATTTTTTAATTGTTTATAGCGCATTGTATATAGTTTTTTATTGCCCTGGAATTCAGTTGAAGTTTTTGTTTGTTTGGATATGTGAGACCTTTAAAAAGAATTTTTCAAAAAAAAAATATTAAAATTAAATATGCCATGGCAAGCAACCCAACGCCTAAGTAATCAGATAATTATAGCTAAATTGCATTTAAATTGCTAGCTTTTTTAAAGCCCTACGCCACATAGATGTAAATATATTTATATACATACGTATAATTGCAATGCTAGTTTATCATAATCCATAATTTCCGCAGCTTAAAATGCACTCTGTTTGGCTTATGGACATTTTGCTAATTGAATTAATAAACATATATTTTAATTTGGCGGATTATTAATGTGTTCGCAGAATGCTAAGCGCATATCAAAAGGTTAAATTGCTGTAAACTGAACCCAAAACTGAATCCTATGCGGCCAAATAATTTATTAATACACAGAAAAATATGATAAACATATAGGATAAATACGGGCGTTCCCTATACACGTATGTATATGCTAGCTCATGCATATTAAAGTCAAGTGGGGTCGCTCTATATATTATGTTTATTTTAATTTTTCAGTTTATTAGTGGCCAGGCTGCACGCACACACACCGACACATGCTTGTTGTGCGCCATAAAGTATGCAATAATTTATGCATGCTGCTCTAATTTAACTTAAAAACATTCGACTAATTTATGTTTTGGCCCGTGCAAATTATTGCGCAAAAAGTGTTAACAAAAAGCGCATTTTAGTGTTGGGGGGACTGGGGGCAGGGTATTTATGGGCTGGGTCAGTGTGGTCATTAAAAATCAATTGAGCGTAGCCGCAGACCTTTTTGCGGCAGCTTCGCTTGTTGTGTTTGCCAGCAGCTTCCTGTGCGCTTATCTCTGACTGACTGACTTATCTGCCTTTGTATCTGTGTCTGTATCTTTAGTGCTGGCTGTATCTGTATCTGTTAGCTACGCATGCAGCTATTGCTGTTGCCGCTGCTGCAATCGTGCGGAAACTTTGGCACACTTCTTCTAGCCGCCTCTGGCCTTGTCGCCAACAGCCGCAAGATGCGTCGCACAATGCAAGTGTGGAACACAGTAGAGCGAGGGGTCAGGGGTAAGGGGAGAGGTGTCCATGTTTGATGCTTATCGCACTAGTAGCATTACTTACTGCCCGCATCGTGTCCGCTTATGTGGTTGCCAGTTAGTCCCAGGGCCGAGAACTCCGATGGCTGCAGCTTCACCTCCATCTCCTTGAGGCGACTGTTCAATTTGTTTGTATGCATGAACAGGAAAAATGTGCATGATATCGCCAGCAAAGCAATCAGCTCCACGGAACTACAACGAGAGGGAGAGAGGGGGTCATTATTGAAAACATTGTTAGTCAAAGGTCGCCGCTTGTCAGCTAAAGAACTTCATTTATTTAGCCGTTAAGCTTTTGTAATTTACGCCAAATTGGTTTTTAGCAGCTATTATTTCATTTACACTTCGAATCGCTGTCACACACAGCACCAGCACCAGCACCACCACTAGCACCCTGCCCTACCCTCGGCTTTGACCCCTAGTAGCTCCAATTCGCCTTTGCTGACGTTGCCCTTTAGCTGCCCGGCGGAAACTACAAAGTGTACGCTGTGACAACATTTAATTAAGTTCTGAAAAGCCAAAACAAAACAGCAAAACTCCAGCAACAGGGGCGGGCCGGGGGGCGTGGCGGAGTAGGCGAGTAGGGGAACAGAGCAGACGGCAAATGAAATGCAGCGAAGCAAGCAACTGTAAAAATTATAGAAGAAATTAACAAACAATATGGGGGCAGCCAGCGAGAGAGAGAGAGAGAGAAACGGAGCGAGAAACCTCTAGCAGACTCTGGCTCGGCCATAAGTCTTAAGCTTGTGCCCTACTGGAGTTGGCTATGATAGATCTTAACATTCCGTGGGTTTATATTGAATATATATTATATTACCTTTTCCCTGATCAGTCTAAAGAAATGATGAAAATTTAAAAATTAAAATAACTTTAACTTTCAATAAAAATATTGCATATATTATTTTTATTTAATAAAAAAAATTATAATTACCGTTCCACGCTCTTCAAAGAGTTGAAAATGTAGTAAATATTTTGCAGACTTCCTAAAGAACTTGAGGAAAATAATACGATAGACCTAACTAAACAGAAGTTCCCTTTATAAAGCCTTAGCTTTCCCAACCGGACACAAGCTTTTGTCGCCGCGCTCGCGTATTTTCTGTCTGTCTCTCTCTCTCTCTTTCTTTCTCTGGTCACTTTTCAAACATTTTCGCTGCTTATTTTGTTTCTATTTTCTGCTTCAGCCCGATAACAAAACAAAGCCAACAAAGCAACGCAAAAATAAACCAAGTCAAAATTGCAATGCAAACTGTTTTCTTTGGGGCGACTTTTTTAATGCAGCTGTCCGGCAATCGCAAAAAATAAAAAAAAATACAGAAAAAATAGAAAAAAAAAATACAGAAAAATAAAAGGAACAAAATTAAAAGCAGACATTTTTTACCGTTCGCCTTTGTGTTTTGGCATAAATCCACCGGCAGATAGCGGTGGCGGTACTCCATATATAGGCGGAGATATAGGTAGAGAGATGTAGAAATAGCAGAGCGAAACAGTATCAAAATAATAATAATGACAATAAATGCGCTCCAGAGAGCTGCATAGATGGCGAAAGAAATGCCTAGCTGCTGCTCCTGCTAGGGGGGTCGCGGCTCGATTGTTGTCTGGCAGTTGCTTTGCTTCAGTTTCAGTTTGGTTTTCATCAGGTGCACAAAGTAATTTATCTCAAATGACTGCACCGCGCCTCGACTGAAACGGAGGGGCAGACAATGGGGTGGCACAGTGGGTAAGTGTAGCTGTATGTGGTTAAATTTCGAGGGGGAAGTCGGGCTTCAAGTCACAGACAGCTAGAAGCGAAAGGCTGTCTGACTTTCCATTGTCGAATGCGGGCCACAGCCGACAGGCAAATGAAATGTATCTGATGGATACACACCGTCGTCGTAGTCGCTGTCGTCGTCGTGGCCATAAGGCGCTTTAACTTTTGGCCACCTGCTGTGCGCACTTAGCTCAAGTTCTGAGCCGGGGCCGTTTTTATTTCATTAGCAGAGCCACAGTTGATGCCAAAAGTTTACGGACTACACCAAAAAGAGAACCGATTTTGTGTATATGTATATATTGTACAACAACAGAGCGACTGCTTTGTTTGACGACAATTCTCCATCGTCAAGGTACCCCCTCCCCCCTGCCCCTTTCGCTGCCCTCCCCCTGCAACTACACCCACACTCGCACTCACTCCTCATCTTTGTGCGTCAACTTATTGTTAAAGTTGACACTGAAGTGCGCCGCAAATCCCACTTAAGAGCTGCTTCGCCACTGCCCTGCCCTGCCCCATCCCCTGCCCACTTTGACTTTTACTTGTTGTTCTGCTTCAACTTTGTGTTGTGTGTGTTGCGTGGACAAAAAAATTTATTGACATTTTGTTTTCTTTGCCCCCTCCCTCCCCGCAGGGCTACTCCCATTGGGCCGCATGGCGTGTAAATGCCGAAAGTTATGTGATTATTAAAATAATTTTACGTGACTGCGTCGATTTCTTTCTCGGACATTTGCCCAGAATAGTCGACTACGTATCGGGATGCTGCGCTAGTTTCACAGCGAGGGAGGGAGCAGGGGGCAGGGGGCTTGCAGTTCGTTTGCTGCCACGTAGCACATGTGCCCGCCATTAGGGACCTACACTTGGTTCGTTAGCGTTTTTTGTGCTGCCACACAGTTCGAGAACTCTACATTCTCCATACTCCCATTTCTCTATTTCTCTATTTCTATTTCTATGCTATGCATCTGTGTATGTGTTGGGGATCGTGGGAGCAGAGCATGATGATGATAGCGCACAGCGAAAAAAAAAATGTGTTGGAACTGGGACAGTGGCCGAAAACAGATTGCGAATGCGAAATGGAAACCAAAACGTGCAGCTTAGAATCAGCTTCGCGAGAGGAATCGCTTCAACCCATCGATCAATGTCTGACAAATAGATGGACCGACTCTATAAAGCGAGGCATCTTAGCTACTCCCATAATTACCATATATTCTAAGCTTGTTTGAACTTTAGCATTTGTGCTTTGTTGTACGAAAAGCAAGAAAAAGAAGAATTCATTTGGTTGAATATCAAGAAAATAGTTTCAGATTAAAATAAGATAATTCATAAATAATTTCTCTATATTTCTAAGTTCCTTTTTTCATTCTACAAATATTTTTAAAATAATTTTCTTGCATTTTACACCATTAATTAGTTTTCATGGTTTCATTAATATAATATAATGCAATCAAAATAAATATAAAATATATTATACATAAAATATACACATATATATTATAGATTTCAATAGTATAGTATAGTAAAAATAATTTAGAAATAAATAATAGATTTTAAGAGTATATACATATTCTTTTATATGTATATATAAATTGTGTTTAATAAAACAAATATATGAGAATATATTTTTTTATGAGATTTCTTTCCGTTTATTGGCAAGGATATAAAAAAGCTTAATAAATTTAAATATTTTTGTCATTCTTATTTACTTTCCTTCGTGCTAAATACTGTATATAATTTTTCTATAATTCGGAATTCATTTTCTCTCTTCTGTATAATTTTTCTTCATTTTATACTTATCTTTCCATTACATTCTCAATCAAATTGATAAAGTATATTTTCACTAAAGTTTCCTATAAGATTTCTGTGCAATTAGTAGTTTAGACATTGCTAGATTATAAGATTAATAAAAATAAATATTTCAGCTATTCTAAATTCTATTTTCTCATTATTTCCACTTCAAGCTTTCTAGAACTTTCTTGCACCCCACATATTATCTTTAATATAATGTTTATAGATCACTAGATCAAATTGATTTAGCACAATCAGATTATGGTTTCCCATAAGATTTCTTTGTAATTATCAGCCTGGATATCAATAAGCTAATTATATATTAATTTCTCTGCTATGCTAAATTCTTTCACTTCATTCACCTCATTCATTTTTCTGCTTTCCAGAACTCTCATACAGCCCACATATTATGGCAATTGCATTTAATGGAGACTACTGGAAAACACTCATAACAGTAACAGCAATTGTTCACCTGAGTGCCACTTCGTCACTCCAATAGTTGTGGAAGCCTCCATTGCGAAACCCACTAAGAATGCCAACGGAACATGCTGCACAATGTGCCTTTTTCTCCTGCTCCTCCTACTCTTCCTCCCCTGGGGGAGCAGGAGAAGGCAACCGGCAACTGCACTTAGCGACGACCCCCAGTGGCAGTGCGAGCCTTTCACTTCCAGTGTTGGTTAAGCAATGCAGCGTGAAGAAAAGATAAAGACTAGAGGGGATAGAAAAACAAGTTGCCGCATGCAAATTGGTCGCCATTTCCGTTCATTGTCGTTGATAATACGTAAGCACTGGAAAGAGCGACTGCATCATAAGTAATTTAATTAAATGATGGTAAATTTACCGACTAATCAAACTGCAAACTGCAAACTGCAACGATTCGACGACATGTGGCATCGAGTGCGAGTGCGAGTGCGAGTGCATTGCGAAAATTGACTTAGTGATACACATGATGGTGCACATGCAACACTCAACAGCAACAACAACAGTCGATATAGATGCCACAACATCGGCTTCTTCGAGTATCTCTTGGCAATTTTTTTTGCGCAATCTTCTCAATCGGAGATGCCGCACGCAGTGTGTGGCGAAATGAATCAACCAGAGTCGCGGTTCAGCCACGGGATCGGGCTACACCACGTTGAGCTTCTGCTGCGGCTACGGCTCGAAGCAATCAATAAATACTCGAACTCATTAGACAAGTTTCGAAAGGTGTTTGAACCCGAAGCTGACTCGATCAGCGAACGGTTGAATTGGCTTAGCCCCGCGGCGCAGCAAGTTGAAAGAACTTCAACACGGCTGAAGAGCTCGAAGAATTATGAATATTGAAAAGTCGTAACCCTGACTTTGGCATACGATTCTACTTGCTCATTAACATGCCAGATTCCGGCAAGAACCGCCAAGCTGGCCATGACATAATCGCCGCGGCTTTTCATAACTCGTTTTTGGCCCCGGGTCAGAGGATGATTTGGCTTATTCGATTTATGGGCGAAATGCTTAAATTAACATTTGCCCAGCACAAAGTTCATTAAACTCTTCGCGCCTTTCGCTTGACTGCGCAAAGTGCTTTATTACGCGCCATATTTCATTAGGCAATGACCATTTCGAATTGTCAACTGGGCTGGCTTTAATGAGGCCTACGCAACCTGCGAAACGAGGCGAGGTCAGCGGAAGACATAACACACATAGAAAGGCCAAAAAGGTGCAAGAGTTACACTCAAACAGTTAGTTGAACCAATTTCCTTAGTTGCCCCCCAAAAAAGTATCTTTAAGATACTTTTATGACGCAGTTCGCAGCTACAAACCAAACTACAAACTTGGGAGTTTGTAGTACAACCTGTTTGTAAGAACTTAAAACTAAACTCATGAAATATTAATATACATAAATGATAATCTCTGCGAAGAACCGAAAGGGAAGGTGAAGAATAGACTCGAGACTTGAGAATCGGTCTGGGATCGGGTTAGACTGCATTATGGTTTCTATTATGTACGCTTCGAATCTGGAAATGAAGTTGAACAAGTTTAAATTTTATTGTTTCTCAGACATGAAGCGTGTTATTCAAATGGAAGAGTTGTTCCTTATGTCCAAAACTGAATAATCCCAACAATATCACATGCTCATATATGCTAGGTTATGGTTTTTTTATTATTTTCAAATTATGTATGCTAAAGAGCTACAAATTTTATTGTTTCTCAAACATGTGGCTTATCATTAAGCTGAATTGTTCTTAGAGATCTTAGAACGGGAAAACAAAAGTTCAATTTAATGACTTTTCTGGTTTTTGTAGAAAGAGAAACGAATTTTCATTTTACCACAAAAAGGGAGAGTGAGAGAGAGATCTCTCTCGAGCAACTCTGATTGCGTACACGAGCACCTGCTGCGCATGAGAATTGCAGAGAAGGGCGCTGTGTAAGGTCATTCATCATTATCTTTTCGGCTGACCGAAAGTATCGTGAGTACATCAAAACTTACTTAAAGCGAAGGACTAGTATAACAATGAGAAACTCTGCGGTTAGTTTCGGGCAATTTTACCCTGAAGTTTTGTTGATTTATGCTGTTATTTCTGACAATTACTTTTCGTAAGATAATTATCTTGTAGTATTTGCTGTTTATCTTTTATTGTTTTTGTTTGTTCAGTTTCATTTCTCGAATTGAAACTTGTGTTGATGCGTTTTTAAATGTCTTCGGAGTTTTGCTTATGAAAATAAACAGCGAAAATGGCACAACATTTTTGTAAATTAAAGTAAATACAATTGTAGTTTCACAGATTTTGGATTTCGGTTTCAATTTACAGCGCACACACACACACACACACCTCTCTCCTGAGGCAAATCTCAGGCCTCTCCCGCGTTGTTTTCTCAATTTTGCTTTTGTTTTTCTCTCTGACAACACGAATTAAATCATATAGCGAGCACCGTCTGCATGTACCATAAAATTGTTGTAGTTGTCGCTGTCGCTGTTGTTATTGTAATTGTCATTGTTGTTCAGTTGTTGTTGTTGTTGCTGTAGTTGTGCTGCTACTTATACAACAACTAACTAACGGTTTGGCCTCGTGCAAAAACAAAAAGAAGCAAATCAAAACAAACCTAAAAAACAATTGCGTAAAAAATTCACATGCCTCGAATCGCTGCTCTCAGAGATTATACAACTTTCTAATCAAAATAAGCATTACCTTATTATTATTATTGTTATTATTACTCTCTTTCTATTTGTATTCGCTCGTCGCGGCTTTGACTTATTCATTTCTCTGGCGTCACGCCGATTCGGAAGATTCACAGCAATTTAATTACTCAATTGATTCAATCAGACGAAAATAACGAATACTTCAAAATCAGTTAACAGAGAGCGAAACAGAGAGCAAAACAGTGAAAGAGAGAGAGAGAGAGAGAGAGAGGTGGGAGAGAGAGCGACTTTACCGGTTTTCTACGCACTGAGTATGAGTAAAGTCGGTCAACTTTAAGTCCAAAAACCAAAAAAGTAACACAAAATCTATCGAGAGAGGCACGTAGAACGTTTTAATTACAATTGGCCTAGTTTTCTGCCCAGATTTGTAGTTGTTGCTCGGCAGAGTCTGTGCTATCAGATCCAAGTTAATAGTTTAATTGGAAGTCGTGGCTGACAGACTTGCCCAAATCGCATTTGGAACGAAGATGACGTTAATTGTAGGCTTGGCACTCAGAGCCCACTTCCAAGACGGAATGAATGGAATGAATGAAGACATTCAGCGTCAGGCGGAAAGTGTTATAGGGTTGCGGGCGAGAAAACAGTGTGAAAAACAGAAAAAAATATGCCTAAAAGTTGTTTAAGATTCTTTAAAATATTTTCTAGCCAATAAATACTTATACCTTCTGAAATATCTTACTATTATATTCTAATATTATTATATAATATATTATATTTATATTTCTAGGAATTTATTTTTAGTAATTATCGAAGAATTTTCTAAATAATTTAATCGTTAAACTATTATTATTAATTATTAAATGAAATACTCCATTTACCACATCAAGATCAACTTAGATTTTCTCCATAATTTCGCTTTCTTATTCTCTTCTGACTTGTCTATCATTCTTCGCCTTGTAACTCTTGTTTTTCCACATTTTCTCCTTCATTTCCAGCACTGTTGATTTCTTTTACAGACATCTTTAGCTTCTCTTGTCGTAACTGACGCTTTTCAATTTCTTTCTACTTCAATTCAATTCCCACGTTGGTAATTTTCCTCTACCTTGCACACTTTGCTATTGATTTGATTCACTTTTTATGGAGGTTTCATTCGTTTTCCTCATCTACTTCTGTTGCTTTGAGGTCTGGCAATGTCTGCAGACTTGACATATTAATTGCCTAAATTATTGGTTCAATGTGCAGGCATGTTCGACAACAATAATAATAATCACTGAAATGCTAGAAAATAACAATTATCCCGAAAAGCTAATGGCTTTGGCGTTGAAGCGTTAAATAAACCGAAAGCCAAAGCCCCAGAGAGAGGGAAAGACAAACACTATCATGGCATAATGGGTAATCACTACTTGAGTGCGATTATTATTATAATGCATTAGTATCGTTGGACATGGGCCGCGACTCGAGAGCGTGTGTAACCACAACTGGTAATGCTCTTAACGCCTGCTCAACAACAGTTACATTGTGCGCAATATCGTATGCCGTATAACGTATATCGTACTATGTATATCGTAGGCTCCCCCCTCTGATGCTGTTAACCAAAGTAGCGTTAAACACGCACTTGCCTCAAGTTGAACGTGCCAGCTAGTTAGTCAAGCGTGCTGTCCCGCTCCCACTCGCTCTCTCTCCCTCTCTCTCTCTTGCATATTCATTCGCAGCTCGTTGAGATATTTCACGTATCTAATAGAACGTGATCTCATAAAAGGCGCACACTGGACTGCGCCGCCTTTTGGCCTTTTGGGAAAGTCTTTGAAAATCGAAAATCGCAAATCGATCAATGGCTGCGGTTTTTCTTCAGACAGCGACTTTCAATTGCAAATTGTCTTGGGCTGCACCAGCTTGTAACGTGCAACGTGCAGCGTGCAGCGTGCAGCGTGCGTTGCCAAGTGCAGCGGCCCGTTGAGGCCCTCGTTCAGATTAGCGACAAATTGTTTTTTTCTGCCTGCCTCCTGCGCTGCTGCTGCTTTCGTTTCGCCAAGTTGCAGCTGAACCTGCAATAATCACACTTACTGGCGCACAATCACAGTCACAGTCACACCTACAGTTACGCGCACAGTCACAGCCAAAGTCACAGTCATGGTCATTGGATAAAAGTGTCAATCTGCGCTGCAAAATCATTAGTTGTGCCAGCAGAGAAACATCATCATCATCATCGTCATTGTCTCCATTATCATCGTCAAACAACAACAACTACATCTGCAACTGTCAAGACAATTCGCTCGTCTTTTTGACTTTTTCGCCATGAATGAAAGTAACTCATGTCAAAGTGAATCGAGTGCCATGAATAGTCATGTATCAGTTGGACCAGTTGTGTCACTCCCCCACTTCCTCCTACCTACTCCACTGTCATTGCCCACTAACGGTCTCCTTTTGCCAATCACAAGTCATGGGTCTTTTTATAGAGACTGTTTAGTACCTGAAACTGGTTGGCTATCGATAGTTGAAATACTATCGATTACTTTGGTATTTTTAATAGTTTTTTATCTTTATTAAATTGGGTAGCAGTCATACTGACTTCAAAACAAGCTAGGGATATGCATAGAGCTTGAAAGTTAGAAAGTAACTGTATTTTGAGGTTATGAAATGTGTGCAAAATCAAACATGTTCACTTATTTATCGATGTGGAATATTGTAAGGAGAAAATATTATAAATAAAAGCTAATACAAGATATAAAAGACCAACTATAGTATATTGAGTAGGTAACACATACATAAATATAGTGAAATATATAGAAAGAACCTTGGTTAAGGAAATCTAATACAGTTCTCTACTCGTTATAAGTAACTGTTACCCACATGAAATGAAGTGGACGTAGTGGATTTATTTAAAAGAGATTTAAAAGGAGAGTACTCTACGTAAGGGGTATAAGTAAAATATTTATTATAAATATGTAGCACAACATTTATGAAGATAAAGATATAGAAAGACCTTTCCACAGGATAGCTGCTACTCTTCTCTACTTCTTTTCTAATTACATCACATTAATCTACACCATAATGCAAAATTTGCACCAACTTTAATCAGCAGAAATTGTTTAACTAAAGAATTTGTATAACTGACTCGTTACTCGTTACTGACAAGTAACTGCTACCCACATGGAATGACGTGCCACATGTGGCAAAATTTGTGTGAATCATTTGAATTTTGAAGCTAACCCATTTCCTTCGCCTGCGCTTTATGGCCAAGTGAAGCAGGGCAGGTTGGCTTCATTTGGCTTGAATTAATGCGACGCCCCTCCACGTAATTAAGTTGTAAAATCTATGGCACTCACTCGTTTTGTGTACGTGCGGCCTCTACAAGAGTGTGTGTGTGTGTGTGTGTGCCCCCGTAAAGTCCTAAGTACACAACAAGTGGTCCGGGGAGGGGAGCGGAAGGGGAGTGTGCTCAAAAAAAACTTGTGCCAAAATTGTTAGCTGCAAATTCATTAGGCGCGTTGCCTCGGCTTGGTTTGGCTTGGCTTTTTTCCTGTAGTTGTTGTTGTTGTTGTTGTTGCTGCTGCTTGTTCGTAGGTGTCGCTGTGCATGCAGCGTGGCAACGTTAGTGGCACCCCTCGGCATGTTTGTTGTTTGCTTGTCAGCGATTAACACACTCTAATTGTCATTTGTTTTGGCTTTTTCGCGTCAATTATGAGGGCCAGAATCGGCCTGATTTGGCCGCGTTTAATAGACGCAATTAACAATTTTCATAACGTTGCCATAAATCAACTCATTGTTTGCCCGTGCGACACTCGTTCTGCGTGTGTGTGTGTGTGTGTTTGTTGTGCGTGGCAAACAGCGAACAGCAGAGTGCCACATTTCGAATCACAAGTGTGCTAAACTATTTGCCATGTTGTAAACAATTAGCGAGGCTGGCGTATTAATGCGAAAGCCAACAGCATGGCGCATTGCCAGCAATACACTGAGAGAAATTAATGTGTGGAAAGCGGGAAGTTTGCAGAAAAGATGAAGAATTATAATTATTACTTAGCTATGATAGCTAGAATTGTGGTAAATATGAGAGACATAGAAAAGACATGGTAAATAAATTTTTTTATTAAATTAATTTAATGTATTACAACTAATATTTTATTAAATTAAAAAACATTTGATAAATATTTTTATTTTAATAAAATTTAAATTTACATAAAGATCTCTGTAAAAAAAATCTATTTTATTAGATTAGATCATCACAATGTATATATTTTTGCTCAGCGTCACTAGGCAAGTCAATGAAGCCATATCTATCTGCTAGTGCGTCTGTGTGAACGCTTAGATCTCCTCTACATTAAAAGCTAGAGACCCTAAATTTGGCATGAACGTTGCTATATATCATACGCAGCTTAAGTTTGATCTAAATCTTAGATGCCAATCGGCAATATGCGATTATTAAAGCATTAGTTGCAACTTTCTGCGTGCATATATGTTTTCTATATGTTTTATTTCGTTACTCAGTTTACTGCAATCTTTAATAGATTTTTATTAGCGTTTTACGATATTTTTAAGTCATTCGCTAATTTGTCTTAAATTTGTTTATACCTTTAATTAGCTGCTTATAATCTTGAATATCTAGAATATTAATATGCTACTTTTCACAAGTAATATAAAGTCAGAGATACAGACATACAGATACATATCTATCTACATGTATAGTAGACTATACAGACGACACAGATTCTCAGCTATAGCTACGCCCTGCATTGACTTTGGGTTGGGGCTCTTCAGGTTGTCAACAACACTGAAAAACACTTGCAAAAACTCCAACAACAACAACGGAAACAACACAACAACAACAACTCCGAAATGATGACAGCAACAACAAATGCAGCTGCATCTAGTGAGATTTGTGCTAGAGCCACGCCCAGTGGGCAGTAAAATTTACCTAAGTAGGCTGCTGCTGCTGCCAGCTCTGAGAGGCTGCATTGGCTGCCTGAGTTAGATGCGGATTTACGCAAGGGGGGTGAGGAAAAGGGAGAGAGGGAGCGAGTGAGAGAGGGAATGCGAATGCGGATGAGTCGCGTGGTCGCCTGGCGACGACTTTGCCATTTGCTGTAGTGCAATTTACTCAAAAGTTTTACGCGTTTTCCTGTGCCACAATATGTTGCAGGTGGGCGGGAAAAGGGAGTGAAGAGGCAGGCAGAGGGAGTAGAAAAGAGTGAGAGAGAAAAGTCTAGAGCGAGACGGATGGCGAAGACAAAAAAGCGCTTGTGCGATATCTTGTTGAGGTAGGGAAAGGGGGGAAGGCGGGCCGCTGCACGCCCACATTTTGACTTGGCAGCGCACGTGCTGCTTGCAGCGAATGTTAATAACATTTTGTGCCAACAACAACGACAACAACATTAAAGGAGGAAGCGAAAAATTTACGCACTCGACACAACTCGACGCTGTTTGTTGTCCCCGTTGTTGCTGTTGTTGTCGCTTCCTTTAACGAGCTCATCCTTGTTGCAACTAGCGTACGTGCCACGCCCCCTGCTGCCGCCGTCTCCATACGTGCTGGCGTCGTCTTCTGCTTACTTTTACTACTTGACGCTGTCATTTGCGGCATTGCAATTAATTTTTGGTTGCCCTCGCTAGGTGCAAGTGTGTGTGTGCGAGTGTGTGTGTGTGCGTGAGCCAGAGGCGTGTCGGTTGGCAGGGTGCTGACATGTAACTTGGCACACTAATTTCTGATCTCTGCTGCAACAGCAACAACAACAACAACAACAACAGCAGCAAATTGTCAAACGCTTCTCATTTAACGCCTGCATGACTCGCCCATCGATGAAGGTCGTCGAGAGAGGGGAAGGTGTAGAGGGAGCTACTGCAGCTGTGTTTGGTTTGGGCGGAGGCAGCATCGGATATGCAGGGAGGCAGGGAGGCAGACAGATGGGGGGCTTACCCCGGTTAGCTGCTGTGGCCGTGATAAGCGTATGCAGGCAGCGCAGCTCTTATTATCAATTTGGTTCAGGTGCGGGTTGCAAATATCTCGTGGCTGCCAAGGCAGCTTAAAACGAACTCGATAAGAGAGGGAAGGAAAGCAAAAGAGGGGGAAGGCAACACGTTGCATAATGTGTATAAAAACAGGCAACAAGAGACATAGAGAGCGAGGGAGAGGGGCAGAACGCGAGTGAGGCAGGTCATAAAATTAAGATTAAGCTGAGGGTAAATTGGCTTTATTTTTTATCGATTATTAAAAGCGTTTTAGCTGCAAGCTAAAAACAAAGCTAATCATGTTTTAGCTGGGAAAAATACTTAGCTGATTAAAGATGTAATCTATAAAAGAATAAGTTGAATAAAGAGTAGAAATCTATAGCATAATAATTATGTATTTAATTCTTGAAATAATTCTCATAAATTATGAATAAAAATATTTAATATTTATATATATTTTATCTTTAATTTTCAAAGGAAACAACTTCAATAAATTTTAGCTTTAATATTTAGTAAAGAGAGGAATAAAGCGAAACATCTATACGTAACAGTAAAATCTTTAATAATATTAATAGAAGATATATTTCTAATATTTAATAAAATAACAGTATTTGATAGTAAACCTGATATAATTTGCTTCAAAATATAAAAGAACATTTGCTTATCAGTTACTCGATATAAAGTTAATTAGTTAATTAATGCAATTTCTCTATGGGGAATCCTTAAAATTTCCAACTGTGCATCGCTGCACCCAAAACTTTTGCCATATATAACTCTACGCCCATATAGTAGATCCCTAATCTATACCCCGTTCGGAATTAGCATAAATGCATTTGCACACATGCAACGAAAATGGAAAATCGAAAAAGGAAAATGGCGGAAAGGGGGGTAAAAAAGGAAAAACCTGCTAGGGAAATTGCTTAATTAATTTTCAAGCAATTGGCGGAAAATTGAAAGCATGCGAGTTAGAAGTTAGAGAATTGGCAAATAAAACTTCATTTTAATGCAGCGCAGCGCAGGGTTGCCTAGGGGCAGGGCCAGGGGCAGTGGCCGAGGGGAAGTGAAGTTAAGTTCCCTCGGGACGCATTCTCTTTGATAATTTTATGTGCGCGTTGTTTGTGCATGTGTGTGTGTGTGTGCGTGTGTGTGTGCAGCAATTGCCGGTAAAACGAGTTGCAAACGCTGCAGCAGACGATGACGATGGCGACCTACATTGAAGCCTGAGCCTGGCGACGGGCGGCGGCTGCCGCTGCTGTTGGTGTTGCTGCTGCCTCCGCCTGGTAGCTGGCGCCACTTTCTTTGACGTCCAGTTGACTGGTTGACACCAATTTGAATGGCAAGTTTCAGCTTGGCTTGCAGGCTGTTTATAGCATTATGCTAAAACTTAAGTACAAATAAGCCTCGTTCTGCCATGTGAAAGTCAAGGCGTAATACACGACAAAGAGAGAGAGACAAAAACAGAGAAAGAGAGAGAGAGGGGGGGGAACTGAAATTGCAAACGCGATTATGCTGCTTTGGAGCACAGGAAGCTGTGGCGGGTTCAAGTGATTTTCCAAGTGAATTATCAATTTAGCCAGAGATCTCTAATAAGCAAGAATGGAAAACCGAGCTAGAAAGTAATTGCCGCGAAACAGTTACCAAGCAGCCCATTGTGCAGTTAGCCAAGCTGAGATACAAACTAATTATGATTGAAAGAAAGAAAGAGAAAAGAAAGTGACTAAGGAGAAGCAAGAGAGAGAGCAATCGATGGCTGAGTTGCAGATGCAATGAACCGTAAACATCAAATTTAATGGAAAATTTTATAAATATTTTTTAACTCATAATAAATATGAATATTTAACTTTAAAAAATTTAGAAAAATATAAAATATATAAATACTTAAAATTAATGAAAAATAAAGCAAAACAAATTAATAAAAATATATACATATTTAAATCTTTCAAGCCTCAGCGATAAATATTAGTTTTATTTAAATATATTTCTTTAATATTATTTTTATTTAATTTTCTTTTTTTTTACTGATATAATTTGACCCAAAATAAATGAAAATAAAATAAAAATAAATAAATACAAATATTTATGTAAGTCTCCGATAAATAATAATTAAATTTAAATGCTTTTTTCTAAATTTTCTTTAATTCAATTTGAATTTTTTTCTAATATAAGTTGACTTTTAATAAATACCAAAAACATTTAAAAGTATTTATAAAAATATATATTCAATTCTCTTAAATCTCAGCCACATATCCCTGACATCTACAGTCGCAACTTTAAGTTTGATCTCTTAATTACTTTGAGTCTCTGCAATTTCCTCGCTGCACTGACAGCGCTTGCACTTGGCGCTGTCACTGCGCAATTGTCAGCTGGAAAAAATGCCATATAAGGCTTCCAGTTTTGCTCTGAAAAAAGAATCTAAAAACCGCAATAAACCAGTTCAAGTTTTGGCATTTTATTGCTGGCAAATATTGGCCAAGAGCGAAGCGAATGCACTTTCAAAAAAAAAAAAAAAACCAAAAGGAAAATAAAAATGAAATAAAACAAAGCCAAGTAGCGCCGCGCTGTACTCAACTTCGAAGCGAATCCAATGCCGGCGACACCGCCTAAGCTGCAACTGCAACTGCAACTACCACATGAGACCCCAAACGACCCCGTACAGAAAAGTCGAAGACAAGTCTTCAAGTCTTGAAGCAACAAATTGAAATTGTAACAAAATGCTCACGACAAATATGCGGTCTCTGTCGCTGCCTGCATGCCTACAACTTCAGGCTCCCCTTCCCCCCTGCCCACTCCTCTCTCTATCCCCCCACTGATGACGTAATGGCCACGTTGAAGTCATGTGCTTCGCCAGTTTCGGTTAAGCGTGGCTAACCGCAGCAGCATAAGATAGGCGAGAGGGGGAAGGAGGCGTGGCTGCGTCTAGGCCAGGTCCAGAGCCGACGGGTCCAGAAACGACTTTTTTACACTAACTATAATTAAAATTTAAACTGCATCTTTGTCCGTCTTTGTCTCTCTGGGGGGGTTTTTTAATTGTTCGAGGATTGGCCTAAGCTGGGAAAGGCACTTTACAGTGCCTGCAAAACATTGTTGCCGAAACAGAGATTCGTTTGCGCGTGACTCTATGAAGACGAAGAAGCAGGAAAAGGAGGGGAAGAAGAGGAAAGATAAAGCTGCAGTTGAAATAGAAATTTTGTGCTTTAAAATAATTGAGAAAAACGCTTTACAATTTTATTGTTTGTTTCGGGAGTTGAACTACCCAAATGCGGGTCTTTGAACTTGCTAGCGGAAACCTTGGTAGACGTACGTGAAGGTTGCAAAGGTTCAAAGACGTAAAACACGTATTTGAGTTGACAAAGATTTTTAACGAAATATTTATATATTATTAAAATTTTGAGCTTTACTGATAACAATGATATCATATATCATACATAGTAAATAAACTTTGTATTTATCTTAACATTTTCGAGCTCATTCTAGGATCTTCAGATTTAACTGATCAAATTTTGAAATATTTTATTTTTAATTTAATTTGTCTTTTTATTTTATTACTTTAAAAGCGCATTCCTTTCCCTAGATCAAATGTTAAAAATTATAAAATTTTAAGATGGTTTTATAAAGAATTTGTCTTACATTTTAAATAGTTTTGAAAATTTCTAATGTTTAAGGCGTGTATATAAGAAATTCTAATTTGAAATAAGTTAAAACCAAACTTCATTAAATTACATAAAATATAATGAGCGTATCAGAAAAGATTTAAAAAATCCAAATTTTCCCAAGCTTTATTTCTCATTTTCTTACAACATTTTTAGAAATAATGTGACATAAGTTATACGTGTAAGTTGTTGCAATATTTCCCGCACTTCTCTCGTTTTACTATCCCGGAAAACGATCCGTAAGTTAGCTACGCCTTAGCTCAAACTCAACTCAAATGTAAACCAGAGACGCAAGGAGACCGTATGGAATTCGGCTTGGCATGCAGCTGTCTCGCTCGCTCCCACTAACTGGCTCTCACTCGCACTCGCATTCGCCTCATGAAGTCATCAAAAAAGGCCGTGGTTAATGCGCAAACAAAGATGCACAACAAACTCAGTTGGCAACGTTTTTATTATTGATTTTTGTTTAGTTTAGTGAAAGGTCTCTTTGCGATTTGTTTCAAGACACACACATACCCACAGTGGGTGCACCTGCAGCTTCGACTGGCTGGTGGAGCCTCCGTCTGCGCCTCCTCCTCCTCCAGCAGCGGGTGGGCATCATCGAAGACGGAGGCGGCAGCTGACAGTCATTTCTTAGCTGAAAATCAATCGTAAAGTACATAAACTACGTTCGAACTGATGCTGCCCTTAATATGCCTGGGAAACGGAAGATTTGGCCGCACAGCACGTGGCTGGCAACACATTGAGTATACGCCATGCTCCCCTCGGAAAAAAAAGAGATTTATGATTTACGAACATGATGATGTACGCTCTCGTTTGCCATGTTCGTGTATGGCTGGGCTCCGAGGGAGGGGGGAGGGGCAGGCGGAGGAGTGTGCCTGGTACCATCATTAAAATCAATTTTGGATTTTGCCATTTGCCATGAAATCTCCTTTCACAACGCAGCCCAAAAATCTCTCAACGAAAAAGTGGGCGGGGGAGGCGTGGCGCATTACAACAGCAACACCTTCGTTTGTCGCTCATTAGGAAGTAGTTGCCGAAAAGCTGCTGAGAGATACTACTGCACCATATGAACATGATATTTTTTTTGGAAATGATGCGAGCATGAATAATCGTAAAATTAATTTGGAAATCGCTGCGCGGCCCCTCTCCTCTCTCTCTCTCTCTGCTTGTATTTCCTGTATCTTTTTTTTTGCTCACTATGTGGGTCGCACTATCTGCGCTGGTTATGATATTCAATTTGTACTCCCCACCCATTAATCTTCATTTTGCCTACGAGTTGGAAGACTTTCTAGACATCATCAACACCTTTTGGAACTGCCCGACTGCAATCATTTGCAATCGCCTCATTCATTAAATTCCCTCTCTCATTTCTTTCGACATCAAAATCAGCACATCAACAGCATTTTATGCAACACACATACACACACACACACACACAGATACACACTCACACACAGACAACTCTCACGCACTTGGCTTGGAAATTTATTTTCATTTTCCTCAAACATTTTGCGATGTTTGTCTGCGCTGCGCTGCGCTGTTTGTGCTTGTTTTGTTGCTGTTGTTGCTGTTGTTGCCGCCTCGACGGGCTGCATAAAATTTGATTGTTTTTGATCAAATATGCATGCAAACGCTATAAAAACTGTTTGTCTGTTTTTTAAGTCGAGGCAGAGGCAACAAATTTCAATTTAATTTTTCCTCACTTGCGTCTTCTTACTTTGCTTTTTTCTGCACACAAGACACATAAGAGCGAAAGTGAGTTACAGCCTAACAGAGCCAGGGACAGTCGGAGACCAGCTACAGCTTCTCCTCTACCGCCCCCCCTCCCTTTCTCTACCGCCCACTCTCCAGCTATGTAAATCACCTTAACAACAGCACACGGCGCAGATTTATGGGCGCCAGCTACTTAGCGAGCAGAATTTTTTATGGCCCCCGAGACTGGAACATGCTCGGGTTACCAAAGCGTGTTGCCTCCCACTAGTGTGGGTGGTGCCCCACCATTAGAAAGAGAGGGGCGTGGGAGGGAGGCAGGTAGACCACAGAACTGTCACAGCAAGTCAAAGCGGGTTCGGCTGCGCTTCAAGCGTAAAGTGAAAGCAATGGGTGCTACGATTCCGGCGCTGCCTTCAATTGAGCAGCAATTAGCACCTAGCACATTTTGGATGCATGACTTCGCCCACACCCTGTTCTCTTCACGCTCTCCACTCTCCCCCGCCAACTGAAAGTGTTGCGATATTTTGTTTTGTTCGCCCTTGGCCAGCGCTAAGTGGGCTTTTAGCGGGATTTCTTGGCAGGAAGGAAGGTGTTTGAGGAGGGGGCAGAGGGATCACCTCTGAGTCAGACTCGATGCGGCAGTTTGTACATTTATGGGCGCATAGAGCGGCTAAATCTAGTTGACCTAGTTGTGTTTGGGCAAGAGCTGAGAAAGTGTTTCAAAGAAGGTAAATAAATTGGGCAAAAGTTTAGCTTTCAGTTCCAAAAAAAATTCATATGCCTTATATAGAATTTGTTTATGTTTATAAATATCTGAACTAATAGAAATTTTTTCTAAAAATAACCTAAATAATTTAGAAAGTATTCCAGGCAAAGGAGAATAAATTTTGACTTATAGCGCTAAGATAATAAAAATAAATAAATAATAATAAAAATTCCCAGGCTTTTGAGTACCATACCAAATTGCAAATATTGAAAAACTCTCCCAGTTAAATAAATGCATTAATTTTAAAATTTTTCTTTCAAAATTTAACCAGATTTAATCACCATATCCCTTTCCAATTTCTACCTGAAAAAATTAACCTGCAATTTGCCGTTTGCAAAATTCACATGACGCTTTAAATGCCTCGAAAAAGCGTGGCAAAAAACAGCAACAACAATAGCGCAGACACACAGCAACAACAACAACAACAACAAGAGTAACAAATCAACAACATTATTATGTCTATTACGCCCATCGTCTGCTGCTCCTTCGCCCGTATTTGTGTATCAAGTGAAAGCGATTCACTTAATTTCCCACTTTTTTCAGCCATATTTCTCTATTTTTTTTTAGCCATTTTCTGTTATTTTTAGCCAAAAGTGTTTTGCTGCACATTTTTCACATGATTGTGTTAATCAGTTTGGTTTTTTTCGAGCTTATTTCTCTTCCCAAACTGAGTTTGGAACATTGCAAAAATTTTTGATGGAACAGTTGGCGACTTTTGACCGCTTTTTACATAACCGAAGAGGATCCCCTCGCTCCCCCCGGTGTACATAGAAGGGGGCGGCGTAGCTTGCAGAGCATAACTAAAGCTGTGCGAAAGTTGATTAGTTGCTGTCCCCCTTGTGCAGCTAATAACAGCTTTCAGCTTTGCTGTGGGCGTACAGAGATGCCGGCAACGGCGTCGGCGTCGCTGTTGGCATGTCGGCGTCGCGTTGTTGTTGTTGTGTTTGCCGCGTGTTTCTATGCCATCATCGTTAGAAAACTGTGTGACCAAAAGGCGCTAAACGGTTGCGGTCATAAATTGTTATGATGCTTCGGAGTTCAAAGCGCTTAAAAAACAAACAATTTTAGGCTTTCACTTGCAGCGCGTTGCGTGCGAAAAGATCTGCAAGGTGTATGCGGGCAGCAGGGAAGCAGCGACGCAAGCAGAGCGCGCAGCCCTACTGCGTCTGCTCTCAGTTCTGTTAAAGCTTCTGCATGCGGGTAACAGGGCAGCAGCAAAAACTGAAGACGCGCTCTTTGTCAAAGTGCGAGCGAGAGCTGCTGCTGCTGCTGCTGGCTGCTTGGTTCTCTCGCAAGGTAACTTTCAAAGCTTGCACAAATTGAAAGCTTGCCTGCACTCCAAGCGATTTGCCGGCTTGAAGACCCCACAATCAAAATATATACATATGTATGTACACATGTGTGTGTCACAATAAATCAAATGGGAAACAACAACAAAAATGCTGCCGCTGCCCGATCAAATTAGCTGGGAAATTAACACGAATCAACAATCGCAACGAATCACATTCGGTACGTGTGGCTATTAATGAAATTCAATTTAACTACTGCATTCGTTATCGCCTTAGCTGTGACGTCACACGTTACGAGCAACGGATAATTAATTAGAACGTCTTTAAATGCAACGAGCGACGTGCGACAGAGTGAGAGACAGAGAGAGAGAGGGACATGTTAAATCACAGCTTACACAACGCCTTTGACACCAGCCAGCACACTCAATTTGGCTGCTCTCTTTTGTGCACTCTCACTCTCAGTGTGCCTCTCCGCTCCTGCTCTCTGTCAAGCAGCGTGCGCGCTTTTTGCATTTGGCACCTGTTGTTGTTGTTGCTGTTGTTATTTTTTGTGTGTTCTGCTTTGATCGACGCGCCGCGCCGCGCCGGCGACTGCGCTGCTTGATGACAATTATGTGATTTGTTTGGCACCTTTTCAATGAAAATCATTTGCGGCAGTCGGGCGTATTGGAAAGCGAATAATTACACTTTTTTCTTCTTTTCCGCAATAGGTGTGACTCTTGCCAAATTACACACACACACACTCACACACACATGTATATACAGAGAGTGTGTAGTGAATGCAGTTGCGCAATCAAAGCCAAGGCAGCGGCGCATAGAACAAAGGCAGCGGCTATGTTAATGTTATGTTAATGCATTAACATACGGTGTACACAGAGTTTTGTACGCCAGAGTGGGCGGAGTTAACAGTCGCTGCCGCTGCCGCTGCTATTGTTTACAGTGTCAGCACACGCCACAAATAACTCTGTGCATGGCATTTGTTTTTTCTACGTATTATCATAAAATTGTAAATGCTATACGAAATCGCAAGTTAATTAATTAGTTAATTTCACGCGCATAATTGTTTATGCGTCTGTGAGGGGTAGGTGAAGCACTTGAAAGCAACTCTCGGCCCACTGTGCAGTCACTGTGTGCAGCCAATCGTTTGTTAACCGATATAGTAAAGCCTCGGGCGTAGTTACGTAAAAAAAAAACAATCAAACGATTTTACGCAGAAACAATTAATTATATTAATTAATATCAATTTGATAAATAAAATAAAAAAAAAAAAATCCGCTGGACTGGGTAAATAAATTACAATGCTCGCCGCGTAAATCAATATTGTTGATTCTGATTTTGTTTTAATTATTTCATTTTCACCTTCACTTCCCACTCTCCCCTGTTGGCATTTTCCATTTTCCGCATTCCGCACTTTCCGCAAGGCAAATATTTGTTTAATTTCAGGGCAGACAAACAAAAGTTTGTCTTTTTCGCTAAATTGCAATGCCAATTAAAATTGTTCTTGTTAATAAAATAAAAGCTGTTTGCCGGCTGATTGATTGATTGACTGACTGGCAGACTGACAGATGGACAGATTGACAGACTGACCGATGAGACGACGAGAACGGTTTGCAGTGTCAAATGAAGCGTACATTTTGCCATATGATAATTTCGCACTCGTCTCGCTCGAGTGTTAATTAATAAATGCAATTAATTTGTAAATAATAAGTGAAATTATTAATATACTCAACGGAATTATACTAACAAAAGCAAATGTGTTAAATGAACTAGCAACACCATTTGAACTTCCACTTTGGGTTTCAATCAATTTTATAGAAATTAACTTATTTGTTAGATTAGTTAAATAGATTAAAATTAATTAATGAGTATTTATTTTGGAATTTGTAAATTATTTATATATTTCTAATCATTTCTTAGAATTTATGGTAATGAAAACTTTTAATTGAGCTGCTTTTTAGCTTTATTTTTGGCTTTAATTAATTTTATGAAATTATCTTATTTATTAGATTAGCTAAAACAAATTAAAATATTTTTTTAAAATTATGTATTTTATTTTATTCTATTAGATTAGTTAAAGCAAATTAAAGTTATTTGAATTTATTTTTTTTGTGTATTTTTAAAATATTTAAAATTTTTCATAATTAATTATTAAATTATTAATTATTATTAAAGGGAATAAAAAGTTTTGTTTAAGCTCCTATTAAACTTCCATTCAAGCGTTTATTAATTTTATAATAATTATCTTACTTAGAAAATTAGTTAAAAAAAATATTAGTTAATCAAAGAATATTTATTCAATTAATTTAAAGAGCATTTATATATTTTTTATAAAATTAAAAAATTAAGAAAATTAAATAAAATATTGCGATTGCACAAAAAGCTAATTAGCAAAACTAAACAAAAGCTCCTAATTCCTTTTCTTAACTCATCATATTTAATGGATTGCAACGCATTGTGTGGTCAACAACAACAAAAACAACAACAACAACGACAACGAATTCCCACACCCCACAACAGCAACAATCAACACCTTTTTAAATACCAATTAGTCCATAGCAAGTGTGCGGTGTGTGTGTGTGTGTGCGTGTTCAGTTCGGTATATCATTAGCTTACATCTAATGTGCTCTCAATTGCAACACTTTCGGGTCTGCCACAAGTTGCACAATGAGCGGACGCAGCCGACGAACGCTCCCCTGAGCGACCCGGTACGGGCCTGGCCTAAACACCTTAACTAATGGCCCACTATGGTGCGGCCCGGTGCGGGTCTAATGAGCGGGCAGCTAGCGAGCTCTTTAAAAGGCAGCCCAGAACTCGGGCAGAGTCGAGAAACAAGCCAAGAAACAGCCGAAAACGGCCAAAAAAGGAAAATAACAGAAGTTTCGGCAGCGCTGTTGGTGGTTTTAGGTGCGGGAGTGGCGAGTGGGGATGGGACAGTGGAGGAGGTGGAGCTAGAGAGAGGTAGGGGAGCTACTTGAAATACTTGAGGCGGCGTTTGAATTCGAGACTTGGAGGTTTTTCTCTTGGCTTTGGCGCGCTTTGTTGTTTGCTGTCTGTGCGCATAGTTTTCGGCAAGAAGGAAAAACACAACAACAATAGAAACGAGAAAAACAACAAGAAAACGCTGTAGATATTTGAAAACTGGCCCCGAGCTGTGCTCGCCACGAAATGAAATATGAGTGCAACGCAGAACAATTGAATAAAAAGCATAAAAAATGTATAAATGCGAGTTTGGCTTTAAATTATTTCAAACTGGAGCACGTTAAGAGAATTCTGATTGAACCAGCTGCAGTACAAGCCGCAGCTGACCATGAAATGCGTTTTTAATTCATTTATTTTACTTTTTTTCTCACTTGAGAAAAAAAATGAAGGAAAAAACATAAAAAAAAAACAACGCGTCGTCGTTTCACTTTTGCTCGATGCCAAAGTTGGCAAGTGAAGCCAAACGGAGGCAGCTGAGAAAACCGAAAGTTAAAACAAACGTCCAAGCAGCGCAAGAATCGAGTGCAATCTGGATCCGATTCCGATTCCGATCCCAGCGCCCCTCAGAGACGACGACGGCTGCCAATGTGCAATTATTATGACCGGTTTGCAGGCCGTAATTGTTCAACTTAATTCGATCTCATTGGACTTTCGCAGTAACAACTTTTTCAGCAATGGCTCAAGATTCAAGAAGTATGTGTAGATTGTAACTAGAATTATAAACTTGGCTATTTTTTTCAATTCACCTAGCAATTTTAGAGCGAAACATATGGTTAATTAGATTTAAAGAAAAATATATTCAGTTTAATATTCTAAAAAATTTGTTAAAGTATAGCTTTATTTTAAATAAATTTTAGTTTTTTATATTTATATATATATAAATATATATATTTTTTTATATTTTTCCCCTGATAATAAGATTTATGTAAAATTATTATAATATATTATAACATTTTATTCCAAAATTAATTTAATTTCTTATTTAAAGCATAAATTTTTTAATATTTTCCAAGTTCGCTTTACTGATTTCTTAACATAATTTTCTTAAGTTTTCCTAAATGTTTTTTGTTTCTTAAATTTTCTTAGTTTCTTCCAACCCTTTTCGACTTACCGCTTAGGGTACGGTATACGTCTATATTTAAAAGCGTTTTCCACGTCGCGCAGCTTCATTTTGTAGGATCGATCGGCGTTAATAGACATGGAAAATGCGATAAAAGAGAAAGAACACACACGCGGCGGCGCACACGGAGCACAACGCAGAGATTACTCTACGGCGCGGCTTTAGTTAGATTTTCCTCTGCAAGAATGCAGCGGCAACACTGTCACAAATTACAGTTAGGTGCTGTTAAATGTCTCAGCTGTTAACGAACAGACCGGCGTGAGAGTCGACACAAGAAAGAGAGCTTAAGAGAGAGAGAGGCACGTGTGGAGCACACAACGTTCGCGGCACAACTGAATGTTCCTGCGACTGCTTGGCCGCCTTTTTGGCCGACTTCAAGCCGTGATCAGCGGCGACGGCGACGGCGACGGCAGCGCCAGCGCTCAAAGCTTCAAAGTCGACGTCGACGCTTGCGCTGCATGCTAGTTACGTTTACCGTTTGTTGTTGTTGTTGTTGTTGCTGCTGCTTGCCAGCAGCTGCTTTTACCTTTTTCTTTTGCGCGCTCATTCGAGCGGGCATCTCTTTGGCGACGCTCGCGCTCTCTTTCTCTCAGTTGCCGCAAAGTCAAGCCAAAGGTGGACGAATAGATTTGCCAGCACTGTGCGCCATTTGATGTGTTTAGTTTGTTGTTTTTTATCACTGTGTCTTTTACTGTCTGCTGGCATCGAAATCCACTTCTGTTCATATTTGGGTCGCTAATATTTAAACAAATTGTCAACGTAGCATAGCTTAGGAAAAATTATGGCAAAGCAACTGCACAAATATTCTCCGAATAATGTTCTATATCAAAAAGCGATGCTTCGTGTCGCTTGTTTGCACAGTTGCCTCTTTGTCTTTGTCTTTGTCTCTTTCTCTTGTGCTTTCTTCGTCTTTATTTATCGACATGTTCGATTTGATGAACCACCGCGGCTCCAACTTGGTCATCAGCCACGATCTTCGTTGCTTACATAAGCCGGGACAAGTTCTTTACATCCTACTATGTCTATGCTATGCCTTTCTTCTGGGTAAAACAGGTTTAACTATGAACCACACTGGGGCTAGACCAAAACTTGACCTTACGACTTTGTGGCTCCGTCCGGCAATTTGCATTGATTGTTGTGAAACGCGGTCTAGAATTCTCTTTTGCTGCTTAGAACCTTCTTGGGTATTTAATCTGCGCACGATTGGTCAGACAGTAGAAATTAATGCTATATTTTTGTACATATTTATCTACCCCGCACTTGTAGTTTCTCAAGCAGTTTGTTGACCCGGCAAAGCTCAAAGAGAATTTGTTGGGCACAGTGCGCACGAAATGTGTGTGTATGGAAATGAACTTAAGAGGGAGCTTGACAAAGCTTACGATTCTAACTGTAATTAAACGTTCTTTAAAATTTGCAAGATTAATGCAGTAATAATATTTCCATATATTACAGCTTTCGGTAAATAAACTAATATGAGAGATAAAGTTTGGAAGTATTACCTTTTAAATTAATTATGTTATAGTATATTTGATAAAATGTTTTCTTTTGGGACTAATAAGTAAGGTACTATATAATAACTATAAAATACTAGATACTATAAAGTACTAGCTACTATATACTATAAGATAATAATAAAAATAATAATAATAATAATAATAATAACAATAATAATAATAATAATAATAATAATAATAATAATAATAATAATAATAATAATAATAATAATAATAATAAAAATAAAAATAAAAATAATAATAAAAATAAAAATAAAAATAAAAATAAAAATAAAAATAAAAATAAAAATAATAATAATAATAATAATAATAATAATAATAATAATAATAATAATAATAATAATAATAATAATAATAATAATAATAAAAAATAACAATAATAATAATAATAATAATAATAATAATAACAATAATAATAATAATAATAATAATAATAATAATAATAATAATAATAATAATAATAATAATAATAATAATAATAATAATAATAATAATAATAATAATAATAATAATAATAATAATAATAATAATAATAATAATAATAATAATAATAATAATAATAATAATAATAATAATAATAATAATAATAATAATAATAATAATAATAATAATAATAATAATAATAATAATAATAATAATAATAATAATAATAATAATAATAATAATAATAATAATAATAATAATAATAATAATAATAATAATAATAAAAATAATAATAATAATAATAATAATAATAATAATAATTATAATAATAATATAATAAAATAAAAAAAAAAAATAATAAAAGCTCACAGGTTTAACCGTCTTTTTAAAATTTAAATTAATCATAAAAGAAAATATGAAATAATATGATGTTTTATACATTACATTTGTATATAAAATATTACAAATAAATTATTTAGAAATTTCTGAAATATTGCAATACTAAAATTAAAACTTACCTTATAAATTTAATAATTTCTTAATTTTCTACACAATCTTCTCTCTTTAAATTCTAAACAACCTCAAATAGCATCGGATAACTTGAATTCCCGCTAATCCAATGGTTACCTAATAATACTTAAAACAGGTGCAACTTTTTCATTAGCACATTTCACTTGAGATTCTAACGGCACTTTCACTGACTCCGCTTGCCACTCTCTCGCCACTCGCCACTCGGACCACTCCCATGGTGCGCATACTTTTTCCCACCACTGTTTACACTTGCCGGCTCGAACTGGCGTCTGGCGGCTGTTCGGGCAAAAGTAAAGCGTTTACACATTTCCACTTGCAGACTTTGCTGCCAGCCCGCCTGCGTTTTTTTTTAGAGCTTGCAAAAAATCGAATTGTTTATACTTTTTCACTTTGCAACAAGCTGAAAATTCATGTAAATTTCTCGATAAAAAAAATCAAAAATCGCGCGAGTCAACAAAAATTGATTAGGTATCCAGAAAAAGGCAAAAAAAAAAAAAAAATAAAAAAGAACGAAGCGTAAAAAGAGACAAAAAAACATTGTCAGCCGTCATAATTAACAGCCTGAGTGGGAGATGCAAAGTAGAAGAGTGGAAGATAGAGAGGGGGAGTGGGCGGGGGGAGGGGGGGGGCTGCATTACATAAGGCCAGGGCTACAGGCGCCACAGGCTCAGTTGTAAGCGATATGCAATCATAAATCAATACGAAAAACTATTGAAAAATCTGCCAAGCTGTCATTGGATTGCGCAGAGTAGAAAATATTTCAATTGTCATATTTTCCACTTAAGCGACGACAGACCGCAATGAAGATCATAATGAAGATGCCCATGATAATAATGATGATGATAGGCATCATGTTACTGCTTGCTTCTCGAGCTGGACACTTTGTAGTGCCCACCTGGATGGGGCACACCTTTCGCTGTCGCAGCGTTGAGTTGTTCCCTCGTTGTCGTCAGTTTGTCACTTTATCAGCTGCAATAAGTTGTCGTAGTTGTTGTTGCAGTTGCTGCAGTTGTTGTTGTTGTTAATGTTATTATTGTTGTTGTTTCTGTAGATGTTGCTGCTGCCGTTGTTTCTGGCATAGCAATTGTGCTGAACAGGCAACTCGATTGTAAACAACTTCAATTGGCCCTAGGCGCAACTACAAATACACTTGCCAGCCAGCCGGCCAGCCAGCTGTGCGTGTGCGTGTGCGTGTATATTTGTACATGCTTGTGAGCTGAGTACGCAGCAGCGAGGTGTGCTCGAAGAGTTTCATGCGGGGCTGCCAAGTACCATATGTTGTATGCATTCTTAAGTGTTTGCTGATGGAGCGCTTGCGGTAAGACAAATATGCTAACTGCAGCGAGGGGTACTTTATAAGTTCTCGATCGCTTAGGTTAAGCAGATTGTTTGCTAGGGTAGTTAGAAAAGTTTTAAAGCAATGAGCTAAGTTTAAGTTTATTTAATTGGCAAATGATAACTTAAATATGCAGACGACAACAGCGAGGGGTACTTGAAATATTTCCAATTAGGTAGGTTAGGTTGCAAGGATCGCTAGAGAGGTTACAATGCTATAAGTCTAGTGCTCAGTTTGCTGCTGCGAGGTGAGAATAAAGAGTTGCAGGGATCTCAGCAGATTTGTTTAGTAATTAGTAAAGTTGACTACAGCGAGGGGCGCTTTTAAAGTTGCCAAAGTAATAATGTTGCTTGCTTGCAAGAGTCGCTAGAAGAGTTAGAAGCCATAAATTTATGTTCTATGTTGGCTAATACGAGGTGTACTCAAACAGTTTGCATGTAAATACGAGCTGCACTCTATTAAATGCAGGCAGTTGCGTTCATAGAGTAAACCAACTGGCAGAATATATACCAAGATAGCTGCGAGGTGTGCTCAATGGGTTTACAGTGGGTCGGACACGATAAACACTTTGCTTGCTACCATGCATGCACGTATGTATGTACACTTGATGCTGAAGGAGTTAGCTTAGAGGTTAAATTAAATTTGTAAATTTTATAGCGAGGTGTGCTCAAAAAGTTGTTATATAGTTAACCTAAGCAAAACGTAGGTTTAATACAAAGTTAGCTTATTCTTTCAATTACCTTTGCCAAGGTGATGGGGTTTGATCTCCTCTGGCCACCCTCGCATTTAGGCTTATCAACACCTTTTGACCGAGCTCACTATATGCAGTGCCAGGAATGGGAGTCGCGTGTAGTCAGCTGGCGGCAATAAACAGCACCACGCTTGGCCACACAACAGGACACACAACAACAACAACAACAACAACAACGAGTGCAAATCAACAAAAGCAGCAGGAGCAGGGAAAGGGAAAGGGAGAACCGGGAATCGGGCATTTGGCTGCTGCTGGTGGTTTACCTGTTATGCGGGCTTAACTGGTCACTCGCAGGTAGAAATCCGCCTAAAGTTAGCTACAGCTACAGTTGGCCAAAATGGCCCGCGGCAGTTGGAAGTTGCCTTAACTTTAACACCGACGCGTCGCCAGGCAGGATGAGTGCAGGTGGGGGCAATCAGCAGCTGCTGCTGCCAGCTATGCAAACTTGACTTTGCACCCCAAATTCAATAAAAATAGACAAAAAAAATAAACGTGTTGAATTTTTAAAATTGTTGTTAAGTTTTGTTTTTTTTTTTATATTTTTATTATTTTTTGTTCTGTTTTGTTTTAATTGTCTTGTTTTAAATACTCGTTTCATCTATTTGATTCAGTGCGTCGTTATTTCAAGTTCTTCATTATAATACTCTATATATATACTATATTTATTTATATATATATATGCTCGTATATTATATATATATCGGGTTTTCTCATATCATACAAGTGAAAACTTAACGCGCAATTTATGAGCAAATCCAAAATGATGAAAACAAAAAACAAATTCGAAAAAATTTGACAGTTTTTTCTTGCTTTTTGTGGGTTTCTCTCTTTCATTCTTCAATTTCCTCATGTACGCAGTTTGACTATTTACACAGCTGCCGTATAAATATATTTATTTATTATTCACCAGCCTCACTTGCCGCACATTTCATTACTTCTTCGTTCGCCCCTCGCTCGCTCGCTTCATTCTGCTTCTCATATATTTCACATGTTTTTTGTGTGGTGTCTCAAATATAAATTACATGCGATGTTTTATGCGTTGTCATAATTCAATTTCTTCTACGTTTTGTTTTTTTTGAATTTCATTTTTATTTTTTTTTTTTGGGAATGGAATCTACTTTAAACACAGTTGGCACAATAATTTCTCCATAGTTTCTTGTCGTTTTGTTTGTTTGTTTGTCGTGTGTGTGTGTGAGAAGGAACTGAACCGAACTGACGTGACTGTGAACGTGACTGTGACTGTGACTGTGACAGCGTTAGTGTGAAGAGATGTTGATTTAGCTATTTATCCGTCACATTTTCTATATATATAAAGTTTGGCTATTTGCATCTCTCGACAAAGATTTAAATCTGGCCTATGCACCAATTTGGTTTTAATTGATTTTACTATATGTAAGTGTTGGAAATACTCTGACAAAAGTTTTAAATACTCTTATCTATTTTTGAGTTAGAAGAAAAGTATTTAGAATTAATTTTCTTTTTGAAACTAACAAATTTAAGTTTATTCTTTGAATATTCAAAGTTTCATCAAAATCGGTTTGTGTTTAATTCAACTTCTGCCAGGGTATTTCATCTTCGGCTGTCCGAAATTTGTTACTTTTTCTGCCTATGCGGTATATATATTCATAATATATGCAGTGTTTGCTATGTTTTCTTTTCTTCTTTATTTGCGTGAGACAAAATAATATTTTCTTCATAAAAGTGTACAAAGTGCAGTGTGTCTTTTTGTTTTTGTTTTATTCAAATACATACATTGTATTGTTTATAATGCTATTAAAAATACCAACTGAAATATTTTTGTTGATTTTATTTATACGTCTATTCAGTATTTTATGTTCTTCATTTTGCTTTTTACAATGTGTTTTGTTGTTGGTTTCACTTGAAGTTAAAAGTTTAATGGGTTTTAATGGGTCTTTGCTATGGAGGGGGGAAACTCTATGATTTACTTTGCTTGTGCATTTAAAATAAAGTACATTTGTCTTATTTGCCATAACAAATTGTTGATTGTTTTATTCTTATCGTTTTGGGGCCTAGTTTAGTCTTATGGTCTAGATTTTGCATTCAATTGGCTTCAATTACGCACTATAATCGGTTTATATATCGCACTATATGTTATATATGTGTCTGTATTAGGTTTTTACAATCGATTCTTAAAATCCTATACGTCGTTTAATATCATTAGGAATTTGCTTGCTTCTGTGAATCTTTTATAACTTAAAACGCTCTTTATTCGATATCAAATGAAATCTTAAAAATATCGAGTCTTTGAAGTTGGGAAAATCGTTTTCAAATCATATAGTATACCTTGTAAACACATCAAACACATTGCAATTATAGTTAGAAGTAGAAGGACTTGAAGACTTCTTATGGCAGTTTCTTCTTTCGTGATCGTGAACATTTTGTTGGTTGAACGTTTGCTTAATGCCATCTTAAGTATTATTAATTTAATTAATAATAACAATTTAAACACTAATTAATGCTGGGTGTGTGTGAGCGTGTGTGTGCTGTATCAAAATTCCGCGTACTGCCGTCGGTATATGCTATGTATGTATATATGTATATATTTTAAGTAAGTACTATGCCTATACATACTCGTAATATCGTATGATAACTGCCCCATCGATTACTTAGTTCATACTATATCGTAGTAGTTAAACGTAGTTCAGTATGTGCATGCCTTGGATCACAACACTGTCGAGATTCTTTACCGTTTTTTACCCCGCAAAATGCCGCTAACAGTTTTCATAATCGTAATCATCTTACCTAAAGCCTAGGACCTTAAGCTAATGCCAGAGCGTGTCTCTTGTGACTTCTCTGCGATTAATTTCATTTCATATCATTTTGCACTAATTTATACAATTTAATTGTAATTTATGATCTTCTTGCATTTGGGTAGATAATTGTAACTAATTTCTTGGTGATTTATTTGAATTTCTTTCGTGCTATGTGCTATGTTAAATACGCCAAGGGCCTCGCTTTAAGTACTGTTATATCATATTAGAGGTACCTAATTTACAATAGTTTTTCTTCTTTACGATACTTTTTTAGACTAAAACGGAAACCTAAAGGCGAATTGGTTGGAAATCAAGCAGGTTTTAAAAATAACTGAGTAGATAAAAAGTCAGAGGTTTTTGAAATATTTTGAAATAATTTTAATAGTAATTGTTATAAAGGTCTTCATATAAAACTAGACTTAACTGCGGCTAGAGACACAAAGAAATGGGTAAACTCTTTGAAAACATTTCCCAGAAAGTCACGAAAACTATTTTCTGTATTTCTTTTCAGTATGCGGAAACTCTTTTGAACAAAGGCACAGCTGAATTGTGTTTACAAAGCGCAAAGCTAATACAAAAACTAAAAACAATAATAACTTGAGAGTTGTGCAAAACAGAACGCATTGTCGAGGATGGTTAGGCTAGCATTAACCTTAGCACGTAGTCGTAATTATTGTATGTATGAACGTACGTGCTTGTTCTATCCACAGTTCAATTATGAAATTAATAGGCTATAATCAATATTTCATAAGCGGCTAATAATAATTGCAAGAAAACCTAATGAAATACCTGACTTTATTTAAAATTCCTGAGCAGAAAGAAAACAAAAAAAAAAAAAATAAACTTTGAAATTTTCTTTCCTCAAATTTCGTTAGAAGAATAAAATTTCCTCAATGTATCTTTTATAGTTCTGAAGATCTATTAAAAAAAAAAACTTGAACTTGGATTTGAAATTAAAATCAGTAGCTTAAAAGATTTTAAAGTTGCCTAAAAGTTGAACCGCAATTTACTTAAGCTTTTAGCCGAAATGCAGTAGAATTTTTGCTAAATAATCCCACAGCTCAGTTAGGAGTCTAGTGTTATGTACCATCCTACAAAATGAATGCCTGGAAATAGATTAGTTTCCTTAAAAAGATCGCTCTGAAAAAAAATTGAATTGATTATATACAGGACTCGCTAGGCAGTGGGATAAACTAAACTGAATGAGATTGAGTTAATGAACTAAATTCTATACACATAACTATCCAATATCCGTTTTATCCGTTATCCGCTATCCGCTATCCGCATTGCTTAGGTCTACGCACGCACACACACACAATCAAGTTAGACGTTTACTCGTGAAGCGCTTAGAAAAGTTACAAAGAACTTACATTAGTTTTATGTAGCATTAGTTCACTTTCTCCCTGTTCCGATTCCCGATTCTAGACACCCATCCCATTCGCACCTCACACCTTACATCCTTATAGCAGTATTAAAACCTCCATGCCAGCTCCTGCACGGGACCAACACAAATTATATCGAGTTGCTCCACAGGCAGCTCCGGTTCCGGTCCCGGTCCCGGGCACGGCTCCGGCTCCGGTTCCCACTCCCGTTCTCGATCTCGTTCCAATTCCTGCCCTAGTCAGGCAATGCTTAGGCCCTGCTCCATTTGTTCGTACAAGCCACAGCCGGCGGCAACATATCACACGGTGGTCTCCCGATCCACGTGTATATATTCGACCGGCTGTAGTGGATGTCAGGACGCGGGATCAATGTAGAGGGCCTCCTTCTTGAAGTCCTTCTTAAGGGTGCCAATGTTGCAGGCAGTCGGCATATTGCCATTGCCATTGGCACCATTCATAAAGCCAACGCCAACGCCGACTCCAACACCACCGCCGCCGCCGCCCTTCTGCACCACCGACTTTTTTCGCTTGCGCATCAGACCAAACATGCAGAATATCAGGCAGGCGGTGAGAGCGGCAGCAATGCAACCCAATGCCGCAAAGACGCCGCCGGGCAGCTCGAGCAGCTTGCGAGCTGTGCCACACTCCTCCTCGGATTCATCGAAGCCGCTGGGACAGTTGTGATGACCTGCAAAGTGAAAAGGAGGGAGGCGGGCATTGATTGAAATAGAGATCGTTGCTCAGGTTACACCAGATACACCAGCAGATGCACCAGATGCCAAATTGAAAGACCCCGCAGGCAGTGTCACTCGAGTGCTTTGCTCTGCTTGCCCCACTGCCGGCTGCGCTGCTTGGTTAGCTTGTTTAATGCGCCGCCTTTGCGGTTAAGCAGCTCAGCTCTCGGTTGCAGACGCGCCTGGCTGCCCATAAATAATTGAAGCTAAAAGGCGAGTCCAATTTCCACTCTCCATCTTCCACTTCCACTATCTTCCCCACTCCCACACCACAGGCACTTGGCGGCAGCTGTTGTGGGCTGGCTTGGACAAACGGACAACTGGACAGACCCAGGAGCTGGACAAACTTCTGTGGAAGATATTTTTCGGGCCGCTTTGGCGGCGAACCCGCAGCAAGTTGCAGCAGCAAAGCTTTGTGCAGTTGTCAGGAAACTTTGCCTGATTACAAAAACGTGGCCAGCAGCTTGCAATGAAATTAACAGACAAGAAACCACAAGTGAAATTTCTGTTGCCTACTTTCAGGCGTCGGACAGTCGGACAGCAGCAGAGCAGCAGCAGCGCAGCAGCAGCGCAGAAGCAGCAAATGCAACCAGCGCCAAATCACGTGCACGCAATGCAAACTTAAGCCGTAGCGAGGGTGGTTTATATAGTTGTTGTTGGGGAAGATATATTTTAATAAATGATAAAAATGTGTGTGAATAACTAAATAAAATTTGAATGAAGAGAATAAATAAAAATATAAAAAATAATAATAATAGAAAATAAAAAGCAAATTAAAATAAAAAAGTAAATTAAATCAAAATAATAATAGAAAATAAATAGCAAATTAAAACAAAAAGTAAATTAAAACAAAATAATAATAATAAAAAATTAATTCAAAAATCAATCAATAATATGTTTAAATATGCATATAAAATACAAATATAATTTTAAAATATAAATAGAATATATATACACAACTTTATACGGCTAAGTATATAATAATAATTTTAGTGAATGCATAAAACAAGTTATAAAAAATAAATAACTGTACGATGTAACATATTAAAACGTGAATATACTTTTTTAGCTTTCAATAATAATTAAAAAATATATATATATATAAAATTATATACTTTGCTTAAGGACTTACTTGTATATTTAAAACAAAAAAATATACAATCAAAATTCCATTTCAAACACAACGATTGATAGCTTCTCTTAAGTTTGCTTGTCATAACTATTGTTCATTTTGTTTATGGCTGGTTTTATTTTCATTTGCAGGGGAATTTTTGAATTGCACTTTGCAACTGTGAAAATATTATTTGAGCAGGCAAAATAAAAAAGAGCTGTCAGGCAATAGAAATTGATATTTTGAGCAAGTTGCTCACAAAGGATGCTCTATACACTTGGCTCAAGAGCTTGGCTATTGTAGAATATGTATACGATTAAAATCAACAAGAGACAAAGCAAATGCAATGTGAATGAATGAATATAAATATGAAGAGAGTTCGAAAAAAAAAAACTGATTTCAATTCAAATATGCTTTAGAGAAAATATTATTTCGCAACTGAAGGATATCAAATTTCAAAGCAATAGCAAAAAAGAATAAGCAAAAAGAAAACTTTATTGAAAATCTAAGAAAAATGTTTTATTAAAGTTCTCGGGCAACTCATGCAGGGAGGCCATTGCAACTTACCATCGCACCACAGACTGGCCGCTATGCATGCATCAATTTCGGGACATTTGTACTCGCAGTCCGACTCCTTGGGATAGAAACCGAACTCGTTGAGCGTCTCGTTCGCCGCTGCACTGGGTGCTCCGATGCCGCCGGTGCCGGCGACGCCAGCGCTGCCAGTGCCCACAATTCCACCACCAGGCGAACCACCTCCACCTCCGCCGCCGCCGCCGCCGCCTGTGCTGCCGGGTGCACTGCCACCCATGCCCGTGGTTACGCTTGCATTCACATGCAGGTCCAATTGCTGCAGCAGCGCATTCTTCGTGCGATGTATCTCCAGCCATGTGAAGGCAATGTCGCCAGGCTCCTTGAGGATGGGCTCCAGGACGAGGCTGATGGGCCTGCAAGCGAGCAAAGTAAAGTTGTAAACATATTCACCACAACCCTCTCGATCTCCCTCTCTCTTTGGCTATCTCTTTCTGTCTGCTATCTGTGTGGCTTGTTCTCGCCCTGCGGCTGTCATGCTGCCTGCCTGCCATGCTCCACATAACTTTGACGCAAGTTTTGGCCAAAGTCTAAGGAATACCCCCAAAAACTCGAATATCTCTTTGGCAGTGCAACTCCTTCCAGTTTGGAGCAGCTCGAGTGCAACTAATTACGCGGCAACTTTCAAGTTGCCCCAGACAAAATACTCGTTTATTATTCACTTCGCTCGGCATCGACTGCATTCACTATGAACGACGACGACGGCGACGGCGACAGCGACAGCGACAGCGTTGATTTTGCCATTAACATTTCAGCGTTTAAGTAGTCGTAATGCTCTCGAGTGCTAAATAGGACCCCCTCTAATCTCGCTTCCCACTTGCCCCCTCCCTTTCGACTTTGGCAAACCCTGGCTGCAGTAACATTAACATCAAGTGCAATAAGTGCAGCGCAATAAATTGAGCCTCAAGTACAACGATGAAGTACAACAAGAAGAAGAGAAAATTGGAAAATCAACAATGGGGAGTCCTGCTCAAGGATAAATGGGAAATTATACGAACTTATTGATTAACAACGCATTGAAAGTTTAGCTGATTGATGCAAGTAGACCTTCAAAATTATAATGGGATACAAAGTAAATTTATTTACAATTTTTAAAGTTTTTTCAAGTCTGTCGAGTGCAATTTTTGATTTAGTTATTTATTATTATACCCAAAGCTATAGTTTAAGCTCGTCTTACTGTCTCTGCGTCTGTATGAACGCGTAGATCTCGGAGACTATAAGAATTATAGCCAGCATATTTGGTGACAGAACTTGTTTTAATTGCAGTGAGGTTTTTAAAATTTGGCCACGCCCCTAACGCCTCCAAATATTGTTATAAATTCAACTGCAAACGTAATTTAAGAGCTAGAATGTTTATATTTGATATGTAGAAGATATGTAGATATATAGATATGTAGAATGCTATCTGGTTGAAATGGAATAAAGAAAATAGAAATTATTCATATATTGATAAAGCTGAACACCTAAGGACTTTGTACCTCGAATAGTTTTATAGCGATGCCACAATGTTATTTTATAGTTTAAGCTCGTCTTACTGTCTCTGCGTCTGTATGAACGCGTAGATCTCAGGGACTATAAGAACTACTGCCAGCAAATTTGTTGACAGCTCTTATTGCACTTACAGTAAATTTTTTAAAATTTGGCCACGCCCCTAACGCCTCCAAATATTGTTATAAATTCAATTGCAAACGTAATTTAAGAGCTAGAATGTTTTTATTTGATATGTAGAAGGATTATCATTAGACAAATGCTATCTGGTTGAAATGGAATAGAGAAAATAGAAGTTATTCATATATTAATAAACCTGAACACCTAAGGACTTTGTACCTCGAATAATTTTATAGCGATGCCTCAATGTTATTAGTTTAAGCTCGTCTTACTGTCTCTGCGTCTGTATGAACGCATAGATCTTAGAGACCATAAGAACTACAGCCAGCATATTTGGTGACAGAACTTGTTTTAATTGCAGTGACGTTTTTAACATTTGGCCACGCCCCTAACGCATCCAAATATTGTTATAAATTCAATTGCAAACGTAATTTAAGAGCTAGAATGTTTATATTTGATATGTAGAAGGATTATCATTAGACAAATGCTATCTGGTTGAAATGGAATAGAGAAAATAGAAGTTATTCCTATATTGATAAACCTGAACACCTAAGGACTTAGTACCTCGAATAGTGTTATAACGATGTCAAAATGTTATGATATGAACACGTTATAAAACCCTTATCATTGCACGCTTGCAATTATTCTTTCGCCTTAGTTATTTTTAGGTATTCCATCAATTTTCCCTGCCACATTGAAATCTAAACATTTCTAATATTATGCTTATGCAAACAGAACTCGTTAAGGTGGCCATTTCTATTTCAAATAAAAGGATGTACATTATGCCAGAAGCTTTGGCACTAAAAGCCTCTCCAGGACGCCTGCTCTGTTGCTCTATTTGCTTCCACAAACTAATTGCAATTTAACAGGTTTTATTTTTTTTTTTTTTTTTTTTGCATTTCAAACATTTTTTAACAGCTCTCAATATGTTGTAGAATTCCACTCGGCTCTCCCACTCGAGTCATTTTGCCAGCTCTTATGAGCTCTATCAAAAAATGAAAAACCAAGAGAGAGAGAGAGAGAGAAAAGAGAAATACAAAAGAAAATAGAAAAGCAGGCTGCTTAAAAATGCAATAACAGGAAATGGCTACGGCGGCAACAAAACACAGGAAATTGAGCGCATAGAAGGAAAAAAACACACACACACGGGCAGCAAACAAACATGGCCGTCAGACACACAGAAACACACACACTCGCTCACACACGTAAGCTGAGAGCTGTCCATGCTGAAAAGCATGCAAAATTGTCCGTTTCTGCGAGGAGGCGGCGTACGAATGATGCAAGGCGGGGGCAAAGAACTTGGCTAGAGGGTGGCGAGGGGAGGGGAGGGGAGGGGCAGGCTCCATGTGAGGACTTGCGGACTTGTGTGTGTCGTGGCAATTTATGTTCAAGGTGCGTGCCATGAAAATGAACTCCGTTTTGGTCAGTTTTGTGCTGCCGCTCGGAACGTGTTGCCATTAAATTTTATGTGCAAGTGCAGCTCAAATTTGTCGCCGAAAAAACACACACCAGAACTCACACACACACACACACACATTGTGCATGTTAAACACACACATGGCCAGGCGGAAACATATTTTTATGACACCCCAAAGGGTAATTGACAGTGTGTCCTGCCTGGCAGCAGGCAGTCCTGCAACGCGGCAACGCGGCCAGACTGTGTCAACTAATGAGCGTGTCGAGCCTTTTAGATAATTAATCGGCAGCTTTTCAACTCACCCGCTTAAAGCTGACAATAATATTCGATAAAAATTGTGGGGAAAAATTACGAGATTAATTTGTAAATTTCGGATAAAGCTATGAAACATATAAAAATAAATTTTTGAATATTATAAAAGCTGCAGCAAACAGCATATATTATGTCTCCTTTAAAACGAGCTTTCATTTGCTTGAAAATTTCAAAAAATTTTTGAAAGCACATTAAAAGCTTTGGGCTAGTTAGACAACAAATGAAAGCCAAAAGACAAGCCCTAAGATTTTAGCAATATCTTTTCCATACCAAATAAAGATAATGCTTATCCATTTTAGGGAAGCTTTAAAGTATACGAAAACTGTCAAGCAAGAAGCTTTCTAGTCAAACTTGTTACTTATATTTAAAACTGAATCAGTCAAGCTTTCAAAGCGCATTGAGCTTTTAGGCTACTTCGTTAATATTAAACGAAAAGCCTTGCAGCTTTGCAATAAAAAGCTTCCAGAGAAGAATAAATTTATCAAGTGCCAACTCGGAAATTTTAATACGAAATATATCTGCCGAGCTTTAAAAGCACATTAAAGCTTTACACAATAGTGACTGAAACCTCATTCAGAGCTTTAATTAAGTATAATTAATACTGCAATTTGGGCTACTCACTTGTTCATGAACAAGGGCTGTCCATTTGTCCAGTCCTCGGAGAATATGTGCAGCGACGTGGGCCTGGGGCCGCTCTGTGCCGGGCAGACAACACGCATCGGTTTCAGCGGTCGTCCCGAGTAGACCATGAGGCGGTTCTTTGTGTGACATCGCATGGCATCCTCCGATGTGGGATCGACGGGCAGATAAGCGCCCCAGGTCTGCACGAACAACGAACGTTCCGCGGACTGTGCCTCAATGTACCAGGCGAGTCCTTCGCAGCTGGCATCCTGCGTTTTCAGTGGATACTTCAGTTCATCTTCGCCGCCGGCGCCCTTCAGCTTCAGCTGCTTGCGACAATCTGGCTGCCGCTTGAACTCATACGAAGCGGAGAAGAAGACATCGGCAAAGTCCTCGGATATATTCAACCTGGACACCGTAAAGGTTAACTCCATGATGCGTGAGTGCGAGACAAAGGTCAGCGGCGCATTGCTATAGAGCGCGCTCGAGTTGTCACAGAAGCAACCCAATTGGATCTTGACATCCCGGAAGGGTACATCGTACAGGCGCAGCTCGGTAATGCGTCCCTCGGGATCCAGTTGATTGCAACGCGGCCTGCCCGTATGCAGATCCGAGTCGGTGGTGCAGGCAGTGCCCTCGCCAAAGGACACATTGTGCAGCACCATCTTGACACGCTCCGAGGTGCCCGCCTCGAAACGGTACAGGCAGGTGATGTTCTTGGCGCCGCCTCTGCCATAGAGGAACACATTGCGTGGCACTTGAATGTTGCCCTTGCGCTTGCGAAAGACACGCGAGCAGAGCGGCGGCACCGGATCCTCGCCACGCCTGCCCGGCCACGTTTCGCCGCCCTGTTCCGTGTCGACAAACTCGTAGTTTAGTGCAAATTGAGCGGGGAAGAGGGCGGTGCCTGTGTGCGTGTGGAATTCCAGTTTCTGCAAATACCAGAGAGAAAGAGAGAAGAAGAGAGGAAGCGGAAACACCGGAATGAGATTGACTAATATACACTGGGCGAAAATGTGAAGTTGTAGCTTACGTTACGTATACTTAATGTACATACAAATTTAAATATGTGGAAAAAACAAAAAAGAAAGTAAAAAAATAAATAAAAATTCTAATAAATAAAAAATATATTACATTAAAAATAATATTTTTTATTTATTTGATCTCGACTACGAGCAGTCGACACAAAAGATAATTAAAAGTATGAAAAGAAAAGTAAACGATTTAAATTAAATTAAATTAAAATTAAAGTTAAATGTAAAATATATTAAATTAATTTAATTTAATTTTAAATTTAATAGTTTATTAAAATTATTTAATTTATCATAATTTGATCTAAGTTTATTTTGATTTTTAAATATTTTAATGCTAGTCAAATATGCATTTCACGGTCTTTATTAATTTTTAAGAATTTTATTTTGGCTTTCTTCTACTCCTGCTTTCTCTCAGTGCACGCTGCGCTGCTTCAATTTGGCGTCAAAATATTTGCAGTTCATATTTGCGACATTCAAAAAGGCTAAGCAAGCTTATTGCGGTCCCCTCTATTTACTAGGCCCGCAGTTAGTGCTCAGCAGCGTTCTGCCTTCTGCCCTGCCCACCCTCACCGCCACTGCCTTCTGCACTCTCTATGTGTGTGCGCACGCTTTGGCGAATTTGAATTCTGCCGCCAGGCAAAGAAGTCGCCGTGGCCATGGCCAGGCGGGCGGCTCCGCTGGCTGCAGGCTCCGTTTGCCTTGGCTGGCTTCGCTGGCTTCGTTTGTCGTTATTTGTGCACGTCTGGCGATGCACTCGAGTGTTTAATTTGATTAATTTTGTCAAGTTTAAAGCAAATACAAATTTGCACTGTGCCAAATTTGTTGGCTCGCGTTGTTGCCAGGCAATTGTGAGTGCAAGGGCGGGGCGAGCACACACACAGAGAGAGAGAGAGAAAAAACGGGAGATGTGAGCAGGTGGAGGGGCTCTGCCGGGCCAAATTGGGCACTCGTGGTAGCACCAGGGAACCAGGTGCAGGTGAGTATTTAGAAAAAATTGCAGGTGCTTTTGTTAAGTTCAACAAATTGTACGCTTTTTTTCTCTAGCTGGCGCAAAGCAAACAATGATTTTCAAGCGGCGCTCGAAAGCAGGCAACAGTTTTTTTCATTGCGCTGCGCGTGTTCATTAAAAAGCGTTGCATACTTTTAGCTGCTAACTGAATTTAAAGCTGTGAGCCAGAAATGTTTAGTTTGTTTTGAAGCATTGTAGAATTGTATATAAAACTCTAGTTTAAAAATTTTAAAAAGAAGTAAATAATTAAAGGAATTTCCTTCTCCTTCCACTCACCAAATCTCTGCCCGTGCTCACGTAGCTCTCCAGCGGACTGCACGGCCGCTGCTTGTTGCCTCCCATCAGGGCGCTGCTGCCGCTGACACCGCTGCCAATGGCGGTGTGGTCACACAACTTGGGTGTCTCGTAGTCATAGATCTCCAGCATAAGTCGTCGCTTTCCTTTGGTGCTCATCAGCGAAACGGCGCTTTGACTTTTGTCCGAACTCAAGACAGCAGCTGCGGAGGCACCGCCACCCACATCCCGCATGCCCGATTTGCCACCTGAGATATAGTTGAGGCTATCTTTAATGCCCCCAAGTTGTTGCTGCTGCTGCTGTTTGCCCGTCGTACCCGCTCCTCCGCCGCCGCCGCCGCCGCCGCCGCTGCCACCTGCTGCGCCCTGATACCCACTGTACTTGTTCTCCTGATTAAACACACTCGACTGCGTGGGCCCATAGATGTAGGTGTCCACCGGATTCCAAGCGTTGTCAATGTTGACACGCAAATTGCGATTCAGCTTCGGATTGCTGGCACTGTAGTAGTAGCTGCCGTAGTTGCTCTGATTCAGTAGTGTCGGCTTGCCGCCATCGGCGGAGGAGGCAACTGGAGGCGGCGGTGGTGGCTGTCCCGTGGTCACGCTAGTCGACTTGATGGGCAGATATGTGCCATAGCTGTCCCACATACGCAGACGGGTTATCCAGGGCGGCAGATCGCTCTGTTTGCGAAGAGAGGAAGATGAAGGTGGAGAGGTGAGTTCGGTGTAGATGAACTAAAGTAAGTCGAAGCTTTCAGTTTTAGATGTTTATTTTGATACATATTTATAATATTATAGGGAGATTATTTTAATATAAATAAATGTATAAATAATTATATAGTTTTAAAAAAGTTGTACACAATTTGCCTTATCTAATAGCTATCGATAATTGCTTTTATAATCGATAACAGGTACACGTAACAACTTTCAAGTTTTGTTTCTATTGGTTCTGCTTTTTAAGACAACTTGAACCCAAATTTCTAAACCCAACTGACTTTTCTTACTCACTCTTTCTCTCCCCCAAGCTACCCCCAAATTCCTTTGCCTCTTTCTCTAATTGTCATTGTTTTAAGGCATTTTTTTCAAGACTCGCTCTGTCTCGCTTGTCGCTCGCACACTTCTCGGCCTTTGCTTAGGCTCCCTTTCCTTCCCAGGCCTTCCCTAGCGCCCTTCCTTTTCGCTTTCCTCTGCCATCTTCTGTTTTTGTCGCTTGTTGTTTGTAGTTTGCGCCTGTTTATTTTGTTGACGCCTCTGCGCATTCCTTCAGTGTTAATAAATCCCACTTGCTCACCCTTTTCCTCCCTTTTCCCGCCCTGCCTCCTCGCCTGCCTGTCATATGTCACATATTCAAAGAGCAGCAATGAAATGAGTCAGTTGCAAGTGTGAGTTATTTGTCTTTTCACGTTTTGTCACCGCTCTTGTCATGTTTTCATGTTGTTTTTGTGCCTGTTCTGCATCTTCTTCTCCTACTCCTCCTTCCTTGGTGTTGCCCTCACTCTCCTCCCTCCGACACTTTCAACACGCTGTTTGCAGGCATTAAATATTTTTACTAGACGCCTGTTCGGAATGTTTTCGCATTTTCGTGTCTAGGCTGTGATTACTGTTGACTGTGTTAATAATGAAAAGACAGTTGCGAACAGCTGCGGCTTCGCAAGAGAGAGAGAAAGCTAGATAAAGAAAGAAAGAGGGAGATGGCGCATGAGAGGCAGCTATAGACAACTGTGCAGCAAAGGCAGCCTCAAGCTCATTGGCTTATAAGTCTGATTGTGTTTTCCTTTCTTATTATCTCTCTCTCTCTCTCTCTCTCTCTATCTCCATTTCACCCTTTCTCTCTTTCTGTTCTTCTCTCTTTCTCTATCCTTTCTTATAAGAACTCTGCATGAATGCAATTATTCATAGTTCCTTTTAACTGAACAGGTTCGCGATGCATCTACAAATGTATCTTGGTTATTTACTAGCTTCCTATTTCCTGTTTCTATGTAAGCTAAAGCTCTATATATTTCCCTATTCTATAGCTTAAGTACCTTGGACTTTTCATCGTCTAAAAGGCGCTGCGCCTGCAGACTATAAACCTTACTTTCGTTCGCGTTGTCTGGGGCAAACCACATGACAGCTGCAAGTGAACTTGTTAAGCTGCTAAGTGACTTCAAATTGGTTTTGCTGTAAGCCTAAGACTTGTCAAGTTCACTTCCTCCCCTCGCTAACCTTCTTTCCCCTGCAGCTTCCTGTACCCCAAGGGGAGCTTTCGTTCGTTTCTCTATTGCACACGTAGATCTTCCCCTCGTAATTTTGCACGTAGTTCATCAACAGGGATTCCATGGCAGGGCGCAGCGCGAGATGTCAACTCCTGCGCGCATGTGTGTGTGTGTGTCGGTGTGTGTGCGGCTCTCATAAATGTCGCGGCATTATTTCGAATGTTTTTTATTTTTATTTTTTTGAAACATTGTTCTGCCATCTTCCTCTCTCTCCCTCCCTCTCTCTGCTCCTGTCTCGCTTTGTGTATCTCCTTCTCGCTTGTAATATTTTTTGTTTGGAATTTTAACTTTGCTTCTTAATTTAAAAAGTTTGCTTCGCTTTTTGTTTTCTGCAAATTCCCTTCAACTTATTTTATTTTGTGCCGCCCACGTAGCACGTAGAAGTCCCTCCCACACGCCCACACGGCTCCCTAGTCTACTTCAGTGCCCCGTTCAAGTGTTGATTGTCGTTGTTGTTGTTGTTGTTGTACCTGCTGTTTGTTTTTGTCGCTTTTGTTGCTGTTGCAAAATTCATGAACTGTTTTTGCTACTGCCTGCCCCCCGGCCCCCATTGTCACTCCCTCCCCCTCCCGCTTTGCCTTGTTTTATTTTACACATATTTTTGCTCTGTCACTTTTTATTGTGCCACTGCCCAGTGGAGTGCAGTGCCGAGGGTGCAGAGGGTAGGGTAGGGAGAGGTAGACAGTTGGCGTTGCCGGGCAAAGTTGTTGTTTCAACGCTGCTGGCAGCTTTTCATTTTTTTACAATTTAAAGTGCAGGTGAGGCAACTGCAATTGACACGGCGACTGCATCCGGCTGTGCCAAGGTAGAAAACGATGGCAAACAATTGCGAAAAGGATTGAAGAGCAACAACTGGCAAGCAAGTTATCCGAGCTGCAGAGTTGTTGTCTCTCTTCCTCTTCCTCTCTCTCTCTCTCTCTCTCGTTCATTGGGATTTTCCAAATTAATTGGCACTTTTTACCAAATTTATGTCCTCACAGTTTCTCAAGTGTTCGCAAAGTCTTTTGCCCAAATAAATTAGATGTCTTCATTCCAGGTTTTCTCTTTCTTTTTATTTTACCTTGTCTAGACAGCAAAAAGACCTTGAGAAAAGTTGCGCAACTTGCGGGAGAAATCATGTGTCAAGCAAGGACAGCTAAAGAGAGCTTAGAAGGGGATGCGTGGATTGACTGGCAGTCCCAGGTGATAGCAGAAAGCTGCGTGAAATGTTGCGTGATTTTAGGCGCAGCTTTAAAATCAACTCACGTTGCCAACTCATTTCATTATCTGCTAACAGCAGCTGCCTGTCATGTTAAGTAGCCGAGAGAGAGAGAGAGAGCGGAGAGTGTGAGAGAGCGATCTGGAGTGTGGCTTAACATGCGCTGTTAAGTGCGCCATAATTAATTGCAAGTGTTATGTTAAGTGCTAACAGAGCGCCATTTAAAATGTCAAGTGAGAGTCTGCGACTGTTAGTTAACATTCCCACTGTTATTTACAGCAAATATAGTTTTACATGTTGCCCTAAATAACCATTTAACTCGTTTATCGCTCGCACGCTCATCCACCGCTTTTTACACCTTCCCTTCCCACCCCTCCCCCTCTTGGGGCACACCCACTGTGCAGGTCGTTATGCATGCACCTAGTTTTAGCTGCAGTCCTCTCCACCTTGACACAATTTACACGCCGTTAGACAGCGAGGAGAACGCACATTAAAAATGCGCACGCCATGCGAGGTGTTGCCTTTGTTGTCGTTGTTGTTGTTGCTGCTGTTGTCACTGTCGCATTTTGACGCAGTTTCTTTTGCCCGCTGGGCAGACTTCAGACTTGAAACGAGTGTCGAAATCCTTTGGCCACATTCCTGCACATGCCTCGACACTAAAGCTTCACTTAATTATAAATTGTGTGTGTGTGTCGAGAGAGAGAGAGCAGAGAGCAAGCGTGTGTATTTGCCTTAGTTGTTGTTGTTTGAGTCATGCAAACGGCTGGCAGCTTTTTAATTGGGTGAGAAGACAAAGTGTCGCTCGACTGGCACTAATAGCATATGCAAGAGAGATATAGAAATCAAGACAAAAGCCAAGTGAATCCGCCGGCAGCGGCAGCGGCAGCGCCAGCGAGCGACGCGTTTAAACACACACAATGCAAACAGCTCGGATACTTCACTTGCCACTTCACCCAGCTTCCACACGCCCCCTCCCCCACCACTTCATAGGCAAGCTACATTTTATGCATTTATGCAAACTGTTACCCTTCCCCGCCCCCTCTACGTTCAAACGGTTTCACTCACCCGTCCCAGCGTATTGTTGTCGTGTATCGCCTGCTGCAGTATCTGCAGATTGTAGCTGGTGAACGATAACCAAATCAGGTCACCAGGATATCCGTGAAAGTGGTACGTGCATGTTGTGTTCGGCGGAAGCGTGTGACGCGGACTCACAATGCGTCCCATGCGGCCGCGACGTGAGAATAGCACATCATCTGCAAAGAGAAAAACAGAGAGAGAGAGAGAGAACGTTGAGTAGGAGTATGAATTGTGCCCAAGTGCGACAGAGATAAATGCAGATTATGTGTGTGACTGTGTGTGTGTGTGTGTGTGTGTGTGTGTGGGCGTGTGTGTGTTTCCACTGTCAACTCACTCACGCCGCTTCTCGGCGTTTTTTAATATGCTCTAAGAACGTTGTATGACAAGCGGCTTACATGTGATTTAGGTTAATTTACACTGCGCTACACAGACTGTTTTTACGTAAGTAGAGCAAAGATAGTTGGATGAGAAAAAAAGGGCTGAACAGCAAGCAAATAACAGTGATTACATCATCAATTAAATTGAAATTGACTTGTGTAAAAAATGTTATGAGCTTTGCTCTCCTTTTTCCTGGCCCTATTAAATTTATCGATATTTGTCGAGCATGACATTTGTAGCTTCTATGGCAATCTAATCTATTCAAATTTAAATTTAACGAAACATAAATTTAAGGAAATTCAAAGGAAAATATTAAAACAATAATTCTATAGCTTTTTCGGAAATGACTTTCTTTAAAAAAATATTTATTTTGTTATTGATATCGATACTTATCGAGCTTGAAAATTAGAGATTAGATGACAAAAGAAACTTTTCATTAAACAATTTTAAATAAAATGTAGCGAAATTAAAACAATAATTTTAAGTGATTTTTTTAATAAAAATTTCTTTTGGTTTGTTTATATTTTATTCTTGACATCAACATTAATCGAACTTAAAGCACGACAAAGAATCCTTCAAAAATTGTAATCAAAACTTTCATAAATATAAAATTGTTTTAAGAGCTATTAATAATACTTAAATAAATTTAAATATAATTATAAATTTTTTATACTCAAAAACTTTTAACTAATTTCTATTTATTTCTAATTTTTTGTATCCTTTTACTATACACACTTTCAGCTACTATTGCGATCAATTTCCTTAGGTTTTCCACTTCCACACTATACGAAATACGTTTAAGTGTAAATTCCGCAAGGAAAATGTTAAAGCTGACATATGCTTGGCACTGCATTTTCCACGCCCTCCCCCGACTTCGGCTTTAATGACAGCAACCAAACCGACGACGAAACAGGCAACCAACCGAGGCAGCCCAACGAGCAAACAACATCCCGTCGTGGAGCAGCAGCAGCTGAGCGGAGGATGGCTTCAGCCTCGTCAGGCAAGGGACAAGTTTGGCAACTTTTGCTTCAAGTGACAAATTAAAAACGGCAAAGAGGGAAAATCGAAACAAGCCGAAAAGCGACGAGGACACGAAGAGGAGGCAGAGAAGGCAACGCGCGCTCGCTTCAATTGCGAAAAGTCGCACGATTTGTTGCAATGCGGCATGGCGAAACTTGGAGTGGCAAGTGGCACTGGCGCTGTTGCTGCTGCTGCCACTAGTGGGTGGCAGGTGGTATTTGCCGTTTGAGTGTTGCCGTTGCTGTTGCTCTGTCGCGTCGCTCTTGCGATATATAAAGGAAGCAAACGTCAATGGTATCGATGATAACACCTGGGCCCCAAGACTGAAGCTCTTCGCTCTCTAACTGCTGCGACAGCTTTTCAACTTCAAGTTGATGTAGCGCCAAAGAGTTTTGATGTGCCGCATCGAGTGGCAGCAGTCGGCAAAAGTTGCAGCTGCCACACCATAGCCAGCTGGACCGAGACAGAGACAGCGAAAGAGAGAGAGAAGGGAGCGAAAATAATAGAAGAATTGGGCTCGACGTAGACTTCAGACCATGCCATGTGGCCATGTGTTGCCACATGTGTGAGTGTGTGTGTGCTGGCCTGTGTTGGTCCTGCCTCATGCCACACAGCTAATACATTTTTATGAGCTTTTTATTGTCACATTGCGCTGGTTGCGCACATTTCTTGCTTATAAAGCGAATGCGAAACGCCTCGAGTGCCACTTGCGACACTGCCTTGAGCAATGTGTCCTGCCGAGGCATTTAAAAGCGAAATTTCCCGACCAGCTTCAATGGCGCCTTAACTGGCTTTACCTGCTTCACTTTGCCACTGAAATTGCCAGCACTTTGAGAGTGCCAATAAACGCGGCTAGAAAACATATTATAGAGCGGCCAACATAGTCTATTAATAGCGCAAAAGTGAGCCATAAAGTACACCGTTTTTATAGTGTATTGAATTATTGAATTTTGCTATTAAAAATGTTATTTTTATTTGTTATTTAAGTTGAAGAACTGCTAATCAGAATATAGTGTGACCACATTGTTTGAGGCTATGTTAGCTAACAGCGCCAATTGAGTCCATTATCGACTGGTCCAGTGTAATGATCATTATCGATTGCTGCCTGCTATGTTAGTTAACAGCGCTTATTGAGTCATTTATCGACTGCTCCTGTGTAATGATCATTATCGATTGCTGCCTGCTATGTTATTTAACAGAGAGAAGAGCTTGCATTCTTTTCGATTTATGTTAACTTTAACAGTTTGATTACTTCTGCTTTTTCGTTTGCATTTATCGTACTTTATTAGTGAATTAAAAGCAAGTAGTGTAAAATAAATATTAAAATTGTAATTTAGCTTTTAGCTTTTAACGTTTTATATGCCATACATAATTTACATATTTTAACAGCATTATCCAGATACGGTAAACAGCAAAAGAGCTGTCAAAAACGCATGCAAAATATATAAAGTATTTTAAAAGCGCATGCCAAACATATTCACTATCAATAACTAGCTGTAAAATTTAAATGAAATCCGCAGATACATTACGTTATCTAGCTAGATGGCGTGCACTATAAATATGCGCAGCATTGTATGCGATTTTAATAAGGCGATAGGCAAATGGGAATGGGAATGGCAATGGGATATGGAGGACATTTAGGGTCTAACTGCGGCTAGCGGCTTATGCTAATTTAGTGGAAATGCCGATGCCAATTTGGGCACATAAAATATGCGCCACGCCCATTAAGAGATATCGGGCTATGCGGCCTACGCCATGGCTGCATTTTAAATAGCCCGTTCAGCTATTCTTCCTTCCGGCTGGGTCGGCTAATTGTTTGAATGCATTAAATGTAATGCAGCATAAACAAAAACAGAGCGCACAAACATAAATACATAAGTAGTAAGTACGTGCGTGTGTGTGTGTGTGTGGGTGGGTGCGTGTGTGTGTCGATGGTTGCCTGGGGGCAATTGTATTTAATTCGCGCAGAGGCGAAAAGCAAATCGAAAAATAACAAAAGCAAAAACCTAACAAGCAATCAAACAACCGAGCCAAACAAAGCGCCACTCAATCAAGTCGCAGACAGGGGGAGGAGTAGTGCCAAGGGGGTTAGACGACCTCCTCTCTCTCCCTCTCTCTCTCTCTTCACCCACCGCACAATCAATAAAACTAACACCCCATAATTTAATGCCAAAATGCGTTGCGCACACAATTACGACTACATTTTGCTGGCGCGGCGACCGCAGCAACCCAAAATGCACTCTAATAAATCGCAAAAATAACAATTTTATTGCCACGCTTTGCGGTTGGGCTGCGTACGCAGTACAACTACGGTTAGAGAAAGCGTACCTTAAGCCCCACACACACACACACACCCACACCCACGTGCACTATCGAGCTGGGCCTCACTTTATGGCACGCTGATAAGCATATTATTATTATTGCCACTATTACGCCGTAGTAGCTCCGGTTCGCCTTCGACTCCGGCCGACACGGATGCCGATTCCGTTTCGCAGAGCCTTGAATTATTTCCGTGCGTCGCCATTGTTGTATTGCCCGTTGGCGCATGGCGGCGACGCCATTTTGTATAGCCACAAAATTTATTACAGCCGCTGCAGCTGAGATCGAAACTTTGCCCGCCATTGTGTGCGAATCTGCGTGTCTCTGTGTGTGTGTGTGCAAATGTACTGTCTATGCATGCGTGTGTGTGTGTGTGTGTGTGTTAACTAATTCACATGGCGCACAAAATGGCAATGATTACATTTCATATAAGCAATGCAATTCGAGTGCGCCCCCGCAGCACACAAGTGCCCGCCGCTGAGTGCCCACTGTGAATACACTCGCTCGTTTTGATGGGTGTATTTGTTCTAAAATCACAGCACTTTCTATTGATTCTCGTGTGGTTGCGAGTTTTGCCTGTGGTGTGTGTGTGTGCTTAGTGTGTGTGTGTTGGCTTTGCAAACTTTCGTTGACAGTTTTCGCAGCGGATGCGATGTTTAGTTTTAGTTGCCCCAACCAAAGTTGCATAGCTAAGCAGCGCAGAAATCAATAGCTAGGGTATATATACTATATTCCTGATAAATCAACTGATTATGCCAACTGCAGAAGAGTATGTTTTATTTACATATACATTATTCTTCTTTTTCCCACATATCTTTAAGCCTCAACGCGCTCTTAAAGCATCCTCGTTAAAATGAGATTTAAAGCTTTTGGTTTTCAATATGTAAAATTGATGTTTTAATAAAAATTATATTTATTCCCGGCCAAACAAGCAGCAGCACATTCACATTTTATAGCTTTTCAAGGAGAAACGTGAAATACCATAAAAAAGAAAATAAACCCTCACAAATATGTTTCAAACAACAGACTCTGGGCAGGTATGGCAGAGTACAGGCATTTTTTTATCTCTACCTGCTGAAAGTTGACTTTTCGCTCTGCCCAATATATATTTAATATAATTCGCATTTAATTAATTAAGATTCCAACAAAAGTTATAAAGAGCAGGTAAATGATACTACCGAAAGATTTTTCTTTCAATTAATTATTAATTATTATAAAACCATATATACTTCTAAATTAGAATACTCTAAGTGGGTCATAAGCCACACAATTGAAAATAGAAAGCAAAATTATTTTGTTTGTCATGCACAAATAAAGCGATAAACGATAAATAAGAAAAATAAACACACGCACACACACAATATTAATTTCTGTGTGTGTTTACCCCTTGCATCAAGGCGAGTTTATTATGTTAGTGGGTAGCATAAAATATGTACATATATGTATATACATGCCATACAGATTTGTACATGCTCTATTATTGTTTATTATTGCCAATAACAACAACAATGCGACAGCAGCAGCAGCAGCAGCAGTTGGCGACGCCGTCGAGGGTTGACGCGGAAATTTCAATTAATATGCTGCAGCATGCGCCTCGGGGCGGTAACCAATTTGGCTGATGTATTTGTGATTAGGCCAATAATTAGGCCAGAAATGAGCGTAGCAACTGACGGCTAATTGCAAACGTTTTGTTTTCGCAGCAATTCAATTGAATTGCTTCAGGCTCTGCCTTACTCCTTGCTTCGCACCATTGGAAAAGTGTCAAAGTTGTTGTTCCGTTTGCATGCTACTTTCCTTCGTTTCTTAGATAATAATTGAGCCGCTTGGCTGGCTGCCCAATCAGGCGTGCCAGTGTTGTCGCTTTCCCAAGAAGAGCAGCTTCACATCAATAAATATGGCAAATATTTTCCATATTTATCGGCAAAAAATGCAAATACAACTGCGCAAAGTTAATAAACAACAGCGTGTGACTAGCTCTACACAGCCCATTCACAAATTCGTGTTTAAATATTTATATTACATAAAAGCACACACACACACAGGCACATAAATGTTGCCGTTATGTGCAAATATGCTAATTTGTTGTTTGCACAACTCACACACCCTCACGCACCCTCCCCTGGTTGGGTTGTCGCACACTCCTGCCATGCATTTCATCGCTGATTGCAAACAAAATTGCAACTCAATAAACAAACTAAACAAGAACAAATACGAGTTTGCAGCGTCTGACTTCTGCCCCCCTACTATGCTCATCTGCATGACTACGGCACCACAATACTGCCACGACCACCCATCCGACCACATTGTCTGCCAAATCAGCCAGGCAATGACCTCATTTGAATGCATGCGCTTCTATGCATCTCTATTGTGGTTCGATTTTATGGCAAAATTCTAATAAAAAGATGTTTCCGTGTTCATTTTCTACCCAATTCAGCAACATTTTATGCAGTTCCCGTTTCGTTGTTTTCGTTTGCGCGCTATGCCCCGTCGGGGTGCACATGTCAGATAATCGAAATGGGTTTTCCCAAGTTTTACCCACTAGTTTCGCAGTTTCATTTCTGCTTGGTCGGGCAAAATATATGTTGCATACTTTCGCGCGTTTCGCTATTACATTTCCAGCCTCGCAGTGAAATAAGTGTAGCATACTCTTGGGCGCGGCATCAAAAATCCGCTTCACACTTAACTATTTAATTTGTGTTCATTATTTCAGATTTATTGGCTGTGCTGCGTTAAATATAAACTTTAAACATGATTAAATCAAATTTACTTGGCTGAAGTTCATTTCTGTGCTTAAAAAATATTTTAAGTAATCAGAAAAAATCCAATTTAAAGTTGAAAACTCCTCATAAATTTAGATCGTGTTGATTTCTACCTGATTAAATAAACTGTTTCTAAATTTAATTACAGAAAATACTTTAAAATTGTTTTACATGCCAAAATCGAGTTGAAAACCATTTTAAGAACCGCAAATATTTAAATTCTACTCGCACACACACACACACGCACGCGCGCAGACATCCGAAAACAATGTTAATTTTCTCAGTCTACCCGCCGATTTTGTGTGTTTGCATTATGAATTTTTTTCTACACTCGCTTTTGTTTTCTCCTGTTGACTTTATGAAATTAAAAAGCAAAAAATTTCAACAAGTTAAAACGCACTTTTCGCACATAAGAGTCGGAACAAAAACACAGCGAAAGGGAGAGGGAGAGAGAGAGTGGAAGAGGGGAGAGAATCGAAAGATTTGCTTAAAGTTTGCTACAAAGTTTGATGCTTTTGTAACAACAGCTGAGAACAGTACAAAACTTGGCGGAACCGCGAGAGCGAGTGAGCGAGAGAGTGTGCGAGTGAGAGGCTGCTGAAAATCTTTGAAAAAACTTTCGAGGGCTGGCTTGAGTAGTCTGCGTCTTCGTCTTCGTCTCAGCTCCGCAATAATCCGTAAATCAATAAAAATGCCAAAGGAACATCCGCCAGTGTGTGGAAATGTATCTATTGTAACCCAATCCCCCCCGCCCGTGCACCCCCGTCTGTGCTCTATTCCCTGCTGAACTGTTGTGAGTGTACAATTTCACATGCTCTCACATGCTATCTACGGTTTATTTGTAATAAAATGTTGTATATTTGCTTCACATTTGAGCTGACTTTCCCATAGAGTACTAGTACGCCGTATGTAGTGTGTTGTATCTATCCATACAAATCACAGGGTAAACGCTTTCTGGCATCAACCGGAAACGCTGCTCAGTTGTAGTGCAATAAATTTATAGCATTTGAGCAGCTGTGATCTCTCTCCCTGTCTCTGTCTCTCTTTTATGTGCGCTGTCTGTGCTGCTTGGCTTGGCATAAATAATTTGCAGCAAATCTAACAGCGATTTCATATAATAATTTATTATACTCCCCCGCAACACATGAAGCAATTTGCGAATCTTTTCGTTAGACGGACGAGGTTTCCGGCTTGGCGGCTTATCCCTTGTGTTTGTGTCTCGCATACGCTTTGTGGGCGGGGACGGCAATTCGAGTGTCAGCAAGTTGATTAGCGTTAATTAGATGGGCCTGTTTCACTGCATGGGATTAAAAGGAGCAGCAGGAGGAGTGGGAGGAGGGGCAGGGGGTGTGGTAATTAAAACGGCATTTCGGCAGCCGCATTGACAACGCAATTGATTGAGGGCGTTGCCTGTCGGCTTAGCTGTCAGCCAGTCAACCCAAAAAGAATCTCAATTGTGGTTGGGGGCGGGAAGGAAATATCAATTTTTATGTGCGTTAAACTTGATTAATAAAAGCCAAGAAAATCCGCAATAAGCGCGACAAAACAAACGGATGAATGTGAACGGAAATTGATTTAGTTGTTGTTCCGCAAAGTTTTGCCAAGCAATTTGAATGAAGAAGTTGAGCTAAGGAACTGCATTAAATATGCTTAAATTCAATTCAATAATTAAACCGAATTTAAGTTGTCCAATTTCCCTTTCATTATTAGTCCACAAAATTATTTAAGTATTTGCACACTAATTAATATCAATTTCATACGTAGCCAGGCAGCGCATACACATTCACATGTGAGTACACACTCACTTGGTTTCATGTTTCACATTCATATGTGAACTTTGAATGACTTAATAAATGGCTAATGAGCTAATCAAATCAATTTGAATGGCGCCCACAGGCGAAGCGACGCACAGCGTAGCAGCTGCAACAATACGCATAACATTTCTAACGAGCTGTGCCACAAGGTAAACACGAGGGTGGGGCGAATAAAAGTACAGCACAATAACGAGGCAGGAAAAAAAACGAGGTGGCTGCTCTTTTTGGCCAACATTCCGCGGCGGGTTCAATTAGGAAAACGTGGCGCGCTCGCGCGCGCGCGTATGAAACATTTATAATGACCACGAAGGCCAGCGAGGGAGGCATGGGGCAGCGTAATACAAACAAAAAGTAAGCAGCATAATTGTTTTGTTATCGATACACACACTTACGCAACACACAACGCACACAAACACACACACACACAGCGTAGCCGAAAGCGTGTGCTGCAAATAAATTATTGCGGACTGCAACATGATTTTAATTAAAGTTTTAACGAAAACCAAATATTTATCGTTTCATTTTGCTTTCGAATGTGCGCAACGCGGTTTTGTTTGTACAACACAGTCAACCACCCACCGACTGAACCACAGCGGGACAGGCAACATCATCATTAAGCAGCCAAAAAATTCAATATGCATTTGGCATTTAAATATGCAAAATGCGAAAAGGGGAGCAAAGCAATTTATTATGAACAGCAAAGGTCATTTCAAAGTTGTAATAATGAGCATTCGTGTCAGTGTGTGTGTGTGTGTGTGTGTGTGTTGTCCAAATAATGCGTGATAAGCCCGCAAATACAGCTGCACGCTGTGCGCCGTACAATGCGGCGTATGATTAACAAAACTGCAATTTCGTCGCTTGGGTTAGTTTCTGGTTTTCCATGGCCATTTTTCGTTGATTGCATCGAGCAACGATACGAAACTGTTGCATATTTAATTTGCTTTGATTTTGCCATAACTTTTTCAATTAACTTTAATTAAATGTAGAACTGCTGCAAAAGGACAGCAGCGGCAGCAGCAGCAGCGGAAGTCGCAGCGAAGCTAAACGCACAACTCTCTCTCTCTCTCTCTCTCTCTCTCGCATTCTTTCTCATTCTCTCTGTATGTGTGTGTGTGTGTGTGTGTGCTGGGTCGCCTTTTAATTAAATTCTGCATGCATGTATTGCGTTACAGGCTGCTCTGTTTAAAGTACGCCTAATTTGATTGAATTGTCAGACGTAGCAGACGCCCATTTAAAATGCCCATTGACAGCTGTCCGCCGCATAAAGTTTCGCTCGGAATCCCAGGGGCGATTTTCATGAGTAGCCAGGCATATATAAACGAGCTATAAGGTTACAGTTAAAAATGAAAGACAAGGCTTATAAATTTGTAAATATTTCATGTAGTTGCCAGCGAGAAGGAGTTGCAGCTGAGAATATTTGACTTTAATTGGCATTTCTCAAATTTATTGCGGGTCTCATCAAATTGCGACAATTTAGAAGGATGAAAATTAAAGAAAAATTGAAAATTTATAGATAATAAAAATATTAAAAATATTGACAATAAAATAATAAAAGAAAAATATTGACAATAAAATAAAAAAATAAAAGAAAATTAAAATTGACTTTAATTAAAATTAGATTTATACAAATTTAAATAAAATACGATTTAAAAATAATTTAAACAAGTAAGGAAAATAAGAGTTTGAGTTTCTTTGAATAGCATCATAGACGTCATAGCAATCAGCTTTACAAGCGCTACGGCTGAATCAAAGCTTCGCGACAATGACGTCACGATATGATGCAAAGACGCAAGCGTTTCGTTGCGGTAAACGTTTAATTGAATAAGTTTTGTGTTTACAATCCGATCTGCTTAAAATTTGGAATATATATGCATATAGTATATAACTATGTGTGTACATTCTATGTACATTCGTCACAGAACAAACTCGAAAATTTATTAATTAATTTTCACAGGCGGTGGGCGTGGCACCTCAAATTTGAAAAAAACTCCAGGAGCATGTGATGTTAATACACCTTCATACTAAATTTGGTATCTCCAGCTTTTATAATAGCTGAGATCTGTGCGTTCACACAGACGCGTGACGGACAGAAGGACAGACAGACGGACATGGCTAAAGCGACTAGGCTAGGCTATACACTTTGTGGGGTCTGCCACGCCTCTTTCTGCCTGTTACATACATTTGCACAAACTATACCATATTTGACCATTTTCAATAAATTTTAGATATCTCTGGAAGCTTAACTAGTTAATTTTCATCAATATTGCATGAGGCCTTCGACAATTGCCAAATTTGTTTCGTCGTTAGCAGCTGTGCTTAAATTGCGCTTCTCAATGCTTTAATATATCAGCACATTGACTGCCAGGGTTGCCATCGAGGCGCACAGATTATAACTATGATAGATATGGAATTTTTCTCCTCTTTACTCCTTCCTTCTTCCCCTTTCCAACTTCGGGCTAATGATTATCCCCGGCACGGACACATCTGCGCAATTTCCCAGGGCATTAAGCCGAAAGCCAAGGCGAAAAATGAAAATGAAGTCAAACTGGATGAGGCTGAGCGGAGGCTGAGACTGAGACTGAGGCTGTGTGGCATTTCACAAAAGTTAAACGGTCAAAAATTAAGCACAAACAACAACAAAACATTGAGTGGGAGCAAAAGCTGACGCAAGAAAAACAGCAAGAGCAACAACAACAACAACACCAGCAACAAAAACAACAGCGAGAGCAAAAAAAGAGATAAATAAGCCGGCAAGTTAATGACCATGGCAACGAAAACAACAACAACAACAGCAACAACAGAACGAGCCATAGGCAAAGCTGCCCAAGAAAAGCAACCCAGTTAACTGGGTTGCAGGATTATCTGCCACTTCTTCCCCCTCCCTATTTCCCTTTGCCCGCAAAAAATCGCTTGTTCAAACCGAAAACTAATTTCAAACGAAGCTGCAAAAAATGTGGAGAAAATACGCACGAACACGAAGATGGACAGCGAAAATAAAACCTACTCAAAAGTTATTAAGTGCAAATTAATGAACATTAGCGGCTGCTGCACTCCCATCCCCTCCCCCCCCCCTCCCCCCCCCTACCCACACACACAAAAAGCCAGTCAGCCGCTTAAAAAACGTTGCCTACTTTCGTGCGCAGTTTTCTTGCTCGCCGCGCCCAAAATTTCATTTAATAATTTTTCAATTAAATGCAGCCGCTCTCACTGACCACCAGCAACAACAACAACAACAACAGCAACAGCAACAAGAGAAAATTGTGGAAAAATTAAGAGCACGACTTATGCAGCAGGACGCTTACAATTTACCGCAATTAAGCGCATAGTCTGAGTAAGTTAGTGCATCAATTTGAAGGACTTCCAGCAGGCAATTTCTGCGGAAATTCGCTAATTCGTGGATTTCACATTGGGGTAGGGGTAGCAAAGCGTTACGTAGAATTGTGATTTACATTTCATTCAAATTCTGTGAAAATCAAGCTGAATTCTATTCCAGGAAACATCTAATGAAACCTTTTCAGTATAATTTTATTATTATTTTTTTTTTAAACACAGAATTCATTTGTGCTTAACTAATGTTAGTCCCACGTTTTCTTTACATTTTCACTTCTTTATTAAACAAATAAAAATTGGCGAATTTCAGGCGAAAGAGATTTGCGGCCGCTTTCGCCTTAGTTAATCCCGCTCGCCTGCACAGCAGACCAATTTGTTTTCGTCTGGCCTCGAATCGAATTAAATTCCCATTTAGTCTGCGTCGCTTAGGCCCCAAGCTAATAACGGGATAGTTGCCCAACTCTCTCTCTCTCTCTCTTGCTCTTGCTCTTACTCTCCCTCTGTTTTTATGCTACTCTCAGAGTGCACTTAAGTTGTTCGGGTTACTTGAAAACTTCAAAGTAGATGCAACTTTTGATTGTTGCAAGACGCCGTGTGCTAATTAGCTGCCAGCTGGAGTGAGCAGGAAAGACAGAGGAGTGAGGGAGAGAGAAAGAGCGGACAGTGGGGGTATGTGTTCGCTGAAGCGGAATTAATGAGCAGGCAATATAAATAATAATAATTTATAAATTAAACAATGAAGCTGAATCAGTGCAGAGCGAAGAGCCAAAGAAAATGAAGAGAGAAAGCAGCAACAAGAAGTGCACAAATTGCAGGAGTACGAGAGAGAGAGAGAGAGTAAGAGAGTGAAGAAGAGGAGTGCGTTGTGCTGACCTACTTTCACATTTGTGTGTGTGTGTGTGTGTGTGTGTTTGCCTGTGGGTGCCACACTCATTAATATTCGCATTTTGCTTTACAGCTGAGCTCGACAATTGCCATTGCCCCTTCCCCTTCCCCTCTCGCACACTCCGTCCCTGCTGAAGTTTTTTCATATCTTTCATTCATTCACTTACCCGGATTCGATGCATTAATATGGAATTCACAAAGATTTTTCGTGCCCTGCGCAAAGTCATAAGAGTCCGAATCGGTGAACAATATATCCACATCCAGTTCGAAGCCGCGATTGGGTATGCCCTGCTGCAGTGGCGCCGAGAAGGGGCTGGAGTGGAAAGCCACCAGCATTTCCGGTCCGCTGTGGAGAAATGAAATACGCATTAGTACAGCGTGTTAAGCAGCAATTGTAGCAGCGCCTTTTATTAGATTTTATTTGTTTCATTACATTTTCATAATATTTCCGCAAAATATATTCAGAAAATGTAGCGTAAATAATTAAAAGTTCCTTAAAAACCATATTCAATTGGCTCATTCGACTGCTAATGCCAAATTCATGCAATTATGTAACAATAACGTTCTACATTTTCCCGCACATTGCGCATACGCCCCCACTGCCCTGCTCTGGGCACTCCAATTAGAGGCGTGAAGAAACTAGTTTCTCATAAATTTAATTTCCACAACTCGGCAAACAAGCAAAGTCATAAAGTTGTTGGCCGCACACCGAAAACACACACACACACACACAAACACGTACACTCTCACACAGAGATAAATAAGCAGACAAACAAACAAATGTTGAGCTTGCCAGAAAAGGCGGTTGCGCCTCCCAAGTATGACGCAGTATTTTGTTGTGTTTCGTTTTGTTTTGCACGCTGCTGTCGCCGACCTTACACCCCTTCCACCCCTTCTACCCTTCCCTTTCACTCCTTCTACCCCTTCCCCCTCACGCTGCCTATTTAAAGCATGTCTGTCAGTCGTTCTGCCGTCTGCTTGTTTGCATTTTTGCTGCCAAATTAACTTTTTTCGCCATTGTCTGCCGTTGTCCGCTGGGGGTCCCTCCCCTTCCACGAAGGACTGCTGCAAAGTTGTAGGCAAATTTTTTGGCACAACAAGCAAACGGCAAGTAGCGAATCTCCGTGCCGCTGTGCGCGGTCAACATTCTGGGGCCGTTTGTCTTTTGATTTTTGGCTAAAAATTATGAAATGACAGCCGTGGGTGTTGCACCATTTGTTGTAGACGACACGACGCCAGGCGGCAGAGAAAGACAGCGACATGGATAGAGGCAGAAGAAAGAAAGAAAGAGAGAGAGAGAGAGAGAGGGAGGGGTCAGCATTGTTGGCCGGCCATGGCAAACGACATCGAGTGCTCATAAAACTTGGCCACTTTTGGCCAACGCAGGCTGCTCTCGCTGGCCCTTAAATAACGCTAAAAAGCTACGCAGCTAACGAGTTGGAAGTGACCAAGAAAAGTGTCCATTAAACACATTGAAAAAGTATTCAAGTCGAAACTTTGCAAGTATCCAAAAACTACTCAAATTTGTAGTCCAACGTCAATTTGTATTAATTTTCATAATTAAAATAATAACAGTAATTGTAAAAATAATAAATAATAAATAATAATAATAATAATAATAATAATAATAATAATAATAATAATAATAATAATAATAATAATAATAATAATAATAATAATAATAATAATAATAATAATAATAATAATAATAATAATAATAATAATAATAATAATAATAATAATAATAATAATAATAATAATAATAATAATAATAATAATAATAATAATAATAATAATAATAATAATAATAATAATAATAATAATAATAATAATAATAATAATAATAATAATAATAATAATAATAATAATAATAATAATAATAATAATAATAATAATAATAATAATAATAATAATAATAATAATAATAATAATAATAATAATAATAATAATAATAATAATAATAATAATAATAATAATAATAACAATAATAATAATAATAATAATAATAATAATAATAATAATAATAATAAAAATTATGATATCAATAAGAATTAGAAACTAAAATGTAACTAATTTGCACTAAAATAAATCAACAATTTAACAACATCTTCTTTTGCTGCTCTGCCAGTCCAAACGCGTATCTAATTAATCAAAAGCTTCATCTGCTGCTCCAAGATATTGTAAAATAATCGAAGACTTTTTCAATTTAAATTTCAAATTGAATTTTTATGCCCAGCGACCCACACGGCGTATGCGTTATATAAAGCACATAAAATTGACAGCGGCACAGCGACTCGAGTCGTGCCCACACCTGGGCACGCACACACACACACACACGCACACGCGCGCAGACAGACACCATTGTCGGGGAGTCGATGCGCAAAGCCATCAAACATGGCCAACACGGCCAACATGGCCAACGCAAATGGCTTTTTAATACATGTAAGTGTGGCTAAAAGACACGCTACACGCTACATGAGACACGGGCCACGATGTCGGGCGAGGCTCTTATTATTCAAACATCACACACACAGTAGGAGTCACTATAAGGGGGAAGGGGCAGGGGGAGCTGGCACACGTGTGCGTGAGCGATGGCAGCTGCTGCAGCGTTTTTGTCACTGCCAAGTGCAATAAACTGCAAATGAAAAGTAAATTAATTTTTAATAAAGCGCACAAATGTTAGCAGACTGTGCGAGAGAGAGAGAAGAAGAGGAAGAGCAGAGGAGGAAGCAGCAGCAGGTCCGCTGTGGCATGCTACGTATGCGTAGCACTTGGATGCTTAATGGCCTGCGGCACTTGCGGGTGTCGTAAAATCAACACACACCGCACCAAACCGATCCAAGGCAAACTCAACCAAAACTGAACCCAAGCGAGCTCACACGCAGCATGTGGCCAGCTTGCTGCATTGCTGCCCCCTCCTCCTCCTCTTCTCTCCACCTCGCCTCTTCCCGCCCGCTGTTACTTTGTCTGGTCGCAAATTTTGAACATTTGCACATTTGACCCAGCCCGTTTAACCGAAATGAGGCTGACCGCAAATGACTGAGCCGCCGTCTTGTGGGCACGAAAATTTCGAAAGATTTCCTCCCCCCTCGAGTGCTGTAAAGGGTTAAGGTGTGCAGTCCTGTGTATGTACATATGCTTGTGTGTGTGTGTGTGCGGTATGAACTGTTTGCTTAATGGAATTACCAGCAATTTTGATGCTTGCTTTGAGAGGCAAACACAGCTGTGTCAGCAGCGGCTAATTGAACTGGTTGACGGTGATTGACAAGCTTTCAGCTGCGCCATGATTACCTTGTGCTGCTGCGACTAATGACAGGTTTATTAACGCAACTGATTTCTGTGATTGCAAAGTGGACATTGAAAGGATTCGCAAGGCAAGTGCAGCAGAAAAAGCTATCAAATTGGCAGAGTTCATAAAGCGTTCCTAACATATATCAAGGCTAAAGTCAGGCAGTTAATGTGTGAACAGCCTCTCCCTCCCTCTCTCTCTCTCTCTCTCTTGCTTTCCCCCTCTTTAACTAATTCGCTGCAAAGTATTTCGCAACAAAATGCAAGTTTTAAATTAGCTTTCGCAAATGGCAAAACTCGACTCAAAGTAAACATATGAGCAGAAGCAACTCACGCTGCAAAGCAACCTATAAGGCAGACTTACCATCTTAAGGTATTTACACACACACACACAGGCACACACACGTGCACGAGGTGAAAACTTTGCAGGTAGAACTGGCAAAGTAAGCCACGAAAACTAATAACTAACTAAAAATTAATATGCCATTTAAAAAGTTAACGCCTCAGTGCAGTGCCAAAAAAAAGAAGGAGAAGCGAGGCTAGACTTATAAAAATTAACACACTTGTGTACTTAGGAACAGCTGCTAAAGCAGCAGAGCAAAACTGAAAGCAAAATGCAGAGAAAGCAAAACGAAATGTGTTCAATAGGAATGCGCAGACACGTCAAGGCGAAGGCGAAGGCGAAGGCAAAAGACGTTGACGTAGCAGCGTGCAGCTTGTTGCAATTTTAAGTTGCACGGGGAAATTAATAATTTTCATGTGGCAACGTTTCCCTAACATGTTTCGCCAGCGGTCTCCCCCTCTCTCTTCCCTCTTTCCCTTCCTCTGGCGCCCCTCTTTGCCTTTGCATCCTTTGTCAACCTCGAGCCAAGTCAGCTGGGGGAGTGATGGGCAGATTGTATGACTGTCATGTCTGAGGTGTCTGTAAGCCAACACTCACACACACACACATAAAGCTCATGCATGTGTATGTGTGTGTGTGTGTGTGCATTTATAATTCGTCTGCTCATGTCGCGAAAGACGTTGAGAGCGAGCTGAGTGAAGCGGAACGTGCAACGTGGATGCGAGGACAACTTTTGAAGCGAACTTAATGCCGTTTTTCTTGCAAGCAGCCATGCAGCATCTTGGCAAATGGGTTGAGTGGCGAAGCCAAGAGTGGAGTGGGCAGGAGTGCCATGGAGTGCAGTTGGTTTTCTTGGGGGCGTTGCATGGCAAGCCAAGCCGCGCGCCAAGCCAAGCCTCCTCGTCATCTGCTTCTGTGTGCATTTTACGCTGCATGCATTCTTTATGCACCCCTTTCCCCTCCCCCTGCCTGTTTGCCTACAAGATTTCTGCGCTCTGCCTGCTTGTAATTTTTGTCGGCAAAATGTCAATAAATGCCCGAGTGCAACTCATTAAGAGATTAAGCAACGATGGCAACGCAGGTGAAACGATCATCAACTCAAAATCAGCGCCTCAGCTGCCTGAGTAACTTTTCATTTAAGCTCTCAAATATTTTGCCAGTCAAAAATGGGTGAAGCGACAACAAAATCGCAACAACAATCAAAGTTGATGTGCTGCATGATGTCTCAAGAGTTGGCAAAAGGCGCACAAACTTTTCCCTATCCAAAAGCAAGAACAACAATAAAATGTGAAGTGGCAGATAAATGCCCGAAAGGGGAACGGACGTCGCCCACTTGAGAGCCGCACACGCTGGCGGAGGTGTGGCCTCAGCGCACTCTGGCCGCACTCTCGAGCAGTCACTTCAAAGGCGGACACCCTAAAGCGATTCTACAAAAATGTACTGTAGTGTAATGCACAGCGCGGTCCAAAAATTAGTCGGCAAAAGCTGTACGCAACAACATAATGAAATCTTTAGCTGCTTTAGAGCTGGAAGCAAGGTGGAAGATGCACAGAACTTAATGAACAGAAAGTGCATGGATAAAGAGTAAGTTTAGAGTTCTATATTTCATTTTATTATACCCGCTACTCATAGAGTAGAAGGGTATTATAACTTTGTTCACACCGAAAATGTATGTAACAGGCAGAAGGAGACACCTCCGACCCCATAAAGTATATATATTCTGGCTCAGGATCAACAGCCGAGTCGATATAGCCATGTCCGTCTGTCCGTCTGTCCGTCTGTCTGTCCGTGTGTAAATCTAGATCTCAGCTATTATAAGAGCTAGGACAACCAAATTTGGTGACAATATGTGTTATTATTGCACGCTGATCAAGTTTATTTTGGATTTTGGCCACGCCCCCTTCCGCCCCCGTAAATCGAAAAAACATTGACTACCAGCGCAATTTTGATGCCATATTGTTCATTTTCGGTTTACATGATAGCTATAGCCAAATGATCTATGAAAAATTTGGTAACAATCGGATAATAAACACAGAAGTTATTCAGCTTAACATTTTCCATTGTGCCGAATCGTGGTCGTACGGTGGTGAAATGGGTTAAGTTGTGGACTGCAAAACGAACAGTACTATTATGCATTTACGGGTTCGAGTCCCGCCCGCATCAAAAATTAAATGTGTGCAAAAATGTTTTTTTTTTTATTTTATATTTTGACTTTGCATAAATATTATAAGTCCATAGCATTTTACGGTCAAAATATGATTGTAGCCGTTTTTTTGTTCCGTAAATAAATTATGTACAAGCAGCTGGGTAGCGGGTATATTACAGTCGAGCACACTTGACTGTAGCTTTCTTACTTGTTTTAATTTATATTTCATATATCACAATCATAGATTTTCATATTATATGAATTCATCTCGTATGCTTTGATTCATATCATATTATTTTCTAGTATCACATCATATCCCATTCAATCATTTCATATTTCTTCCTTTCATCTTCTCATATCTTACTGTAGTAAACCGTATTATTTGTTTATTCAGGAAACATATTTAAAAACAATTTCCAAATTTTCTCAATAAATTTTAAGAAAAATTAAAAAAAAAAAAACTTTATATACTTTGCCTTTAAGCCTAAATAATTCCTTAAAATCCTTAAGAAGAATTCTCAAAAATTCTTAAAATACACTTCCGTTCATCTCTTTCTTTATCTACTATATTCATAGAAATTTCCAAAGCAAACCCATTAAGATGAATGCGCGTATTTACGGAAACTCTTGCCCGCATACTTCGTTACGTATACGTATGATGCAAGGATACCTTTAGTTCTTTAAGAGAATTTATAGTTCCACTTTTCCGAAAGCAGTTGGCAACTAATGAGCAGAGATTTTGCCATTGCATAAATCACATGCATCAAAATGTTTTCAATAGGCGGCCATTTTGTATGGCCAAGCAAAAAGTCGCAAACGACATACACATAAATCTATTTGTGCGACTGTGTATGAGTGTGCGTCTCTCTTTCTCTCTCTATTTAAGTCTGTCTGTTGGTCGCTTTGTCTGTCTGCAGGGCAACCCAATTTCCGGTTTTTCTTAAGCATTGCGCACAATTGCAAGGCACACACAAAGCTTCATGAACTGCGGCTCTGTGTGACTGTCTGTGTGCGTGTGTATCTATGTGTAACTGAATTGGAACACATGCGCTCCAGGCCAACTGCAGTGCAGTGCACTAGCACTGCGGTCGCTCACACACAAACACACACACACACACTCGCAAGCGCGCATACACACACGCTCATTAAAATGACGCTCACTGCGTCGGTCTGCCTGTTTGCCTGTCTCGCTGTCTTTCTGTTTGACTCGTCTTGTAAATGTATTATGAGTTGTGCTCTGCTCATATTTAACTTTTTCATAAAGCGCAGAAATGGCGTTAAATAAATGCGAGACAAGAGAGCAACAAAACACTAAACAAAACAGCACAGCACAGCACAGCACAAACATAGAGAATAGCAAGCGTCAGCTGAAAAGTATGCTACGATTTTATTCATTGCACTCACCGTGACACAACACGCGGCAGCCAGTCACCGCCGCAGTACTTGGCCAGCACGGGATCGTTGGTTGAGCTGCCATCGTAGAATATCAAATGATCACGTTCCCCCGTGCAGTCCGACCAGGCGCGTATCGAGCGTGAAGTCTTGTTAAAGCTGGCAATGGATCTGCAAAATGTACAAGGAAAACTCAATAAACAACACAGTTGAAACACAACAAATAAATTAAAAAACAATTTCGTTGTTGACTGAACAGAACGGGGGAGGGGCGAGGTGCTGGTAGGCAAACAAAAAACTCTGCAATCAGTGCTAAATGCAATGTAAACATTTTCATTTCGATAAGCCTGAAAAACCCACTGTGAGTCCCTGTCAGTGTGCAGCGCGCACGTTGTTGCGCAAAACTTGTCAAAGTTAATAAACCCCAACATGTGGAGCAACTTATGTGTGATTATGGACATGATGAATACTCTTTTCAAAAATGATTGAAAGACCGAATGAAACATAGAGTGAGGAGCTTATCATGCAAAAATTTAATATGTATCCATATAGAATTACCCTTTCAATAAATAATTAAGAAGGTAAAACAGGGAGGAGATAGGAAATTCATTTAATTAAAAATAAACAATAAAATTGATTAGGAAAAATATTTTTAAAAAATCTTTCTAATAATGTTGGTTAAATTTAAATAGATTTAAGATTATATTGTATAATAAATAAGTATAAAAAAAACTTTAAAAAACTTAAAAAAAATAATAATGAAGGTAAAACAGGGAGGAGATAGGAAATTAATTTAATTAAAAATAAACAATAAAATTGATTAGGAAAAATATTTTTAAAAAATCTTTCTAACAATTTTGGTTAAACTTAAATAGATTTAAGAATATATTGTATAATTATTAAGTATAAAAAAACTTAAATAGATTAAACTTAAATAGATTTAAGAATATATTGTATAATTATTAAGTATAAAAAAACTTAAAAAAATAATGCCCTTTAAATCAACTTAACTAATTATTTCAAAATAAAATATAATATTTATAGGTTATTTCATTTTTTCATTTTAATTGCAGATAAATTGAGCAAAATCTAATAATTGTTTCTAATTAAAATAGAACTCATTAATGTTCAAATTGCTTACAATAATTTCCATCATCTTGTTATTCCAAAAACATTGCTCAGTCAGGCATGATATATGAGTTTACAAAGACAGTGTATCAATCTGCGCGACATTTAATAAGCTTTTGCATACAAAATGGCATACGCTCGTTTGTCTGTCCGTCTGTCTGTCTGCCTGCCTGTCAGTCAGTCAGTTCGTAACCTGTTCGGATCTGTATCTAATTTGAAATTCAGGTATTGTATGCAAACATTTAATTGGAATATACAAAATACAAAACGCAGTCAACGGCAACAAGAATTTCCAAATTTGCAAATAGAAGTGTGAAGTGGCGGAGTGAATCAGAGAAGGGAAGGGAAAGCGGATGGGTGGAGTGCAAGGAAGCAAAGCTGTAACTGCAACTGAAACTGAAACTGGAACGGGAACTGTAAGTCGCATTTGCAATTTGGCAAATTGAAATTTGTCATAGAAATGCGACACGGTCTTCTGGAGCCACAAAATGCTAATGCTTATTTAATGTGCTCCATGCAGGTTGCATAGAATTTGGCATTTGAATGGATCGACCACCTGCCTGCCCTTTGCCACCTCCTCTAGCCTACCCCATGCCACGCTTTGACCAGTTTAGCACTTTACTTACCGCTTCACTAGGGCCTTGTGCTGGTTCTCCTGGCTTACGGCAATCATGGCATGCTTGCTAGTTGGTACCTCTTTCTGGCGAATGGTCCAGTAGCAGGTAACATTCCTTGGATACATACCAGGATAATTTGGACTTTGCAGGCGACACTTGTTACGATAGCATTCATCGAATTGCCTGGTACAATAGGTGCCGGGTGTGACACGTCCCAATTCCAATGGCTTATCGGGCAGTCCGTACCTGCAGAGCAACGTGAACAGAACGCAGTGAGTAAGCTATGTTCATGTGTGTGTGTGCATGTGTAGGTGTCATTGAGTGTGTGAGTTTAGCATTTAATTTAGTTTAGCCGCCTCGACTCGGCAGTATATTTGTTTGGTATTTAGGGCTCGCCTTCTGCTCGTGCTGCCTGTCTGCAATTTGCATAAAATGCGCCACGGCATCCCATCGAGCCCAGGAGGAACCAGGCGAATGTTTGGCTATTGTTTGGCTTGCTAATGGTCCGCATGCCGGACGCACACACACACAGACACCCATACATACGTAGCTCGGCACTCAATGCATTACATTGGCCTGCATCAAGTCGTAAATATAAATTTCCGTGTAAATTGTGTGAAATTTGTTGAGGCGTAAAAATACACTTCAATTTCTATTTCATTTTCTATTACTCTTCCTACGCCGCTGTCTCTACTTCAGCCAGGCACATCCGGCAGAGCTGACAACTGCCAAGTGAGTGAGACAAAATTTGACACACGTCTAGGCGCACAAATGGATTGCACCATGAATCGTAGATACCCTCGTAGTGCCACATGCCACGTGTGTCTGCCGGCAAAGGAGCTGCTCATGTTTTATGCACAACAACAAAGCTTGCATTGTCTGGCAGTGGCAGAGCCTCCGAAAAAGATTTACTTGTATCTCCCACGCTCTACGCTCGACGCTCGAGAAACAAAACCCAAAGAGCGTGTGCCAGCACGACAACTCGCCAAGCTGTCCGCACATTTTTAAGGATTGTCGAGAGCTGCGTGATAAATTATTGCGTAGAGAGTTGCGCGTCACGTAGTTAGGGCAAGTTTATTGCCTACAGTAATATAGCCGACCAAAGATAGAGATATACTTCAGCTAGCTAGCTATATTTAATATTGCTCTGCACCTTTTCTGAGCCAATTTACAAAACTTTTCACTTACCTGACAACTGCATCGGACTGGCTAATAAATTTATATCTTATGCTGAACTCGAAGGGTTTCTCGTCTCGTATATTGCGTGGCGGATGGAATACCTGCAACAGGAATAAGGAGAAAGAGAAATAGAAATAGATATAACAAACGGTTTGGCAATAAAAGTCAAAATGAGCTGAAAATTGAGTGTGAAAGTGCAGCCAGTTTGCAGGCGAAATGCAACAGGAAATAACGCTTCGTCAGGCAGCAGTCGCAGTCGGTGTCGGAGTCAACGTCTGTGGCATTGTGCAGCCAATTCAGCAGGGAGACTCCACTTAAAACATATATTTGTCGAAAACTGAAAACTGAGCGACAGCTGCCAAGACAAAGAACAAGTGACGTGTGTGTTTTCTCGGCACTTCGCAGTGCGTAATGAGTTCAACGGAAACTTGTTTCTGTCTTGCACTCGAAAAATTGTCAATTGCACACGCAATTTTCTTTTAATTATGCAATCTGCAATCTGCGCCTCTGACCACGTCAGCTCATCATCACTTGAAGCCATTTGTTGCACTCTCAGCAACGAAGTTGGCGGCATTGGCGGCGTTGGTTCTTTGGGTTCGAGGCTCCGCCTCCCCGCATCGAGCATGAATTTTTATTAATTTTCATAATTTATGCGCTGGCTGGCACAAGCGGAGTGTCCACCGTGCAGCGTCTGCTGTCCATTTGCTTTTATGGCCGCGCGTTTATTTAAATATTAATCAGAAAGTGGCAATGGCTGCTCAAGTAAACATTACGCATACGCCACGTATACGCAAAAGTTGTTCAATTTAAAATGGAAAGCAGCAGCAGCCGCCAAGTTATACCGAATTGCAAATACACTTGAGCAGGTGGAAAATAGTGTATACTCAGACAATTATTGCTTTCTTTTATAACAAGCTGGGGAGTTACTTTAGATACGCCTTTTCTTTAAGTTTTAAAAGTAGCTCTATTCTGTCTGATGTTATCTCTTGAATGCACCTGCAAAGTGCTTATAGCCTTTACGCATGCCATGATATGCTAGTAAAAAGCACTCTCACTCGCCGTAGCTGACTGTCAAGTGAGTGCTGCGAGAAGTTAAGCTTCAGCTGGAGCAGCACCAGCAGCAGCTGCCCGAGGGGCAGGGCGGACTCTGTCCTTCACTCACCTTCACCGATGCTGTCACCGTGGATGTTTCGCTGAAGTATAATTGCGGTCCAGTGGCCTTGCCGCACCAGGAGCCGCCCGTGAATGGCCGCCCCAGTTCGCTGAGCTGTCAAGTAAATAAATAAAATTTAATTAATTAAAAATCAAGTTTGTTTCGCACACTCGTGTTGTTAAAGCAATTTGCCAACTGTTTTCGTACCTATTATAATACGCTGCAAGCTCAGTCGTTTCTTTTTACACAATTTATTAAAGCGCAACGCTATCGAAACTGGGTTAAGTTGCACTACAACAAATTTTTTCTGCCCATCGGTTTTATTAAGTGAAGTGCACATACACACACATACATTTATGCAGGTGTGTGTCAGTGTGTATAAAACTGTTTGCACTGCCAGTGAAAAATTAATAAACGCACCGAAAGCTGCAAGTGAGGAACGGAAGCAAACGCAATTCCCCAAACTGTTTCCCAATCCCGTGCAATTTGCATGCCAGCCCCGGGTAGAGTCTGGCCAAAGCATCTGGCAGGGGTAATGGATTATGACTGTTGTATAAATTTTATTTGCTTGCGCCGTTTTCTGCCTGCTGCTTCGCTCAATATTTGATTGTTTTCCTTTCGTTGGCACTGTCGGATGCAGAGCGCGAGAACTGTGAAAAAAGTGTTGCCTACTTTTGTGCGCCATGCAGCAGCAGCCTCTCACCCGCCGCACAAAAGCGTCTGCTCTCAGCTTGTGCTAAAAAACTGCTGGCCATTGTCGAAGGTGCAGCCAAAGAGGGAACAACAAGCTATGTATTTGATTGCCAGACGCCCAAAAGCGCAATAACAACTCGGAGACAGACAAAGAGAACACTTCACCTTGCGAAAAAATTCATTAAAAGTTGACATAAATATTACAAAAAATTCTATAATTATTCTTATTGATTCAAACAATGATTTTTATTAACAAAAAACATGTTTTAAATAATTAAATAAATATTGTTCATTTTATACTGAGTTGTTTCGAGTTGAAAATCATGTTAGAATATGTCAATTTAAATTTTCTTTTAATAGATAATATTTGAATAAATAAATATCTAAAAAAAAATAATAAAATGAAAAAAACGTAAATTTAAAATTTATGTTTCATATAAATTCTGTTTAAAATTAAATTATTGATTCAAACAATGTTTTTATTAAGAAAACATATTTTAAATAACTGAATAAATATTTAACATTTCATGTTAGAATATGTCAATTTAAATTTTCTTTTACTGCAATATTTTGAATAAAAAAAAAACGAAAAAAATAATAAAATAAAATAAACATAAATTTAAAATTAATATTTCATATAAATTCTGTTTAAAATATTATAAATAAATTATTAAATATTTAAAATACGCTAACTACTCTTGGAGCAACATTTACTTATTGAATACCAAACTGTAAGCCATATATAGCTAACTGTAAGTAGTCTCACGCTTGCATAAGTGCAGGGGCAAAGGCACGCAGCCAAGGCAGGTCAGGTCAGGCCTGTCAATTAGCATTCACTGAGCTGAGCATAGGCTGCAGTAATGTCGCTAATGGCAACCAAGAATGGGCAACCACATCATCGTTAGAGTGGGTCAGTGCGGTGTGCTTTCCACTGCTCTGTGTTTTTTTCCCCCTCCTCCGTGCGCCGAGTGGGCCGAGGGCGCAGCTCAGCTCATTTACACTGTGCCCCCTGTGCTGGTGCTGGTGCAGCTCTATTGGCACTGCTTATGAATGGGGCTGAGGTTCCAATTGATTAAGTTTTTAGTTAATGGGTTATTTGAACTGCGCCGCACACTGCCAACCAGCCTGGTGGTAGCCTAGCAAAGGCAGCTGCAAGTCCTGCCTCCATATCGATGTCGATGTCGATGTGGAGTCCTGCAACCGAGCCATGTCCTGCGGGCTGTGGCTATGCCTCGCCTCCCCTTCCGCCCCAATTCAAACAACAATTTTTGCTGTAATTGCAAAGTCGCCATCGATGTCGTTCATTGCAGAGAGTCCAGGCCAATATTTGTAACTGGTTAGAGTTGCAATTCTGCTGCTGTCATATGAAATGGCCTAGACCAGTCGGAGCAGCCGGAGCAGTGCCAGAGCCTGGACCGGCCTGGTTGCCCTGCATAATGGTAATTTTCTGATTTCGATTTTGTGTAAATTCATTGCAAACTGTGCGGCCTGCCTCAGCCTGTTTTTGTTTCTTTGCCCCTAAGCACTAGCCAGGCACTGTGAGTGCGAGTATATCCTTCACAGCATCATCATCATCATCATCATCGTCATCGTCGAGATCATCAGCAGCCACAGCGTTGTGTCCATTGTGTGCACTGGAGCGTTATTAGCATCGACTTCATAACGAATTATTGGAATTTCGTTTTGGTTTTTGTGCCTCTTCCTGCCTCCTTTCTCCCCTCCCCTTCTCTCTCACTTTATTCACTTGGTTTGCCTAACTGTCCCTTCTCGCATTCTTTTTTAGCCTTTTGCTCTTGTGGCGTTCTGTTTGATTAAGTGTTGGTTTTAAATTGATTGAATTATTATTGTGGTCAGTCGAGGCGATGTGCTCAGTACTTGTAGCTGTAGTTGTAGTAGTGGTGGCAGTAGGTGCCATTGGAACACGAGCTGTTGACTTTGCGTACGAAACTTGGTTTTAAAACACTTTAAAGTTCAGTTCACAGTTCACAGCTGAAGAGCTTGTGGCATGAAGTGAACTCTTCTCGTGACTTTAAACGGATCTCTGCTCAGTTGAGATAAATGCATGAAACTATTTAATTCGCTGAGCATAATATTAAGTATACGTATTCAATTATTCGTATCGTGCTTGAGTAAATGAAAATAATTGCTCAATATTAAAGACTTAAACCGATTATTGCCTATCGCCAGCTGGCATTCTTATCCCCTGCTCTCTTTCGTTACACATGTATGCGTAAATTGTGCACATATTATTTTTCTGTAATAGGCTTCCTGTTTCCGAGAGCTTATCAGAATTACAGAATTTTCGACGAGCTTTAATTTCCATTTGCTCATGTTGCCCAATGATGTTAGTTAGTTGCTGTTGTTTTTTTAAAGCGCTGAACGCAATCAACCTTTAGCTGATTAAACCTGGCTCAGCTCGGACTAATGGATGGACGAACGCAGGGGGGAAGCGGGAGAAAGGGTCCTTACCTGGCTTTGTTCATCAGCTCATCAGGAGCGGCTCAGAGCCGCGTCATTTAAACAATAGCCGATAAAAGTTTTATCTGTACATTTGTTGGGTGTCGACGTCGTCGCTTCATAATCTGCCAACAATAAACAAAAGCTGCGCACAGTGAAGCCCTCAATGGCTGCATCCGGCTTGCATCCCTTTCCCTTTTCAAGCACCCCCTTTGCTTCCCCTTCCCCACATCATGTGCTGCATCATCTTTTGCTCTTCCTACTTTGCGCGTGTATTTGTGGCTTAATTGTGAAACAGTTTAAGCGCATAATGCCGCATTCGTTCCACTGTGCTCTGCCCACATGCACGCGCGCGTGTGTGTATAAAACTTGCAAACTGTCTGAATTTCTCTTTGATTTACCGTAATTTAAAACATTCGCCACAGTTTTTTACTTCGTTGCTATTAAAAAATCATTAAATATAAATTATAGAGCCGGGCGAAGCTTTTAATTTGCAATTCAATGCGCTCTTGTATAATAAATAATACGAAAAGGAAATCAACGAAATGTGTTGTGGGAATAGAGACTAGCTAATACCCTGTATTTAGCTGTAGGTAAGATATAAACTATTCCAGTTTAATTAAAGAAATTATAACTATAAATAAATAAATAAATTATAAATATTTAAGTTGATAATTATTAGGAGAACATAAATTTTAAAATATTAGTTCGATTTAAAAAAAAAATATTGAAAAATTTAGTTAGATAAACTAAGGTCTATAAAACGGTTAGAATATTTAGCAGATATGAGAAGACATAAATTCTAAAATTGTAAATGTAGTTTTTATACACGAAACCTAAAATTCTGGAACATACCCCTTAACCCACTTCCAGTTACAGGGTATAAGAAGCCGGAAAACTTACAAACCTTTTGCTGAAATTTTTTTTTTTTTTTTTGGCTATGACTCGTAAATTTACGACACAAACAAATGCCGCTGGGCAGCACCGTGAAGAGGCAGGCCGAGTGGACCAAAGGAATGTCCAAGGAGTTGCCCGACTTGAGTTATGAGCTTGTCTATCGCACACACACATACATATACATATTTATAGATAGACGAGCTTAAATTGCTATTGACAAACTGCGCTGTTGTCTTAGCCGGACAGCAGAAGGACAACGGACAACGGACAGAGGACACAGAACACAGAACAGAGAACGGAGAACACAGAGGACTGCGCAGGACGCAGCGTGGAGACAAAGCGGATGTTATGATTGTCAAATATTGAGTCATTTACTCAAGCTGCTCGGGCCAGGCCAGGCCAAAGGACACGCTGCCCTTTTGTGCTCACTTCTGCCTCGCTGCTGTTGTTGTAGCCGCTGTTGTTGTTGTTGATTTAGGTTAATACGTTTATGCATAAACTTTGTTATTTATGATTAACAATATTAGCAAATAAACAAAGCAACACAGCAACAGCAACAGCACCATAGCCTGAGCCTGAGCCTGACCCAGCGTCAGCTCGGCCAAGTTTAAAGCTGGCAAAAAGTGTTGGTAAATTATTCAGAATAATCCGAGAGGAAAAGGTCGTGCATGCAATATGCATGAGACTGAAACTGTCTAACTAAATTGAATAACTGATTAAACAGTAACTTGGCAGCTCTCGCCAGCCACTCACATGGCATAGAAAGCGTCCTTCGGATTGGGGCATAAATATGAGTCGGTCAAGAATTTATGTGCTCCATGCCATGACACGAATAATTCATAAAGACGGGAGAGAACAAAAAAAAAAAAAAAAAAAAAGAGAAAACCAGATGGGAACGAAAACTGAAACCGCGTCAGCAGTTAAAAATGTTTGCCTTAAATAAATAAAAAACTGGCGCCGCTCGCTGGCTGCGATAAAAGGCCGGGAACAAAACCCGGAACCCGCCAGGACTGGAATGACAACACAAACCTGCGGTTAGTTACGAGTTTATAAAACTACAACGAGGCCTGCGATGAACGTGCGGAAAAAATCATTTTTTTTCTTTTTTTCTCTCTCTCTCTTCTTTTTTGCAGCAAATATTTAACGGCATTTTAAGCCCGCTGCCTCGCATGCAAAAACCATTGGACAGGAGGCAGAAGGATTCTCAACCAGATCTATTTGGGGTGCAGTTTCCCGTACACATGTCAAGTGCCAAATGAAACCTCAACAGACAGACGGATGGGAGGGAGGAAGGTAGGTAGAGGGAAGCAGATAGACAGCTGGACAGCTGGACACGCTGAACGGATAGACTGGACAGCGGCTAGGCAGGATGCGCTGAACAACACCACAAAATGTCAGCGCACGCCCCACGCTTGTTCAAAATTTATTGTCACAAAGGCAGGCGGTGGGCGGGTGGTGGTGGGCGTGGCAGCCGAAAACGGAAAATCCAAAAACGAGAAGAAGAAAAACACACGCTGCGTGAGTCGACACTAAAACTAATAGAGGAAGACGCAGAGAGAGTGAGAGAGGCGAACGAGTGGGGGAGTGGTAGGTAGACACAGGTCAGAGGTCACTTACAGCTTGACAATGGAATGAAACCCAAAGCGGAACATATTTTGACAGAAGAAACAGGGGGAAGAAAAAAAAGGCACAAGAAAATGAACTATAAAAGATAATGTCAGCTGTAAAGGCAAGCAGGGAAGGTGAGTGTACAGTGGTGGGGTGTACAGCAAACGGTATTCCTTTTGAGAAAATGCTAATCAACTTTCACCTAAGTGCAGAAAGGAAAACCACAGAAAAACTAAGGAAAACTCTCGCTGCTGCCGAGCGCTTTACCCTAGTTTGAGGGCAAGACAAACTGAATTAAATGTTGCCGCGTCATGAAAACAACGAAGTTTCTAGTAGAAACTTAGGTTCTAGCTGCAGATAAAATAGCATCTTTAGTTAAGAAAGTCTTCAATTTAAAGTCCCAAACTGTGGGCTGAAACAGGCAAAGATAGTCAAGACAAGCTTTGATCCTCTAAATGATTTAAAATTTAATAAAATCTCTTATTTAAAAAAAAAAATAGAGCAGTTGAATTGGTTTCTCTATACTCAACTTGCGCAATTTTAATACCTCAAAGCAGTCTATAAAATACTAAAAATACTTCGCCTTCAATTCATCTCAACACTTTGCCGCCTTTGAGCTGCGCCCCAACGAGCTACAGCTACGAAATTAATTCTGAATCCAAATGGTAGCTTAAGGTGGCTAAAAGCGCATGCAAAGTGCGCAGTCGATACACATATACATTTATATATATTTATATAGTAATACACATAGAAAGAGAGGGGTAGAGAGGGGAGCTGCATATCGAAACATGCCACACACAGAACCCTGAAGCGAACCCCGTCTCTATCGCAGCCAGAACTTCATTTAATGTAATGCAGCAGCATCAGATTATAGAACTACACACACACAGAGTTTCGAGTGTTCACACACACACACACACACACACACACACAGAGAAATGTCTGTACATTTGAGCATATTGCACAAGTCAATTACAGGGATTTCGGTACATTTTATTTGGCCAGGACTTTAGTTTTACTATCGACCCTTGTTCCCCCTTCGCATCCGGACGCGACGAAACTACTTGAAATGCCCAAGGGGTCGAATGGAGGAGTGGGGGGTGGGGGGTGTGGAGGGGCTGGTAAATGGGTGGAGTAAATGTCTCGACAAAGTAGCAATGTCAACAGCGTGGAGCCGCAAAAATTGTGATAAAAATATATGTATGTTAAATAGTTCTCTCCGTTCTCTCTGTTTCTCCATTTATTTCCTCTTTTTTTTCTGCTGCCTCGACGCCAACAACAACAACGGCTACAGCAGCGTTCAAACTTCAATCTGCGGACACAGAACATGGGCGCACACAGCACACACACAGCGCACACACACAGACCGAGAGAGAGAGAGAGACAGGCGCGCACAATTCAATTCAATTTGCTGGGCTAATGTGGCATTTGTCAACAGAACCAACAGAAAATTACAGAATTACTCGGACATTGATTGAATCGCAGGACGACGGCGGCAAAAGGACGAGGGATGAAAGAGCGACGGTCAAGCTGGGAGCACGAACCAGCACAGCAACGGCTAATGTGTGTGTGTGTGTGTGTGTGTGTGTGTGTGTGTTTGTCTGTCTGTGTGTCTGGCATAAAATTATAGTTCGAACGCAAGTTCAATAGCAAAAGCAAATGGAGTGCAAGTTACAACTTTCAGCATGCGAATGGGTCCAGGCTCGGCCCCAGCTCATCCAGAGCTGAACTGAAGCGCACCGAGCTTACGTAATATTCAATTGAAATTTTAATAAATTACATTTGCACTCACCTGCATGAAACCCTCGGGACAGCCGGGCAGCTCGCCCGTTGGACTCAGATTCGTTTCATAACCGTCCACATCCGTATCGACCATGCCCTCGTCGAAGCGTCCCACCGTAAAGCCATCAAAGATGATCTGTGTAGGTGAAATACATAAAATACATTAGTTTACGGGCAAGTTGTTTAGTCAGGCCTGTGGTATGTCACGGGCAAATACCCTGTAAAAAGCTATCATATATGCTAAAGAGTTATTAAGCGCTGGAAATGCCCAAAATACTTTACATACATGCCTCAAGCCACACCCCCCTTTTAGCCTAACTCTGACTACCCACTTCAGTTTGATTGCAGGGTATTTGCATATATATATTTTATGTTAGTTTACTTTCACACACGTTAAAGTTATGCAAATGAAATTCAATTGCAGCGAATGAGAAAGGGAAGGGTAGGAGAGTAGAGACCCTTGGCCACGCCCAGCCGCCACGCCACGCCACGCCACAGTCACTGCCCTCTGTTTGCATATTAGATTGGCCATAAAAAAGACAACACACACACGCACACACACACACTCGCACACACACAGCAGGCGAGCAGTTGGGGCGTGAGGCAAGGTCAGGCTCGACTTTGGCGAAAAAGTACAAGCTCAAGTCAAAGTCAAGTGTTTCCTGCCACTCACACACACACACACACACAAACACACATTGGTTTTACGTGCGTGTGTGAGTTTTAATAAAATATGCAAATAAACTTGTGCGTGTGTTTGGCATTTTCGAAATTGCAAACAAAACTCGCAACGCAAAAGGGTTTGAACTTTCTGAGGCTTTATACATTTTTTAACACCTATTCGCAATGGGCAAATGGAATGAAAGACGATTTTAATTTCGTATATTAAACTCCTGCCAGAGATGATGATGACGATGCTGGTCACATTGGCCAAGGGACTCCACTCGCTCCACTCTCGCCTCGAACATAACTTTGCAAGTTTCTCGCCCGACCAGCTGGACACCACACTATGGAACACTATGGAAAACTCTCAACTCTCCTGGGCAAGTAATTTATGTGTTTCTTTTTATTTCCATTTCCATGTTCGCCTCATCCTGCTTGTTTTCCTTTTTTTTCTGTGCTGTCTCTCTATTTTCTATGGAGTTTTGCATGTTCTGCAAAAGTTGACGGCGTGGCAAAGTTGTTGTTGCTGCCACATGCAACACTTGCAAGTGGGCAATGCTTTTCATTTGCTACTGTGTTTTACAGGTGCTGCCAAAAGTTGGCAATTTATTCCCAACTAGATGGCAAAACTTGCGCCGTGTAAATGAGGTGTTCATACGATAGTTAAACATGCGCATAAAAACGCTGAAACATTTACAGCGTTTGTATCATTATTGCAGTTTTTTCGTTCCGTGGCCTCAACTCAAATATTTATTTGATTTTTTTGTTTCCGCAAGTGTTGCATAACTTATTTAATCGTGCATTAAGCATCGAGGATTTTCACGCATTTAACCAACACGAGAGATGGTGTAAAAAATGCTCTTTTATTTTTAAAGATTTTATCGAAATGATACTACATGAAATTCAATATAAGTGTAAATGAAATGTTTTTAAATATATTTAAATCAAGGAGAATATTAAAATATTTTTTTTTAAACTAAAAGTATATTCATAATTTAAATAAAATAATTTTTCAAGTAAAATATTATTTTTACAAATCAAACACAAAATCTTTTCGTATACTCTGTGAATTTTTAACACAACTGGAGCATGAAAACCTTTATACTTCATTGAATCACAGCTTAGTTGGGGACTGCATTAGTCAGCTTAGTATTAAATTAAAAATAAAAAATAATGCGCATTTCACAGAGAAAACAAGATTTTAAAATTAATGATGAAGCAATTTTCCTACACATTTTTTCGCTCTTAGTATTTTTGCATTTGCCCAGCAACAGCAAAATACTCAATTATTAACTGAGTAGAAAAATAAAATAAATAAACAAAAACAGAAACAGAAGCAGAAAAAGAAAATTCGTTTATGGGAAATTGTGAAAATCGCGAGCGGGAAATAAGCTCGATTCCAATGCATAAACAAATAGAAATGGCGCATTTAAAATACTAAAAAATGAAAGCAAACAAAACGCAAATGGCAGATAAAAATAGAATTGCAAAAAAAGTGAGAATCAAAATACATATATAAAAATACAAATACAAAATACAATTTATGCAGCTATGCGAATTTCATATGAAAATTTATAACTGTTGATTTATGTGGCCGCCGTAGCTCGCTTGGCTTTTATTGCTGCAATTTAATACTGTACACGCATGTAGAAAAAATACTGCAAATACACGCTGGCTTAAAGTCAGGCAATGGAAAACATTATGAACCCAACGGCGGGCGTGAAAAATGCGTCGAGCTGGCGGCGTAAATTACAACCCGAGTGCAACTTGGGGATATTTGATTAAAGCATAAAAAATTGAAAAACGCATCATGTCGGCAGTTTGGGGCCAAGTTATTTCCATTAAAAATTAGCCCCGGGTAAAGTTGCACTCGCGACGAGGGCAACGAAGAGGGAAGGTATGAGGGGGCAAGGGAAAGAAGACTCCGGTTACGCCTGGTACCTAGGGTAATTTAAACTTTTGCTCTCGCCGGGAACAACGCGCACTTGCACACACACACACACACACGCACAGCGACAATCATCAATCAATATGTACAGCAGGACGGACTGACAGACAAGACGAGAGGAGAGGAGAGCGAAGGATGTGACGTTGTCCCCTAAACCGGAGCGTAACATTATTATTTCAAGCAATTTCCCACGTAGACGCACAGCAGGGGCGTCACAGCAAGGGGGCAGCAACGGGAGTACTTGCCCGAGGTATGTACGATGGATAAAGTGAAAGCCAAGCACATGATTTATACGCGTTGCGAGGCAAATCAGCCACGTTTATCAGCGCGGTCTACAAATGCGGAAACACAAAATAAAAGTTATAACTTATGCATGACAGATTCGCTGCAAGGTGCAAAGCTGGCGCTGCCGCAGCTAACTTAGCATATATCATTCGATATATACTCACTCTATATACGACAAACACACATACATATGCAGAACAGAATGGATTGAGCAATGGAGCAGCAAACGACTCACTTCGCTGTCAGCATGACGGGTTTCCCCCTTTATGCCATGTCTGGGTAGTGCACACGCCCCCCTTTCTCCTCGCTCACCCCACTCGCTAGTCACCCTAGCCACTCCACAAGCTTCATCGGCTAACTGCTCATTGCGCCGTTACGCAAATTGCATGGAAATCAATTATTTTCGAAATTGAAATTGACGTTTTTCTGACAGTTCGCCAAAAATGTTTTGAAGCATGTCTAATTTTATTGTCAACGCGCCCGTCGTCATGTCTGTGCCCCAGAGGCGCCTTAAAGACGCGTCCTGCTTAAAGAGCCAATGCTGACTCTTACTCACTCTCTCTCTCTCTCTCTCCCTCTGTCGTCGCTCTGGGCTATATCTCAGTCATAGCCCTAATTGAGCACGCGCACATAAAGTCGGAGCTGTGAAAATCCCAGACATCCATCATGGCGGCAGAGGCAGAGCCAACGAAATCACAGAAGCACAGGAGAAACACTCGAAATATGGTGGGCAGCTCCAAACTGACCAACAAACCGAAGACTAAAGTGCACTATGAATGCTTTGAAGGGAATATATCGTAGAAGGAGTTTGGTTTTATTGGGGAAAATGAGAGCCTAAGGAAATTTTTTGAATATTTGAATTCTTATGCTTAAGTTATATTTGTATTGAAGTTTTTAAATCTAAAATATATTTAACTAATTATTTCTAAATTTTTCCCTTGCTTTTGCTTTGTTAAAATCTACATAAATCTTTAACAAAGATTAGGACAATAAATTTATAGAAATAATATGCTATTTGCCGACATTATAGCCGAAAACTTTGTAATGAATTTTCAACTTAACCTTCTAAGGCCTTAGTCTAAACCAGAGGTTTTATAATCTGTTATAACTGTATTCCATCTTAACCTTTATCTAATAAAAACTGTTTCCAAAACCTAAATATCTCCATCCCAGCTCTCTTAGCGTATATGGACAGAGTATAGATAGATCTACAGGCAGCTTGTCATCTACAATTCTTGTGCATGTTTATGGATCTACACTCTGCGAAAATATTTCACGTTGCATTTGTGCGTGACGTGGTATGGGTGAGCTGGGCGACAATGAGTGCGACTTTCGGTTGCAGTTGCAGGCGTGCGACTGCATATGTATGCACAGATACACATACGCATACGTTATATCTGTGTATGTGTGCGTGTGTGCAGTGCACAGTTTTATGTCGCCGACGCGCCTGCTAATCTTTGGCCTACAGCGTGCAAGAGCCGGACCTGAACAACACACAGTTGGGCAAACACTACAGTACGACGAGAGACGAGCCTCAGCCGAGCCACTGCCCGCGGCCGTCTCAACGGGCTAACGCTCATGTCGCCTGCCTCTGTTGAGTGTACACAGCAGCCTCCCCCATTTCCTGTGTGCATATGCGTAGGTCGACTCACCTGGACTATGTCGCCTTGATCATGGCCGGACGCGGTGAATGTCAAGTGGCACAGGAAGGGCAATTTATTCCACTGTGGCGTTGGCACTTTTATGGCATAGGTGCGTCCAATATCACCATAGTACGTCCGATTGCAGACTGTGCGAGAGAGAGATAAAGATAAATAAAGATATATATATATATAGCATATACGATGTGAATTATGCCTGCTCAGCCAGACTCACCTGAACAATGCTTGGGCTCATCGCTGCCATCGGCGCAGTCACTGCGTCCATCGCAATATTTGTCCAGCGGCACGCAGATGTTGCCACTGTTCCCGCTGCCCTTGCACGAGAACTCGGAGACACGACAGGCGAGGCACACGCTCAGACTCAGGGCCAACAGTAGCAGCAATGACAGCAGCCAAGGCTGACTGCGCCAGTTCTTGTGACGTGGGCTGAGCATCTGCAAAAGAGGAGAACAGAGAAGGAAACACCTTAAAAGTCGAAACTTTGTTGAGCACACCTTGAACATTTATGTATATTGCAGTGTTTGTAGACCATGGATTTTAATAATACATAGTCTATTGTGTTTGTCGGAATTTGCGTAACAGGCAGAAGGGGGCATCTGCGACCCCATAAAGTATGTGTATTATTGCCCAGGTTCACTAGCCAAGTCGATTAAGCCATGTCTGTCTGTCCGTCTGTCCGTCTTGATGAACGTCTATATCTCAGAAACTAAAAAAGCTAGACCCACCAAATTGGGTGACATCACTTATGTGAATCATACGCTCTAAAATTTTTATTAAAATTTTGGTCCACGCCTACTTCCGCCCCCGCAAATCGATAAACCGTATAGCAAGCGCAATAATAAAGCTACAGTATTCAGTTTTGGTGTGTATGATAACTATCACCACCTAAACGATCACTGAAAATTTGGTTCCGATCGGATAATGAACATAAAAGTTATTCAGCGTTTCATATAGATTTGCACTGCGCCCACTGCAAGCAAGCAAGCAGTGTTTTTTTCAAGCTGTGTTTTTTTTCAACTGCTTGGACTGCTTGGCCTCTAACTGAAAAGTATATTTGTTGTTTATTATATTTCTTTAAAAAACACGTTTAATAACAGTTTTCTCAATCTGAATTTTTTCATAAACTCAAAAAATCCATAGTTTTATACAGTGGACACTTGACTGTAGCCGTTATTACTTGCTAGAATTATATTATTCGTTAAATTGTCACGAGTTGAGAGTGAAAGATAAATGATAGAGTTAACCCTTTAAAATATTTAAGTTGCCTATTTAAAGGAATATATATATTTTAATTTTATAACTTGTATTTTATTATAAACAAAATTTTTATTGCTATTGTATTTATTTATATATTTTATATATTTTATTTTATTATTTTCTAATTTAAATTCATTTTCTTTTTAAGTCTTCTAAATTTAGAAGCCCTTAACAGTTTTTATTTACTTAAGCACACCCGATTTCAGATATATTTTTAATAAAATTATCACGAGCTAAAAAATATACATAGGAAAACAGATACATTAAGCCCATAAAAAGTAAGGAATCCATAGATAACAAATTGCATTCAAAGTGAATGTGAAACATAAATATATTAAATTTTATTTCATTACAAAACTTAAAACATTTTAAAATTTTTTAAAAATTTTTCTTAGTATGTACTTTGTATTAGCTTTGTGGTTTCTTATCTATTTTCCTATATTCAATCATTAGTTTCATTATGTCTCTACATTTTTCACTTTAAACACATTTTAAAGCCTACATCACTTTAAATGTGATACACTTTACGCCAACAATATCCACCCATTTTTGAAAATATCTCAAGCACTTTTCCACTTCATATGGCAAACTTTTCGAAAACTATTTCGTTCAAGTATAAGTGTAGCTGAAGTGTGTGTGTTGAATTTGCGGCTATGTTGCGCGTCTCGCACAGAGATTCGACAAAATTCTGAATTGTTTTTAGCTGAAATTTCTTGTGGAATAATTACGAATCCCATTGAATCTAATGTCGGCATGCAGCAGCAGTTCCCCTTGTCTCCCTCCCCTCCCCTCCCCTCACAAACCCCTTCCCCATGCGTGTTCACACGCAAAGCGTGCAAGTGAAAACTTTCGACATAAAAGGCAGAGCAGCAATATATGTACACCCCCCTCAATTGCAATAGGGACACTGGAAATATCCCAGGCTTTTCATAGCTCTCAGCTGCCAGCGCTCCTGTTGTTGTTGTTGTTGCTGTTGTTCGTTTGTTGTCTGGCCAAAGCCGTGCAGACATTCGGACGTAACTACTTCAAGTTTTATGTTGTTGCCGTCAACCTTTTTTACCTAGACTAGAGGAGGGAGAGGGGAGTGGGCAGCCACCTCTCAGGTTTTATGGCGCATACGTGGGTCTGGGCATATTGAAAACTCAGCATTGTTATGACTTTGAAACTGAGGGATAAACCCGGAGGAGAAAAGAGAAAAAAATGAGCAAGAGCAGGCAGCATGAAGCGTTGCAAGTCCAGGTAAATGGCAGGTGCAAAAAGCGTTATCGGTAGCCGGTTATCGTGCATGGGGCGAAAGTTCTTAAAGCGCACTTGATTGCTCAAATCCTTTGTGTATCCTTTTAAGCCTTTTGTTTTCCATTATGCGCCGGAAGTGTTGTAAACACTTCAAAAAGGAGCAGAAGAAAAAAACTCACAAACACAACGAAAGAAGAGGAGCGAAACAATAACAACGGCTTTAGCAAAGAAGTCGCACCCTTCAGACCGGCTTCGCAAAGCCCGGCTATTCCCCGACTGGCCGAGCACGAAGACAACATGCCGAGACATCCCAGGCAGCCCTGGCATCCCAGCAGCCCGGCAGCCCGGCGGGAAACCGTCAAGGCTCGCTAGGACGAGGGCTATATGTAAATTTGACGACAGTTTTAATAAAAATAAAGGAAAAGGCACGGAAATAAAGCATAATAATGTGTGATGACAATCGCAGGGCGAAACAAAGGAGGGACGAGAGGAATGGAAGACATAAGACAGAAGGTGCGTGTCGAATGGGAAAGCACTCATAACGCTCGGATTCCCTCTATGCAGGCAGGGAGTTGGGAACATGTGGGAGTTGCTCTCCAGGCTGGCCTGTCAATATGCTTCCCGCTCGACTCATGTAATAATTGTGTGCGTGTGGGTGTGTGCTCTGTGTGAGTATTCGTGAGCAGCTGCGACGCGAAGCACTTTAAGTTACTTAGCCAATTCCACGAGTGCCGCGCAGGGAATGCGACTTGGCTGCAAGTGGCCAAGGCAGCATGTTAAAAGGGGCCAACATGATTAGTTCGAGTCACAAGAGAATTCCCAAGAAATTTTATCCGACAATAAAATGAGCACAGCCAGAGCCGACAGATTTCGCAGAAGGGCAGCCAAAGGCAAAGCAAAGTCACAAGGTTGTTAAAAAGAAAATAACAAGATCATGTTGGGTATATTTATTTCAAGAAGAAAAACTCAGGCTTCATGGGAAAAATAATATTGTTATTTAAGTATTTGTTAAAGGGTTGAGCAAGTGCTGGAATTTCAAATAAATTGGTTTAATAAATATTTAAGAAAATGTATATTAAATAAAGTGATACGAAGCGAAATTGTTTGAATTTTTAAAGAAGATTTAAACTTATCGTTTTAATATACAAAAAATATATAAATTATATAGATTAAAAGAATTTGTAAAATTTATTTATATTATTTATTAAATTACCAAATTATTTTTTATTAAATTTTCAAATTATTTCTTTTTTGGAAAAACATTTAAATGCATGAAAAAAATATTTAATATAACATAGTAAATAATATATATTCTAATAATTTAATCTATTTCAAAAAACAGAAACTTCTCCTTAAGAAAAACTTTTTCAATTTATAACCTAAATAATAATAAAGGAAATCGAAGTCTAATTTCCTAAAGCAAATGATAGTTTCCCCAAAAAAAATATAATTCAAATTCGTAATAGATTCATTTGTACGCGAATTCAACATCTCATGCAAGAATCCGAATCCCACATGTGATTTATGTAATCGAATTCAGCATAAACGAAATGCTAATGTCGCAGATAATGCCACGCTCACAGGTTGCTCGAATGATGAATGTAATTGGCTGAATCCCGATTATGTTGTAAGCCTCTGATATCACCATAGCTGGCCAACAATTACCCATAGCTGAGTCCTTGAGCCACACTCGGAGCCATGGCCAGTAACTGAATGTGACGTGGCCATTTTAGAGGCGAGTTTAGCTCTGGTCCACTGCTCGGCTTTATGTCGCATGGCCTCTTTCACATTTATGGCCAATGTGGAAGGAGAAGAGAGAGAGAGAGAGAGAGAGAGAGAGACTCCTCTGGCTGTGTTGGTAATCCAATCAATGCACTCTCATGCCTCGACACAATCAAACTCTAGTTACCAAGTGAAGTCTTTGCGACATACGCGTGGCACAATTAGAGAGCACGTATCTAGTCCAAAAGGGAAATTCAAAAATAGCTGAAGGAAACTAGCATGAGCGAACGCACACACGCACGCAAATATGGAAGGCAGCAAGCGAGCACCACGACCAGAACCAGAACCAGGACAATGACAATGACGAGCTGCAGAGCAAACAGACAGACAGACAAACAGGCTGACTGACTGTCGGGCGGGCAGGCGAGCAGGCGACCAGGCGGCAGGCAACATTTGCCACAATTGACAAAGAATTTATGCGATGCTTATAAAAGGCTTATGGGGTAAGTCCTTTCACCCAGACAGGCAGACAGATACACACACTCACACACACACGCGCACATGCGAGTTGTGCCAAAGGAGAATTTCGCTTTTGCTGAAAGAGAATGAGAGAGAGAGAGGAAGAAAGAGATGACGATGTTGAGGGTAGTCCAAGTGACAACAGTAAATAAAGTTGGAAGGAGTCGCGCCACGGCGAGGCGAGCGAAAAGGAAATGAAAACTGAAAAACGCGCGCGCGATTCCTCGCAGCAAAATTGCTGGAAAATGATGTTGCAAATGTGAACATTTGTATTTGGTATATGTATGTGTGACTTGGCGACGGCTTACGCATTCGGCAGTCAAAATGCAAATGAAACAATTTGCCTTGCCTCATTTTGTTTTTGTAGACAGAGGATCAGCTGTGAAACGATCCCATAGGAAATTTTAAAAAAATATTTAAATAATTTAAAAATATATTAAAAATATTTATAACTAAAATAAAAATTTATATATATTTATTTTCAATTTATGTATGAAACTCCGATAATGTTTTATTAATCAAATAATTTCAATAATTTAAAATCGAACTCTAAATAGTTCAGAAAATCCCTATATCCCTTATATTTGGCAACAATTGTCGAGGGTACAAAAAAGAAATATAATTAAATTAGCGTCGAGGGCCACGAAAATTGTTGTATTAAAAAACAAACCCGAACAAAAAAAAAAAACAGCCAGCATCAAAGTCGGCAACAACAATAATAACGCATTGCGCTGCTGGGGCGTAGGTAGGTGGAAGGCAGGCAGGGGAGGGGGGCCTGGGGGCAACTTCAATGGCCAGAAGGCGTCAAGAAATTAGCATAACAAAGCCATTAGAGGGAGGCGCGAGGAGCGAAGCCACAAGCACAAGGCACAAGGCACCGAAACCAAAAAAAAAAAAAAAAAAACCAGTGAAAAAAGAAAAACCGTTTGTGATTTCAAAGGCCAACGCAATGGCGATGGCGACAGTGGCACTGACAGTGGAACAAGGACGCAACAGAAGCAGCAGAAGTAGCAGCAGCAGGAGCAGCGACAACAGCAACACAAACAGACTAAAAATGTCACCAGCAGCGGCAGCAGGAGCAACGGCAATGGCGGCAGTTATAGCAGCAGCTAAAGCGGATTCATTCGTGGGCGAAGTAGGTAGCCACCAGCAGCAGGAGGAGAAGGAGGAGAAGGAGTAGGAGGGGGAGGAGTTGGAGCAGCCATTGCTCGTTTACATTGCTTCAATTTCGCTCATTTTTTTGCACTCGTGCTCGTGCTCGCCGCTGTGGCCCGCTACGTGCCCAGCTACTTTTTGAGTAATGGCCAAGATTACGCTGCAATGTGCAGGCGGTGAAGATAGATGGACGGCAAGGCGAACGGGATACGGAGAAAGAGAGAGAGCGAAAGAGAGAGAGAGAGAGAGAGAGAGAGAGAGAGAGGGAGTGGGGGGGGGACGACGCGGATGCTGCAAAGGATGGTGGGGGCGTGTCTTTCGACAATTTAAAGTTGGTGTCACGCATCACGCTTTGCTCTAATGAGTGTCGTCGTCGTCCGTCGTTCGTCGCGTCGTCATCGTTGCTGTCGCCATCGTCTCGTGGCAATTGCAACGTGATTTGGCGCCACTGAATGTCGCAGCTCAATCACGCTTGCAGCAATCTGCAGTTCAGCTCAACGAGAGGGAGAGACAGCGACTCAAATTGCCGCTGTGATGCATTGCGGTGGCCACGTGGCGTATGAGTAATATTTAATTGTATGTGATCCAGCGAGCAATGGATGTTAAATGAATTAATTAAGCTGTCATTTGGACATGTGTGGGTGAGGTAAATTGAGTGTGAGAGAGGCAGGAAGAGAGTGAAAGACAGATATGGATAGCCAGTGAGAAAGAGCAATCAGTGAGTTATATGATGCAAGTTGTGTAGGAATTCACACTGGACAAGGCAAGAGCGCACCATAATTTATGTTTTCTATCAATTAAAAAGAAATGAAATAAATGCGAGCTTAGACAATAAGTAACAGCATGAACAAGATATGCGAACTAAGACAAAGGATGCTTCTTTCTATTGCTCGTTTCTCTCCCAGCTAATGCCACAATTGCCATAACTCCCTGCCCAACTTAAGCCACATAGAGTCGCATATTTGGCTTAAACTCCGCACTGCTCTTTATGCCCCATAAACACAACAATTCAGCGTTGTCTCCAAGTGCTTTTGTCCGGGATCATCAAAAAAGATGACTTAGTTGGCATTCTATTGTTGTCATTTGTCTGAGCGTGCTCCGACACGATTGCACATGCAATGGCTTTAACATAACGTCTTCAGACACACAGCCCACACACACACAAACACACATAGCTGGTAGCTCAACTAGTGCCGGTCATGATCATTAAAGCTGCAATCATAAAGTCGCAGGCGACTTGCAGCGACGAGCTGACTTCATGCCAGATGGCGCATTAAGAATGTAAGCTTCATTTTAAAGCATGCCGCTGCAGTGCTGGGGCAAACATTTCGCATAAAATGCCAAATGCTTTTGCGAGCTCGTAAAGCAAACGATTGTAACCCAAAAGCAACTGACAACAATGTTGTGTGTGTGTGCCGGCAGAAAGAAAGGTATGTGCGACTGTCCGGATAGAAGCAGGGGCAGGGGCAGGATTTGGGGGCAGGAAACGCAGGGCCCAAAAACGCAAAGCAGTTTAGCAATTTTAGCCGCGCTGCAAGCGAAGCAAATTGAAATTGCATATGAGCATTTTCATTTTCAATTTACATTTTTCTCTCACGCTCGCGGCACTGCGCCATGCAAATGAAGTAGATGGGGGCACGGGGTAAAAAAGAAGTGTAAATTGCAATTTTCTGACCAAGTAGAAGTGCAAGAAAATGAGGCAAAGAACATAAAGTGTGGCGCGCAGTATGTGGATTCGAGAATGTAAGATGATTCAAAGCGGCACATGCAATTGCAGTCACACAACGGCCAACGAACTCGCAGCTAATAGAGAGAGTGGCAGAGAGGGAAATAGAGAAAGATGGAGAGAGGGGGGAGCAGAAACTGTTGGGCATCTTGAGCGGGTTCCAAGCATTGCAGACGTTCCTTGCCGCGGGCCATGGCGCAGGCCATGCACCTGCACTGAGAGAAGGATCCTTTCTTCTGCAATTCAATTTTGCCGTGGGGCAAATTAATTTCTGTTTAGTCCTTGAATAATTAAATGTAAAAACCTAACTGAATATAAGAAAAGTTATGTGATAAAGAATAAGAATTGAATAAGTATAAAATTTATTTTTTGTTAACTTTTCGTTAATAATAAATTTAAAATATAAAATTATTTTTGTTTCATTTTATATGGCATAAAATTATGTGAAATCTTTAAAAACAACCCAAGTATATTATCAACACATTATTTGTACCATATTTTCTCTAAGTGCAACGCTTGACACATGTGAGCCTATATACGTGGTAATGAGCTGTGCTCTCTCTCTCTCTCTCTCTCCATATCTTTAGGCGACATATCACGCATACGCACTGGTGTCTGCTTACAGACATTGAAAGCAATGCCATGTACAAAAGCCTTCTCGCACAACACTTGAGCACAAGCGACATGCAGATGGGCGACGCCTCCTACTTGGACCAGCACCTTTTATCGGTAATTTTCACAGTGGAAAAAGCCACAAAAACCGAAATAGACAAACAGCAACATACTCGTGCATAGTAGACAAACGGGACAGGAAGAGATGTACGGACAGAAGTCTTATGAATCTTTGAACATACTTTAGCACTTTGACACTTTGCCGACGGCAAATGACAAAGCCAATGGCAATGGCAATGGCAATGGCAACATTTTTGGTAGCTTTTTTCGACTTTGCTTGACTTCGACTCGGGCGGCCATCAGCGCGAGAGGTGCCATTAAGCATAGACAAAGAGGGACAGAGCAGAGAAGAGAAGAGAAAGACAGAGGGAGAGAGAGAGAGAGTACGTGTCGTGTAGCTGGCTTAGCGCCTGCCTTAGATTAATAGCAGGCGGCAGCGTTGACGATGTCGTTGCGTGTGGTCTACGTGCCTGAGTGCGCCTAGCTGTATGCTACGTTTATTTTCGTGACGCTGATTCCGAATCTCGTTTATAATTCAAAGTACAGATTAACCGACAATTGTTGTCGCAGATAAGCGAAATGCAATTCATATTGTCGAAGCAAAAAGCGTATAATGAGTGCGTATTAGGTGCTGACTGTACACAGCTATTTGATATGCGAGCAGGGCCAAAGAAGGCAAAGAAAAGCATATTATAAATTTAGAGACAATATTTTTAAGTAAAATCCTTTCAATTTTAATTTAAATTCAAAAAACATAAATAAATAAATACAGTTCATTTAAATTAAAAAATTTTACTTTGAAAATAATTTTAATTTAATTAAGTATTTCAATATAGTTGAATATTTACTTGAGTAAAAAGTTTCCAGTCGATCAAAACAAAATAAAAAATAATAAATAAATAAATACCTATATAATAATATTCTAATTTCTATAAAATAACAAGATTTAAAAAATTTCAACATATCAAAAATTGTTTTTCCTATATTTCTTTAAAATTTCGTTCCGTTTGCGATAGTAATTCATAAATATATATTTACATTTATCAACCTAGCTACAAGAATACCTGCAAAATGCTGATTGAATTGCTCTGGACAAACACCCAATAAATATTTAGCTCGTTTTTATTGACGCACATACAGTTTGCATCCAGTATTGGGTAAATTTATCTATACTATTAAGCAAAACCAAAATAATAAATGGACAGAAAAAAAGAAAAATACGTGAAGAGCTTACAGATTTGATTGGACTTTTATTTCGACTCTCGCATTGCAACTAAATAGAAAATGTAAAATTTATAGAAATTCAAATGCAACGTGGCTGCCTCCACGTAAAGCTGGCTTAAAGCATTGACACAGAATGTGGCAAGTGGGGAGTGGGGGGCGTGGCAGGTCGGGCCAGCAAAGGGTCACGGCTGGAGCTATCAATGGCAGTTGCTGCCGCTGCTGCTGCCACTGCCGCTGCGGCAGCTTTGGCGTCGCTACAAAATGCCGAATTTGCATATAAAGTAAAATTGAAAATGCCGGTGGGAATGGAGAGGAAAGAAAACCCCAAAACCCAAGCTCTAAAACGGGCCCCAAAGAAACCAAACGAATGCAGTTCTCTCAACTCAACTCACGACTTGGGCGGCAGAGCTGCAGCAACGACAACTACAACTGCAACATGAAGAAATGCATGCCATACAGTACTTCATCGTGGAGCTGGCAATGGAAACCATTTGATGCCGCTTTAAGCCGCCCTGAAAGGCGTTCCCAAAATATTTACATTGATTTGCAGCTCCTGCCACCGCTGCCGCTTCCTCTGCTGCTGCTTTTACAGTTGGAATTCAAGTATAAATTGCAGGCACTTTATATTTGATGGGCACCGAGCGGAAATGCGCGTCACGTACCATGCCCGAGCAGCCCGTGCAGCCCTCGCACACAGACTCAAAAACCAACAGGCCGCAAATCAAAACGGACCACGAAGCGGCGTCGCTGCCGCAGCCCGAAAAAATAAAAGAACTGCCAAAAAGACTTCGACGGACAGAGAATACACTGCACAAAATAATGCATATTTGCAGCAATTTATTGTATAAAATATAAAAATATTTTTTTATAAATTTAAATAAATAAGCAAATATAAGATAAATAGGTTTAAATTTTGTATCTCTTAATATTTAAAATACATTTTTAAGGAATTAAAAGAAATACTTAAAATAAATTAAAACAAATCAATTAATATTAAAAAATAAATAAAATAAATTAATAATTTACCTATAATTTTTAAAATGTTAGATATATTTGTAATTTGTTAGAGTTTTATCTAGATAAATAAAATTCTAGTTTTAACTTATCTAACCCGCAGCTCATCAATACCGAACACATTCTACCCTGCCTTTTCTCACTGTGCATTGTGCTGTCAAAACGCGTCGCACGCGCAACTTCACCAACTATTTTGCTTTGCCCACCCCCTTCCGCCCCCCTGCACCCTCTTTCACTTTCCCCTTGCCAAATGTTTTTTGCTACTAGGTAAACGCTGCGAGGGAGGCCCCAACTAACTGATACAAATTTGTTACACGTACAGAACTCCACGGCTGCCTGTGACTGTGTGTGACTGTGTGTGCGTGTGTACGTGTGTTCGTTAGCCTAAAATCCGCGTTGGCTATAAGCCTGCTATTGTTGTTGTTGTTGTTGCTGTTACTGTTGCTGTTGCTGCTGCGAGACAAGCTAAAAACTAATTCGAAATTCATGGGCTCGATTTGCATTTTTGATTACTTGAATACACTACACGCAGTTAGAGGGAGAGGGAGAGCGACAGAGAAAGGAAAGAGATAAAACCTAGTTGTAGCATTGTCTTGGCCTGCCTGTGTACCACACACGCACACCCACACACACACACACACCGACACCAATACACACACAAGGCTGGCGAAACTAGGCAAAGGTGTGATATTTATATTTATGAACGCAAATTGTACGGCAAACGCTTGGGGAATTTTTCGTTAGTTTTAAGTAATTGGGCGCCATTTTTACGACAGAGACGGGACATGTATATGACATATATGTATGTGTGCGTGCGTGCATGATATGGTCACATGGGGCGCCTGGCAAAACACATAAATATTAAAATAAAAATAAAATTATAATGTATGCGTTATGGTTTAATTGGTTGCAGTAAAACGTGTCTATTGCCCTCTCCCTCTCTCTCTCTCTCTCTCTCTCTCTGTCTCACTGTCGCTCTATTTCTCCATCTGTCTCACTCTGCTGTGTGCATATAAAACGGGCAGCTTAACATTTTTTCCTTTTTTGTGCAGCGACTTTAATTAAAAGTGTGGGTTAATGTGGCTCAGTGGCAGCAGGAAGCACTAAATGGGGGAATAACAGAATGTAAAAGTTTTAATGCGGCAACAGGGGAATACGTATGCATGTAGTCAGGGGTGAGAGCGGGTGGGGGCTATAAAGTGAGCAGGTAGGCTATAAACATGGGATTAAGAGCATCATGCATGCAGGCAAGAGCTAAGTACGCACATATGTTGATGGCAGAGAAATTATGAAATCTACATAGAGTTGGTGTAGCTGGAAAATATGATGGAAAATTCTTCGAAACTCTTAGGGGCTGTTTTCAGCTATGAGAATTGGTAAGCAGCTGAGCTATAAATTTGTGTTAAGACATCTACACATCTATAAAAAGAGAACACGGTAAAAATATTATTCAAAATTATTATAATTCAGATTTGGCGCTATGCTTTTTTCACTATCAAATTTGATTAGCTTGGATAGTTCAATTATTTTATAAAATTATTTATTATTTATTTTCTTCCTTCTGCTCCTCAACTGTGCTGCTCTAGTCTCCATCATTCCAATATTTAATTATAATTAATTTATTTAATAAAATTATTTATTATAATCTACCTTTTTCTGTATACCACTAAAGTTATATTTATTATGCTTATGTTTATTTATTTTTTAAGGTAAACTTAAAGCAGGTTTTCGAAGCAAATAAATTTAATATTAATTTGAAATATTAAATAAAAATAGTTTTAAAACAATTTAAAGTTTACAATTAATTTAAATTAATTTACTAATATTTTTTCTTATATTAAAGTTGATTATCCTTTTCTCTTCTTTTGTAATACTAAATCATAAACTCAAGTATTTAAGTCCATTAATTTCCCTTTCTTTCTGTAATAATTCCTATTTATAACTCTAATATATACTTTTGTCTACTCTATATTACCATATAAACCCCTGTTCATTGCTTCCCATTTTTCAGGCACTTCACCTAAATGGAAATAAGTTCTTTGTGTGTCGAAAGCATTCAGCTTTATTGCGTAGGAGGTGCTAATTTGCCTTGGAATGCGCCACTTTCCATTTCACCTTCGCTTTGACTAATGCTGACAAATAACTGTATTAATTCCAGGCGCCAAAACTTTCAAATATGCCAAAATTGTCACTGCCATTGCCGCTCTGGGGGCCATCAGCCCCCAATGATAATTGTCTACGTGTTTGCGTGTCACCTGCGCATTACCAGAGGCCGCACCGGCTTCCACTTTTCACCCCCTCCAGGAAGTCAATGACTTAATTAGTCAAAAATTTCAACAATGTCGGCAATGTCTGCCAGGTCTAAGCGAGAGGGAGAGGGAGAGTGGGAGGGTAGGCAGAGCTGTCAAAATGTCATTGAAACAAAGCGAGGCGCAGGAACTAATGCTATATTAGCTGCTGCTCTGGTGCTGCCACATAAATTACATCAGACATTAACTTTTTGTGGCTGTCTGCGTGGTGTGTGTGTGGGTGTGTGTGTGCTGATTTCTGATTATTATGTCTTGGCTTTTTCTTGGCGGCAGGACACACGTGCCTGCCAAATGTCCTGGCTGGTTGCCTAATCAATGACCCTCATCACCGGCTGTCGTGGGCTTTAATTAAAGTTCAAACTGTCAAAGCGAACTCAAATTGAATTTTAATGGCAGCAGCGCCCTCACAATATGATGCCGTATGTAACAAGTACTTACGTGTGTGTGTGTGTGTGTGTGTGTACATAGTGCGGTCTCGCTTTAATTTAATCAATAGACAAACAACAAAACAAACAAACAACTTAGCCCACATTGGGAGCACACTCGAAAAGAGCGACCCGACGAGGAGGCAGCGCAGCGCATTGGCCCCGATTTGCTCTGCCCTGCTGTGGCCTACTTTCGGGCGCCCCGCTCACACACACACACACACACACACACACAAATACACACAGCACGCAGAGAGACACATATTAAAAAGTGAAAAATTGGCAGCTGAAATTTAAGCTGCAATTTATATGAATCAAAGCATGAATAAACGAATGAGTGTGTGCAGGGGATTAAGAGTGTGTATGTGTGTGTGTGTGTGAGCGCATGACAGTCGAAAGAACTAAATAGCATGAATGAATCGGGCATTATACATACATAAATAGGATACATCGCGCTATATAAATGTTTCATGAATCGTGCTGATTGTTTCGAGGCAGAGAAAAACATATATTGTCATCCAATTTTGATAGTATTCTCTTTGTAAAGAGGGAAGCTATAAAGCAGAGATTGATGCAGATTATATTGAGCATAGTATCAAAATATCAGTTAGGGATTTATTTAGCAATTCTACACTCATAACTTCAGCTGGAATATACCAGTTTTGATATCATCAAACTTTGCTACTCCAACTTGTTCGCAGTCGCTCTACGCTCTTTCAGTTACAACAATAAAAGGGAGATATCTGAAACTCTTCTATGACTTTTCAAATGGATTTCAATATTTTTTATTGATAATAATGAATTGCTTTCTGTCTGCTGTTTGCATGTTGTAAAACTTTGCAAATCTTTCGGCAAGCGTATCAACATTTCATCTGTGCTACGTGAAATCTCATCGATTTCCACTTTATTGTGCGAGTGGAAAACGCCCACTTTATGTTGCGTATTTATTGTTCGAGAGTGTGAGAGTGTGTTTGTGTGTGTGTGTGTGATAGAGTCTGCAGGTACTCGTACAATTTTTCACATTTATTGGCACTCGATAGCTTCGCACTTTTCATAACTCCATCGACAGTCGGACTGACTGTCAGTTGCGCATCCTTGACATGTGTTCTGTCTGCCTCTTACTCTCTATACCCGTCTCTCTCTATTTCTACCTTTCTCTATCTCTCTCTGCCTGTCAATGGGCGCATTGTCAATGTGCCAGCATTTTGTTTATTCATAAAACGCTCGCGCTCTTCCCATATTCCCCGCCTGCATTTTATGTGTCATCTGTTCGCTGCGTTTTGCACGTATGAAAAATAGAAAAAAAATAGAAAAAAATATGTGTAGAACTCGCAATTTATTTAGTTTTTATGCAAATCAAATTACACACAAGCAACAGTTTTTATTGCCGCTTCTGAGCACCGCTGGCCGTTTCTGCTTTCGGCCTTGCGAGCGTTTTTCAATTTAAATTCCGTTTGGCAAACAAATTTGCCGGCCATAAGTGCGTGTTGTCTGGCTGCCAGCAGTTTGTTAGAGGTTTTTTTAATTAATTGATTGCATTTTTGTGACAGGGCACAACAACTACACAGAGAGAGAGACAACTGAGAGGAGACATGGGAGACATAGATATTCCCTTGCAAAATGAGCAAAACTGCCAAAGGATACACCAAATTGATGGCAACAAAAAAAGGGAAAGAACTTGATTTAATTTAAATTCAAATTGCTTAATTAATATTAAACAAATCTAAAGCTCGTCTGCGACATATACAGATAGCATTTTGGTGTATTTATACTTATTGCTGTAACTTACAAGCCATAAAATCGGCAATTTCTCATCTAACTTCAGAACGGAAGAAAAGATGTTGCAATCTTTTGATTTTTCATTTCTCAAACTTGCAATGACAAACTTCAAATTAGCTGCAAACTAAAAACAACAATTTCGAAGCACAAACTACTCGAATTTATCAACACACATACACACAGAGACAATCATATAGAATGCAATTCTTATAGGCGAAAAATTGCAGCCGCATTTGAAGTTTGCCCACAAAACTTCACATATCATTTGTGTTTGTGTGTCTGTGAATGTGTGTGGAGTTCTTGGAAATGCTGGAAAATTGTATAATATACGAGCTGTCGACGCAGTTGACCAGAGAACTGTGTATAATATTCTGCTTGGCCTCGGCCAGCAAATTCTATGAATATGCAAAGTGAAGCTAAATGGCGTGTAACAAGCAGAACAAGAAGGAGGAGGAATGGTCTAAGAGAAAAGCCAAGAAACCTGAAGGAAAACTACTTTCGAAACGAAAACATATTAAAGACTGGCGCCAAGTTGATCAAATTGATGCTTGGCTTTTGGGCCAGCAGCCAAGCTGTTGGCAAATATCTCCACGGCGACGACGAAGAAGACGAGGACAACTCGGCGAATATAACTTATAAAGTTGCACAGCGAAAGAAAGAAACAGAAATGGAATCGCATGTGCAGAGCGAGAAAGAAATGAGAGAGAGAGAGAGAGAGAGCGAGAAAGAGAAGGGGGAAAGAGTGCAGCCAAACCGAAACAGAGCGCAACGGACACGTAACATGGATGGTTTTCACAATTGCTCCGGTTGTTATGTATGACAACAATAACAACAATTTCCAACTCCTGTGGGCCTGTCATGGCACAGTTCAATTTCGGAAAGGGAACACACACACACACACACAGACAGCCCGCAATTGATAGGAAAATACGTGAAGTTGCAGAAGTAAAGCTGGCCCCGCCTCCTCCTTCTCTTTTGCCAACTTTGCCAAATTGAGTAAAACTAATCGAAATTGAAAGAAAATCTGGTATTATATTTTGTAAAGATTTTTGAAAAAAGTATCTACAGTTGACAATAAATAAAAAGAATATACAAGGCAGATGCCGAATTGGTTTGCAAATAAAGCAAACTAAATGAAAAGCCTAAATAGATTTCGTATGCATTTTAAGGCTTAATAAAGCCAAACTGAAATAACTTGAAAAGTCTGTGAAATTTTCCATCTTTTTCAGCTGCTGACCCAAATTCGCAAGGTATTCCATAATTCAAGCCTGCCAGAGAAGTGACCAGAAACTGGTAACAAATGCGCTGGCAGCCAACAATCGAACATGGCCAATTGACACACATACCACACACAATACACACAATGTGCAGCACACACATGCAAGGGCAGCGCATATGTGGAACAAGTCAATGCGGTTTGTAATTGGCGACAGCAGCTGCATTAAGTTGTCCCGCTGTCTGACAGGAAACAACTGCGAATCCGTCTCCGTCTCCGAGTCCAAGTCCGCATCCTGCCAGTAGCTACTATGTACGAAACTCGGGTCAGCATTTGACATTTGTGTGCATGCAAATTTCATGCATCCGTTTCCGACAACTGACGGACGGAGAGTCGCCCAGAGTAAAGCGGGCAAAGCGGGCGAGGAGGGAGAGCTGGCAGAGCTGGGAGTGAGGAACGGGGAACGGGGAGGCATGTGAACGCCTCGTCGAGTTTTTGACAGACTTTGAGTGCAAGGCGCAAATGAAATATGCACCTAATTAGTGGGCGACCCTGTGCCATTTCTCAACCAGCGAGCATGAAGCACACACAAGGAGCCAAAGCCAAAGCAGAAGTGGAGAAAGTAGTAGAAAATTTTAATTATTTATGAAAACATGCAATGGCTGAAATGTCCAAATGGCCAAATGGCAAAAGGCGAACCAGAATTTTTCATTAGTGCGGGCGTCGAGTGGCCAAAAGCCCCGATGTTTTACAATATAATTGCGAACTCTGGCGAAGAACGATGGGCGACGGGCGACGGGCGACGGGTGATGGGTGACGAGAGGCAACGGCCAACAAAACTCTGACCTGACCGCTGCCACTGCGGCCTTGAGCTCGTACGTAATTTGTTTTAGCCGAGCTCATGCCAATCCTCACCCAGTCCCCCCACCCCTACCACTTCAGCTACCCCATTCCGCTTTCGCTTTCCCGCATCAACCAGTCCACGCCCGACCGCCCACTCCACCTAACGTCAAACAATTTTCAACATGCAAGGCAAAGAGCAGAGCGCGCGCACACACAGAGGACCATATAACATATAGTGCGGAGCATGTTTATGCATGTGCATATATCATACGGACCACGATATATTAAACCCGTGCACGCAAAGGCAGAAAGAGACCCCGAAAAAGAAAAAAGGGGAACACAAATAAAAGCATTTAAAAAACGAAAGCCAATAAAACATTGCCTACAAAAAGTTGGCCCAAACTGGGATACGCTGCGAGTCGCTGCAGCTCAGTGTGCGAGCGAGAGGTCAGTGAAAGTATTACGAATTGAAGGCCAGAACATGTTGGTAATAAATACACACACACACACACATGCAAGAGTGTGTGTTTCTGTGTTGTAAATGACGACGCTCTGCTTGGGCCTGAGCAACGAGCATGCATATAATTAGCTACGGTTCGTGGAACTGAAATGTAACTCTCTTAAGGCCTGGCGAAGGGGAACAGAAAAACTGTAGAAATTTATTAAATTTACTTTAATCTGGTAAAAGAAAATTATTGAACTCGATGTTCAGAATACTTTCACTTTCTTTGAGCTCATCAAACTTAATACTTTGGTAAGAAAAGTAGGCAAAAGTAAAGAAACTGCATAACAAACTTTGTCAGTAAAGAAAAAATTTTATTGAAAGTTTGTCGTTTGTTTTGGAAATTTTAATATGCCACTGAAGTCTTGAATTAATCTAAAACAGATTAATAAATCAACTCTTCTTTTTTGCCAAATAAGATAACTAAACTTTAATGTTAGTTTATTACTTTTTATATTCTTCGACCAATAGAAGTGGTTAAAAAAGGGAAAACTGACTAAAATTAATCATTAAAGTTAGATAGAAGATACTTTTTGCTTAAAAGGATTTACAAAACCATAATAATATGCTATAGATTTTTCAAGAGCCAGAAACTCTCATATTGGAGAAACTTCTAAGAAAAGTCACAGTAAGCCAAAGCTGACTAAGAATCAAAATAACATCAGCCCTGATATTCTATAAAAATGCCAAAAAATGCACGTTCTATTGCAGTCAGACAGTTTCTCGTTGTCTCGTATTATTCAGGATAGCAAGAAGGAGACACAGAAAGAAAAAGAGAGAGACAGAGACAACTACTTATGCACTTATGCAACAACTTGTGGGAGCAACGCAAGCTGTTGAAATTGTGCAACTAAATCCAACTAGAGCTCTCTCAGTGCTCAGGCCGTTGTCATAATGACCCCGAAAATGGAACAGAATGAAACACAATTCGAATGATAAATGCAACAATGTTGGCCCAACAATTTCCATTACAATATGTACAAGTTGTTGTTGCTGTTGTTGTGCACACACAAATTCTACACAACTAAAAGCCAATAAAAAGCCGAGTGTCGCTCTCGAAAAAAACCCTAAACAGAACCGAATCAAGAGAAACATTAAAAATAGAAGAGGCACACACACACACACACACACACACACAATCCTTCTCTGCTATTTGCACATGTTGTATGCAGAGAAGGCGTACGAGCGTGGGGCGTGGCAGGCAGAGGCCGAGGGCGGTGACTGCCCTTTTTGGGTCTCCCTCTCTTTCTCTGGCTTTAGCTCGAGCGACTGTTTTAGCTATTTTTATTGTTGCCGCCGCCATCGCCATCGCCACACACAGTTAGCCTTCAACTCTGTTGCCGCTGCTGTTGCTCTGCTCGTCGTATTGATTTTTTAGTTTGCTGAATTCCGTTGTAGACAAAACAGGCTAGGTACAAGGTTTTTTAATATTTAAAACCTCCCACCCCCCAGCCCGTGCCCGTGCACAGTTACACAAACACAATTCGGAAATGACCCAAATGCTTAAATCTCAATAAAAGGGCATTTGGTTTGAACTGTCAATCAGGCAGTCAGTCCGTCAGGCAGACAGTCCGTCAGTCAGTCAGTTGGTTGGTTGGTTTGGTTACTTGCTGGCTCGCTGAGTGAGGTCGCTTAGGTCGTTGTGCTCGCTTGGCGTTCTGTTGTTTTTAGTCGTCAACAGCAATTTTCTATGCCAAGTGTCATCGTATACCTTAGCCTTCCTGTCTTTCAGTCTCTAACCCTTTCATGCCTCTCACCTCCCCCTTTTGATTCGTCTTTTTCTCTGCGAAATTGTGTTAAAAATCGCATTCCTTGCTGGTTTTCTTTTTTTTTTTTGTGCAACGGAAATTGAAAATAGCGCCACGTTCGTGTGCCACTCTCCATTTTAACACTGCCCCGCTTTGCTGCCGTTTCTGCCAGTGTGTGTGTGTTGTTCTTGTTGCTGCTGCACAAAATGCTCATATGGCATGAAAATTTAATTGGAGTAAAATGCTGCTGCTGCTGCTGCTGCTGCAGAGAACTCTCCAAAACTAGTTAGCGTTGCAATAGCAGGCAAAGCAAGAGCAAAGCAAAATGCAAAAACTGAACAAATGGAAAATGGAAAATGTGAAAAAATGCGAAAAAGTGGCACATAGCATAAATCAACGTGAGTTTGTCGTGAGATTGAAGTGTGCATATGGCATTAGCTTTAACTATACATATATGGCATGCGAACAAATATATGTATATGCAGTTATGCACATATAAATGGGATTGAGAAATGCCAGGAAATATTTATTGCGCGTTTTTATAGCTGGCATCAAAGCGCGACACAAATGAATAACCAAATGAATACCCGTTCAGGTGGAAAGCACTCACAATGCAAAGGTTGCTAAACTGAGCGCATAAGAAATTGAACTTCAATAAAAAAGAATTTTAAAATATAATTGAAAAACTTTGAATATTTTTGGAAATGTTAACAAATATTTTATAAACTGATTAAGACACTTAATATATTTTCAAAATATTTACTCATCTATTTACACAATAAAGAAATGTCTTAGTCTTTAATCAAATAAAAAGCAGAGACAGCAGCAGGTGTTAATTGCCAAACCACCTACGGGCTACGCTCTGCACATCTTCTAATTTCCGAACTAAAGTTTTTTGGTTTTTCTGCGTAGGTCAGCAGCTTAATTAATATTTAATACGCTACTGTCACATGTGCATATTTTATGTTGGCTAAGTAAGTTTGTCATATGCCCTAAAAGCAAACATCAAACAAGTTCTGTCCACACTGCGTATGAGTTATGCATTATGTTCTTTCGTTTCCTGCTATGCTCTGTCTCTGGCTCTGCCTCTGCTCTCTGCTTGTTTGTGCAACGCATTACGACAAATATTTGCGCATTGGACAACATATTCCTGTTAGTTGTCAGTGTTGGTATGCTACGATGTTGCTGCTCTTGTTTGCTGCTGGTTTTTGGGTTTTTCTTGCCTAGTCGCCAAAAGGAGGTCACTCCGAAATCTAAGCCCTTAGCTATCCAAACAGCTGATGTCAGCACAACATATACTACAAGCCGATGTAGCTTCACGTGTGCCAGCGTCTCTTTCTCCCTCCTCTCTCTCACTCTTTCTCTCTCTCTGTGTGTGTCTGTCGTATACGTAACGTAGTTTTTTGTTCTTACTTTGATAAATCAGTCGGTAACGCTGCAGGGCCAGCAGCCGCACAAGTGTCTGACTAGTGAAGCGCCGGGGGGCGTGGGCGGTGCGAGCGGGCGGGCGAGGCACAAACACTTTTGGCTATGATTTATCAGCAATGCAGCCCGCAGGCACACACACACACACACACACACAAGAGTTGCTTACACAGTCGACGCTGGGCATAAATTAAGTGTTTATTTAGACAGAGAGCGAGAGAGCGGGTACAAGTGCGAAAGGGAGGAAGAGCAGGGGGTTGCAGTGGCGTCAGAATTTCAGTTATTGTTAGATTTTATGCATGCCAAACTGGTTCACAATAAATTTGCAGCTGCTTGTTGCAGTTGTTGTTGCCGCCTGGGGACCAAGGACTGCCTGCTGCCTGCCGAATGCCGCCTGCTGGACATACTCACAAATGTGTGGCCATATGCGAATGAATCGTATAGTTATTTTTATTCAAATGCCAGGCAAGTGCCTCAAGTACCAAGGTAAGTGAATGAAGAACAGTTAGTCAATTTAAATATTTAATTGATAAATTACCAATGGACTCTGGCCGAGTTTGTCAGCTGCAGCTATGAGAAATGGCGCTTGTGGCAGTTTAAGATATATTTAATTCACTCAAGGAAGTCGTAAATTATTTGGGGAATTAAGAAAAAGTTTAAGTTCGAATAAAGAAGAATTGAACATATTTTATTTGATTTTTCTCGTTATTTAATTTGCAAATAACAAACAATTTGATAAATTTTGTATACAGTATAAATGACAAAAAATATTATTAAATATTTTAATGCATAAAAAAGAAGTGTAATAAAATATTTTTTAATTTAACAATATTCTTAGGTTGATTTATATTTAATATTTATATTGTCGAAGTAAAGCAGTATCCAGTAATAAACTCTCATAGCTTTCACAAAGAAGAACAAAAAGTTAAAAAAAAATAAATAAAATAATATGCAAAAGAAATTATATATTGCAAAGAACGATCAGCCATAAGAAAAGCGCGTCAGTCTGTCTATAATTAAATTAAAGAAATTGAAAAAGAAAATAACTGCCATTTGCTCGATTATGTTTGAATCGGAAAAATGCGTTGTCAACGCGTGTAATAACTTTTTATAACAATCCATAAAAAAATGAAATTAAATTTTATAAACATTAAAAAGCGCCCACAGAGTGCACTATAAAAAGACAATAATCATCGGCAGAGTTGCCAACACACTCTCCAGTCGCTTCTGCTGCCATTGTATGCTGCAAATGTGTCACAGCTCCCACTCCAAAGCCCGCTTGCAAGCAATCTCTTAACACCAGAGCCCAGAAAAAAAACCCGACTTGCTTGAGTTTTTTATGGCAGCTTAGTCAAAGAGGCAAACAAACTGTGTCAAGCTAGACCACCCAAAAAAATAAAAGAGTAAGTAAAGCCAAAACAACAACAATGACAAATATTCAATACGTAGAAACCGAAAATAATACGCCAGATTCGCTGCTCAGTTCGTTGTCCCACAAAGCAGACACATGACCCGTGCGACCAGTCTCAATAAGCTTGCTGGCATGGCTGCAGCCGGCTAAGGCGACTGGCCTTGTATGTGTGTGTGTGTGTGTGTGTTGTGTCTGAGACTAAACTAAACGATAAACTTATAGAAAAGAGTCCACAACAGAGCAAAAACGATGCGCCACGTTGACAGCTGCTTCTTGCGCCAGCTCACGTAAATTCGCAAGTAATTCGCATTTCTCTGGCCTGTAGCATTATTCGCCTTTTCTCCTACATTCCCTTTGATTTTTCTCTCCACTTTAATATTTCTTTTTCACTTACTTTAACTTTGCTGAATTAAAGCCGCAGCTGCTGTTGTTGATGATTTTGCGCTGTTTTAAATGTTTCACTAAGGTTTTTGTTGTTCTTTTTCTGCGTGTTTTTGTTTCTAGGTTGCTGTTTGTGACATTTTGTCAGTGTGACCGCACAGCAAAGAATGCGACCTTGAACACATATACACTCGTTGTTACTGCGGGGCCTCGGGGCAGTTCGACCGAAACGGGGCAACAGTTCTATGGCACCGCTGCAGCTGCCCGCATTTGCCTTTGTGGCATTTTTAAAGCGTTTGCCAAGCAATTTACGTATCCTTGAGCGTGGCGTAGATAACGTACAATCAATAAAAACACACACTCACACGCACACGTAGACACTTACACATGGACACACAGCACCGAGACACCGAGACACCGAGCCACCGAGCCACGCACGTTGTAGCGGTCGCACGCTGCGTATACGTAACGCCAGATAAAATTTTGATCTGCTGTTTGGCGCAGCTGATTTTGGCATACAACTTTGGCTTTCAATGCGATTCGCACACACACAAACACACACAAATTCGCACACGCTATGCGTGTGTGACACACAAAGCAGGACAGACACAGAACACAGAAGACACAGCAATTTATGTTTTGGGCTTTCCTTTACTAGCCTTTTCTTTTTTTTTTCTCTCCCGTTACGCGAAAAGGTTATTGCGCGTGAGCTTCTGCACGTTCCGCGTCCTTGTTCGAACTACTGACGTTCAACGCAACGCGACGGCCACAACTCGATTCGCTGACGGGTCCTGGACGCCCCCGAAAGCAGCAGCAGCAGCACAGCAGCAGCAACGGCGGCAGCAGAGCCAACGCAAAGCTTTTGCGCCTCTCTAGTAACTGTTTCGCGCTCTCTCTCTCTCTCTCGATTCCATTCAGCGCCATCTGCAAAGCTTTTGCGCTCACGCTGCCTTTGCTTGGCCCAGGCTATACTCTCGCTCGCTCTCTCTCTCTCTCTGTGCTGCTCTCCGTTGTTATTCTCTCTCATCTGCCTTGCTGTGCTTCTCGTTTTTGTTTTGTTTGCCTCATTCGCAGACAAGGTTAACAACAAACGAAGCTGCATGGCGCCAACATGGCAAAACATATGATTTCTGTCAAATTTCAGAACATGCGCAATCAGATCGACAGCTCGAAAGTGTTTAGTAGGTTGACGGTTTGTTTGCTCGGTCAGCTAGCCAGTGCTCCATGTAGATGGAGGGGGGAGTGTAGGGTAGGGGGAATAAGCTGGTGGGGCGCTGCTGTCAGTTTGCTTAGGAGTATGAAATATTGCCCTGCCTTAAATTGACTGGTTAAGGAAAGGGAGAAGAGAAGGACAGGTCGAAGCTGGGAAAGTAATTTAGAACTTTGATATTTGCCATTAAAAAAACTAAGTATAAAATGATAAATAAAATATAAATAAATAAAAAAAATAAATGTTGCCTTTATATTATTATTAAAAATAGGTTTCATTTAATTTATAATTTAATTTAATTTTTAATATGTATATTTGAAATGCACATAAAATAGTTTTTCCATTGCTATATATAAATATTTTATTATTAGTATTTTTAGTATAAATACTAATAAAATACTTAAAAAAAATTTATTATAATTTTTAAAAAGGAAATTTTTAATAAAAATGTTTTTAAATAATAAATTGAATACATAATGTTGGAATAAATGACTGTATCCAATTCGTTGATAATCCTTGGTAATTTGTTGAATTTGCTATCGCAATCCTTGTAACTCGTTAGAGTACAGTTATGTACTACTTATACCTTAAGTACTCATATTCTGAAAACAATTCCTTCTTTTGTTAACTATAATAGGAACTTAGCAAAACATTTAAAAACTGCAACAAAAAGTGTTTAGAGTTCCATTTGATACAGCTATGCGCAGTTATTTATATTTACTTACACAGAAAAAGAGATAGAGAATAGTTTTTTCCCTAATCCATTTTGAAGTGATAGTTAGACTCCTAACGTTTTCTTTTTTCTCATGCGCGAATTATAGCCAAAAAAACATGTTTCATTTTTTTTTTGTGGGAGGGGGGGTAGCTGCTGGGTGTGCAAATCTGCTCAGTGTAGAGCGTGTTATATTTGTTTTGGCAAGCAGCTCGTGGCGGCCTCCAGCTAACCGTAATTGCTACACCTGGAACCGCAGGTTAACAGCTGCCAGCCACATGGCCAGAGATTCCGTTACGCCAGTCTAAACTAATATTTAAAAGCCACAGCATTTCGAAAAACCCCAACCGAGCGCCAATTACGCGTGTGCTACCCCAAAAAGTATGCAACAAAAACTCGACGCGCCAGTAACAAGCCCCAAAAAAAAAAGGAAGCCATGAAAAATACCGCAAGCTGACTAAAAAAAAAATCCCTTGAAAACTGCGAAGCAACTGCGAACTGGGCGAACTGGGAGCTGGCTGCAGCTGCAGCTGGCCAGGCTAGGGCCAGTTAGCCAGCTCTAAACCAGGTTGCCAACAAATTTCGTGCATATTTCAGAAAAGTTGCGGCATTTGCAACGTTGTCATCGTCGGCGTCGGCGTCGGCGTCGCTGTCGACGGTGCTTTGCGTTTTTATTTTGGGCAGCGCGTGAAAATCCGAGAGGTGACACTTGTCCAAATTATCTTGCAGGATAAACCAGCGCACTTAACGTGTTATCAGTGCAAACGATGCCGTCGTGTGCTCACAGCGCGGATGCCGGGGACAGCGAGTACACGCCGTGGATACCCAGGATACCCAGGACAGCGAGCACACACACATACACACACACACACACACACGCAGCGAGAGCTCCAACATGAGGCGCATTGTAATCAAACGCAGGCAGCTGCAACACTCGAGTAACAATCACACCGAACCCCCCTTCCCCCACTTCTGTCATGCAGTTGACTCCAAAAGAGTCGCAGGCACACAGTGAACCGGGGCACAGGGGCACAGGAGGCGTCAGTAGCAGCACGACGAGGACAAGGAGGAGTCATGCAACGGACGCCTGAGAGTGTGACCAAACCCACAGCTGCATGTGAGCTTGAGAGTGTGAGTGTCCGCAGTCGACAGCTGCCGCATAATACAAAACATACACTCACTCGGCTATGGCTAGAGCCAAGTTGGAAATGTTCAACATGAAAAGGAGTTATCAAGCTGACAGCAGGACGAGGCGTCGCGACGTGCCCGGCGCGAAATTATGACAAACTTCTGATGAAGAAAAATGCCGCAATCAAAAGTGGCGAGCGAAAGGAAGAGAGAGTGCAGGAAAGAAGGTAGAAAGGGAGAGAGAAGGATTTGCCATGTGATGATTTAATACTTTATACGTAATCTGTGCGGGGTTTTAAAAGATTTAAGTCAGCTATATAAGCCCTAATTGGCATTACATAGTGGTATGTTTGGTTTATAGTCACTTACTAATTTACGTGACATATTTTTTATGATTTTATTCTGTTCTTGATTTTATAAATTAATATCAGAGAAAAGTGTGTTTAATTTGTATTCTTTGTTTCACAGTTAAATAAGCTATGAAACCCCAGCCCCAATTCCCTTGAGAACTGAGTCACTAATCCCAAACACAGCCTTAACTAGCCCAAGAGTTTTGGCATTAAAGCGTTAGCGGCGAATGACAAACGCAAAGCGAAAGCCAAAACTAAATCCAAACGCAGCTAAGGGAGAAGCAGCTCAGCGACACAGACAGAGTTGGTCCTGCTGCAGGCACCTGGCAGCGCATGCTTCACGAAGCTTAACCAAAACAGGCAAAGAGGGTTGTCAACGGCTGTCAGATTTAGACTCAACATCTGCAGCCCTCCGACCGCCGCCGTCTGCAACTCAAATTCAAAAACCGAAAATGAATGCGAAACTCAGAAAAAAATTGAAGACCGACGCAGTTGTTGGCCTGCAAAATGAAGCGCCCCAAAAAGCACTTCAGCGATCATGCTAGGCAAAGGAGGAGGAGGTGGTGCTGGGGTTGGCCACTTCATAATGGCCGTCGATTAGCGCAAAAAAAAAACTTTCAACTTGAGGCGGCTTTGTGGCAGCTTTGGCGCACCTAAAAATGACTTTAAAATGTGGCCACAAGTCATTTGAAAGCGGCGGCGAATTGCTGGCACTGTCAGCAACCCCTGTCCCACCCCCCCATCCCCTCCCTCTGTTTGTGTGTGTGTGTGTGTGGACCAATTATGACAAAGTCAGCGCCAACTAATTACACATGAGGCCGAGGCCCCACACGATCCCCAACCCCGAAAGTTGCCCGTGTTGTTTTAGTCTCGAAACAGTCGCCAGTTTCGCTTTGATGGCCACATAAAAAACCCACCACAACAACAACAAAAACAAAAACAGCTACAATAGCGAATAGAGGAGGGGGAGGAGAAGAAGGTGGAGGAGGTGGGTCGAGCAAGCGGCATGGCACATAGGCAACTTAACCCGTTAACGCGTTAAAGAGCAAACGAGTGGTTAAAAGCTATGCCAGGATGCTTAAAGGGTGACGAGGTGGAGGCGGAGGAGGAAGGGAGACCGGTTGACTGGCTGCTTGGCTTGGTTGGTTGCCTGCCTGCCTGGCTGATGCTGTATGGCGACAGCAGCGATGGCAGCCAGCGCGCTGGACGGGCGGCAAGCGCCGTAGATGCCGCGGCGGGGCGATGGTGGAGGTGAGGTCGTCGTTTAGGGGGTGGTTGCCAAGTCAAAGACTTTTCGAGTGGACTGCAGCAGCACTGCAGAGGTTAAACACTAACCTGATGTCGGCAAACAACACCACACAAAAACAGAAACAGATTTTGCTGTAGAAAGCTGTGAGACTAATCGATACACTCACAAAGCAAGAAATGAAAGAACTATATAGAATATTACAGGTAATAATTTCTCGAAAATATGTATAAATATTAAAAAATATAAATTCATTTTTCTACATCAATAAAATACCAAAGAATTTATAAAAATATTTTCAAATATTAATTTTTCTACGAATTCTTTTGGGCTATTTTTGGAAATATTAAGAAAATTATAATCAATCTTATTATGTTCGTTTTTAATGATATTCTTAAGTAAGCTAAGTCGATTGAAAAAGATACAAAATTTTAACTATCCAAATAAGTTTTTAATAATACTAAAATGTAAAGACGAATAATTTTAATATTTTATTAATTAAGTTTTAATAAATATTCTTGAATATTTAAATTATTTTATTATATTGTATTTTATTTTATTTAGTCTGGTTTATATTTAAAATTTAATTTCAAATCTCCGCAGTATTTTCAAGCTAATATTCCGTGCGCAATTAATTTTTCCCCACCTTATCTCAAACACTATCCGCAATCAGAGCTACCCCTACCTGTTAGGGCATCATTAAAATGCCGCTGTTTATGCAAATATGTTTTGGACCTTCTCACGTTACGTTGCTACCTTTGTGTGTGTATTTGCTATGTTTGTGTGTAGTTTTAGTCACTGTGTTACGGTCGTGTTGGGCGCCCACGAAAATGAAGACATTTCAGAGCTGAGTTGAACTTTGCCTGAGCTGAAATTTTAGTTCAGTTTGTTTACCCCACGCCACGTTCAGTTAGTTTGTTTGTTTTGTTTCCGTTTTGGTTTTTTTTTTTCGGGCGGGTGGCAAAATTTAGGCAAGTTTCGAGTATCATCAGCATTTGCCGCTTTAAGGACACTTGGCGACATGCACGTGCAGCATGAATGCGGCAAACGGCAAGCGGCAGCAGCAGCGGCAGCAGGCGTGAAATATGAAAATATGATGACTTCTGGTGCATTAAAAATGTTTTCGGCAATGTTTTGCTGCGGGTTTTCTCCCATCTCACTCTCTCTCTCTCTTTCCCCCCTCTCTTGCCCCCTCTCTCTTTCTCTCTCTTTGCTACACTGAAATTATGTTGCCTGACTTCGCATGTTGTTGATGACTGCTGCCTGCTGCGGCGTCTGTGATGGCTTTTTTTGCGCCTTGCCTTTTGCCAGTCGCCTGTTGCCAGTTGATGTCGCCTCTCTGACAGTCGCATGTCGCGTCACCGACAACAACTACAACAACGTGCTCGGGCTGACGTTGATGAATAGCATCAACACTTTTTGGCCAAGGCAAAAGCTGCAGCAACGGTTTATTTTGCCGCAACTTTTCGCAGTTGCAGCAAAGTTTTTTGCTGGCATCAAAATGTGGCAAAATTTTCATATTATTAACTATCAAAGCAAACTGATTTGATTTGAAATTATCGAAGTAAGTTGCGTGATAAACTTTAGCTAGATTTATGTAAAATATTTATATAAAGTTATATAACTAAACTACAACTTAACTAAAGGTTGAAAAAGAAATATGGTAAAAGTTTAAATAAAACAAGAAATATTTTGAACAAATAAATTATTATAAAAAAACTACACAAATTTCAAAATACCAATGTTGCTTAGGCAAATATCAAACAGTTTATAAAGAATTTCTATTTAAAATTACATATCATAAATAACATAATAGAGAGTCCCCTAATTCAGCAATAGTTTAATTATTGTAAGCCACTTGAGATGCACTCTTAAGCCGTGTGTCTGGGGCAACAGCTTAGTACTTGTGCTGCATAAAGCATACGCCCCCTGCCGTCTGCCAGCTAAGCCATTCTTGTAAGCCCTTTTTGAGCTAACCCAAATGACTTTAACCCCAAAGCCTCGCACGAAGCCTGTCGACAGCGCATAAAACTAAACCAAAACTACACTCAGCTCAACCTCAAAACTAGCTAACCAACAAACCTTATTAAAATGCGAGCTACACCGCCCCAAAGCTGCCTGAATTTCTCAGCCTCCTCTCTTATCTGCTACCTGATGGCGTGCAGGCTCCCCCACATAGCCAATGCACGTAAGGAAGCGTATAATTTAATTAAATTATCTGGGGCAGCTGTAGATGCAAGCAGCATCAGCAGCAACGAAAAATGTGCATCAAAGTGCACTTAAATCATCAGCGAGGCACGGCGACACACACACACACACACAGAGAAAGAGAGCTCCAGATAGAAGGTTCCCCTTTCCGCCACTTCTCTGCTGCTTTCAAAATGGCGTTGGCTAAGTGCCGTTGCATTATAAGCGAGAGAAGCGAAGTGAAGTGAAGTCAGGCAGCCAACCAACCATCCGACCAGGCAGCCAACCAACTTTGTACTTTGACTTGTATTAGTGACCGGAAATGCAGCTTTCAGACAAGCAGCAGGAGCAGCAGCAGGCACAGCCAGGATCAGGGGCAGCACGAGCCGCCTCAATGACTTGCCAAAGTAGCAGAGTGCGAGAGAGGGAGAGCTGGAATGAGAGGCAGCACAGGAAGGTGCTAGGGCAGTCGAGTTTCCTTGACAAATGCGTATTTTGAGCATTTTTATTTATTGCAGCAGCAGCATTTGAATTGCAGTAGATTTATGAGACGACAGAGAATGTCAAAGGCGAACAACTTTGCGATATTTAAATAACAGAGGCAACTGGGTGAAAAATATTCGACTGCTGCATATTGCAAATAACCCGGAGAAAAAGCTCAAAGGACTTCGCTCAACTGAAGCACGGGATTCGGAAAGTAACTGCAGAGACAACAACAACAATTGAAGTCATCTCGCATTTCTCGCATTTGACTCTCATCTCATCGTTCACCTTGACACCGTTTTGGGTGTCACAGCATTGATGTCAGCTCCCTGGAGCTTGAGCTGTAATTGAAAGTCCCGCGGGAAGCAGGGGGAAACAATGCAACCAACACCCAAGGGAAGAGAGCATTGACACTGGCGGGGTACATTTTAATGTGGAGTGAAAGGATAGCATTATTAGAGCGAAAGTGCCAAAGAGAGGAGGAGGATAAAATAAAAATTGCAAAATATTAATATCAATTTAAATGACAATTTAAAGCACAAAATCTACTTAACAAACAATTTCCTGTTTCAATAATTTCATATAAAATTTATAATTTGAAATTTATTTTTAAAAACTACCATTATTTTCTGTGATGAAATAAATTAAATTTAGATAGTTTGAAGTGCCTTAGAATAAGTAGGTTTTATCATGTTTAAAGATAAACTAATTGCCCAAACTCCTTTTAATATACCAAATAACTTGCAGGGTATAAGCCCCATCATCTAATCCTTAACCCATAGCCATGCCAGAATATTTCTAATTTTTGCCGCCCCAACCTTTGTAAACATAAAATATATTTGAAGTGCCTATCGCAATCGTCTCCCTCTACCTCTTTCTCTCTCTCTCTCTCTCGCTCATGCAATTGGCTCGATAAGAGCTGATGCCCTCCATAATGTAATGTCGGAATTCATGAAAACTTAATTAGAGGCTTATTCGTGGCTCTGGCAGAGCGTCAACATTTGCATAACGCGTCTAATGTGCTCGCTGCACAGATACGACCAACAAACTCTGTCGCATTCCGCATACTGCCACGAATGGACTATCCCAACTCGGCTCTCTGTGAAATACTAAAATTAAATGAGCCGAAATTAACATAAACAATAAAGCGATAAGCGACAAATTTGCAAATGCCAGCAAATTGAACAACTAATTTGGTTGGACAGTTACAAATTCATAAGTCGCTTAGCGACAGCCCACCAAATATACCCAACAGTAATTGAAATGAGTGTGTGGCAGAGAGTGAGAGAGGGAGGGGGCAGCTTTTATAATGCAAAACTAAATTAAATTAAAAAATAACAAATTTAATTAATTATTCAATTTTGATTATATTTTCTATGCAAATTTGTTTAGCTAGGAAAACAATCAACAACGCATTAAAATCTTGCTATAAATCTCAATAGTCTGGATTAGCCTTATAATACAAAATCATATCGAATCGGATGCTGATTCTGATTCTGCGAATCGTATCAAGAGAAAGTCTCAACGATGTCGCCCCACGTGGCTGTCAAAGAACACTTTGGGGTTCTGTTTTCACTTCTCTCTGCACGCGCTCTGCTTTTCTGTTTGCGACACCGCCGATGGCCCACAGAGATTCACAGAGTTCCTATGTAAATAAGTTGTTAATTAATTTCGAAACGCTTTCGCTATAAATAGAGCACGCCCTGGCGACAGGGTTCAAATCGTGTTGCTTGTAAAATTTAATAAACTCACGAGACTTAATTAAAATGAAATTAATTAACATTTCTGATGTGTCGATGTCGTTGCACTTAAAGCTTCTTTTTGTTGTAGGGACGGGTTGTCTCAATTCGCACAGCTCCACGCGGCGTATGCGTAATTTGCAGCATATCATTGCGCATACGCCACATTGTCCGTTGTGCGCGTGTAAGATTTGCATTAATTTCGTAGCTCAAAACTTTAATTTCTTTCACTCTATCTCCCTAGTGCGCTCTCTCTCTCTCTCTCTCTCTCTCTCTGTTTTTATGTCTCTGGCGCTTTGTGTAATTTATATGCGCGAAAAATGTTTGTAAACTTGCTAAAGTTGCTGCTAGCTGCCATCGCTGCCGCCTCCGCTGCCTCTGCTGGAGTTGGTGGCGATTCTTTTGTTTTCCGACTGCTTCTAATTAAAAACAAAAGTTTTTTAATCTGCTTTATGGCATAAGCAAATAATTATTCACAATTAACTTGCACAAAAGCAGACAAACATGTCATAAGTTCGTTTTCCTTTTCTTTTCCGGGAATATTCAACCGCCAACGCCGGCGGCGCATGAGACATCTGTGTGGGTAAAAGATTTGACCAAAGCACTTGAAATACGAAATTTAATTCAATTTTTATTAAATTGTATTTAGCAAATTAAATATAATTCAAATACAAAAATATATATAATTTACATGCCACTTACATGAAGTTTCCTTAGCTAATTTCACTCCAAACTGTCTGAAACGCCGCTGAAATTGTACACGGGAACATGCAGCAAAAATACCAAGTCTGCATTTCTGATTAGCCAACGTGTTGGCTGCGGATTTGCTGCTCCATCTGCTACGCCACGCAGGGCCGAAAGTTATGCGCCGCTGCAGTTGGCCCAGTTGGCCCTGCTTAAATATGTAAACAATCCATTAACCAGAAACTTAATCAATTGAAACTAGCTTGGAATTGCAAATGCAGCAGAGAGGCAAAGTCGAGCCAAATGTAAACGCAATCTTGCTCCCTGGACAGACACTTGGATAAACCATTCACTTCATTTCCAAAGTGCCCTGGGACCCTCTGCTGTGAGTCAGTATGTGTGTGTGTGTGTGTGCCGATGATTGAGTATGTATTTACCAAAGGTGCGTAGACTCGTTTCTGTTATTGGCGTATCTTTTGACCAAAAATTCAACAGTTGCACTGCAACTGACTGTGGCAAAGTTTTGCAGCCCAAAGAGTAGAGCAAAGTCTCAAACTGCTTCGCATTCGTTTTGCCATACCTCGTTGGGTAAGTGATAAGTTTTCTGATTTAGAATTGCAGCTGAAATTGGCTTTTAATTGTATTTCGAATCTTTGGACTCTCTGAGCTCTTCTGGGCCTCTGTAAATTTGCTGCCTGCCAAGTGATGATGAAAATTAACGAGATCTGCAAGCCGAATCTATATTGACTATCTGTCTGAGGTGTTAAATTGGGTTTCTTGATGCTTGAACTTGTGCAGATACGATGTGCACAGGGAAATGCAAAACATTGGAAAAGTTTCGTGTTCTGAAATTATCAATTGATGCTCAATTTCCAAGGGCTTTTCAATTCTGATTTGAATTCATTTTCTATTTTTCTTTCAGAATTTTGAGGGTATTGTGTGGTAAGATTTTTATTAAAAATTTTGGAAATTACTTAACAGGATTCCTCAAATGAAATTCTATTAGGAATAACTGGCAAAATGCTTTCAAAATATCAACACAAATTAAACTCTTTATCCAGCTTTCACTAATCTTCAAAGAAGCAAAACAACTCATCTTTTGAATCCTTAAACTCGCCTTATTCGACTTTTACTCTTATTCGAAACGAAGTTTTAAAAGTAAATTGTGTTTTGCTCGGAATTTATGTGCGCAAATATCAAATGTGATCAACTTGAAAACATATTGGAATGATATAAGAGCCGTAACGTAAATTAATGCTATCAGAATGTATGATTTATGTGGGTGTATGCGGGTGCTGTGTGTACGTGTGTGTTTCAGTGTGTGTATTTGAGTGTGTGTGGGTGTGTGTGTGTAGGAGGTGTGTTCTCAGCAAAACGACAACGGCAGCAGTTGTCGCTTCACACATTAAAATATTACAACATGAACTGGAAACATGAGCACACGACTTGGATACACACACACGCACACACTCACACACACACTTACGCACATACGCAAACAGCAGCCAAATTATGATGTGTCAGCACACGCACACAAATACACATGCTCGAGCATAACAACAACACTCGAGCATGTATGCTACTTCGGTGCTCTCATATTTTGGTAGCTATAAATAAACTAAATTGCCAAAGTCGACTCGGCACTGCTAAAAGCTGAAGTCGCTGTCGCAGTCGCAGTCGCAGTCGCAGTCGCAGTCGACATCGACGTTAACGCAGGCATCGGCTTAACAGCAGATTAAACATAAACGTACGATGGGCGGCACTGCACGCCCACATTGTTATATAGCCAGAGAGAGAGAGAGAGAGAGAGAGTGCTGTTAGTGTTCATTAAGTATGCACATTATGCCCATCCGCCTCCAACTGCGACTCCTTCTTGGCCTGCCTTGGAGCTTCAATCCAGCAAGTGCATAACTCAAGCTGGTCTCGCGTTTCCACACCTGCGTGTTACAACTTGGTCCATCGCTCAGCTCGGCTAATTGATTTGCCCTCAGCACATTACTCAACATAATGACGCGATATTCGATATAGTCCTCGACTCGACTCGGCTCGGCTCGTTCGATTTAAGTTTGTTTTAGGGTAACTTAAGACCGAGCACAGCAGCAATCGAATCAAGTCTCAGTGCCTGCCAAAAGGCCGGGGCTGTCAAAAGAAAATCCCTTCGAGCTGAAAATTTTGTAGCCCAAATGTTAATTGGGCTCATGACACTGCACGACGTCGCATAAATCATCAAAATGTTGAGCCAATGCAACGAACAGGGCTAAAAGGAAAATCAAAAAGAAGCGAAAAAAGAAATTATAATAAGCAGCATGAAGCAGAGGACCAAAACTGACCGGACCAAGCGGAAAAGTCTACAGCGCGTGGGCCGAGAATTTTCCTCGTTTTTCTTTCTTTTTTTGGCGACGCCAACGGACTAACGAAACGTAACGGAGAACGCGAAAAACTTCAAAAGTGAGAGAGACAGAGAGACAGAGATCCTTGAGTTTTGCGAAGGGTATACTGAAAGCTGTAAATATGCTAGACAATGGAAAGCAGATAGAACAGGAAACTATAATGAAATACGCTCTATTTCTATTTCTATATAACAGAAAATGCCTACTATAAAATGTATAAATCTGTTATATAAATATGTGTCTCGATTTATAAACAATTCTTATTAAGAAGAATTTTTTTTAGAAAATTAATAAATATATAATATAAAATAAATTCAAAATAATTTTTAAAATATATAAAAAAAATTATAGAAATAAATACATGTATAATATGTTTTTTTCTCCATACAGAATACGTAAATTTGATTTGTCCCCACATATATAGTAGTTACCTTTTCTAATCTGCTACCCCCTCTACTATTTCTCGTTAACCTATTATCCATCATTATTATTGATTACATTTATAAAAGATCTACCAAAACTATTGGCCCTTTTACTTTTCAATGCAAGATGCTTTCTCAAGAATTTTATATACATATATTATATTTTTAATCTACAAATTTATTAATATTTTTTCTTTATTTACAATTTTTCATATATGTTTTATCCTGTATTTATTCATTGTTTAGTTTAGTTTTACTCTTTCTTACATTATCTTTATTTATTACTTTACTTTACATCTGAATACTTTCCTTCTCTATTATCCTGCCACTCAATATGCTCTCTTGCGACATCCTTTCTCTTTCGATATGCCTCTCATTAAAGCGAACTAATCTATCCACTTAGCCCCCTCGGCGCATCGAGCTGTCTTTATGCTTGCCTGGCTGGCTTTGGCCTCCTAGGCGCCCCTCCCAGAATTATGAAGTGCAGTCGATGGAAACGGGGGTGAACTTTAGTTCTGTGGAAGTGCGCGAAGTGAAATGTTCGTACAACGTAAGTTAAGCAGTTTTACATCTTCAAGCAGCATGAAATTGATTGATGGCATTCCCTGCGCGAGGGAAAAGGAAAAATGAAAAATGAAAAATGATTTGTGTGATCTGCTCGGCCCCACTGGATTATGGTCATGAGTTGTGGCAGACCACCTGAAGGGCGGGATGTAGTTCACGCTTAACCTTATGCAGTGTCACACGCAAAAGCGACCTCGGTTTGAGTAAAACCTACGGCCTCTGTCAGCAAAGTCAAAGTTAAGTAGGCATTAGGCTGAGAGAGAGAGAATCAAACGCAAACTGAGATATGCATATAAACAGGCATAAGGACACTCAAACAGTCAGACAGAGATTTCCGTTGGCCTAGACTAGGCAAAAATGGCAGCTGATTGGCTTCCCGTTTAGCGACGAGGTCAGGCCTGCCACACCAGCAGCGTGTGGCAGCCACATTTGAATGCGTCGCTCTGCTTTGCTCTGCTAAGTTCAAGGCCAGCGCGTTTTTGCCCCTGGGCTGCTTTCATGTTAGGTAGCATAATTAATTTTCGTTTAATTGCCAGGCGCTAGTTAAACTAACAAGCGTGCAAAACACACGACTTCACAGTGTGTCCCCAGTTCCCTTTTCTGCCTTCTGGCCCTCCCTTCGCCCCTTGGCATTGCTTGTGCTTGCCTGCCTGCTGTTTCGTCCGTCGCTTCGCCATGGCCGGCAGCATTTCAATTAATTAATGTGCCAACATTTGTGGGCGTACGCAGGCTTGGCGGCTGCCTCAGGGAGGTGGGGAGCGAGGAAGCGAGGGAGGTGCCTTGCCTGTGTGACAGCGGCAAACACAAGTTAGCCTACATATAAAGCGAGAAATCAAACATGGCAGCTGGCACCGTGTTTGGGTGTGTGTGTGTGTCTGTGTGGGTGACAGAGAGCGAAGATTCGACAGTGCGAATGAGACACAACACTGACGGCTGCTGTGCCCATTAATGTGGGCGTGGCTGGGACTGGATCTGAGACTTTGTGTGTGTGTGTGAAAGCGTTAACGACTTCCGATAGTTGCAAAAGTTTACGCGTCCCTCGCCTGCCCGCTGCATTACCCATCCCTGGCATGCGCGCGGCATCAACCTAACACCATGTTTCAAAAAGCGCCGCAGGAAATGTCTGATAAACTAAAAAAGCAAACACACATGAGTGTAAGTAGCAAACGAGGGGCGTGGCAGGAGTTTGCTGCGAAAGTTTTTGGGCAGAAGAACGAGATGAATTTCAGTTTGTTGTAGACAAAATTGTATAAACCTAAGTCAAAATGAACTCTTATTAAACTAATTATAAAATTGTAATAAAAAATAAATTAAAATTAAATAAATAAATTTAATCTAATTAAAATTTAATTTAATAAAAATTAAAACATAATAAAAAGAAAAACATATAAAATAATTAAACAAAATAAATTATTTCAAGGAATTTCATTTTAATTTGTGATTGTTAACAAATTTAACAAAATATAAAATAATTAAATTTCAAATAATTTTCAATAAAAAAAATCTAAATAGATTAATTTCATTCAATCATTTATTTATTCATTTCTCAACTAAAATCTTCACAGCATTATTGGCACAAATCCTCCCAGATTATCCCACTTAGTTTTCAATCCACCCACTTTTGAAATTAAACACACAAGCAAAGATTACAAACACGCCCACACAAACGCATAATCACATGTGTGTTTATGTGTGTCTGTGTGTGGGTGGCTTAGCGAATGGATGTTGTGCTCATTATATATAATTGCAACTGTTTGAAGTTCTCTCTGAGGTTGCCTCCCTACTTCTCAGACCCGATTGCTACTTCTGCTGCTGCTGCCTCTGTGACTTCTGGTTTGCACTCATATTTCTCTCGCTGTGTGGCCACTGCTGCCATGGCCACGGGTTATGTGTCGTAATTTGTAATCTTAAAAAGGGGGCGGCATGGAAAATTTCGTTATCGTTTTAATGTTTGTTCTTAAATTGCCAAAGCAACGCGTTGAGCACAGAGCGCAATGCAGAAGCATCAGCAGCAGCAGCAAACCGCACTCGCTACAAAAGAGCGAAAAGAGTTTTATGCGTCTATAATATTAAGTATTTTTCCTCAGCACACAAGCTGTACACATATGGTATGGTATATATGTGTGTGTATGTAGCATATACACGTGCAGTACAAATATGTCTAGACACAGGTAAAGCCAGGCAGAGTTGAGTGAACTGTACGAAGCTGAGCGCAAAGCACGCGCTCTTCCCTCTCCACCCCCCGTAGAAAAAATACCAAGCAAAAGGCGACTGCATGCTACAAAATATTATATTAGCAAACAAAAGCAGCTGCAGCAAATACATAAGACAAACACACACATACACACATACGCACGCACAGAGCTGCCTTCTATGGCCAAACACAAATATTCCGCAAGCGCAATGCGTCGTATACGTAATACGTGTGGCAACAAAATTATATTGAAATTACAAAATGCTTATGTCGGCAAGTGTCTGCAAGATTGTGTAATTACTAAAAGGGGGCAAACGACTTAAGCGTCTAGCCATGTGTCCATTATGCGAGCACTTGCGGCTGCATCACGCATACGCCCAGTGGTCGCCTTAATTTGAGTTGAGCTTATTAAGAGTTTAGAAAAATTTATAGAAAATATATAAACTATAAAATGTGACTATGTTTCTATTCAAAGGTCGCTCTATTTCAATGTTCTTTTCAGATTATTGCATAAGCGAATTACCATTTCGAATTTGCCCTTCCTCTTTTCGTTTCCCTCTCCATCAAGCAATAATACCTTCACTATTCAAACAGGTTAGACAGCGATTTGACAGGTATTTTGTTAAGCCCTTGCACGTTTTAAAACACACACAGACAATCAGAGCTCGCATACACAATCACAATCAATAGCTGCCAAAAGCACAAGCTGCCAATTGAGTTGAGCAGAAACCAACGACAACGGATGTGAAATGTGGACTATTATCATCATTACCAGGGCCGTCAGGCAATGCTGACATATTGCCTGGCTCACGTTTCGCATTCAGCCACAGCGCAGTACAGAGTGTAGCTCATTAATGCTTCCGTCTGCCATGTTGCTCTTTCTCTCTCGCTCTCTACACAGTGTCAGCCTGTGTCTATTCGTCTCTCAGTCTCTCAGTCTGCCAGTCTGCCTGTCCGTTGCTTCATCAGTTTTGTCTGTGCATATTCTTTCTGCACCTTTTTACGCTCTCGTTACCTCAACTTCTTCAATTATTTGGTTCGCTTTCAGCTTTGGCATTGAATAGAATTTAACGCTCATTGTTTGGCCAGCCCTCGCTTACGTTTCCCTTTCCTCCTCTTCTCTCCACTCCTTGTCGTCGTCCTTGTCGTGGGCGTTGCTTTTGTTCAGCGCTAATTAAAAGAATTTTTCAGCAGGTGTTTGCGGTTAGCCCTTGCCAACCCGATTGCTGCCCCTTTCTGCATTGTGCTTCGCAATGCCAAAAGATGTACAAATTTTTGCGTATTCTTTAGCTTCACACGTTTATTTTTAGCCAGCTGCCTCTGCTAATTGAATATGCATTTCAATGGCATAATAATTCGCCATGTCTTTAATACGGAAAACCCCTTAAATGCCAATGGGCGCTTCACGTATGTGTGTGCAAATTGTTTGTTGTTCGCCTTTGCCTTTCTTTCTTTCTTAGTTTAATTTTTTATAACTTTTCTCTTACTCCTGCCTTTTTGTTCGCTCTGCTGCGCGTTGGCCCAGAAAATGTATTTTTTTGTAGGCATTTGCATAAAGTGCTTTTCAAAGCAATGTGGCAGTAAAGCAAATAAGAAACAGCGGCGAAAAAAAACGAACGAATCGGCGGTTTTTAAATGTTTCCTCATCCTCCCATCCGCCCATGTAAGTTCCGCTGTCGGTGTCTTTGACAGCTAACGAAGTGTAAATATTTGTACAAAAGCGCCCGATGTGCTTAGCACTTGGCTGCATTTCATGGCGATGTAGCCGAGACATGATATATTTGTAATTGGTTTTTCTATGTAAAAGTACTCAGTGCCTCTAAAGTTAAAATACTGGGAATTGCGATACAAAGAAATTTTGCAAACATAAATATCAATTGTTATGTGAGAAATAATGTTCATGCAAGTTCATAAGTAGGCATAAGTCAAGGGACGAGAAGAAAAATCCGAAGAAAAGTTTCTGTTTATTTTAGGAATTTACAAGTCTGAAAAAAATAAAGAAAATGAGATTAATAAAATTCAAGTAAAATCAAACTTTTGAAATATGTCAAAAGTCCTTTAAACAATACAATATTATATTAATTTAAATTTGAAAAATTACTATTAGTTTTCAATAATTTAAATATTGTATATTTAATTTTGTAATAATTTATATTATTTAAAAAAAAATACTTATGCTGTTTTTATTTTATTTAAGTAAACTTAATTTTCTTTACATCACAATATTTCTATTTATACCCAAAAACACTAAGCATAACTTGCAGAATTTCTTAACCTTCACAAAGCATATTTAATAAAAGAAGACCTACTATAATATTCAAATCCTTGCTATACTCTCCAGCCAAAGCTTCTGAAAAGTGCTTCAACTAAGCTGCTAATACTATAAAAAGCAACTTTACTCTTAACTCGCAAACGGAACTGCCTATTTCCCATACGACCACTTGTTCATAAAGCTCAAAACCCTTTTAATTTTCCGCACTAAATCACAACTCGGTCCCCCATCGCATTACCCACTAAACCAACCCACACAGTGGGGAGGGAGTAGAAAAAAAGAAATGCCATTTTGAAGGTAATAAAATTAAGTAGAGTTTCCCAAAAACCCAACGTCATCGCCCGAATAAAACACAAACAATTTTTGAAGAGTGCCGGAAATATTCAAGCGACGACCCTACCGCCCTCCCGACCACAATCTAGTCAGGTGTTTGGGTCAACAGTTCAACGTACGCTCTGCGATAACTAAAATAAAGAGACTAAGATAGTTTGTGTCTGTGTGTTCGGGTGTGTGTGTTTGCGAGCTGTGGCACAATAAATTATTTTTAAATGCAGGCCTTGAGTTGAGTCCTCGGGGTCCTCACGCTGCCACAGTCATGGGTCGAATGTGGCACAACTAAATTGTGAAACAGAGCAAAACAGAAACAATGAAATTAAAAAAAGGAACTCAAAAGGGATTCAAAAAAAAAAAAGAAGAGCTGTGCAGCCTGACAGTGCGTTGAAAAAGCAGCTACTTCCAATCAGCAAAAGAGAAAGAGAGCGCAAAAGCCCAGAGAAAGAGAGAACGAGCAGTGCGCAAGCGTAAGCAAAAAGCTTCTCCAAGAAAAAGAGAGGGAGAGAGAGCTCGCACACTTTGAAGCACGTGTTGAAAGAAACGACAGACAAAGCGTAACAGCACAAAACAAAGCTTAGAGACAAATGCGGAAAGAGCGAGAGAGACAGAGAGAAGTGGAGGAAAAAACTATGTTATGCTATAAAATGTGATACGGAATGGAAACATATGACAGCTGTCATGTTACAGCCAGTTCCAGCTGCAGCACAATGAAAGTTGGGTTAGGTTGTGGAATTGTAAGATTAAAAGACAGAGAAAGGGAGAGAGAGAAACGGAAAGCGGAAGAACTTTTAAGCATGCCGTCGGATGGGTCGTCGGAATGCCTGTGATGTGGCGGAAGAAATGATGTGGGATTAACGGATACAAAGGATTATAAAGTTGTCAATGAATAACGGAGCGTAGATAAGAGCTGCCGAATGCCAGTACAAGTCGAGGAACTCTGTGAACAAATAATGGAGCAAAGATAATGCACAAGAAGAAGCTGCAGTTATTAAAAAGCGACAGCAAGGTAGATTTATAGCGAAAAAGAATGCATAGGAATGAAAGAATAGAAAAAATATTTTATTTTTACATCTTTGAAGTCTTAAACATTTTATACAAGCCAAAATAGGCAACCTTAACTGCTATACATTTTAAAATAATTTCCAATTCCCCTCGTAACTTCAATTTATTGAATTCCATAGAAGAAAGAGAAACGTAAACCCTTCGTAAGCTGACGCAAAATGTAATTGAAGTGAGCACAATTTCGAGGAGCATATGATAGAATTACAAATTACGATCGCATGGCCGCGACACCCTGACAACAGTTGCCAAGCTCATAGCATACTTTACGGCGCGCACACAGCGACAACATCTGCTTGGGGGCAGGTGGTGGCCTCAGAGAGAGAGAGAGAGAGAGAGAGCAGCGCAGAGAAATGCGAACGATTTTGCATTTGAAACCCAAATCGAACGGGTTAAATGACGCGTAAAGTGCCAGCAGCTGCACGCGCAGTGGGGGTCAGGTAAAGGGGGAAGGAAGGAACAGCAGAGAAAGCAAAAAGAGCAGAACAGATGGCAATATGCGATGCGTTTGGGTCCTGCGGCGCGCTAAACTGGAGACACAATAAACTCTGTCACGAACATAAACCTGAGCCGATGCCTCGTCTCATGCCGGCACTGCCAGTGACATTGTCACTACTGGCACAGCGGGGCGAGAAGCCGATGCACCAGGGAGTGGGAGACAGGGAGAGGGGGGAGGGTGGCGTAAAATTGCCACAGCGCTGCTGCACTGTGACCACAAAATGCATGTCAACCACAGCAGCAATGGGAAATGCAACAACTACAGCAACAGTAACAAGCAAGGGGAAAAATAAAAACAAAAACAACAACAACAACAAAAGGGAAACAGAACAAATTAATATTTTATAACTTAATTAAAAACACAACATAAAAAGGTCATATAAATATATGAAAATATATAAATGCAGAGCGACAGGCAGCATGCAGAGTGCAATGCGCTGCTCTGAGGTCAGTGGCAACTTTAAGTTGGTCGCGTTGGCCGTTTTCATTATTCATACGCCGCGTGGCACGCAACGGTAAAACGTTCCTAGCGTAAACTCTGCACAGTCAATTTAATTTTAATTTACACTTCATGCATAAAAAATAAAATGCACGCACAGCAGCGCCGCGTCGCAGCATCGCCTCTTCGTCGTCGTCGTTGTCATCGCCGGCGCCAATTGATGAGCACGACGCACGACAAAAAGCTGATAGCTGCGTTTACTTTAGCCTCGCCTTCATTGTGCAAGTGCACAATATTTATAAAAATCGCTTCCCGAACAAACACACACACACACACACATGCCCCGCCCCTGTTACGCCTCCTGTTGCCCATGCCAGGCCATTAAACACGGCACACCGCGCTGCGGTCGCTGCGATTGTTTGTGCAAATGCGCAACGGAAACGGGATACGAGTATTTTATAGACTAAAGGCAAGCGGAAAGAGGAAGCCAGGACGCAACTGTCTGCGAAAGGGGGAAGTGGCAGGGTAGAGCGTTAAGGCGTTGCGAACTGCAGCTCGCATCGCTTTGTCCATGTGGAGGCTGCAAGGCAGACAGAAACTTACTCAGTAAATTGAAGAAATTAATTATTTAGAGAAAAAATCTAACATAGCTTATCGATAAGGTGCATAGCTTTAAAAAAGAACTGATTTAATTTTAAATAGAATTTTATTTGATAATTTTATAATTATTATTAGAATTATAAAAATATTATAAAATTTATATAATTAATAATAATATAAAATTATTTTTTGAAGAAATATAATTAGTAATTTTGTATATTTTCCCATCATTTATTAGGCAGGAATTACTAACTATTACTATATGTTTTATTAGATTTTTCGCATAACGAAAATAACAATAATTTAAGCATGTACAGCTTTCTCCTCTCCTTCTGAAACAACTCTCACTTATTGCTAATCCAACTGTTTTAAATACCCCATCCCTTTGCAACCTCTTCATATTCTCGAAATATTTACGGTTAATCAGAGCAAGGGAAACGTATTTGAAATGCCCAAACAATTAACTGAGTCCACGGACTAAAGCATGCAATGCTAGGCAAATCTACAGCCCGGCGTGCACATCCCCCTTCTCCTCCCACTCCTCCCTCCAACACTATCTCCTTATTCGCTTGCACTTGCACATCCATCAAATTGTTGGCTTGTGCAGCCCGGAAAGCTCTAAAATCCAAACAATGAAGACAACGCAGTCGACTGAATAACGCACATGCAACGAAAACATTGAAGTTGTTATGTTATTGTTACTACGGGCTTGTACCCTGTACACGAAGGAGTGGCTCGTTGGGGTACAGCAGAAAGCTTGATACTTGATCAGTTTCTTTCATTTTTTATACAATTCTTCAAGTGTTTCAATTATAATTATTTTATAAATATATTATTATATAAATATGTTCAAAAACCCTCATCAAATCCATAGATTAATTCCTGTTTAATGTGGATAATCTTCTGGAGCTTTTCAATTACAGGATATCTTAACTGCCACTCAATGTTCAGCGGAACCTTTTCTCTTGTTTGTAGTTGTTGTTACTGCTGCGACCGCTGCATAAAGTAAACCAGATGACGGTTTGTTGTAGTCATATACAGGTTCCAGTTCGGAGGTCATAAACAAACCAAAATCGTAGGCAAATAAACGTGAACCAACTGCCGGGCGACCAGTTAAACACAATCGACCAACACTTGAGCTGATTGATGACCCCCAACGCAATATTGAGAAACTGAGTAGCAGTAAAGATCGAATTCCAGTAATTTGAAACCTTTCTCAACTCTGCAGAAGATAGAACATTTTAAGCAATATTATAGAGCAACACTAAGTCAAGTTTCATTAGGTTGGCTATGAAACTTCGGAGAAATTTAGCAACCAAAAAAAAAAAATGAATGAAACTATATTCTAAATTGTTATTTTAGGGGGTTAGCCAAATTTGTTTTTAATCTTTAGTTGGAAAAAAAAATGCTTGCTTGTACCACGGAATTGTTAACGCTAAGATCATGGTTTGTACAAATAAAATCGAAAGCAAAGAGACTCTAAAAAAATAAACCAAAACACTTTTGTAGTATAATAAATGTGTCGAGATGTTCTGAACACTGTAGTACCAAATCTGTTTATAGCGGCATAAGAGTCGTAATACCTGCCGAAGTTTTTGAAGTGACAAAACAGTTTCAGCAAGATACACATCCAATGAAAGTAAATTTGGGTGTTGGGGGTAGGTTAGAACTTTCTTATTTTCACATTTAGATGCTCTATATAATGATTTCACTTAACAGCTTATCGCACCGAGGAGAATAAACCTTTTGTGTTTCCTGTAGTCAAAAAATGTGAATTAGAAATTGTCAATGATCCCACAATGAATCATGAATATCTTCCAATGGCTGGCAATGCTGAGTTCATTAAAGAATCTACCAAACTCATTTTGGGTGCAGAATGCCAAGCGCTAAAGGAGAAAAGAGTGAGCTGTTATTCCATTGAGGTTTCTTTAACCTACACTTTCCCCTCCCCCACTCTAGGTGGTGGCAGTACAAACTGTTTCGGGTACCAACGGGTGTCGTGTGGCAGCGGAGGTGATGGCAAAACTGCTGAAAAAGCGCACAGTTTATTTACCCAGACCAACGTGGGAGAATCATGAGAAAATATTTAGAGCCGCAGGTTTCAAACAAATTGTAGAGTATCCCTATTGGAATGCCAAGAAATTGAAAATCGATATATCCAAGTTGCTGTCTACACTTAGTAACGCACCCGAGGGCGCCGTCATACTCTTTCATTGCTCAGCGCATAATCCCACGGGAATGGATCCCTCTCACAAAGAATGGCGACAGATTGCAACGGTGGTCAAAGCAAAGAATCTGTTCCCCTTCTTTGATGCAGCATATCAGGGATTTGCCACTGGGGATCCAGATTGCGATGCTTGGCCTGTTCGATATTTTGTTAAACAGAACTTTGAAACACTGATAGCACAATCGTATTCAAAGAACATGGGTCTCTATAGTGAGTATGCGCAAGACTCTATATTTAATTATTAATAATTTATTGCCAAATTAGATGAGCGTGTGGGTAATCTGGTTGCAACACTGAAACATAAGAAATTTGCTCCAGCTGCCTTGGCCAATATAACCATGTTCATTCGAGTCAACTACTCGAACCCTCCAGCTTTTGGCAGCCGCATTGTGGCCAAAGTGCTGGGCAACAAGGAGAACAAGGAAGAATGGTAAGCTTATCTATGAGGTAAAATTAAGAGATGCGGCTAAGATGCGTATTGCTTTGCAGGCTCAAGACAATTAAACATATGTCTGATCGGGTTAAAAAAATGCGTAAAGAACTAGTCAATAAGCTGGTGGAACTGAACACGCCTGGCAATTGGGATCACATAGTAAGGCAAGTCGGCATGTTCTCATATACCGGTCTAACAAGTAAGCCATATATTTGCTTAAATTAAAAGTACTCCAAGCCAATTACTCTTGCCACAGAGAAACAAGTTAGCAAACTGATAAAGAAAAAACACATTTATTTGTTAAAATCGGGTCGCATTAATATCTGCGCTTTGAATATGAAAAATATCGATTATGTGGCCAAATCGATAAGCGATGTGGTCAAAGGGAACGATGAAGATGAAAACAAACATTGTAGACGCGGACGCAAAACCCAACACGATTCCAAGGCTAAAGGGGATGCGAAGTGTAATGAAGAAGCGAAGAATTAAGGATTCAAGACTAAGTAGCTTTTAATTAACTTGATAGATTTAAGAATAAAATACGCTAGCACATCTTATATTAATTTAACGGACTTTATTCGAACTGCCCTTAAGCCCCCATCTTTGTGAATTGGACAAACGGAAATGTTATTATTTGGAGAAACAAATTATTTTACAAATGTGATCACATATGCAAAGGCTCATAAAATAAACCGAGGACTGAAGCATAATTATTGTTTGTTTTATAAAGCGCTTCCTGTATCAGTTACAATCTCTTATCTCAAACTCAGCAATCTACTTCATTCTTGATTTCGACTTTTCCTTTTTCCCTATCATTAAATCAGATAGATACTTGTAAATTATACTCCACAGAAAGCTAACCGCCAATAAATCATTACGTAAAATCGTTTAAAGGGCAACAAAAACGAAAAAAAAAACACATCAAAAGTGTGTACAGACCATTAGAGCAGGCGCCCTCAACCTCCCCGAAAAATATATTTCAATATTTACCAAACGAGCATTTTTTGGTAATGTTTCAATTAACTTGAGCAAAAATATTTATGAACGACGGGCGTATAATTTTTGCCAGGCATAAAAAGCGTTAGGCAAACAGGGCGCGCACACACGCACACACAAACACACTCGTCTACTGTTCACACATTTCCTGCCTTCGGTCTACCCTTCTTCCTTCCACCATGCGCCCTTTGCCGCGCCGACAACATAATTTGAGTCTATTTGCCATGTAGCATACTTTTCTGCGTCAGCCTGACTGACGCACAACAGCAACAGCAACAGCAACAACAACAACAACAACAAGCACACATAAAAGCAATCAAGTGTCGCTGAAAACAAAACATTGCCAAAGAGCAAGAGCATTAAGGGTGCCGCGAGAGAGCGTGAGCGAGCACGCGGCTTTGGGCAGCGAACGAGAGAGGCACTTTTCGGTATGGGGGCAACAGTAGCTTATGCGTAACAAGCAACAACAACAACAACAACAACAACAGCAACTACAACAGAAACAATAAGCTGCAAATTGTAGTTACCGTCCATGTTCTGCGAGTCAATTTCGACTGCATTTCAAGCAGAGCATTTGCAACGTAAAGTCAAGGAAGTATTTGTAATCTTTGGAGAAATATTTAAATAAGCACCAATAATAACAAATGTACCATTATAAGGCCTATCATGAAAATTCGTACTGATAAAGAAATATAATATAATTCCGAAAATATAATATATTAAAACTGAATTAAACAAATTAAATAAATAAAATAAGGTAAAAAATTAAATAAATTACAAAAATTTAATAAACTAAATAAAGTTAATTATTTGACCTATTTAAATTAAATAAAATAAAAAAAAAACAATAAATATTTTTTTCATAAAACATAAATAAATTCAGTATATAAATATATATAATTTTTTTCTTATGGTGTATTGATATATTCGTCGATTGAGAGAATGTTTTGCAATTTGTCTAAAAGGACAAATACTTATCACATTCTTTTGCAAGCCCATTCAACATTTGCAAACTGTCAGTGAAACGGAAATATTTTTGACTGACGCACTGCTTTACCAACTTTAAATAGTTTATTTGCATACGCAATGCTTCACTCAGCAAGAAGCTTATCAAATTTGACAATAAATCGACATTTATGACAGGCGAATTTTGAAATAGTTGTGACAGCATTTTAGCAGTTGTGGTAAACTTTTAGATAAGAAATCTCCTCAATCTGTCTTTGCAATGTAAGTCTTGGGATACTCTTTTGGAAATCCCTTCGAAGTACACGCAAAAACCGCTCAGATTTCTGTACAAGCTCATTGACAGCCTAATTAGGTGCTCAGCTCAGAGTTTATCGCCACTTTAAGGCGCTTTAAGCACGCCCATAAATCGCTAACGTTGTTGAAATTATGGCGAAATTGTTTTATGGAACGCATTCAAGTGCACACGCATCAGATGCGGCTCTGATGCCATTGCTGTTCGTCCGTCCGACATCATCAACATCGACAGCATCCACAGCGGCCAAAAATCAATGGACTGGAAAATATTTATGATGCCCACATATTTGCATGGCATGGGGCAAGCAGAGGCAGAGAGAGAGAGAGGGAAGGAGGCGGAAAAGAGAGGCATGCAACTCCCGAGAGCCAAGCTCAACTGGAAGCTGGCAACGGGCAACGGGCGATGGGCGATGGGCGATGGGCGATGGGCAACCGGCACCGGCAGTCGCCTGCCTGGTGTGAAGTTTGCCAAAATGGCAAAAGTTGACAGTTGCGTATGCAAAGTGGTCCCTTAGCCGGTTGGGGGTCAATGCATGACGACAGCCCAGGGGTGCAGGGTGATGGAGGAAGCAGAGATGAGGCAGGGCGGATGAGAGGTTGCTGCTCGGCAATTAACAGGCACAAAAATAAGTTGCAACTGCCGTCGATGAATAAATTTTACTGCAATTTATTGTGTATCCTTTTTTTCTTGTGCACCTCCTCGCTGCCTCCTCCCTCCTGCCCTGCCGGCACAAAAGCATTTGCCGCATGGGTGACCACCCAAAAGGCATTTGAAATTCTCGTTTATAAATCGCAGCCAAAGCGGAGCTGCCTTTTTGTATGTATGCCCGATCTGATGAGGGTTGGGGAGGGGGTACGGATTGGGGCAGGGGCTGGGGTTGGAGTTCGGTTATTTGGTTTCAGTTTTCACTTTGTTTCTATCTTTCACTCGGTCTCTCTGCGGGTCTCCAATGTGTTGTTGCCTTTTGTTCGAATTTATTGTCTATACCATTCAGACTGCGTGCGGGCGGCGGCGGCGGCGGCGACGGGAGGCGTGGCAATTCAATACACAAATTGTTTGTGCCTGTGCGTGTTTGTGTGTGTGTGTGTGGTGCTCTTTGCAAAGTTTATCGATCTAGAAAGCATTTGTGTCCATGTGTGTGTGTGTGTGTGTGTTGCCTGAGTGTTCCGCCTTGCTTTATCGTCTTGGTTTGTCTATGATTTTCCTTGGCATTCCTGTTTAACCCACAGCCACACACAAACACAAACACACATACACATACACCACCACCATCGATAGTTCAGCAGAAATCATCGTATTTGCCTTCACACTTTGTATATTTGCCATAAACAAAAGCCAATTGACAGAGCGCCTCTAATTGATGCGAGCATCTAAACAGATCTGTCGCTTTAGTGCCTTCAAAGTGATTCAGAAGGAACTTTTAGTGAACTTAGAAATTATATAGAAACTGGCTTAAACCACTTTAAAAGACTTTGCAGTTTGAAATAAAAAATAAAAAAGAATACAACCAGCAAAGCAATTAGAGCCAGGGCCAACGCCAAGTCTTAAAGTATTTGTAATTTAATTAGATTTTCATATTGGGCATCTACCAAAAATAAAAATAATTGCAAATATTTTAAAAATAAATTTCCTTTTGTCAGAAATAAAATAATAAATTTAAATATTTTAATAGACAACGCAAGGCGTAACCAAGCTGGCAGACAAACCTCAAACTGAAGCTTTTCAAGGCCTAGACTATCATGCTGCCAATACTCTGAGGTCATCTCGCCTATTTCTGCAAACAGCTGTCGCTCTTCTTGACGCCTCATTTCGAGTACTTTTTCCATTTCCAATAAGAAATTTGCTCAATCGCCTGTCGCGACGGTTGCGCTGAAATCCAATCTGTGACGAAGCTGTTAATGTTTTTTGTCATTGAATTTTTAATTTAATTTAGCTATCTCAAAAGGGAACCAAATCGATAACAACAACAACAAATATGCAGAGGGGAAAAGCAATTTCTTTTCTTGAACTTTGCCGGCATTGATTTCGGCATACAAATTGTCTAATCAAAAGCAAATTTCATTTGAATAGTGTTTGATCTTGGGCGCGTCGCGAACGTGACATCTTGGCCCGGATTGTAGCCAGATGATAGCGCCAGGTAAATAATGAGGCTGCGGTGTCGCTTGCTGCCTGACTACATCAAGAGGAGGAAACCACAAGGGAGCCGAGGGACCACAAGGCAGAAATGTCGCACAGCCGCAACCGCCGAAAAATTATGCTATTAAAATGTATTTTTTCAATTAGCCCACACGCCTTTACCCACCTGCCGCAGCTCGCTCCCCCCCTCCCCCTCTCCCCTATGACCTTTATCTTCCTTTCGGTTCCTACTCTCTCTCTCTCTCTCTTCCTCAGTTGCTGCGTGTCGTTCGTTATATTTGCTGTTGTCTGTCATAATGTTTTCGGCATTATTAAAAGGCGCACGCTGCGTATACGTAATGTTGTTTTGCTTGTGGATGCGCGCTGCTAATTAGACGGCCAGACATATTTGAAACCTCTGCTCCCACGCGTTCTTTTCCCACTTCTCCTTTGGCTCCCCCTGCTGCTGCCAACAACAATGGCAAACGGCAAATGGCAGCGAAACGTTGCCGGCTTTGTGTAAGCAAACAAATTTTAATTAAAAACCGCAGAACGGCGCAGCGCCAAGCAGAGCAGAGCGGAGCACAGTAAAAAGTGCCAAAAAGTAAAGTTCAGCCACAAAATGTTGCGAAATTATGCGGGCACGCCGAGAAGTTTAATGGAATTTTGATTTGCCACAGAGAACTCGCAAGGCGTCAACATCTTCTACGAGCATTGATAATTATTCATGGCAGTTTGGCAATTGATAAGGCCAGCCAGCCACCCTTTCGTCTCATTAAAGCCAACTTAAAGTGCTTTGCCATATCATTTGAATATTCATTTTGTTGCTTCGTTTTGGCGCAAAGCACCTTTTGAGCCCAAAAAGAGCAAAAGTTAAATGCTGCACGCCAAAAGTTAAGACCAGCCAGGAGAAAGGTAACCACACAAGGCCACACATGTCACTCCCTCCCTCTCTCTCTCTCTCTCTCTCTCTCTCTCTTGCTCTACAGCTGCGCTACTGCAAGATTTTGAGGATATATGCGCATATATACGAGCCTTTGCATGTCTGCACTCCGCACTGCTGTTGCTCTAATCCAAAACTTCATTAGGCCAAGTGGCAGCAGTGAGACGAGCGAGAGGGAAGGGACGGAGGGGAGAGCTGTAAACTTTGCCTGCTAATAAATTGAAATATAAGTAACTGCCATGTGAAGGCATGAGCACAATTTTCATTTGTGTTAATAACGCCAACGGTCAGCTTTGATTGTGCATTTTGTGCCCAACAAGTTTGCCGGAGCGGGGGCAGGAGCAGAGCTCCACTTGAAAAGTTTCCAACTGCAGCTGCAGCAAAGCTGGCTCCATTTCGTCTTGGCATCTTGGCGACGGCAACGGCGACGGTGATGGCGACGGTGACGGTGAGTTGCCACTCGCAAAACCACTTGGGCAATTAGAGAAGAGGAAAGTTTGCGCCTGGACCCGGCTATGACAACTTTCGTCACAGCACTCCGGGGAGCAGGAACTTTTTCTGCGGTAATTGCGTGCGTATTGTTGAACTCGAAAAGGAATGGCAGCCGGGCAAGCAGGATGAGGCTGTGGGGCAGCTTTAAGGTGCGCCCCAAAAGCAATTACCAAACCGCTGGGCAGCCTGGGCCGCCTGGCTGTAACTAACTGTGGATGCAGCTCAAATGCACTGAACCGATGGCATCAATCAAAGCGATTTGTCTGTCGCTTGGAGCCACACTGCGCGCAGCAAGGGGGGACAAGAGAGATGGAGAGAGGGAAGCACGCGGCGTGGAAAGATCGAGTGCCAAAAATGTGAAACGTAATGCGTTGCAATCAGTCAGGATTTGACGCTGCTTGAGTGCATATTCATGACTGACCCATGCAGCGGCTACACTCGAAGAAAAGTTTCAAAGGTTTTCTAAAATGTAAAATATAAAATTAAAAACACTAAAAGAAAGAGCTAACTTATTGTACAATAAGTAATAAGCTACTCAAAAAATGTTTAACCCTTTAAGCACTTAAATTGTGCTCAAACGTTGGGAAAATCTTCCCCCTTTTTTCCGCCAGTTTAGTCAAATGGTTGGCGGCATCAAGTGCTTTGCCTGCTGGGCCAATGTGGCGTATGATTGCTTTGATTTCCAATAAGTTTCACAAGCATCGCATTAACATAACGCATGTGGCAGGCGAGCAGAGAGAGAGAAGGGAAAGGCTATATGAAATGCAAGTATATCGAGCTTAAATTGAATATCCCTGTTTGACGCATCGATCTAACAAGCACAGGCTACAACAGAGAAACATTGTATGCAAGCAGAGCCGGGAGAGTAGCGGGTAAAATACACCTTTGTGTTGCATAAAGAGGAAACAAAGCGAAAAAATACTAAACAAGCGGGGAAAAAAAGGAGTATGAAGCAAAGCGGAATATAGTACTAAACACTGGCGGAAAGTCGAGACGAGGTTGGTTGGGATGCGCCTCAGCCTCCGACTTTGGCCCGTGCCTTCTCCTGCTGCTGCTGGTGCTGCCGCCTGGACATTAAGCAATAAAAAATTCAGACAAGTCGCCCAGCAGGAGTAACTAGTGCATGTTGTTAGCGAGTAGGCGGCTGAAGGCGTGGCATGAAGAGAAAGAGCGAGAGAGCGAATGAGAATGAGAGGGAGATGGACCATGCTTAGTGTATGGGGTAGAGCAACAAGAAGCCACCACATTATGACAACAATAAAACGTAGCATAGCAATATACAACAGCAAGAGGTAGAAGACGATAACACAAGCGAGGGGAGGCAGAAAAGTTTAGAAAAAAATAAAAAGATCTTAAGTAGTTGAAAATTAAAGAAAGTAGTTGAATAAATGGCAACAAAAACTGAATAAATTAAATGGAAATTTACAACTTTACAAATATATATTAAAGAAGACATTTAAAATATTTTTGTTGATATAGTACTAACAAAAAATTTAGAAATTACTTAAATCAAATGATGAATGAAAAATGTATTCTTTTTAAATTACAAACCATTTCTTTGCGTAAAAAAAAATCTATTTACCTTAAGACGTAAGAGCATGCGAGATACTCAGGTTTACATAAGTGAAAGAAATTTTGGAAAATTTTAAAGTTAATAAAAATTTGCAAAGCTCATTAAAATAAAATCATTCAAATCATTCAATGCAATCAAAAAAATCCGTGAAAAGTTTTGAAATCATATTCCTTAGTTCTATTCATAACCTTTTAAGCACCTCTCCTTATAACAGCCCATGAGCATGCCGACAAACAAAGGCGCCTGATGAGGGGGGATGCAAACCGGGAGCTCTACGCTCCCAACTGCAACTCTTTATGGCAGCTTTAGCTTTCTCCAACAACAACAACAACAAGCAACAATAACTACGGACATGCAACGATAGAGATGAAAAGATAAGCAAAGATTGCGAAAATTGTGTTTTTCTATTGAGAGTGTGTGTGTGTGTGTGTGTTTGAGAGCGAACCTGCAACCGGTTCCGACTGAGGATGTTTGAAGCTGTCTTGGCAAAGGCTGAACAAAACAAAAAGAAAATGCCAAAAAAAAATAAAGAGAAAAGGGGGGACAAAAAACTATAGTAAGCTTTCAATTGTTGGACCGGAACAGAGCTGGAGCAAAGGGTAAGGGGACGGGTCCATTTGGCCAACCCTTTCACGAGTGCTCCGTGATACTCAATTTCCGTTACACGCCAATGCGCGTGTAAGCAGCATGTAAATATGAAAGCGGCCGATAGATGCCAAAGTTATGAGCTCAAATCGTTGTGGATGTTGGCTCCCAGTGGAGGAATGTGTCGAGATTGGGTTTCTCTCTCCCCCTCCCCCTCCCTCTCTCTCTCTCTCTCTCTCTATTTCCATCTCGTTCTCGTATTTGCGGGCAGCATAAATCAAAATCAAATTTGAGTGCTGTTTAGTCAAGTGGCTGCAAGCCGTAGCGGAAGCTACGGAGCGGCAGAACAGAGTCCAGAAGTGACCAATAAGTGGGTCAGTCCGAGGCAGAAACGTAGTCAGCACAAAGTGGAATTCAAAACTATTGTGCTGACTATCCACGAATGACTTTGAACGACGGCCACAGGCAGTCGGGGGCTGAGTGGGTTAAAATGAATCGATGGGTGCGTGGGTGTGCGGGTGTGTGGGGCAGTTGCTCTGATTGGGTTGCTTAAGACAATTAAAAGCCATCAAAATTCAACAGCTTGGCATTAAATGAATGCGATAATAGATGCGATGATTGCGAATTAGTGAAGAAAGCGTGACAGGGAATTCAATTCGAGAAGTGCTTGAGCAGGGGATATATCAAATGGGAAGTGACTCTAAGTGGTCAGAGGGCGATAGATTAACATTGAGTAGGAGTTACAGAGGGATAAAGATAAAGATAAAGAAAATGAGAGACTAGATTGGCATGGTAATAATACAAAAAATTATTTAAAGGGCTTAAATGAATAAGAAAATCATACAAAATATAACAAAATAATTTTCAAATATATTAAGTAATTTTGAAAAATGTTTTAAAATAAATTTTAATGAAAATAAATAAATAAAATAAATTGTATAATATTCCTATATGTATTTAGTGCCAGGAATTAAAAAGCCTCAATTTCTTACACCTCATACACACGATTAATACTCGTTTCTTTGTCACGCACCCATCGCCTTTATTAAAAACGTTTTGTTTACGCCGCAAACAATTTGCATTTTATTGGCTTGACTAGAGAAGCTGTAGACCAGGCAAAGCAGGCAGACAAAAACTGATAGCAGCAATCAATGAAGGACAGAAACACAGGCAGACAAAGAGGAAGAGGGTGAGCTAGGGAGAGAGGCAGAGGCACAATCGACAAACCTAAACGATTTGCATTACAAAGTTACGTAAAGTGCTCAATGAGAAATCACTTAGGCAGCCCTTGCAGCCTTTTGAGGTGCCAAAGGAGGAAAACAATTCAAGAAAAATTCGTAAGAAGAAAACGTTTGAGATGAAAATTATCCACTCATTTGAGGGAATAGCCCCATCCGACCACGACATATAAATATACATGGCTTCACTATCTTACATAGCTGAGAGTTTATTAAAGTTGTGCGGCAATCGAAAGTTTGTCCTAGAGTTACCAGCCCCGTTGATTGCCAGTGGACAGTGAGTGGAACTGAGAAAGAGAGGGGGAGAGAGAGAAGGCGCGCTTGGAGAAAACAAAACGCATTTGAATTTCATTTTCGTATGCAAATTTTCAATAGGTTTTTATGCTGTTCGTTTGGTTTGAAAACGGAAACTAAGCCACAGCAGCAGCAGCAGCAACAGCAACAAAAAGAGAAAGAGAAGAAGAAGCAACAGCAGAAGAAACAGAAATATGCAAGTGAATGGCATGGTCTCGGCCTGAGCTTTTGGCCATTTGTGCACACGCTTTGCCTTGACTTTGGTGAAACTGAATCCGCAGCTGAATCGCATGCGAATGCGTTGCCCCTGCCAGCTGATTCTCATTCTGTTCCTCGTCTCCCTCTCTTCCCCTCTCTCTCTCTCTCCCCCCTTGCCACGCATTTGGTTACGAAACAATTGAAACAAGTTTGCAATCAGTGCACAAAGTTTTTACCCAAGCACAAAACACTGAAACTGAAGCAGAAACAAAACAGGCAAACAGAGAGAACAGCAGAACAGACGGATAGGCGGATATGCGGACAAGCGGACAGGCGAACGGGCAGACACTGAGACGGACAAAAGACACAGCAAAAGATACAAAAACGGCGAACAAATTGTGCGGCTGCTTTGGCTGCCCCCGTCGATTGGCGTGCGGCGGCCTGGTTGGGGCGTTTGACTGTAAACAAGTCCAGACGCGCCTAAAAGTATGCGGCAAAGGCGCAGCCACTCGACGCAATACAAGCTAAGGCAGCTCAAGGATTGTATACGACTTTGAAAATACCCTTTATAAACATATGATATAATTATTTGGAATTATGTATTCAAATTTAAAAAATATAAAATTAAAAATAATATCTAATAAAATTAAATCAACAGTATAACGAATACAAATTTATTTATTTATTTACTAGTTTTATTTTAAAACTATGTAAAATTTTATTTTAAAAATATTTAAAAATAATATCTATTTCATATTATCAATTCTTGAAAATCTATTCATTTTGTTTGATTTGATTTTGCTTTTTTTTACCATTTTGAAAGCAAAGTTATTTAAATATAAACCATATGTAAAAATATATTACAAATAAATGTTTAACATTTTTATATGACATTTATATATTAATATAAATTTGTTAAAATAAAATCAATTATTTAAAATATATTTATAACATTTTTTTTAATTCTTTAAAATTTATTCTATTAACATGATATGTCATTACGTTATTTATTTTTTTTGTATTTTTAAACCAGCTTAAAAAATTATAAATCTTATACGAAACTACCTCAATTTGTTGATCAAACTCTGTCAATGTCAAGCAAAATAGGGTAAAAATGTGTATAGACTCTCGCAAAGAAGGGAAGGGTGCTTCTTGTCGTTGGCGTGGACTCTGTGTGATCCAATATCTATAAATCAAAAAGCGCACAAAAGCCTTTTTTACAATGAGGCCTAATCCCTTAAACAACTGAAAGAAAGTGGAGGTGGGAGGAAAAAGTTTAAGCAACAAACAACAACAACAACAACGGCAACAGCGAACTGAGAGCAAACTGCGCTGCATAAGCCTGAAAATTGAAACTTAAGTTTGTTATTTAAGTTCGTTAAGTGCCACGCCCACACGCACACACAGCAAAGCCGATAAAGAATACTTGATTGATTCGATTCAATAAAGTTTACACGCACACCATCATCACTCACGCACATTCACAATTTGTCGAGGAATTTAATGTTTTTTAATTATGCCTCATTAGAGATACAAATAGTGGGAGGCAGTGATATGGACGAGCAACTGCCGAGGGGGAGGGCGAGGTGTTTGGTAAATTACTTTAGGCATTTGTGCGCTTTGTGTACTCATAAATATTTAGCAAAACGAAACGAAATGAAATTGAAAATGACGGCACTGAGAATTGAATTGGGGCGTGTGATTGATTGTCTGCAAGGCAGGCAGGCCTGGCCTGGCTTCCACTGGCGGGATGGGGAATCCTTCACGTTGCTGCTGTCGTTGTCGACACCATAAATGTCGACTTGTGTCACAGTCACACCTACGCAGCGCACACATACACATAAACCAACCCACGCAGACAGACAAAAAGAGAGACAGACAGTCACATCGACAGAGAGAAAACACAAGGTGTGGGAGGATTTTGAGGGCGACGTACATGACGTATGAAAGTCGTAACAAAACACTTTGATTGATGATTGAAATGCGCAAACGTATTGGTGTCTGTGTGCCTTTGTGTGTGTATGTGTGCCTGTTAGTGTTCGTGTCTGTGTGTGTGTGTGTGGGTATGTTGTACTCGACCACAAATCGTTGACGCAGCCACAACTATAGCCAAAATGGAGTTCACTTCACACAGGTACACCGCACACACACTCACTCCCCACACACACACATTCACACACACACTACAGCCCACAACAAGCTGCACAACGACAGTAAGTTCATGATTCCATAATGTCTCTGACATGTGGCTGCCCCGCCCCTCCGCCTCCCGTCCTTCGCCTGCCCCCCAGCACCCCCAACACCTTCCGCCGCATGCCACAACTCTCTTCAGCCGTCTGTCTCTGTGCGGTCATTCAGTTACAGGTTTCAGCGTTAATCCGTCGTTGTTCTTGTATTTGTTGCTTTTGCTGTTGTTGCTGTTGTAACTGCAGGCTTGTCTTTGAAATGTTTCGGCGGTTGTCGTTGGCGTTGCTCTGCGGCTGATTTCTGGTTTTTTGAGAACAACAGAAACAGAAGCGAATCAAGAATACGCGAGTTAATCGAAGCGCAATGAGATATGCTATAAAAATATAAAAATCCTATATATATATACACTATAAAAATATGATAAGCTATATAATAAAATAATGAATAAACGAAATCGTAAAAAAATTCATATATTGTATAATTTTCATTCTACTCCAATTTCGTCCCTTCCCTTTTTATGCCCCTTAATACTTGGAAAAAGTTATTATGCATTAAGCAAACGCATTGATACCCGACTATCAACCCAAAGGCTTAAATCTCACAATACTTTTCAGCCAATTAAAGTTTAATTAAATGTCCCCTTTTCGCAGGCAGAAAAAAGGGAAACAGGAGGTGCCTCGTTTTTCCAGAGAGCTTGATTGAAAAACTGCCTGCAATTTTAATTATGCTCTTTGCTCGACATAGCAAATCAATCAGGGCAGTTCATACTGCATATACAAAAACTAAAACCTGAACACAATGAAAAACGCAACTAGTAAATTATTTTAATGCTGCTTTGCAGTGGACAATCAGCACTTAAAGCACAAAGCAATAACCCAATTAATTTCTCAATAAATAATCTCATTTATTTACACACCTGACACAGTTCTTGCATTTGGAGCAATGAATAAAATGCTTGCGCATCGATGACTCTGCTGCAATTGCAGTTCTAATTCGGGGAAATAGTCAAATCAGCTTATGGCCAAACGGGCTGCTAGCCATGTTATTAAGTAACGGTAAATATGTATATGCGCCTAAGTACATAAGTTATGACAGATTCATTGGAGCTGACAATTCAAAGTGTTAAAATCAAGATGAGAGCCTTACGGCCAGACAAATAATTTAATTAAATGTAATTTAAGGAAAACAATTTTATTGCAATAAATGCCAGACAAAAGCAGGATGCATGCTCTACCTCTGCCTCTGCCTCTTCCTCTCTCTGTCTGTGTATACATTTGCAATCAATTTATCATACGCCTGATTTGAGCCTGCCTTACAGAGTGGCCAGTGGGCCCAATCGTAATGCACAATTTAAATTCATGTAATTAAAATTAAATAAAGGCCCCATCGATGCGAACAGGTGAGCGAACGACACAACACAATCCCAGCCGGGAGGCAGTTTAAGACTGCAAACTGTCCATTCACAGATTAGACAACCTGTGCGTGTCTCTCTCAGCGTGTATTTGTGTGTGTGTTTGAGACTTGTAAACAATTCTGTCTTGGGCTATTGTGAGTGAATTTCCAGCTAGAGCACTGCGTACTGAGCTAATCATTGCTTTTCTGATTGAAATTGCCAAACTGAAATTTGTCTGACAGTCACGATAAGACGAAGGGCGAGCCAAAGTTTTGGTAAACTTTCGAAGAGCTCAACATAAGACAGTGACACTAGTTGAAAGTTGAATTTCAACTGAAAACTATGAAGTTGTTCAAAGCATGTCGGAATTAAGTTCAGGTGGTAATGTAATGCAACTGAAAAGTATATCAGAATGTTTAAAGTTTTATGTAATAAATTGCATAGTTCACTTTTAACTAGCAAGTATTGCATTAAATATTGAAAGCTAATAATTTGTTTAAACGTTCAAGCTACGTTGTCGTCTGCTTAATCTGATGTTAAATAATTTAGTCAAGACATGCACCAATCAAGCGAACTGTCGCAATGTATGTGAAAAACTATAGCATACTTCTAAGCGCAGATTAAAAATAGCTTCCTTATTAGCTTTTCTCTTAAAAATTATAACCCAAAAGCTTTAAAAAATTCTACAAAATATAATTAAAAACAACTCCCTTGATTACTATATTAATGCCAAACATTAATCGTTTCTCTGATTAAACTCCGATTTATTTTATTGCATTACTCAGCTTCGTTTTCACGTTTTTCTTAGTTTACATACTTCTCTCCATCTTACTATTTATTAGTTATTTTGAGCATGTGTCGTTGTTGCTTGTTTCGGGATTATACAACTAATTAACTGTCCGTGTTCGGGCTAATTACGATATTATCCTTGTGCCAAACAATGAGCTGACAATTACATAAGCATTATGCGACAGCCAGCGTGTTACAGGCAGCTCCTGCACGGCGGTCCAGCGTGTGCTGTACAGCTTGTTTTACCCCTCCTCCTCCTGCTACACCACTTCATTTCCTTTCACTCCTAAGTCACCTCCCTATGCTGTGTTGCTCTCTGTTTCCTGTTCGCCCCTTTTCGATGTCTGTAATTGACACTTTGGCCGAGTGCGTCCACAAAGGCAAAAGACAATTGTGCTCATTATGGGGCCCGACTCAAAGGCGGATCGGTCGCTCGGTCGCTCGGTCTCTCGCAACGTAACGTAACGCTGTTGGGCACGTGCAGATTAACGGCTATTTCTCCATATTATGCAACTTGCAGACATTAAGTTTCTCCCACTCCGGCCTGGCATATAACTCATACTCTCGTTTGAGCGAGCGGAGAGAGGTAAACGGGGAAGGGAAACTCGAAAATTAACCGTCCTTCTTCACCCAATCTACGAAGAACAAAGGGATTCATGCAAATTTAACCGAATTGCCAGCTAACCTTTCGTTTATATTTCCAGAAAACCCAAACCCGAAACGGAGCCAAAAACAAAAAAAAAAAAAATAAAATGCCACAACGCTTTGAAAACGGATGCTGGGTACAACGGCTCAGTTAAATTTGCGGGTTCAGGGGTTACACATAATAAATACAAACTGTTTTATAATACTCTTTCCTTTAGGGTCTTGTGTTTTGTAAATTAGAAATGTTATATAAAATATTTATATAATTAGAAAGTGATTAAACTGAAAAATGCTTTTAATGTGTGTGGAATATATTTCAATTTATTGCAATATTTACCTGTCAACTTTTCAAGATTTTATTTATAAACATTCCTCACACCTTAAGTTTTGTTGTTTTGCTTTCGAATAGGAAATATGAGCTTCCTACTATTCTATTCTTTGGTTTGTTCGTAACTCAATTTGCTGTGAAACCGCTTGGAATCCTATACTACATGCAGCACTTTGTCTAATTGACTATTTCCCTTTTCGCCGCCCCTGACATTCTCCCCTTCACCTCCTCGTCCGACAAACACTTAATAATAATTGCGCAGTTTAAAATTGGATGCCCACTAGCGAAAGCAGGAGCAGAAAGAGTGAAAACCGGCATAGTCCGCTTAAATACAAATAAAAATAAAGAAAATGGGGTCAGCTTGTTGGAATTTTGCTGTTCGGTTATTTTCTTCGAATCTGCTCGTTTCTTTTTTTTTTTTTTTTGCTCGACCATACGCTGCCCATTGTGGCAAAATATTTACAGCTATGCGCCGCTTAACAACTTAGAATGAGGAAAGGCCCCAAACTAAGCGGCAACTCAAATCACCCTTCTACCCTCCTCTATTCTCCTACCCGCCAGCCGGCAGCATCATGAGATTATGTTAGCTGGGTGGGTGGACAGGCCACGCACATTTTTCACATAATTTCCTTGGGGATTAAGTTTCCACTTGGCTTTGCTGTCGTCTTCTCGTTTGCCTTTGCTGCTGCTGCTGCCGTGCACCTCGCCTTTATTAATTTTGTGCCACAAAGTAAATAGGAACGGCAACCCGAGTAAATTTCATTAAAGGCGCCGACTAGAAAGCACAACAACAAAAACAACAACAGCAGCAGCCAGCTGAGCTCAACCCGAAGCCGAATCGGAAGCCGAAGGAAGAAGCAAAATGAAGGCGGCAATGTAACTAATAGATAAAGCGCGATTACGATTACTCAGGTCACAAATCACAAGGCAGCAGGCAGGCAGAAGGCAGGAGACAGGGGGGTGCGGGGTGCGGGGGGAAGGAGATGGCAGGTAGCTAAAGGAAATGACATTTGAAGTCGCCTGGAAAATGAAATAACCAAAATCGGTAATGGGCACCAACGCGATGGGGAGCCCGAGGGTGAACGGGGCTGATAGAGGGATGGAAATGAAAATGGGGCAGATAAAGCTTGAGTGTGGGGATCCAAATTAAATTACAATCAGTCTGACTTTAAAATGAGTTTACCTCGACACTCTTCGCTCAATATTCCCCCAAAAAGTTCCCTTTTCGGCAAATATTTTAAACAACTACAAAAAGCTGGAACTGACGCCGTAGTTGAGCGATCCCCTCAACCAGTCGCTGCCTCTGCCGCTCCCCGCCTGCATAAGTGTTGGCTGCAGGGCACAGGCACCAAAAATTTATGCGCACACCTCTTTGGAATTTATAAAAGTAAAAAAATGAACAAGTACAAAATAAAATTGCGGACAACGAGCGTGCGAAACGCAGCAGCAGCAGCAGCAGCAACCGAGCAGTGGAGGCTGAACATGATGCCCCAGGAGTTGCGGCTCTGACTCCGGCTGCGGCTGCGGCAGCGACTTGTCCTTGCCAAGGCATGCACAAAATGGCGACAAAAGTGAAGTAAAAAAATAAACCCAACGAAATATTAAAGAAAAAATTGTTTAAAGCGTTGGAAAAAAATGTGACTGCGGTTTCGCCACGACGAAGGGTCACCGACGACGCTGGGCGACGCTGAACTACGACAACGACGCGACAAAAATGAAATATTTCTGCAATTTTTTGTAAACGCAAGACGTAGTAGCAAAGAACGAAAAGTACTAGCAAATACGATGAAATTAAAATAGTGCTCGATTAATCTATACCCTAAAATTAGAGAAAGTTAAATTCCAAACGCTTTTTCAACGTATACTTCATCTTCTTTTCAATTACCAATTAATTTAGTCAAGACATGAACCAAACAATGCAACTGTGGGAATTGAAGTAAAAAAAGTGTAGCATGCTTTCGAGCGCAGCCTAAAATTAGCTTCCATGCATGGCTTCGTTTCTACAATTTATCTTTAATGTGTTCTTAATCTCTACAAATCCATAAATTATACAGAGTTTATATTTCGATATACCCCTTGCAAAGCACTGAGGTAAGAAACCACGCAACATAAAACAAAATCACAGCGACAACTTCAGTGCGGCGCACTCATGGGTAAATTATACGAAATATTTGCGGGGGCCAGAAAATGCTAAAAACGCAAAACGAAGACAACAATACAGCATACAGCAAAATAACTGCACACAAAAGGAAACTTTTATTTCGAGGCATAGTTGGAATGGTAATTCTGTTTTTGTGGCCGCGTGGCGTGGGTTAAAATAAATTATATAGACAAAATCAGGGCAATTAAATCAAAGCGACGTCAGTAACTCAAACAGGCGGCGGCAGCAGCAGCAGCAGCAGCAGCGCTCATGAATATGCAAGGATTGAAGCGAAGCGATTGAGAATTGGAGCAATGCGGCTGGCAAAGGATGGCGAGGGTTGGCGCAACATTTTCGTGATTGAATTCATTGATGAACAACAACGGGGGCTGCTTCAGCCAGCTGTCGAGCAAGCTGCCTGGACCAGCAGGAGGGTTAGGGAAAGGGAAGGGGAGGGGAGGGGAACCACAGCAATTGAAGTGTATGCATGTGATTGGCCACATGTGGCAAGCAGGTTGATCAGCACTGTAAACTGGGTAACAGGAGACTGCTTGGGCAACGGAATCGATTGCCGCCAGGACTCCATGTCCATCTGCAGTCACAACAGCGTGAAATCTGTGGCTGGGGCATTGAAACAAATCACCTTGATTGATGATTGGCATTTCGTTGCCAAGTGAGTTCGTGCCGGAGTGTGAGCTGGAGAAACGCCAGCAGGAGCTGCCACGTGATGCCTGTCTCTCCCAGTCTCACTCTCTCTCTCTCTCACTCTGTCTGTCTGTCTGTCTGTCCGCCTGTCAAAGCCCCAAAAGTCAACCGCAATTAAATGAAAAGCAGCGGCTGCAAAGGGCGTTGAATTGTGCGGACTGATTTGGGGTTGTGCTGCTGCTCCTGTTGTTGTTGTTGTTGCTGTTGTTGCTGTTGTTGGGCAATTTGAGTTGTGTTTTGCTTTATTGCTGCAACACTTGGATCAGCACTCGAGGCCAAATTGGGGGAGAGCCCCTAACTGCACTTGTCAACGCAAGCGACAGGCGACAAGGCGGCAAGGGGGAACGGGCCATCAAGTCTGGAGTTAATCGAATTAATATCGCCAGTTGACAGCGTACTCGACTAATTAAACCTGCTCAAGCGATCTTTATAGTTATGGTCAATGAAACCAGGCGAAAGCTGTTAAGTGGGTGAGAAATAAGTGCGCAAATGGAATGAATTATCGCTTGTGAGGTTAGAGAGAGACAAAGAAACTGTAGAAAAAGAATATGTATATATATAGAATAGAATAATTATATATTAAACAATTGCAATTGCTTCAAAGAGAGCCACAAAATAATCTTATTATTTAATATTTTACTTTAATTAAAATTATATATTAATAATTAATATTTACATATCGTATCGAACTGCTTTTTCAACGCTTAATTCCCTCGCGGGCATTTCAAGTCCCTTTCAGCTGCCGAAGATGTGGCACGAAAAAATGAAATCAAACAACGCTTAAAAATTTATTAACAGCCGGACAAACCAGTTAAACGTCAGCAAATTGTATTTTTATGTTAAGACCATTAATGAAAATCGGATGCAAACAGAATGCAAACAAAAAATTTGAGGCCAGAGCCAGCGAGAGAGCGAGCGAGCGAGCGAAAAAACAACAGCAAAAAGAATGAAAGCGTTCGCAGGGCGCAATGCAAAAGTGGCGAGAGCAAGGCGAGAAAAACATTTTTGCTTTTAATGTGGACACAGGACAAGCTGCAGGATGCACGGCACTCCGCCAGCGGTGGCATTGGCAGCACTTCGATTAAGTAGCTCTGTAAACAGCGGGTGGCTGGCTGGCTCCCTCTCCCCTGCAGACACGACCCCAGTCAGACACTTGAAAATGCATAACTTTTGAATGCGCCGCGAGAGCGTCGCTGGGGTCCAGAGTTAAACTTTCCATTGGGAGAGTCAGACGTCAGCAGCCAGGGGCAAGCAGGGCCAGCGAGCACAGCGACTCGTCGTCGTAGCCGTTGTCGTTGTCGTCTGTCCAACAGACTTTCTGTCTGACTGTCCGCTTGTTTGCCACGCTTTTAATGCATTTTACGCTGTGCTGGTTTCCTTTTTACTTGCTGCGCTTTGTTTAACTTCGCAGCGCCGTGAAAAAATGCAACGCTATCAATGCAAATAAAGCTGATTAAGCAGTTGCCCATGCCATATATATTCAGTCTATCTATATACGTATATATATGTATGTATACAAATTTAAATTTATTTGTATATAAGCGTAAGTACAAACCGAGTCTTACACAACTTTGCGCAATTGAAAAGCCGCAGCGCATTCGTTTTTGTCAATTTGTCAACATGCGCCTAAAAGCATGCAACGATATTTCATCAAGCCCAACTCACTCAAAGCCAAATTAATTGCCTGCCGCACAGCAGACATACACACCAACACACCAACACACACACAGAGACTAACCCGCCGAAACTAATACGGCAGACCGCAGCCAACAGGGTTGCCAACTAGTTTTCAGCAGCAACTGAATTTATATGCATTTATCGCTGAAAGGTTTTTGCAATAAAATGAGAAAAAATACACACGACTACAAAAACAAAACAGTTTATAAAATATATAATTACTCACAAAAAAAAGCATAAAACTTAGAAAAGATTCAATGAATTTGCCGGCAAATAAAATATATTAAATTAAAAATATAGCATATTTTGCTATCAAATATAAACAAAAGGTTTTTATTTATTTTTTCAATATTTTCCAGGCTTTGATTTTCAGCAAAATACTTTCAAAAATTAATATAATTTATGTGCATTTCATTTCGTTGCAATAAATCAGTGTGCAATTGCATTATAAATTTGTTCATGCATTAAAATATCTAAACAAAAATAAATTAATTGAGCTAAACTGAATTGTAAATAGCGATCGAGTTGGAAAAAAACTCCGCACACAATTAGCGCAGTTTCCAATTCAACCCAGCAGATCCTTTGAAGCAGTCGATAAACTTCTTGCGAGCACGAAGACGACGACGAGGACGAGGACGCCTGCACTTCGAGTAACTAGTGAAAAGTTTTTAGGCTGTTTGCTTATTTGTCGTGTAATTAAAAGGCCAGCACATTAATTTCGACTGCAGCAAGAAGTGCGCAATGCAGACATGCCTCGCCCGCCCCGGGCCAAGTGAGAGAGAGAGAGAGAGAGAGAGAATCGCCACACAAAGCGCTCATGATAAATCCCCCAGTATTTTTGGCCAAGTCACAAAGCAGCTCCGACGTTCATCTGCGACTTATTTTATTTTCATTCTCAGTTTTTGGCTGCCTGCGCAAAGTCAACAAAGTGCTCGGCAAAAGTCCGACAAAGAGTCCGGCCAAAGGAGGAAGAGCCGCTTGCAATTAGCGCTGCAAAACTTCTTAGCTGTAATTGATTTGCTGTAAACCGTTTGACGCGGCCGCACGTTGCACACACACGCGCACGTACACACAGTTGCACAAGTTCTTTAAAATTTAATGCCTGCCCCATCGCACTAAAGTATGCAACACAATTGTTATTGAACACGTGCAGCGGCAACAAGCAACGAGTGCGGACGTATGGGAGGTGGGGGGCGAGCAAAGGAGCAGACGTCGTCGAAAACAAAACAAAGAGCTTTTTTCCACAAAACTCGCTTAAAAATGCTAAAAAAAAAAAGGGTGAAAAAACTGCTGCGCTGAGTGGGACGAGGGCGGTATGAGAAGGATTTGACAAATATTTCGCAAAATTCAAAAATTGAATTTTTAGATGATAAATATGGTATCTAAAACGATATAAGGACGTATAAGCGAGACTATAGGAACTCAAGGAAAAAATTTAATTTAAATTTTTAATAAATATTTGCATACCTAAACTAATAAAGATTTTCATCAAAAATCCTTTTAATTTAAAAACTATGGTTTAATTAAATTATTGTTACTTTCTAGACGTAATATCCAAACCAAATATATATCAAAAGTACAAACGACCAATTCAGCTATTAGAAACTTATGCAGCACCCCTCGCGCAGTCACCTTTCCTGCAACAATGCAACAAAATGCACGGAAGCAAAGCGAAAAGCAACAGAAATAGCGGCAGCAGCAGCGGCAGCTTTGGCAAATGGTTGCTCGGTGGACGATTTGAAAAATTCAATGCAAACAAACGGCAACAACAACAACGATTGCACCAACAGCGACAACAACAACAACAACAGCAAGTGGCATTGCTTTGTGCCCGAGAGTTGCAAGTGCAACAGTTCCATTGATGGCTTAAAAATCACACACAAAACTTGCCATTGCCGCAGTCAGCAGCAACACGCAGCACAACAGAAAAAAATGAAACAAAGGCGCCACAACTGAAGAGTTGGGGCAGGTTAGGTTGGCAGCAGGTTACACCTGAACTTGTTTAGAGGCAAGCGAATAATGAGAATGCTTCAGCTAGACACCAAAGGCGACAGCGTCAGCTTGCAGCCACAGACAGACACCTTCAGAAGTTAAAAGCGCAGAAAAATGCCGAGGCCTAAAAAAAAACGTAAATTCAGAGAAAAAAGAGCAGGCGAGCTTCCATCAAGAAATTAGCTCGGGCAGCTGTGCCAGGGGCGCAACGGACAAAACGCGCAGGCTAAAACTCATTTTAGCCACGTCAAGAAGCGTTCTCAACTGCGGCCGACCAACGGAGGGCGCCAGCGGCAGAAAAAAATTGTTTTCCAAATGCTGAAAATTGCTTGAAAGTGGCTTAGGGGTCGGGGACGGGGACGGGGACGAGGCCGTAACGGTAAGCGAGTTACAGTTAAAGCTATGCCAACGCCTTTGACACGCATGGCGGCACGAGGCTTTGATGTTACCCAGACCAAAAAGAGAGGCTCACCCAATGCGTTGGCTCTGATGCCGGGGGCATGGGAGTGGGGATTGGGGATTGGAGCGCGGGTGTCAACAAATATTTGCTAAATGCAAATTACTTTTGACGCTTTGCGTCATAAGAACGTTAGTGAAGCGATTGACTCAGACAGCCTCGACGCGAGGCTTCAACTGCCTCTCCAACTGCTTGTGACAATCAAATGGAAACCTGGCACGGGCACGAGCACGAGCACACGCCAATAAGCAGATTCAGAGATCACAGGAGAGCTCTGCCAGGTGACAGATTCAGTGGGAGTTCGTTCAGCTCAACTGTCATTTAATGCCTGAAAATGGCCTTTGATGAGGCGCAGCCTTAACGTTTATTTTTATTGCGCTCTTTGGTACTCAGACTGCGATTAAGTTCACCATCAAATTGACGTTTAAATGCTATGAAAAATAATCGAAGAAAAATCCAACAGTTTATGTAAAATCTGAGAGAAGTATTTTAGTTAAAAATATATTATTTATTGTATTTTTTGTAGCGCAGCTAAGATTTTTTGTATTGATAAAAAAAATACGATCTGTTTGTAATCTGGCAGCACTATGGCAGTTAGTTAACAGATTGCTGCTATTTCCTTGAATGTTATTGGAACTTATCGAGCGCCATTGCCTATCGATATGTAAATTAACAGCAAACTCTGCTGTTACTGCAACGCTTGATGTTATGCAAACGCTAAATGTTCATTTAATGATTAATCACATGCGTGCAAGCAAAACGAAATAATATACAAAAAAAATTAATATATTTAACAGCAAAAATGTTAATATCATTTTATACAAATTCTGCACACTGTAATTCATAGTACACATCTTTTCCAACTGCTGCACTCTTTGCAAATAACACTCAATTCATTAAAGCATTTCCATTTAAATTCCATCTACATGAACTACCAAAAAATTGTGATTTTGCCTTTAGTGTCTCGTTTAAATGTTCTGCATACCTGAAAGCCCTAATCCAGTAATTCCAGCAGGGGTCCTGACAAGTTCTGCCCTTTGGGGTGCTTAAGTGCACATCCATTCCAAGTTCAAGTGCTTGCCGACTGCGCTTCCTCTCTCTCTCTCTCTCTTTCCTAGGTTGCCCCTGCATATGTCGCTTACATATGCTGCCACTGAGATGCGAATGCAACTTCATTGCAATTAAACACTCAATTTGCAGTCCCTCTCCTGGAATGTTTATAAACGAAATTTGGGCAAAGGTAAAGTTTGTGCGCCGCCGGCGACACTCGCTGAGTGAGAGGAAAGAAGAGAGAGAGGGGAAAAGGAGACTGTAGACAACGTCAACAGAAGTCGCAAAACAAATAGCAAAAGCAAAATGGCGCCCCAGAACTTTGCTTGTTGTTGCGGAGTCGCTTCCCGCTTCCTTGCAGCGCCAAAGACGCTGACGATGCGCATTTGCTGTAGATTATTACAAAAGTTTAAATACACAGACAGGAGAGGAGAGCAGAGAAGAGCAGAGAAGAGCCGGCTAACCGAACCCGGCAGAGCCCTCAGGTGTTTTGAGTTTTGCTTGTCCACAACGAGAGGCAGCGAGACGAGTCCAACAACTGCTCCGGCAGTTGCACTCCAAGATCCAAGTTCTAGTTCCAAGTTCTAGTTCGAGTTTCGGTTGGGGCTCTTAAATAGCCTTGACAGTTACAATTGCACGTTGCTGACTTTTCGAAGACACTGTCGGACTGTCTGCAGACTTTGGCCAACAGTTCGGCAACAAGAGAGCTTAAGTTGAAAGTGGGAATACATTGGCAGGGTATCGTGGCAGATGTCTATATGTCAGTTATTTCATATTGATTTGGGGCTTAATTGAGACGGTTGATTAAGGATTGAAAAAACGACTATGAGATGTTTATAAAGAGCATGGAATTAAGCAGTTTAAACCATTCTTCTACACATTAAACTTGCATCTACATATATCAGAAATACTTATATCTTTCAAAACTTTTCTATGTGAACGGAAAGTGCTAATTGCTTAAACAGTGAATAAATTGAAATTCCGACAGCTTCTTCGATTTGCAGCCAACTTTGAGCAGCGAACACACAGTATACACACAGTATACATGTGTGTACGTAGGTTCCTATATACTTCACTGTGTCTTCAAGAGATATATCTACTTATTTCCGGGCGTCTGTTGCTGGCGTCTACTTTTAGTTTTAATTTGGCAGCCCGCATAATTCTGCTATGATTTGCACTTCTTAATTAATTATTTTTCGCTTTCGCAACTAAATGCGGATCGGAGCTGTGTCAGCAAATAGGCAACGCACACACACACGTGGAGTGTGTGTGTTTGTGGCAACCCTTTCAGCTGCGTCGTGCGTCTGCCAAGCCCAGCAAAACAAACTTCGACGAAAACTTTCTTCCCTTTTTTTCGCAGCAAAAAGAACACATGTGTGTGTGCGTGAGAGAGAGAGAGAGAGTGGGAAAGGAGAGTAAGTGCGAGTGGGACAGAGCAAATCTCTGCTGAGCTGAGAACGTAGAAAATTTTTGCTTGGCACATGCAGTTGAAATTTGTGCTTCGCACCTTTGTCGCACGCGGCGTATGCGTAATGCGCGCCAGCAAAATCAATGCAATAATCCATTTCTACCCAATGAAAAGGCTTACCGCGCAAATTCCCCAGCTTATGCCAATTGACAGGCAACGATGCAGACACGGCCAATGCCTTTTTTGTTTCATTTAAATAAAGCTCAATCCCCTCTCTCCCCCCCCTTCGCACACGCCACTCCCCCGCACTAATACTTTTTACGCTAGTACTGATTGTTAAGCTCGGCTCTGGCAGCGCACGCAAAGGCGCCTGTGCCACGTCAATTGCATTTAGCTGGCAATGCAAATTGGCGAAGCGTTTGCCATTTTCCGGCAGCAGCAGCGACGTCTGCTCATTATTTAGACGCTTAACGCGCGTCGCTTTGCATTAGGTGATTAAGTTGTGCAGCGGCGCCACCTGGCGGTCGCAATGGAAATTAAGCTTTGTGCGTCGTCGTCGCGTTCGACGTGTTCGTTCGCGTCGTTTGACATTTTGTGGAGCAATGCGGTTTTTGTTTTCACATCCAATTGTCGCCAGCTCCGCGCTGCGCCGCCAAGCCAAGCCAAGCCAAGCCAAGCCACGCCATTTCCATTTCCCGCTTACTCTACGCTCCCCCGCCCCCGCCCCCTCCGCTCTCCCCGCTCCTCTCTGCTCCTGCTTTTTTTCGTCGCCGCTCCGGAATGGGGTCCTTGGCTGCGGGTGCCAAATGTCAAAGTGCTGGCAACACCCACACATTCACCCACACACCCACACCCACACCAGCGCAGAGACATGTGCATGTTGTTGTCATCTCATCCATGGCCGGGCATGTAAATTGCTCTGGCAAACAAATCACGTAGTCGCTGTCCCAAGCTCCGTGCTCCATACTTTCCTCCTCCATGTTGTCATATCAAAAGCCAGAAGGCTGCTGAATTTTTGCGGTGTTGTAGCTGGAAAAGCTAAAAAGCAGTGTACACGCCGCACACACGCCTCCCTCCACCAACTTCGTCGCCTCTTGGCGAACCCGAGCAGTCCAATAACTCCCACCGAAAATCGAGCGTGGAAGCTGCTAAACAACCGCAACGAAGCCGTCATCGTTGCCGCTCGCTTGTCTGGCACAGTTGAGGTAAGAGTCGATTTTTTATAGCCCAACGTAGCTAGGTAGTACGTATGTGTGTATATATAAATGGATATGTAAGTCTTGGGTCGCTTTAAGCATATTTAGTTTTCATTCTAGAAGTGACATCGAAAAACTGAGGATAATTTATTAAAGTTACTCATCGATTTGCGCATCGATTTAAAATCGATTTTAATTCGATAAACTAGAAAAAGCTGATATTTTTGGCAATATTGCCGTTTCTGTGATCTGACGACGGTTTCCTATAGAACTCGACGAAAAAAGGCGAAAATATTAAGTAAATTTTTTTGATTTTTGGCTTAGTTTAGGAGAAATAGCCTCCGATAAGTCCCCGATTTCCATACAATTTGCAGGCCAAAATGACCAGTGTGACCAGATATCGAATCAGCAATATCCCCTAATAATTTGCTAACAGCAATTAAACAAGCCATTAAACATTTAAAATACTGGTAATCTGCACATGATCTGGCAACACTGACAGTCGTTCGCTTTGTTCGTTTTTATCGATTCTATCGATTAACGTGAAAGATCAGTTTAAACAAATTATCTGATATAATTGCAAAATTAATATACTACAATATATACAATTTTTGTAGCAATAACTTCTTCACATTTGTTAAATCAATATGCAATGCTCGGCCAGAGCATTTTTTAAATCAATTCACCATTATTATTCAATGTATTTTTCTGGTTTCTCAAACCAAATTCTACGAGTGTTTTTCATAAAATATTTTACAAAAAAAAAGTTCAGGAAAATACTGTAAATATTGAATTGAAGTTCACAAAGGGAAATAAATGATTTAAATTTAATTGAGATAAAGAATTTTATAGAATTTCAAGAGTCAATTCGCATACCTCGCAGCCGTAATTCGAACCCTTTTCGAAGTCTTTCAATTACACGTTAATGTGCAGTGAAACTTTGCAAAAGGAACTTGATGGGAAATCAATTACGAAAGGGAAGAAGTCGACAACGCAATGATGCAACAAATTAAAACGCATGTGAGGAAAGCTAATGAAATGTTCTAAAGCAAGAATGGGCCTTATACATACACTGCTGGTGTGTCAGAGGGTCGTCACAGAGGCGGGGGGTCTTGCTGAAGTTCATAGACGTTTTTTTCGTATTGCCAAGGGCGGAAATTGCCAAAAATGTGCCGAGCACAACAACAACAACAAAAACAACAATAAACTTTGAGCGAAAATTAAGGCAAGTGGAGTTAAAAGTTAAGCCAACAAATGAAGATGAGGCTGGAATAGCATGGGGTACATTCGTGCATACATATGTTTGAATGTGTGTGTGACGTATGGCCTATCACACACACACACACACACGCACGCACATACATAGAACAAACTGAGCTCTGGCGCAATTTTACGCAACAACAAAAAGTTTAATTGAGGATAAACTTTGCTGCGTTTGCGCTGCTGTTGAAAATCAACCAACGTCGACATGGAGAAATTCTCAACAGCGATTGAGAGTGTGCAAGGAGAGAACGAGAGGGGGGAAAGGGAAGCGAAGGCAAGGCGTAGTGTATGCCGCTTATCTTTGGTGTTTAAGTTTTCGCTTTCTGCTTTGCATTCTTCTTCTTTTACTTCTTAGCTCCGCTTGCCATTAGTTTGCCAGCGCCCTAGCTTTAAAATTTAATTTCCCACCGCACACGTATGTGAAGGAAAAGTACAAAAGAAAGCAATGAAATTCAACAGGAAATTATTCGGACATTTATTGCTCGTTGGCTGCGCGTTGCCCTCGCTTTATTTGCCGCTGCCAAATGAATGGCAAATATGGATGAAAAGCGCATGAGAAACGGTCTTAACCTGAAGCCACAGTCCAGTCCACACACACACACACACACACACACGTACACTCATGTATGCCATAATTCGTTTTAGATGTATGTACGTACATACGTAGGTGAAAGACGAAGGACAATGAAACACAAATGACCTGAATGCGCCACAAACGATTGACTTTCCCAACTTCCCTCTGTTCGTCTCTCTCTCTCTCTCTCTCTTTCACGTTTTCTTTTCTTCTTTCACAGCGTTCCAAATAAATCGAATAGAAAACGAGCAGTGAATAACGGTGACCAATATATTTTGGTGAAGTTATAATGCCCTTTAAGAGCATTTTCAAAAGATTCCAAGTGTATTTGTTCAGTTTAGAAACTCTGTATATCGAATTAAGTTTTCAAATGGTTTAGAAATACGGTTAGTTTTTAATTCAAATTTATTTGTAATATATAAAAACCTCACAAAACAAGTTTATTTTCGATTGTAAAAGTCCCCGAAACCGTGGTAAACCTAGGTAGGCCAATACCTTTCTATTATTAAGGTAATTTGTTTAATTTTGTACAATTGAGAGCTATTTTTAAAATGTTACACAACCCATCAGACAGTTTTATTTCTGGCATGAATTCTTGCCCATTTCATGTCAACCCAAATAAGTGACACATTTCCACTCGCTTAAACCCAATTAAATTCCCCCACATTCATGTGTTATATTATTCATTGTATCTAATAGTAACTTTCCAGAGAAATCAATAAATTGGTCTTCCTAAAAAAGTTCACGCACCAACACTAGGGCAACACATATGAAATAATAAATTCATATTGACTCTATCTGGCAACGCACAAAAGTAAATACCAAACGATTATCGATAACATGCAGCGATATCAGTTGCTTTAACTTATTGGCGTCACAAATTGAGCGAGACAAATGCTATGCCTCAAAGCAGTCGCTTTCAATGGATAATACTGCGGTCTAGACAAACAAAGAGAACGATTTGTGTTTTTTTATATCAAGTTGAACGATTTTTATTAAAGGCTATCAGTCATTGAACACACACATGATGTTAATCCCTGCTGGACTTTGGCTCTTACCACAATGCGGGTGCTGCGGCATAGCTCAGTGGAGCTGGTCCATAAGCCAATGGAGCGGTGTACCTGCCGAAGACTGGTGCTGCATAGGGATGGGCGATGGGAGCCGCAAAGGGTGCTGCCACCGGAGCGGCAAATGGTGTGGCCAAAGGTGCAGCAATTGGTGCTACAGGACGGACGGCCAAAGGAGCAGCCAATGGGGCGGCCAGTGGAGCAGCAACTGGTGCCACAGGGCGGAAGACTGGGGCAGCCAAAGGAGCAGCAACTGGTGCCACAGGGCGGAAGACTGGAGCAGCCAAAGGTGCGGCAACCGGGCGTATCAATGGTGCTGCAAGTGGTGCGGCGACGGGAGCAACTGGTGCAATCGGTACGGGAGCAGCTGCAATCACGGGCGCAGCGGCAATGCCATTGAATGTTCTGGCCACCACTTGGCTACTGGCAGCAGTCACCACGGCCGGAGCAGGTGCAGCAAGGACGGCAGCGGGCGCAGCGAATGGAGCGTGCAGCAGACCAGGCTTGGCGGCGACGCAGGCAATCAGGGCGCAGAGGACGACGGTCTGTTGAGCAAAGTTAAGAATATATTAGATATATACTATGTAGTATGTTGTTGCCACACAATCGCAGCGCAATACTAACGTATTTGAACATGTTGAGTTGATTTCTTGTGCTGTCGGGCGATTGACTTGCTGGTTGAGGCTGGTTGAAAGCGAATTGCTAACTGATGTCAACTTGGGGCCCTGCCCCGCATATTTATACCCGAGACGGCGACGCATTACCGGGTGGCTGCTTAATATGCGCCCTGCGTGGCCCACGTTGGCCATTATAATTGGTAGTTGGGTTTTGCGTACTTATACCTAGAGTTCCAATTCCAGCAAAGTCTTTGAGGGTCTCCCACGGCACTGCGGCTGTGCAAACCCGAAGGGCAGCCAATTTCATTGACGCTAATTATACAAGCCGATTTGTTGGAATATCGAAATGCAAGTAACGATATATAATGCATTTGCAATATTAGCAAATGCAAAAAGGCAAAATACCTTAACATCTGGCGACATTGTTAATGGCAAATGGACTTTGACAATTGCAAACTACTTTGTAATATTATTTTTGGAAAAATACAAACTTTCATGGTACATATGTATAAATTGTAGAAATAAACCTCTTAGATTTTACTGCTGTTATTTACTATTAATAAACAAAAATAAGTAATTTACTAAGCAATATTTAATACTGATTTAAACAAACAAACATAAGTAATTACAAAAAATAAGCAGAAATATTGTATATAATTTAAATAATAATACTGCCTTTTTAGCACATTTATATTGCAATGCAATACAAATAAGCCCATAAAAATTACTTGATTTACGTTTTTATTTGTTATTTGTAATTACCGTTACGTAGACAGCAATTTGATTTCAAATTGTGTCAGCTTCTTTTAGGCACTTCCAATTCTACGTAACAAGTAATGGCAATATTTCATCTAACCACCCTTTGTCGCCTCCTGACCAGCAGCCTCAGGCTGCAACCTGCGACCCAACTGGGTTCAGTTCAGGGAACTCAAACAATTAAACATTTTGAGCACGTACAAAGAGGGAGCCAAAACGAACTCGAAATTATTGCTCACACCCGACAACGGTGCTCGGGTCAGCAAATAGCACAAACACACACACTCGCACACTGGAAGCCACACATACATACCAACAGTAAAAAAAACCGACAAGCACCCGCACAATGGACACTTTGCTGGCTGCCATATAATTTTTTTCTTTATTTTTTGATTACCACAGTTTTTTGGGTCAAGGTTGATGCAATCTGGGTTTTACTTCAGGTATTTTAAGGTTGACTGGCATTTGGCGAGTGAGCCTGGCTATTTTTATGCACATGTTAAATTGCAGGCGCAAATAAAATAAACAGAATTTACTTTTTGCAGGAATTTAAGATGAAAGTTTAATTAGAATTGTAAGCGACGAGTAGCACAATAACAATACGTTAAACGTTGTGGCAACACAGCCTCAGCGATATCAGCCCGATCTGGCAGCCCGCCATCGTCGAATTCAGACGATAACTTACACATTGAATTGTCATTCTGCTTTGTATTTAATTAGGCTTATGAAATAAATGCTATTAGTTAATTTATTTACAACCGCCTTATCTCTACAAAGCTTTTACTGACTGCATAACTATTGTGATAAAGGTGTCAAACATATCGTTGGAATTGCCTGAATGGCAGCATTGAAACCGAGGTGGCAGCCTCAATAGTTATAGCAAAGAACTCACCACGATTCTCGTGTCACGACTTAGTCAACCATTCAAGCATCGTACTTATAACCGTTACAGTTAGCTCAACGAGTTGTTGTTATTTTCTTTTTTATGCCTTGTTTTATTTTGTCTTTGCGTTTTGCATGCTAATTTCCCGTTCTTTTCATGTGCCTTTTTTCTGTTTTCATTTTCTATTGCGTGTCCGTCACGTTCGTTTTGATTTGCTATAAAAATAAATCGAAAACGAGACATGTCATCAAATACAGTTTCGTTTTTAAGTGACAACTCCAGAAAGCAATTACACCAGATCCCCAATATGTTCCAATACGTATGTATTCGCCTCTCCAACTTCTCCAACCCCCCGCAGTATAAAGTAAGATTCTAACACCTTATTTTTACTTTCTAACTGTTCAGATCATCGTTGTCTGCGCTTTAATTGCCTGTGTTTCCGCTACGCCAGGTCTGCTGCGCGCTCTGCTGGCTGCGCCTACTGCCGTCTTTGCCGCGGCACCCGCTCCAGCTGTGGTGACTGTCACCAGCAGTCAGGTGGTAGCCAGGAACTTCAATGGCATCACTGCTGCTCCCATTGTTGCATCGGCTCCTGTGCCTGTTGCTCCCGTAGTTACTTCTCTGGCGGTTCCGGTCATGGCTCACCCCCTAGAAGCGCCACTCATTTTTAAGTATTCTGCTGGCCACCTGCCTGCGCCGCTTGCATACTAAGCTCCACTTGGCCACGCGCCACCAGCACCACTTCTAATCTAAGCAAAATTGATCTGTAATATTAATTTAATCGTCTGTTTTCTTTTCATTTCTTTCTTTCGTTATTATTACGAGGGTCGTTTGATAAGTCCGTGACTTTTTGAATAAAATATATTTTTTTCGTCAAAGAAGCGTTTTATTTCTCAACATAATCTCCTTTTAGCTCTATACATTTAGTCCAGCGTTTTTCCAATTTTTTTATTCCTTCCAAATAATAGGTTTTCTCAAGGCCCTCAAAATAGTCGTTTGTTTCTGTGATGACCTCTTCATTTGACCCGAATCTCTTACCGCCGAGCCATTTCTTCATGTTTGGAAACAAAAAATAGTCACAGGGGGCTAAATCTGGAGAATATGCTGGATGGGGTAGCAGTTCGTAGCCCAATTTATGAAATTTTGCCATGCTGACTACACACGTGTGCACCCGTGCATTGTCCTGATGGAACAGCACTTTTTTTTCGCCAAATGCGGTCGTTTCTGCTTCAAATCAATATCGAATCTGTCCAAAAGCTCTGAATAATATTCGCCGGTGATCGTTTTACCCTTTTCAAGGTAATCGATGTGAATGATACCTTGTGCATCCCAAAAAACTGTGGCCATGACCTTGTTGGCCGACAGACCCACCTTGGCCTTCTTTGGTGCACGTTCACCCGGAGAAACCCACTGTCTTGATTGTTCTTTGGTCTCTGGTGTGGTGTGGTGGATCCATGTTTCGTCTACGGTAACGAAACGGCGCAAAAATTCGTTTGGATTGCGGTTGAACATCGCCAAACACTCCTTTGAAATGGTCACACGGTTGCGCTTATGGTCGTGTGTGAGCAATCGCGGCACCCATCGCGCGGAAAGCTTTTTCATGTCCAAATATTCATGTAAAATGTGATGTACCCGTTCAGTTGAGATGCCTACAGCCTCAGCTACCTCACGCACTTTCATTCTCCGATCATCCAATATCATTCCATGGATTTTGTCGACGATTTCTGGCATGACGACCTCTTTTGGGCGACCTGAACGTTCGGCATCACTTGTACTGGTACGACCACAACGGAACTCAGTAAACCATTTCTTAACCATTGAAATTGATGGTGCAGAGTCCCCATAATATTTATCAACTCTTTCCTTGGTTTCGGTGATGGATTTTTTACGCAAAAAATAATGCTTAATTAGCACACGAAATTCACTTTTTTCCATTTTCGTTAAAATTCACGAGATCGTCTGCTTTCAATGCCTATAAAACGCAAACCAAAAAACGCAGCTTTCTCAAAATTTTACAGTCAGCTGTTAATCGATAACTGATTAGCACATTTATATTGCAATGCAATACAAATAAGCCCATAAAAATTACTTGATTTACGTTTTTATTTGTTATTTGTAATTACCGTTACGTAGACAGCAATTTGATTTCAAATTGTGTCAGCTTCTTTTAGGCACTTCCAATTCTACGTAACAAGTAATGGCAATATTTCATCTAACCACCCTTTGTCGCCTCCTGACCAGCAGCCTCAGGCTGCAACCTGCGACCCAACTGGGTTCAGTTCAGGGAACTCAAACAATTAAACATTTTGAGCACGTACAAAGAGGGAGCCAAAACGAACTCGAAATTATTGCTCACACCCGACAACGGTGCTCGGGTCAGCAAATAGCACAAACACACACACTTGCACACTGGAAGCCACACATACATACCAACAGTAAAAAAAAACCGACAAGCACCCGCACAATGGACACTTTGCTGGCTGCCATATAATTTTTTTCTTTATTTTTTGATTACCACAGTTTTTTGGGTCAAGGTTGATGCAATCTGGGTTTTACTTCAGGTATTTTAAGGTTGACTGGCATTTGGCGAGTGAGCCTGGCTATTTTTATGCACATGTTAAATTGCAGGCGCAAATAAAATAAACAGAATTTACTTTTTGCAGGAATTTAAGATGAAAGTTTAATTAGAATTGTAAGCGACGAGTAGCACAATAACAATACGTTAAACGTTGTTTCGTTAAAATTCACGAGATCGTCTGCTTTCAATGCCTATAAAACGCAAACCAAAAAACGCAGCTTTCTCAAAATTTTACAGTCAGCTGTTAATCGATAACTGCTGACAGGAGCAGTGTTGTATTTAGAGCAGGTGCGCGGCAAATACAAAAAGTCACGGTCTTATCAAACGACCCTCGTATATATGGATTGATTAAAATCATTCTACAAACTAAAGATACAAAGTATTCAACATCCTTTTAAATCACAGCTAAGAAAGATAAAGATCGCTGTAATTAATCATATTAGTGTCTTTATATCATTGCATTATTTAAACATATTTCATGAGTAATTATAAGTTAATTCAACTGCCAAGTTGACACTGCGCACTTCCCCGTGACCTTGACATAATTGCAAGTCTTTTTCCAAAAACAAATTCAAGCCAAACATTTTGGACACTTTAATGTCACGCGTCGTCATGCCAGCACCTCGACGATGATGGAAACGGCAGCTGCCGGTGTTGACAATAACTTTTACGCGTCCTACGTGACTTGCACGACAATGCCGAACGACCGGCCCGGTCGCCCGGACTGCGCTCGTGCTGAAGCTGTAAATCCAATTAGCAGAGCCCAAGTGCACCCGGAGATAAGTTAAGCTTGCGTTAAGTTCGAGTGTTGATTTTATTTTCAGTTAGATCGCAAGTTCTTAAAACAGAACTGGATGTGCAGCATAGGTCAAGGGAGCAGCTAGAGGAGAGGTGTAGGCCAAAGGAGCAGCTGCATACTTGGCCACAACTGGTGCAGCAACTGGAGCGATCACTGGAGCAGAGGCGATGCCATTGTAGTTGCGGGCAAACACCTGGCTACTGGTGGCAGTCACAACTGGGGCAGGAGCAGCAACTACGGCAGCGGGAGCAGCAGCCACAACTGGAGCAGAGTAAGCCAGAGGTTGGCTCAGGAGGACACCTGGCTTGGCAGCGACGCAGGCGATGATGGCGAAGATGACAGCAACCTAGGGAATTAAACGTATTTAGATAACGCCGAAACGACAATTAAATTTATTAACTTACGAATTTGAACATTTTGAAAGTGTTTTGTTCCTTGGGATTGTTGTGCCTTGAAAGCTTTAACTCGTTTGATGCCATTCCAAAACTTAGCTTGGAGTATTTATAGTCAGCCTGGGACGGAAGAGTTGACCTTGGCGATATAGTTTACATTTTTATAAATTGTGGGAGGTGCGACGTGTTATACATAAAACAAACTGAAAGAAGTGATAATGGGCACAAAATACAGACGGTAAACCGTTAACTGGGCAAACAACGGTGAATTCCAATGAACTACATGAATCACTAGTGGACAAAGACTATTTCGGGGTATAAATAGGCGTCGCTGACTTTAGTTGGACATCAATCAGTTTGCAGTTCACCCTCCAAGCAACACAACCAACAATCTTCAACATGTTCAAATACGTAAGGAGCAATTGGACTTTCTTTAACAGCATCTCACATTGATTTGTCTCTCTTCCGCAGACCGTGGTCATCTTCGCCCTCATCGCTTGCGCTTCTGCCAAGCCTGGTGTCCTCCTGAGTCAACCTTTGGCTTACTCTGCTCCAGTTGTGGCCGCTGCTCCCGCTGCCGTTGTTGGTGCACCTGCTCCATATGTGACTGCCACCAGCAGCCAGGTTATTGCCCGCAACTACAATGGAATCGCCGCTGCTCCAGTGATCGCCCCAGTCGCTGCTCCCGTGATTGCCAAGTATGCAGCTGCACCACTCGCTGCTCCTCTGTCCTACACATCGCCTTTGGCCTACACCTCTCCTCTGGCTGCTCCTCTTGCCTATAGCTCGCCATTGGCCTACTCTGCAGCTGCTGCTCCAGTTCTGCTGTAAGAACAAACGACGCGACATTTAATAAAAATGGATTAACTTATAGAAACATTAATATGCCTATAATTACTGATTTTTGGGTGTTCACTCCAGGATCTGTCTTGGCCACTTCAAATTTAATAAGGGGCTGCACAGAAAAAAAGGCGACGAGCGTCCACTGCCAATTGAAACGTAGCTCACGTTCACAACGCACAACGGTGACAAAACGTTTTGTTTTGAACTTTATTTTGGGCTTAAACTGTTAAATTTATATTCGTAGTACGATTACACGCATACGAACGACAATGCGTATGGATTGGTGTCAAGGTCGCAGGGACTGACCTTTGGGTTCAGTGAACTTTGAGCTGCACATTGGTCAAATTAATATACCTTTGAAGAGCTAAACAAAGCAATGTCCACAATCAACAATTATGAAAATATCAATTGTTAATCAATAAATAATATCCGTTAATATGTTTGTTTCTTGTTTCACTTTCAAACGTTTACCACACTTTTTTATTGGTTGTGCTGCACAGCGTTGCCAGATAGACTTACAAAAAAAGTGGCAACAGAAGGAAGCATAAAGAACTTTGAAATAGAATCTGTTTAAAAGATTCGCTTTATATTGCTTATTTGTATATATAAAATCCAGAACTAGGTAAGGAAATGGTGTAGAAATTAAAATGTAAACATAAATAATTAAGAGAAATGTGTGTATATTATCACTAATGTCAGATAAAACATAAAACGTGATATGTTAATTAAATTGATAAGACTAAGATTGAAAAATATTATCTGGATGGAGAAATCTGGATATCTTAATTCTAGAAATAACCAAAGAATGTATGCCTAATAGAAATAACAAAATGTATCGGCCTGTCTCGTTGCCATTAAACACGTCTTCATCAATAAACCGCGCAAAATAAATAATTGAAAATAATTTGTTTAGTTTTATTTTTGGTAATCACAGTTGGAGCGCTTAAAGCACAAGATGAGCGTGAGCGGAAGCATAGCTCAGAGGAGCACTGTATGCCAAAGGAGCTGCCAATGGGGCCGCAGCGTACTTGGCAATGACTGGAGCTGCTACTGGAGCGATCACTGGAGCAGTGGCAATTCCGTTGTAGTTGCGGGCAAACACCTGGCTACTGGTGGCAGTCACAACTGGTGCAGGAGCAGCAACTACGGCAGCGGGAGCAGCAGCCACAACTGGAGCAGAGTAAGCCAGAGGTTGACTCAGGAGGACACCTGGCTTGGCAGCGACGCAGGCGATGATGGCGAAGATGACAGCAGCCTGGGGATAAAACGAATTTAGATAACGCCGAAACAACAATTGAAGAACTTATCAACTTACGAATTTGAACATTTTGAAAGTGTTTTGTTTCTTGGGGTTGTTGTGCCTTGAAAGCTTTAACTCGTTTGATGCCATTCCAAAACTCGGCTTGGAATATTTATAGTCAGGCTGAAGCCGAAGAGTTGACCTTAGCGATATAGTTTACATTTTTATAAATTGTGGGAGGTGAGACGTGTTACACATACATTAAACAGGGGAAACAACATGAAAAGCAAATGATAATGGTCACAAAACCGTTAACTGGGCAGACAACGCTGCATTTCAATGAACTATATGAATCACTAGTGGACAAAGACTATTTCGGGGTATAAATAGGCGTCGCTGACTCTAGTTGGACATCAATCAGTTTGCAGTTCACCCTCCAAGCAACACAACCAACAATCTTCAACATGTTCAACTACGTAAGGAGCAATTGGAATTCCTTTAACAGCATCTCACATTGATTTGTCTCTCTTCCGCAGACCGTGGTCATCTTCGCCCTCATCGCTTGCGCTTCTGCCAAGCCTGGTGTCCTCCTGAGCCAACCTTTGGCTTACTCTGCTCCAGTTGTGGCTGCCGCTCCGGCTGCCATTGTTGCTGCACCTGCTCCATATGTGACTGCCACCAGCAGCCAGGTTATTGCCCGCAACTACAATGGAATCGCCACTGCTCCAGTGATCGCCCCAGTTGCTGCACCTGTAATTGCCAAGTATGCAGCTGCACCAGTCGCTGCTCCTCTGGCCTACACGTCGCCTTTGGCTTACACATCGCCTCTTGCTGCTCCTCTTGCCTACAGCGCTCCTCTGACATACTCCGCTGGAGCTGCCCCAGTTCTGCTTTAAAAACATTGAATAAATATTAATTCATTAACATGAAAAAAATAATATTATTGTTATTGCTGACTTCTTCGTTGGGCGAGTTCAGACTTCTGCTGGTCACATACATAATTCGAATTAAGAGCCGCACAGCGATGGCAAATGACGAGTGACCAGTGACGATTTAAATGCAGCTCACGTAGGCTGCACAAAAAAATTTATGGACGGCGGTTACACGCCACGCTTAGCCACGGCTAAACGGTTTGTTTTGAATTTCAGTTGCCCGTATGTATGCTTGATGTGTGTACTTTGACATGGATTTGGGTCAAGGTCAAAGGGTGCATTTGGGTCTTCCAGTTCAATGAACTCAATTACCATTGTAAACATTTAACTGACGCAATATCAGTTTGCTATTATTTTTCACTTGGAGATAGAGTTGCCAGACTGCGAGAGATCAATGCTTATAAATGAACTTGTCGTTTAAATGAACTATAGCGTTTGATCAGCAAAGGCTTATTAAAATATTTGTTAATTTTGAACATAAAATAAATAAAATCATTTCAAATAATATTGGTATATTCTTGCTAGAAAGGTAAAGACAATCATATTTTGTACAAAAGGTATAAAAATATGTCTTCATCTAATAATACAAATTAAATGGTTTTTAAATTTAAATTTACCAACAGTTCTCTGTAAGAATGAAACTTCTACAAATCGTATTAATATACATTTCCTAAATCATTCGTTTTATTATTCATTTTGTTATCACAGTCTTAAAGCAAAAATTGTGCAGGCGCAGCAGCATAGCTCAAAGGAGCACTGTAGGCCAGAGGAGCTGTTAGTGGAGCCGCAGCATACTTGGCAATGACTGGAGCAGCCAAGGGGCCCGCAATTGGTGCAGCAACTGGAGCAACATACTTGGCCACAACTGGTGCAGCAACTGGAGCGATCACTGGAGCAGAGGCGATGCCATTGTAGTTGCGGGCAAACACCTGGCTACTGGTGGCAGTCACATATGGAGCAGGTGCAGCAACAACGGCAGCGGGAGCAGCGGCCACAACTGGAGCAGAGTAAGCCAAAGGTTGGCTCAGGAGGACACCTGGCTTGGCAGAAGCGCAAGCGATGAGGGCGAAGATGACCACGGTCTGCGGAAGAGAGACAAATCGATAGGAGATGCTGTTAAAGGAATTCCAATTGGTCCTTACGTATTTGAACATGCTGAAGATTGTTGGCTGTGTTGCTTGGAGGATGAACTGCAAACTGATTGATGCCCAACTAGAGTCAGCGACGCCTATTTATACCCCGAAATAGTCTTTGTCCACTAGTGATTCATATAATTCATTGAAATGCAGCGTTGTCTGCCCAGTTAACGGTTTTGTGACCATTATCATTTGCTTTTCATGTTTCCCCTGTTTAATTTATGTGTAACACGTCTCACCTCCCACAATTTATAAAAATGTAAACTATATCGCTAAGGTCAACTCTTCCGTCCCAGACTGACTATAAATACTCCAAGCTAAGTTTTGGAATGGCATCAAACGAGTTAAAGCTTTCAAGGCACAACAATCCCGAAGAACAAAACACTTTCAAAATGTTCAAATTCGTAAGTTGATAAGTTCTTCAATTGTTGTTTCGGCGTTATCTAAATTCGTTTTATCCCCAGGCTGTTGTCATCTTTGCCATCATCGCCTGCGTCGCCGCCAAGCCAGGTGTCCTCCTGAGTCAACCTCTGGCTTACTCTGCCCCAATTGTGGCTGCTGCTCCCGCTGCCGTAGTTGCTGCTCCTGCACCAGTTGTGACTGCCACCAGTAGCCAGGTGTTTGCCCGCAACTACAACGGAATTGCCACTGCTCCAGTGATCGCCCCCGTTGCTGCTCCAGTCGTCGCCAAGTATGCTGCGGCTCCACTAACAGCTCCTCTGGCCTACAGTGCTCCTTTGAGCTATGCTGCTGCGCCTGCACAATTTTTGCTTTAAGACTGTGATAACAAAATGAATAATAAAACGAATGATTTAGGAAATGTATATTAATACGATTTGTAGAAGTTTCATTCTTACAGAGAACTGTTGGTAAATTTAAATTTAAAAACCATTTAATTTGTATTATTAGATGAAGACATATTTTTATACTTTTTGTACAAAATATGATTGTCTTTACCTTTCTAGCAAGAATATACCAATATTATTTGAAATGATTTTATTTATTTTATGTTCAAAATTAACAAATATTTTAATAAGCCTTTGCTGATCAAACGCTATAGTTCATTTAAACGACAAGTTCATTTATAAGCATTGATCTCTCGCAGTCTGGCAACTCTATCTCCAAGTGAAAAATAATAGCAAACTGATATTGCGTCAGTTAAATGTTTACAATGGTAATTGAGTTCATTGAACTGGAAGACCCAAATGCACCCTTTGACCTTGACCCAAATCCATGTCAAAGTACACACATCAAGCATACATACGGGCAACTGAAATTCAAAACAAACCGTTTAGCCGTGGCTAAGCGTGGCGTGTAACCGCCGTCCATAAATTTTTTTGTGCAGCCTACGTGAGCTGCATTTAAATCGTCACTGGTCACTCGTCATTTGCCATCGCTGTGCGGCTCTTAATTCGAATTATGTATGTGACCAGCAGAAGTCTGAACTCGCCCAACGAAGAAGTCAGCAATAACAATAATATTATTTTTTTCATGTTAATGAATTAATATTTATTCAATGGCAGGGTGTTTTTAAAGCAGAACTGGGGCAGCTCCAGCGGAGTATGTCAGAGGAGCGCTGTAGGCAAGAGGAGCAGCAAGAGGCGATGTGTAAGCCAAAGGCGACGTGTAGGCCAGAGGAGCAGCGACTGGTGCAGCTGCATACTTGGCAATTACAGGTGCAGCAACTGGGGCGATCACTGGAGCAGTGGCGATTCCATTGTAGTTGCGGGCAATAACCTGGCTGCTGGTGGCAGTCACATATGGAGCAGGTGCAGCAACAATGGCAGCCGGAGCGGCAGCCACAACTGGAGCAGAGTAAGCCAAAGGTTGGCTCAGGAGGACACCAGGCTTGGCAGAAGCGCAAGCGATGAGGGCGAAGATGACCACGGTCTGCGGAAGAGAGACAAATCAATGTGAGATGCTGTTAAAGGAATTCCAATTGCTCCTTACGTAGTTGAACATGTTGAAGATTGTTGGTTGTGTTGCTTGGAGGGTGAACTGCAAACTGATTGATGTCCAACTAGAGTCAGCGACGCCTATTTATACCCCGAAATAGTCTTTGTCCACTAGTGATTCATATAGTTCATTGAAATGCAGCGTTGTCTGCCCAGTTAACGGTTTTGTGACCATTATCATTTGCTTTTCATGTTGTTTCCCCTGTTTAATGTATGTGTAACACGTCTCACCTCCCACAATTTATAAAAATGTAAACTATATCGCTAAGGTCAACTCTTCGGCTTCAGCCTGACTATAAATATTCCAAGCCGAGTTTTGGAATGGCATCAAACGAGTTAAAGCTTTCAAGGCACAACAACCCCAAGAAACAAAACACTTTCAAAATGTTCAAATTCGTAAGTTGATAAGTTCTTCAATTGTTGTTTCGGCGTTATCTAAATTCGTTTTATCCCCAGGCTGCTGTCATCTTCGCCATCATCGCCTGCGTCGCTGCCAAGCCAGGTGTCCTCCTGAGTCAACCTCTGGCTTACTCTGCCCCAATTGTGGCTGCTGCTCCCGCTGCCGTAGTTGCTGCTCCTGCACCAGTTGTGACTGCCACCAGTAGCCAGGTGTTTGCCCGCAACTACAACGGAATTGCCACTGCTCCAGTGATCGCCCCCGTTGCTGCTCCAGTCGTCGCCAAGTATGTCGCTGCTCCGATTGCAGCACCAGTTGTGGCCAAGTACGCTGCGGCTCCATTGGCTGCCCCCTTGGCCTACCATGCTGCGCCTTTGGCTTACTCTTCTCCGCTTGTGCTGTGAGCGGGTGTCGTTTCCAGCCAGATTTGATTCAAAAGTTGAATAAAAAACTCTCCGACTGATTATTCACTAAAGCTGCTGGAATGCTTTACAATCGCTGGGTCTGCTGAGCGCAAGGAACACTTACACACACGCAAACACAGACACACACACATAGGCACCCTACGCTGGAGTCTTATCCTGGTGGCTGGCTCTGCCACATGGTTATTTGTTAGTTTCGCGTATTTATCTAAAACGCTTTCATAGCGCATTTCATGCATTGATGCACAATTTAAAAAGCCATTTTTGCGTTTCAGCTTGCTGATAGACGATAAAATCCTTGCGCCGGCAGGCACCCTTGCACACACATATACACTTGAGCACACTTGCTCCTAGACAGGAAAAGTCGAAAAATCCTTGCCATATGTTATCGTCGCCCGCCGCGTACAGCTTGGCTTGGTGCGACAGGATTTTTGATTTGACGCCGCCTTTGATGGGGCTTTTCCGGCTGAAGGTTTTACTTGCTGTGCCGAAGGTGCTCGTAATTTAATTAGTTGCAACTTGTTAAGTTGTTTGTAATTACAAAACCAATCTACAACAACAACAATAGCGAGCTGCAGGGAAAGCAGCATAAACAATGACAGCGACTGCGTAATTGAATTTACCTTTCGAAGGCCCCACACCGGTCACGCCCCGGAAAAACCGAAAACCAAAACTGCAACCGGAATTGTGTGAAAAAGCGTGCGACTTTCGCGTCCTCGTCTAAATAATTAAAAGTTTGCCCTATGCCCGGCGACACGCTCGTCGCCCATTTTTGCATTTGCGTTTTTGTTTGCCATTTGTAATTGCTGTTAATGGCAAAAACAAGCAAGCCAGCGCTGCTCGCGCTCCCCGGCTAACCGGGTAAAAACAGCTACACGTAGTCTGAACGATGGAACGCCTCTTAGCCCACCTCCCCTTCTTCCTCTCTTCTCGCCAGGCTACACGGGTTTTGCATTAAAAAATCTCACAGCGAGTTTGAAACTCCGGCGAAACGCCTGCAGAGCCTGCAGAGAATGTCCTGGCCAAGGATAGAGCCTAGTCGAAAAGTACAAATATTTACATATCTATGTATTCACACACACATCTACATACATATTTATACATGTGTTTGTTGTTCATTTCGTCTGCAGAGCAACCAAAATTGTTAAATAATGACAGCAACATTTGTTTTAATGTTACAACTTTATATGGCACAATGCTAATACACGTACACGCTTGTCCATGTATGCATAAACATACATACATGTATGTGTGTGTGAGAGAGAGAGAGTAAGTTTGCTTGTAGAACACGAGTCGGAACAAATGTGAGTGAGTTCCAGTGGAATTCAACTAATTACACAAAGCCAGAAAATGTTCCTATTTATTATCGTTATAATTATAAAAAAAAATTGTGCATAATTAATACTTTTATTAGACATTATTTTATCTACTATAACATTGAAAAACAGACATAAAAAATTCTACATTTATTATAATATTTTTCCATAGTAAAGTTATTTAAATATGAATTTTATATTATCAATTCAGTTAGATGATAACAATATTTCATTCTACAGATATCAAAAAGAAGTAGATTTGCCTTCGTTGAACTAGAATTAACTTTAAAATCACAGTAAGCTGAGAAATTTTAAAAAAATCAAGACCTTTTAGCATCAAACAAGTTGGAAGTAAGTCAAGTTAGATCCCTTCGACTGCCCGCCAAGTGCATATCGTGTTCTCAATAATTTTAATGCGATAGAAATTGTTTTTTGAATTACTTAAATAGACTATAAAAAATATAAAAATCTGTGCCGGGTGAGTAATGAAATGTTTTAGGATGCTTTTTCAGTATCACTTGCTGGGTATCTTACAGTTGTAATTGCTTTGCACAAGATCAAAACGATTTGTGTTTGATTAAACGGAGTAAAATTAAAAGCTATTGAATAGGTCATTATTGCGGACAGATAGTGTGCTCGGTATCTCTCTTGGTGACCTCTTGGCAATTTTGCCGGCGCTCTGTCAGCCGTTTCTAATGAGCCAGTCAAGCGATGCGCCTGCGAAAGTCTTTGAGCTTATCGCTCCTGTGAAGCAGAAGTTCTTGTTGTTGTTGTCTGTCTGTCGCTAATTAGGCTAAACAAATTATGAAATATAATTAATAGAGAGAGAGAGAGAGAGAGAGCACGGCCAAGCAATTAACTTTTTTAGCGATAAACCGTTAAGAGGGAAAATTAATGCGCCTCTGATTTGCAACCAGATTTATTGCCCTCCCGCCCCAGTGGCCGCCGGCGTTGCCCACTTAACCGAAATTCTCATATTCGCATTTTACAACACTTAACGCCGCGTACATTTGCATTTTTGATTACTTCAAAGTGCCATTGCATGCGTGCAGGTGTTGAGTGCCCGCATTCGTTTTTGTTATTGTATATTTAATTTATCTGGTTAGGGATTTTCCGTTCGCGGTGTCATTTGCTTAATTTGTTTGTCGCGCTACAGCCCGAAAAAAAAAAACCCCAAAAAATACGAAGAGAATTCAATCACAGCCGAAGACAATGGGCGGCAAAGCAAAGTTCATGTAACCCCAGACAATGAGCCATGTATTATATTTCCAGGCAATTGTTTATGCGGCCTCCAAGTTTGCAACAAAAAGTCGCCGGCGTTTAATTGATGGCTTAGCTGAGGAGGAGTCGGAACGAGGAGGGGGTGGGGTTGGATTTCCTGGCGCGGGAAGCGCGGTTGCTTTGTGGCAGCTGGCTTAAAAATCGTGCTCAAGCAGCTAAAGGAAACATGATAAAAATGGGCAACACTCTCGAGCAGCATCAACTCCCACTTGGCCGACGCTGCTGACGTGTTTCGCGCTGCCTCTGCCGCTGCTGCTGCTCCTTCTGCAGTGGCAACGAGCCACACTTAACCTTGGCTGTATACGGCCGAGGACACGCCACTTAACTTATGAATTGAATTCCTGTGCTCGGCAATCGCTGAAGCCCCCGACTAGGGCAGGTTTTATGTGCAACTTTAACCCAATAAGCTCTCCGAGGGTGAGAGAGCGAGAGCGAGAGCGGGAGCAACCTACACTAAGCGAGCTTTCGCTCTCGCCTTCCATTCAGCACATACTCTCTGTGTGCAGCGCCAAAGCTCTCCCAACCTTACAAAGAGAACTTTGCTACTTTTCTGCAATATGTTTATTGGGTTCTTTGCCAGTTAAGACGACTGGCAGGCAGCCAGTGTGGTGTTTCACGAGCTCTGCGCCTTGTCTGTCGTGTTGGGAAAGAGCGATATGAATGTGCCCTTATAGCTGGGCTTGGCTTTCGTCAGAATCCGCAAGCTATTCGCCTTGCGATGATTCGCTGTGAGCAAGTAGAGCTTCTCAACCATCCGATCGGCCTCGGCTGGACTCATGGCAAGCACATGGATGGTACCCGACTCGTAGACCTTTGCCGCCACGCTGGGAATGCTTTTGTTCACGTAGTAGCCATAACGAAAGCTGCCCTGCACCGTTTCTGTGCTCAGCGAATACGTTTGGCAGAACTCCTCGATGCAAATGTGCCAGGGAAACTTCGCTATGGTTATCATCTGTGACTGCTGCACACTGTGTTGGCTTAATGTGTGCTTGGGCTTCTGTTCCAGTATCTTTGACAAGAGACTGAACTGAGTGGCGGTCAGTATCGACTTATTGCGCACATTGCTTATTAAAACGCTGCCATTTTCCCAGATCCACGCGATCTGTGCAGCCTCGTAACGCTTCTGCAGCACCTGAATGTCACTGTTATACACGGCATTGTCCATCTCGAGGGCCAGGCGACTAAGGTCCAGCTTGAGATTGACATGCAATGTGCCATACGTGCGCACAGCCTTCATTTCAATGGACAATTTGGCCTGTTCAATTTTGCGTTTTGTCGGCGGTCGCAGGATTCGTATCTGCTGTAGACCCTGATCCAGATGCGATGGCAATGCGGGCATTAGTAGATCCCGCTTGAGGCTCTCAATATTTTTGTTAGTAACCTCATTGTTATTGGTGCTGCTGCTGCTGCCGCTGCCGCTAGGGTTGGTCAGTCTGCTGCGTAGTCGTTTCTCCAGCGGATCCCGAAACTCGGACATATTCTGATCTATAACATTGTCGTATTTTTCTAGTCTCTGCTTATAGCTGCCCTCCCAGGGGCTACTGTTGCTTAAAACGGGTGCCAAGGGGGCGATAGCTAACGTTGCAACTGATCCCGTTGCCGATTGTTGCTTCTCCACTGTACTCGCTGGCGTTGGCAATTGACTGATCTCGGCCTCGAAATCGACGGGATCTGAACGCGATGCAATTATCGCTGTTGCTGCAATTGTTGGTGTTGCACGTTGCACAGGCATTGCCTCGATGCGACTCTGCACAACATTCGAGAGATGCTGACTCAATTCCTGAAGCCACCGCTGCACAGCTTCCTCACCCTGCAGCACTGGTACCGGGTTACATGCGGGCAAGGTTTCTACACTAATTATCACAGGTTGATCGCATTTCCCCGCTACTTGTGGTTGCACTTCAGTCTTGGGTGCAATTGTGAGAGTTGTGGGTTGCTGGAGTAGCTCAGGCTCTGCGAGAATGACGCTCTGTTTGGGCTCCTCTTTCGGCTTTAATGCATCAGCAGCACTGGGCTTTGGATCGATCATTCGCTCTGCCATCAAAGCTTCCTGTTCCCTTTTCGCGACAATTGGCTCTTTGTACAGGCACTTGGTGGGTTCCTCTTTTGACACCCGCTGGCCACGTAGTTTCGCCTTGAGAAGATCGTGTAGCATTTTCCTGTTCTCCTCGCTGCGCACTAGACCCTGCAGCATGTCGAAGGCTTTGATATCGTTGAGTGGCGTGTGCAGACGCTTCGATTTAAGGCAATCGAGCAGACCACGTTCCTCGTCCAAGCTTATCTCCAGACTATCCATGTCCATTATACTTGAGCTCAGGTCTGTTTCATGATCACTTTGCTGCAACGACTGTTCCTTGCGGTCGCAACCATTTAGGTATTCCTGCAGCAATTCAACGGGGTCGCTATGCGGTTTCTTGTTGTTAGTTGGGGGACTTGTCACAGGGTGAACCGGCTTTGCTGGTGAGAGAGAATCCTCCTCTTTACTCGGCTTATTTTGCATACAGCACAGTGGCCATTCAGGCTGAGCTCCCAGTCTAATGAGCTCGTAGCTTTTCCACAAATCCTCTGATTTTGGTAGCAGATCCAACTCATCAAGCGGCACTGGCGATGGCGGCGTTTCAATGTGATTCTCTTGCTGCAATTCCACGGGCGATGTTCGCTCTTTCGCTACAGTTTCTGCGGGTCGCGACGTCACCTTAAGGCGCACCCGTTTCAGCTTGGGAATCACCAAGGATGTCGTCGTGTATAAAGGTATCTGTATGGTGCGTGTCGTCTTAGAACGATCGAGATTAAAATTGAGTACGGCACCGCCTATGCTGTAACAGGAGGGCATTGGCTGTGGTCTGTTCAAGCAAGGGGGGTCCCTGTCAAGGACGGGACAGGATGCTTAAATAGTGTGGAGACACGTCACTGGATACTACTTACTTCATGGGCGCGTCGTGGCTTGTTTGAGCAGGAATGTCTGGTACCTTTGTCTTAGTTGGTCTTTGTGCCGTAGACTGCTCTTCTTTTAGTTGCTTCGCCTCTTCCTTCTCTTGTTCCTGGTCATGGTACTGTTCTTCGCCCTTTTCATGGTCCTCCTGTTGGCATTTTCGCTTGTGCCGTTTGTGTCTGTGTTTATGTTTATGTTTACGTTTGTGTTTCTTCTTTTTCTTCGGCTTCGAAGGGTTTTGCTGCGACACATCGTCGTTTTCCTGCGGTAGAAATTCCTCTTCGAAATCTGAATAATCATATATCGGACTGCGAATATCGCAGCCCTCCAAATAGGCCACGTCCGTGTTGCATGATGCGAATGTCGACTTCGTTTTGCAGTACATTGCAAAGCATTTGATAGAAAAAGAAACGTGGAGTTTTTGTTGACATATTCAGTGTTGGAAATGAATTCAAATTTCTGATGCTTTGAGAAACCGTTAAATAACTTCAGCAGGCCAAGAGTTCCAATATCAGATGCTAGTGTTGCACTACTACTGCACCGTAGTTGTTTCAAATGTCTAGCTGAAGTTCGTAAAAAACAAGCTAAGATTCTAAAAAAAAAGTTTAAATATTCATAAAAATAAGCTATTTATCGATAGCAATCGTCGGTTCGACTCGAATATCAACACTTAAAATAAAATAAAATTGAAAATTTTACTTTGGAACAGTGGCTCATGACTTCTCGATTGCAAATAAAACCGAGGAGCAAAGGTAGCCTTATTTCTAACATCATTGACATTATTTCAAAAGTATAATTGGTGTTACCGAATTATAATTATTTGAGCTCCAGTAGAGGTGCGTATAAGGCATTTCCGACACCAAGCATCTATGAGCATATTTCAAAGGAACTATTGATTTATTTATCTGCTATGCATAGTCAAAAAACTTCAACTTAGCTATTACAATATATCTTTTTATAATTAATTTAATTTTAAAAAACATCATAGCTACGACCTATGTAGATGGTAGACTAGTAGCTTAATAATTTCCCAAATTAATTTGGGTAATTCAATTGAGAAAAGCCTTAACAATTCATTTCGAAAACGTTTCAATGTGCATTAAATTCTACCATGAAAAACTCACCAAGCTTAACAGAAAACTAGAAAGTTTTTTCTCCCCAAACTCCGCCGCCCATACAGTCGACTGACGCGAGGGAGAGAGCAAGCATTTGTAACTTCACATGGCTTTTGATTGGGACACTAGTATTTCTTAGGGGCTTGTCTCTGGCTCTTGCAGTGGCCCCCAGGTAGACACATAGTCAGGTAGTTAAAACTTTTAAATTGAGCTCGGGCGTCCAGGAATCATTTATGTGAGTAAGTGTGCGGGTGTGCGGGTGTGTGTGTGCATGTTTCGTTTGGCTCTGGCGAGGATCTGTCTGGTGAAAAGTTACAGTTACGACCAAAAGTGCTCTGTCACTGCTCATTTGTTGATAATAATTATAAAAGTTTATCCAGTTCCCCCCCGTGACATATACATATGTATGCATGTAATGCACATGCAGACAATCAGTCCGTCTGTCCGTCTGTCGATCCGTCCAGTTGGCAAAACCGGCAAAAGTTTAGCGCCGTTCGCAATTGTTTAGTTTAGCTACATTTGCTGTTGATCAAAATGTTTCTAAAGTTTTTAGTGTGGGGGCCTCAACAATAACTGCAGCCTCCGATTACGCCACCCCAGTGTGCCTGGGAAAGGTCGGAGCATGCAACTGGAGACGAGAGACTGGGAGCTGGGCAACTCAAATAGTTTTCGGAGGCAGGGCAGGGCAGGACAGGCTAAAAGCATGAGATATTAAATTTTTATTTGCACAACTCATAGCAATTGTTGTTGCATTAGCCTGAATGCCCTTTCTTCGGTAAAGGTGGTGGGGGGAGGGGGAAGGTGCTTTCTTTCTCATCTCTCGAGCACGTCCCGGGAATACTTTGCCATGCTGGCCATAAGTCATTTCGCTTTGGCCCACAGCCAGGCTCAGGTTCCGCGCAAGTTTTTGCAAACAAGCCTAACAAAGCCAGCGCCAAATTGCCCTAAAAGCCTTTTCGAGTCCAAGTTTTGCCTGTTTGCGCATAATTATTTAGTTGTGACATCACAAGGCGAAAAATAAACAAAATGCGAATGGAAGAACTATCGAGAATATGGCCAGCTAGCAATTATAGGATATTTACTTTAAAAGTTTTTATTTTTTTAGGTTAAGTGGCAACAACGATAACGATAAACTGAAACGATAACGATAATACATTATTTTCTTTATCGGAATATGCATTTTCTTTTGGCATAGCGTTTTCTTTCTTCATTTATCTTTCTCGTCTATGTCAATGACTTTATGGTCTTTCCTCTTTGACTTTTTATCGGCTTTATTGTTTTTATTATCATTATCTGTCTGCGTTTCTATTGATGGATTCCCAAACTGCACTGTTTTTTTCTTGGTTTCTTTATCGGACTCACTATTTGTATTATTGTCATCATTCTGCCATTTCTCCTTTGTCTGCATAGTTTCTTCATCGGGAAAAAGCATTAGTTCTAGTATTTGTATTTGGGTTTTCATAATGTGCGATATAGCAAAAATATATTCAATCCGTTCCCTGTATTCGGCTTGTAATACTTCCTCGGACTTTGAAGTTTTCTCTACTTCTGTAATCCTCCAGACATGGTGGTGCTTATGTTTAATTAACTGGTCTCTCTTGTCCTTTTCATCCAATAGCCTTTGCACATTTTCGGCTACTGTTCGGTTCTTGCGTTTGTAACCCCCCTTTGAGAACTTGAACCATTTGGCAAGCAATGAGACGATGCCATAATACTCAATCATTAGGAACTCAAAATAGTTGATCTGCCTCTTCTCCATTTCGGTGCGAGTTTTTCGTGTTGTGAGAAAATGATCGTTTATAATTGTTACGAAAATATTAATCAGAAATATAGCGACAATAAATCCCATTGCAGCATACATAATCATTCCCAAATATTTCCCCCCAAAGAATACTTCGTCGGGTTCGATCTCTCCACGAAATCCAAAGGCAAATAGCAAACACGAGATGATCGTTCTTTGTAGCCGAACGAAATTATCGCTATTGTTGCCATTAATTGCAGTGAAACCGATACCAAAGGCCATCAGTATAATGAATATCACAATGGAGGTAACGGCCAGAGCAGGCCAGGCCAAGTTTAGGGTACGGGTGAATGTCTGAAACACAGTAGAAAACTGCATGATCTTCCACACGCGCAGTGTGGTCAGGCAGATGAGTAGGCCGCACACGTCCTCCGTGAGCATGTGCAGCCGTGAGGGACGCCGAAAGTCGAGGAACTCCAGTTTATTGGCTCCCTCCAATCTTCTAAGCATGACATTTGTCAGATATGAACGCATGATAAACAAAACGATTACAGTGATGTTTAGTATGATTATAATCAAGTCCATTATATACCATACACTGCGCATTTTCTGTGGATCATGCCAGATATGCGTAACGAATGTTTGAATCAGCAACAGCACCATGATAATAAAGAGCCCCATCATAAATAACTCTGTGAAACCTTTTTTCTCAAGCTCCTCATTCAGTTTGACGCTATCGCATTCCAAATGGTTTATGACACCACCGAACGGGGTTCGTTCCACAAGTATGCTAACAACACTGAACATATTCGCGTCCACATTGTAGAGCGTGAAGTCTAGAAATACCGCCGACGTATTGTAGTTCAGCCATATGTTATCCTCGAGAAAGTCTAATATTTTCATTGAATTAGTTTTGGTGCGTCCCAGCAGGGTAAAGTAACCCTTGAGCTCTGGATAGTCTTGGAATTTACCCGAATGCTCGAAATTCATAAGCAATTTGTCGAGAAACTCGAGGCGATTTTCTAGAGGCAACCAGGGCTCATAGGTGCGCCAGTACCGGTCGGTGTAGTGCAGCCGTCGATAGGGCAACCCCCAGCCAGGCATATAATTTTGATTCGAATATTTCGGTTTTTCCCAGCCGTATTTAGAATCGTCTACACGCAGTTGCCTTATGCGGACCACTCCCAGCATTTTTGTCCCAGCATTATGGACCCAAGTGTATGGTCCAGTTATATAAGAGTCGTAATTGAAGTTTGTGACCAATGCCTGCTCGACAAAATCGAATAGTTGATTGAGATCGTAGATTGCATCGATTCCAAAGTATCTTGTATGGTTTTCCTTCAGCAGCGTAGTTACCATTGTCGTGTTGTAGAACAATAGCTCTTCGCGTGAATAAAGCACCAATAAATTTAGAACTAACATGAATCTGCCGTAGTTGAAAAGGTCCTGGGTAATTGATTGGTATCGCTCATTAAGGGCCTCATTCCGATGACGTTCGGTAATTTTCATCTGTAGTCTCAGGCTTATCAATCGCCTCTTGAGAAACTCCAAGCGATTGTACTTCCCATCATCATCATCCTCCCTCTGCTGTTGCTTGCGGTAAGCGCGAAAAGGGCTTGGCCAGGTGGCCTGGTCAATGGCCAACAGAAGCAATCTTAATGGGTCTAAGAAAACGAATTGAATAATCAACACTATGAAAATTGTTATCATCATGTTCTTTATATGTTCGTCCTCATGATAAGTGCCAGCAAAATAAACCGCAGCTCCCACACATGATAAAATAACTGTTACGGTCAGAAGAAATAGGCAAAATCGGCGATATTTCTCCTTCATTTTAAATGTTTCTCTTTTATGTTATTTTAATCTCCTTTTTAAAATATCTAAACTTTCCTGTCGAAAAACAAAAATAGAATGAATATACGAAGTGGTTTTCTTTAGTCAAATTTACTAGTTTGTTAACCCAAGTAGTCTGATAGTATGTGACACATAAGGTACTGTTAAGCATGATCCTAATAAAGTCTGAAAATAATCAAATATTTGGAGAGTATTAAACTTGATCAATTTTATTCATTGTTAGATTTGCAAATGACTTTGCACTTTCTTTATGCAAGGGAATGTTAAAGGCATAAGGAGGCTCCACAATATATATATGTATAATATTATGTTTTAGGATGACTGACCGAACGTCTGGATCTCAGCAACTACACAAGACAGAGACTCAAAATTTCACATGTAGGTTGCCGAGTTTATTTTCAATTTTAGATGTAATCAATAATTTAGGAGTGTTAAATATTGTATTAGAGCTACAGATATCCGTTTTGAATGCACATAGATGAGTACAACATAAATCTAGTCTCCTAATTTCAATTTAATCAAACAATAGGTACAGAAGCTATTTAAGTAAATGTTTTCCATAGTTCCACTTCGTGCGTCTTTGCTTGTTTTGTTTTCAATTTAGTTTTTAAGATTTTGAAGTGTACTAATGTGTAAAGCGGGCTAGACTAGATTTATCTTTATTTGTTACTCTTTATTTCATTTTAAATTTTATTTATGAAGAAAACGAACATTTGTCACATTTGACTCTTCAGATTCGCTTGAAGTCTCCGTGCCACTTTTAGGGATATCTTCTTCATCCTCATTCCAAAAGAGCATGTGTTCAAGCACTTCCATTTGAGTATGCAGTATTGCAGATATGGTAAACATTCGTTCAATGCGACGTTTGTATGCCGCATGCTTGGCAGGTTCACTGCGATATTCGCTCATTGAGGCCTCCCAATCCCGCCCTCTTTCCAAATTGTCCAATTTCAGTTTAATATTCTCGGCCACTGTGCGATTTTTTCGCTTATATGATTTAGCAAAACATGGCAATTTCTGATAGAAATGAATCCATTTGTAGTATTCGACATTCAAAAATTGTAGAAAGGTTATTTTATGATAGTATTTTGCATCTCTATTTTGCTTGGTTTCTATAAAATTATGGCTGAGCAACGAAATGAAAACGTTTATCAACATCTGGGACATGATGAAACCCATAATCAGATAGCAAATTAAGCATATTATCTGGCCGCCATATGAGAAATCCTTCGGTGTAATGTGTGCGGTAAAGCCAAAGCAGTTGCACAAAGACGTGATAATACTATATAAGAGTTTGTATAAATTCCGGGAATTATTCCCATTAATAATGACCATGGCAATGCCGAAGGCCAACAGGAAAATAACTGTGATCAGTGCACTGCTGATTATGGCGGGCAGAGCTGCGAACAGGGCGGATGTCATTAGCTGAAAAACACTTGCGAACTGCAGAACTTTCCACAATCGCATTGTGGTCAAACACACGAGAAAGCCAAGCATTATGGTGATAAACGAACGCAGACGTGCCGGACTCTTAAAGTCAAGGTACTGAACTTTGTGAGCGATATCTACCCGATCGTATAGCTTAATTACCATATCTTCGGACCAAAAGATCAAAATAATCACAATCACATTGAGTGTCACGATTATGAGGTCTATCTGATTCCACACATTGCGCAGCTTGCGGGGCTCATACCACAATATTGATACTAAAGAGCTTGAGAACTGTATGAGCACAATGATGTACAGACAACAAAAGAATACGCCCCACATGCCAAACAAATCGTAGAGTCTTAATGTCGTGCTATCAACAGTGACTTTTCCTGTTAGAAAACCTTGCGGGGTATGCTCCACTTGCACTGTACAAATGCTGAAAATATTCGAGTCCGCACTATACAATGTAAACTCCATGAAAAGCATCGCCATTCTTTTATCGATCCAATTGTTTTTCTTAAGATAGTTCAAAATCTGCATGCTGTCGTTATTGGCGCGAGCGAGCAGCACTACGTAACCCTCTATCTCTGGATAGGTTTGAAAGTAACCATAACGATTGGGGAGAAATGCCCTTTCCATGTATGTCGTATTCAGAAACCCGGGTAGCCAGGGTGTATAGATATTCCAATACTTGTCTGTGAAGGGTGCCCTTCGAAAGGGCAGCTTCCATTTGGTCGCGTAATCCAGATTTGTAAACTCCTGCGGATCCCAGCCAACGTAGGAGTTTTCCTTGCGGCGCAACAAGCGTAAACGAATGTTTCCAAGTCTAGCATTTCCCCATCCATACTTCCATCTAGCATATCCGTACTGAGATCCATTAAAAGAATTAATAAGTTGAGTTTCTATATAGTAATATACATGATCGAAATTTCTGACTGCCGAAATGCCCATAGAACTTGTCTGATTATACATAAAAACTGAATATTTAAAGTAACCATTATAGAACAACTTGTCGTCCCGCGTCACCAAGACCATGAGGAAGAGTAGTATAAAGTATTTGCCATAGAGCCACACATCGACGGCAATCATTTGGTACTTCAAGTTCACATACTCGTTGCGATGCTCCTCGGTCACTATCAGCTGTTGCTTTAGTGTATTCAAGCGCAGCTTTAGGTAATCCATGTGCGTGTGAACTTTCACATTTTGTGAAGGCCTTGTCAGTGTGAGTTTTGGGGGCCAAGTGGCTTTATCTATTGCCAATAGAAAAAATTGAATTGGTTCGCCTATAAGGAACAGAAGGATGGTAACAATATACACAATAACCAGCAGCTCCAGTGTTGTCTCCCCCTCATGATAATATCCCGATATAAACGCAGTCAAAAGGGTACAGAGTAGCAAAACACAGACTGCTACCAACAAGTAGAGGTACTTCAATTTCTTGACTTTCGTCTTTAGGTTTTTTGTTTCGCTGGCCCTCTTTGGATCCATAGCAAATACATAAGGACCTTTACAGATTAGAAAATTTATAAGAGCGTTTATAGATTAGTTTTTCAGTTTCTTAGATTGTAATGTGTAAGTTCTAGTCAAAGCAATCTGACAGCCAGAGCCACCTATATATGTATATATACACATAATATATAATATAAATATATCGAATTATTTGCAGCCTGTTTTCTTTTCACAATCTAAAATATATTGAAACGAGTGCGATTGTATATAGTATAACCTATTTAATAAATCATAATTGGTACTTATACTATAAGTTGAAATATTTATAAACTTTTAGCTAAATATATAATAGTAGATCTGCCAAGTGAAGGAATCTTCTTTACTCTGTATATGGCATGGCAAAATCTCGGGTGCTGTCAGTTCTGTTCAATACACAAATTATGATGCTATCGCTAAGGCTCGAATGGGACAAGAGGAAATCTTTACCAAAATTGTACCACAGCCGGAACAGATGCGCTATCATCGCTCTTCATTCATTCGCCCCCTCCTTTCTTGGACAGTAGTCAGCAGGGCCGACAATAAAATTCCTGGACCCTTTTTTGACAAATGAAACGTGCAACAAACAAGACGCCAAAGCAGCAGCAGCAACAGAGGGAAAAGGCAGCTGCAGCAGCAGAACCAGAACCAGAGCCAGCGCCAGCGCCAGAGCTTCGAACTGAGCCAGTGGCAACAAAGATTTATGCATTTTGCAGGGTCTACGCTTTATGCGAAACTAAACGGCAAACAGTTTGAGCGAAGAAAGGCAAGGCCAAAGGCAACCGGCCCGTCTAACGGAAGTCAGCCATGACAGCGACCGCTTCTGGCTGGGTAAACGTGTTTTGCATGGATCTGGCTGCCAGCACGAGATGGAGATGGAGATGGCGATGGCGATGGCGATGCTAGCTGAAGAGTTGAGGCTGCATGTAGTAGTCAGTGGAACTCTATTGTGCCTTTTAATAGACTGAACTGCAGCAGGGCCTGGCAGGCAGCAAACATTTGTGCAGCTTATTAATATGCATCCCCACCATCTCAGTTTCAGGCAGCTTTAGGGGATTAGTCATGGAGGCATGCAGGTGTTCGGGCTGCAACTGGAGCAACTGCGGCCTGCAATCGACAATTTTATCTACTAGGCCAAGCGCAAAGTTTTTCGCTTCGTATCGAAAAGTCGTTAGTAAGCTGACCACAAAAAGAGATGTTGCGATGTGGGCAACCGAAACGGGAAACGGGAGGCGGGCAGCGGCAGCTTTTTGACCAAGTTGAACCAAAGGTTTTATGTCTTAGTCGCAGTCGTAGTCGTCTTGACGCTAAAAAAAATTAAAGTTTATCCAAAGATTTGCACTTACTGCGAAACTTTTCTCTTCGCCAAACTTTCCGGACTGAGCTTGTCTCTGGTTCTCTGTTTAAGTAGACTTGTTTTTGGCCAGGACCATATGTCTGAGGCTAAAAAACGCCAGTGTTGCGGCAGAAAGACAGAGGGTGAGTCCATAATAAATAGGCCAAATAATAGGCTATTAAATGTTTGTGCAAGGTTAAAGCTGAAGTGTTTCGAAATTCACACAGAATTAAGGCCTAATGCAATTTTTGCCATTCAAACAAAACGCTAAGATAATTAAGACACAGCATTAGCTAAGACACAAACCGCATGAATGCTATTTTTGTGTTGCATACTCTTGGGCTGTCAATTTAAAATGCTTAGTATGAGCAGTTTAGACATTTAATTTGTCTTTATTAAGGCAAAATGCACCACAATGCACCCACATGGCGCCACGCAACTGTGTCGTTAATCATAAGAACTAACTGTAATCTGCATATAAATTTGTCAGACATTGTTTAATCCCCCCTACCCACTCGACAGACAAACCGTTGCATGCAGCCTTATAGTGCCACCAAAATCAAATTAGGCGAAATTAAACACAACACAACACAAGCAACAACAAACACAGAACGATAACGAAACACGAGTGCAGACAATGTACGAGCACGAAAATATAGCATATGATGATTCCCTTATATTATATTATTATTATTACTATTTTATTGTTGTTGCTGCTCTTTTTCTGTCTTTTTTTCTTTTTTTGGCAAGCACATAACATATGCGTCCCGTTGACAAATAAAGTTTACAGATATGTGCAAAAAACAAACAGCACAGGAGAGGGACACACACACACACACACACACACACAAACACACTCGCATACACACAGTGAGACAGATGGGTAACGCACACGAGTAAACAATGGAGAGCTGAATGGGTTTTTGGCAAGGGACTGGCGCTGGTGTGTGTGAGTGTGAGTGGAGAGAGAGAGGGAAGAGGGGGAGGCATGGCATCTCCAGGCAGCGAGCAGGAGCACTGCTAATGTACACAGACAACAACTCCCCAATGAAATAGTTTATGGTAAACCGCAATGCGAAAAATGTCACCTCTTCGCAAAAATGAGCAAAGCCAAAGGGCGGGCGAGATTCAGGCGCACAAGCGACAGCCACAGACGACAACAAACAGAGACAGAGACACAGAGAGAGAGACACACAGAATGACGGGGCGCGAGTAAGGGGGGGCGAAAACAAGTGCGGAAGTTGTTTGCGGAGCTGGCAAAAGGCAAACGGAAGCGGCCTATTGGGCAATGGCGGCGCCACAAGCGGAAATGAGCCAACTTGGCTGCCACATGAGGCGCTAGTCCTGGCGCTAAGTCAAACACCCCAGGAGTGAGAGGACAATTGTGAGTTGATCTTTAATAATTGTTGTACTTAAAATTAGAAGACGACTAAGCTTACATTAAGTTCCCTGAGTTGTGTAGCACCTGTAAGATTCCAGTAGAGCTATGGGTTTTCTATGGCCCACGCAGCGGTGGCTCGGTAAATTCTTCGTTTTGCGCGTCGCAACGATTGGCATCGGCCTCTGTGGGCACCACATCCTTTGCCAACTCCAGCAGTTTGTCCAACGGACACTGAAAGTCGCAACCGGGCACAGTCAGTTTCTCCGCTGGTGCCTTGGGATTGTTGCGGAAATAGATCTCCACATAGTATTCGCCGGTTTCCTTGTTCTTGTGCAGCTCAAAAAGCGCCATCACAGAGTAGCGAGGCAGCTGACGTTCCCAGATCTTAAGGGCAGCCAGTATATTGACCACAGTCGAATCGTGACCCGTGTAAATGAACAACTTCCGCTTGTTGGGCTTCAGCGTCTCGTTGCGTTTCTGCTGCATTTCGTCGAACATCTTCTTGAGGAACGGACCCGCCTTGATCTTCTGCATCTCCGGCGTGTACACATTGTAGACATAACTCTGTTCGGCCAGGAATTGCATTTTCTCTGGGAAGTATTCCCGGGTCCAATCAGGCAGATCTAGTCCCCATTCCTGTTCGGCCAGCAGTGTCAGATACAATGACTGCACATCTTCGGGTTCCTTAAAGCTGAGTCCCGTGTGCATTGCCAGCTCTTTGTACATGTCCAGATAGGGTGCAATTTCCTCCTTTACCTCCGGCAGTTCGTAGACCTCATGCAGCGCTTCAAAGTAGCGTTTGCACGGCGTGCGCACTAAAAGCAGCTGGGGAGGAGAGAGAAGAAAGAATTAGTAATAGTTTAACTAGAAATAAAATATATAAAAAATACTATAAATAATTAAAATTTTTTAATTTAATAATAATAAACACTATTTTATATAAAAATATATTTAAAAGCATAGAAAAGTTTTATAACTTGAAGAACTTTAGTGATATGAAAACTATTGAGAAAAATAATTGTCCAATTTAAAAAAATGTATATTTTTTTAAGACGCTGCATTTTTTTTTCCCTTCGCCCTTCAATTTTTTCGCAAAGCTAGCAGAATTCTTGACATTTACTCCGAAAATTCGTTTTAAGTTTGTTATTGCAGCGAAGCGGGTAAGAGGCAAGTCAAATCGGGCCTTGGTCTTGAATTGACGATGAGGTGAAATGAGGTATAAATCAATTTCAAACCGATGATGGCATCATTATTGATAGGTTGACGTACCGTATCCTCGTCCAGTGGCTGCGAGAAAACCGGAATCGGCTGCCAATTGTACTTGCTGTTCCACTCCATGGAGGTGCCCTTCGGTGGGAAGAAACTGGCCAATACCGTCTGCAGCGTCATGTGTGTGCGTGGCACGCCCGTTGCCTGTGCGTGCACCAACTAAGGAAAGAGAGAGAGAGGGAGAGAGGGAAGGCAAGGCAAAGAATGAGTCGAAGAGCGAGAAAGAAATTGAGTGATGAGGCAGGAGCGCTTGAGCTTTGCAATTTGTAAACGTCCGCACTATCAGACACCCATCCGTCCGTCCGTCCGTCCGTCCGCAATGGAGGAACACAAGATGGGACTGGGGGTATCTGGTGGTTCGTTAGCGTTGGGTTACTTACATCGGGACTGTAGTAGGGCGCCAGAAATTTGCCATAACGCTTACGCAGCCAACTACCAATGTTGAACAGCTCGCGTTTGCCACTCTGAGCGTTGATTTATTGCACGGCGTGGGCGGATGGCACGTGAGACAACAGCCGGCAACAGCGTGCGCCAAATAGAAGCACAGCGTGGCAGCAAGGCAGAGATGGCAAATTCGAGAGAGAAAGACAAAGAGAGAAAAGAAACATGTAGCAATGTTATAAAATAATAAATGCCTTGCATTTTTGCAATTGCATAAACATATGCATGTGTATATGTTAATGCAACACACTGTGGCAGCCACCCTCTCCCACTCGTATCCCGTCCTTTGGCACGACAAACATTTGCATTTCAATTTATTTAAATGCTTTGCTCTGTGTGTGTGTGTGTGTGTGCGGTTTTCGGGCTGAACGGGCAGGGGAGGTGGGGCAGCTGGGTGTGTTCTCCTTTTTTTTTTTTACTTTTTGGGCTTTTGGTTTTTTTGTTTTTGTTTTGTTTTTATTTTGAAAAAGTTTCACTACAACTTGTTCTGCACTCACATTTGTTACTTGTCCCCAGCCAAATGGATAGTAGGTTTCATTTACATAGGGATCCCTTGGATATGTGTCCGCCGGTGTGCGTGGCCCATGTCGAAAGACCTGACAAATAATTCACAAAAAAAATATACGCAGCGTGTTAGTTATGAGTTTTTGGCACTTGCTCAACACGCTCATTGCAGCAATTAGTGCGGCTCAAAAATTAAATTAGCTTCAAGTAAAATATTTAAAAAAAAATTTAAACTAAATTGAAATAAATTAAGAATATAAGTATCCATATAATATTTCATTTTCACGCAAGAAAAATCAACAATTAACTTTAAAATAATTTAAAAAAAAACTTATTATATTTATTTAATAAGAAAATTGTTAATTTATAACAATAAAATTTTAATTTTAAGTTCACAAACTACTTTCAGCCAGTGTCATTGTCTCCAAGAGCGCTTAAGCCTCTTATGCGACAACAACAGCAAGAAAAAGAATGACAAATTTAAAGCGCGCACGCGACTCTGATAAGAAAATAAACGAGAGCGCATTCGTGTGACCCGCCGCAAAGCGGTTAAACATGTGTGCTGCGTGTACATGACACACTCACACCCACATGTGCAGCCCGACCCCTCTCCGAACTGGACATGCACATTCCGCTAACATTCCAGTTGGATATTTTGCGGAAGCTTTTGCCAGCCACAATTGCCATGCGATGTTTGGAATCGCGCGTGGCCACCGAAACTGATAAGCAGGCAGGCGCCATGTCTGAAGGTCAAAGCCCTGAACTAGACTGAGTGATCAGTTAAATGGGTTATACACACCACAGCGCAAAAATATAGATTTCTAATAATATAGTCGAATGTGTCGACAAAGCCAAAGTGCGTCGCAGTTTGTGGCTAATCTGTCTGTGTGTGTGTGCGTGTGTGTGTTTGGACTGGTTTGGCCTGGCGAAACAAGTAGCTGAAATTTGTAATTGGGCCTCTCCATAGCCGGTTTTCAATTTGTGTGGCTTTTGTTTTGGCGATATTTTGACATGGATGATGTGTTCAATGATTTATGTGTAAATTTTAATAGCTACAAACCAGAGATTTGCGTTTGTAAGCGGAGGCTGCTCCCTGGAATTGCGTACTAATTGATGGTAAAATGATTTTAGAATAAATACGTGTATTTTTGCGAGTCTTTCAAGGCATTTCAGATTTATAAAGTGCATATTTCTTTTTAATAAAATTATATATATTATTTAACAATTTGTTTTTTGCTTTTCTGCATTAATTTTCATTTAAAAATTTTTAAAATTCATATCAAAATTGCAATTTTTGAAAAGAATTACCTATATAATGTATCGAAGTTCACAGCTGACCAGTGTAAATTCCCTTGTCTAGCTGTTCACAGTGCGATACAATGGGATAATAATTATGTGCTGGCTTCATGGCTGGCTGCATATTAGATCGCAGCTCAGCTGCCCGCTACAGCTATGTGTACTCGTATGTAATCAGCTGTTTTGTAATTATCAGATCAATTAAAACAGCTGCTACAAATAAACACGCTTGCTCTGTCGCACTTATCAGTTTGTCAGAGCTTAGACAGATCGCATCGATTAAATTCCCATTGAAGTGGCTTAGCTTAACACATAAGGTGAATATATATAGAGCATATATCAACCTGTTCGATTTGTCATGACTCTCGCAACGCCTTCACTTTCCGTTCTGCTGATATATTTTTATATATTTCTACGCTCATATTATATAGAGCTCTTATCGCTTGACACTCGCCTAATGTCGCTGTTGGCATCGCACTAAATGAATTTAATTCCATGCAATTATTAAGTGTTACACTGCGCTACACTACACTCTGCTACAACGAGTTTCTTTAAGTCAAATGCCAACGTTTACCTTTCAACAATAAAATGCCATGTAAATGTCATTCACTTTCAGTGTTAAGTTTGAAAATGTGATTTCTGTTTTATCAGCTACTTTTTACGACCCCCATAGAACGTGATGATATTTCAATTTCTTATGTAGTTGGTATTTGTAATATTGTAAAGATACTGAGTAACTTTACAGCTTGCACATTTCCATTTTTTAAATACTATACAATTTAATAATTATTACACTATTTGACTGTGCTTTATCTAGGATCAGTCACCTATTATGTAACTGCGATCTCTACACTATATTTGTTTGTTTACTGTTAAAGCCTCAAAGTTTTTAAAAGTTTACTCTGCTCTCTCTATACGATCACTTGATTGATTACCTCTAAACCAATACCCTGTTGAGCAGTGTAACGAGCTCAGCTGTTCATCGATCATTGTTTGTTGTTAGTGAGCACAATCGGCTCCACGAACTCACCACATGCAACAGTTCGAGTGTAGACTCATCGGTGCCGGGATCGGTGATCTTGCCCGAGATGATCGTCGAGTGGGTAAAGCACAAGATCAGCAACGCGAATGCACTCAAGCCGCCCGTCATTGCGAGACAGTGTTTTCTAGTGAAATGCGAACGCGGCATTTTGGTAGACGCTCTTTATATGGCTTAGTCTCGGGTCGGCTTTAGCTCTGGCGCTACGTGGAGTAGTCCGCGCTTTGTTTTATGAATATTATATGGTTCGCTAATAGCGAATAGCGGCCACAGAACTCTAAATTGTAGAAAAACACAACACACACACAGATAGCATTATTCTTGTTTTTCGCTTTTCGCTTTTGAGTTTCTGCGTATTTTATTTTGCTTTGTTTAGTTTCGGCTTATTTAATTATGCTGATCATAAAAACAAGAAGCGAAAGCAAAAACAAACACACTAAAGTGATATGTTATTGTGTTAGTTTGCCATGTTGTGTTGAAACCGGATTTGAGGGCACCTTTCTTTAATCACTATTCCAATGTGTGACGATTAGTTCGGTTTCTGTTTATCTTCTATGTCTGTTATCATCCATAGAAGTGAGCTCAATTTTATTATGCATAGCGATGCGTAATATTTTGGGAATTTCGTGGAACTGATAACATTTACCGGATAACGGATAGCTCAGCTATTCGACGGAGAACCTGTGCCGTACTGTCATGATTCGCATTGGCGAGCAAAGACCACGGCACGACAGACCCAAAGGCAGCATATATCAAACACATATACGCGTATAAACATATGTCTTTTATCGTTCCATTATCGCCAAATGCTTTCGTCACCGTCGTCGCTTCTCACTATTATTATTATTATTCTGCTCTCTGTTGCTATTGCTGTTGTTGTCGCGTGAGTCTTTTGTGTGTCGCATTGCCCGTAACTGATCGTACATTGAGCGCAACAATTCCTCAGTATGTGAGGCGACCTCACACACACTTATACACACAGACACACACAGTCACACACAGTCACACACACTCACAGCACGCTGGCATCTGTGGCGCCTCCTTAATTTACGAGCGAAGATTTCGTCGCCAGATTCTCTGTAATAAATCTCGGTCAGGTAGTTGGTTGCTTTATCGAAAATATGCTAATTACTTATTGTGTGCGTTGCTGTTTCTGTTGTTGTTATTTTATTTTATTTTATTTATTTTTATTGTTGTTAACACGGCTGAACTGCGCTGCCATTGGTTAAATTTATATTTACATATCACTTTTTTTTGTTGCTGCTCGAACTTCCGCAAACTTTTCTCGCATACTTGATACGTATACGTAATATTTGTTACATCTCCATCAAACTCGAAATGAAAACTGTTGGATTTCATATCGTGTACGGTTTGTCTTATATGATCTGAATAAGAAACCTTGAACTCTACTTTTGTTAAAGTTTAGCGTGGGTGGTTTAAGTAGTTGCAGAACATTGAGTGAGTTTTTAGAATGTTGACGAGCTTGATTTGAAAATTAATGTAATTTGGCTAAACATTTTTGTTTTATTTATTTATTTACTTTTTGGGCTAACATCAACTATAAGTAAAATATTTATTTTCATAACAATTTATTTACAATAATTAAATAGTTTAAATGCAACATTTTTGGAATTAAAAGAAAAGTCTAACCGATGGATTTTAAACTATTGCGCAGGCTTTTATAATTGATAGAAAAGCGCAAACAAGAACAGAATTGTATAATGTATTATATAAAAAAGTATAAGGTTATTTTTGATATTTACATTTTAACAATCTTCACCCATAAATCGATAACTATTCAAACCTCCCTCAATAATAAGCAGGAAAGACAATGTAGTCACAATCGAATTTCTTTGATTGTGTAGCGTGCAAATCAATCAAGCAAAACTATCATACGGCAGTTAGATAAGCCCGATACGAGACAAAGGTGTAGATGAGTGTAGTTATTAGATATATACATACACGTATATATTTAGACATTACATGGCTAATACTGCTGGCTTGGCGCGTGGAGCGTGGCGCGTGTCTCATCGATGATAGCTAATGCGTGTTGCGTTGGCGTTGGCGTTGCTGTTGCCCCGAGGCTGACAGAGCTGCGTGTAGGACGCATCGGGCAGGACATGCTTCGTTAGCTCCAACAGTTTTGCAACGGGACACTGCTTGCCACAGCCAGGAACCTGCAGCAGTTTTGGTTCTTTGTCCGGATGATTCTGGAAATAGATTTCCACAAAGTATTCGCCACTCTCGTTGTGTCGACGCAACTCGAAGGCAATTAGAGCCGAGAAACGAGGCATTTGTGTCTGCCATAGGTCCAGAGCATTCAATACATTCGAGATGGTCCAGTCGTGGGCACAGTCTATAAACATTTTCCGTGCAGTTGGTTTCAATTTTCCATCAACTTTCGACTGAAGTTGTTTGTAGAGAGTTTCAAGAAAGAATCCAGCCTTGATTTTGCGCATCTCCGTCGTGTAGGCATCGTAGGAATACGATTTGGCAGCCAAGTGACGCATCTTCTCCGGATAATACCCCCTACTCCACTCGGGCAGCGTCAAGCCGTATGCCTGTTGGGACTGCAGTGATATGAACACATTGGTCACATCATGTACGTATCTGACATTGAAACCTGTCAGCTCTGTGAGATTCCTCAATAGTTCCGAGTTTTCTTGATGCAACGCGAGCACCTCCGGGGAATGCATCACCTCCCAGACGGCCTCCTCGTAGCGTGGACAGGGCACCTTCTGGCGCAGGCGCTGCAAAGAAGTTTGTGGCATAATTAGACAAGCTGATTAGACTATCTGTTAGTTATTATTACATACAGTATCAGTTTCTTCGGGCTCGGTGTAGATAGGTATGGGCTGCCAATTCAACATCATATTCCACTCCATGGGCGTGTTCTGGGGCGGAAACAGACCTGCCAACACCATCTGCAGCGACATTATGGTGCGAGATGACTCTGTGGCCTGTGCCTGAAGTATCTAAAAGCAATTTGCAAATTATCATTATATGTAAGCTCTTTCAATATTTGTATAAAGTATTTAGTAACTTACATCTGGTTGGTAATAGGATCCCAATAGATCTCTGTAACGCTTACGCAGTTGTTTGCCTATTTTATAGAGCTCCACCTTGGCATTCTGTTGTAGAAGTGATTCAGTGATAGTAAGTGACAAATGACAGTTTTACAACACTTACATTTGTCAGCTGACCCCAGCCATAGGGTAGATAGGTTTCATTCAGGTACGGATCTTTCGGATATGTACTGACAGGTGTGCGTGGACCATGGCGAAGAAGCTAAAATCGGGAAAAGATGCAAGAAATTAAACAAATAATAAAATAATATTTATTTTGTAAATTGCTAATAATATTTACTTGTTAAAAATCATTTAAAATTATTTTTTAAATTGCCTATACATTATAGGTGTTTTTTCCAAAAGTTATTATCAGCTGTGAAAGTCGTATGTTTTGCCGACGCCAATGACATTTGTTTTGATTCACTCACCTCACAAAATAAATAATTACTTTTACTTACGGCGCTTATCAGCAATCGACGAATTTAAATAACAATTCTATAAATAAATATCTATAGTATAGAGTCAGAAACACTCAATAAACTCAATATAATAATAATAGCTCTATTTTTTGTTGCCTTAAGTGTTATTTTCAAAGCTAATTTGTGCAGTCTAGTGTAGTCTGCAGAAAACCCCCAGATAAGATAAGCTTGGTATATGCTGCAGTTTGCACAAAGAACCCCGTCATATTTACTCATAGAAGCACTCAATCATTCATTCATTTGTTTTCTATCCCTCGTTGTTGTAACTTGTCATCCAGTCTGGACACGCACGCGAGTGCTACACGTGTTTTTCTCGCAGTGCATCGTTAATTATGACTCTTTATGGCATTGCATGTTGCATTGCAATTAGGCAAATATTAAAGTAATAAATTCGCACGTACCTCATACATATATACATATTTTTGTATATGTCCAATGAACCGGTTGCCTCGACTTAATTAATGTTCACTCACTTCACGCTGCATTAAGTATACGCCGTGTGGCGTGAACTGGTCTAGGCGAAATCTGAACTGCATTCAGAAACATATTGTGTTCTATTTAAGCTGCGCTTTTGTGAGTCTATTTATATTTACACGAATAATTAACAATAAATTAAATAGCAATTTTTGAGCGTCTCAGCAATTTCAGCTTTAAGATTTACTGGGATTATAAAAGGAAGGCGCTTATCATATTCGTTTTTTTATGGCAGCTGTAATCTTTTCAATTTGCGCGAATCACAACCTAAACTGCCTTATTATACTGAGTGTCTTAAGTATTTTATAATTTGATTGTTTAAACAAATATTTTGGCCTTCCAAAGTGGGTAAGGCTAAGCTCATACAACCAAAGCAGATATAAGTCTTGCGCGCACTTAGAGAACTTTAGCGTTATTTACCACATGCACCAGTTCCAATGTAGAATTTGTATGGTTCAGTTCGGGCTTCGTTTGCCTTGATTCTGTAGCTAGAAGCGTGGCGCTGCCCACGAGGCACGAGCACAGCACGAGCAATAGACCGCTGGCAATCGGCTTGGAAGACATCTTGTTGACGGCGTTGAGTACTTGCAGCTGCGCTGAGATCTACGCGTCTAGTGACTGCCGGAGCAGAGATCGAGCGGCTTATAAGTCGCGATTATGTCGAGAGAATCGAGAATATATGAGATAGTAAGCGCAGAGAGAGAGAGAGAGAGAAATAGCAAATTTCATTCAAAGAGCCGAGAATAGTTTTATTTATGAGTTTTGCACTAAATCACGCACGCGCTGCCACTGTCTAATACTGAGTACACAATTCTATGTGAGAATTCTTTGCAATTCGATATGCCACATTCAATGCTGATCGATTTTGCGTGGCGGTGGTTCCACAAAATCGGTTTTGTGTGGTCGACAACGCTCTTCCATGGGCTCATTGGGCAGCACCGCATGGCTCAGTTCGACGAGGCGATTCAGCGGGCACTGCAGCTCGCAGTCCGTGAGTTTCAGCTGCTGTAGACAGCCATGTTCGTCGTTGCGTAGAAAGATCTAACGTCAAAGGAAGTATTTCAGTTAAAAAAAATGCTTTATCTTTTAATTATCACCCCTACCTCCACATAATGCTCCCCCGTTTGCGTGTTCCTATGCGTCTCGAAGATGGCCATGACAGCGAAGCGCGGCATTTGTCGCTTCCAAACACCCAAGGCAGACAGTATGTTGCCCACTGTCCAATCGTGTCCATTGTAGATGAACATCTGGCGATCCTTGGGCTTTAGGTTGCCCGCCTGCTTAGCCAGCATTTCATTGTACATTTTACGCAGAAACGGGCCGCCCTTGATCTTCTGCATCTCGGGCGTATACGCGTTATAGACATAACTCTGCTCGGCCAGAAATTGCATGCGCTTGGGAAAGTAATCCTTGGTCCATGCGGGCAGCTTGTAGCCAAACTCCTTTTCGGCCAGCAGCGTAATGTACAGCGAGTTGACATCCTCTGCCGTGCGCATCGGCATTCCTGTCAGATTGGTCAACTCCTGCAGCATCTCCGCGTAGGGTTGCTGTTCGGCAATCACCTCGGGCAGCTGCAGTACCTCAGCGCGTGCTTCAGCGTAGCGCGGACATGGCGTGCGCACCAATAACAACTATGCAAACATGATAATGAGTATTCACAGTGAGTGCAATGACTATACAGTGCCTACCGAATCCTGCTCCAGTGGCTCCGACACAATGGGAATGGGCTGCCAATTGAGCTGCTTGTTCCACTCCATGGCTGTGCCTCGCGGCTCAAACATGCTGGCCAGTGTAGTTTGCAGGGACATCAGCGCTCGAGGCGATGCTGTGGCCTGTGCATGGAGACGCTGTGGGAAGAGATACTCTCATAAAGCTCATGCCAGGGAATGGCCCATGGAAACTCACCTCAGGTCTGTAAAAGGGACCCATGAAGTCACCATAGCGCCGATGCAGCCAGCGACCTAATTCATACAGTTCCCTTTTGCCGCGCTGATTTAAAAATAATTATAAAATATGTAATTTAATTATAGTGAAATAAATTCTATACCACTGGAATTTTAAACTTTGCTACTTTATGAATGTTTGCTAACTTTATGAGTGAACTGATAAAAAAAATTTTTAATTTTTATTCAAAAACTTCCCAACTTTTTCAATCAAATATTTTCTATACGTGAAATATTTCAATAAATATTCCATGCTAATAAATAGTATGAACCTCTAAAATTTGATAATATTATAAAGAATATTACTCCACTTTTTCACATAAAGATGTAAATCGTATGTATGTTTGTATAAAGCTCTATAACTTAATAATATCACATCATATGTAAACATTTCAACCTAGTGTATAATCTTTACCATCTCTACTCACATTTGTCACATGTCCCCAACCGGTGGGCGTAAAACTATCATTGATATAGGGATCATTTGGAAAGGTGTCCACAGGCGTGCGTGCGCCATGCCGGAAAACAATGTGCACTAGTTCCAGTGTGGAAGCCGTAGTATTCGGTCGCGTTCTATAACACTTGTTCACATGATGTGGCCTGGCCCAGGCAGGTGGCTTGGTCTCGACTTGACTGAACACACAGATGGAAACTATAGCCAGGATGGCGCCCGCGGCCAGAGAGCCAACTGTAATGACCTGTTTACGCGTACAGGGACCGAATATCATTTTGATGGAACGATATTTGATTGAATATAGCGAGATTCAAACGAAACTTCGTAGGAAGCGCGAGGTAGTAGTATCAATCAGATATAAAGTTTTATAATTGTTTTAAAGCAATGTAGCTATATTGGGTATTCCTTGTTGCGATACGGAGTTTTCCCCGCGTTTTTGTGGAGCGGTCGCGATTGGCGCGTGCTTTTACCAGCGCTGTCGAGACTGAAATAAAACCTAGACAGTCCGATGTGGAGAACTTAAAACGAGATAAATCAGCTACGTTTACTGCTGTCGCTGCAGTCATAGCTGCCGCAGTTGTTGTTGCCGCTACCGTAGCTAACTTATCCGACTAACTGTAGCAATAACTGTAACCACGCCGGACTTTCCCAGCAAGTGCAGCCCATTTAATTGATGATTTCGCTTAACTTGAAAATATGTCAAAAATTACCCTGGAATTTATTTCCCCCTGCCCTGCCCTGCCCAGCTCTATATATAGCCTTGGCAGTAGTGCAACCAGTTTTTAGCCATTTCTTTTGCGTTCCGAAAATCGAAAAGCATTCGCTGTACCAGTTCGAAGTGGTTTCACTGTCCCGCCCGATTATATGATATGATTAGTATGAGAAGATTTTCGTTAGCAGTTGAATGCAAATTATTATAATGATGATTAAAAACAATCGGGCATATTCATTCAGCTAGCTGAGAAATTGATTACCATGCAAATTATTATTGTTATGTATTGCCGCCAACAATGAGGGAGGTGCCGGAAGCTGTTTGTGGAAAGCAAAGCAGAGCAAAGCAGAGCGTGTGCAGCTAAGGGTTGATTTCGTATAAACTTAGGTCAAGGTTAAGCTCGAATAATATGAAAACAATTACAAAGCTATAATTTATAATCTGATGTTATATTTATGATGATTAAAATACTACATTTTATTTGATTAAGTTTTTCACACATGAAGATAAGAATAACCCCAATATAAAGTGTGAGTTTTGAGATTCTTCTCTTCATTAGCTCGAACTGTGCTTTCAGAATATAATCTTCATTTGTTATGCTTGTCTCTAACTGAGGTGTATGCTCAAACAAGGCATTATACTAAGCAGAACTTCAAATTAAATCCAGCAGAGACCAAGCTTGCGTGACTTTTAAAATACCCTATGTGAGTTTAAATGAAAAATTTATAAAATCAACAGCAGAGTTTGCTGTATAATTTGCTTTTATTAATGCTTAACATAATTAAACTTATGCAGTTAAATAAATTCACCGTCTAATAGTTAGACAAGACATTTATAATAAACGGTATTATAAAGAATATATAATATATCTTACCTATATATGAATAATTATAGTTAACCATCTCACGCTTCCATCTCCAAGAAGCATACATTTTTCAAAACGAATATAGTCCAATCATTAAATTACAGGGTATAGTATAATTTGTGCACTAATTATTTAGCTGAGCACAAGTTTTGTTGTTCTCCATTGACACTGTGAAAACAGTCATAATTATCTGTGCGCCGGTTTGTGCATTGTTTAAACAAGTTGTTTGGCTTTTTTGTGGCTTTTTGGCTGGCAAACAAAAGCGTCATATCGCACAGCGCTATATAAGGCCCCTAAGTGCTCATTACACGCATATTAAATTGTAGCATGGCTTTATACACCCTACAAAACAGAAATGGAGTATGACATGTAAGCAGACAGCTTTCTTTAGGAAATATTTTTTAGAATTACATCAAGTTTTTCTAAGGAACATAACATTAGTGCGAATTTTTTTATAATAATTTTTGCAATTACCAATAACAAGGTATATTCAAGTGCAGCATAATCTATAACTTATATGTCTTATTATTATTTGGTGTCGTGTATTTTTGGTCAAAAAAGCAACTATAAAACTAAGTCAGTGACTTGGCCAAAATTACATTCTTCTGCTTCTTGCCTTGTCCTCTCCCCCAGCCACGAACTTGTCGTTTATTGCTTTTTCAAGGCTAATTAATACTGAGAACCGTTACAATCAGTCAGGCCCCAATGTCTTTGTAGAACTTCCGAATTATGCAATTAGCCAATGGAGAATAAATCGTTCTGAATAGCTCAAATTGGTGACAGACAGAGACGGCTACGACGACAGCTCATGCCACATGTGTCTCTAGACTTGAACTTTTGTCCGGTTTTTGCTTTGAAAAATTGAAAAGCGTGTAGTTTTGTAAGCTATATTATTGACAGCATACCTGCATTATATGATACATAGCTATAAATCAACAGAGATCACGTAAAAAATCAGCAAATTGACTGACAGTTCTATGAAATTGACATTTATATTGCATCAGCTGGAAAGGCGATAACAGCTAATGGAACAGCCCTTGGGCAATTGTAAAGTGAGGAAATGTTAAAAAAATAATAAGTTAAAGAAATTATGTTGCTAATATTTTGTATTAATTATTATCTATTTTATATTCTTCAAGACATGCTTTAAAAAATTGAACAGTAAAAAGACAGAAAGTTTTCCACGCACCACTTAGCAAGTGCTATAAATTGTTGCTATTGAAAATCATCAAAACAATTTTGAAAACCCATTCAGCAACGCGCCTTGAGTGCCCTCCAATTGACTCTTTTATAGCCTACTCGCTTTCCCTCTCTCTTTCTCCCCCTCTCTCTCTCTTTCTTTTTCGCTGCTCCGATTTGTCGCTGGTCACACCAATTGAACTTTAATCGCTGTTCGCAGCGACTTTTGTCATTGCTTTATCGTTAAGGCGACAACACATAGTCGCATGCCAAGCTGCCACTGCCCTCCCTCCGCTCGCCACCCCCACTCCTCCCTTTCAGGCAACAAACCTGCCAAAAAGAGCACAGTGTCTAGGGGTTTTTGGGAGTCGCAGACGTAATCCCCAACATTGCGACGACTCGCCACGCCGAACAGCCGCGCGCTTTGTCTCATTGAATAGACGTTGCCACGCCCACTTTATAGTCCAGACCGACCGTGTATGTGTGTGTTTGTGTGTGTGTGTGCGTTGTTTGGGTATTTAACTACGCGTGTTCGAATTTTTATGCTCGTCTATGCGCGAATTTTCAGCTATTTCAGCGAAAAGACAGGAGCAGAAAAAAGGACGAAAAATTCGCGTAAAATTTGTCGTACAAATCTTTCAAATGGCTCCGCCGAGAACTATTTCAATGCGTCGAATCAATAAATTTAGCCAGGCAATCGCATCGAATCGAATCGAATCGAGTCGTCTCGAATCGCCTCACATCGCTTTGTCTGACAATTTGGCTGGCGTGTTTTTTGGCCAGCCCGTTTGGCCCGCGCTGGCCCAGTCAATAGTTTGTCCGTCTGTCCTAATCGTAATTGCACGGCTGATAAATATTAATGTCATGTGCGAGAGAGGATCCTGCATTGCCCAATGCCGCTTCCGCTGCCTGTTTGTGTTTGCCTAATGGCGGCGTATTTCCTATTTTTCTTGCTTTTCTAATGTGCATTTTATGGCAACTTAGCACGTGGCCAGCCCACTTATCGCCCTCTCCTCTGCCTCCTTTCTACGTTTTTCAATCGTTCGAACCCTCGAGGCTCTTTTGGTAAGTTTTATTTACAGAACTTCTTGCAACATTTGTTTGCAGTTTTCTACAACGAAAGTCATTTTCGAAATTGATATGGCGGCTTTCTTTAACATCGATAAGAAAGTGTTAGATAGATCTATCTCATATGTTTAGCATGTGGTCTAAGAGCTCTAAAATACCTTTTAAAAAGGTGTTTCAAAGAGGCTAAAAATCTGCAAGAATATCTAGAGATCTGCACATAAAGTAAGAAAGTAAAGAAGATTTGTATATTTGTTTATTAAAAATCGACTGGAAACAGTTCAAGCAATTTCAAATTAAAACTAGTAAATAAAAACTTTAATAAATGGGAAATATATTTGAATTAAAGTATTAAACTTAAAAGAAGTTTACTATCTTTTTATTAGTAATTTAATTTAAAATGGAAAAATAACAAAAAGTAAAACGATCATACATTTGTTTCCATACAATAATTGTAAGGACATATACAAGTTTTTAAAAAAAGTTATTTAAATAATAATATTTATAAAATATATATTTCATTGTTTTTAATTGAATATTTTAATATTTAATGAAATGTTTTATTTATAGATTTCATTCCGTATAATTTATTTCAGGTACTTCAAATGTCTCTCAATTAATTTAAATTTTATTAGCATCGATGCCGGCCGCAACACATCTGTCTCTCTTAATGTGATGGACACAACTTTGTCAGCCACGATAATCGCATATTAATGAGTTGATTTAACTTTTTGGCGCAGGTTAATCGCGCTCATATCATGTGCTTCACAGCAAATTACAACAAATTATACACATAATTGCGCTTTAATGCTTGCCCTAGACACGACACCAGCCTTGCAGCCCGACATCTCCTGTTTATTCCACATGCCGCCCATCAAAACGCCGTCCCCCCTTGCCCCCTTCCCACCTTCATGTAACGCATCAATGCAAAGTAAAATTGTGTGTAAAAAATGTGATAATTAACTTAAGTCCTCTGGGAAATGGCGAACCGGTTCTACACGCCCACAGGCCCACTTCCCCGAATCCGCCGTGCCCCTGTCTGTCGTCTCGCTTGACTGTTTGAATACCTCGCATGCGAAACCGAAAGGGCTGCGCTTTCATGTGCCAGTCGAGTCGAGTTGAGTACAAACACACATAAATACGAATACATAAACTCATTGTCAGTTAATTATGTAAAATGTCGGGGCGTATATTTTCATTTTGCCATAAAACCAACAACAAAAGCAACAACAAAGCGAAAGCAGCAGAAATTATACATAAAAGGACTTTCTTTTCATTTCAGATACACACGCGCTCAGATTTTCAACAGACTCATTTACATTCTTCTACAAACAGATACAGTATGTGTCAGTGTATGCGTGTGTGTGGGGGATGTATCATGTGCTAAAGTCAGAGATGAGCACATCATAATTATTTTGAAACATTTCAATCAAATATTAATGGAATTATGAGGAAGTTTTGGAAAGACTTTGCTTTTTTGAAAAAAAAGTATAATTTTACAGAAATGAAGAAAATTTATTAAAAAATATCTAATAATTAATATTTGATCTAAATTAAAAAACATTTATTACATTTTTTTAAATCCCACGAAAATATTTATTAAATAAATTTAATAGCAACTTTTTCCCCCTGTTTTAGACTGAATTTTCAACTTTTTAGAGCCATTCGTTAAGAAGAAATGTCTATAACAAATATTATTAAAAATTCTAATTTATTCTAAAATTTTTAAGGGACAATAGTTTGTTATTTCTGAATAATCCAAAGCATAAATGATTCCGATTACTCAACCAGGAGTCACGCGATCATCTCTAGTCGGGGCCGCCTAATTGTCACAGTGTTTTGTGGTGCTATTATTGTTGTTGCTCCTGCTGTGGCTGTTGTTGTTGTTGTTGTTGATGCGGTTTTATAAATTTAAATGTTGTTTACACACGCCCGTACTGCAGGTGTCTGTCTTGTCGGGCCGAGTGTATGGATAGCTGGATGGAGGCGGGGCAGACGGTCTGGTTCGTCGGGTTTCAACTTTGGGTTTGAGGTTCGTTGGCCGTGTGAGAGTTTTCCCTGTCATTTTGCCTTGCACATTTGACTTTCTTCATTTGCTTTGTTAATGAGCGTCTCATAATGCATATAATTAAAAACAACAACAATAGAGACATATATACATACAGACAAACACACGCGCACACGCACGCACACATACACGAAGCAGGGCAATTAGTAATTCTCGTTAGGCAAAGGTTTTTCCTTCCTGTTTTTGCCATCTTCCGTTTGGGATGCATGACATTTGCTCTCTGGGCTAATCCTTTATAAATAATGCATTAAATGTAGCCTATGGAAGGAGAGAGTGAAGGGCTGGGAGTGCGAAAGGGAGCCAAATAGAAGCGCATTTTACAACTGCTTTCGCTTGTCCTGTCGGAAGTCGGGCAAACGAGCCAGATCCTGAGCCGGTGCTGAGCTCCATTTAATTCAATTTGCATAAAGTGCTTGGCATTTTATTAACCCACTAAACGTAATTTAGTACCCGGCCAGAAACCTGAGTCCGGCTCAGCAAGCTGTACGCTTCAATTGCCTCGCTGATGAAGTGCCTGCCCAGCCGGCCCAGTCGACCAGCCGCTCAAGCCGCTCAAGCCTCTCATTCTCCGCGGACGCCCTCCTCCACCTCCACCTTACTTCTACTTTTTTTCGAGGCCTTGTCTTGGTCCTATCCCTGGGGCTGATGCCGGCCCCAATTATCGAGAGTCCGCAGCGCAGCTTTTGTTGATTTTACCGACCTTGTGCCTAGTCGAGCGTTAAGTGGAGCATTTGCGGTGAGCCTAACGACGGATCCGGCCTCTCAGCGCTTATCCTCCCCTCTCCCCTTTATTATCGTGGCCGAATTGCATTTCAGCCAAGATTTTTGCGTGGCATTTATGCAAAATCGAGTCAAGTGTATCCAGGCCTCGTCCACTGGCGTAGACTTAGCCGCGGCCCAAAATATGCCCGTTAACAAACACCGTAATGCGGCAAATGCTTGTTACCTCCCGGTGTGGATAACTGCTTTTAGGGTAGGCGGTCTATAAGCGAATTATCTGTGCTTAATTGCAATAACAGCTGAGATTTTTCAACGATATTTAATCTGTGTTATTGTATAAATTTATGCGAAATATGATGGACTAGAAGGATACTTAAGAATATCTATTTTTAGAGTAATCTGATTTCATCCTGTTGTAATTGACAAAGTTTAGATGGTGATGTGCTTCATATATATTTAATTTTATTCAATTAAATTTATTCTGAAAGTATACAATTCTTAATCGACTTTATTTTGAGATATTCATTTTATTTTTCAACTACTTACTCTATAGTCTATTTTAAATACTACTTAATCATCATAGTTATAAGAAGACTGGTTTGGTTTGGATGGCATATTTATTTAGCAAACATTGTTTAAAGCATAAACAAATTCTAGAACAAATTATGGAAGCATTTTTTCTACATATCTCAAGGACCAATTAAATAGAAATTTAAACAAATTAGTATTTTATTTATTCATAAAAATTTATTAAAATATAAAGTAAGAAGAGAAGTAAACAATGCATGACTTCTACTTTATATCTTAGCTTAAATTTAAAGAGCAAGCTATTTACACAAATATTCCTGGCATTCATAAAGTTCATTTGTTTTCTCAGCACTCATTTTACTGCACTTACGTATGTATGTGTATATAAAGACACAATTTCCTAGCCACTTCGCCCTCAAAGAATATGTCAAGTTGTCTTTGAAGTGGACTGAGACATCATTCAAAATTACGCGAATGAAGAGGAATGCGGGGGGAAATGAAGAGGAATGTTGACCATTGAAAAGTGGCTCATGTTTACCTTTGTCTTTGTCATAAGTAAGCTCTCTCTCTCCCTCCCTTTCTCTCCCTGTCTCTCTTACTATGCCGCTCTATCTCTGTCTCCTTGTTTTACCACTAATATGAAGATTAATGCACACATAAACACTAATTGGTGACCGCACATGACTCTAATGTGCCCCTACCTAGTACAAGGGGGCTCGCTCATTTGGCTGCCCTTTCACGGCTTTTTGGACAGCTGAGTAATGCCACAAATTATGTGCCTAAGCCGCAAGCCAGCCTCCCCCTCCCTCTCTCTCTCTCTCTCTTCGTGGCACAGACAATGTTTGCAAAAAGTATAGTCTGCTTTTGGGCCCAGCCTCAGTCACCCATCAAACTCTTGAAGCGCAAAATATAAAACATAAAATATGATTAAGACGTACAAATCCCGTAACCCAAAAAAAAAAGCAGAAGAAGGCAAAAGAAAGGCAGAAGGCATGGCAAGGCAAATCAGACAAAAATATAGCCAACGTTGGCAGTTCGGAAAGTGGGCAACACAAATTTGATAAGATTGGTTTTCGGCTCTGGTTTATGAATTCAGGCAGGCAGAGCCCCGGCAAAGGGCTAACGAAGCGAACAAAGCCGGGCACGATGAGAGCAGAAATGTGTTTGGCCCCAAAACTGACCGCTCATAAATTACAACAACAACAGCAACAACAACAACAGCTGCAATGAAATCAGCCCTATACACAAATGAGCAAATACATAGGATAAAGCAAAGGCAACAGCTATAAAACCATTTAGTCAGATGAGCGTGAAATTTTTTATGGCAATTTTGGCTCACATCGTCATCGTCGTCGTTGGTGGCTTTAAACCAACGTTGTCGTTGTGGCTCTGGCCACAAATTTTGCAACAACTGTGCGACGCTTTATGAGTGCCAGCCACGCCCACACACAGCACACACACACGCAGCCCACAAGCAGCGCCAGTAGAATTTTCGAGCGGCAGCGTTAAATAACATTTAAATAGTGACACAACACGTACAAGGCCAAGGGGTTATGCAGGGAAGGGGGGAAAGGGGGCAGCGCTCTATACAACATGTGGCAAGAAAGCCTTGCCAACCACATCGACTGACTACAGTGTTTTTGGCGGCTTCACTTGGCTCCTGCTCCTGCTCCTGCTCCTCCTCGCATGCGTTTTAAGCCTGTCCAGCTGCTGTCCCGGCCAGCACTAACGCCATCGCCCTGCTCCCTCTCCTGCTGCTGGTGCAGCTGCCTGCTTATGATTCCGGCAGGAATTAAATTTCATTTAATGTGTCGACAGCGGCGAAAACTTTGCGCACACACATGTGCTGCTGGCCAACATTTGTTGATAACAAAAGCAGGTCAAAACGGGATTCCTGCCGCCCCAAGTAGGAATTAGGTGGCCTCGCTGCCACCGTATTTGCTGTTGTTGCTGTTGTTGGCGTTGTGGTGCCTGTGGCCTGGCCTGCAAGAAAAATTATGATTATTTTACGCAATTAACCCAAATTATATGTATTTATGTAGTGCAGTGTTGTCTGAGATTCGCTCGAAGGTCGTCGTCGTCGTCAGCGTCAGCGTCAAAGGCAGCATCAGTGGCAGCCGCAGCGGCAGCGGCAGCGTCTCGACGCTTTGTGGTCATTTAAGTGCTTTAATTGTGGGTAAACATCTGTTGTTATTGCCCGAAAGGAAGAAACATAAACATTGCTAATGGGAATCGAGCTAGTGCCACAAAGCGTCGCCTGGCAACGGCCCCAAAGCAGGGAGGAGACAAAGCAGAGCTGAGACGACTTTAGAACTGCCACAACAATTTGTAAGTTGCCTGTAGGCAGTTAGGTATGAGATATGGCAGGGACAACTAAAGCTGAATGAAAGTGGAGGAGACTAGTGACAAATAAAGCACAGCTAACTGAGGAAAGTTAATAACTAGGTAGAACTTTTTAAAATACGAAGTGGATGTACGCGTTACAATAATTTTATAAAAAATTGTTAATATATTATAAAGTTTTATATTAATTTTTATTACTAGCCAAACAAACTATAAAAGTGTTGCATGACCTTCAACCATTTAAATACCGCCTCAAAGTTTGCCTTGGCTTATTGTAAGTCAGCCCACATAAAAGTAAAAGTTAACTAACATGCGGAACAACTTCTGCAAACAACAAAAATTAAAGACAAACCTAATAAAGTATGTGGCCGGCCCCAAGGGCAGTTAAACTTTGATAAACCTATTAGAAGCGCAAAGTTTATACATATGTAACGCATGTGAAAACATATGCACACACACACACACACACACATATGCAGAAGGCTAAGTTTATTATTGCATAATTCGCTCGCAGCCCGATTGCTGCAATTTATTTTTATGTCTAAGCCTTCGTTTTTATGGCACTCGACGCAGCCTGCTATACATATCCCCGCCATTCGCTGACTTCGCGCTCTGCACCCTTTGCACCCTTTGCTACTCCCTTTCTGTCCGTCTCCGGCTCTTCAGTTCATGCGACATTTAGCCCACTTTTACAGCTCGACCTCATTGCCAGCGATTTTCCGCTGTCCCAGGCGGCGTATGCGCAATATTTCAGCTGGCTTGTTGCTTGTTGCTTGCTGCTTGCTGCTTGCCTGCGTCGTCGCCACATCCTCATAATCATCATGATGATGCAGCCATCTCGTCATCTCGTCATCTCTTCATCATATTCACAACTTAACGTCCACTTCTCCGTCAAACAGGCCGTAAAGTGGCATTTCCGTTGTCGTTCGTCTCGCTGCGTTCGTTTCGTTTCGTTTCGTTTGGCTCGTTTGGCCGTCTGCTTTGCTGGCAGCCAGCTTCGAGCTGCGCTGCCTTTTTGTATGCAGCATAAAATTAAATTATTTGTTGCATAAGCCCAGCCACAGCCACAGCCCCAGCCACAGCCAACGACGCCCCCTTTCGCCACTACAAAAGCCAACGAGCTGCGCTGCAAAGTGCTAAGCCATGAGAAAGTGTGCACTTGAAGCGGCACAAGCCGCACGCTACACAGCCCATGGCCACGCCCATTTACTGCCAGGCGGCTGCAACGTTGCAGTTGCCTCCGCCGCTGCCGCTGCAGCAGTTGTCGTCGGCAGGACATTATTATACTTTGAGCGGCGCCGAAATCAGGCAAAACTTTCCGTTTGGCCGCCGACGCTGCTGCGTTTCTTGTTTTCCATTTTTTTCTTTCCCCCTGGTTTTTTTATTTGTCATAACAGCCAAGGCAAAGGCGCTGTCCCAAAGAGGGCAGCAGTTTTTCCACGCGTTGCACTTTTCATGGCAAACGTCGCTGTCGCCGTCGCCGTCGCTTTCATTACATTTCGTTTCATTCATTTATTCCGTTGCTCGCTGCCTTCATTCATTTCGGACTCGGCGATTTAATTCGACTTTCGACTCTGTCTCCTCCCTGTGCATCTGCAGGTCGCTGTGCGCCTTTGGCAACAAAGGCAACAAAGCAAAATTCGGAGGGAGCAGAGGAGACAGTACAACGAATGTTGTATACCCTTTGGGAGGTTTACAGTTGAATAAATAAATTTTAAGTGCAAAACTAAATAAAAGTTAAGTATGAACAAGAATTTTCGGTTTATTATTTAAAGATCACTTATAGGTTTTCCCCATTCACCTAGCTCGCCTACTCACTCCTTAGAGTATTCAGTGAAAAACTTACCTGCTGCAAAGCCAAACTCTTTGTATAAATTTCACGGCTCGCCTGATGGGTCTACCCATCCACCTTGTCCACCCCTTCGTTTGTTTTTCGAACTCACCTGAACGCTTGCAACTTCCCAATTTCGCTCGCTCTTTCTTTTTTCTCCACCAAAGCGGCCGCAATTTCCACTGCTCATTTGCATTTTTAATGAAACCCCGACGAAAGCGGCAGAAAGCAGGGACAGGGGAGAAGGATGGAGGAACGTAAGTACGAAGGCAAATTATGAGGCAGTTTTTCTTTTTTTTTTCACTTTCCACACACACATGTGGAAAGCCAGACAAATAAATGTACGAATGCTTCTTGCTCAGGCCGCAGATGATTCCCCCAGTTTACTGTCCACAATGCATCGCTTATCGCAGTTGCAATGATTTGGTGTAACCAATAAATGCGTCACATCATTTACATAGGCCAGCTTTGTTCCATGGCGACTTAAGAGCTTATTCCGTTTGGGGGCGCCTCAATCATTTTGACCATCTGCCAGTTTCGGGGCGCATCTTCTTCTCCTTGCCTTTGCCTGCGGTCTTTTTGGCAGCACTTGCAGAATTTATGTGACCGCAAAACTTTGTTGCACGGCATAAATTAATGCTTAATTGATGCATTTATATGAGATGCGACCTAAGCGGATTTTTGCTTTATTTGAAGAGCTTTATACTCAGTTCAAAATTGAGTTGCGAATGCACGCGTGCTTGGTTAAGCATAGAAATGCTTAAACAGCAATTACTTTATGCAGTGGAATTCATTTATTTTATTGAGAATTTTCTGTGAAATTCATTTTTTCTTTGGTATCATCATATCTCCCTTAAAACTTCTGACATCACTGCAAAAAACATGTACGGTATGCGATTTTCTTAGGAACAAAATTGTTGAATCCATCGATGGGTTCTTTTGTCGCTTGTTTTGTCTTAAGTCAATCAAAAAACTGTTTTGAGACGTAAAACTTCTTTAGTGAATTTCGTCTGTGGATTTATCATTTAAAGCGGCATATCTGTTTTTAGAAAGCTGGCAACACTGTAACAGAGCATTGAATGTGTGTTCTGCTTGCACTGCTTGCTTCATGGACAGTGCACTGCTTGTAGGCATTGCTAATGGAGTACACTGCAGTGCACTGCTTGAAACGATGACTCGCAAACTTTACAATTCAGCCTGAAAGTATGCTAAGCAAAAAGCCATCTCACTTTTTTAATTGTTTCAAATTAAAGGTTTTTCAATTATTATAAATAATTGCCCATTTGTTTGAATTGAGAACTTGCTATTATTTCTTTTATCGCACTTTCTGCATTTTGCTAGATTTATTTACAACTTTCTCGAGTACTTTTACAGGGTATTTGCAACATATAGCCAAACCAATCTATCGTCCTTTTACCACCCTTTGCTGCCCGTATCCTGCTTAATGTCCACGTAGCTGGTGGCATGTCCGTGTCCGTGTCCATGCTCGTATCCATGTCCATGTCCATGTCCATAGGAGCCATGGTCGTATGTGTTGTGCTCGGCATGGTAGGCGTGTCCAATGTGCTTGACCACGGCCTGGAAGCCATTGTGGTCATCGGCGGTGTACTCAACTACGCGAGTGCGTCCATCGGCCTCCTTCATGGTGTAACCACCCTTGACCTTGTCGCCATCACGTGTCTCCCACTGGTTCTTGATGTCGCCCGTCTTGGTGTCCTTGACGCCATAGTCGAACTGATATTTGGGATGACTGTGCTGGTGTTCCTCATGGTGGTCCACATGGTGGTACTGCGGGGCAGCCCAGTGTTGCTGCGGTGCATGTGCCACATGATGCACTTGCTGCGGTGCTGCCCAGTGATAATCGTGCTCCTGACTGTGCCACTTCTTAGGCACATCGTGGTGCGTCTTGATGCTAAAGCCCGTCGTCTCGTGGCCATGCTCGTAGCCACCATGGGGAATATAGCTGGCGGCGGCGACACCAAGCAGAGCGCAGCAAGCTAAAATCAATTTCTGAGCCATTGAGGGATTTGGGATTTGGAGTTGGATGCGGCTGCGGATTGTACTTGTTGCTTGGCCCAAAAGGCAAATGAAACTGTGATGCCAATAGCTCGGTAACTAGCCTTTTTATAGCTAATGCCCATTCTATTCAAAATTCGAATATGAATTAATTAGTTTTCTGGAGGTTAAATAGGCTAGAAAAAGTAAAGCACAAACCGAAAATCGAAAATCGAAAAAGCCAAAAACCAAAAACAAAAAAAAATACCTCAAATTTTTGTGCAAATTTTCCGTTTTCACATTCATTCGCTCACAGCTTGTTTTATTGCCTGATGCCCATTGCCCAATTAAAAGCTGCCCAAAAGCGACAACAACAACAAAAACAACAGCTACAAATAAATGGGGCGTTAACAGACCACGGCAACGCTTGAACAATTGCTCGAGTTGTTGTAATTTCTTGAGCTGCATTTGTTGTTGTTGCTGTTGTTGTTGTTGTTAGTGGAAATCAATCAACAAGTGTGGCCCGCTTTCAAATTGACCAAAACGCCGCGCCTGGCTGCATTTCCAAGCCAAATTTCAAGTGTTTTTGCGCCTAGTTAGCCAAAGCCGCAGACGCAGACGCGGCCGAAAGCCTCAGCGCCCCAAATGACCTTGAGACGCATTGCAGTAGGAGCCATTTCGATTTGCCCATTGGGGGGTCTCTGCGTAGAGTCGAGTCGAGTCGAGTCGAGTTGGCTTCCGAATTGGCGCCTAAACTAAATACCCAGTTAATGTTTTCTCTAAGCGGTGCAAATTAACCAGCATTGTTAAGACTGGCGACTCCAATATGATTTATCGTTGTTCATTCCCCCATTGATCATTAAGTTCGGCTATGTGTTTAGTGCGTTGCGGGGAGTACTCCAAATGGAATGAGTCAGGCGTAGGCTCGTTATCAGGAACCAAGGTCACACAGTCGAATTCTGACTGTAATTAAAAACATTCTCTTCCTATTTGAGGATTTTTGTTGAAAATTTTAATTAGTTTTTACGCAGATATTTACAATAATTTATATACAATGTATGGTAATAAGCTTTACTAATAATTCCTTATATAGTTTAAATACTTATTAATGTCCCTATAAATAAATATTATTATAAATATTATTATAAAACTATTTAAAATAAGTAAATGAAATTCCATGAACTATTAAAAAACTTTATCATTCACATAATTTCTTTACAATTTCAAATAAAATTGTAAACAATTAAATAAATAATTATTTAACTATTTTATGTGCACAAATACTTGTTCTATAAATTGCAATATTCTAAAAGCATTGCTCAAATGTTCTGTACATTTTTAGAAATATTTTAAATAAATAGTTTTATTATGCAAAAAAAAACTTTATTGTCTAATGAGGTATAAAGCAGTTATTGCGGCTAATTATAACAATTAGCTATTTAAAATAAGTAAATGAAATTCCATGAACTATTAAAAAACTTTATCATTCACATAAATAATTTCTTTACAATTTCAAATAAAATTGTAAACAATTAAATAAATACCTCTAAATAATTATTCAACTATTTAATATGCACAAATACTTGTTCTATAAATTGCAATATTCTAAAAGCATTGCTCAAATGTTCTGTACATTTTTAGAAATATTTTAAATAAATAGTTTTATTATGCAAAAGAGACTTTATTGTCTAATGAGGTATAAAGCTAATTATAACAATTAGCTTTCAACTACATATATATTTGGCAATTATATTTATATTTGGCAATCCCAATGCATATTTACAAATATTAATTTGTTAACACCTTAACAACTATTTAACCTTGATTAAACCGAAATTCTTTTTGGTCTGCTCGACATCCGTTTTAATTTTATTATTCTCAAGAACCCTTGAATTTTGAACCCAAGACACACACAAGTTTTCGTTCTCTTTTTGGTGCAAACACAAAACGCACTGAGGAACGCCCTCCAATTTGGTTTTCAACAATTTAATTGTTAACGCTGAAAATAATTTATGAAGTTTTCTATGCAGCTCAGCGCACGCTGAAAAGTAAAGCAAAATTATAAGCAACTAATTAGTGAATCGAAGGCAGGTGAATGGCTTCGGCGCTGGCTGCGACGCTTTGGCCCAGACCCAACGCCAGCACCACCCGTTGGGCCGAGATTGAGCGGACAGTATAAAAGCGGCCAGTTGGCCCACCAAGAACCATCAGACATCAACGCAACTTCAATCGATCAATCCAATCCAACATGCAGCGGTTCTCTTCAGTTTTGGTACTCGGCCTGGTTGGCCTCAGCGTGGCGGCACCTCATGGACATGGACATGCCACCAGCTACAGCGTGCTGACCAAGCACGAGGCGCCCGTGCACAAGAGCTACGGACATGGACATGGCTACGAGAGTGTGGGACACGATGGATTGGGATTGGGCTTGGGCTATGCCAGCTATGGACATGGCCATGAGAAGTACGAGGATTACCACAGCCATCCCAAATACCAGTTCGACTATGGCGTCAAGGATACCAAGACAGGCGACATTAAGAACCAGTGGGAATCACGAGATGGCGACAAGGTCCATGGCAGCTACTCGCTGAAGGAGGCCGATGGCACCACTCGTGTTGTGGAGTACACAGCCGATGATCACAATGGCTTCAATGCGGTGGTCAAGAAACTGGGACACGCCCACCACCCAGAGGTCTACAAGAGCTACGGACACGGTGATCTCTACGGCGCAGGCTATGGCTATGGACAAGATGTGGCCCATTACGGTGGATACGATCATGGACACGGACATGGACATGGACACGCCAGCAGCTATGTGAGTGTGAAGCAGCTGCACTAGAACGAACCGAAGAGAACCCGATCTGAACCTCCTTATATAGCCTATGCATACGTACTTCCAAATGTACCAAAAGAGCTTTGACCAGTATTTTTAATAGACGTATTTAATAATCCAAATAAAAAAGCATGATCTGATCCAACCAAAACAAGAATCGTTTTATTTAAAAGCCAAGTGCTTGTAGAGGGTTCTATAAATGGTTATATAAATCTCATTAATTACCTTGAGTAGCTTAGCTGCTTGAAAGAATTATAGGATTATTAGACGCGCTTGAGTACTGAGATGATGTCGATGAGACAGCTAAGCTATCTATCAAATCATTATAATATTCTGCATAATATTCAGAGAAAACTATACACTATCCCTAAAATAGGGTTTATATAAAATACATAACTTAAAAATATATTTAAAAATTTTAAATCACACTATATACAATTTATTTTGTAAAAAATATAAAAATAATATTTACAGCAGCTTGAATAATTTTCTTAGGCTGTAAATTATATCTTTAAACCGATTAAAAAACTTTGAGATAATATGCACAAATATTAAAAATGTCAAAGGTTCTTTTTGAATATAAAGAAGATATTATTATTATTTAAAATTTTATAATTAAAATTATCAATTAAAGTTCAAAGTTCTCCAAAATTTGCGATAACATGTCGAGCCAGTTTACAAGTCGAAAAATGGCTGAAAACGCAACGTTTACAACTTCAGCAGAAGCGAAAAACCCCACGATTTAAATTAAGAGTTAATATCTCCCACTCGTGATTGGATTGATAAATCTGATAAATGCGACAGAAGATTAAATGAATAATTTGTTTGACCGATTAAAATGTGCGTTAGCGGCTTATCCATTTGAAATCTCGTTGATTGGTCTCTGGGATCCTGTTTAACGTATAAATAGACTGGCAGCTAATCTTTTGATGGGATTGCACGTAGGTGCAACTAATCGATTTCCAGTTTAAGTTGCCAGACGAAGACCAACGAATTCTACTGAACATGACAAGCTGAAATTAAAGAGATGCTCGACTGACAAATTGGGCAGCCAATCGTTATTAATTTATGTTAAGTTCAAACGTAATCCTACCTGATATAAATTTTATAATGTCCAGTCCAGTCGGTGGCAGCAGCGACTTTTACTCGGCTGAAACCAAAAGTGGAGACAGCCAAATCGGTGTTGGAGGCAGTCAGCCTGGCAGGCTAGTGATAGCGAAACGAGTTTGCCGCAGCCCCCGAGATGCAGCCTGAGCTGCAATTTCGTATAATTGTCAATTAGACTGAGCTTAGGAAGCGCTTGAGCTGCTGCAGCTGCCAATGCCGATGCCGCTGCCGCTGCTGATGCTGCTGCTGCCCACATCGGCTCATCGTTTGCCGCCTCGCCAGATCTGCAAACTGACAACGAATTGGCAACAGGCGCAGCCTCAGCTACAACGGTAACGGCAACAATTGTGGAACCAGTCGGGCCGGAAAATCTTGTCGTCGGGAAAACTGTGTGCTCAGTTGCAGCCGCTGCCGGTCGTCTTCGTTTGCTGCACGCTGCTGGCTATAAATACTTTGGCAATGTCGCGCAAACGCTTTAATTACGTTTTTGTCCTTGACATTGAACCAGCAAGCAACGACGACGACCACGGTGACGACGACGACGACGACGACGACGACAAGAGACGATCGATCGAGCGATCAGGCGAGCTATAAACGTGCATTGAAAAGCGAGCGACTGCGACGCGTTTCTCGCGCGATTTAAATCGCCTGCGTGTGTGTTCTGTGTGACGCGTTAAGAAACGTTTTTGTGAAGTTTTTAAGAAAATAATTGCGAAATATTTGTGTAATTCAGAATGCGTTTTTCTGTAAGTGCAAATGTTGTTTGAATGCGAAAGTGCAGAGCGTAGTGAGAGCGAAAGTGCTGCGCGCAGACTTTCACCCACAAAGTGAAAGTAGTGCAGATATCAAAGGCAAATCAAGCAAAACACATGCAAATCTACTAAATTATTGCATACAATGCGGCTTTTCCCACAATTAAATGGAAATCGACTTGTATATTCATGAATGATGATGAATCCCACTTAAAACTTTATAAAGTAACGAAAACATTTGAACAAAGAGTGAATACGAAATGAGATTTATAAAAAAATGTCTTAAAAGTTTTATTAGAAAGAGAAAGTTTCTATAAAAAAATCCTTGAAGACCTAAAAAATCTATTGTGTACAGCATTGCAATCTTTATATAATATATATATGGTCTATGTTTTAAGAGATACAAAGAGACTAGATTTTTAGAATACGTATATATCCTCCAAATTTACCACACCTATACAGTAAAGATATGTTTCTTTAATATAATTTTCTTGATCAGTTAATTATTTATGAAAAATTCAATCTTTTCCAAAAGAGCAAGATAAAAATGAGCTGAGTTTGGATGTGGAGCGTAAGGCTCACTTCCCCCACACTAAATAATATTAATTATGATAGTGTATAAGCGTGTATTAAGAATAGTTTGGAATTTAATTAAACTTTTAATCAGCCCACTTGCCTCTGTCACTTATATAACAATTTGCGGGAAAATTCACCAACTCGTCTACCTCCAGTTACAAATACAATATGCAAACGCAAGCTTAATTAGCCGTGCAATTGAATTGAAAATACCAACCTGAACATTATTATTAATGCGATTGATTATACAAGAAATGTATCCGAATAGCGAAACCAGAATCAAATTTGTCCGAATGCGGTTGCGCATTCCAGTCGCATGCCAGACATGTCATTACAAATCAGTCGTGCAGCCCACAGTGTGTGTGTGTGCGTGTGTAGATTTGTCTGCTGCTTTGGGGCAAGCACAACTAACTGTGCTAATTAGCCGAATCTCGTGATGAAACACAACTGGGCGAAAACGACACATGGCAATCGGGGCAGAGGCAGTGAGGCAAAAGAAAAATGCCCAAAAATGTTGCAATTTATTCGCTGGTAGACCCAAAATAACGACAAGTTGCAGGTTGCACGTTGCGCGTTGCACGTTGCGCGTTGCAACGTCGCCAATTGGCAGCTGGCAATTGAAATCGAATTCGAATTCGGTTTCGAACTAAATTGAATTGTACGACGCCTCGCCTGCCATCCTGCCAGACTCGTTTCCTCCTCCCTTCCTCTCCTTCCCCTTCTTCTTATGGCGCATGTGTGTAGTAGCTACTGGTCTTAAGCAAAGCCATCAATCTGCCTGCACCGGCGATTGCTGTCACATCGTACACACACGAATCTGCGTCTCGACGAGCCTCATTTCGGGCAGACCAAGGCGCAGGCCTCCTATTCGTAGTCGTATTCGTATTACCATTACCATTTGACAACTGTCACAACGCTGTATGACATGACCAGCGGAACGGATGGGCGGGACGGGGTGACTTGAGAAATGTGCCAATGGATCTGAACACGCGTCGTTTGGCTGTTTGGCCAATTAATTGGCCCATGCTCGCGTAATAATTTTGTAGCCAATTTATTAAGTGTTGCCTGTTTTGCCTGCCAGTTGGTCAACTTGTTTTATCGTTGCATTTATTAAGCGCTCCACTGATAAAACTCGCACATTCATATTCCTCTTAAATGCCTTAGATAACGCCCGATGGTGGACATGGGAAACAGCCTGCGACTCTGCTGCTCTTTGCCGCGCTGCTGGCAGCTGCACCTCTCTGGTCACGCCCTGCGATCGATGGACGCGTCGCTGCGGCACCTGTCGTTGTGGCCGACGATGATGAAATGATCGAATATGCACCACAATTTGTAAGTACCATGATCTGTATGGAGAACCCCCTGCCCGTACCAACATAACACGCTCCTTCATATCTATATCCCACGCCGCAGACATCTTGAGCAGCTAATGGTGACTTTATAAGGCTACACAGTCTAGTCACGCACCATGGGCGTAAATTACGCTAGTTGCTGCAAAAAGTTGCATTAAATAATGAATAGTAGTTAATATATGTTATTAATCTAAGAAAATTTGACTTATTATGCCGGTGATTTAATGTGACCAGCTCAGTGTATTCTAAAAAATGCTTTAAATTTTTTTGCTTACGCAACTATCGATAACTTTGTACTAATCGGTTTAGTTACTTCGCCAAATTAATTGTTGCTTCTCTGCTCACAAAGCCAAACTAGTTTACTCAGATAATTTAAGCATTTTACATAAATCAGCTTGGCTTTGTTTTGCACTTTTTGATAGCCTTAACATATTTAGCGCATTCCTTTTGGCAATCGTCGCTCGTAGCTCGTAGCTCGTCGTGCGACTACCCACAATGTAATTAAGTGCTGCGAAACGCATTTTCCGCCATTGCCAGCTAAGCGAAGCGAAGTGAATGTTGTTCATTCGTTTTATGATCGCCTCCACCCACAAGGCATTAAATTCATTGTGTGTGTGTGTGCGTGAAACTGATCGTCGCCCACATAAATCAAGTTGCAAGTGGCCTGAACTGAACTGGCCTGGTTGCGGCTGTCCTGGTCTGGGGCATTGTTAGTTTCACTGAAACACGAGACGGCAGAGAAGAGGCTGGGAGGCTGAAGGCTGGAGGAGACAATCGGCAGGTAGCCGAAAATGCGTTTTGCGTGCAGCGATCAACGTTTCTTTCGATCGAGTGCTTGATGGCGCCATATAAGGCAAACGCACGCAGTACGCGCTGCACCTACTCAAGCGCAGAGTGTACGCAGGAGGAGGGGGTGTGCAAAGGAGACAATTGTTTTTTCATTGTGCGCTGTAACTGTAAAGCTATGACAAGGCGCGTTTAACATTTTAAAATGCTTTTCGTGTGCTGCGGCAACAAGTTGTCGCCCCGTCTGTCTCAGCTGTCCGCCTGTGTAAACGCCTTACTAGCTGCGTGGCTCGAGCCACAGTGGGTCCGTCTGTCTGTCTGCCTGTCTTTCTATCGCTGTGACAGTTATCAGAAATATGCATATTTCATATATGAGTTAGAACGCTCTCTCCCACGATCTGTCCGAATGACGCGCCCGGCCAACGCTGCGTATACGCAAATTACACGCACGCTGCGCATACGCCCAGTTGTACAGTCAAAGAGCGAACATCATAAATTTTGAGTGCACACACAATTTATGAGGCAAAGTTCACACGCACCCACCAAATTCACAAATCCACCAATAAGGCAATCAGTCGACGACCACCAACTGCGGCCATAGCTCATAACTCGCACTCGCGCTCGAACTCGGACTCCGATTCGGACTACTGGGTGGTCAGCAGTGCTACGCCCGACTGCCTTATGCAACCCCACACACACACACGCACATACGCATTCACACACCATAAAAGTAACTTTGATTAAAAAGCATATTTTAGCCAAGATTTCAGTTGATCTTTCGCAGCCAGCCTTGGCTGCTGTAGCTGCTCAGGTTACGCACTCGCAATGTAATCATTTGTTTTCGCCGGACAGCAAATTGATAGGCAGCCAACAACCTAAACTACTGCCAGACCCGCGAGACTAGATTCGAGATCGTAGACCGTAGACTACAGTGGACAGCGGACGGCGGACTGCGGACTGCGGCCTGGACACGACTGTGGCCATTTATGGACGTCTGCGCTTAATTGAAGCCAGCGCCAAAGCATGCGAAATACTTTTGCAATTTTTCTTTCTGCTCTGCTTTAGTGGGACGAGGTGCCAACAACAAATACTGTAAAAAATACTAAAATTAACAACCTGCACAGAAACATTTTACAGCGACATCGGGGCAAATGACAACGCTGCACACTTGTATTAATTGAATTTATGTATGTAAATGGTTTACGAGCAGCAAAAAGGATTCTTAGGCGACTTTATTGGCCACTTTCGCAAGCGCTAAGAGCCATTTAAAGCATTTGTGGCTAATTAATAGTTCAATTGCTATCGACTTGATGTCGGCTACAGATCAAAAGATCACCAGACAAACACACACGGACTAGCCCAATGCAAGAGAGACCAAAACTGATACCAAACCCAAAGAAAAACCCAACCCCAACTCAAGCGGCGACGGCGGCGACGGCGGCGCACACCAAGCCTCCAGTGGCTTTCAAACTGTGCACAGCGCGCGCTTTTGCCTTGACACAATTTAGCAGCAAATCAAAACCAAAACGGCGCTTATTTTATTTTTGTTTTTTTGTCGTGAAAACATAAAAATTCTAGAGGCTTTTGAGGCAGCTCTGGTGCGTGCACTGTGTGTGTGTGTGCAGTTGTGTGTGTTGCTTTTTTTTGTCGTGAGGTGTGGTCAACGCATTTTTAAACACTGCACAAAAATGTTGCTATTTTCCTTAGCAGCAGTAAAAATTTAGTACTGCAAGAATTAAAATGCCAAATTACATTTAATGGTTTTTTAAGTAGCAATTTGTACTGTGTTAAAAAATACTGAAAGTGTAGCAAATGAAAACTTGTTTTTTTCCAAGTCCCTTATCGATATATATGGTATTTTTGTAAATATCCGATTCCTTTGACTCTCCCACCGAAAAGATTATTTTAACAGTTCAAGGCACTTATCGATATATGTGCCAGAATTGTAAACATTGATTTTCTCTACTTTTCCGCAGGAGCATCCTGAATATGCCTTCAGCTATGGCGTCAAGGATCTGCACACTGGCGACGTCAAATCACAATGGGAGTCCCGTGATGGTAACGGGGTCAAGGGTCACTACAGTATACTCGAGCCAGATGGTTCCATACGAACCGTTCACTACACCGCCGATGCCAAGAAGGGATTCAATGCCATCGTAAAGACTGTTGGCGCCAATTCACATCCAATTACAGAAACACCCGAGGGAGAGAACACTGGCAACGATGACACATCACAGTCAAAGATTAACCATTACAGCAAGGATCAGGAACACATTGTACTCAGCTCAGATATAAAACCGCTGAAGAAACCCATTGAGGATCTGACTCACTCACATCCCAAGATTCCCAGTCTGATTGAGTTTAAGCCGCATGCGCGCATTAAGCAAGTGCCCATGGAGCTGGAGCCGGACATTAGGAATCGGCTGCAGCAAGCGCGTGAGAACTACTACAAGGAGATTGCGGCAGCACAGCACGAGAGAGATGAGTTTGCGCTCAAGAAGCAAGAGGAATTCTCGCACAAGCAGCAGGAGGACTATGCGCACAGGAAGCAGGAGGATTTCTCGCATAAGCTGCATCCCAGCTATGCAGTGCAGGAGAGCGACTGGAAGGCATTGATTGTTAACGAGCCCAAGGAATACCGCCCGCACTATCCCACCAGTCAGCCACATCAGCATCCCTACTACGATCATTACAAGCCCAAGGATCTGCCCCCGAATTATCTGCACAAGCCGTCGGTGCCGCAGCAGGGGCTGCATACCAGTTACTCACCGTCACCTAAGGCGCCGCGTCCTGGCAACAACCCCGACCCCATTTCCAATCACATACATCAGAAGAAAATGGTGCATACAACGCCCGGCCTGAAGCATTACAAGTACAAGGGTGTTTCGAAGAGCTACTCTCGTCCCGAATACTCCAGCTACTTTCAGCGCAAACCCAAGAAGCTGCACGGCAAGCCACTGCCTGCTAAGCGACCTCGCCCAGCACCCATCACCGAACCTCTGGATGAAGATTATGAGGATTTCGAGGAGAGCGAGCAGGGCGTCGCCTCAGCCAGCCTAGTGCAGTCCATGGTGCGGCGGGACAAGCAACACATTGTGCCCATGTACGCAGGCGGACATCAATTCTCGGCAGCCACCTACCGGGATCTGCAAGGCGTGTGAAGCAGCAAGGCGGTGGAGAAAGAAGTGATCTGATCAAGTTCATAAACTGTTTCCTTTATGTTGGTTAATTTTGTTTTATTTATGCGTAATTTATTGCTATTGTTTAGTTCTCGTTAATTTTCCATATAAAACCTGAAATGTTTAGTTAGGGAAATCTACAAAGTTTACTTTAAATTACTGAAGATTTATAAAAACAAATAAATTATTTTTTTTTTCCTTTTGCAAAAGCGTTTAATTCCTTGTGGGCTTTGAGAGTAATTTAGAGACTAACAAGTAAAGAAAGCTACAGTCGAGCGCGCCCAACAGTAAGATACCATTCGCCCAGTTTCGAAGCAAATTATCACACATTTAATTCCATCCAAAAAACTCTGCACAAGTTTATCCGCCACCAATTGTTTAAATTAGATCTATTTTTGAATAGCGCCATCTACATGTGAAAACGGCATAGCTTGCTACGGCTGAAACAAAGCATCGTGACGATGACGTCACGACGCGCAGCACAGGCGCAAGCAGTGGAAGTACGGAAAACGGAAACATGGATAACTACTGTGTTTATGGTCCGATTGGATTATAATTTGGGAAATAGATTTATACTGCAATTATTTATGTTCACACCAAAGAAGAATGCTGTAACTTCAATACTTCTCCTAATAATCGAAAATTATCGATTTGCGTGGGCGGTGGGCGTGGCATCAAAAATTGAAAATAAGCTCGACCTACCTATGGTATACAGGAACCTTCATGTGAAATATGGTGTCTCTAGCTTTTGTAATAGCTGAGATGTAGACGTTCAAACGGACAGACAGACGGACATGGCTTAATCGACTCAGATAGTGATCCTGAGTCAGAATATATATACTTTGTGAAGTCTGCCACGGGAAATTATAGTCATAATGATAGTCATAATTGGATAATAGAAAATAGATAGAATGGATGGCCAAATTAAAAAGGCTAGAAATGGAGAAAACAGCACAGAAAGTGTTATATAAAACGATTATGTGTAGAATTGTAATTAAAGAGGTGGGGAAGAAAACAAGAAAATTTTTTTACAAAGAATGTAACTGCTTTCTCTATAAACATAGCTCTATTTTGTTGCAAGGTGCTGTATTTATGTAGATACCGTGTGCTTAAAAGAAATAAAGCTTAAGTGCGCTATACAATTTCCATTTCAGGCAAGTGGAACCATATAATTAGTTACCGCCACTTCTTAAGTTTAAAGTGCACCCACGGCGTAGTCTTCATTTAGTATGACTCACCAGAGGGTGCAGGTTACAACGCAATACTAAATAACAAATGAATGTTCTTTATCTTTGGACATTAATAAATAGGTTGGCAGTGAGAATACCATCAATTATATCATAATAAAAGCTAACAAAATCAGGTTAAACAAGTCACCTTAACTATGGAACGGTTCCATAGCGAGAAGACCAGTTTTTCTGAGCTGAGCTGCACTAGGTACCTATCATTCTCGGCAACAACCTTGGGCTTATGCAATTGCCCCGAACTGTCGCGGCGACCCTCGCAGCAGATCTCACGCTTTGGCTGCAGTTTTGCCGCAGTGTTGCAAACATTTGTCATAATTAACACAAATTAGGCAGCATTTGAATGTGAAAAGCCGCTGCAGTTGCACCCCGCCCACCTGGCCTGCCACATGCTGGCTACCAGGCCACCTGTCCTAGCTGCCCACCAGTTTGCTCGAGATGTCTTCTACGCAGCTAACTAACTGCTGGCTAATCCAATTAACTTTAATCTCGCCTAGCAAGTTTGCACGGACAGCAGCTCTCAAGCGAAACGAATACTCATGTGAGTGTACTAACACGCACATTCACACTCACACCCATGGCAGGTATTCTAATTAAAAGTACTTTTTGTCAACGCAACTCGAGCAAAGCTTTGGCATTGACTTGGTTGACAACACGCGTGCAGCCTCTCGATTGGGCAGAAATGCGTTCAAATACAGCTAACTGCGACTGTTTGCAACAGTGTTGCCAGCCACCATACAAAAAACAACAGATAAAGACAAGTAAAATATGGGGAAAATGGACAAATATACAATTAATTGTCAGTTTTAAAAAAAACTTATATTGTAAATTGATAAAATATTCAAACCCTTACAAATAATATCGGCATAGTCAAACGATTTTTTTTTATATGAGGATGTGCTTAATCGATAAGGCCATTCCTTCACAATTTCCGATTAAAATATTTCATCTTAATTTGATGAAGCTCGATAGGCAAATCGATAGGTTTATTAAACGACTTGTAGCAAATTAAGGTGGTGGTACGTCGATTGTTAGAACGATAACATTCAAATCAACTTTAAACAAACTTAAATTAAGAAAGCAAACCAAAGAAAAGATCTATCTAAAGAAAACGCCTGACATGGCAACACTGGCGGCTTATGTGGCTCAGTGTGTGGCGTGTCAAATGGCATCCACGTTATACTTTTCAAAATTGATGGCGAGTCAATATGCAAATATGCAAATGGCTCCCACATCGCCTGACGCGCGATCTGGCATTCTAGGCCAATTTGGCGTCAAGCAGTCAAGCAATAAAAACGAAAAGATACAAAAATTAAACTAAAGCTGATCCGCAAAAAGTTGATGTGCAAATGTTGAGCGTTGTAAATGGAATCACTTAGCGCGCTTTTGGACGCGTGAGAAATGTCTAAAAGTCAATCGAATGCAACAAATTCTCGAGTGGATCGATGGTGCCGGGGCAGAACCAAGCAGAGCTGAGCAGAGGCGTAGCTCCAACGCTCTCAATTAAATAATTTACAATTTTCTAGATTAGGCGCCGCCTCCGGCGAGGCGACATTGAGGCGACTCGATTCGATTGCGGCATGAGTCAGTCTCAGGCTTAGACTTAGATCCGACTTAGATCCGGTTTGCTACTAAGCTGCTGCCACAGCTGCTGCTGGAAAAGCTGCTACCAATTAAGGATCACGCTGAGAGAAAGAGAGCGCACGTCCGAAGTCCGTGAGCAATTAGCGGGTTAGGTAAATTCTGAGACAATTTTCTGAGAATTCCAGTGCAACGAAATCTTGTCTAGCTTGTTATAGCTGCCATCATTTGTTGCCAAATCGCTTGGATATCAGATGCATTTTTGCGGCTTGGAATAATTAATGACCGCGCCTGCCAAATGATCGGGTGTTAATTTATGGTTGTCCAACCAAATCGTATACCGTAAAGAGTAAATCGTATAGCGTAAATCGTAAATATGGTGCGTCTATGGCATAATCGGCTTAGAGTTGCAACTGCAAAAAGTAGTTAACTTTCGGAGGTTGGGCCAAGTGACAGACAGACGGGCGGACAGACAGGAGGACAGACTGTCAGGCGGGCGGACAGAGACTGTATAGAAATCGATTTCGATTGTTATATGACTTGTTAGACGTTTCCTGCCTGCCTACGATGCTTCAGCTCGACGTATTGTTTATTATGCATTATTATGCAGCAAAAGTTACGACACATGAGAACTTAACAAATTGCTATCGTAAACTTGAAATTAGCATTACATGGCTACACACATATGTATATAACTTAAGTAGGTGTCTCTGTACATACAGACAGTTAGATAGGCAGCTGATTCATCGGACTTGACGATCTTTATTATAATATGCAGACACATGAGCTTTGAGTATTATAAAGACTGAGAAAAAATCTCTATCTGAGTGGCATGCACTGACAGAGTTTGGATCTGGAATTATAGAAATCCGATTATATTTATCTATTTATTGAAACCATTTAAATTATCGATAGAGCTATGGTGTTTGCTAAGAGCAATTGTACCTCGATAAGTATAGTGACAATAAGTATATTCACGATTCTTCAAAAATTTCTTTATATAACGCATCCCTAGCTCTACTTAATATGGCATATTTTCTTTATTTTACATATTTTATTATTTAACTATGACATGATTTGTATAGCTTTATAATGAGTTAGGTAAAGTTAGTGCTAGTTTTAAAACATACTTCTATTCAAGAACTCTAATTCCCGGTTTCATTAAATCATCGAACTTCCATCCTTTTATAGGCAAAATAATTACTTTAATCTGTAACTGTCGTTTACCCAGGGGCTTGTGTTGCAGTTCCAAAACGGGACAGAAACTATCGAAAGCACTTAAAACTGAGCTGCCCAATCATATCTAACTGCATTCAATATCTCCTGGGGAGAACACTCAAATCACGCCGGTCCATGCCATATTTTGGCTATCCATTCCATTTTTTTTATGCTTTTGCTGCAGCTTTACATAACACTCGCCCAGTGGCCACAAAGCCAGTACCGATTTCCAATGGGCACTTAAATCTCCTGCAAACACGACGCCAGCTAAGCCATTTCAGTTGTGTGTTTCACATCATTTTCACAGCTTGACGACCATTTTCCAGAGTTAGTTCGGCTACCTTAAGCCATAATTTCAAGTTGCGGTTAGCTGTCCTGCAGCTATTAGCGCGCAGCAGCGACGAAAATAACACGCATACGCCACGTTCAACACCCCACAGACAGTCGCACGCGCACGCACACACACCCGTACACACGCATACAGAGTGTGAGAGAGAGAGAGAGACGGATAGATAACTAACCCGTTCGGCCTTTCTATAGTTTTTATATCGTTGTTATACTTTTCAAAACGAGTTCAGATTTTCGATGCGTGTAGAATTAGATTCGCGTCTAGCGACTTGAGATTTGAGATTTGCAAAGTCTTCAAGATTGGCGATTCCCAATGCAAGATCGTCAATTGCGCAAATGGGCAGGCGGCGGGCATAATAAAATCGCTGATTTTATGAATCTATGTTGGCAAATTTTGAAATGTTTACGCACGCGGCATGTACAACACGCGTTTCGATTTTTTTATTTTCCATCGACAGAGGCGACAAACAATCTAGATATGCCTGAGTACAGCCTGAGTACGGCTTAAGTCTGGTGCGAAACTCTAAATGAAATCTAGATTTTTCAATTAAAAACTGATGCGAAGCGGAGCGGGTGGTGCACAGCCGGCACGCAGCAGGGAGGAGCTGCAGGAGGAGCCGCAGCGGGCAGTAGTAGGTTGTGGTGTGGTTGTCAGGCGGATTTTTGGATTGGATTTCGTCATGATGTTAAGTAGGCATGGTCGTGTGTTTTAGCCATGGCCAGCTGTAGTTGCTGCTGCCGCCGTCGTCTGTTAGCCAAGTGCCTGCCCCGTTGGCAATTACGTAACGCCCCGCCCCGCGCCGCGCCACACTGTACTGCGGTGCGGTGCGTGTGTGTGACAAATGCGCGACGGACAAACTAAACTCGACCAGTCCGGGCTGAAGTAGGTTAAAACTGCAGCTGAGTAGAGCTGCTTGCAGTTTTCAGTCAGTTTTCAGTTTTCAGTTTGTAGTTTTCGTATTGGTTTGCAAATGCAAAAATTAAAATTCAATCAAATTGCGAAAACCCGAAAAAGAAACGCACAAAAATACATAGACAGACGGGCGAGCGAGAGACTGCTCAAGCGAGCTGAAACATGTTTCATGTTCAATTAACACAGGCCGAGAGCCAAATTCCCAATACCAATACCAATACCAACGACAGCCTTTCACTGTCCACGCTGCGTATGCGTATTATTCTCAATATTTGGCACGATAAAAAATCACATCATGACACGAAATACTTAATTGGTCCATAAGGTTTATCAGGCAGGCACAGCCAAACGAAATCGGCATTCCTTCTGGTCTGGCCAAAAGCCGAGCCAAGCCAGGGCAGGCCGTGCCTTGTCCGGCCCGGGCTCTGGCTCTGGCTGTGGCTCTGGCGTGGACTTCTAATTGAAATGTCAACGCGTGCGCCGCTCAATCAATTCTCCAGCTAAGCGTTTTGCGCTCTGTTTATGGTCACTGTGCGCCTGCCCAGATCGCCTAGATTCCATATATCGAATCATATACTCGATTTTTAATTGATTTGCCCGGCGTGTTGTGGTGTCAGCCGCAAGTCAGGGACAAAATGCGCGCCGCAACTGTGGCAGCTTGAAATGCGCCAAGACAGCTAATTAAAAATCGCGAAAATCGCAGCAAGAAGCGCGTGCAGAAATTACAGTTGCCATATCCTGCACACAATGTGTGATTTCTACATGTATTTACTTTATATTTGTTATTTATATTATTTCTATTATATTATTATTTATTTAAAAACACATTTATTTAGCTTAAACAATATCCTTTTTTGTTAAATAATATTTGTATATTTTTTTCAAAATTTCTATACATTTTTAAACAAATGTAATAAAACATTTTCTTATTTTTCTCCCAATTCTCCGCAAGAAATATTAGATTTAATATTTGAAGATTAACTCAATTTTCAATTTATACATTAGTTTTAGATTATTATTGTACATTTAAAAACTTTTTCAAATCGTTTGCAATTGTATTGTTTAATTTTATATTTTCTTTAAGTTCATTTATATAAGAAAAAAATAAATTACTAAGCTAAACATATCCAAAAGAGGTATAACGCAATATTTGTTGCTATAAAATAAAATAACTAAATATATATTCTTGTTGCAGCATTCGATAATTTATAGTCCTATAGGTTTCAATAATGTTTAACGCAAACTCTTAGAGTAGCACTGTAGCACTGTAAAGCTCCACAAATAAAATACGTACATATAAAAAAAATCAAAAATATGCTTTACAATCAACATTTATAGCAACTCTTTTATTCATTTTATTTGCCATAAATTTTTATTTCTCTTTATAGCACCTCTATTGCAAAGATCTCAATTTACACAGCATTTATTGTTACTGTTCAAATAATATTCGATAAACATAGCTACCTATAAATACACTCAACATAAACTACTCACTCAGAGCGATTAGTTAGATCATTTCCAGACAATACGCGCTACACCCGCGAGCGTCTCGCGCGCGTTTTGTGCGCGTTTTAAAACGCGGCGTCACAAAAGTCGCACAAAAGTGACCTTAATTGCCAACAAGTCAGCACTTGGCCATATCGCTGCCTATTCTATTAGTAATTTGCATGCCAGTGTGTGTGTGCTAGCGAATATGGCGCCTTTTATCTAACTAATGCACAATCAAGGCCCCAGGCACGCATAGACAGAGACAAAATTTATTGATAGCGACATTAATACCACAAGTTTTGTACATTTTTGAGTCGAGCAAATTGCGTATGCATTTTTTAAAGTTTTTTCGGTATTTCTTTTTTGCCAGAGCTACACGCAATGGTTGCGATTAAAATCTAAATCAAATTAAGTCGCTTTAAAAGCATATGCAAAAAGACGACGAAGAAAAAAATCTGAAAACTAAACGCAACTAGCAACAACAACAAACTTGGCCAACAATGCAGCGCGATCTGGCCAGAAACGCACCACGCACCACGCGCAATGCGACAGGCAAGGCGAGGCGCACCGAGGCGTTTGCTATGATCTAATAAAATGCCAGCGACAGATCAGCGTGAAGGTGGGGCAGACACAATGCCAGCTTGCAGGCCCGGGCAGGTTGCAGCAGCTCCGGAGAGAACCAAAACAAAAGAGAACTGCGCAGACTGCACAAACTGCGAACTGCCACAAGCGAAGCCGAACAGTCATCAATATTTCTTGGGGCAGTCAGTCGCAGGTTTTCAGCTCTGACTTGACTTGACTTCGCTTTTCCTAGCTGCCTTGCTCGTTTTTCTATCTATCGCATTGCTGTTGTTGTTGTTGTTGTTTTTGGTTTCTTTTCTGACTTTTCTGTCGCCAAACTGGTGCGTGGCTGCTGCGCCGCGCATGCGTGTGAGCCAAAACTGACCGAACGTATATAAGCGATTATAGGGCCGGGCTGGCCAACAGTCGCCGCGTTGCTCTACATCGAGCGAGCGTTGCGTTGCGTTACGATTGCGTGTGCCGTGCGTGAAATAAGAAAGAAGTATCGAATTCGAATCAAAACGATATTAAGTATACGACTCGAAAGGACACTGAACTGGATATTGGATTGTATAACATTGCGATTTGCAAGTGACAACGAACTGTGAATATATTGTTAAACAAGGATTTAGTGCGCTGCAATATATCAACAAGTTTATCACTTAACTTTGAAAGCCTTTGAGCAAATTTCGTTAAATTATGAAGGTTGGTTTAATGAACAAAACTAAAATATAAATACAAATTCTAATAATACCGAACTGAACTGAGCTGCTGATTAAAGTGTCTGCTTGTGCTGCTGTTTATTAGGAACTCTATAAATATCCTTTTTCAATGGACAGTTATTTAAAAACTCTACAAAATTAAAAAAATATTTTTTTGTTCAATAAAAATGGCGGAATAAAATTCAAGTCAAGGATATTAAATATTTATTTCTTGAAAAGGGGACAAACAAAATATTATACATTGGCAAAGTTTTACATTAAATAATTTATAAAAAAATTCTATTAAAAAATAATTTTTGGTGTTTATTGATTGAAAAACATTTTGATTAAAAGTATGTTTAGCTTAATTTAATAATATTTTTATATTTTATATAGATTTTATATTTTACTTTTATTCCCAAGGAGATTCACATCATTTAATACATTCCGATCGCACACACTTAGTTTAAAATTTTGGATTGAATTTATTATGAGATAGTTTCACAATAAAATTTAAGCTTTATTTTAAATTAATTCTAAAAAAATTGATATAAATTCTAAATGGCCTTATAAGTTTCTTTAAAAATGTATAAAACAATACTTTCAAATAGTCAGAACAGAAAATTTCTAAGGGTATAAAATATAACAACCTACACATAAATATTATTAAGTGATTAAGATTTTTAAATTAAAATAGAAGAACTCTTTTTATATATTTTTCTATACTTTTTTCTAAAAGATTTTAAAACTAATATTAAAGAACTCTATTTATATATATATTTAATTTTAAATTAGGCCCTATAGACATCTATATTATAATTATAATCTATTTGTACTTTCATTATTAACACTCTGTATAATTTCTATCCACATAATTTTCCTCTCTGCTTCCAGTTCTATCCACTTCTGCTGCTCAGCCTGTTGCTCGGCTTGGCATTAGCTGATCCGTCGCCCACAATAGCACCGGCTGTGGTGCCGTGTGTGCATGCAGGCGATGCCGCTGGCTACTCGTATGCGCCACCGGCTGAGGTCAAGTTTTCCATTACGCCCGGAGTGACCAAGTACAGCCAGACGCCAGCCATATCCAGTTACTCGGAGAATGGAAAGCTGTTGCACACATCTGTGGGCAGCGGAGCAGCGTCGTACGAATCCACTGCAGGCATTGCGGGCTACTCGCATGGCGGTCTCACACAGATCGATAAGTACGTGGCGCCAATACAGAAATCACTGTTCACCCCCTCAGCGGAATACGGCGGACCGGGCATCACCTATGCGGATAAGTCGCCGGCGGCCAAGTTTGCAACTGTTGTGCCGTCTGGAATTGAATTGAAGAGTCTGGTGTCGCCAACGTTGACCAAGCTGGACAGTGGTTATCTGCCACCCTCGATTGGCCTGACCAAGGTGTCCACATACTCCTCCCCTGGCTATTCCTATAGTCATTCCACTCCGGGCGTGTCCAAGGTGGCCACCTATACCTCCCCCTCAGCTGCCAGTGCACCCTACTATGCGCCACCAGTGAGCACCAAGGTGGAGACATATTCCTCGCCGGGCTACACTTACTCCAAAGCCACGCCAGGCTATTCCAAGGTAGAGACCTACAGCTCACTTGGTTCTAGCTACTCGCACGGTGGTGCAGGTATTGCCCAGCTTGCCACCTACTCGCCCTCGGTGTCCTACGGTGCACCAGCAATTGCCAAGGTAGCCAGCTATGCTGCTCCTGCTCCCGTGCTGACCTCGTCGCTGCTCTCTTCCCATAGCTCCGGCTACTCCGCCAGCTATGCACCAGCTCTCTCCAAGACCTATTTGCCTGCTGCCCCGGCAACCTCATACATTTCGGCACCCTCGAAGGTGGCCTATGTCGCTCCGGCAATAACCAAGCTGAGCAGCAGCTACGGCGCCTCTGGCCACGGCGCCGTCTCGCATCAGTACGTGTCCAAGCCAGCTGTGGCAACCTATGCAGCAGCTCCTGCTGTGACCAAGATCGCCAGCTATGCTGCGCCAGCCGTGAGCACCTACTCCACAGCTCCGGCTCTCACCAAGGTAGCCAGCTATGCTGCGCCCTCGATCTCCACCTACTCAGCTGAACCATCTCTGGCCAAGGTGGCCACCTACAGCCAGGCTGCGGATGTGTCCCATCAATACATCTCCAAGCCAATTGTCGCTGCTTACCCTGCAGCCCCTGCTGTGGCCAAGGTGGCAACCTATGCAGCTCCAGCTGTGGCCACTTACTCTGCAACTCCTGCCATTACTAAGGTGGCCACGGGGTATGGTGCATCTGGTCATGGCGCTGTCTCCCATCAATATGTGTCGAAGCCAGCAGTGGCCACGTATGCCGCTGCTCCTGCGGTTACTAAGATCGCCAGCTATGCCGCTCCAGCTGTCGCCACCTACGCCTCAGCTCCTGCTGTCACCAAGATTGCCAGCTATGCGGCTCCTGCCATTAGCTCGCTGCACTCCAGCGGTGCAGTGTCCCACCAATATGTCTCCAAGCCCGCAGTGGCCACTTATGCTGCAGCTGCTCCTGCCATAGCCAAGGTGGCAAGTTATGCCCCCGCTGTGGCTACCTACTCCTCGGGGCCTGCCATTACCAAGGTGGCCAGCTATGCAGCTCCTGCCTTATCCACTTACTCGGCAGCTCCTGCCATCACCAAGGTGGCCGCTAGCTATGGCAGTTATGGCAGCTCTGGACATGGCGCCGTCTCTCATCAATACGTGTCCAAGCCGGCAGTGGCCACTTATGCTGCAGCTCCTGCCGTCACTAAGATCGCCAGCTATGCTGCTCCAGCAGTGACCAGCTATTCCGCAGCTCCGGCAATCTCTAAGATTTCCACCTATGCCGCTCCAGCCATATCCACCTATTCCGCTGCTCCTGCCATAACCAAACTGTCCACAAGCTATGGTGCCTCTGGACACGGAGCTGTCTCGCATCAGTACGTGTCGAAGCCGGCAGTGGCTACTTATGCTGCAGCTCCTGCTGTGACCAAGATTGCCAGCTATGCCGCTCCAGCCGTGAGCACCTACTCCTCCGCACCGGCACTGACCAAGGTGGCTTCGTACAGCCAAGCAGCTGATGTCTCGCATCAGTACATTTCCAAGCCCATCGTTGCCGCCTATCCTGCTGCTGCTCCTGCCATTGCCAAGGTGGCCACCTATGCCGCCCCAGCTGTGGCTACATATTCAGCTGCTCCTGCCATCACAAAGGTGGCTACGGGCTATGGTGCCTCAGGCCATGGTGCTGTCTCCCATCAATATGTGTCCAAGCCCGCAGTGGCTACCTATGCCTCAGCTCCCGCAGTCACCAAGATTGCCAGCTATGCCGCTCCAGCTGTGGCTACTTATTCAGCAGCTCCTACCTTAACGAAAGTATCCAGCGGCTATGGTGCCTCTGGTCACGGCGCCGTCTCTCATCAATATGTGTCCAAGCCAGCAGTGGCCACCTACGCCGCGGCTCCTGCCATCACCAAGGTCGCTAGCTATGCTGCTCCCGCTGTGGCCACCTACGCCGCGGCTCCTGCCATCACCAAGGTCGCTAGCTATGCTGCTCCCGCTGTGGCTACCTACTCCGCTGCTCCAGCCATCACCAAGGTGGCCACCAGCTATGGCAGCTCCGGACATGGCGCTGTCTCGCATCAATATGAGTCCAAGCCAGCTGTAGCTTCGTATGCGGCAGCTCCTGCCATTGCCAGCTATGCTGCTCCAGCTGTGGCTACAATCTCCAAGACTTACCTGCCCGCTGCTGCTCCCGTCATCGCCAGCTATGGCAAAGTGGCCAGCATTGCAGCTGGTCCAGCCGTTGCCACCTATGCGAGCTCAGGCCACGGTGGCGCGGTATCCCATCAATATGTGTCCAAGCCAGCGATTGCTAGCGTTCATGCTGCTCCATCTATTGGCTATGCTGCGGGCAAGTTGGATCTGGGATTGGGCCTGCATGGAGGCTATGCCGCTTCCGGACATGGCGCCCTTACTGCCTCCCTTGGTAAGCTGACAACGGCACCAGCTGTGGGTCATGGAGCCGCGTATGCAACAAGCACAGCCTATGGTATCAGCGGGGGTAAGTAGGATCAGTTTGAAGCTAGAGCAGCATAATCCTTATTTCCCTGATGCACAGGTAAACTAGATCTTGGTGGAGCTGGTGCACACGACGGCGGTGCTTACTATGGCGCCATCTCGCTGGGTCATGCAGCTGTCTCGCCCGCCTTGAGCTACCATGGCGCACTCTCGCATGCAGCTGGCGGTGGCTTGGCGCATCTGAACACCGCTCCGCTGGCCGATTACGGGCATGGACATGGCATAGGTGCCTACGGAGCTGGCTTCAATCGCTATGCGCCCAGTGTTTCCGCTTTGAGTGCCCACGCACCGCTCTCATCCACTGCCTACTTGAAGAGCGCGCCAGTGGTGCAGCCAGCGCTGCTGAAGGTGCTGCCCGAGAAGCATCTCGAGCACTTTGTAAGCTAAGGTTGAAGGAGGAAATTTGCAGAAATTTATTAATTACTTCCTGCATTCTTAGGATGCACATCCACGCTATGCCTTCGAGTATGCCGTGAATGATCCGCACACTGGCGACAACAAGCATCAGCGCGAGGAGCGCGACGGGGATGTGGTCAAGGGCGAGTACTCTCTGGTCGAGCCCGATGGCAATGTGCGCACCGTGAAGTACTATGCCGATTGGGAAACAGGCTTCCATGCCGAGGTCATCAACAGTCGCGATCAGGGTAAAATTGTGGCCAAGCGTCAAGCGGCCGCTGCCAAGTCGTGAGGTCAGTTTGAACTCGATTGATTTGTTTTATTTCTGTTCTGTTTTAACCTCACTTTCTCTATAGCTTAACGCCTCGTTACGATCTGTGACTTGTTTCGTTTCGCCAGCAACTGTAAATAGCCTACGATTCAATCAACCTTCTTCTCATTAAACATTAAACGTATTTATGTAAATCCCACAACGACACGAAAACAGAATAGAACAGAACAGAAACTGAAAGTGAAACAGAACAGAGGGCCGCCATCTTGCATGTCTCCGTTATCGTTACCGTTACTCATTATGCCTGCATATAGCCATCTCTTTTGTGCTCATGTGATAAGCGTTTCCCGTTCGAACTGCTTGCGTTGCTCTCCCTCACCACTCACCTCTCACCCCTCACCCCTCACCGTCACCTTCACCCTCACACTGCGCGGACTCTCTGCCCATGTGTATGTCACATACGTGTATATAATGTGTAAATTGTAAATTGAATAAACAACAACAAAAAACGAATACATCTATGAGAAAGACATTTTCAGAGGGGGTCACTATACACTGTGCCAGGCCAAAAGTCACATCGATGTGGAATCCTATCAAAACGAAGCACCATGTGCTAAGTAGAGCCACGTGCGAACCTAATAAGAAGGGCACCGGGCTATCTAGTCCTAGCCAGCGCCACGTTCTGTACCTAGCTAAAGGATACAGAAGTAACTTAAAGTTACAGAAGAAGAAAGGTTACCTTCGGCACGCCGAAGGTTTCATACCCTTGCACTTACTCCAAACAGCTTTGAATTTCAATGGAATGCAAAAGTTTTATAGCGATATCTTAAAAAATATAAGAATTCGACCGATAAGTTCTAATGCAGCTATACGATATATCGGGTCGATTTTGATAAAACTTTAGCAACTTTTAAAGCACATATCAGGAAAGTTTCATTGCAATATCTTGAAAAATGATAAAAATCGGCCGATAAGTTCTATGGCAGCTTCACGATATATCTGTTCGATCCGACTTATTTACAGCGTGTAGTAGCATGTATACCAAGCTTCATTAAGATAGCTCTTAAACCCAGAGACTTGCTTGCGTTGCAGCAGACAGACGGACAGACGGACGGACATGGCTAGTTGGACTACTCTGCTGATGCTGTTTAAAAATATATATACTTTATTGGGCCGGAGATGTCTGATAAGGTGCGTTGCAAACATCTGGCCAAAACTAATATGTACTCTCTGTAAGGGTATAAAAACATACAACGAGCTGGACCACTTTAAACTTCCATTCAATCTCAAACAATCTTCGTGTCGATTAAAAGCAAAACTTTTTTAGTGTTTGTATATTTAACTACATATATATTTTATAGCGATATCTTAAAAAATATAAGAATTCGACCGATAAGTTCTAATGCAGCTATACGATATATCGGTCCGTTTTTGATAAAACTTTTGCAGCTTTTAAAGCACATATCAGGAAAGTTTCATTGCAATATCTTGAAAAATGATAAAAATCGGCCGATAAGTTCAATGGCAGCTTTACGATATATCTGTTCGATCCGGCTCGTTCCGACTTATTTACAGCGTGTAGTAGCATGTATACCAAGCTTCATTAAGATAGCTCTTAAACCCAGAGACTAGTTTGCGTTGCAGCAGACAGACGGACAGACGGACGGACATGGCTAGTTGGACTACTCTGCTGATGCTGTTTAAAAATATATATACTTTATTGGGTCGGAGATGTCTGATAAGGTGCGTTGCAAACTTCTGGCCAAAACTAATATATACTCTATGTAAGGGTATAAAAACACTCAACGAGCTGGACCACTTTAAACTTCCATTCAATCTCAAACAACCTTCGTGTCGATTAAAAGCAAAACTTTTTTAGTGTTTGTATATTTAACTACATATATATTTTATAGCGATATCTTAAAAAATATAAGAATTCGACCGATAAGTTCTAATGCAGCTATACGATATATCGGGTCGATTTTGATAAAATTTTTGCAGCTTTTAAAGCACATATCAGGAAAGTTTCATGGCAATATCTTGAAAAATGATAAAAATCGGACGATAAGTTCTATGGCAGCTTTACGATATATCTGTTCGATCCGGCTCGTTCCGACTTATTTACAGCGTGTAGTAGCATGTATACCAAGCTTCATTAAGATAGCTCTTAAACCCAGAGACTAGTTTGCGTTGCAGCAGACAGACGGACAGACGGACGGACATGGCTAGTTGGACTACTCTGCTGATGCTGATTAAAAATATATATACTTTATTGGGTCGGAGATGTCTGATAAGGTGCGTTGCAAACTTCTGGCCAAAACTAATATATATACTCTCTGTAAGGGTATAAAAACATACAACGAGCTGGACCACTTTAAACATCCATTCAATCTCAAACAATCTTCTTTTAGTGTTTGTATATTTAACTACATATATATTTATGCAAGTATACAAGTTATATATGTAACATATATATTTGAAGATATATACGGTACAAACTGCAAATTTAATAAATTATCGATTAACACACAAAATGAACTGTAAAGAATTCAATACAATATGTAAGCAGCAAATCACATACACCTTCGTTTTGTCGCCGAAATTCCCGAAAATATCTCTGGGTCTAATACTATATGTATCTATTGTTATTATTCCGTATTGGATTGGCCTAGAAAGCACGTCGCAGATCGTCGCTAATGAAGAGTCCAAAGTCTGTGGGCGCTGCCCGATGAGGATGCCGTGTGCAATATGTTTGGAAGATATGTCGCAGTAGGCGGCTGCCCTGCAGCTCGATGTGCGAACGACGCCGGGTTGCATCGGGTCCCAGCTCCAGATGTGCCAGAAGCCATTGGTTCTTAAGGCTGTGCAATTGTGCCTCCAGTGCAGCAACTTCTCCACCCGTCGCCGGTTGCGGCACGTGCAGTGGTTCGAGTGCGGCAAAGCTGCGGCACAACTCGTTGCCCTGCAGCTGAACACGCAGCTTGCGCTCCTGCCGCAACGCCTGATGCATCATATTCAATTCCCGATTCGAGCTGCGTGTGGAGCTGGAGGCGCAAGCGCTGTTCGCCTGCTGCTGTTGCTGCCAGTGCTGCTGCGCCTTCTCCAGTGCGTTGAGTTTATCGGTTAGCGTGTTCAGCGCATGCTGCAGTGCAGCCTCTTTGGCCAGAAAGCATTGCTCTAACTGTTCCACGCCCTCGGCCATGTGCGTGAGCACCTGGCAATGTTCGTTGCCATAGCGATGCAGCTGCTTTTCGGCCATCTCCTTGCGCACCTGTTGCTCCGAGTAATCCTGCTGCTTCAACTTGGCCGTGTACTTAAGTGCCTTGATCTCCTTGTCGCGCTCGGCTACGGTCAGCTCCAAGCACTTGACATCCTCGTAGTGACGCTTCACCTGTGCAGCACGTTGTTGCAGCGTGTTGCTCGCCGCATGACGCACGTACTCCGTATTCACATCCCGCGGTTCGAGCAGTGTGCACAGCTCCTCCAGCTGCTCCTCAAACAGCTGCATGCAGTGTTGACTGAAGGCATCTACCTCGCGTTGCTCACCCTCCTGACTGGGTGCATATTTGGAATAGTTCAAGCTCAGCAGCCGCCAGAGTTTCTCGTGCGCAATGCCACCATTAGATTCCTTGCTGGCCTCCCGCGCTGTCACACCCAACATGCTAATGAGTGCACCCAGTGCCTCGTTGGCCTCCAGGATGCGTTGATAACGCGCACACTGCATGCCCGTCCAGGCGGCGGCGTTCTTATTGCCACTCAGCTTGCGCTGCAGCTTCTTTAGCTTATGCTTGAGCGCACAGCTGTGTTCCATGAGCAGCTGCATGCACTGGAACGAGGCAGTCTGCTCGTCGCCCAGTTGGATTATGGTGTGCAGCAATCCCGCATTTGCATTAACAGCATCCATGCCCGCCTCGTAGACCTCAATCAGCGCTGCATACAGTTGCTGTTCGTCCAGCAGCTCCACCAGCGTCTGTGGCGGCATCAGATTCTGATGCAAACTATTGACATAGTGCAGCACGCGGCGTATGGACTCGCAGTTGGTGTGCTCGTCCAGCTGACCTGTTTTTAGCAGACGCACAAACTCATCCAGCTGCTGCTCCTGCGTCTCCAGATCGCTGCGATATATGGCCGCATGGGTACACAGCTCGTAGTCGCAGTGGTTGAGCCCGTAGCGGAACTGTTGCAACACCAGTTGCAGGCTTTTCAACAGGTAGATGCACTGCGCCCGGAAGATGTATCGCTGCACCGAGTAGCCCTCGAAGATGGCATCGCGACCTGGCAAAGCCGAGAGAATTAATAAGGAACCAAAACGAATCCCCTCTAGACTTACCAAACTCGCAGGCATTGGGAAATTTCTCGTTTATGGCTTGGCACACAATCTCCAACTTCTCGTTCATGCGCTCCAGCAGCAACATGACTAGGACCACATCGTGCTCGCCGCCGCGAAGCATAAATTGTTCGGGCACAAAAGCCAAAACATGCTCCAAGTGCTGCCGCTCTAGACGCAGCTCTACTGCCTTCAGTTGCTGCTCCAGTGCGCGGCCATAAGCCTTGCTCACACTAAAGATGTGCTGGTAATCCGCCTGGCTCTGCTGCGATGTCTCCTCCTGCTGCGACTCATTGGCGCTGCTAAAGTCCTCGATAGACAAGTTGCCGCCATCTGTCTTGAGCTGCAATTGCTCCTGCAGTTGTCGCACTAGATCCCTAAACTTCAATATGGTCACATCACGATCGTAAAGGCTCTCCAAGGCCGCGTTCTTCTGCTGCTCCAGCGACTTGAGTTGTCCACTTAGTTTATCGATTTCATCGCGCAAATCCGACTCCAATTCCTGATTGCTTTCGATGAGTTGTTCCTGTATCTGCTCGAGGGCTTCTAGTTCATTCACCTCATCTTCCAGCAGCTTGACACGCTCGTCTAGCTCCAGCTTTACTGTAGCTAACTGTGTGACCATAGACTCGGCACCCAGCGAGGCGTCCACCTGTTCCTTTAGGTCGATCAACTGCATCTCCAGCTGATCCACACGACGACTCTGCAATTCCTTGATGCTCTTTAGTTCGTTGATTTCCGAGTGCTTTGTCTCCAGCTCCTTATGCGTGCGCTGTGCCAGTTGCTTCTCGTGGGCCAACGTATCCCGCAGACGCACCACAGTCTCACGCAAACGCTGGTTATATTGCTCCAGCCGCATGTACTCGCCGGTTGACTGCAGCGTGCTGGCATTGGTTGCCTGCTTCTCGTTCTTCTCCAGATGCTGCTCCTCCTGCTCGGCGCGCAGTATCTCCAAGTCTAGGCTGAGCTCATCGTTGCGCTCCTGTGCCATTTCCAGTTCCATTTGCAATGTCTCCAATCGTTCCTCGGCCATTTCCTTATCGAGGGTCAAAAGCTCAATGCTTTCGGCTACGTCATCGAGTTCCCTCTTGTATTTGGAGCACGTCTCCTGCGCCTCGCGCTGCTCGTGGCGACAGCGCTGCAGTTCCCGCTGCAGCAGCACCTGCTGTGTCATAATTTGTGCCTTGAACTCCAGCAGCTGCTCGTTGTGTATTTTGATGCGCTCCAGTTCCAGCAACTTCAGTTTATCTTCACTCTTCTGCACGCGCAACATTTGCAGCTCCTCGCGCAGTTGCCGCTGCTCTGCACTGTCCACAGGTGGCGCCACTGTGCTAGGTGTGCGCAACGCCGGTCCCGGCGTGAACTGTGGCCGCAATATCTCTAGAAAACCTGCCTCCACAAAGGCAGCTGGTGCCATTCGTTTCACTGCGCTGCTCGTGGGGCTCATGCTCGTCTTGCTGCGCTTGGGCGCCAGCGCCAGTGGCACTGGCATGGCCAACGTTAGCTGTGCCGTGGAGCTCTGTGCCTGCGCTGTTGTCGGCTTGGGTTGACTTATGCGCGTCGGTCGCAGTTGGGTGTAGGAAGTGGAACGACGTTGATTGCAGGTCAATGTCGGCGGCGTCAACACGGCTGTCTGCGGCTGTGGCAACTCCTTGGGCAGCACGGGCCTGGCCACAGGCTGCACATGCTCCACAACAGGAGGCACTGCCTCCTGCTGCATAGCTTGTTCAGGTTCATTTGTTTCCGTGCTTGGAGCTGCAGTTGGTGCTGTCTGCATTGGCGGCCTTGGATTAGGAGCTGCCTCTAATGGCTTCTGCTGTGTCTCTGGTTGCTGTGAAAGGAGAAGAATACTCTTTATGCAAGGCAAACTGTGCAACTTAAGCAATCTCACTTTACCTTTGCTAGCGCCACAGAAGTAGGCTGCAACTCTGACTGCAGCAGTACCTGGGGTTGAGGCTGTAGCTGAGTGCGTTGCTGAGCATGTGCCGGAGATTGGGACTGCTGCGATGATTGAAGTTGAGGCTGAGTCTGAAGCTGTGACTGTTGCTTGGCCAGTGTCTGAGGCTGTGACTGCGCCTGTGCCTGTGTGGAAGTAACCCAAGTCTTGGAAGTGCTCAGTGAGAAGGTTCCTTTCTCCACCGGCTTTTTTGTACTTTTGCCCGCAGACGTGGATGCCTCCCTTGGTATATCCTGACATAGAATAATTTGCTTAGTAAAGGCAACATCAAAAGACTGACTCACTCACCTGTTCCTCGCTTGCCTGCCTGCTGCTGCGGCTTCTACCTCTACTGCCCAGCTTACTCAACTTGCTCACATCACGCTGCATATTGTCGTTGTCGTCGTCGTTGAGGGTTCGATTGCTTTGCTCGTTTCGTTTCTTTTGCAACAGCTGCTGCGGCTGCTGCTGCTGCGGCTGCTCCCGCTCCTGCTCCGATCCTAGTAACAGCTGCAATTGCTGGCCACGCACAAAGAGTCCACAGTTGGGGGCGCACTTAAAGTAGCTGCTGCCCTGTACGCTGCCATTGTTCTTGCCCCACGGCTCGTCGAGCACGACGCCAAACCATTGGCCACCAGCGAAACTGGTGCGACCCACATAGGCAACACGGCCACAAAGTTGCTTCTTACCCGTTACGACTTGTACACGCTGGCCAAGTTTTGGTTGAGCTCTTGACATGATATTGAAATGAAGGGCTTACGTCATTTTGGCTTAACGCGTGGCCCGGCGCTTTATGTCGATGTCGTGCCTAATCCCAGTTAACAGTTCCGTTTTGCAAACTGCAATGCAAAAACGCTCGCAATGCGTTCGTCATCACATTCGTTGTATGTGGCCCCACCCCAGGCGCCCACACGGCACGCCACGGCGCAGACTCGTGAACTCTGACCGATTGGTGGTGGGTTCGAGAGCACGTGCTTGGATTAAATAAAAATTAACAAATGATTTGGCAAAGGTGTCGGCGGTTTGCTGCTTCAATTCAGGAAGCCAACTGCTTCTTAGTGTTTACGTTTCAATAAAGTTTGCAGAAACGAAGTATAAGTGTGCTGCTCCTCCGTCAGCATGGTCAATATCAGTTCCGCCTGCTCCTCTGATATAACACTCTGCAAAGGGCAAAATATAAAGGATTCCAATCACTTAAATATATTTATTATCCACCCACCTTGACATTCTTGGGCCGCTCGAACTCGGTCTTAATAATATTTAAAATGGTTTCCGTAAATGGCGCAGCCGATCTCAGCGAGATTTGCTTGTCATTGAATGTTACCGTTAAGCTCGATTGCGATTGATCTGCCGCCTCTCCCGCCTCTGCATCCTCTGACAGCTGTATGCTCGATGTAGATGCCTGACAATCGAACATTTCCATGTCCGCCAGCAACTTATCCATATTCTCCGGATCCAGATTGTTTATGGGGCGCATGTCGTTGCCGACATCTCGCCGACAAAACGGACACACACCAATTATCGTCATACGCTTTGCCATATTTATGATTATTATTATTTGTCGAGCTTGTATTGAATTTGTATTTGGATTATATACTGAAAGATATTTCACAGTTGACAAGCTCTGTATAAGGACCTAGACGGAGGTCTAACTCATTGAAAACATTTGCTTTGCAGTTATTTAAACCTATTGCGAATTTATTGTTGGTATAATTATTAATTGATTTACAGCAAGGACCGAAAATATTAAACTATTGACTTTCGGCAAGGTTCTCGTTGTGCCTTGATTAATACGTGTTGCTAAATTTATGGTTAATTTAAAAGACATTGCGGCAGATGGGACAGGTGGATTTGCTGCTGGTGGTGAACCATTTGTACTAAAATCGAAGAAGAAGAGAATATATTAGATTGAAAAGATTACTTTAGCAGGCATTGAGGGGCGACTCACCAGACAGGGTCCATGGAATTTCTTTTTGCATGTCTTGCAGGTTAGTTTGGGCAGCTGGCAGGTTTCCTGATGTATGACCGTGTAGCAAACATAGCATTCCTCAACACCCTCAAACTTCTTGTCCAGATTATTCTTCCAGAGCGTGAGACCATCGTAAATTGTGCCGTTCTAAGTGGGGAAATATATAAATAGTATGCATGATGAACTGAACATGCTGATAGACTTACCTGATGCGTTAGGAAGATGGTCAACTGCATGCCCACATTACGTGAGCTCGCACGTCCGCCAATCTGCTTGCCACACTCCACTTTGACTGCGCCAAGCGGGTAATTCGGCGCCAGTGTGATGACAAGCTCCATGCGCGCCTCATCGATGGCATAGACAGCCAGAACTTCTCGTGTTGAGTTGTGCACAGTCACCTGCAGTGGACCATAAACATAAAGCGGATTATAAACATATGTAGAAAGTAGATTTAAGCTAAGTAGACTTTGCGCATTTTACACCAGATTAAAGTTTATATTTCAGTGCGCAGGCATCGTCGTTATCGAAAACGTAAACGAAATCGAATCCGTCTCGACACATAGATATGGTGCCGCTAGAGATATTTCGTGCCGTTGTCATTGTATTCCTGCTGGGCAGCATCATTGTGGTCTTTTTAATCCGCATGTATGCCCAGACTCAGAAGTAGATGAGATGCCACAACTTGCAAATCCTAAAAAGAAGAAGAAGAAGAGGAAGAAGAATCCACAACTTACCTGCATATTCTCGTGCTTCTCCTTGCGATTGGCGATCGCCTTAAGCTCCTCGCTGCAGATCAAAGAGCTAACGTAATTTGTGGTAAGGTTGTCAACGAAATTCTTTTGCCTGGATTGACTGGTGTTCCACCACTTGCGCACCACGGCCGGCAATTTGCGCAATACCTCTGTATACAGATGGCAGACATAGCGCTCCACTGACAATTGAGAATCTATATATTTCGAAGAAGGCAAAGCGTTTTCCGTTACAAACTGTTCGTTTTCATTCTTATTTTTTTTCGTACAAACATCATAAATTTATTTAGTTAGCCAATCATAACAGAGAGAATAGAAACTCTCGTCATAAACATAATATTTAAATTTAAAGCATATACAAAGTTAATAGAGCACGCTGTATTTGTTTATTCGCTCGTTCGTTCAGTTCAATTTCACGTTTTGATTTTTATATAAAATAATATAAACCAAAATGGATAAAAAAGCGTTAAACTTTTACAAAATGGCCAGCGAGGCGCCACCAAAGCAACGCGAAGCAACCATACCCGGTGAAACGGTGGCGGAGGCAATCGATTTTGTTAAAATACCCAGCGATCTGCCACCAACTCAACCCAAGCCAGAGGATCCGGGTCCCACCGTTGCGGATGAGTTGAATTCACAACTAGCCATGGTTCAGTTGCGACCGGATCGGGCAAAGCGTATCAAGCGCCTGGTTAAATACCAAGTACCAGAACCGCAGCATATGTATCGATACTTTTGCATTTGCCCGCGATATCATCCGTGCTATGTGCCCTGCCAGCACACGGGACAGATAATCATTGATCGCGACATGCTTAAGAGGGAGGAGCACACATGCTTTCTGGCCACACCCAAAAAAAATTTCCTATCGCCGCTGCGACTGAGGCAACCACGATACGTGGCCAAGAAGATTTACGTGCCCATTTGTACGGCTCGTATGCATAAATTGGCCATACCGCATCCGATGCGTGTCCAGGATACCTTCAACTATTTCAAACACGTTCTCCCTCCCCGACATTTGTTAGCGCTGCAAGAGCTAATGAAACCCAAACCACCCGTGGAGGCAATGACCATGGAGAAGGCTATGGAATTCATGGAGGAGGAGATACGGCAACAACGCATTCAGCGGCAGCAGCAAAAGAAACGCTGCAAGGGTCTGAGGAAGATGATTCTGGAACGTCAACGCAAGCAAATGATGAAGATTGTCTGTGTTCTATTCGAGGAAATGAAAGATTTCCTGCTCAATGATCAGTTCATCATTGACGAGCAGTCGCCACTTTGTTCTGTCATCTTGGAACGCATCAAGGAGTTCACGGAGCAGGAATTCTATACCACAAGTAATTTGCGTGACTATCAACGCATTTTGGCAAACAATTTAACTGTGTGGATCAATAAGTTCATTTCGAATCTGAACATCTACCTTGCACCACAACAGGCACCAGTTGTCAAATCAATGCATGGCGACAAGGGTGAAGACTTTTTGCCCTTGTCCGATTATATTTCCGTTACTGGCGATATGGAAGATGAAATGGGTGAAGATTATACGTTTAACCCAGGTGACTTTGAGGATTACAATCACGAGGACGGAATGGTGCCCCCCTCAGAAGATACTATGATGAATTGAGAAGCTTACCCTTTAATTGCGGCCAACTGAGCTCCTTATAGACACCATTGCTATGCACTTTTGCGCTGTGATTCTTCAAAATGTCCACCGGCATGGCCCGAAATAGAAAGTGTAGAAAATTCTAATGTGTCCAAGTGAAATTACAAATTAGTATTAAATTTTAAGTAAATATACCTGTTTCTAACTCTCACCTCCTCGTAGTGGTTCTCATTTAGCCAACTTGTGTAGACAGAACGCAATGTAACCGGCGACTTGGCGCACACATTGATTATGCAATCCCAGATCAGTAGAAAGCTATAGGCATCATGCCTATCGATCGGTTCCAGATCCTCAAGTTCAGTAAGTTTGAAAGTGAACTCATCCAAATATTTGCGTATAAGCGCATCATAACGTGTCAGATAATCCTCGAAACGATTAAGGAAGTGCCATTTGGAGATTGTTGAGGCAGCATCCAAGTCGTCGCTTTGTTTCTCGTTCACCTCAATGTCGTCGGCAACAAACTGAGGTGTCAGCTGACGCAATGCATAGACAGCATTTAGCCTTACGCTGTGCTGAGTGCTGTGCAACTGCTTGAGCAGAAAGTTGCACAGATGGTCCAGGCTTAGCTTTGAGCTGGGTGCCTTGCAGAACTAAAGGAATAGTAAGATAACTTGCATTAGTAGCAATTCGTCAGTCTTAAACTCCTCTAACTACCGCATAAATAAAGCTGTAGTCCAGCAATTCCAGCGTGGGCATTAAACGTTCCAACAAAGCTTCATAGCAGACACGAAGTTCCGGCTCTACACTTGCTTCGTGCGTCAGCTCATAATATGATTTAAAGAGCACCACATTGACCTCCCGTGCGAACAGACTTTCCCACTCATCAACCACATTCTTCAGCATTTCCGTTGAGCTCTTCTGCTTCTCTGAGCGTATAAAGGTTACCAGCGTTGCAAACAGTTGATAGACAGCCACAATGAAAAACGATGTCTGTAGAAATAGATGAAAGATCAGATTAATTAAAGTAAATTTATCTACTCATTATACGCACCTTTGGATCGCTGTAGTGTTTTATAGACTTGGATATGCTCAGCACCCAAGAGCTGAGACCAATGCGAATGGCATCCCAGTTTTTAATGTTCAACTCGTAGGGGAAACGTTGTACAATTTCGTTGAGCAGTTGAATTACTTCCACAGTATTTAACACAGCTTCATAGGGCTGATTAAGCAGCTCGCTAAAAGGAATTATGCTTAATTAAATTATAATAGTAATGCAGTCCAAAGCACCTACACATTATAATGCAAGAGATCTTTCTGTTCGTTTTGCAGCTCGCCAATGCGAGTTAAGAACTGAAGTGCGGAGAATATTATATTGCGGTCTGTCTGCTCATTGAGATCCGACTGAAAGTTGTTGAGCACTAGACAACGGAAGACAGCTGCCTTGATCCACATTTCGGGTGGTTCGGTTCGCATGACGGCGCTATTTAGTGTAAGCGCCTTTTGCGAAAGTTTCGGCAGCAAGTGCTAAAAAAAGAGAAAACGTTTTTAAAATATTAAACAAACTAAAGTCTGCTTCTACTCACTTGCAGTGTCATCACATACGCCTTCAGGGCACCTTGGGACACAAGCAATTCAGCCAAATCCTCGTGAAGCAGAATGGTGGCGCTTTCCTCAAACGCTGCGTATTGCGAATAGTATGTCAAATAGCCCAAGAGGCGGCAGCTGATGACACTTTCCTGTTTTAATGCATTCTGCTGCAGTCGCTCCTTGATAATGTCTACTAACTCGGTACTGTTGCCCATGAAACTGTGCACCTGTTCGGAAAGGCATAGTACCAGCTCCTCCGTGCTAGCATCCAGTTGGGCACTGACCTCCAGCCAAGTCTCTGCTGTGCCCGCTACTTGCAAGCACTCCAAAAGCTCTTTGATTATTGATTCACTCCATTGCTTAAGCAGATTTGCATTAGGATCACAGTAGTCCTCGGTGAGCTCATCCTCGGCTTCATTCGACTGCTGTGCTAGCTGCGGACTATCCACACGACAAACCAATTTGCAAATTGTAGTAAAGTTGAGCGCAGCTCGTCGCAACAGTCGCAGAATCTGCTGCTCATTCACAGCAACACTCTCAAAAGCAACTCCAGCACTGATAGAAGCCTGCAGAGCCTCAAGGTACACGCAATGTCGCTCGAATTGTAGCACACTCTCAGATGTCTTTACCTCTGAGCTGAGCAGAGCCACAATAGTCTCATCTATGCGCGCCAAACGTTGTGACTCATCCTCAATATTCTCCGTCGAACAAATAACAAACTTGGCCATAGCCTCTGCCATTCCCTCCAGGCTACTTGTATTCAGCTCAGCTTTCTCCGACAGCTCTTCTACAATGTCAACACAGCTTTTCAGAAGTGCATCATCGATTTCAATGTCTTTGCTTGAGAGAGCATCCTGCCAGCAGGTTGTTATCTCCCACAATGTATCCTCCGACAGATAATCGCCAACTCGTTGCTCCAAACTGAACTTGTACAACTTCAAGAAGACTTGCCGGCGCACAGACAGCGACGAGTTTGTCTTACTGCATATGACGGGCATAATTTGTGCTATAAAGCTGCCACACACTTCCAGCGTGTCACTAATCGGCGACTGGTCTAGGGGAGCGCTCATGGCTAACACAATCTTATCGACAGTTTCAGCATTAATTAATATGTCGCCAGTGTCCGTTTGGAAGAAGCATTTGTGCAGCAGGTTCAACTTATCCCGATTGTTGTCCACAACAACCTCTTCAGCAATGCGACTAATGACCGCACAGGTCTCTGGGCTAGCGAGCATTTCACGCACGGCGGGCTCAGTGCACAGTGGATAGGACAGCAGACGATGCAGCAGCAAGTTCTGAACACGGTGCTGTTGCAACTGTAAACAAGTAATAAAAATTATTATATATGTAAGTTTTATATTGAATATTATTTCTCACTTGCCTTCAGCAATGTTCCTGCAATGTACTCAAACCGCTGAGTCGGCTCAAGCAATGCAAGAATTTCAAAGAGTATCTCCACAACCAATTCACGCGACTCATCATTAAGTTGTCCCAAAAGTGATACAAACTTGTCCAGCGTAGCATTTAGCTGACCCACGTCCGTAAGACTCTTGTAGAATTCCGCATCGGAAAACATTTTGGTCAGCGTGCGCACCTGCGATATGTAACGTGTGGATTTGTTGCCACTGTTCGCCTTCTCTAGGCAGATGCGTACAAGCTTTACGACCAGCTGCTTAAGCTCCTTCTGTATGAAAGCAGCGGCATCGTGAGCCTTTCGGGTGGGTGTTGAATGCTGCGACGACTGTTCACACACCGCCTTTGCTTCGTCATCCTCGATAAATTTGACGCTCTGCGTTTCCAAGCTTGGATTAGCCACATGCAAATCCTGTACCAACATTATCACATGCGACAACAACTGTTCGTTCACATCTTCGACAGCAAGATCTTGTGTGACCAGTTCAAAGATGCGTGTCCAAAACTTGTTGAGCAATTTCACATACAATGCACAAGAAGTTTTCTCGGTGTCATTGTTGCACTGCCGATCCCAAAAAGCAATCAAAGCTGAGCTGTGCTGGAAGAAGTACTTGACATGTGCGTTCTCACTGTGCAGTAAATTGCCAATCGGTTCCAAGAGCTGCTGCTCTAGCAAACCAAAAGCAAACTGTTCCTCTTGCTCCTTACGCTGAGCGTTGTTGTTGATCTGTTGCAGCATAAAACGCAAGCACTCGAAATATGCGTTATGCATGACTGAAATGTCCGACTTGGACAAGGGAGGGTCATGAGGGCCGACAATAGCTGTCTTTAAGTCGTCAAAGAACCGCTGATAGAATTCATAAATATCCAAGTCCTGCAGACTGGCGGACGTTATCTTGGATAAGAACGGCAGCAGATTCGGGCAAATTGCCTGAGCATTGCGATTGAAAGCATTCTTCAGCAGGGATGAAAGCTTTGGCAGTAAAGCCTTACGAATATTAAGCGGAGCATACCTGAGGAAAGACAGTTTAGAAGTTAGAAGTTTTAAAGTGATAGCTATTAAATATTTACTTACCAATCGTCGTAATTTCCTTGCAACAGCAGCACACAGCCCCAAACGTGAGGTGCAACTAGAGGATCAGCATCATCAATAAACTGAAAACTGGTTGTAATCAGCTGTGATTTCTGTGGCGTTAGCACCTCAAGCAGCTTGGCACTTTGTAGCATATGATACATGCACTCAAACCAGGCGGCTCTAAAATTTTTACGATTTTTGTAAAATTGGTAATAAAATATATTCATTTCTTACTTGATAGGGGGCTGCTTGTGCTTAGCAAAAGTCCAGAACTTTTGATGTGCCAATAACTTCGCAAAACCTTGCTCGAGTGGCTCCAGGTCCGTTGCCTGCGCTGTGTTTTCCACGAAAAATGACAAGACTTTTAAGCTGCTGATGACGACGCGCTGATATTTCTGCTCTGATTCTTCTGGTTTAAGGTTTTTGCCAATTGACAGCGTTGCAGGCGTATGAAACGTCAAGTTTCGCATGACATAATCGACAATTTCGGTTTGACAATGCATACACACTTCGCATGTGCGCGAAAAGGTCTCTTGAAATGAATTACTAGCAATACTGGCGGCTGGAGCGTAGTTGTCAAAGCGGCTGGCAAGCCATACTGGCACCAATTGCTTCAGATACGGCGCCATGGCTCGCTTGCATTTGGACATAAGCAGCTGCAACACCACTTGGGTTTGTTCACGTACCGCATGCTCGACATCGCTGGCCAGATTATGATAAAATTTTGGCCACAACGGCAAAATGTTCTTTAATGCATCCAAATCAGAGTCTGTTATTAGCTCGTGCAGCTCCTGCAGTGCCTTCTTCTTGGTCATGGGATCTTTTTTTGATAATTTGCGCAGTATTATTTGCGTCTGTGGGCTTATGTTGGCATCGAATGTCTCTGGCATTTGCTCGGCGCTGGCGAACCCTGGCGCAAAGGGCACCAAATTGCCATCGGCTTGAGCCGAGAATCCAACAAAAATCGGCGTTGTACTGCCAAGCAGCTCCGCGGAGCGGCTGCTGCTCGATGGCTATAAAATACCACAAACTCAAGTTAGTCATCTGATACTGCGGCATGTGCTAAAATAAGCTTACCTTTGCATTGTTTTTGGTGCGCGGCGTTTGTTTCGTTTTTCCACCCATTCTAACACGTTGAAGTAAGCTAGCAGTGTGGCCGCAGGCGCACAAACCGAAAAACACCAAATTTTTTTCTGAAACAGCTGTTTGGTATTTTGAATATTGCAGTATTTTTAAGAGTTCTTTGCAGAGAAATGGTTACACTAAATGTGGCAATCGGCGGGATTCTTCAATAATCGGCCTATATAAACATATTCCTTTTAAAGTATTTATTGTTTTAATGAAATCCAAACTAAGTATTTTTGTAAATTGTAAAGCTAATAGGCTTTAAAACTAACTGGTATTCAAACATTTTATTTACTGGAAACCTATCGATAATTTGCGCATGAATTGATATAAAAAGAAACCGATAACACCCCATCACTGTTTCACTGCACGTGTTGATTTGTTTTGATTCGGCATTTTTAATAAAGTTTATAAATTGCAGTAAAATGTCGAAATTCCTATCATATTACAACTTGTTTCCCATACCAGATCCCAAAGAGTTTCTGGGCATGTCAGCTGATAAAACAAAGGGCAATGTAATCACCACTCTGTCCCGGAATGTTGTCGTTATTCTTAATGTAAGATAAAAATATTTTCAAGTCAAGAAGTCAATTAATTTCAAACTGTTATTTGTAGATCAGCACACATAAACAGCTGCATAGCTGGTCCATGCCAGAAAAACTCTCTACAAAAGTAGTGTATGATCCAAGCAGTGACAAATACGTTGGCGTCTTTGGAAACCACGCGATTCGCGTCTGGAGCGAGGACACACCTGATGTGACTAAGTGTAAGAAACTGAAGTTTCAAAAGAGCATCGCACATTTGGTGTATACCGAAAAGGAAGCTATCGTCTTATACAGCGATGGCACTTCTCAACCTTTATTGCAAGCGTTGAGCTCTCGCAAGGATCAAAAGGAACACACCGCAGCGCAGTTAGCTCTGGCTGCAAGTCTGACGTTAAGCAAGCCCACAGTGCATACACTATCTTCAGGAGAACAGATTCTCACCTACTTTGAGGAGAAAAATGCAACGGGTCAATTATTTATCGTCCGAATCAACTTAACAACTTCAAAAAGGCGAGGTTATGAAATCAAAAGAGAAGATGTCCGGTTGACCGGTTATGCAGTAATTGAGGGCGACACGTGGCCTCAGCTGATGACGATTTGTAAGCAAACTATTAAAATAAGATATCCTTATAATTAACACGCAACTACAATTCTCTGCAGGGTCCGACAAACGTATTTTTATGTTAAATCTTGCAGAACGTACAAACGAATGGGCACCTGGACAATTTGTATCGATGCTGTCCGAGCTTAATGTGGAGAGCAAATTATCAGTGCATGGTTTGTCGCGTAACTTTGCCGCTATTTACGGAGCCAATTATGGACAGGAAGGCGCCTCCCTTCTGGTGTACAATACACAGTTCAAGGTGGTCAATGCCAAGCAGTACTTCAAGGTCTATCTGGATTTCTCGCGGCTGTGGGCACGCGATGAACACATATTGCTGGCCATGGGGCAAAATATTGCTGCCGTGCGTTACCGCATGAACGACGAACTACTAGTGGATATGCTGGGATCCCAGTTGAGCGATGCCCATTTGACGCCAATTGAATTGGATCACATTAACGAGGAGGAATCAATAGAGGCAGCAATCAAGTTTGTCGGCAACACTCGTTTCAATATGCCTCGAAACGTCCAACCATCTGTGCCAATACCGGAAGATTTGCCACCAGCTGACGGACAAAGGGTGGCATTTGAATCACCCGAAGTAATCCACCAGGAGCTAAACGAGCTCGTCAAGCAGCATGTCGAAGGTGAAGTGGTACCAGTAAAGAACGCACTGGAGGATATTAGTGTTACGCTCATGAGCAATTTCTATGATATGGGACCACAGAATCTGGCTGTGCAGTCTATAGTGAGGCAGCTAGAACGCAGCGGTGCAGGCGAACAGGAAATTACCGAGAAGCTATTAACGCTCTTCATTAAAACCGACAACACAGAGCATGTGCTGATGTGCGTGCGTCGCTACAGCAACATCTCAGAGCACATGCTCGCCTGGTGCTTGCGTTATGCATTAGACAAGAGGCAGCCCGCTCTAACTAATGGAACTGCTAATGGTGATGCTAAAGCCATGGAAACGGATGACAAGGCTGCAGAGTCAGCGCCAACCTCTGATGAGTTACTCAATGCGGTGCTTGCCTGCAGCTTTAATTCTGCGGCCATTGAAAGCCATCTAAGACATCGTTTGGAACTTTCTCATGTCCGCCAACTGCTGCAGCACTTGTATGTGCTGGCCAGTGAGCCCGACGTGCTGCTGGAGGAACGTCCCAACCAGGATACTCTTGCGCTGGGCACCATATGCACAGAGCTCCAAGCCTTGCAATGGCTAGGTGCCCTCCTTACCTCGCACATTACATTGCTTACACTCTCCAAAGATGAACAGCTTTTAGAATTGCTTACACAGTGGGCAGAACTTTTTACAGTTTACGAAGAACTGATAAGCCCCCTATCGTTTGTTGTACCGACACTGACAAACATTTTAACACACCGCAAAGTTAAAAAGCCATACCACACCAAGTGGTATGGTATTGAGAAAGTTAGGCTCTTTTAAGCTCTTGAAATTTTCCGATTGCCTACGGAATTTGTTGTTAGTTGTAAGCTAAATAAATGTAGAGTTAATAAAGAATTAATATACTTTCTTAAAGTGCGTCTCCAGACATGTTAACTTCGTTGATGGTTCTCCACCTGATTTAAATTAAAACGATTATACGTGCTTAAGCAAACTTTGTAGACTTCTCTAAGCTCCATGGCAGAGAACATTGTATATATATATATATGTACATATGTTTGCATTATAATGGGAACGAAAACATAAATTTATAGCTGCCCAGATTATTCAAATTAAATTTAAATCGTTTGCATTCAAGTCATGCTTTATAGAAGAATAATTGGAAATGTTACTTGCGTAATTATAGAGGTCTTTTTATTTGTATATTATATCTTTATGCTATAGTAGGGGCAATTCTTTTGTGATTTCTGCAATCATTTTATGTGTATACCCAAGTTTCGGCGAAGGCAGTAAAAGTTTCGCATCTGAAGTTGTTCGGCCAGTTTGTTTTCCTTTCGTTTCTGCAACGTTTTTATTTAAATCTCTTGCGCTCATTCGTGCAACATAATCCACCGACAATTAACCACATCATCAATAAATGCGGCTTTTTATTGGCGCTATTAAAACACGCTGCGAGCCAAATGGCCCCAAAGCATCCCCAATCCCCAACTCGAACTTATGCCAGCTGCTGTGCGAGTTGCAGTTAAAGTTTTTCATCAATTTTAGCTCGGGCGCCATGGCGACCATGTCCCGAGTTCCTGATTGCCATTTGACATGTTTTCATCACGACAATGACAAACCACTTAGTCAACTTCAACCAGAGCTACAGCTACAGCTTCAGTTTTAGCTTGGACTTTATCTTTAGCTGGAACAGTAGCTTTGGCTGCAACTTCAACATTTTCTGTTTGGATTTACTGCGGGGTACTTTCTCTGCGCCTTTCCACCACTTGAGAGCGATGACCAGCCAAAAAAATAATAGAAATAATAATAATGAAACCAAAAAAAGAAATACATTTATAAAGAGTGGACCCGGTTTAAAAATAGCCCGTCGTTGATTCATTTCGTGTTGATTAGACGTGGGCCGCAACGATTGCTCGGCTGACTCAGGCCTAGAAAGAGGAGGAGGAGGCAGTGTGGGGGACAGAAAGACTTACTCATTTGCTTTATGCTGCATTAGAGACTTAAGCATTCAAATTACAAGCCCATACACCATCGTACACCATGTAGGAACTTTTCGAGGCAACTTTAACTCTTTTATGCCTTTTTATTCGGTTTGATTGTAAGCCGAAGATTTATCGCGTGCTGGACCACTGTGGGGGGAAAACCTGCTTGTAACGTCATAAAATCGAGATAAATTATTTAATTTTCGATTTCCTAAAACCATTAAGCAAAGGCAGACGCCTAGCTACCCCAAGCTGTCGAGTCATAGTGCGCCGTGCGTGCAAGCGAGATGGCCACAGAGAATCAGTTGGCCCTTATGTAGCGAGTGTTCTTGCTGAGGCCGATGCTGCCGCTGACTTTGGGTCCCCTTATGCTATATACTTACCTATAGACCTGTTGTACATGGCCATAATGAAGGTTTGCTGCTGCTGCTGCTGATGCTGATGCTGCGCTGACCGTTGGCTGTGCAGTGTTAAGGATACAGATACAGATACAGATACATATGTATGTGCAGTGCATACGCCTACCTGTGCGCAGGTAGCGCAGAGCAGGTAACTCTTTGCGCGAGCAAACAGACAAGCAGACAAACAGACATCCACGCACACACACCTCGCACACCACACACACACACACGCACACACAAGTGCAGATGCAGATGCGCGTTACTTGTTACAAACATACGTTAAGAGATGACGACGACGATGAGGGAAACAACGACAGCGACAACGACACGCTACCCCCAACAACAGCAGCAACAGCAACAGCAACAACAACATGAACAACAACAACGGCAACTTTTAAGCAGCGTCATGATCATCAGGTTCGGGCCCTGGACGAAAGCAAAAGACAGCAGGCAGCAGCCAGCAGCATCAGCTAACCAGGGCTGGGCGAAATACGTTGATTTTGAAAAGAAAAGGAAACAGTAAATGATTTGGAGAAAATGTAAATACTTTACAGATACGCTGAAAGAGTATATAAAGCATGACGATATAATATTTAAAATTTCCATAAGGTGAATTTGCTAATTTTGTATATAAGCCTAAATTTTCAATATACAAATAAAACTAATTTTGTTATATAAAACAAAAGATATATTCCTTTTTTTATTGTAGTTACTATGATATATTTCCCAAAATAATTAAATAAAACTGAAGTTACGAAGGAAATTGTGAAATATAATCTATACTCGTATATATACTTTCTATAAACAAATTTGAAAGCATTTTTTTCATAATAAAATAATCAATACAATTTTTCTTATAACTTAAAAAAATTATTAAAAATATATATAAATTGTAGATTATATAGATTACTATTTGTGAAGAAATTAAAGCTCACACCTGTGGTATTTATTAATAAAGCTGTTTAAAAAAGACTTTATAATCCTTAAATCCTTTTGTTAATTTAATTTAATTTTGGTGTTCATTGAAAAATTAATTTTATAATTGAAAGTTAAATTTTATTTTCTTTGAATTTGTTTTATTTGTATAATATTTCATATGCTATCATATTTTATATCTTGTTTGACTTCTATTCCTAAAAGTTCTTTTTACTTTATGTGTTTAATATTAGATCTTTCTTAAATGTTAATATGGCACTACTTTATAGTGTAGCAAATCTTTGCATTAAAATCTGCTTCCTTTCGGGATTAATTTCTCATTACGAGCCAAAGCTGAAAGTGATTTGCACTGCAGCCCTGGTAAAACCTGACCGATTGCAGCTGCCGGCTCTGCGGGCCACTCTGTGTGTAAGCTGAAACGTCTGACTTGGGCACCACTTGGCTTCAACTTCGGCCTGTGGCAGAGCCGGTGCCTATAGCCTGTTGCCTGTTGCCTGCTGCCTGTTGCGCATTGCCCGTTGCCCCTTGCCCCTTGCCGGGTGCCTGTACAAGGCATCTTGGTCTCGTCCGTTCCTCTGAAATGTTACTCATTTTGGTTATTTTTGTAGCTCCGCACACACACACACACACACAGAGACACATGCACACACCGGTGCATATAGATAGTACGGTGTGGATGTGAGCCCACTCTTTCTTTTGTTTTTTGCTCCTTTTTTTATTTTAACGACAAACCGGCCGGCATTATTTTTAGAATTTTTCCGTCCAACTTGTTACCATGCTGGGCGAAACAGGCTGCAAGGCAGCCCAGGCAGATAAAGTGGCCCGGAAAAGGGAACGGCAGCGGGAACGGGAACGGGATCGGGATCGGGTCGGTTTGGTTCGGTTCGGTTCGGGGCAGCAGCTACAGCTAAAAATGCAATGAAAATGAAGCTGCGACTTTGGGATGCTGCGAGGCTGCGAGTTGATTCTCCAATCTCCGGTCTTTTGTCTCCCTTGTATTGTTTCAATGTGTGTGTGTATGAGTGACTTGGCATTGTTACTGTTCTCTGACTTCTTCATGCCAATGCCCAAAACTCAGCGACGAAGAGAAGAAAAAACAACAAAAAAATTGTATCGATCGTTGCCGTTGCCGTTGCCTTAGCCGGGTTTCGTTTTGGTTTTTTCGCCTTTTGTGTTCTGTTTTTGGCCCGTACGCTTTGCTCGAGCGTTCTACGCAGCATCATCATCATCAGCAGCGGCAGCGGCAGCGGCAGCATCGGCCTCCGCTTTGACTTTGGCAGCGGCCTCAGCCTCAGCCTCAGCTTCAGCCTCAGCATCGGCATCGCAGCCAGCGCGCCAAGGGGGTACAGTTTCGCTTCGAACTGAAAAGTTATCATTTCTGTTGTTGTTGTTGTACTTTTTTGTTTTTTCGTTTCGTTTTGTCCGCTTTCTTTTGCCGTCCGCATTCGCTGGGGCGGCCGCCTTAACAACATTTACTTAATTTATTTTTATTTTTATTTCATTAATTTGATTTTTTTTAATTGAACATCGTCGTCGCTCTCGCTCACAATCAGATTATTGACTTTTCGGGTTTTCGGGTTCGGATTCGGATTCGGGTTTGGGTTCTCTATATATCCCCCCCACACATTCATTCGTTCGTTCTTTGTGCACATTATTCAAATTGTATGTGGTAAGCCTTTGTTTAGGCCAAAACATGTTTGCTTTAATGACTTTTTATTAGTTCTGCTGGCCCCGGCGAGTTCGACTTTCCGATGTGCTCCAAGAGTTGAATTTGGTTCAGAGCATTGTCCACTCTGGGACCCCTCAGGGGCTTGGCTGGTTAGACAACTTGGTTGGCCGCCTGCCTGCCTGCCTGCCTGCTTGCTTACTTGGCACTATGGCCGATATGCTTATGCTTATTAACTGGTCCAATCTTGAGCTGCTTGCTGGACATACATACATAGGTATCCCCGGACAAAAGCTGGCTATGGAAATGATCTGGCGGCTGATACGAGGCAAGCTCGCTAAGCAACAAGCGACAAGCGCAAAGTGAGCGGCGAGTGGCGACAGCGAAACACATTACAACTACAACTGGCCATTTTTAATGCTCTGAATATGTATATATGTATATGTAGATATTGGCCCCATATTGATTTGCATATGCAAAGACAAACTACTTATTTAGACAGTATTATCAGATATATTTGTGCTTTCAGTTGAGAGTTCTGCGCAAATATAATATTTACATATCTTGAACAGGAATACACAATACATATGTATGGATTGGTTGCCGATTTCTACGCAATATAGATTGATAGATATATGTATGTAGTATAGAAGATCTGCACACTAAGTCTTACTTCGATATTCTTCAATGTTTGCCTGCAAAGCTAGAAAACTATACATTTTTTCAGTATAAACGTCCATATCTTAATGTTATTTATTTATTGTTAATTTAATTATTTATACTTTAGAAAAATTTAAATTAATAATTTAATATATTTAATTTCTTTACTTGAATTTAATTATGATTTGAATTCATGCACATTCAAATCATAAATAAATTCAAATTTAAGATTTAATTCTTTTTAATTTATAATACATTTTTAAATTATTTTAAACGGTTTTCAACATATCATTTATTTTACTAATTGTTTAAAAAATTTTTTTAATAATAAATTAAATATTTTTTTAAGTTATACAGCATAAATTCACGCAATGAGTGTTACAACTTTTCTAGGCCTAAAGTATATTGAATATGGATTTTTATATTTATTATAGCTAAATATAACTTTTTGATGCTTCGCAATTTCTTTATAAGCTATCCAACAATTTATTTGCATAAACAAACGTTACTATGTTGCAATTTATTACAAGACTTAAGAGCTTAAGATCTTTAACAAAAGGGTGTTTAAAATTTGCAAAGCAGGTTTAAAACTCAACTATAAAAGAAAACGCTACTACAATGCAAATTGTTTTAAGACATTAAAGTAGAATATCTTGAGGAATATATAAAAGGTGTCTCAAAGTACTTAAGAAAATAGCTAAAAAATCTGCAAAACAATTGAAATTGCACACATAAAGCGCCACTGTCAACTTCCGCGTTATCCGATGCTCTCATCAATAACAATTGGCAGTAAGTTGCAGCAGACACATTAATGAAAAGTATTATCCAACTTAGTCGGACAGAAAGAAGGGGAGAGACACAGTCGAAATAGACAGAGACTGCAGCGTTATGCTAGTCGAGCGCAGTGCTACTAAATCAAATCTGGCAAGATTCGTATTCGTATTCGCACTCGCACTCAAACATGGAAGACTGGCACGGCGTGCGGCTCACACGGCCGCGACATGGCACGGTTCGACGTTTGTTCCCAAGTAACGAAAACCCACAAAAGACAAAAACACACTTTGACATATTTATATATCCATATATACACACATTAAAGTCAAATATTTTCTCTGCAACGTTCCCAGAGGTGCAGAAAAAGCGGCCCAAGAAGAAGAAGAAGAAGAAGCTGATAAAGAGAAGTGGGCGGAAAGGGGGAATAAGTGGAGAAAGAGGCAAGCCTCACGCTCGCGCTGGCCCAGACAAATCGGTAGGTCGCGCTACGTTGGAACGTTTCTGTTGCTGTTATCTCCTTCTCTTTCGTTTTCTATTTTCCTTGCCTTTTTTTTATAATTCTTTTTCGGCTATGCAAACAATGCAAATTTTTTTGGAGTTTGTTAATTGAGTGAGTGGGTGCTGCATAGCTAGAGGCACACGAAGAGAAAGGGAGCGACAGTTCGCGTGTCAATAGGTTAAGCACAAGTTCGTTGCCTAAGTCTTTTGTTTTTGCACCCTCCCCGGGAATTGCCTGCACTCCGGTCGTGTGTTTGCCATTTCGCTTGGCGCTTAATCATTTTCGAGCGAAAAAAGCGCAACGCAGTCAGCAACGGAATGTTTGTCAGTCAACTGGCAAAAGGGAAGCGTGAGGAGGAGGAGGAGGTGGGGGACTGAACTCATCTATTAATGGGGGTTCGGCAGCATCTAAGCTACAAAATCGCCGGACATATCCGCCATATACGCGAATCACATTCGCACAATGACTCACAAAAGTCTCTTTGCGTCTATTTGCGCGATTCATTTGCTTTTCTCAGTTTCGTTAGGGTTTTTTTCGGTTTTTTCGGTACATTGCGGTTTCTCGATGATCGCTTGTTTGCTGTCGCTGTCTTCGTAGTTGCTGTTGTGTTGTTGTTGCTTTCTTTGCTGGGTTACAATTTAAAATTCCTGGGCCGCGCGCGGTCGCGCAAAAAGCCCAAAAGCAATTCGATCTTTAAATTTAAGCACGTTTAAATCAAAAGAGCTCACCAATACCAATAGGCAGCTGGGGCGATCATGTGTACCAGTGTTGCGTGCTGTCTTGTAGACAGCGCTCGCTGTGTGTGTGTGTGTGTGAGTGTGTATATAAGCTATATATATACCTGTATACTGGTAGAGCTGGGGACCCACACAGACATCGACGGCGGCAGCGACGCCAGCAGATGACTTTGTGAAATTCGAAAGGCGGCAGCGTCGTCAGCTCCCCTCCTGCCCCCTTGTCCCTGCCCCTGCTGCAGCCCGCTCTGCTGCGTACTGCGCTGGCCATTATGTACTTTAAATTTAAATTCAATTGACTTCTTTTATGATGCCAACGGGCGGCGGCGGCCACGCCAAAACGTGCCAAGAGCCGCGCTCACGTAGCCGAGTCGAGTCGAGCCGTTGCCAGAGCGCGCTCTGGCAGCCTTTTCGGCTTTGGGGCCATGCGGTAGCCTCTGCGCTCTGAGCTCTGCTCATTGGCTACGCCTCTGCCTTTTGCCATTTGCCTGGCAACTTTAACGGCCATTTCTTTGCGTGGTTGTTGCTGCCGCTGCCGCTGCCGTCGCTGTTGCTGTTGCTGTTGCCACGCATGCGCAGTGAGCGGCAGCGCTGCTCGCTTGCTCTGCCAACGTCGCTCTACCTTGGTAACGTATTTTTTCGTTGTCGTCGTTGTTGTTGTTGTTGTTGTTGTTGTTGCTGCCTTTTTTCTGCCAGTTTGATCTTTGCCATAAAAGTGATTTTTTTTCCCCGCTGCCTGAGACTGTTGCGTGGCCATTGCGCTACAGCGAATTGTGTGCTGTACTTTTGTACAGCGACCCACAAGAGCTGCACAAGATTTATAGATCTCTCCCGTGTTTGCCAGTTGAAAGTTCGCCAAAAGGTTGCACCACAACAATTGGAACTGATTTTGACGCTGATTGAGAAATGTTCTTCTGCGCGGGTTAATGAAACCCAAGTTAAACCGAAACGAGGCGAGTCGAGAAATCTTCAGTGCGCAGTGGAAGCTGAAGATTCAGATTCAGATACTGTTAGATAATTGATGATTGTGTTGTGATTTTTTGATGTAGGGTATATAAGATTGTATATAATATAATATAATATACTCTTAGTTATGATTGCAATCTCTCATATAATAATAGCTAAGAGTATATTATACTAACTACGGTATCCATTTCAGATAGATTTTTTTGTATTTCGTGTCTTAAAAAATATTTGAAAATGTTTATATTGTATTTATATTATATATAATAATTATATATAAATATTTTATAAATATTTTTTATTTGAAATATAAAGGTATTGAATTTTATAAATATATATGAGAAATTTATAAAAAAAAGTTAATAAACAAACTCAATTAAAAAATATATTTCGGTTGATTTTCAAAATTTGAAAACTGAAAATTTAATTATCAGATTAATTTTATATACTTTATAAAAAAAATAATATTACATAAAAAAGTAATATGTTAAATTCCTATTTATTTTCTATGTATTCTATATATTCTTATCTTATTCCATACCGATTTTATTGAAATTTTTCAAATGCCTTCCCTACTCCCTGTAAAAAATGTTCAACCTAACCTTGCAAAGTACAAATAATCATCGTGCATCGTTAGCTTAGATTAATCTATTTGCCAACATCAGCTGTCAATTTTAACGCCCCGTATAGCGCACTTTAAGACCCGCCTATGCCATGTGCTCCCTCGTTCCCGTCTGTCCCGTCTGTTCCGTCTTCAATTCGGCTCTTAACTCTTGATCAAGTTTCTGTAGGTTTTTTGCGTTGACTGTTTCTGGTTTTTTTTGCGTTCAGTTCGCTTTTTTTTTGCTTTTTTTTGGCAAAAGTCAACTGTGTGCCATTGCCTACCAAGCAACAATTTGCAACGGACAACAGCAACAACAACAACAACCAAAAAACCGTCCACATTTTGTGTGCTTAACTGGTTTTGTGGCTTGGATTATTTTCTTGTGCCATGGCGGCGGCGCAGCGCATACAGGGTGTCGCCGTAGCGACTCTTACTGAGGTAGACTGCGCCTAAAGCTAGTTGATCTTAACACGCTAAGCCCAATTACAACTACCTTTTTGTTAAAAAACTTAAGTATTTTGGCCAGGAAACACCCTGTATGTGGCTGATATTGTTAACTTTGGTTAATTTTAGCCTGCGTACAATATAATTTCAAACATTTTTCACCCGCATTGTTGAAATTCAAAATCAATAGCTATGGACTATAACAAATACACACACTCACTCTCGCACACACACACACACCGCTGAGACACAGACACACACACACACTCAGTTAAGTAAAGACAGCGTCATTAGGCAGCGTCTTTGAACCAAGTCGCCAAGCCATGCCGATGCTATATGTATGGTGTATGTACACCTTGCCGCACACACACAAACACAAGCACAAGCACACACACACACACACCCATGCACAAGCGTACACAATTGTACTTGTCTTTACCTGTGCCTCTCATTTGGCGGGAAATCATAGCCTCCGCTCCGCTCTCGAAAGCAAAAACAAAAACCCGAAAATCAGGTAACCAACACGGCGCGCCATAGCAGCGCAGCAGGCAGCGACGTCGACGTCTACGTCGACAGCAGAGCACAGGTAAGCGATCGGATCATCGTCGACGCGTCGTCGTTGTCGTCGTCGTGGGCTACACCAACGCAAAGCAACTCACACACACAGAGGGACAGCGACAGCGACTCACACAGGTAACTCGTTATATACTATAATAACTGAGACGCTGCTGCCGCTGCTGCTTCGCTGTCGCTGTCGCTGTCGACGACGCTGCCAGTGTCGCTGTCTCAAGAAGCTGATCTGAAGCCCGTTTGTCGCATTTTTACCAAAACTGAATTTAGTTTAGAAGCGTTTGGCGGCGTTGAAGGTGTGTGCAAAAGCGCAATCCGGTGCCTGGCTCCGGTCTCCGGTCTCTGCTGGCCAACAAGCAAAGGGAGAGCAGAATGAGAGCAAGAGCGCCGCATACTACTCCCTAGAGAACTACAGATCGTAACTCACAACTAACACGAAAAAACTGGCATCAGAATTCGAATGAAATTTACGTTAAAAAAACCCCCCAACACATAGAGAAAGGTTTCGCAAGTGTTTCGCAGTTCAAGTGCAGTTACCAAATCGTGTGTTAACACTATCTATATAAGGTATATATATATATCAATCAATCTATCATATATTTGGAGCAACAAGATCGAGCAACTTTAAATGGAATCCCAGAGAAAGAGAGACAGAGAGAGATCAGTGATCGCAATATAAAGGGCTCCTTCAGGTATGTCGTCATTTGCATTCCCTTTCCCAGCTGTTAAATAGATGCGATCGAGTCAAAAATTCCTATACTACCAGCACACATCCGGCTGCTCGTTATATCTATACCCACGTTTCCAGAATTTTCAAATTTGTCGCTCTCTCTCTCTCTCTCTCGATCGATCGATCGTCGTCATCGACCTCATCGCTTATGCATAGGCAATTTTTACCCGTTCGTGTCGCCGCATTAAACGTGTTTTGGGGCAGACTCGAATCGACTTGAGATCGGCTAATCGCGAATCGAGAGTTCACAATTGAGAATCGGTCGCTAGGCTGCCCCTCTAGAGGCTCTAGAACACGACGGCCTAATCAATTGCGGCATCTCGTGTCCACGCATCATTTGCATACGTATGTCGCGACGTCTGTATGTTTAGTATGTGGGAATACATATATCTATAAGTGTCTGTCAACTTGATGAGAGATTTATTCTTGGAATTGCCAGCCACATACATCGCAGATGTATATAGTATTTGTCTTTGAACTCCAGCTCGACTATATGCGGCTATATTTGGCAAGATTTGCGTCATCTGAAGGCCCAAGCAGTGATTTGGGCCTACTATAGAGACTAGACTAGGTGCGGCTTGTTTGTAGATCCACAAAGTGTTGAATGTTAAGTGCACACACACACACGTAAACGCACAAACACACAAGGGTAGAAGGGGATAGAGATAGTGAATATAGATAGAAATGTGCTAAAATCTCAGAGAAACTTAGGGCAAATATGAGTTCGGGTTGAGTTTGTAGAGGTTCTAGAAATATTTCTTGCTTCTCTTAGAGCCTCCACGAGAATTAATTCCTCGAGAAATGTAACATATTCACATTGAAGAAGTGTGATCTATTAGAAAATTTCTTTAACGAATATGATACCAGATTATCTTATAAATTTACGTAGCTTAGACAGATTGAAACAAAAAGTATAAGATCTAATCAAATAATCAGTTTAGTTGAGTTTTCAGGCAGATTATTAGATATAAGTCTGCTTGAAGAAATCTTTACGAAAAACTCCAACTACCAGTAGAGACTCCAAGTTGTTGAGATCTAACCTGAAAGCTTTATTGGCCTGCGTACTACGCAAAACGACAACGACTTTTCCGGCAGTTGCATTTAGGCCTGTCGTCATATCTATTGCACAATTCCAGCAAACTAAGCAGTGCGGAGTGAGGAGGAAAGCAGAGTGAAGTGGCCAAAGGAGCAGACAACGAAGAGTAGTACAGTAGAAGAAGTGAAGTAAGACATTTCAGACATTTCAGTCTGTTTCGTACGTTTTGCAGGCTTTTCAACATTTTCCGCCGCTTTATGTTTCAACGATTATTACAATGAGTGCGGAGTGTGGAGTGTGGAGTCGAATCGAGTCGAGCGAGGCGCATAATTGTGGGAACCTACGGTTACGGAACGTTCGTCTAGCGTTAGGTAGACAGACTACATACACATAGCTAAGGCCAGCGACTCAGCCACTCAGGCAGCTACTCAGCCATTCAGACGGTCGGACTATGTTTCGGACGCAGTCCGCCATTCACTTGGCTTACTCACATTTTCGCCGGCGCTATAATGCCAATGCAGCCAAGCGGGCCAAGCAACCACCCAAGCAAACTGGGCACAGTCTACGCTGTCGTCGTCGTCGTCTTGGTTGTCGTTCCAGTTACAGTCACTTGACCAACCGAAACAATAAGAATAAGAAGACGAAAACGATGGAGACGAAGACGGAGACGTTTGGTTTTGGTCGCGGGCATAATTGTTGATCGCCGTAGCGTGCATATTTATGGGAATATTTTTCGTATCATAGGGAAAAAAAAAATCATTGCAGGCCCCTTTCGCTCTCTTTTCCTCCCTTCATGCTAAGCAAAGTTCTGGACGAACGCGCGCGCGACCAACTTTGACCTTTTTTGTTTCGTAGTGTAGTTTTTCTCTTCTCTAGAGGCGCCCCTCCCCGAGAGGCCTATGCAAAATGCATAAAAATTCCACGTAGCATTTCTCAATGCAATGCCAGTCAACAGCGACGGCGACGGCGACGCCTGCGCAAAAAACGATGACGACAGTGCGCAGTCGGCAGTCGAGCGTCGAGACGCAACATTGGCCGCAGTGTGGGCGCAAGAAAACCAGAAATCCAGCTATCCAGCTATATAGCTATACAGCAAGCAATCGGTGCGATCCGACAACCCAATCGAGTGAATGTTTAAAAAATCCAAACTTGCGCGCGCGAAATTGGAAGGCCAAAAGTGGCAAACATAATAAAAAGCATGAAAAACGATGGCAATTGCCGAAACTGAAGGAAACGCGGCGAATTGTGGGAATTGTGCAATAGCAAGCAATACAGGGTGCTATGTTGTCTTTGGTTATCTAGCTGTATGAGTGATAAATAACGTCATAAAGCTAGCTTACCGAAGTTAATATTAGTGTCTGTTCATCTGTTCAACGCACCACGCCGCGTATACTTAATGTGTGTTCAAGTCAGCTCACGGCAAATGAGTAATTCCCCCCATCGACAAGGTGTGCTCATTGAGTTATTGCCTTGAGTTATGCAGGTGAGGACTACGAAATGACCATTTAATGCGAATCGAAATCATTTACGGCGCGAAGAGCAGCTTAAAGTGCCCAAAAGTGCGCACAGTGCACGTATAAGTATACGTACGTATATGTCTATGTATATCTATATAGCAACGACCTTTCCTCGCTCTCTTCTTATTGTTATTGTTTCTTTTTTTATTTTTTGTATTACTCTTTTTGTTGTTGTTTATATTTCTGTTTTTCGTCTTTATCGCCAAGCGCAGTCAATGACGTTGTTAATGAGCAGCTGATTTGCTGAAATCGATCTGACGAATAGATTGTGGGATTGTGACTGCGCTGCGACTGCGCTGCATGCTGCACGCTGCAAGCTGGCAGAGTGCCATTAGGCCCGGCCCGGCCCGGACCGGCACGGAGTCGGCAGGCAGATGCGATGACCATGAAAGAGACGGCGAAAGAGAAAACCGCGAACAACACACACAACACACACAACTGTGTGGAATGCTGCGTCAAGGTCTCCTCCACTGTGTTAAACAAACAACACGAATTGTTGTTGAAACAAATTTGTACGCAAAGTATGTAGTAGTATAATTAACTAACTAAGTCAAGATTAATGTTTGCCATTGACTAACTCGCAATAGTTGTGGAGGAAATTAAACACAACTCATTGGGGAGGAAGAAAAAAATGCAGAAAATGTAAGAAGTGGAAAAAAATGAGGAATTGTTTTAATTAAAAAAAAAATATATTAAAACTGCAGAGTAAGATAATTATACTTATTTTTAACAATTTGTTAAAAATAAAGAAATCTTAGAAAATTATTTTTATTCACAATTTTAAGAACTAACAAACTTCATATATATTTGTAAAAGATCTGTGGAAAGGAATATTCTAATCAAAAATATATTAAAAATTATAAATGTTAACAACTTTTGAAAATAAAGACTAAATATTATTTTAAAAAACAATTCATTCTTAAACTCAAGAAAAAATATTAGTATTTTATTAATTTAAATAATTCAAATATTAAATATAAATATTTAATAATAACTTATATTTACTGTAGCATATCAATTAAATTAAAGTTAATGTTTTAAATAGGTGAACTACAAAAAAAAACAAATATTATAAATAAGTATTATATTATTTGATTTACTTAAAAACGTAACAAAAGTACCTATATAAGTTATATCTACATATATGAAATAATTATTAACAATTAGTTCACACCAGCAGCCGCATAGACATGCGTATTAATATATCTTTACAAAAGATTCTTCAATTAAAAATTACAGCGCCTAAAATCGATTCTAAACACGCAACAAGAAAATTAACCTTAAAGAAACTTACGCTAATAAATTATAAATTTGTCGTATAAAAACTTATCTACAAGGTAACTAAAAGATGAAAGCTTTTTCTACCCGATACTCATAGAGTAGAAGGGTATTATAACTTTGTTCAAACCGAAAATGTATTAACAGGCAGAAGGAGACACCTCCGACCCCATAAAGTATATATATTCTGGCTCAGGATCAACAGCCGAGTCGATATAGCCATGTCCGTCTGTCCGCCTGTCCGTCTGTCTGTCCGTGTGAATATCTAGATCTCAGCTATTATAAGAGCTAGGACTACCAAATTTGGTGACAATATGTGTTATTATTGCACGCTGATCAAGTTTATTTTGGATTTTGGCCACGCCCCCGTAAATCGAAAAAACATTGATTACCAGCGCAATTTGGATGTCATATTGTTCATTTTCGGTTTACATAATAACTATAGCTAGCCAGATGATCTCTGAAAATTTGGTAACAATCGGATAATAAACACAGAAGTTATTCAGCTTAACGTTTTCCATAGCTGTAATGCTTGCAGCATTGTGCCGAATAGTGTGTGCGTGTACGGTAGTGAAATGGGTTACGGGTTTGAGTCCCACCCGCATCAAAAATTTTTTTTTTATTTTAGATTTTGACCTTGCCTAAATATTGTAAGTCCATGGCCTTTTACGGTCAAAATATGATTGTAGCCGTTCTTTTTTGTTCCGCATATAATTTTGATGTACGAGCAGCTGGGTAGCGGGTATATTACAGTCGAGCACACTCGACTGTAGCTTTTTTACTTGTTTTCATTGATTTCAAGCTGAAAATTTCTGTAAAAAATACTTTCAGCTGCTTAAGTGAGTGAGGTAACCGGTGAACTGTCACCTTCACAGCTGACTGCTAGAGTAAAGGCCTATGCTAAGTAGTTACTATATCTTTATATCACTCCATCCCTCTCACTCTCTCTCGTATGACTAAGCTTAGGCTATGCAAATGCATATCGCCTTATATGCAGTATGTGAGTCTGGTAATCAAGCACAACATCTGTGCGGTGTGGCCTAAGCTATAGCTAAATTACAGCTGCCGATATTCAATAGTATATATGACTATATAGTAGAATCTAACGTAACCCAACGTAACGTAAACACACGCAATCCAGCAGACTCTCAGCTCAACTTACTCAGCTACAGACTCATAGGGGTTTATCTATTTGTATTCGTGCATATCTATGTATGTTGTATACCAGCTAGTTTTATATAGCCGATGATGTATGGTGGGAATTTCCGTTACTTGCAGCTCTCAACTTTTCTACTATTTCGTTCGATCTGTTTGTCTGTTCTCTGTTGTCTCTGGGCAGAGAAATGAAATGATGATCAGAGAGGGAGAGAATCGTGAAAACATGTCATAGAAATTTGCGCATTTTGTTGTTGTGGAAGTAAACAGATTTCTTTATTTTATTTATTATTAATTTTTTTGTTTTCTTGCTTTTGTTTTCTTTGTTGTTTTCTTGTTGCTCTGTGCGAACACAGACCCATGGCAGAGTTAATAGGTGTCAATTCGAATTACATATCACTAGAAATCAAAACAGAAGAGTTGCTTAGATTTTGCTTTTACTTATTAGATATTATTCTTTTTTTGTTTTTGTTATTCTTTTAGAATATCGCTACAGGAGTTGGCTCTAGTGGCCGCTTGTTGTTGTTGTTATTCTTTGTTGTGGTTGTTGTTATTATTTCTTTCTAGTATTGTTAACCAAGATCATCATTATACTTTATTTATTTGCATTGGAATCGTTTAGAGTTGATTTGAGTTTTTTTTTTTTAGCTTTTTTCTCTGGTTTTTTCTAACAGTATCTTTTAGTCGAGACTGTTGCTAAAATTAAATTAGAACTTAAGGGTATTTAGAAACGAATGCTAAAAATTACAATTTAAATAGTCAACACCATAATTATAATAATAATAATAAAAGTAATTATAATAAATTTATTATACATACATACAAGCTCAATTTGATCGTTTTCTTTTTGGTTTTATCTTTCTTCATTTCGTTTTTGTTTTTTTTTTTATGCATCGAACTAATTTTAAATGTTTGATTTGGTTTAATTTATATTTAATTCAATATTTTCTTTTTGGTTTTTTGTTACTTTGAGTTTGTTAGAATTTGCTAAGAGTTTTAGTTGTTAGTTTAGTTTTTTGGTTTTCTTTAGTTTTAATGCTTCAATTTAAAGCCTCACCTACACACGCACATACATATACAGTTAAATAGTCGCTAACTTAGTTCTTGGAAGAAAGTTTTGTTTTAGATGCTTGTTTTGAAATATATTTTGATTTGTTCATTGGAGTATTTGTTTAGAGAAGATGACAACTGAAACCTTTGGACTATATAAAAACTATACAACACGATATTATCGGGGAATTCCAAGTTACAGAGTAAAAAGATTATGGCGAGTCGTCTTAAAATAGAGGAGCCAAGCAGGAGGAAAAGTTTGTGCTCTACCTAAGTTTGGCTCCCTGAAATCTGAACAGTGACACGCTTAGAAGACTTGGAAGAAATCATATAAAATAGTCGAACAATGTACACACTAAAACCTACGGACGATTTAAAAAATAAGTGAAATTTATCTATTCATTTTAATTTTTTCGATTTTGTTTTTCCAAATAATTATTAAATATTTCTTTACTCCTCCCTCTACTACACAATATTCGCACCCAACTTCCATTTTATTTCCCTTCATATTTTGGTTTTGTTTTCCCATTTATTTTTTTCTTATTTTGGACCCAATGCAACTTGCATGAGTGAGTACACTAATTATAACATTTCTTTTAACGCCTCTGCTTCAATCTATTTGCAATCCTATTATTTTGTATTGATGCCCGCTTAAAAACATACACAGTAAATTCCTCTAAAATGCTTCTGTTTCTTATTTTGTTGTTGTTGTTATTCTTGTTTGTTTGTTGTTGTTGTTGTTGTTGTTGTCTTGTCACCTATATAAAGTAAATAGTGTTGCATATTATTTATTATGTATATATATATGTATATATATCTATGTATATATAGTATATATATTTATTTGTTATATTCATTAACGGGGCCTCGCTAATCAAATCCGACATTGCCCAGGCGGTAATTAAGTATTGGATGCATGTATTCTGTATTCTGTATTCTGTTTCTGTATATTCTCTGTATATATATTCCATATTCCGTATCTATGTTGACTTTCTATGTTTACCCAAAATTGGTTTGTTTTTGCTTTTTATCTGTGCAACTTATGTATTGTTCCTGTGTATTCAAATTACATTTTACACACACGCAGATCATTGCATTTGTTGGTGTTTGTTTTGCAAAAATTTGAATTAAATACTATCGGCTTTGCATTGAACTCGAAAATCAGATTTTAGAGACATTTTAGATTACACATTACATATTTGCTTGAATTTCTGCATTCGCTTCGTCTACAACAAATTCAATTTAGTTTAAAAACTTTTTAAGTTAGACTAAATGTAAACGTAAATCAGCAGCATCCTCAACGTTGTCAGCTTCCACTTCGGTTTCGGTTTCGGTTTTGGTTTCAGCTTTAGCTTCAGTTTAAGCATATCCAGCGCCATGGATTTTCCGCAACTGGCTCAGAACGAGGCCTCTACCAGGTAGGTGCCTTCCATTGGCTGATTGTTTTGGCTATTTTGAGCATTGCTGGCGGCGGGCATGTACTTGCCGCAAGCCTGTGGAGCAGAGCAAAGAAAGAAAGCACAAAGTGCATTAGGTCAGATAGGTCATAGGATAGGTTAGTTGCTGCAAAGCTGCAGCTCTTATTTACCATAATAATACACAATAAGAGTAATAATATTTTTCAATGGTCTCATTTGAATTGAACTGCGCAAAAGTATGCAACACTTTTTTGCAGTCGCTAGAAAAATTTGGCTTTGATCTTGCTGATCGAACGGTCAATGGGAAAAAACGTTTAAATGTTTTCTTAAACTACATATTATAGATTTCCCTAGAACTATTGAAAGATTCGACAGATTTTCCTATATAGCAAAGATAGCAGTAGTAGCAGTAGTAGTAGTAGTAGTAGTATAGATAGTGGACAGCATAAAAAAGACACAAAGACACGTTCACTTGCTTAGGATAGTATATAGAGATGTTATTAAATAAAATACGATTTTCATGCAATATTTCAAGTCAAGACGTTGGTAAAAGTAAGACATTTAGACGGACAGACATCAATTTAAAATGCTATAAATTTATTTCCTCGGTTAAAACATTCTTTATCCGCATTATCATCACGCTTTTCTATTAACACAAGGTCGACATGTGAGTCCATTTTGCTTCATACAATTTTTATTTTATTCGACAGCCTAAAAGCATGCAACACGCCAGACACGACAGGCAACTGCAGCGATTGTGGCTAAAGTGCTGCATACTTTCAGGCGCCGGCATTCAGCTGCACCTGGTGTACTTGTGTGTTTTATGTGTTGTAGTTGTACTAGTTGTTGCGCTTGTGTTTAGGATGGTTTTTGGTTATAGAAATGTACATGATAGAAACACATAAACGAAAATACAATACAGCTAAGTGTACTTGATATACTTATATAGGAAAAGTAGTAGTATTTTAACACCCACCTGCACACAGAAAGGCAACACACACACACACACACAGACAAATAGAAACTTAAACACAGAAGTACACACGCGCACACACTGAACATTAAGTAGACAAAGGAGATTACATATGTATGTTTGTATGCACCTATGTATGTTTGTATTTACAGATGGGCAGCTTACCTGATAACGCTGGGAACAGCAGCGTCCGCAGCAAGATTGCAACAGACCCGCAGCGCTGTTCGTCGAGTGGGCGGGACTGGCCATCGGCGAGGGCGAGCCCGGTCGCTTTGGCTGGCCGTTATACGGTATTTCTAACTCGACAAATTCACGATCCTTTTGATTCGAGCATTGAATTGAGTGTGTGAGGTACCAGAAGAATTTTACAAAGAGAAACGTAGAATACATAGAGTACAATGTTTGGTTTTTCTTTTTTGCATTTGCTTTCTTTTCTTGTGTTTTTTTTTTTTTTTTTTTTTTGGTTTCAAAACAATTCGACATAAATATACAGAAAGAAACATACATGTTGGGAAGGTGGGGAGATATTAAGCTGGGGTATTACACACACACGCACACGCACAGAAAAGACAAACAAAGGAGAGGACAATACATAGATATAAGATATAAGTGTAATATAATAATAATAAATACTTATAGAGGTTTAGTCAAAACAACAATCAGAACAGTAAAGCTGGGGAAAGGTGGAGAGTTGTCAAACATTAGAATGCTTAAAGTTACAGTTATGGTTAGTGAGTGGGGGGCTGGGGGCTGGGGGCAAGGGGTAGAGGTTACGGCACCTAAGCAATGACAATTTTACAATAACACAATGAGAACAGTTTTGGTTTTGGTTTTAGTTCTAGTTTTAGTTTTAGTTAGTCAGCCAAGTTGTGTGTGTGTGAGAGTGAGGGAAAAGTGGCAGGGGGCGGGGACGGCGGCGTCAGCGAGCAAACATGTAGTCGAGCGTCAGGCGGCAGCATGGGCGGGAACAGTTTCGGGTGGGGGAACAGTTCAAAGCAAGCGCGAGCGAGCGAGTTTAGTGTGCGACTTTTGCTAGCTGTTAAAAACGCGCGCGCGTTTTACCGTTTACCCGAATTAGTTTTTTTATTGTGATTGTTTAGTTTTAAGGTTTGTTTTTTAAGGTTTGAGGTTATGAGTGCGCAGCCAATGGCCAAGTTAAGATTTGTATTGTTGAAAATGTTAAATAAAGGAATTTTCGAAAAAACACATTTGTAATTGCTAGCGGAAACTTGTTAATCGGAATCTTTTGGATTATGGAAGATAATCAGAACAGATAGACTACTAAATATTAAAATTCAAATAACAATTCTATAATTAAACAATATTCGAGAATCTTCAGGTGTAACCTCTTATTAATTTTAATCATTTAATTATTAAATTCTGCTATCAGAATTAGCTTGAATTAAGAATTCGAAATTTTTTAAAATTTATAAAGCCAACTAGGCTATGCATAAATAGAACCAGAAATATTTCTTTAATATAACCTTTCATCAATCGTAAAGCTCTTAAAACGAAAGCATTATCTTTCGAAATTTATAGATTCAATTAAAATTCCGATAATAAAAAACGGATCTATCGCAAAATATTTCAGCTGAGTTAAAACATGTTCGAAGGGGATATTAATCCATTGTATACCAATTTGAACAATTAAAAATCAGTTTGAGCAACTCGATGGGCTTTCCATGGTATTGCTCATAGAAATTCCATATCGTTTTACAGATTCAACAAACAAATCTCACATAAATCGGCCCATTTGGCCGGACGCTCTCTTTGCCCACGTATTTTGTTTAGGATTCAATATTTTTCTTTAATTCTCTTGGTTTTATTTAGTTTTGATCTTCGTTTAGCCTGTTGGTGTTGACAGGCAACAATTGCAGCTGGCTGCGCGGGTGGCGCTGTTTAATTTTTCAGATCTGATCTTTAAGCATTTCCATTTTTTCTTCTCGTTTTTGATATTCCTTTTCAATAATGGCCAATTAAAAGAACTTAAAAAAATCTTAAGTTAAAACAGAACACAGCGCATAGCTTTCAACACAAATCGTTTGCCGCTTTTGGGAAACGCATAACGAAATCATAAAAACTAATTGGAACGCGTTAAGGAAAGTAAGAGGAACAGCAATAGAGAGAGAGAGAGAGAGCTATAGAGAGAGAGAGAGAGAGAGCAAGAGCGATAGAGCGTTAGAGAACGGAACTAAATTACTAACCGAACGCACTTACTTTGTGAGGAATCTATTTACGTTTCATTACGTTTCGATATTTATAGCAAGGAGTCATACTTCTATATAGTGTATATATTATGTATGTTTATAGATATTTGACTTGATTTATAGAATAAAAAATTATGTTTACGGCGCGCTATCCCGATGCAACATGTGAAAAACATGACACAAATGGAAAATATGTTTAAACAAAAACAGAAAACACAATCAAAAATTCTTCGACAAAACAAATAACACAAATATCACATATAGTACATATATGTATGCAGATATATTCTCGATTCTTATAGTAGTAGTAGTAGTAATATAGTATTGAATACAAATATACAAAAACGATAATCAATAATTTCGCACACCAACTTTCTTATTTTTTTTTTGTCTAGCTATTATTAATACAAATGCTGAAGGTTCTTTCAATATAATATTTATGCATATACAACAATATCTATGTACGTATGTGTGGGATGGTGTGCATGTATGTATGTGTATTTTATCAACGAGCACGCACAAGATTTCTCAACTCCCCGCACAACTGTCATTTGTCTTTGCAGTGTGTTGTTCTTGCTGTTCGTTGTGTTGGGTGTGCTCGCACTTGTTGTTGTTGTTGTTCTTATTGTTGTTCTTATTGTTGTAACGGTAACGGTTGTTCTAGTTGTTGTTCTACTAGCAGTTGTTGTTGTTGTTGTTGTTGTTCTTGCTGTGTGGCTTGTCATTGCTGGCCTAACGAGCACAAGGCAAAGGTGAGAATTATTTGCTACTAGAAAGATGTTCAAAAGTTGCTACATCTGTCGAGAAGAGAACACACAGAAAACGAAACAGAGAGACGTCTGATAAATAAACGTGTAAATGAATGAAACGAGTAAATGAAAAATAAGATAAAAAAAACAAAAACACAGAGTAAACGGAATGATAAACGGAAGAAAGTAGAAGAAAGGTCGACAGGAATAGCGCATATCGCATGTCGCATGTCGTGTTCGCCTGTAAGTGGGAATGACAAAGAGCGAGACATACAAAGAGAAAGAGCGAACGAGAGCGACCTGCAAAGTTTCACTTGGGCTTGCATTGTGTATACGCACCGTTGTCTTTTCGAGACACCGCAACAGATGATGATGCTGCAGCTCAAATATGTCCTCTGGATAATTATCATCCAATTCGATGCCCGATTCCTGTGCAGCCCAGCGTGCCTCGGCGGCCTTCTTCTTGCTGACAAACGCCGCGCCCGACGAGGCTTTGGCAATGCGTATGCGCGCCAGACGAGCTTTCTGTTGTGGGGAAAGAGAAAGGCAGTTGCAGCGTAAATAAGACAAAGGCAGAGAGATTGGCAGACTTACCCGCTGCGCTTTGCGCTTGTCGGCGCGCTGATTCTGATGATAAATTCTACTGAAGTTCGATACAATAACAGGTACAGGTAAGGCGATGACCAACACTCCGCTGAGCGAGCAAACACCGCCAACTATTTTGCCAGCTATTGTCTCCGGCACCATGTCGCCGTAGCTAAGTGTGAAAGCGAGAGAAAGCGTACGATTAGAGATTACGTAATACGCATACGAGTAGCCCATTTCATGAATTCTGACAAAATGTGTCTAAAAACAGAAAAAAAGGCTACCTTCGGCAAATATAAAATCGGCCGATAGGTTCTATGGCAGCCTAACGATATATTTATCTAATTTTAATAAAAGTTTTACAGCATTTAATGGACATACTAAGCCATATGTATATCAGGAAAGTTTCATAGCGATATCTTGGAAAATGATAAAAGTCGGCCAATAGGTTCTATGGCAGCTATACGATATATCGGCCCGATCCGGCTTATTTGCAGCGTGAAACCATAAGAAACATATATATCAAGTTTCGTCAAGAAAGCTCTTAAACTGAGAGACTAGTTTGCGTTGCAACAGACGGACAGACGGACGGACAGACGGACATGGCTAGTTCGACTCCCCTATTGATGCTGAGGAAGAATATATATAGTTTTTAAAATCGCGAGCTGTTGTCCATATTTTTCACTTACTTATACTTTACTTTCTACAAATAGTTTTACCCAGCCTAACACGTCTGGCAACTCTGCTAACATAATTGCATGCATTTATAGTTTTATTTCACGTATTTTAGAATTCATGTAAACGTAGTGTACGTTTCCTTGTCAGATTACCCGCCCCCGGATGTCTTTCTCTACTTACCCCAATGTAGTCATGGTGACAATTGTGTACCAAAAGGCCGCCGGTATGGATGTGAAATTTGTGCCGTTAACATTCTTCTCGGCATAGAACATGACCGTGGCGAATATGATGATGGCCATGGCCAGCGAGAAGACGAGGAAGCCCAGCTCACTGGCGCACGACTTGAGCGTGTAGCCAAGGATGCGCAGACCCTGCGAGTGGCGGGAGAATTTGAAGATGCGAAAAACGCGGAACACACGCAACGTCACAAACGCTCCACTGACGTCATCGTTGTCCGTAATGCCCAGTCCAATATAATAAGGCATAATGGCCACCACATCGATGATGCTCATCACGCTGCGCATGAACTTGCAACGATCGGGTGCGGCAAACAGACGCAACAGATATTCGGCGGTAAAGATCATCACGCATGCCGTGTCCAGGCAGAAGAAGACAATCTTATAGCGTTCGCCGCAGGGCAGTGTGCCGGCACGTCCGGGCCGATGGCCACAGGGCACTGTCTCCACCACATTGGCCATCACGGAGACGGCAATGAAGAAGCCTGTGACATAGTAGAAGACCAGCGCGCTGGTCGATGTGTGCGGATTCTCGAAGGCACGCCACATTTTCTGGCGTATATTGGTTAACTGTTGCAGATTCTGATCGCCATTCTCTGACAATTTGTCATCCATGAGTCGTTCCGCATTCTCGCGCTTCCGATCGCGATAATCCTCGTAACAACAATCGCCAATGACATCGGGCAGGATGCCAAAGAAGGCCAACTCCTCGTCATAGCTGGTGAGGCATTCGTGTTTGGGATAATGCAGTTTCCCTGTGCGATAATAGTTGAGTATGTGGCGAAATATGTCCGGGTCCCGATCGAAGAAATATTCTTTACAATCTTCATCGTAGAAGAACTCACGCTCATTCGAGCCGAGTAATGTGTCTGGATATTTTTCCAGTGTGTTGCGCCATGTCTCGAAGCGTCGCCCCGAAACATTTATCAGCAGCTTCTCATCGTCCGTTTTGCGACGATCCTTGGGCATGGGAGGCGGGGGTAATGGATGCGTTGCTATCGGCACCCAACCGATGGCCGCCGCCCGGGCGAAGGGCAGCCAAGCGGCGACCGAGGCCATACTGTGTGGTGGAATGTTTCACTGTCCCAAGGCGTTGGCGGGGGACAAGGGACGAGGGAAGAAGGCGATACGAGGTATTCGGCAGTCAGTGGAGGCCTCTCTCTTTCTCTCAGTGTGATGATCTGTGGCCCTATGAAACGATGATATACATATATATCGATATTTAATTATTTCTATCTAGTTAAATATTCCTTTTAATTTTGGCTCACTTTCGACTTAGTTCTAGTTAAAGCTTTCTCACGTCTCACGGCAGCTTGCTTTCACTCTCCCTCTCACTCTCTCTCTCTCTCTCTCTCTCTCACACTCGCTCACGTTGTCTCACGTTGATTGAATTATCTCATTGATTCTGAATTTCTGATTTCCTTTCCGCTTTATATCTAGAGTATATATTTATATATATATATTTTAGTTTAAAGTTCTCAGTTTTCCGTTGAAGATTTGCGTCTTGTGGGCTTCAACATCTTGCTATATTATTGTTGCTCTTCTTGTTGTTATTCTTGTTGTTGTTGCTTCTGTTGGTGTTGCTTTTGTTGTTGTTGCTGTTGCTGTTGTTGCTCTTGTTGTTCTCTGCTTGCCAGTTGGCGCTGCTTGCCAAGCTTTTTCTTATTGCTTAAACTTATTGCTGTCATTTTCGCTTTATTGTTCACGCCGGGTAGGATATGGAAAATTTTTTATGATTCTATGTGGCTGCAGCACTGCAATTGGCGTGAAGGAAATAGAAGAGAAGAGATGAGAAGAAAAGAAAAGAAAAACAGAGCAGAAAAAAATGTGTGTGAGCGAAATGAAAAGTTTAGGACACAAGTTTCGCAATAACTTTGCGCCAAGCGCACACAAAAAGTTTCGCACAACCCACACAGTAAAACAAACAGCAACGCACACACACACACACACGCACACTCATACATATACATACTCATAGGAAAGTTTTCTCAAAAATGCCCCCAAGAGTCACCCACGCACTGTGGCAAATACGGAATGCGACATTATGTAAACAAATGCAATTTGGATTCTTGGTATCCCGAGCATTCATAAGCAACGTAATTATAGAAATGCCAGCATGGAAGCGACTCAGCGACTCAGCGACGTAAACACAAACTGTGAAAGTATTGTCAACAAGACCAAAGATGAACGGCAGGAGGTGCCAAGTGTAATTAGTTGGGATTATAATACTAAATACTATATAAGAAGGAAATTTTAATTTTAACTTGTTAAGATTGCTAGGAGAATCTTTGTAATTTTCGTCATTAATATTCTTACATTTGGATGCTGCTAATATTTATTTTATTTCAATTTAACACAACAGAATATATACAAATGTGTTCACAAAAATAGCAGTGCTCATTAGCTGCAACTTTAAACTTAATTTTGTATATCAAAAAGTAAATGAATGTTCACAAATTTAATTTTGTTTCAGTTTTGTGATTATTTTTAACAATAACAAATCAATTTATTGTTGAAAATGTTGTTAATTTTTTTTTTACATTATTAATTAAAACAAAAAAGTGCTGTTTACAGCTGTTCATAAAAATAGCAGTGAGTAATGAAAACATGCGAATTAGATGAAAAAAACATTGTAGAACTTCATAAAACTATTTTAATTTGTTTGCTTGGGTTAGTACTTAGTCGTGTACCCATTATTATTTATTACGGCCTGGCATCTGCGAGGCATAGAATCCACCAAGTCCTGGCAGCGCTTGACAGGGATTGTTGAACAACCTTCCAAAGCTGTGATCGAGATGTTGGATTTGCAGTTGCAACATATCGTTTAACATCTCCCCATAGGTTTTCAATGGGATTTAAGTCCGGAGACTGTGCAGGCCACGACATAAGGTGTATATAAGTTATTTGGAAAATTTATTTAAATTTTTAATTTGATACCTACTTTATTATTACTATTATTTTAATTTAATGAGTAATAAATATAAAAAATAAAAATATATATAAAATAAAAAATAAATAAAAATATACATTTTTTTAAATTTTAATTTAAATTTAGGTTTTTTAAAAGGAAATTAATTTAATAAATCTCATATCTATAAAAAGTGCTAAAAATAAATGTCAAGCTTAAAAAGTAGAACTGAATTGTTACTAAATTGTCAAGTGTGCTATTAAAAATTTATATTATTATTATTATTATTATTATTATTTTATGATGCCTTGTGAGCAAACGTATTGCAATAAAGTTAATAAAAAATATATCCACAATTCAATTTCCTACAATTTAAGATTATTTCCTTTTAAACAGTCCATAAAAAAGCCCTAAGCAAAAGCTATAAAAGACGGAGATTTCCTTTATGCACAAAGACTTTTCAATTCCATTGGCAGAGTTCATAAAGAATTTACTGCAAGAATGAACAATATTTTAAATTGCTTCAGAAAAGTCTTAAATAACAATTAAACATTTATCTAGGAAGCAGTTTGATAGCTTTCTTCAATAATATTTATACAATTTTTAAAGAAATGTCTTTAAGAAACATTTTAAAAAAATGTTGAAAATTTAACAAAAGAAAAGCAAACGAAATCGCTTAACGACTTTATGCGAAATTGTTGTAGATGTTGTGGGAAAACAACGCGCACATGTTCAACAATAGATGGCGCCTTTTGGGCATATGCTGGTAATGAAATTTAATGAAATACCGCAAAAACACATTTATGGTCTGGACCTATGGAATTTCCGGCTTTATAAATCGATATAAATCTCATCATAAAACTCGAAGAAAACATTCAAAGAGCATTCCGTATCGAATGCTTTCTGCCTCTGAATTGTTTACATTATTCATTTCGTGGCAGTGGTTGGGCACGGGGAAGGGGAGCAGAGGGGAGAGCAGAAGGGGAGGGGAAGGGCACAAGTTTCCACCTCAGCCTAATAATGAGTTCATAACCTAAATATTCAATACGAACTTACGAGCAAAGTTTTGTCTAAATATTTAAACGAACCACATCGAATGCTGCCCACAGTTGGCCCAGCATATTCACAGATACATCAGCGACAGATGCAGATACATACGCACACACACACAGGGAAAAAGAGAGAGAGTGACAGTAACAGATTTGAGTACTCACACAACTTTGGGCCATTTTAATGAGTCTGTTGTACTTTCCCCAGTCCAGTCCAGTCCAGTCCAGACCCCAACCGACCCCAACGACCCCGCAATGAAACTGACTTCCAACTGGCCCCGAAAGCGTTGGCGTTTCTGCATGGCCAACTTGTGTGGGTGGGTATTAGACTTGGTTGGCTGATTGGGTGGTTTAATGGTACTGAAATTTATGTGCATTCATCTACACACAGTAAACACCCTGAAACGGTTTCCAATGTCATTTTGCAACAACAATTAAAACGCAAACATCGTCTATCCAAAGTTCTATCTATCTATTTATCTGCGCATCTCTTTGAAAACTCATTTATTTCCATAAATGTCAAACAACTGGCAGGCTCTTGAAGTCTATATAATGTCTCTGTCTCTCTCTCCCTCTCTGATTTATATAAAATTCTCGAGCAGATTATGAATGTCACGATAGTTCTCAGTGCGGGTCGATATGCTAGTAGGAGAGGGCAGCTGTGTTTGCATATTTATGGGCGCTGTCAAATGGATTATAAATATTATTATTAATGCAGATCCAGGCTGAAAGTGGCGCAACTGGAACTGGAACTGGAACTGTAGCTGGAGCTGAAAGGTGGCTTTTATGTCTTAGCTGCGTGGCGTGGCCGTAACAAAGGCCATTAGAAGTTATTAGTTATTTGATGGTCGCTTCGATGCCGTTAATAGGCAACAGCGAAGGTTACGCACGCTTGACCCGTCCCCGGTGAGGTGGTCAATGATATCTATATATTTCTATACTAGGGCGAGGCTATTTAACGAATAATCAAGGCGAAATTAAGTTAATTTAGAATTAATATAGTTATTAGCTTGGTAATTGTTGATTGTGCTATTAATAGAGCTGCTTTATATGAGAATGAGGCCTTTATTAAATCTAGATATTTTTCAGGGAATTTATAATAATAATAAGAATGCTATGAGAATGCCCAACCCACAGCCAGTCAAACTCGACCAAGTCTCTTCCCTTAATTATTTAAAAATCTTCCATTTTATGGTTTCAATTTCCTTTATCTCCTCCCCCCCTTCGATAGCAATCGCCAAAGTGCGTGACAAACTAACCAAAGCTCTCCTTACGAGACGCATCAAGTTTTATTCCATCTATAAAATCAACGCCTCAACCCCATCAGATCAATCATGCTCAAGACCCTAAGACGATGGCAACTGCCATGGTGGTAGTAGTAGTATTTCCAGTACATTAAGTACGGGCTTACGAACTGCAAATCGCTTGGCCCGACTTCTTTGCCAAGATTTACACTGGATAATCTAATAAAGTAATTGCATTTTATAGTTTACATTGGCAGCTCGATGTGGCCTGTCTGCAATCGCCGCCACCCGTTTGTCACTCAAAATCAGCGCACACAGACACAGACACGCACACGCACACGCACACGCACGCACACATAGCCAACACTCTTCAAACAGTGGACAGACTCAATGACAAACAGACTCACATAGACACATGGACAAACAGCTTGCCATGACTCGTTACCTCGAGGCTTCAATCAAACAGAAAAGCGCCCACTGAGGCTGTAGTAGGTCCTTCCCCCCGCCGCCCCCCAGCACCGCAGCTGGCGTATCTGCCGCCGTGTCGGACCTTAATGTTTTAATGCCACATTATCCTATCAACAATTTTGCTGGCATAGGTCGACCTTGCGCTCGGTTACTGTGCCCAAATGGAAATTAATCAATGCCGTTTGCTTTACTCTCTGCCATTGATGTTGACGCCTGCCTGCTGACGTCGTCGTCGTCGTCGACGTCGTTGACTCGGCGCCGTCTAACGGCCTGGCTAAAGTTGTTATACAATTACAACAACAACAACAACAAAAGCACCCTGAAGACGTCAACAACAACAACAACAACTGGAATTGACGTGTGCGTGTTGTGCGCCATCAAAATAAATTGTCAAACATCAAATGGCTGGCAAAGCTGCCCCAGCAGCCCGAGACAGCAGCAGCAACAACAACAGCAACAACAACAACATTGAATACAGGGTGCCCCCTGCTCAGGGGAGCAGAGAGAGAGTGGAACAGTGGGCGACTTCCGTTACCTAAACAAAGGCGCCACATGTCCTTATTTAGCAGGCTTCATTAATTATTTGCGTAGCTTATTTTAGCCAACGTGCTCTCGCCCCATCTCTTTCCCTCTCTTTCCCTCTCGCTCGCCCTGGCTAATTATTTGTTTTTATTTTTTCGCATTTCGTCTCAAGGTTATGTTATAATTTGCCTTATCTTTATGCCGAGTGCAGCGCAGGCAACAACAGCTACAGCAACAGCAACAGCAACAACAATACCCTGCCTTTTTATAATGATGCACATCCATCCATTCACACCGCGCACCCATAAACCAACATTGTATACAATTTGTCTTTCACTCGCATTTCCCCAGTTGCCCTTGCCGAAAACAAAGGCAACAACAACAAGCAGAAGAAGAAGAAGAAAAGGCAAAAAGCAAAAGCGAATTCGGATTCGGACTGAGGTGATTGACTTGTTCCTGAGCTTTGCGACAGACACAGAATAGTATAAACATTTCCATCGTATGATTATGAATGAACAACAACAATAAACAATACACAAATTCAATGCGTATACGATATACTATGGTATAAGTATAATGGCAAAAGGCATTAAGGCACACATATTTCAGATTTGCCCAATTTACTTATTGTTTATCGTCATTCAATCTTTATTTCCCAATTCGAATCGAATCGCCCGGGCAGCCATTGCGTTTTTGATTGCAAATTAATTACTTGTACTTAAAAGAGCTATTAATTATTAAATGTTTATAATTTCGGCAAAAACGTCAGCTAAACGCTGCAGTGTGGCTAATGAACTGCGTTCTATGAATATATATGTAGCTGAGCTATTTAAAAATGGAACGATTTCATTGGGAAAAGTTTATTGAAATTTATTTATCAAATATTTATGAATTTAGCAAAGGTTTTAAAAGCAATAGTAATTAGATTCGTTTTCAGTTTATGTTGTCTCATAAGAATGGTATATCATTGCAGTTAAGATGATAACATAAATGATTTTGCAAGCATTCCAATATGTAATTATATGTAATTACTTTAAACTTCATTTTTTCTCAAAAAGATGCAAAGTATTTCTGTATATAAGAAATATTTTTAGAAAATAATCCCTTATATTATTATTATAGACTTTATATTTGTAAAAATGAAGAACTATTTTTTTCTCTTTCTTGGTTATCCCTAATATTGCTTTATATGAAGTAAAGTTGCAGTAAATGAATTTAAACACGTTTTTTTATTCAATTTATAAAAGTGAAATCTTCAAAGAACTAAAGAGCATCGCTTAGTCGGCTGAAACTAAGCAGAACCCGCACCTTTTCTATGTTTGTGCTATTCCCTTTTGGTTGTTTTTCACTCGCTTTTACTTTTCTACGCGATGTTTTTGGGTAATTTTGTTTATTGTAGCGCACCGTGCACAGCCCGCTAACCAGGCTAAAAACACCTGACCCACACTCTTTGCCTGCCCCTGCCTCGCACCTTGACCACTCGACATAGCGCGCACTCTCATCCGCCCGGCAGCTAGTTAGGCATTAATGTACAAAATACACGTAAAATCTACGGAAATCCTGTGCATTTTTTGCAAGGGGACCCAATTACGAGGCTTATTACGAGTTGACTTTACCCTCTAAGACTCTCGCTCTCTCGCTCGCACTCGCCTACGCACGCTGTAGCAATTTCCTCGTTGCGAACTGCCGGAACCGCCAAAATCCGTATCCATATTGAAAAATGGGACAGTCAGTGCAATGTGAAAAGCAAAAACTAAAAATGCTTTTCGTTTGGCGGGGGCCATAAACGCATTTTTATGGCTGTGCAGTCGGTTTTGTGTTTTTATGGACAATAAGTTAACAATGTTTACATTCACTGCTGTTCTATATTTAACAACCACAACAACAACGTACAACACGAGCGAAATGTCCGCTTCTTATTGTTGTTGTTGCTGCCGTCGATTTGATTTTGTTTACAAGCAATTTTTGTGTGTTTTAATTTCTCGATTCTGCGTTGGCGGCATTAGGAAACGAAACTATTGAAAAATTTCCAAAATGCAGGAAGAGACTGAGACTATACTACATATGTATGTAGAGAGAGCGAACGCGTCTGCGCCTGCCGACGGCCCCCAGAGAGTTGGCGGCGCAAAGGGAGGCGAGAGGCCTTTTTTGGGTGGTTGCTTCGACTTGGCTTGGCTTGGCTTGGCTTGGCTTGGTTCGGCTTGTCTTGGGGTCGCTAGGCGGCTATATATATACATATGTATGTATGTATTTTTTTTTTTTTCTTAGGTCGTCGTTGTCAGCGTCAGCGTTGGCGTTGGCGTTGGCGTTGGCGTCTTCTCTGTCGGCTCAACATCAAAACGTTTTGCTGTTTGTCTCTGAGACTTATGAACATTTTATAATTTTGTGTCCGGGTTGCCTAAGTAGGCGCTTATGTATCCATACCGAACGGCTCAATTGAGGTGGGCATTTTTTTCCTGCTGCCTCGACACTGACTGACACTGTCGAAAGAGCCTTTGCTGCTGGTTGATTCATCACATTCCACAATAGCCTCGAACGACAATTCTAAGTGGCGACATGACAATTGATGAGCCGAGCCTAATAAACAAGAGTTTAGATGAATTGATTGATAGTGCTGTGTGGCAAGAAGAAAGCTTGCAACACAAAGGCAAATCCGGTCATAAATAACGATAGAAAAATGATTGTAATTTAACTGTTCATTTGAATAGAGAGAGAGCGAGAGCAACATAAAACAAAATTAATTAAATTGCATTATTTGATCTACAGTTGCCCGCCACATCCTTTGCTTGTCTAGCCAATGTTGCGTATACTTATTATTAATGTAAAGCAATGCGTATACGTCATGTCGTACATGCTGTGTGTGTGTGTGTGCGCGTGCAAACCCTCTGAAGCTAATGTATTATTTAAATTTGTGTATACTCAAACGACAATCAGATGGCGCCCGGGTGAAACTTATAGGATTTTACAGTTCCAGAACTATTCGAATTAATTGCGAGCCTCATAAAACCCCAAAAAGGGACCGTGCCTATCAGCGGAACACATCGAAGACAACCCTCTCCCGAACTTTCAGCGTGACAATCACAGCCGAAAGCGAAGGAAACGTGCAAGCGATCCCAACTAGCAGGATAATATGCAGGATGCGTGCGAGTTTATGCGGGGCGCAATGGCGTAATTTATGTAGGCCCGCTAAGCCTTTCATGCGTGAAATGTGATTATATCTTGGTATAAGCCCGCCCGCACACTCACACACACACACACACGCACACACAGACACGTACACATAAGTATGCTATGTGTGTAGTACACATTTCAGGGTTGCCAAGCCTTTTTTCAAGTACTTAAAACAAGAATTTGCCGAAAAGCCAATGTTAGCCTTATATAAACATGCCATATTAACTGATTAATATTATGGATTACCACAAAAATGTTGCTATTTAGCACAGTTCGAATTCTATAATGGAATGGCATAAACAAGTTTGTGCCTTGTTGTGGTATGTAAACAACAAAAAATTGAAGTAAACTAAATAAAATCTGTAATAAGTCACAGGTTGAATTGTGGAACGTGGAACGTGTAAATAGTGAAAGAAATTCCAAACGCGAGAAAATTGGCAGAAATTAAAAAAAATGTTACGTTTATTGCAATCATGTGGAAGCTTGTGATAAGCAAGCACATTCTCACGCTCATCATCATCATCATCATCATCATCGTCGTCGTCATTATCTCTACAGCTTGCTGAAGATATCAAATATTTGTGCATGTTGTAGTGTGCGCAGGACGCGCAGAAAGCCTTGAAATCGCGCGAAATTGCAAGAGCAAAGCACAGTTTAAAGCTTTCAAGGGATTTCCATCTGCGCTGATAGAACAACAGCAACAATGCCAAGTGAAAGCCAAATGCAGCACAACCGCAGCAGCAGAGCCAGTGGCAGCGCAGCAGCTGCTGTGCATCAAGCGCGTCATCAACGCACACACACACACGCACGCCGCATGCTCTGGCACGTGCACATAAACAGCCTTATGCTTGCAGGCGTTGTATATGTATGCATTATATACAAACTACGCTTTGCTGCGTCCCCTTGTGTATGTGTGCGTGTGTGTGCGTTAGTATTAATGTGGCTTTGTTGTTGCGCCAAAAACCAAGCCAAGGATTTTTCGCACATTTGCGCCAGCAAATGGACTGTTTGGACTTAGCTTCTGCTGCTTCTAATGCTGCCGCTGCTGCGGCTGTGGCTGATACTGTGCACTCTTTCTCTCCTACAGACGACCTTCACTTTCACACTCACAGCGAGCACCCAACGCAAAGCCGCGTCGCGGCCGTCACCGTTAGTTTTTGTTGAATGACTTTTGTTGTTGCTGCTGCTGCTGCTGCTGCTGCCGCCGCCGTTAGCTGCACATTAAAATAAAAAGGCGACTGCACATTAATTAGGCCAGCAACTTGTTGTTGTTGTTGTTGTTGTAGCTGTTATCCTGCACGCAACGGCGCGTAATTAAAATTAAAAATTCTCCCATTATTATCAACATGATTCTACACAAGGACACACGTTTGTAATCGCTTCGTTTTTTTTTTGTTCTTGTGCTTTTTTTTAGGTGTCCCTACACGGGACGACCGACAACCGTCGTCGCGTCGTGCAGCCAACAACATGCCAACAACAACACACATTCACGCGGATACACACATTTTCATAAAATCAAAAAAGCAAACGAATGTTGCCACACACACAGACACGCACACACTCACATATGTATGCTCTAACCCACCCACACAGACACACACGCAGAGTAGCGTAAAGAAAAAATCACTCACACACACACACATAGACAAGTACACACGCACACGCACACATGCACAAGAGAAGCGCTTGATTTTCTTTTACTATGGATTTTCCGCCTCAATCTGTTTGATTAAACAATTAGTTTATTAATATTACATTAAGCTTATTTTGTGTATTTTTTTTTCTTTCATTTTTTTGATTTTTTGTTATTGTTGTCTGTCGTAGTGTCTGTGGTCATTGTTATGCCACACACAGGCACATAGGCACAAGCACACCAAGCACACGCTACAACTAGGCACCTGCACTTACATTCATGTATGCGATGTGTGTGTGCGTGTATGTGTGCGAGTTGTAGTTTACATTTTTACACTTGTTCTCGTTTTAGCTATTTTCACGCCGCCCGCACATTTTGCCCGACGCCTTTGGCTTTTATTTTTGCACTATTTTTTCTTTGCACATTTCTTTCTCAGCTCTTGCTTGCAATTTGGAACTCTTTTTTCTTTCTCTTTTATTGCTTTTGCGTTGCGCTGCACGCACGATTTCCAAAGTCCCGTTGCGTTCAAACGTTCTCGACAAACTGAAAGAACTGAAAGTGAAAAGCGCGCAGCAGCACGAGCACAAGCAGCAAGCAGCAGGCAGCAGGCAGCAGGAGAGCGGCAGGGTTGCCGCTGCTGCACCCAACTATGCCTCCTTTATAGCCCTCTGCCTGCCTTTGGCGCTCTCCCTCTCTCGCTGTCAGCAACTGGCTATCCGGGACGCGTGCCGTGCCTCTCTCCGCGTCGGCGCTCTGACTTTTAGCGCAAGTGGTGGTCACTGTTGACGATATTTCTGCTAGTTTACAGTGGTCCACGGCTTTGGCAAAAGAGCGTTAACAGTAATGTTACAACTTGCAAGCATTATGTTATGTTAACATAGAGCCCATGTAAGCTTTAAAATTGTGTTTGTCAAGCTTCTCTTTGACAACAAAAGTATTGCTAAAACACTGATTACCACCTGCATAAAGAAATTAATGTGCGACTCTTTTAGACTCAGGTTAATCCGAAACTCCAGTTGCTTGTTAATAATCAAGAACGGTTTATGGTAATGGGTATCTAGCGGCCTAGCGGATACAACTGAAGTAACCAGATGTTCTCTGCAGCTGCAGAGCTTTTAAATTTCATTGGCGGCAATCTGTTTTATGTGATACGACTTTCACTCAAATGTTTATTTCAGTGCTGTATGTGTGTGTGTGTGTGTGAGTGTGTGCACAATAACAATTTGCTTACTACAATTAACTAAGAGCTAAAATTGAAAGTAACAAATATCAACGATGACACACTACAAACAAATTGAAATAGAACACAAAATTCGATCACAACATGTTCCAAGAGGTCTACAGATTTCCAGCTTTGTTAATAATAACTTTGATTGTCTTATTTAGCAGGCGCTGCTCCAGCGGCATCCGAATTAGCTGCCTGATTGAACTGATTGTGCCATTCCAGATTTTGCTTGGTAACCGATTCACCTCGTTTGGCGGCTTGCTTACCACTGTAAACCATAATAGCACAACCGACCACAGTCAATCCAATCATCACATTGGCCAATCTAATACGCATCTTGTTGCGACAGCGCTCCATTTGCTCTTGACTATGGAAATTTCCAAATGTGATCAATAATTCATTTTAATAATTTACAAGAACTATACGCATACCTAACAAAGGTGGGCACTTCAGCTGTGCTCTTATACCTTCCACTCCAGACTAGCATTCGTTTTTCCAAATCATTTGGCTCGTGATTTTTGATGGTCTGCCTCAAGATTTGCGTGTTGCTTATCGTGCGTTGCGTCAGCACAGTGCTGGCCCGCTTTCCCAATGCGCCAATCAACAAGGACTTACTCAGCATATTTACTTCCAAAGTTGTCTAAGCTTGGTTTGAAATCTAACCGGCTTGTAAATAGGTTCAAATCGAAGGTTCAATTGCAATTGATGAACTTTATGCAATGTTCGCGACACCAGAGTTGTCATCTATCCAATTAAATAATGCACTTGTTGATCGTTGCCAGAGGGTAAAAACATTGGTCCCTTAAATCCAATTGGGATTTACAAATGATTTTAAATTCTTAGCGTTATTACCTCATTGGGTATTTTACTAGACCTAAAGAGTTAACTATAGTTATTAAATATAGCTTTTACGATTATAATAGTGCAATATCGATGTTTTCTGTTATAGTAATGTCCAATTAGCTTAACATTTTCTTCTTATCGATATACCGAATCGATTTCTCGTGGAGGACGTTAAGTCTTCTCTGCAATCAGTGCTAAAGTTATAATTAAGCTGAAGTTTTGCTTGCCTGCAAACATTGCAAGTGTTGTAGGTAATGAGTGTCTAACCATCGAAACATTTTTTTTCTCGGGGGAACAGATGGTTTTTAAAACTACTAAGCTATTAAATTTTATTGTTTTATGGGTTACGAGTGTTTGTTTAAATTATGTGTATGTTCCACAATATTCATTTGCATACTACTAAACTAATAGCTTAAATTTAAAATGTAGCCATGTAGGCACCAACGTTGGCATTGAAAATCAATGACAATATTTGGTATTTTCACTTTATTATGCTGCCATTTGATTTATTTTCCATTCGCTGATCCAGAGGCATTCGAATTAGCCGCCTGATTAAACTGATTATGCCATTCCTGATTCTGTTTAGTCACCGATTCACCTCGCTTGGCGTCTTGCTTACCCTTATAAACCATAATGGCACATCCGATCACAGTAAATCCCATCATCACATTGGCCAACTTAATGCGCATCTTGTTGCGGCAGCGCTCCATTTGCTCCTGACTGGAAGTATCCAAATATGATGGTTAATTCAGTGCTTCAATTTACAATAAGAAATTTGCATACCTGACAAAGGTGGGCACTTCAGCTGTACTTTTATATTTTCCACTCCAGACCAACATACGTTTCTCCAAATTATTTGGCTCATGATTTTTAATGGTCTGCCTTAAGAATTGCGTATTGCCAATAGCGCGTTGCGTCAGCACAGTGCAAGCCCGCTTTCTCAAGGCGCCAATTAGCACGGACTTACTTAACATGTTATTTCGCAAAGTTTTCGAAGACTGGCACGAGATTAAACGAGCTTGTAAATTGGTTCAAGTCGAAGGCTCAATCGCAATTGAACTTCGTTGAATATTCGCGACAGCCAGAGTTGCCATATCGATATGTTGGTATTTAAAAATGCACTTGTTGAACGTTGCCACGGTGTAAAAACGTATGCCGTCACATTCAGTTGGTCTAGTTGGAATTTATTTAAACTTGATTTTATGTTTTTAAATGAAATATTTTTTGAACCTTTCTTGTGTCTCGCTTAACCTAAACTGCAAAAATTAACAATTAAATTAAAGTTCTTTTAAATAAATCATATGCGATGTTTCAGAAAGAATCGATCATTTCTGTTAAGACCATGTAAAACTTTTTGCTCTTTTCACGCCACTGTTATGTCTTATCGATAGACGAACCCAATTTCTTGTAAAGCCGGCCAAATTTTTACAAATATGTTTTATAACGTTCTCAAAAGAGCTGTACAAGCAAACATTAAAAATGTAAATAATTACAGTCTTCGGCGACTTAGCAGTAGTAGCAGCTCAGGCAGCACAAAAGATGAAATCAAGGAAGCATTGGACATCGAGGCGAGACTTTTTGAAAACTCGTTGCTGCAGCATGAACCGGTGAACACGCGGGAAGCTTTACGCAAGCACAGAGCAACTGAAAGCAGTAAACAAAAGAAGCAGTATCAAAAAAGGGCAGCACCTGAGCCTTTAAAAGTGAAAGCCCTTACGACTGATGTAAAAACTCCAGCTCCAGCGATTAAACGTGACCCAGCGCCGCTCATTAAAGACAAGGAGCTAAATTTAGAGTTTACGCGACTCACATTGCAGGTGGGTTCTATTTCGTTTGTTTTCTGTTCCAAATAAATCTATACCTAACTCTTGCAGGATCCATTGATGAGCACTTTACTTACCGATGTACGTTCCCGTAAGCGCCGCGACAAACAGAATCAGATTGTTATTGAGGGCCGACGTCTCATTGACGAGGCACTGCAGTGTGGTCTACGAATGCAATCGCTGTTCTTTAGCCAAAAGGATCAACTGGCGCTGCTTCGCGACCAAGTGTCACAGGCCCAACAGGAGCAAAACACAAAGATCTACAAAGTGCCGCAGCACAATCTGAAAACGTGGTCCTCTCTGGTAACGCCTCCCGGGCTGCTGGCAATTTTCGATCGGCCATCTGCGCAGGGTATAGAGAAGCAACAAATGCGAAGCGATCCGCTGCCAATTACAGTTGTTTGTGACAACATACGCGAGCCCAACAACCTGGGCAGCATAATCCGTACCTGTGCCGCATTGCCCTGCAGCCAAGTGTTAGTCACCCATGGCTGCTGTGATCCGTGGGAATCTAAAGCACTGCGTGGAGGATGTGGTGGACAGTTTCGCGTGCCCATTCGCGATAATGTAACATGGGAGCAACTGGCAATGCATATTCCACCAGAATCAGCTGAAGATTGTCATGTTTTTATTGCTGAAAGCAATGTGAAAAAGCTGGAAAACCACAATAATAAAACTATAGATTATACACATCTTAGCCAAACTGGAGCACACAATATTATTATCATTGGCGGCGAAAGTCATGGCGTTAGCGATGATGCGTACAAGTAAGACGCCAAAATTATCAGATTTAAGAACTGTAACTTAACTTTTTGCTTTGATAGATTCATGGAACTAGTGGGCAACAGAGGAAAGTGCGTCTATATCCCCTTAGCAGCTGGCGTGGAGAGTTTGAATGTTGCATCGGCACTGACACTAATAATATTTGAGCTGCGCAGGAATATAGTTCAGTCGCCCAAGTAAAAGGATACGATATTCCAAGAAATGTTTAACTAAACCTCTTAATGCTACGTCATTATTATCAAATTTTTATAATTATCTTTTTAAATACATTTTTCTTGAATTTTTATTTTGCAATATTCGCTTTGCTTTCCGAAACAAATACTTTTGTTATATCTGTTTTAGTTTAAATATTGTATTGACATACTACAAATTTATTGCTAAATTGTTTCACATATTGTACAAATAAAATTCAACTATTAGCTTCGATTTCCTTGTAAACCTCACGCTTATATTCATCTAAGCCTCCCTCGATGGCGCGAACTGTGCGATTACCGCAGACCCACAGCTCCTTGCAGACAACCTTTATCAGGCGTTCGTCGTGAGAAACTAATATGACACCGCCCTAAACATTAGCAATAATAATAGTAACTTGTTAAGATAAGTTTTAATCCAGCTATTTGAGAACATACCTTAAACGCGTTAATAGCACGGCCCAGGGCATCGATTGTCTCAATATCCAAATGATTTGTCGGTTCATCAAGCACCAGGAAATTTGGTTCCGCTAAAAACAATTAACATAAATTAGCTTCTGTACTATATAATAAATATAGAAGTCTGCTAACGCACCCATGCACATTTTCGCTAAGGCCACACGTGACTTTTGTCCTCCAGATAAACTGGCAATGCTCTGCAGAGCAAGTGGTCCAGAAATTCCAAAGCTACCCAATTGTCGGCGATATTCCTCATCGGGCCGGCCGGGGAATAGTTCAGCCAGTACTCCCACACAGGTGACATTCATATTCAAGTGATCGACATGGTGCTGGGCAAAGTAGCCGATGCGCAGACCGCGATGCAGCACAATGTTGCCGTAGATGGTACTCAGCTGTCCCACGATGATCTTTAGCAGCGTCGATTTACCAGCTCCGTTCTCACCAACGATACAGATGCGTGAATCCGAAGTGGCAGATAGGTTGACACCCTTGAAAATAGGCAAGGGATCCTCCGGATTGTAGCGGAACGAGACCTCTGAGATAGCCAACACAGGCGGGTTGAGCGGTTCCACATCGGGAAATTTGAGCGTTACAACCGTCTCTTTTTCCACAGGCTTAAGTTCGGGACTAAAACAGATTCAAAAATAAATATCTTATTAATCTGTTTATGTTGAATACTCAAGTATCACTTACAGCTTCTCCAGCATCTTAATTTTAGACTGCACAGAAGACGCACGATTTGCATTGTACCGGAAACGGTCAATGAATTCCTGAACATGTTGCCTGTGCGCCAATTGTGCCTCGTATTCGCGACGCTGTGACTTAAGCTTTTCCGTTTTTGTCTTCTCAAACTGCTCGTAATTTCCCCTAAAACGGGACAAATTTAATCAACATATATTGAAGAGAGTCTTTTAGGTGGATGTACTTACTTGTATGCTTCCAGCTCCTGGGAATGTAAATGGAGTATGTCCGTGGGTACCGTGTCCAAGAAGTTGCGATCGTGAGACACTACCAAAATGGTAGTGGGCCACGATTGCAAATAAGTCTCCAGCCAAATGATGGCTTTTATGTCCAACATGTTTGTCGGTTCATCAAGAAGCAGCAGATCCGGCTTGGAGAACAGCGCTCGGGCGAGAGCCAAACGCATACGCCAGCCACCGGAGAATGATTTTGTCGGCCTCAGCTGCATGTCCGCATCGAAGCCAAGACCCTTAAGTATCACAGAAGCGCGTGCCACAGCCTTATCTGCCTCAATATTCTGTAGTGCAGCATAGATTTCGCTAAGCTCGCTGGAGAGCGTAGCATCCTGTACTCCATTATTCAAGGCAGCTAGAATTTCCTTTTCTCTCGTCAAGAGTCGCGTACGCTCCGTATCGCATTCCAGAACACTTTCCACAGCGGAGGTGTCATCGCCCACAACTTCCTGCTCCACATGCAGCACAGAGATATGAGATGGAATTTGCAACTGACGCTCAGCAATCATCCGCAGCAATGTCGTTTTGCCCAGACCGTTGCGACCAACCAGTCCATAGCGACGACCAAATGATAACAGCAGATTGGCGTTTTGCAGCAGAACCCTGTGTAAAGTAACAAATTCATTAATAGTAATTAACTAATGCAAGTTGTTCAAAATATTAATCGACAACCTTGTCGGCGTTTTAACAGCTGTTGGTCTGTTACTTAACAGCTGCTTTTCATCGATTATATTCTTTGGTCCAACAACGTATGTATCGATGAATTCACTTACTTTTCACCAAAGGCCAAGTCGAAATTTTCAATTTTAATGTCCATGGAGCGATTGAGACCCTTTTGGTCCAGTTTCGTATTCTTTTTGTTGGTCACCTGGGAGGCAGTTGCTGTCTGCAGTTTTACAGCCACAGGAACGACTCCGTGTTTGGTTACCTCCTGACGTTTTTCCTGCTTTTGCATCAGTTTTGCCTCCGCCTTTTCTAACTTTTTGGAGTCCACTTTCTATGAAATAAAATATGATACATTAGCTGCTTTGCATAATGTATAAACATTATTCTATACTTACATTTCCGCCATCCTTGTTGACCACCCAAATACTCTGCATGTCCTTGTCCATTCGCTCCATGTTTTTGGCCATTTCTTCAATGTTAACCGGCGCATTTAACACCTTGCGTTCCACATTCTTCGAATTGTTTTTCATAATATTGAGAAATTCATCACAAAGGGCACGTATACTATCCTCGGACCGTTCGCCATCGATACCTTGGAGTATGTCGCCGACGGCTTCAAAGATGTCATCGCACGTATCAAAGTCTTCAACGCTTCCCGTTAGGACGCCCTCAACATAGTCCTTCAGCTCATTGTCAATGGCCGGAAACTCACGTTGCAAAATGTTAGCGTATTGACTCATTGTTGACGGCTCACTTGTTGTTGTCGTTGTTTCTACAATTGACCTTGATCAAGCAATCCAACGCCTGGTTGCTGCACAATGGGACACAATGGCACTGGCCTAATTTTAATTGATTTATTATTATTTTTGATTAAGTGCTGCCCCAATGTGTTGGTCGCTCGTCAACGTGCCAACAAAAAAGAAACCCCAAAACAGGGTTGCTTCTTCCACTACGATATTTCGATAACAAACCTTACGAAAGTTTTATATCGATTTGTTTGGTATCGATTTAACTTTTAGAGCGGCAATTTAAAATATGCTGAATTCCCGTGCTAATATAAATTGATATTGTAATCATGATTTATTTAATTTTATATTCCCACAAATTACTAATAAAAATCAGGTAAATTTATTAGAGTTTGAGTATTTATCGGTTCATTTAACAATAGTTTAGCAGACTGATTAAATTATGAAATTAGTTGTTTGCTTGTTAATGAAAAATATATATTTTAATTTCAAATTTGTGTTAGAAGTTCATAACAATTTTCAAATCAATTATATAATTTAAAGTAATCGCGCGTGGAGTTAACTACTTGTTGTACCAAGTAGTTTGATAAGCAGCCATAACATAATACATAATAAATTAAAATAACAATTGTAAACGCTAGCAAAATAGGGCGCCTTGGTTTTTGTAAAACATAATAATAGTTGGAAATGCATAAAACAATTTTCAAAACGCAAAGATAATAATTTGTCTATAAAGATGCTTAATATGGTTTGCATAAATAGGCAGACATGTGTGTTAAAAGAATTGTATAATCAAATAGCAGCAGTATAAGTAAAAATAATTGCAATAATCATAAAAATCATGCATGCCAGTTTGTATAAATAATTGCAATACGTGTATGATCAATCGTATATGACAATAAAGTTAAGAATTTGTTTATAACAATTTACAAACTAGAATTACTACTATCACCGTTTTATGCGCTTTACAACTTATCAACTAGGGCTACACTTTAAATTACAGTTACATTATTATATGTATAAATAGTAGTACATTATGCCTCTAAAGTTTTTATTTATATTTATGTACATGGCTAAATAATTAAGCGTCCACTAGGCGCAAGGCGTGCCCGAATTAGTGTTGCTGTTTACGCCATTTGTTTTACGTTGTCGGGCTCCGCGTCCACTCAGTAAGTAAGTTAAATCGATAGGCTGCTCCTGCGCAGTTTGCGCGTCCAAACATTTCAGCTTCATCGTGTTGAGGACGTTCTCCAAGCGTGAGCGTTTCTTTTTAAGCACCTGCAATCAAGATCGCATTTAATTTCGAATTAATTATTAATTTTTATCAATTGTTGAAAAAACTCTGGTTTGTTTCGCAACTTACTTGTCCATTCGGCGCCACGGGCGTCAGTATTTGAACAGAGGTTTCTGCTAGTGATCCTCCAGCTGCAGCATTTCGTTGCTTTCTGTTTCCCGACGCAGGAGCGTTCCTTTGCTCCTGCCTACTCATCTTATTGGGCGTTCCTGCTACTTCTATATCAGTCTTTTGCTTTCTCGTTTTCAACAACGATGGATCCACTTCGTGTGGCTAAAAGTACATAAAAAAAAATGAATTGGACTGACAACACTTTGTTTCCCTTTTGACCTACCGCATAGCTCTTTGAGATCTTTAGTTTTTCCGGAAACTTCCTAAACGCATAGCTCTTGGTGCATGCCGGATAGTTAGCTTTGGCCTTGGAGAAGAAACGTGCCGTTTTGTCGACGCGCAGTTCGCATATAAAGCAATGATCCTCATCGGTGCACTCTACCGGCCGACCCTTGCAGAACGTGGTGCGATCCAAAACCCAACAGCGTCCAATCACTAGCTCAATGGGCACCACCTCGTACAACGAAACACGAACCACTTCGTTAGGGTAAAAACGACGGGAGGGCTCATGAAAAGTTTCATGCGGACGCAAGAAATGATGTCCAAAGATAAAACGTTTTCCCTCCTCATTCTTCCACAGGTGCTCGACACGAAAGATGTCGCATTCCTGGTAGTCAATTGCTCCAATTGTTTCGTACGTGTGCTTCTGGCTAGGCACAACTTTGCCTGTTTCATCCTTAATGGGTATGTCGCGTAGCACATAGACCGCATCTCCCTGGCGAACTTGCAGCTCACCTCGCATCAGTGATAGGTAGTACCGATGGCCTTCCTCCGTGTATTCATCTAGCGGAATTTCACGATCAACTTTGCGTGGTTCACATCGTTCACACTGGTAGTTTTCGGCATCTATGTCTGCCTTGGTGCATTCTGTGTGCTGCCAGACCATGCACTTGGCACACTGAATCATCAGGCCCTCATCCTTGTAAAGGCCACAAATGCAGCGTATAACATCCTCCTCATCCGTTGGTAGCACTTCGGGAAGAGCTATCTCTGTACTCACTTTCGGTGGATTCACAATTTGATCTTGGCCTGGCTTCTGATCTTGTTGCTCTATTGTATTTGTAAGCGGTTGCGATTCTTCCTTTGGCTTAAAGCTTAGCAGACCTTCGGGTTTCCCCAGAATCTCCAGTAACTGAGAATAACTGCTTGTCTTTTGCTGTTCATAGCTTTCAGTTAGCGTCTGTAGTGCCTTGGACTTGGTCTCATCTTCGCCATGCAATTGACGCGCATCAGCAAAGAGTTGCATCATGTGCTCATCGTATTCCTGTGGCGTTTTATAATGTCCTTGCTCAACCTGTGTTTGTATTGTCTTAAAATCTATGCGAGTTGGCTTCAGTTGCTTCTTCTTCTTATTGTTCGATACGGCGGCAAGCAGTTCAAACATTTTAAGGGACTCCAAAGCCGAGCAAATATCACGTAGCACCACAGCCATTTTGGCCATTTTATCCAGTTCCGGATCCTGTACCGCCTGCGTAAGTCCACGTGTCTTTATGTTGCGTTGCGTGCACAAAGCCGAAATCTGTGCAGCTAACATGGAAGTCGATGAGGGCGTGGATGGACGACGGCCAGGCACGTCTGCATCGCCAGCAGGCACAGGTGTGGAAACTGTCTGTGCTTTAGCCACAGCGCGTTTAGCCTTGCATCGACGAATCTGTGAATATAGATGTGAAAAAGAAAAGTCTTAGACAAGGGCAACCGTTTAAATCTTAAGTCTGCTTACCTTTTCAAAGTTGCGCACCAGAAAAATGCCACATTGCTTGACCAGCTTCTTTTCCTTTTCGGAAAGCTGTTGCATCCGTGTTACAACTTCGGCAGCATCCTTAGTCGCATGTTGTTGTTTTTGTGCGTGCTTCTTGGCCTTGTGTTTGCGTTGTCGCCCGTTCTGCGCACCGTTGACAGCTCCGGCAGCACCAGTGCCTTCAGTTCCTGCCGCGGCCTTTAGCTCCGAAGGCAGTGGCTTTACACGTTGCGATTTGCCACCGATTACACCACGACACTGCGGCATATTGCAGCGACACGGTTGACCTTCGGAGGGATTAAATAGGGAAAAGTTATAATCGTACGTGAGCTCCTCTCCTTCTTCAATGGGTCGCTTGGCAAAGAGCACCATACGGGACAATCCATTCACGCTCCACTTTTGCATCTCACAATTGGGCTCACACGAGTGATTCACAAACCGACAATCGCTTCCCATGCGCTGCCCATCGATCACAAGGCCACCATCCAGGTGTAGACAATAGTGATGCGTATCATTTAGATAGATGCTGGCCATGCGCTGCTTAAACTCTCGCTCCGTAACCACCTCGCCAACATATTCCAGTATGTAGGTGCCCTTGGCAATGGGCAGCTTGGTACGCACGCCCCATCCCTTGTCTGCGGTCATGAATCGTTCCACACCTGGCGCCACCTCATGACGTTGAATCTTCTGATTGCGGCACTTGTCGCCAGCTGGACAATTGCTTGGCGCACACTCTGTATAAACCATACGATTTAAACAGTTATCCAAGCAAGCACCATTCGATTGGGGCTTGCAATTGCAATTGGGATGATCAAATCCAGCGAGATTCGGGCGCACTGACTCTGCATAGACATTCGTGCGTATTTTGCGATAATTCCACGAGGGAACCACATGCCTCGTCGGCAGCTTATCATGGCTATAGGCCCACCAAAGATCGTATGGCAGCTCAAAGTCATTTTGATTGCGTCTGAAATAACGCTCGCAATACGGCGGCGGTGGCATCAGCTGGCTGCCCAGCTGTGATTGTTCCCCATCAGTTGGTTTCTTTATAGGCTGTTTGACAGCAGGGACAACTGGCGCTGTTGCAGTTCCTACTGGTAACTGTTTGAAGTAGTTGGAGAAGAGTCCAGCCAGTAGATAATCTTTCTTTAGCTTGGATCGCTTACGCTGCTGCGAGGTTGTGCTGCACTTATCCTCGCTGGTATCACTGCAACTGGCGTAATCTGTGGCTAAATTCGATGTCGACTCGTGCGCAGGAAGAGGCTCATGTTCAGAGAGTATCACTGGCTGCTGCAGACGTTTGGCTTCAGCTTCTGCATCAATTTGTAATTTGTCTTCATTCGATGTGGGCGTCGAATCCTCTGGAGGCGGATGCTGTTGTGCCATATTTTTGCGCCTCTTCAAGCGTATTTGGCAACTGAAATTCGTGTTAGGATCGACGCCTGCAGGAAGTTTAATGCTGCTTTCCAGCTTACGCTCAACTTTGGGCGTGGTTGGCGTTTCATCTTGTTTTGAGACGCGTCCCCGCTTCTTAGCTGGTGGCACTTCTACCACTTGCTGTGGCGTTTGCTGTTTTTGCTGAGCCTTTGGTCTTCCTCTGCCGCGTGGCCTGCCTCGACCTGGGCTGCTGCTGGCTGGTGTTTGTGGTCTTTGTAGTCGCTCCAGCGCCACGACAGATAAACGCGGTGTACGCTGGCTGCTGCTGCGTGCCACAAATGTTTCCCTAGCCTCACCAGTAAGTGGTACCCGTTCGCAATCCATTGCCACAACTGCTGTTAGGGAACTGCTGCTGCGAGTTTCACGAGTGGGCAGTGCCAATTGCGGCTCTGGTGGCGTCTGCTGCTGTTGTTGTTGTTGCGAGACATTGTTTGTCTGTTCCATGCTAATTTTACGCTTCTTGCGTCGCACAGTAGGAAACCCAGTGCGATTGATTTTCTTTCGCTTGCGCTTAAGTAACAAATTGCCGCCTGTTTTGTGCAGCAGAGTTTCCAGCACCCGTTGACATTGCTCCTTCTTGGCATCCTCTTTAAGGTCCAATGCAGTGAGCAAAGGTGATTCAACCTCTGATTTTGTGATGACTGACTCATTCAGCTTACCAATGGGTATCTGTATTTCCAGCTCAACTGATGGTTCAAAGACGCCCGGCGGTGGACAACTGCTGCTGCCAGCAGGCGATTGAAGTTGCTGCAATGGTATTTCACGGGCTACAACAAGATTTGACGTTTTGGATTTGCCACTTTGACGACGCTGCTGCTTGAGGGAACAAAGCGAACTGGGCGAAATGTCCAACAGTTTGCCACCGCTTATAGAATTGTTGTCCACAACAATACGCAAGGGCGATGCGTTGCCAGCACCTCCTCCTGCGCCAGCTCCAGTTGCCTCTTGACTGACCAGCAGATGACGCTTTTTCGGTGTTAGCTTCTTGGCATTAAACTGTGCCTGGGCTTTGCTATTGGCGCTGCTCTTAGCTGCCGCTGCAGCTGCTGCCCAGGCTTCGGCATTCAGTTTTCCATTGCTGGCAAAAGCGGTGGCTACCTCGGCACCAGTTGTGACCAAATAATGACGCTTCTTGAGCGGCAATTTGTGATCATCAGGACTGGAACTGTTGCTGCCGCCGCTATTGTTGCTCGACTTCTTGTGGCGTCGCTTGGCGCCGTTTCCATTGCTGTTGATGCTGTTGTTGCTGATGCCGTTGGCGTTGCCAGCACTTGCGGATAGCATAGCAAAGTCAATTAAAGGTTCATTAAGCTTGCGTTTCTTAAGCGCCCTTTTAAGTGGTTTAGCTGCAGCACTTGCCGACGTAGGCGTTCCAATGCCACCTCCATTCATCAACGGCAATGCAGTGGCAAGCGGTGCTGCAAGCGTAGCCTGCAACTTGTTGGCGTCTGCCAGTAGCTTTTCCTTGCCGCTGCTTGCCGTCAGACGATCGTCCTGTATGCGACAACGTACATGAAATGTACTTGCAATTATGTCAATCTCGGTGAGCAGCTTTGAGTCAATGTTCAGTGACTTCGCGTGGCTGAAACTCTTACGACGATGTCGTCGTCGTCGCGAAACTCCTGACACATAACTGCTGCACATGCTGGCCGCGGAGGAACGTCGGCTCTTGATCTTGCAAGCGCTTTTGCTGGGCACAATTGTGTCCTGACTGATGGAGTGCTTTCGTTGCAGCATCATTTTGCCTGTAACATAAAATAAAATATATAAGTAACTTATAAATTATTGTGAATCGTTAACAAACCCTGTATAAAGTTATCCACAGTTGGTGTGGTTGTTGTGCTTGCTGCACTACTAACAATTAAGCTAGTGCTTGCCGTTTTAGCTGCTCCTCCAAAATACTGGCCTGTGGTCACAAATCGATTGATTTCACCATATTTCTTGCTGGCACTGGTACTGGGCAGGGATTTAAGACTGGGCTTGCTACTGTACTCATTGCTCTCTTCGCTGCTCTGACCCAGCGAGAGGCCAGCCAACTGCAGTATGTCCTGATCGTGATCATCACTCACCGCATTGGACGCCTGTTCGTGACTGCTCTTCAGCATAGATGCGCGTCGCCGCCGACGCAAGGACTTGCTTGACTTTCCAGACGATTCCTTGCAATCACTACGATAGCCACAGCTCTTGGCTCGACTCATGCGACGGCTCGTACAGCTGCGACTACTGTAGCGACTCTTGCCACTGGCATCGGATTTGTAGCCCGAATTGTGATTGTGCCGCTGATGTCGGACGCTGCCGTAATCCGAGACATAACCGCTCTTGGCTGCCAGTATTTTGCTACAGATTGTGTTGGACGTACCACCGCTACCGCCGCCACCGCCACCACCATCGCTCTTATAGCCACTAACGGTGCGCAGGCGAAACTTCTTATTTACATCTATCTTGCGCCAAAGCGGATCCAGTTGCGGCTCCTCCTTGCTAGCCTTCTTATTACTCTGCCGCCGCTTGCTGCGTGGTGGTGGATACAACACACGCTCCGTGGCATACATGCGCTTGTCCAGATAGGCCATATCAATTTTAGGCTTTGGATTGTCTATCAAAGATGCCTGTTGCATTTTGGGTGATGGTGTTGTGCTAATTACTCCAGAATCAGCTGATTCATTTATTGTGGGCACTGCAACTGAAACCGCTCCAACAGCAGCAGCAGCGGCAGCTGCCGAGGGAGCTGCAGCAGTTGATTGCAACTTTTTGGGCCGTCCTCGTCGCTTGCGTTGCTGCAACTGCGCGTTGTTGTTAGTGTTAGTGTTGTTGCTGCTGGTGTTGGTGGAGTTGCTGTTCTTCTCAGTCGCCACATGAGGCTGTGCCGTATGTGACAAGCTGGGCGTGTGGTTCAACATTTGTGTCTTCTCCATGAAGTCCTGCAACAGCGTAGACTGATATTGCGGCAGCTGTTGCTTTGTCTTAGCAGCTGTTGCTGTGGTTGTGACGCTACTGTTATCCTCAGCATCGCTTTCCACACGCTTGATGGCCGCCTTGACCAAATCGGGCAGCTCCTCGTTGTCGCTGCTCGTAATGCCCATGTTGTCGCCATGTCCCTGACCCTGCATACCTCCTATGGCAGTCAGCAGCAAGCGTGGCGCTCGTTGAATGTGAGCTTTCAATGGCAAATCATCCTCGGAGTCGGAGCTGAAGGCCATTGCAGGCGTTCGCTTCGATTTGCTATTCGTATTACTTGTGTTATTGTTATTATGATTATTATTGTTATTATTGTTGCTGCTCTTCTGTGCAATCTTCTTGCGTTTGACTTTTATCTTTTTGGTTGTGTTTACAGTTGACAAGACTTTCTCTTTATCCTTCTCCCTATGCTTGTCCTTGGCCTCGGTCGAGCAGCCGCTCGGTACGTGAGCTTCGCTCATCTTATGCGCTTTTCCTAATTTCTTGCGCGGATTCTCAGCAGCAGTTAAATCGGGAATAATTTTCTTAGCTGTTGAATTTGGAAAACTAGTCGCTCCTTTTGATGTAGCCACTGTGGGTGGATTTCTAATCGCCGATATTTTCATGCGCAGTCCATCAGTATCTGAACGTTGTACGCTAAATTGTGTTGCTGATTTCGTTGACTTCGATTGACTCGATTGATCCGTAATGGAATCAGTTTCCTGCAAAAGAAAAAAATTCAATATAAAACTGTTATTGATCTAACACTTGATTTAAGTTCACTCGTGATATACTAAATATTTGTTTAATGCATTACTATTGTGTGAACTTCGAGTCTATCAATGTTTTAAAAATATAATTATTTTTAAAAATGTTTTAAATAATCTAATAATATGTATAGCATAGTCGAACAGCTGTTTGGTAATCCTCTTACGATTCTCTTTTGAACCATTGATCAGAGAAAGCGACTATGACGAAATGAGGAATATTGAGATACAAAGATGTGTGTCAATCCGCACGTACACACATGCACACAAACTTGCACATGTATGCGTGTATGTACATATGCACATACGAATGTAGGTGGTGTAAACAGTTTTACAATTTTCTCTATATAGCAACTGCATGTTTCTCATTAGTTGATCACGAGTAAGCTTAACTTGAATATTCCATTTACTTACCTCATTTTCACTGCCGGATTCTTGTGTACGTTGCTGCGTTTCGAAAACCTTTTCCTTTTTTGCTGCTGCTGCTGCCTCATTTTGGCCACTGCTCATATTTTGACTCGAGGGCGGCGCTGTGAAGCAAAGACAACAAGGACAACAACAACGCTTAAATATCAACTTGGCCACTTTAATTACAGCACGTTCAGAATTTTTGACAATCAAACTGGGTCAAACCACAAAACGCAAGACAAACACACACACAACTTAAACCAAAGAGTGCAGCAACAATGACGATGGAGAACGGGGGCAAAAGAAGGCGACACTCTCGACACACACACTTTGGCGCACACAAACACAAACACACACACACACACACACACACCCACTTACGTTTTATATTTTCTTTTTAGCGTTAATTGATTGTGCACAAAGATAACGAAATTGTTATTTGGGCATATGCAAATGCGTTTTGCGCCTTTAATTGCATTGCATTCAAGTTTTACTTTCTGCTTTTGCTTATGGCTTTGTTTTGTTTCTTAAAATGGCGCCGTTTTCACTCTGCAGTCTCGCGTTGAATTTTCACTGCTTCTGCTGCTTTGTTCGAAAGACGCGACGCGACATGCTTCAATGCACTTGCACTTAATTGCTTATCATAATAAACACGTGAATTGGCTTTTTATAGTTTTCGACATAACGTTGACTATAATTTTCAATATATAGTCTTTAATTTTAATAATAAAACAAAAAAGCCACAAGGTACGAACATAAATAAAGAAAAGAAACTGTGAATTAGAGATGGTAGACCATATCGATGTATTGTGTGCGGAGAGACAATACAACTATTCGATTGCAGTCTGCTCAACTCTACGAAACTTTTACAGCACTGAAATATCCATGACAACCGAAATATCGATTGCAATGTATCGGAACAGTCTGCCATACCTACCCGTAGCTAGAAGAAGACATCTTCTGCATTTTGGCTGTAAAATCTTTGTTTATTTACCGAAATGAGTAACAAAGCATCAAAAAACAACAGCGCCGGCAGCAGCATGCTGTACGGATCCAGCATATCAGCCGAATCGATGAAAGTAATTGCCGAAAGTATTGGCGTCGGCTCACTTTCAGACGATGCCGCCAAAGAGCTTGCCGAAGATGTTTCCATCAAGTTGAAACGAATAGTACAGGATGCCGCCAAGTTCATGCATCACGCCAAGCGGCAAAAGCTTTCGGTTAAGGACATCGACATGTCGCTGAAGGTGCGAAACATTGAGCCACAGTACGGATTTGTGTCCAAGGATTTCATACCATTTCGTTTTGCATCTGGTGGCGGCCGCGAGTTGCACTTTACAGAGGACAAGGAGATCGATTTGAGTGAAATTACCGCCAACAGTTCTGTAAAAATACCATTAGACCTGACTCTGCGCTCACATTGGTTTGTTGTGGAAGGCATACAGCCCACAGTGCCGGAAAATCCACCGCCTCTCTCCAAAGACTCACAGTTTCTGGACTCAGTTAATCCGGTTATTAAACTAGATCAGGGCCTCAACAAAGATGTTGCTGGCAAACCCACTACGGGCAAAATACACAAACTCAAAAACGTTGAAATTGTGCACGTCAAGCAGCTGGCCACGCACGAGTTATCCGTGGAGCAGCAACTGTACTACAAAGAAATCACAGAGGCTTGCGTGGGCTCAGATGAGCCACGACGCGCTGAAGCCCTGCAATCGCTCGGCTCCGATCCTGGTCTACACGAAATGCTGCCTCGCATGTGCACATTCATCGCCGAAGGTGTCAAAGTAAACGTTGTACAAAATAACCTGGCGTTGCTGATCTATTTGATGCGCATGGTGCGCGCTCTTCTCGACAATCCTTCGCTCTTCCTGGAAAAATACGTGAGCTAAGACTGGAATAACTTGAAATGCATCGCATGTTTACATATTTTATTTTTAGCTGCATGAGCTAATACCGTCAGTAATGACCTGTATTGTATCCAAGCAGCTTTGTATGCGTCCGGAGTTAGACAATCATTGGGCCTTGCGTGATTTTGCCTCCCGCCTCATGGCACAAATATGCAAGACCTTCAACACTTTGACAAATAATCTGCAAACTCGTGTAACGCGGTAAGAAAACCTAAAGATTCAGTTGGTTAATATGTCTTACTAGAGATTCTTTATGATTCCATAGAATCTTCAGCAAAGCTCTTCAGAACGATAAGACACATCTGTCATCGCTCTATGGCTCCATTGCGGGACTATCTGAATTAGGTGGTGAGGTGATAAAAGTATTTATCATACCACGACTCAAGTTTATCTCTGAACGCATCGAACCACATCTGCTGGGCACATCAATGAGCAATACAGATAAGACCGCTGCTGGCCACATACGCGCCATGCTGCAGAAATGCTGTCCACCCATATTGAAACAAATGCGCAGTGCACCAGATATTGCTGAGGAATACAAGATCGATTTTGGCTTTTTGGGCCCCTCACTATGCCAGGCAGTGGTTAAGGTGCGCAATGCGCCTGCTAGCAGTACCGTTACCCTCTCCTCAAGTAGCATCAACACGGCGCCCATCACTAGTGCTGCTCAAACGGCCACAACTATTGGACGCGTGTCCATGCCCAATACACAGAGGCAAGGGTAAGTATGCGTACCTTTCTAGACTAATTAAATACTCTATACTAATGTTCAATTTTTTTTCGTCTTTGTAGCAGTCCTGTGGTTGCTGCTCTTCCGCAAATACGCGCCATTCAAGCAAATCAGCCGCCACAGAAGTTTGTCATTGTCACACAGAACTCACCGCAGCAATCGCAGTCGGCTAAAGTGGTGCGACGTGGCAGCTCGCCGCACAGTGTGGTGCTATCCTCATCGTCAGCAAATGGCGCGAATGCTTCGAATTCGAACTCATCGTCCAGTGGCAGCCTTGGCGGTGTCAGCGGCGTTAGTGGCGTCAGCAGTGGCGTTGGTGGTGCCAGTAGTTTAATAACTTCGCGCAGCAATGATAATGTGTGTAGCAGTCCTGGATACCTGCCGACTCCCTAATTCCTCATACTCTAATATGCTGTGTTTATACGCATTTCAGAGCATTGTGGATGTCAATTCGTTGATCATTGAAACGGAAATAGTACGTGAACCGCCCGAGCTGGATGATTTATCGCATCTGGAATAGCCTTATCGCCTTACAACCCCACCATCACTACCGCCCCCACTCCACTTCCCTACCCCACTAGAAATTTAAGTGAAAAAACAAAACTCTGTTTCTACAACATGCAATAAACAGCAAACAGAAGAACTTAACCCCAGGCTCTTGCAATTAACTACCCCCAACTCCACGCAGCTCGCGGCACGCATGCACCACGCATGTGCGGGACTCGTGCATTGGCATCTATTGATTTTTAACAAAATCGCTGCCATCGCACGCAGCAGCAGCAGCAGCGCAAACAAAGCTCTCAAACCTCTTGTACATACCCAATCGCAAAACGTTCGACAAAGGCAAAGGTTGGAAGGGCGAAAAAATTGTGAATTCAAATCGAAAACAAATTGTTGTAATATTTTGGAATTGAAAATGCACGCAAGATTTGCGGAACCCGAGCCCGCCTCGCCGGATAGTATTGAAACAGAGACGCTGGAGGCGCGCATCGAGCACTTCAAAGAGAATCCCAAGAACATGACCGTCCTGCATGAGTTCATCGATGAGGTGGTCCAGCATGCGGAAACGGAGGCAAATAAGCGTGCGCTTGCCGATGCCGAGGCACAGAAATCGCAACAGGTTGGCTAATCATTTATTATTATTTGAATCCATTTTGAATGATCCGAAAGAACAAAAGCGAATTAATTTTCTTTTCTTTTGCAGGGCAAGGAGAAGCGACCGAGTAAGTTATTGAATCCGTTTGACGCGCCTTCGCTTCTGCTATGGAAACTTAAAGTGTACCCGATCGAAGTCCGCCATGCATTTGCTTATATAGTAGACCTTCTCGCATGTGTCCTTGTAGTTTTTCTCTGCAGTTAAAGTGGAATTTTCGTCAAGTGCATTCGACAAAGTGCTTAAGTGCTTGGCAACGGTCTCAAGTGGTGCTCGACAGAACAAAGGAAAACAAAGGAAGAGGGAATATTTAATTGATGAGTGCCCAAAGGGAAAAGGGAGAAAACAAAGCTTGCAATAATTTGGTGCATATTTAAAAGGAAAAAAATTATGCAGGAGTTTAAATTGAGAATTTTTGAAACTTAAAATTTTGCAAGATAAAAATTTAAAATAACTCTATAAAGGGAATCCCTAGCGTTATGCCAGCAGAGACCGTTGACCACAGCCTATTCTATAATCAGTTGCTACTTACGCACATCCTTGCAGTGATTGAGTGCCGCCTTGGCAGGCTCCTGAATTTCAGGCGGCAAAATGATAGGCATCTGAGCAAAGGCCTTGGGCACACTGAACTCCCCCTTCTTGGTGAGAGTGCCCGCCAGTTGAGCCACGCACTTTGTATAGCACTAAACGGGTAACGTGTATAGAATAGATATTCTTTTATAGCTGGATGACCTACCAGCAGATCTTTGGTGGGCTCCAGATTGAAATCGCCTTCGCGTATGCGATCCAGTGTCTCAATGTCCACCTTAAACTTGCTCATGCAACCGTTGCGCATCATGTCCAGCGATTGTAGAAATTGTTGCATATTGACGCCATCGCAAATGTGTGGCAGGAGCAGCAGCAATCCGAGCAGCAGCTGGCAGGATCTGCAGCGGGATCTGGGGTCGACACTGTGTCGCGAAGCGGATGCAATTGATCGGTCGAGTTTCATGTTAACACGCAAGTGCGTCGTCTCCGTGTAGCCTGCTTCGCTATATAAGCTCGTTGCGAGGGCGTGGCAACGCCTTCTGCTGTGGCAGGCCTCAATTAAAACGGGCAACAATTAAAAAAATAATTCTTACCTTGCGATGCTGTTTCACTTAATTTGATTTGTTTTTTTTCTCCAACTTTATTTTGCTTGATCGCATGCGATTTTTCGTGGCACTTATTCTTGTAAGCCTCTCACCGAACCTCTGCTTTTGTTTTCGCACGTCTGCTTTGGCACTAATCTCTCCAGGTTTCGCTATACCAGATTTTAAGAACGGCAAAGTTGTGAATCGCGCCCGCGGCTTTGTGGTCCGCATCTTTGATGCCATCTGCAATTGCGCCAACAACAATGCGGCTGCGGCTACGACGCGCTTCAAGCTGCGCAGCAATGGAGCAGGCGGAGGCGGAGCTGGAGGTGGGGGAGCTGGTGGCAAGCGTCAACAATCGCAGGATGAACCCGAAACACTGGCGCTGAACAAGAAGAAGCCAGCGACGGAGGGCAAGAAGAAGACCAAAGGGGTCAGCATTGCCGACAATGTGGAGGCGGGTGTGCGCCTTGTGGATTAGGCTGCAGTTCGAGGAAAACCCCAAGTATTAAAATCAAAATATGTTAACTTAAAGTCAGATGTGAAATGGAATTTGATTGCAAATTTTGAAAAATTGTTGGATCCGTTGCGAGTCCCTTCCCAGTTTTCGAAAAGACACTGCATACTTTTCGGATCGCTTGAGAAAAGATCTTTAGCTGGAATCTATATAAACTCATCAAGAACATAAGATTTTGTTTGAGGTTCTATAGGCTGCCAATTTTCGAATTTTATTTAATATATATCCTATTATTCTCCTAAATTTCCTCGGCTCTAAGACTAGAAACCCTCTTGAATTTTACTTGCTCAAAGAAAGCACAAATTTATGTCTTCCCCTGAAGTAAAATGGCACCAAAACTATCCCTAGCTAACTTACAACTTATGTTATAAACCTTTCTATGATTTCGTAAACCTAATTGTGATCCCAATGAGATAAGAAAAATGAAAAGGCAACTAAAAACGACGACTCGACTGCAATCCAAAAAAGCACAATATCTTTTAGGTTAGTAACACAACAACAGTTATAAAGAACTAAGGACTCATTTCACTTACTATATTCCACCTATCGAAACGTCACGCACAACACAATCAATGCCGCGCAATACGCAAAAAGCTAATGGCATATATGAAGCATATACATCGTCCCTTTAACTTATTGCATATATCGTATGTACATCTATGTATTTAAAACTGAGCAGAGCCGCGCACACAATAACTGGCCTGTCAAGTACCACCTAATTAGAACTGTACGATAAACTTGATGTAACCCCAGCATATAGAAACATGTGTTAGATGTGTGTCTGTGTACTGTGAACCTATTTAGCTGTGTGTCTAGTAGTGAATATAATATATATATATACACCTATGTTATATACATATACAAGCATATAAATGTGTACTGATTTTATATATAGATATGTACTTGAATATCTAGATATATATATTTAGTTATTTACACCGCAAAACCGTACAACTTTCTACGTCACATCGGTTTCCACACGACACGCTCTCTATTTATATTTTTGTGAGACCCTTTTTGGATACTACTTATTAAACTATCTACACCGCGAGAAATCCAGAGAAAATACATGAAAAAAAAAAAAAACAAAAAACAGAAAACAGAAATAGTTCAAAATCTTTGTAAAAATATTTTGCAATCGATTTTTACAAAAGTTCTTTGTAACTTAAGTCAGTAGAAATCCCTAAACGCATTAAACATTTTAAGTTAGGTTTATTTTTTCTGTGTGCTGCTTGACGATATGTGTAATAATATTAAAAAGTTTATTAATAATATGCATAAAACACAAAATACTGTTGTATTTAGTTAACAGAATATCAGCAATAAATTGTAACAATGTTTCAAAGATGTTCGAGGGGTTTTTATGGAGTTTTCAAATAGTTAGACGGGAATGATATTTTTATTCAGAGCTCACTCTAAAATATGGTAAGTTTTTAACGATAAACAAATATTTCTATTATCTTTGTATTTATTTAAAAAAATTTGTTGTTGATAAGCAATTTTTAAAATTCACTTTAAAGCTGATAAAAGTCATTAAGCATTTAAAAAGCAAAATCTTTTTTACATAATCTCATTCAGGAGCTATCAGTTCTGTGTGAGATGTAGAAATTCAATACTGATTTTCATTATATATAGTATTAACGTCTTACTTGCTCACGATCTGCACTTATGCTCTCTCTTATTCCGGTTTGATAGATTTATCTATTGTTTTGATGCATTGCTGCTGACATTGTGCCGCGATATAAGGCAATTAGATGTACAATTTAGCCAAGTTTTTCTATAGTATTTGGTAATACGTGTATATGTAGTTGCAACGACTTCTATGGAATTAAAACCCGCCGAACCGCATCATTACGAATGCGCATCACGTCGGCTACAAACTCAACTTGCCGGGCAACATTGGCCAATTGTGGTAGCATCTTCTAATGCGGATTGGCCGACTTAGTTAAAACAAAAAAACCGAAAGTGGGTCTAAGCACTATGCCTCATAAGCATTAAAAGGGACCGGCATGGCAGGGGCTTCCTGATAAGCCTCCCAGTACTTGCATTTGATTAGAATATTTCAACTATAAAGAGGCTGGCTGGTGGGGGAAACTCGCTTAAACGCTCTCCAGAGCTTGAGCCGGCGATATCACAATGCGCGCTCGGGAACTATAAAGTACGCGACTGGAAATCAACATATACGATATCATTGCATTTTGCAAAAGGAAAACCCAAAAGTGTCAACGAAATAAACAAGTTTGCATGCAAGGTGAACCATTGTTATCCAAGCGCAGCTGGAAGAGAGAGAGAGAGAGAGTGTATGTAAGATACTGAGAATTAACGTATAACGTATATATAATACAAAACCTCGACTACTGGCAACGGAAGCGGCACGCGATAAAAATTTTAATTAAATTCGCAAACGCGTTTTGAAATTTCCTTCTTCATTTTTAATCATTTCGTACAATGAGCAAGTGCTGGCAGCTTCTTCTGCTGTCGCTGCTTAGCTGCAGCTATCGGGATGTGTTGTCCAAGAGCTACTCCACGGAGTTTGTAGGTAGGTATTCCCCTCGTAATGTGCATAGTTTGGAGGCCTAACGATGCCCGTTTCCATCTCAGATCTGCTTGAGCTGAGCGACAACGATGAGTTCCAATGGGGAGCTGCGGAGAATTCCGAATATAGCCAAGTCAAATCCAGTAATGATAGCGAAAACAATGGTGTATCCAATTTTCTATCACGGCATCGGCTAAACAAGCGACAGGCCCCAGCTGAAAGTGCTGCCCCCATGCTAGTGAGTACGGAAAGAGCGCACGCTCTATAATATGCAGATTACATTGAAGATGCATTATTGTTTATCTCTTTATAAGTCAACTTGTTATATATATATATATCCCCATAATATTCTACCCGTCTTGCCAGGAAAACAAGGACTACGGTGCCTGTCGTACTCCACTCGGCGATGCCGGCCGTTGTCGTCACATAATCTATTGTCGCATGCCGGAGCTGAAGAATGATGTGTGGCGCTTGGTCTCCCAGTTGTGCATCATAGAGAAGAGGTAGCTGTCCGAATGAGTATAATGTCTCTTTTCTCATCTTCCAATTAATTTACCTTCACAGTTCCATCGGCATTTGTTGCACGGAACAGGCAAGTGCTTCGCGCTTCAGTCCTCAGATCGTTAGCAGTTCCGAGACAGAGTCGCCGCGCATTGTCAATCGCCCAGAGCAGCGTGGCTGCGGCATTACAACACGCCAGTTTCCACGTATAACTGGCGGACGTCCCGCCGAGTCGGATGAATGGCCCTGGATGGCTGCACTGCTGCGTGAGGGTTATTCCTTTGTCTGGTGCGGCGGCGTGCTCATCACATATCGTCATGTGCTAACGGCGGCGCATTGCCTGCACAAGATTGAAAAGGAACAGATCTTTGTGCGTCTGGGCGAGTACAACACACATGTATGTAAACAACTTGACAACTCTACTGTTCCAATGATGATTTACGTGCTAATCCTTGATAGCAAGTGAATGAGACACGCGCACGGGACTTCCGCATTGGTAGCATGGTGCTGCACATAGACTACGATCCGAACACCTATGAGAATGACATTGGACTCATACGCATTGAGCGGCCTACGCTGTTCAACAGCTACATTTGGCCTGTCTGCATGCCGCCACTAAATGAGGATTGGACAGGGCGCAATGGCATTGTCATGGGCTGGGGCACACAGACCTTCAATGGACCACATTCCCGCATACTTATGGAGGTAAAGGATTCCTTTGAATTTTGCACAATGCAAATAAAAATTAACTTTTATTTCATACAGGCAAACCTGCCCGTTTGGAAGCAAGCCGATTGCCAGGCCGCCATGGTCGAGCACATACCGGAGACGACCATCTGTGCTGGGTTACCCGAAGGTGGTCAGGATAGCTGTCAGGGTGATAGTGGTGGTCCTCTGGTGGTGCAACTGCCCAATCAACGCTGGGTCACGATTGGCATTGTCTCGTGGGGCTTGCGCTGCGGCGAAGCGGGTCGTCCTGGTGTCTACACACGCGTCGATCGCTATCTGGACTGGGTTATATCCAATGCGGACATATAATACACATACAGTATATGGTCATTTACATTCAATTTACTTGGCATTAACTCAACAAATGCTTTGCTCTAAATAAACATATATAGCTATTCTCTTTATATGTAAACATTGTAACATTTCTAAAACAGTACAAAGGAACACAAACGGTGTCCTCAAGGCCCAACCCAGTGCTTAGTCTAGCTTAGCTTAAAGGCGGCCTTAACTATGTGCTGCTCAGATGTCCTGATGTAGCTCTGGCCGCGCTCGGTATCTTCTCACGCTGTGCCGGAGTGGCGCTTTTGTTGTCGAGCTTAAAATTCGCTATTATCGGATCGGAAAAGGCAATCTTATACACATCATCGTAGTCGCTGGCAAAGTGCACTTCCAATCCGTCAGTAATAAAGCTGGGCAGCTCCTCGAAGTCCTTCTTGTTATCAGCAGGTAAAATAAGGCAGGTAACGCCACTGCGACGAGCCTGAAAAAACATAACAATTAATGAGAAGATGCTCAAGTTTCTCAGTTTGATCTACGCCTTACCGCAATAGCCTTCTCCTTGATGCCGCCAACAGTTAAAACCTTGCCCTTTAACGAGACTTCGCCCGTCATGGCTACATCGGCACGCACAGGCTTTCCGGTAGCCAGTGAAACCAAAGCTGTGATTATTGTCACACCAGCACTGGGTCCATCCTTGGGGGTGGCACCTTCAGGCACGTGTAGGTGAATGTGTCTATTGGCATAATTAGAAGAATGAATAACTTTCTCTCTCTTTATACAAAAACATGTTAAACTACACTTACTCTTGCTCCAGGAATTTGTTCTTTGGATCGTGGGAGTGCAAAAAGTTACGCGCCACAGTGAGTGCGATTTGTGCCGACTCCTTCATCACATCGCCCAGATTTCCAGTCAAGTGTAGGGTGCCTGTATTTGATTCGGGTTTCTCAGGGCGTATGTGACGTCTCGACGTTTCAATGTACAACGATGAGCCGCCCATGGCCGTCCAGGCTAAGCCCATGACCACGCCAGCTGGAGTTGTATTGTACATGCGATCGGAACTGAACACCTGCTTGCCTAGGAACGTTGTCAGATTGTCGGCATTCACTGGGAATTCTTCTCCCTCCTTCTTGACCAGACGGAAGGCAACCTTTCGGATGACTTTCTCGATCTGCTTCTGCAGATTACGCACACCCGACTCTCGGCAATAGCTTCGTATTAGCATATTAAGCGCATCCTCGGTTATGTTGATTTGCTTTTCCGTGAGGCCACAGTCTTTCATGGCTTGCGGTATCAAATACTGCCTTGCAATGGCAACCTTTTCCTCAGCAACATAACCAGACATTTCGATGAGTTCCATACGATCTCGCAAAGGTTCGGGTATGGTATCGATCACATTTGCCGTGCAAATGAACAGCACACGCGACAGATCGACAGGAACATCCAAATAATGGTCAAGGAAATTGGCATTCTGCTCGGGATCCAGCAGTTCCAACAATGCTGAGCTTGGATCACCCTGATAGCCTCTGCATAAATAACAAGAAGTTATTAGACTATAGAATAGGGAAGTTACCTATTTACTCACTTTCCAATTTTGTCCACCTCATCAATAAGCACGAGAGGATTCTCCGTTTTTGTCTTCTTTAGACATTGTATGAGTTTGCCAGGCATGGCGCCAACGTAGGTGCGACGATGTCCCTTTATCTCAGCCACATCTGTCATACCGCCAACACTGAAGCGGAAGTATTCGCGATTCAGAGCACGCGCTATGGACTTGGCTATGCTCGTCTTTCCCACACCAGGCGGTCCATGGAAGCACAATATTTTACCCTGAGTTGTGCCCTTTAGAGAACTCACAGCAATAAACTCCAAGATGCGCTTTTTAATATCATCCATGCCATAATGATCGTTGTTCAGTATTTCTGTGGCCTTGTCAAGACATAAATTCTCTGGACTTATGACGCCCCAGGGCAGAGAAGTTAGCCAATCCAAATAGTTACGGGTAACACTAATAGGAAGAAAACGATTAGCAAACACCATTGAAATACGATATCTTGGAAAATATCACGACTTACTTAAATTCAGAACTGTGACTCTCCAAGAAGTTAAGCTTGGTCAGTTCCTCGTCGATGACAGTCTTAATGGACTCTGGTACCGTTTTGTCCTTGAGTTTCTCTCGATATTTCTCACCAATGGCATCTTTATCGTCCTTTTCAATGCCCAACTCCTTCTTAATAACCTTAAGCTGCTCCTGGAGTATGTACTTGCGATGCTGATGCTTCACCTTCTCTTCAACTTCGCGTCCAATCTTTTGCTGCAATCGCGACAGCTCTAATTCCTTCTTCAGAAGTGCCAGCGCGAGCAGCAATCTTTGGGGAATCTGCACGGCAATTAAAACGGATCAGCTATTTGCAAAATAAAATTCAAATTTAAAACATACATCCGTTTCCTCTAGGATTTTCTGAAGCTCGCTTGGCTCGCCTGCAGAGAGTGAGGCACCCAAATCACACAGATAGATGGGATTGTCGACGACTCGTTGGTTCTGATGCAGCATTTGCTGCAGACTTTCCCTGTCATTAAATAACATATTAGCTTAATGTAAAAGGGTCTTTTATCCTTCATAGCTCACCTGTACAGAGGATTCATTGTGATAATATCACGTAAAGTCTTGATTATTTCCTGAGTTAAGGCCTTGACTTCTTCGGTTTGTTTGTATGCCGGCTGTTTTACGTTCTCCACTTCAACAATTAGAACTGGAGGAGTCGAAGGTGAGGCAGTAGTTGCCTCCGCACTCTTATCAGCAGGCTCAGATGTAGCTGCGGCTTCAGTTGAAGCAGCAGTGGTTGTTTTCTTTTCATCCGAAGGTGTTGCTGCTGCAGGTGCAGGTGCTTCAGGCTTAGGTGTTACCGTTGGCGTCACAGGACCGCTAGGTAATGGTGACTCCAGCGTCTGACGCTGGGCAATTTCTTCAGCACTTACAACTTCGCGTATCTTTGTAGTCTGCCGACGAGGTGTACGTCCCCGAGCTTTGCGTGCGCTACGACTGACTGCTTTAGCCGAAATTGCATCGACATTCGATTGATCTTCAGCTGGGATGCGTAATTTTATATTAAATAGTGGATAATGCAAAGTTGTCATTTTCACTGGGAGTTAAGAGACGACGCAATTGTCACAATATTTGGTCTGTGTTATTACTGTGTGAAACTTACCAGATTTGGTAGGAGGCTTCACATCCTCAATAACTTGGCCAGTAATCTTGATGCGCCTGTGGGCCACCACAACCATGCGCAGCTTATCGCCTAGATCCTGGAGTTCCTGAATTTGTGCAAATGTACCCACAGAGTAGACATCATCTAGCTTATGAATGATCTCCTCTTCACCTTCGGTTTTCTTAAGGAAGACACCGACATACGGCTGATTGAGCTTCACCTTGCGACGCAACAGATCCATAATAATTGGATTTGAAACCTAAGAGTAGGAAAGTTAAGAATATTGGATAATAGAGTAGTCAGAGCACCACCGACCTCCACAATTTTCATAAATCGCGGGAACAAAGGATTCCGGCGCATTGCCAGCATTGGCACGTGGGGCCACACATCTGGCACGGCAACCGTTGCCGGCAATTGCGAATCCCGATCCGGCAAGAGCAACTCAGGTTCCCCCTCTGCCATCATATCATCCTCGTGATCACCATTCTTTCGGCTAAAGAATCGCTGTGTCTGCATCACAGAGGCTGCTCCTTTGAAGCGCAGCAGCCGCACTTCGTTAAAATATTGGACCATAGAGTTTTGTGTGTGGCGATTGCATGTGCAGGCTGCTATTGTAGAAAGACCGCGCAGCATGGAGCGGGCACGTATGGCACGGGCTAACATTTTCGCAATAATTTGTGTAAATGTACCGCAATAAACTAAAAAACAAGTACCGCAGCTAAAACTTGAAAGTGTAAGTGTAAAATGATTATGTGATAGCGCTGATGAAATGACAGCGCCGCATGATACAATCGTTGCAAACTATCGATAGCAACTAGTGCCACACATAATTAATAGTTGAAACAAATGTGCTAGGTCCGCTTAATTTGGCAAGACAATATATTTTTAAAATTGTTAAAAAATTGTTTAAATTTATATATTTACTAAATTCAAATATTTAAACAGTCCAGGACAAATTTCAATAAATCGAGTCTGTATAACGTTTTGATTCGATAACTATCATTTTGTTACACATCTCTCATGCAAATAGAAGTCGTGTAGTAAACGTCACTTCCATAGCCAAATCGGAAAGTAAATAGAGAATTTTTAATAGCAAGTGTTAGCGTTTTGTGTTGGCAATATGGTTTCGCGTTTCGATCAACAAAAAACCAAACATCAGCTCTTTCATGTTTCAATCAGTTTGGCTACAATACTGATATGCATGACATACATGCAGTACCGCCGCAACTGGGCTCATCTGGGCAGCTTCTGGGATTCATTGATCGTGCCATTTGTGTTTATCGGCGAACTGCTGAAAGTAATACTAGCCCGTTTCTTCGGGCGCATTGAGGATGGCGTGTTGACCGCCAAGCAGCGTCAGAAAAAGGCTGCCTATTTTACGCCACGTGAATTGTTCGGAGGCCTCACTTTGCAATTTCTGTGCACTCTACTCTACGCCTTTATCTGCATAATTTTGGGTGCACCAGTGTTGGCAAACTATGAGCAGACATTTGTGCTGTCATTGCTGATGACTCTGCTAACCGTTTCGCCAACGGTTTTCCTATTGGGCGGAGGTGGCGCTTTGCAAGTGTGTTTTTGTGAGAAGCCGGACTTTTTAACCAAATGCGAGGACACGGCGCTGCATCTGTTCAAGTATAATGCCCTAGGCGGAATTCTAGGTGCCTGGGCTGGCAGTGTGGTCGCTCCGCTAGACTGGGGACGCGACTGGCAGGCATACCCAATACCAAATGTGATTGGTGCACTACTGGGCAGCGCTATGGGCAACATTTATGCCTGCACGCATGTCCTATACATGTGCGGACGCGTCTATATGAGCAAGAAACGCTCTTAAAGTGAACAATGTATTCAATATATCCTGCCACCAAAATATTTACGTTGCGCTGCCATCACATTCTCATCCACATCCAATGAAGAAACCCTCATCATCATCCTCTAGTCAACAGCTTAAGATATACATATTGATAAAATATATACCAAAAAAGCAATTAACAATACTTTAATGTTAAAAGTTTAAGCAATTTATTAGCATGTACTACTAATCCATTTTTAAATCAATCTACTAATAAATTAACAAGTAACATAAAATCCTAGGTCTTTTTAATTCCCAAACATCCCAATATATTATTATTATCCTTGGAGGTTGATGCTTCAAAATCATAAGTTTTCCAAGTTTAGTTTATTATGTTAATACCTATACGCTATGTACGTTTATTTAATATCCAAGCCAGTAAGCTATGTTTTGAAATCCCTATTTCATTTTCAATGTAAATTATTTTCGGAAATCGCATTTTATTTACCTTTGTTATATACACATAAACAATCAATTTATTAGCTATAAAGTTCTATGTAACCGAGCACAAAAGACACAACTTTTTGGAACGCCATGAAGTTAACTATTAATTAATAATACACAAAATGAATAAAAGACAAGAAATGTGAACAATAAGTTTAGGCTCTAGCGGATAACACAAAGCTCTCATCTTCCAGCAGACAGCGTTGGCCCACATAGTTCTCGTTGGGTTCCCAAAAGTCGGCCACATCATCGTCGCCCAATGGCTCGCTGGCCGCTTCGTGTCCTCCTGCATCTTCGGGTAGCTGAAACTCCCGTGTGTTGTGAGGTTCGTCTGCGGAGAGACGACGTCGAAACATAATGTCACTCGTTGTCGGACAGTAGCCTGTCTCGTAGAGATTATACAACTTTATAAAGTGCAAGCCGCTAGCCACACGCTGCACTTCATCTCTTCGCACTAAAGCACTCCAGCTTAGCGCTATTGTAGCGTGCGGCACATAGCTTGCAATGCTGGCATTAAATTCTTCCGTGCTTATGTTGGTATTGAAGAAAACAGTTTCCTCGTTGGTCAAAAAGCTGTGTGGTTCCTGTAGTTGAGGCGTTTGTTGCTCCAGCTGCTGTGCGTGCTGAGCAGGCATAATCTCAAAACGGGAGAGACGAGCGTTTAGCAATGATTTTAGTGTAGGTTTGATATCCTGAAGCTTTTCCTCCTCTTTGGCTTCCAGGCGGCACTGGAAGCTACAGCATTTGGCCGACTTGAGGCACTGTTCGCCAGCCTGACCCGCGCTAATTTCCATTTTGTTCATGACTGTGCAATATAACAAGATTTAATCTTCGAACTGAAAACATTTTCTTTGTTTACTTACTGTATAAATGGTTTGGCTTCAACGAATACTCCTTGGAATAGAGAGCCATGGAATTGATGTATACTTCGGTTGATGGCACTGCATGTACATTGCGCAGGCTGACATCCAGACCCAAATCACGGTTGACCGCATTGCTGATCACACAGGTTGCCTCGGTCTGCAAGCAGCTTTGCACTTGCACCTGCCAGATGTGACGAACCAAACGGTATTTAATAAATGTGTTCACTGACGGCGGCAGTGAATAGTAAAAAAGCAGACGCATAGTGAAGGGGCCAGCCATATGCGGTGCCTGCAGCCACATGGAGATGGTATGTCCCTGCTGCGCATCTAAGGCTGCCTGTTCAGGACGCTGTAACAGTCGGAAAACACGCTGACGACGTATTTCCTTGTCCTTAACCAGCTTATCATTCGAGAGATTGCGCAGAGCTGTAAATAGAAATAGTTCTTAAACAGAGAGTATCACATAAAAGATTACTTATTATTCTTACAGCTTAATATGGTCAGGGGCATTTCCGTGTGCTGTTGATCGAGCAGTGTCAGAAAACGTGGATTGTCGCAACCAAGGTATATTTCCTCGATTGGCGCAATGCCTAGATTGCGCAGTGTGATGGAAACGGGAACTATTTCTCCAGCAAGCATTTCTGTCGGTACAGGGCTGAAGCTTACACTTAAGGCGGGAACTTGGGGCACAAGCTTAATGCTCAGCCTGTTGTCCAGCAACGTTTGAGAGGACTGTTTGGCGGCGCTTGGCTTAATGCGTTGCGTCTCAAACTGCAAGAGACCAACCAGACTTGCAGTTGGTTCCGCCTTGGCAGCAACGCGACAAACTACTCCTAGAATTGACAGACGGCCTGTCAGCTTAGGAGTTAACTTAAAATGAACCAACTGTTCAGCATGTTCAGCAAGCTCCAATGTTGACAAGCAACTGGTCTTAATAGCTGCATTGACAGCCGCTTTGCTGGCACTGTCCGAAGACTGTTCATATACGCAGACATTAGAGAGAACCTCCTCATTGTCCAAGGTAAGGCGCCAGAGTAGATCTATGTCCGACAAACTGATGGCACATCTTACACTATTAGAAAGCGTCACAGCCAGCTCAATGGGTTCACCCTGCACGGCTAAGGGAGACTCCGTGGCCGGCTGCTGCTTGGTGTACAAATATCGCGAGGGCTTAAACACAAATGGTTTATTAGAGGCGGCAGTAATAACCAACATCTCCTCGATTTTGTGCCAGATTGACTCATCTTCTGTCAAATTGGAATCTATGTCTATATTGCTTGCTGGTACTTGTGGCGGTTGAACACTTGACGATTGCACCAATGTCAAGACGCGCACCGAAGATTGTACTACTTGCGGCAGCGCGTGCGGCAACAGACCCAACTCAGGACTGCGTTTCAGTAGCTCCTAAAAATGTAAAAAAGATACGTGATAACCAATGCATTTTAAAGTTCAGTTAACTTACATTCTGTGTCGTGATATACTCTTTAAGAAAGCTGCTCTGCTGCTGGGCACTCTGCAAACTGCCCGGACGCAGCAAATGGGCAAAGGAGCGACTCGCTTCCTCCAGTTGCTTTAGCATATATGCCTGCTTGGCAACTGTGTATTGAATATGATCTTCGGCAAGGCTCCATTCACGCTTCTGGAACACCTGATAGGCCTGACGATAGCAACGATATGCATGCTTACGTTGCCCAGCTCGTGAAAAACGATTTCCGGCGAGCACAATATGAAAAGCATATTTGCGATGCATCGGCGGTTGCGTGACCAAAAAACAATAGGCTGCCTGTTCGAGCAGAAGTGCGGAACGTAGATCCGACTCTTCGCTGGTCATGCGTATTAGCTGCTTGGCCACCTCGCTGTACAGGCGCGCTGTCTTCAGGCACTCCATGCTTAGCAACGTTGCACGAGTAGCAAACTGTTGCAATCTAAATGAAGAACGCAACATCAACATATAGGCTACAATTGGACATAGATTTATATTTCTACACTCACTTGCAGACTGTCAAATAGCACACAATGGCATCTTCCATGTAGTCGTATGTTTTGCGATGGGATGTGCCAAGCATAAAGGCTGAAAGTGCAGCCATTTCCAAGGCACCTGCGTAGTACTGCCAAGCCGAATCTGCATTAAAGTCACGTTTGGCCTGATGATATGACTGAAAAGCCAAATTATAGTGTCCAAACATGAAGTACAGATCGCCCAGCTTGCGCGTTTGAAGCTCTGCAGACTCGTTTGTATAGCTAAAATATCAAAAATCGTAGATATACATAGAATATTGAATAAAGGCAACACTCACATGACTGCATTTTGATTGTTGGCGCCAGCGCCCGGTTTACTGGTGACGAACCAACGTTTCGTGGCGCTTAACAGGGATTTGCTGACACCTTTTTTATTGGTTACACCTTCGCTTAGTATGGCCACAAGATGCTCGATGTAAGGAATCAGAGCACGCACAGCATAATCCTGTACAAAGTGGCGCAAATTGTCAATATCGCGTGCAGCCAAACATCCTCCATGAGGTGCATCTGCATCCAATTCATTGGCCCAGACATTCGGATTAATTGTCTGCGATGCAATGCTTTCGGTGCTAATGCTGAACTTTGAATTGATGGCTTCCGTGGCACTCTCTTGCATGGGACTGAGTGGATGCAACATGGTGAGATCGTTTTCTTGTGCAGCTGCCCCTTCCAGTAGCTGGGACAATTGCATGGCAGGCATGCTTATCGATGAGACGGCTTCCTGAGGTGATTTGGGCGCACTGAGTTCGGTGGATGCCACCTGATCGACTTTCGGTTGTCGCTTTATATAGGTAACCCAATAGTCGGGAATGTCACTTGTGCTATTCGCCTCCAATGAGTTGATAGACACCAGGAAACATTTATTATCACCAAAAGTTGACTTGAGTAACTCAAAACCCTGTTGCGCCTTGGACAGATCACCCTGACTGGCCTCATGCAGGACCACATAGCTGTTGAGTACATCTGTGGGCTGGAACCACTTTGGTAGCTTTTGTGGTGTTATGCTCTGCATTTGGTGCACTCGTTGATTCAATTTTTGAGCGGTTTCCACAATCTGCGGATCTGCACTTGACAGCACCAGCAGACAGCTAAGTAAATGACGGGTAAACTCATGCTCTGCTGGAAACTGAACAGTTAGAAAAGTCTCACGCCATTGTTCAAACCAAGGCTCTGCTGTCGGCAACTCCAGATCAATGTTAGCTGCAAGGGAATTCAATTTCTCAATAAAAAGTTTGCTCAACGTGTTTAAAAAGCCTTACAGATTGTAACCAACTTGGTTTTGTCATTATTTGCATTGGTTACCGATTCGTTGAGCATTTTCCGTGCCAGCATAGTCTGCGGTGGACGCCAGTCAACGTCACAAAAATTAAGTCGCAACCCGCGCACAGAAACACTCGTCCCAGACACATCTCGAAAATGAGCTTTAAGTAGAAAACATAGAAAGTTTTAGATGAAGTTAGGAGTGATATGGGACTATTTTAACATGACATTGCGTCCTTTAATAACTTTGCATTCCTTTACAGAAATCAGATATGCAAAAGGCCTTCGAATTGTACACAACAACCTCGATTTGGCAGCTAGCACTGGTAAACCCTTTTTACACAGCTGTTGGGCCTACCAAAAGGGTTGGTCGGAATTCTAGGCCTTTTATCTATGTGAAAAATGTAAGTTAAAGCAATTCTCTTGTTTACTTACCATCATTGGGAAGCTTAGCAAAGGGCTGCAGCAATTCCACAAAGGACAAGTTGTTGCGATGACAAATATCATCAGCGAGGTTGCTGCTAAGCACGCCTATTAAGGGCGAAAATATATTCCTAATCACATCACGAGCATTATAGTTTTGACCGGTGAGATGTATCATATTTATTTGATTTTAGTTTATTATTGCTAACACCTCCCAAATCGGCCTATCATTTACGGTGTGACCAAGTGTACTTCGAACAGATGATACAAATCGAAGTATCGATACCAATTATTGTGATCAGAAGTTAGCTAACGATTGTTCTTGTTTTTAAAATTTAAGTTAAGTGTTGTTTTATATACGTAATGAACTTACACCATGCGTAAAAATTTAAGTTTTATATCACAAGCCGAGGTAATCTCCTTAATTTACAAAATGTTTATTTAATTTGAAAGGAATCAGTTGAACGTGTTAATTGCTCCAGAACACGACTGGTTGGTTCTAATTTGATTTATTAATTCGATGAATTTTTATTATTCAGAACCAAAAAAATAGATGCTGTTAAGTAGCAAATTTTAAAATACAACTCTTAACGGAATTTAGTTATACTTTTCAAATTCAATTGGTATAGTATTAGTATTAGAGATGCCAGACATTCACAGCGTTGTATTCCTCGGTCTGACCGTGTGTTGACAGCTAGAATTGGCGGGAAAGCCTTCCATCAGCTGGTGTCATTATTTCTCGACCAAATTAACTTGCTGCTAAAAGAATACTAAAACAAAATTATTTGTACATATTTAGGAAACTAAAAGCTATCAATAGAAGAAGCGTGCTCACTGTGTTTCTTCTACGCATCGAGTATTGTTCGTGGCAATTGTGTCAACAGTTAGTGCAATTTCGACACCGCACATAAAAAAGAAGAGCAAAAAAGCGGGCCGCATAGCGTCACCTTTGTCTACGGAAATCTTAGGCCACTTAGGCGTGTACAGTCAACATGGCCAAGGTGCACATTACCAATGTTGTGGTGCTCGATAACCCGACCAGCTTCTTTAATCCGTTTCAATTTGAGCTGACTTTCGAATGCATCGAGGAGCTGAAGGAGGATCTCGAGTGGAAAATGATCTATGTGGGCTCGGCTGAGTCCGAAGACTATGACCAAGTGCTAGACACTATCTACGTTGGCCCAGTCCCTGAAGGCCGTCACATATTTGTCTTCCAGGCCGACCCACCAGATGTTAGCAAAATTCCCGAACCGGATGCTGTCGGTGTCACCATTGTCCTGTTAACCTGCTCGTATCGTGGCCAGGAATTTGTCCGGGTCGGCTACTATGTTAGTAACGACTATGCCGACCAGGAGATGCGTGAAAATCCGCCACCCAAGCCACTCTTCGACAAACTGACGCGCAACATTTTGGCCAGCAAGCCGCGTGTCACACGCTTTAAAATCAACTGGGACGATGGACACAGCACCAGCAACGGCCTCCCCTTTAATGGGCACGAGAACGGTCACGATGTGGAGGCAATGCACGACGAGGGACAGTCAACTTCATCGGTGTCGGCGTCCGTTCACCATGAAGCGGCCATGGATGATAACAGTCTGGCCATGCCCATGGAGAACGGAGTCAAGGCGCTAAACGAGAACTCAAATTCGCTTGCCATGGAGTGTTGAGGCTGCGCCGGCGGCAGTTGTTCACCTGCATCAACTACACACATACACACACACACATCCCCAAGCAACAAACTCAAAAATACACGCACATTGGTGCGCAGACTAGTATGCCCCTCCCGCTCCCATGCAAAGCTCCTGGTCCCGTTAATTAAGTTATGTAATTTAAACCGTATCACAGTTAATTAAATGAACTAAATTTATCATCAAATTGTCTGTTTTTATTTGGTTCGGCATTTTGCCGCTGACTCGATTCCACCTGCAAGTGATTCGATAACTGTTGTCGAACTATCGCAAGCAAATAGCATGCTACTTTTGCGATAACAGATTCAAATCAAGGGAGAAGTGACAACAATATTACAAATAATGGTGTAACAATCTGAGAAATGTTAAATTAATTACGAAAATAGATTTTACAATAAATTTTTACTTATCAGGCTGATCCACAAATTATCCAGTAAAATATAATTGTAGACAGTGCCTTGGGTTTCTATTCAATAATCGTGAAAAAAACTACAAAAAATTCAAATTTTTTGTGCTGCGGTTTTCACCAAAGAGAACCAACATTTTCAATCCTTCCGAAGAGAACTCTCGAAATTTTTCGTATTTCACTTTCGGCAAGATGTCCACTACCATAGAAGTCAAGAAGTATATGAGTACAATAACCAGCCAGACGACAGAAAGCCGATTGCGCTCGATCTACAGCAATAGTAAGGGACGAAAGAGCCTCAGGTGAGCTTAGCGTGGAAATATCTTAAGTATCGACTCCTTCTCATATATTGGAAGCTTCCCCTTTTCTTAGCGGCCACAACTTTAAACTCGAAACCAGTTTGGGGGAACCAAATCCTAATCAACTACGCAATGTTACACAATTTGGTAAACAAAATCAGTCATCCAGATCTGAACTAAAGTCGAAGTCGACTATAGAAGTGGATTCGATAGGATCTACAATCGGCCTGACCTGCTCAAATCTGCCGCTTGTGCGACCTTGCGATTGCCTCGAAGAGGAGATGCATTCTCAAACGTTGGCACAGGATTTTGCTCGATATCTGAAGGCGTTCGCTCTAATCTATGTACTGCCCGAAGAGGAATGGACGGCCGATAATATTGACAAACTGCTGTCGGAGGATGAAGACATATTTCAAATCAGTTCCGAGCTTGATCAAATGGAGGACACAGCACCGGTCTTCAACAATTATAATTCCATTGAACAGCTTATTAAACGCAATTTCAAGCTGGAGGGACACAGGTTTACGCTGGAGCTAAAGCCGCCATATCTTGGGGATAATCGGAAAGCGGCGGAGAAACATCCGCCGCATATTATGCGTAATCTCAGGACGGTGTTGTCGGGTTTCTTTCGCAAGGCTCACTACTGCTTGTTGCTTTACAAGCCCGGCTACCTTCTCATCTGGCGCCGACACAGTGTCTACTTCATTATGGACGTAAAGGGTCGACGTCGCGAGGATTTGGTTAGCGATAGGAATGGAATGGCCATGCTTGTTTGCCTGCAAACCATAGACAATGTGGTTCATCTGATTAACAATCTGAGTGGTCTCAATGCAGAGGATAGGTTTTTACTACGGGAACTGTGCGTAGTGCGTCTAGTTACGCCCGACGGGCAGGTCTTTATGCGCGAAACAACCGAACGTCCTCCCAACTATCGGGTGGTCAGTGAAAACTATGCCTATCTCAAGAGCAGTCTACATCTCTCGCTCAATCCCGACGTGACGCTGCACAACTGCAGCAGTATTATTGTGGCCGTGGCTGCCATATTGGCGTCAAAAATCGATCATCCCGCCTCGTGGAATGTGCACATGTTCGATCACCTTATCTGTTACGGTGTCGAACTATGTCGCAGTTGCTGGGGCGATAAGATTCAAAAGAGACGGGTCATAGACTTGGACACATTTCCCACACAGCTCCGGCTCGGACAATTTGTCGTGGAACTGAAACTGTCCACAAAAGTTAGCAGAGGCATTTGGCGCTGTGGTATCTGTCATCAGGTGCGAACTAAACTTACAGTTTCTTCCTCGTTTAACTAATCCCCAATCTCCTTGTAGAACAACGATTTCGAGCATGAATTGCGAAAGACTCTAAAGATCTTTGGCAACGCTGTGTTCCAGATCAACAATCAAATGTACGCCCTGTGGTTCAAGGACAACTTCTACTACCTTCTCGATCCGTACCGCCACAGACTGGTAGGTCCTGAAGTTAAGGAGGACAATGATTTGAAAGCCAAATGGGCTACGGTGCGCATGTTTCGCGATCTGCTGAGCATGCTCAGCGTATTCCATCAGCTGCTTAGGGAGTCCAATCCGCAATCCTTGTTCTTCATTCATGTAGTGCACATAAGAAACATGGCTGAGTGTCCGCCAGGCTATGCCCTCAAGCCGGTGCCCTCGGACACAGATTGTGATGTTAAATCGATAAACGAGACCATCAAGTTTCCTGAAGAGCTAAGCCACTGTTCCAAAGAGCTAGACACTATCAGCGACTATGAGCCGGATATAGATACAAAGAGTATCTCCGAAGAGGCAAGAGATAAATCCGAAAACGGTAGCTCTAAAGACCTAATTTCTGAAATTGTGAATCAAAGTGATATCTTAAGTTCTTCTCTGCGAAAGTATAAGACTCCAGCCCTGCCATCATTGAAGTTTCCACATAGTGTGACTGATATCTCATTTCGTTCGGTTATCTCTAAAGATATTGAAAATAATTTAAGACGCAACGATAATCGCGTCAATTCTCGCCCAAATAGTCCAAATAATATGCGCCCTCCTCTTCCGCCAATCAAGCCAAAAACTACTTTAAATAATAATCAACGAGTATCCAATAATCAACGAGCCCCTTTGACAAAGAGGACTAGAACTCCCTTAGGAAATGAGGGTCGACCCATAACCCCAGAAAGCAAGGGAAAACTCGCAACTAAAAATCCTTTTCCTACCGCTTCAACGGCAAGAAAATTAAATGAACCACTCAATGCTTCACTTCAATCCACCAAGCAGACAATCCCCACCATAAAAATTAATACGGATAGCCATACATCTTTTGTGTATCCCGTAAATCCTGCAAATTCCATAAATCCGTCGAAAAAAACCAGTCCAAGGAACGACAACCGAATGCAGATGAACGTCTTAGAGCCAGAATGTCACTTGTTTGCAAAAATATTTAATGAAACCGTTAGGGATCAGGAAAAAACAGAAAGGAAACAAAAGTACTTAAATGTACCACCGAGTGCAAAGAACACGGAAAGTGCGCCTTGCACGGCATCGCGTAACCTAAGTAAATTTCAAATGGGCAGCATGAAGGACGCCAGCTCCGACAGAAGCGATAAATGTGAATTAGCTGAGAAATTAAATTCTGATCTTAGTCCCTTTAAGCAGACAAGCTATCAATCGGCCATTGAGACTACGGAAGAGGCAAGTGATAAAGTATACGATCCTCTACAATATCCAGTCTATCTCAAGGAACCACAATATATGGCGGTTGTTGGCTCCGAAAGCGGAACCATGGAGAGCCTGAATCGTCTGTTAGACACGGCCTTCACGTTGACCAACAGGGCTCTGGCAATGACACCGTGGGGCAACTATGTCGTTTTTAAGCAAACTGTCTGCAAGGCACGTAATCACTATGTGTATTATCTTTTTAATGGGTGCACCTGCAACATCGATCGGTTTAGGCATCTGGATCTGAATTACGGCACCGCCGGCTTTTTGCCATTTACCACGCAGGAGAAGGTGGTCTGCTACATGATTGATGCGCGTGAGACACGATCATCCGAAATGCTGGAGTCACACATGGAAGCACCGTGTCTGCGGGTTGGCGAAATTCTCGGACGTAGCGCGTGAGATAATATGATTTTAAACACACACATTGTGCCACATTGCGGTCTGTGGAAACATTCGAGGAAAACTTACATATGTGTATGCTGAATCCGCGTGTATTTCAAATAAACAGAACATAGAAAGGAAATGCTGTATAAGCTCTATGAAAGAACCCTTTTTTCGGGGTGCTGGTTGGTGTTAGTTATGATATAATTTGTAGTATCTCTCCATTTAAAGATGGTGGTTCAAGAACAGGTCAACTTCGTACTTTTGAAATAAGTTTACACCTTTCGAAGTCTTGCTGAAATCAAAGATATCTGTATGAAAAATTATTCCGATAAAATTGGAAAAAGGTATCTGTACAAGATAACAATGGAACTAAAAGATAATGTACCATATCAGTAAAAAGATACACTCACACATGCAAAGTTTGAAATGATCACATGAAAAGGAAAAGTACATACTGAACAGTATCAAGTTTCCGAAACTCTGAAGCAATAATACTGACATAGAACTCACAATAAAATAGACCGTATTTGACTTTTTGCTTTTTGTTTTTATTAATATTACTGCTAATTCGTATGAGTCGTTAAATGTAAACTTAATATGGAGTACATTTACATAATGTAGAGAAGTTTTTTTTTGATTTACATATTTTTTTTTGTTGTTTTTTTTTTCTTTTTGCATGCGACGCATCTTACGATAGCTAAACATCCAACTAGTGTGTAAATATATAGTGTATATATTATTATTATTATTATTATTATTATTATTGAGTGTATGTAGAAGTATTCACTTTAAATTTGTAATTTGTTTTCGTTTTGCAGCGTAATGTGCGCTTTCGAGTAGAACGAACCTTATAGATAGAGAGTACTAGAGCGGACAAGTTACGGGAACAGTGGGAATGAATGTTCCATTGTTTTGAATAGTTATTAGGATGCAAGCTGTTTGCAGTTGTGCCTTGTGAAGGCTGCTTGAGTGGTGGGAAGGTGGGTGAGGGGGGGAGTTGTGTTTTAAAAGCGCACATGCTCCGCGTCATAGCCGCGGTCAGCAGGTTCTACAGATATACCATTCTTCTTTTGTTTCATATTCTCGATTCACGATTCTCAAATGTTTTGCTTTAAGGCACTGAAGCATTGAATTTTGTGCATATCAAAAAGTAAGTACGATAAATGGAATAACGATTCTGAGTTATTCCAATGCGAACTACAAAATTATATAATGCGCTTCTTTAGAAAACATTATTCTCTTCGATATCTTAGCAAATTTCATTATATAAAAAATATCCCTGACTATTTTGCGTTACACATATATATATATATATATTCCATTATTTTGTCCTATTTTTTACTGCCTGAGGCCAATTCTATTATTTTATTCTCCTTGTATGTTTTGTTTTTCGGGGTTTCTTTTCTTTTTTTTTGTGGTTGGGTGCGTGTTGCGATTAAGCTCTTAAGATTGGAAACTACTTAAAACCTAAGCTTAATGTACAATTACGGCATTTTTAAATATATTACAAAGGCAGCTTAAGAATTAAACAAACTAAACTAAAGATACAAGTTGCAAATTAGGAAATGCATCGAAACGGACAGATAAGATTGATTGCCCCTAACCCTTAAGGTGAACATGCAGGCTAAAGGTCAAGGCCCAACGTTGCGATACGTTATACACAAACATAGGAGACCATCGGACATGAACATATACATATATAAATATATATATATATATAGTATATATGATCTACGACACAGATAATACCATACAGTTATTTTTGTTGTTGATTTTTGTTTTGAGTATATAGAGATAGTTGTTTTCGGTTAATTGTTGTAGGAGAGTTGGTTGCTTTCACATAGGGGCTAAGCGGTACTAGGTTAGACCATATTGACGGCGCCATCAGCCTCGAATGTCGGTATGGATATAATATCGCTGCTTCGTATGGCCCCCGCATGGGGCAACACTAAGGCGGGCCGTGCCGACTTCGGCATGGTCTCGCCCGCTGCTTCCTCCTCCTCGCTGGAATCACTTGAATCCGGTTCGCTGGAACTGTTGTTTGCATTCTGCTGCTTTTTTGTATGTTTGAGTGCCTCCGGAACATCCGTATTACTCTCCAGCGTCGAGTGCTGGCTCGACGGCGAGTGACTGTACTCCGAGGTGTTCTCCTCGTCCGATACAATGACCACATTGCGTTTGTGTATGGCAATTTTTTGGGACAGTGGCGCCTTGTAGCTACGTCTTGGCCGCATGCCACGTCCAATGGGTTGTCGACCAATGCTGCAAGGAATAAAAATCATTTAGAGCAGGTAAAGATGGGAGCCTGTTTCAGTTACCTTCTCCTGCGCAACGCATAATTACGGTCAGTATCCTCGCCCTCCTCATCAGACCAACTGTCCTCGCCCAAATGCTCATGCGAGGAATCACCATTCGCGTTGTTTGCCGTTGAACTATTCGCTGTATTCTCCACCTGCTGCTGTTGCCTGGTCTGCCGTCTGCTCTGCGTGCTGTTGCAGCGACTCAGGCAGGGACTGCTGTTCACACCGACATCACGCAGGTCCGGCGACGCCGTGACGTGTGCGCTACCACCGCCAACGCTGGCGCTGCCACTACCATGTCCACCGTTACCATTCTCCGTGGTATTCGATTGTATGGACAGTCGATTCTCATTGATGAATTCGATGACTTTGCGTCCCAAACGCTCGAGATTTTCATTGTCGCTGCAGCAGTCGGTTATGTCCAGGCGCTCATTGCTGTTCATCACATCGTCAATGAGCTGATCCGGGCTAGAGCAAGCATCCTGATAGGTCAGCTCACTATTGCTCAGCGAATTCCCATTTGACGGACTAGCGACATTGGCTGCTGAGTTAACGCTAGCTGGATTGCTGGCCTGCACCTTGGTCTGAGCCATGACCGCTGCCATTTGCTGCACACGTTGTAGCTGCAACGGCAGCTGGCGATGATTGGGTGGCGGCACATCCACGTTTGGATGCTCGGCGCTGGGACTGATGTCCGTTTCGCTGACATCCATGGCATCGGTTTGAGTTTGTTGCTCGACCAGCTGCACCTTACGATTCTCCGGTTCACTCTGGTAACGACGATCCCGTGTCGGACTGTATTTGGGCGGCGTGGCAAAGGAGCCCGAGCCGTTGCGTCGATGACGCATAGTCTTCTTATTCTTGCTGGACATACTGTTACCAATGAGAAATCCGCTGCCAACAGCACAGTAGGATTTAGGCTGACAATTGCCATCCAGTTGTGCGTACAGCACGCACTTCACCGGACTCTGCAAGAGCAATCGATATTAGCCATGTTCGATGGTGAGGTTATGGAGTCTACTCACCTCTGGCGTTGTCTCTGGATCCGGCGTTGAGGACTGCTGTTGTTGAATTGCCTGAGCTGGCGGCGCATTCAGTCGACGTCGATAATGCTGCATTTTCCTGATTGTGTTGCCAAATCTCCTTGTCGGCTTGTAGCCGGTGCCGGGTAACTTGCGCTCCCGTCTGAGAGATGAGAAATACATTAGCTTTAAAGATTTACTAATAGGAATTCCGCAACTTACTCTGCAATTTCCTTCTCCTTCTCTTGCAGCTGAGTCATGCACTCACTGAGCTCAATAAACAATTGATTTGTCTTCTGCAGCTTGTCCTCGTAGACCATGCGAATATCCTGCGCATGACGCCATTCGGCGGTGCGTCGCTTGATCAGATCCTGTTCGTACTTGTGTATACTCGTGCCGTTCTGTGTAATCTCCTTAAGGTGACAGCGCACCTCTTCCTTCCAAGACTTTTGTGTCTCAAAATATTGCTTTTCCGTTTTCCGCAACAATTCTGGCCCAGCAATGTCCAGGTGACTGAGTATTTGCCGGAACGAGGGACGATTACGTGGCTTGCTCTTCCAGCACAGCTTAACGAGCAGCTTGAATCCCTCTGGGCAAGTGCTGGGCACCAGCAGCTTGAGCGAATTATTGCCCACGCCCCAAATGATGGCCGATGAGTCAACATCTTTGTAGGGTATTTCACAGGTGAGCATTTCCCAGAGTACCACCCCGTATGACCAAATGTCAACCTTCTCGGAGCACGGCTCGTTGCGTATAACCTCTGGTGCCATCCAGGCAACAGTTCCCGCAAAGCTCATCTTAGTGCTAATCTCATTCCACTCGCGACTGGTGCCAAAGTCGCTAATCTTAACCACTTCGTTTGTACTAATCAGTATACTGTAGAAAACGGAAGTAGAGAATTTATATATTTTATTGCCAGTTCCGTTTCTGTTATTGCTGCACTTACTTGGGACTCTTCAGATCTCTGTGTATGATCTTGTGTGAATGCAAATATTGCATACCCAGCGCTATTTGTTTGGACCACGAGACCAAACGGGACGGCAACATGACCTGCTCCTCCTTCAGTATATTCTGCAACGGGCCATACGGGCAGAACTCCATGATGATGCAAAAGACGGGCGATTGTGTGCAAACCCCTCTGCGAATAGAAAATTTTCGGTTTATCTTGGGTTTTTTTCGTGTGCGCGTCAGTAACTTCCTGTACTCACTTGAATTTGATAATGTTCTCATGATCGAGCTTACGCAGATGCTTGATGTCCGTCTCTTTCAGTTCTTTGACTTTCTTCACTGCAACAGTCTCGTTCTTTAGCTTTCCACTGAAGACAGCACCTTGGGCACCGCTGCCCAACCATTCGAGATCCGTTATGGACTCGAAAGGTTTTTCCCAGTCTTCGCTGCGTTGATTCTTAACCTCGATAACTCCGGCCTTGCCGATGAATGATAGCACGGGTTTCATGCAGCCCAACAGACCATACATCCAGCCAATTGGCTTGTCCGGATGCCCAAAGGCACTGGCCAGCCCGCCACCGGCGTGAGGTGGCCAGCGTTGCTGGCATGTGTTCTCCGCACTGCTGTCCGTTATCTCCGCATAGTTGTTGTGATGCGATGGTGCTGTGGAATCGATGTCGGCTGATTTGAACGGAAGATCTGTTGTGGCAAGTCCTAGATGTCCGAACTCATCCTGCAGACAGGCCATACTATAGAAAACAAACGGGTGAATAATCGTTAATAATATATAATAAATTGAAGTTTCAATTCCCCACCTAAAACTTTTGTTTAAAGATCCAATGTCTTAACCAACTTCAAACCATTTATATGAGATTTTAGCTTAGAAGCAATGAGGGCAATAGATCCCCATCCCCACATGACCTTTCTCTTTTGTTCTATTTTAAAAGAATATTAGACATAATTAATTTCTAATATTTATTCAAGTTTATTAATAGGTTTTAAAACCGGTTCAAGACTCCAATCACCCTGGGGCTATTTCATAAGCTTAAAGTCGCAATAAATGACAATTTACCGTTATTGTAAATCAATTCCTCATTATAATCAAAATGATTCGACTGTTTCTATATTTAAACATCGGAGATAATGTTTAGATAAATACATACGTACACAATGCACATGTACACGTGCATATTTATTTATTCTAGTCAGGAACAACAGCAACAAAAACAACAACTAGAAAAACCAAAGTAAATAAATATTCAAAGAGAGTTGAAGAAGAGTCTGATCAAGTTTTTAGTTTGTTTTTGCAAAAACAACACCTATAGGCGCACAAACACGCACAGCAAGTTGTTTATGTACTCAATTGTTGTGCGAACGCAAGTGTGTCTGTGTGTAAGTAAACGTACACTCACACAACCAAAGCAACCTCCCGATTTCGAGCTTGTGCTGTGCTTGGAATTTGTATTTCTTGTTGTTGTTGTTTGTGTTTTTTTTTTGCATGCGATAAGATAAATAACGACCATTGACAATGAGTGAGAAAGAGAGAGAGAGAGAGAGAGAGAAAGATAGAGGGGAGAGAGAGAATGAGTATCGTTTAGGCATGAATAGAGAGCCCTAACAGCCGGCGGCGCAGCTTTTTGTGTTCGGGTGGAAAACATTTATCACAACAATAACAACCACAACAACAACAAAAGCTAGGCGTAGAAAGTCTGACAGCCTGTCAAGTCGATTCGACGTGCGCGAACAGGCAAAATCACCTGTTGGCAAAATCAGCTCTGTGCAGATTTTGTTCCCAGCGCATGTAAGTAGCGTCATCTCGCTCGCACCTCTCTAGCACATGGGGGCGCTGTGAACTTCACAGCGACGTCAACGTCAACGGCGACGCTGACGCCGACGCATCAGCAGTCGTGTCTGGGGCAGAACTAATGTCAAAAACCTTTTAATAATGAAATTTCGAGTCATTAATTAAATTGCAACAGCAGCAGCACGTTTTGACCTCTAGTTTTTGTTGTTGTTGCAGATGACGCGCAGTTCATAGAACGCGGAAATTTGGCTAGTTGTGTGCAGTTTTAATTATTTTCTGCAAGTGCAACACTTAACGTAGATTTTGCGTAGTGACTCAGAGAGTGTTGTCGAGAGCCCCCAAAAATGTGGATGCCATGCTGGCAGAAGATCGGCTGCGTAAACAAAAATGCAAGCACGGAAAACATCTGGCAACCCCTACACCCACTGTAATCGATATCCTTTAACGGGCACGATATCCTCCCACTGCTCCCCCATTCGATAAATAATCTCTTTATTTACCTCTTCTCGTTTGTGACTATTTTGTCCGGTGGATCGGTTCTCCCAAAGATCGGAATTGAATAAACCATTTCGATGTTGTTTTCTCGCCCCTTGTGTGCTAATTTTCACGGTTAATTGTGTTGTTTGTTTTTGCAATTAGTTATGTTGTTCCTACCGCACTTTTGCTCTTCTTTGCGTTATATCGTTGTTGATATTGCTGTTGTTGTATACAAACTCATTCATTAAAACGACGACGACACGTTGCTGCATTAATGCAAATTTTTACACTCGCTTCCCTTGCGGTCGCCGACAGACGTTTTTTACGCACTGTATAAACCCAACGACAATAACAACAACTTTTGATTAAAACAAAATCGTTCGTTCGCTTCGTGCCAAGCACAGCCATCCACCGAGCGCCGCAGCAAACCAACCAAACAACGGCGGCTACAACAACAACAAGGCAACGTTTTTGGCGTTTTTGTCGTCAGAAAAAAAAATGACGTCAAGGTAAAGTGCTCTTGTTGTTGTTGTTGTTGTTATTGTTGTCACTGCTGCTGCTTCTGCTGCGATAATTACAAGACCAAGAAGCGTCTGCGTAACACTTTCGTTTTATGCGTTGGTGTTGGTGTTTACGCTGGGTGTGTGCGCGTAGATGTATGTAATAATTTTAAAGCATTTTTGCACAAAATGTACAAAAACTGCGCCACACACACACGCACACAGTCAAATGTTAAACTGATTTGGCGATAAGCAGCGTTATTTTTATTGTCTGCTCTCACACACACACACACACACACTGACACATTCGGAGACACTTTAAAGCAGGCTCACGGTTTGATTGACACGCTCTCGCGCCACGACAACCATTGACAACGATTGATTTTCGCAGACTAAATTGCGAGCGTGAGCGCCGGAGCGAGGCCCCCCTCGAGAATCGAATGCTCGTTTTGCATTATCAGCGCAGCTTTGCGAGCTCTCATTGTCTCTCGGTCCTCTCTCTCTCGCTCGCTCGCTCACTCTCTCTCTATGCGTCGTTCATTGTTATCAAGTTTTATTGTAGTTGTTGCTGTTGTTGCCAGACTGACCAACTTTGGAAGTGCTTGCATTGGGCTGCGTGCGGCTGCTCCGCCTCATCTTAGAAACCAGTTTGCGACACTGGCAGGTGTGCAAATGTGTGTGTTGATTTGTGTAAGCTGGCATGTGTGTGTGTGTGTGTGTGTGCTGCTCTTAGAGGTGGCCTGACAAGGAAGTTTTCAATACCCCACATTTGTTTATCATTTCACCACACTCGCACACTGCACAAGTTCAATTTTTTTTATCGAACGAAGCGTTTGCGAATATTCCAAGCAGGGGGTCCCCATATCGCCGTTCGCTTTTGTGATTGCTGAAGTTCTTTTAAGCGGTATTTCACCCCCAATTTTAACCTCCTAGCGTACATGACCTTCGCCAACTAACTATTTTCGCCAAAAAGTACATTAGTATGTAAATACGTGTGGGGTGGTTTGATCTCTTTACTTACCTTCTACGCAAGTTATCGGTTTGGTCCAGCGATAAATTTGGACTGCTGCCATGATGTCTGCGCCTGCTGTAGTGCAGTTGTTGTTGCTGCTGCCTGGAGGCGGCGACATTGACCAAATCATCGCGACTTTTGCTTAGACTGTCGCTAAATGGTTGCATTGTCCGTTGGTTTTTTTTGGATTTTAATTGCTGACGCCCCTACGACATGCTGGGCGTGACGGTGCTGGTAACGGTATGTGCCTGGCTGTGGAGGAACGCGTGTTTGAAATCAAATCACAATTAATGAGTGCAAAGTACAAGTGAAAACTATTAACACGCACGCACACGCACACGTGCACACATACAATCACACTGACGCTCATGCGGCTCTTTATCAATGAAACAACGCAAAATCAATAAGCCAACGACGTCAAACGCCAACTCGCAGGATGCGCGCACAAGAACGAACACGTACATACTCACACATCTACACAGATATAAATTTGTGTAATTTGTATGCGTGTGTGTGAGGGGGATGCAGACACGTTCAGTCGCTTTGGCGTCAGCTCCCTCACACATAAACGCCAAATGGGAAAAGCGCGAAACGGCAAAAATTACAACAGTCGATGGCGGCGACCCACGCAAAACGTTAACGCATTCAATACGAGAGAGAGAGAGAGAGAAAGACACAAGGAGAGCAAAACGTTAAGACACCGCGGAAGCGCGTGATAAACCATAAGAAGAAGACGCGGCGGCAGACTTTCAAGCTTTTCCATTTCAAGTGCAGCGCATACATAATGCATGCACATGCATACATACATATGTGTGTATGTAATTACGTATGTACACTTTATCAATTACCGCACTTTTCACTTTCAAATGCAGCGGCGTATTTTTAAATGGCAAATTACACAAAAGAACAAACACACACGCACTACACATACACATATATGTATATGTTGGTAAGCTGCTATAAATGTATTTTCGTATTTCACTTCTTCTGCTTCTGTTTCTGCTTCGCCTCTTGGTTTTTATTTGGTGCTGTGCTTTTAACTTGGCTCAACATCGGCTCAAGCTAGAACATAACAACAACAAGCCACTACAATGAAATTTTGCTACACACACCAACGCCATGCGCACACACGTACACACACACACACACACACACACAGTGGAAACCTTACAGCGCGCAGCTTATACTTTTGTGCTGTTGCTGCTGCTTCTTCTTCTTCGTCGTCGTCGTCGTCGACATTCGCTTCGTTTGAAGAAAATCAATAAATTTTTATTTGCACTTTTCACTGCAGTCGTTTTGCACACTTTTTATGCCGTTTAGCATGCGTAATTTATTTTCCATGCATTCACTTACATTTATTGTGTATTTTGCGACACTTTATAATTAATTGAAAACAACAAAATTTAACAAATACAAAGACTGGTTTGCCTTTTGTGAGTTGCGCTTTAGATAACGTTCCGACCGACCAACCGTCCGCACCAAAGGTAGATACAAATCAACTAACACAAAAAAAAAAAACTGGCGCACGCTCAGCCTGGCTGGCCGAGAGCATCAGCAATTGGTATGTACCAACAGAGCCAACGCAGAGCTCAAGCGGGCCAATTTCCTCCCTCAAAACCAGTTTGGAGCGCAGGTTGAACTGCGCATGTGCTTGTGTGCGCGTGTGTGCGCGTGTGTGTGTGTGCAAGAGAGTGGGAGAGCAACGCAACTGAAACTGAGAGCGGTTCCATGGCCAGTGAGAAGGAGAGAGAGAGAGCGAAAGACCACCAACACTTGCAAGCCGATCTTGTTGTTGTTGTTGCTGAAGTTGGTGGCCGACGCCAAAGCATGCACGATCATGTAGCACCTGAGCCAAAGCTCTGTCGGTTACAAAAGCTTGACAACTTTTTACACAGTGACTTCTGTGAACGTGATCACTGGTGATTTTATACTTTTAATTAAAGTTCTAGAAAGGGAAGGAAGAGTTGTAGATGTAGGTAAAGAATGTAATCTGTTTAAAAAAACCTATTCTTTTTATCAGTCAATAATTATTAACTTTAAAATTTTAGTTAATTATATTTAACTTTTATAGATGTATGCATCCCTAAACGAATACGAAGTATTGTACTAGCTCACCTACAAACATTGCCAATCAGAATCCAAAACAAAGATAAATAACTGGTTTCTTGAATGAAAACATAGTAAGGAATTAATCTAAGGCACTTAAATGGTCATTGCAATTACAATTATCATCAAGAAGTAGTGGACTAACATCTTAAATTATAGTAGTCGGTGATCAAAGCATACATATGCACATGTTTTTGTGCGAACCTTAAATTTTTTAACGCGATTGAAGCGAACCTTGTTCGTTATAAAACGAAACTGGTTCTCAGAGTCAAATGCAGGACAAAATATGATTAAGAAAAAACAATAATCGGGTGTTAAAAACATCTCAGAGATATTTCTGTACAGAACTTGACCTACTTCGATAGAAAAATTTTAATTTTCGTAATGTTTTTAAACTAAAAGGGAGAAAAGTTCTTATGCAAATCTTATCTTACCTATGTTACCCAAATTAACATTTGTTTTGGATTGTCTTTCCTTCTATAGCGAGTTCTTCTCAACAACTAACAATCTTTATTGATTAATTCAGCTTTTATGCGAATTCTACGAATTCGATTTTCCACAAGTCCACATGACTTAAATATAGATTAAATGTATGCTTTCTGTCGTCTTTCCCACGTCTGCCCCCAACAAGTTGAGCGATTAGAATCACCCGCGTTCATCGCGCAAATATTGCAACTTGTGACTTCGCTTCGGCTGATAAGAGACGCCAACAAGTTGTTATACAACAACAACAAGTTTGGTTGACGATCGCTCGCCTATTTAACGACATGTTTTCCGAACAGGTAGAAATGCAGACTGCAGTAAAAAAAAAAAAAAAAAATGCAGCAGGTAGCATAATTTCTATGTAAACAACGATGACTCATTGCAGACGAGACGACGCACAGAGAACTCTGCCAGACCCGAATCCGAGCACATAACATATTTATGTGACAGCGCTACGATCGCACCATCGATGGTTCCATCTCATTCGCTCATTTCTACCATGCCAAGAGTTGCCCCTTCTGTTTTCAAAGCCTGTAGACGGTACGTTTTCTTGTTTGTTCACTAACAACAGCAACAGCAACAACAACAAGAAGAAGACCAAGGTACGCCGACCAGAAGAGGCCCGGTAAATTAATATGCCCAATACGTGCGTTTTCTTTTGGTCCATTGCGCATGACTCAATAGTCAAGAATTTGTAGACGGACAGGGTCCGCTCGGGTCCGAACCATTGGTAAACAAAGGAAAAGGTAGAAAAGGATTTGGTTTCACGCCGATTACAGGTAGAACAAGTTGATTTGTACAAAACGATATGTTAGAGGGTAGTTCGTTCAGTTTGAGATAACAATAATAGGTAGGGAGCTGTTAATGATGGCGATCGTTTTCAGATTACGCGTATGATATTCTTCTGGGAATTAATAGATTGATTAGGGCATTCAACTTGTGTGTAGCGAACGGAACACATCTTTGATTCTCCCTTAGACAAATATATAAATAGAAATGTAAACAAGTAAGGAAAGCTACAGTCGAGCAAGCCTGACAGTAATATACCCTTCCCTCTGCAGCGATGCTCACATTATACTATGAATAACGTTTACTTGAAAACCTTCTCTGTAATTTGTCTAATCGCTTTAGAGAAGAGGTTCGTCAATGTGTATACCAAAGCACGCAGGTGGGCGTGTCTTTATGTACAATTTTATGTCTATTAGTCTGATTTGTGAGTTCAAACGGACAGCCAGACGGACGACCAGACAGACGGACAGTCAGACAGACGGACAGCCAGACAGACGGACAGCCAGACAGACGGACAGCCAGACAGACGGACAGCCAGACAGACGGACAGCCAGCCAGACGGACAGCCAGACAAACGGACGACCAGACAAACGGACGACCAGACAGACGGACAGCCAGACAGACGGACAGCCAGCCAGACAGACGGACAGCCAGACAGACGGACAGCCAGACAGACGGACAGCAAGACAGACGGACAGCCAGACAGACGGACAGCCAGACAGACGGACAGCCAGACAGACGGACAGCCAGACAGACGGACAGCCAGACAGACGGACAGCCAGACAGACGGACAGCCAGACAGACGGACAGCCAGACAGACGGACAGCCAGACAGACGGACAGCCAGACAGACGGACAGCCAGACAGACGGACAGCCAGACAGACGGACAGCCAGACAGACGGACAGCCAGACAGACGGACAGCCAGACAGACGGACAAAGACGGACAGCCAGACAGACGGACAGCCAGACAGACGGACAGCCAGACAGACGGACAGCCAGACAGACGGACAGCCAGACCGACGGACAGCCAGACAGACGGACAGCCAGACAGACGGACAGCCAGACAGACGGACAGCCAGACATACATGGCTCAATCGACTCGGCTAGTGATCCTGAGTAAGAATATATACACTTTATGGGGTCGCAGGTGCCTTCATCCTGACTGCTCCGCTATCCATTAGCTCAACCAGCGAAGTGCCTATCGAATGATTTTTATTTTGTAATATGATGAAATAAGTTGTAGAATCAGCGTAATTTCTTTTTATATAGACACACCAAACGCAAAAACGCTTATCACGCAGAACCACGAGCTTTTGTTTAATGTTTTTATTGCCAACTTAAATACAATAATAGTTCGGAATCTTAATTATTATATGTAAATCAACATGTTTAGTTCATTTTGTCTATGTATAACTACTTACATATGTATGTATGTATATCTTAAAAAAAATATGCCTCATGATGGAGCATTATTGTGTTTAAAATAATGAGTTTTAAAATACCAAGTATTTATTCAATGATTCAAACGAATCTGACATGCTGTGTTAATACAAATGTCGGCCCAACAAAATATAGTAGTATATAGATCAGTAATGTTTGCGCTTGGCACAGTTTGATATTGTGTGTGTGTGTGTGGGTGTTTGTTAAGATTTGATTTGTTTTCCCCGTCAAAAGTTTCAAAGATTAAAGCCAAATTAATAATAATTTCATGAATTAGCAGCCACCATTAGTGAAATATTTATGTAAATGTGATGTGAATAGTGTCGAATATATCAGATGGAAGATAGAGCTAAGCGAGGCAGTCGGAACTGAGTGCGAACTGAAAGTAAGAAAGAGTGAATAGAGCTTTCCGAGATGGAAAGATAGGATAGAACTGGAATCAACCACAGGATAATGATGGAGATGAGGTGGAACATATTATGTTCCGATGAATTTATATAAATATATTTTTCTCATTTTCTTGTCCATTCTCAATTTTGATATTACCAAGGGTGGAGGGGAAGGTGGAAGCTCTTTCTCGCTTGAATTTCAGTAGAGCTTTAGGAATATCGTTGATACAATGGTAGCTATGAATAGGCATTTCACAGTTAGAAGCAATGGCGGGGTACAAATCGAATCTATAAAACAGTAGTCACAAAATATACATAGATTAATATAAGATTGTTTGCAAATGCATTCGGGCCAGACACAATTGAGCGTATTACAAAAACAAACCAGGGCTGATTAAAACTCAATTGTGACTAACCGAAATGTTTATATAATAACTTATATAATAATTTTCACAGAAATGTTTTTTGTTTTGTTATGTGTTTTCTTTTTTTAACGCACTTAATGGCGACTTAATAATAATACGGGGCGCTTCAGCAAAGTTGTACACATTATCATCATGAAGTATCAAGTATCGGTTTTATGAAGCAACCCAAAACTAAGACATTTCTTTTTCTCTTTAACCAACTTGCATCTCATTCAACTGAGTTTCTACGCCAATCTCAGCGAATCGAATATACATCTGTATTGTCCTTCTCACACTACGCTTTCTTGGTGGTTGCTTAATTGGCTCGGTTGCGGGGGGATTCAATAGAGTTTACGAGGGTATACATATAGTAAGTTATGCATCTTATTAGTATGTACAGAGAACTACTTAACACGCGATACGAGATTCGGAATGGGTTCTATATATTTCGCATATAGTTTTCGAGTTTTTTTCTTTAAACGATCTTCTATAAGTATTCTCTCTGTTTTTTACAACCCTTTGTCTTTGCAGATCAACACGTAAAGTTTCTTATTTTGTGGAAAGGTAATAACTTGTAAGCCTTGGCTCTTTAAGCTTACGTAGTACACATTTAAATATGTTATATATGTTACGATTTTTCTATTTGAAAATAAATCTTTTTAACCCGTTATAGATCATAGTTAGACATGGAGTTAACATTCTTTCTTTAGATTAGCTCAAATTGAGAGATTCTACAGGTATTGCGAAAAATGTTGTTTCTATTGATGTTTGTTCAGAGTTTAAATAGAAAATATATATGTTATAGTTTTTATAATACATTCTGACTTTTAGATTTATAATGTATTCATTAAGTTTTGGGGCTATTGGAAAAATCTCGCATATAACTTCTCTTAGAATAACTCTGTATTTTACAGTTTATAGCGGCCTCAGGTTCCGATTGATAAGGAATTTGTTTAAATGAGTACTATGTGTTGGTCTGTATTACCCTGTTGGCTGTTTTGTCTTTCTGTCTTACACTCTTGCTCACGCATAGAGCCCTATATAGTGCATTCATTCATTATATAGATTTTCTCAGGTACGCGCGGCATTTCTCTAGTTAACATTCCGAAATGATGACATTTCTAACAGGAACTTAGATCGCGTTTCGAGCTTATCGCTTGTAGTCTAAGCTAACAATACATAGATATATGTATTTATGTATATGTATGTGTATTATATAGTATGCATTTCTTGATGGAAAACCCAATTAGAAACCCAAAGGATCATCGGGTGGTTCGCTTGCCCCCCGCGGCTCGTCGCCTCCAACGCGTGTGTTCGCCTCATTGATGTCGTCGTCCTCGTCATCATCATCATCGTCGCTCGAGTCGGCAAAGTTGCGCATGGTGAGGGCCTGAAAATCATTCAAGGCCTGCTCGAAGAGATCAATGGTGTGTTGATTGGTCTCAATGACCTGTTGCGTGGTGTCCAGCAGGTCCTCGGTTGCGCTAAGCATGAGATCTTGTATGGAATTTGAGTGCGAGGAGGCAAGCGAACGCGGACGGGAAGCAGCTACAACACCCGCACCCATACCCGACGATTGCTGCACTGCATCCGCACCAGCACCAGCACCAGCAGCTGCACCTGTGCCAGCAGCAGTTGCTATTGTGCCAGGCTGTTGTTGTTGTTGTGGATTGGAAGAATAGGTTTGCTCACCGCTCAAATCGTTGGCACTATCGCTGATATTGCTGGCCGCTAGTCCACGCGTCAATTCATCCGCATGCGCCAGCGTTGAGCCAATGATATCGCTAGCGATCCGTATGGCTGCATCCCGTGCAGCTATGGTGGATATGAAGCTCGTTGGGCCACCCGCGGCGGCAGCAGTGGGCGTGGGATTGCTGGGACGGCTAAACACAGTGTCACTGGTCACCTGATTGCCCTCAATACGCAGTCCGGCTACGCCCTTTTTTGGTATGGTAGCCAGATCCCGTTTGACACGACGACAACGGCTTGGTTCGTTCTGACGCTGCTGCACAAGCTGCTCCAAATCCACAATGTAGACGTAGCCGGCAACGAGTATGCTGCACGACTTGTCACCCTTCTTGAATGCCTCTTCAATGTCCTGGCTGGTGCGATCATCGTATTGCCACCAACCTGTTGGGTAAATAGTTCAGAAGGAGGAGGGGATTTCGTTTTTGGCTTCGTTTGGTTAATCTTATTTTGGCTGTTTGTTGCTGCTTTTGCGTTTGCTTGGTTAGGAATGAGTTGGGGGAATAATATTAAGCAAGGAATGGGATGATTAGTGGGTGAGTATAGTGTGTTCTGGTTAATTGCGCTTCAATCCGGCCACGCCCCTTGACGCCTGGCGCCGGTTCCGATGCTTTGCATCGCAATATTTTACGCATTCGTGTGGATCGTGAGCGCGGCGTTTGCGTCATCCGGGCCAGATCAATGATGTACATCTGTCCGCAGATGAGCTGCTTCAATTTACTGGGATCGCTGGCTTGATCGCTTCCAGTGCCGTACTGCATCTCGAAATCAGAGCTGCTGTCACTGGACCAATCCTCAAGATATTCATCATTGTCGAAGCCATAGAAATCACAGTCGAAGAATGCAGTTGGCTCCACATCATCATCATCATCCGTATCCTCAATCCAACAGCTTTCCATATGCTGATTGCTATCATACTGCGGCTTTTTTAGGTTGCCCAGAGGCGAAGTGGTTGGCGTAGCTGCTCCTGCGTTCTGGGCGGGCCGCGTCTGCTTGTATGCTTCGTATGCCTGGAAACCTGTCTCGATGTCTTCGTTCGTGCGCACATCGTAGGCCCACCAGCCGCCTAGGGTTTGTGTGTGTTCTTTGTTTGACTTGGGTTATGGCTCTGGGCATGGGTTATATGACGGGGGGAAGGCACCGCCACCACCAAGCACCGTAAAACATTTGCGTCACACTCACCATTGCGTCCCTCGTAATACCATTGATAGCCATCCTCGGTGGCGCGAGTCGCGCAGATGTCATCGATGCCGTTAACCAGCTGCGGATGATCCAGAAATTCGGCGGGTATCTCACGTCGGCACATGGCACAGCGACGGTTTTTATAGGCAACACCCTGTAAAAGGAAGGAAGGATTAATGTTAAGTGAAAAGCAGGTTGAATGGAGGGAATATCTAAGGCAAAAAGGGAAAAGTTTACCATAGTAGGGACTGAATTTAGTTTTAATATAAAATATCTGGCTCTAATGTATCTATAAGAATAAAAAAGCGTTAATTTTATTCAAATAGATTTTTCCTAAAAAAATTTACTGACAGTCTAAGTGAATTTATCACGAATTCAATAGCAACTTACTTTTTAATTATTCTATAAATAGTTTTCCCCCGCCGAGATGCCTAAGCTGAGCTTGAAAACAATCTCTCACACCCAAAGCTGTCAATGAAAACTGGCTACGGCGCCTACGGAAAAGTAAAAACGAAAAAAAATATGCAAAGGCCAACGACTTGAGTGAAGCGTGCAACTTGATATCGCTGCTATGCGGAAACTAATTGAATTATTCAAGCTGGCGCACGTCCAGTGGGATTATTTTTGTTTTTTTGGGTGTACGCACAAGGGTTAACAACAAGGTGTGGCCGTGAACTTGCTTGCGTGCGCTGCGTTTTGGGCGCACGCGTTATCCAACTGATTGTTAAGAATGGAATAGTCAGACGACACAATGTGAATGCCCAAATCAACTGCAAATGCTTCCGCATTAGCACCTAGTGAGTTGTGGGCCGGAGCAGGTTAGAAGCCACAGCTGATACGCACCTTGACGCACAAGAAGCAAAATATGTGACCACAAGGAAGACGCGCAGGATGTATGCAGGTCTGTAGACAAATGGGACACTCCAGGGCAACAGTGGCAGGGCTGGCGACGGCGGCGGCGGCGGCGACGGCGGTGGGTGCAGGTGCAGGGTCCGTGCTAGACGAACCCTCCGGAGCTGTAAACAAAAGTTTCAGCATTACAAGTCAAAATGTTTACACTAATTTGCTTTAATTGAATTCGATTTCGTCTTACCTGCTGCCATGTTGGAAGTTTTCAGTGAATCACCTGCAGCAGCGGCTGCCGCTGCCGCTGAGGTGGACGGTGAGACGCAGAGATCGATTGATTGTATGGGTGGACGCACAATGCCCACAAACTGTATGTCTTCCTCCTCGTCATCGCTGTCGTCCAGATTCACAATCAGATGCGTGTTGTTGTTACTGGGATCGGAGCTGTTGTTGTTGTTGCTGCCGCTTTCATTGCCGCTTGTTGCACGCTGTTGCGACATGTTTTCTCAAGTTTTGCACAACAGAAACACAAACACACCCGACTTGGCGTTTGCACAACGCGTCAAAATAAAATGTTTTTTTTTCTCTGCTGCTGCTGCTGCTCTCTGTGCCTTCTTGTCGATGCCTATCGAAGTTGAGTTTCGCTTTGAACAAGTTCAAGTGAACAAGTCAATGTGAACGATACTGTTCAAAACAAAAAGTTATCGATAATCCGTTGCACAGCTTATACTTGCAGAAAATAGTAAATACTTTGGTTTATTAGTCAATATTGACAGAATATTTTTAAGAAACCAAAAAATTATAAGCTAACAGTTAAAATAAAATAACTCAAACCGTCAAATACTTAAAGACTAAATCCACCTTATGGGCAGCACTGGCACGGAACATCGAATCGATAGGTTGTTTAAGTGTGGATGTATACCCTGACCAAAGCGCGCAAATTTGAATTTTAACGTAGAGCAGAAGAACTGTTTCCCAAAATATACTTAGGAAACTCAATTATAATTAATTGTATTCAATTAACACTTTGCGTTTATAACAATGATAACGCATGACCACTTTATGTTAAGCGGCTGCACATTAAATTCAACCAAAAGCCAATTAAAATTATGCGCTTCATTGCATGCAACACCTTTTTGTACACAATGCGCACCCAGCAGCAGCAACAACAACAACTACAGCAACCTGCTGCCCCCGCGAGTCAGGCAATTTAACTTCATAAAAATTGACAGCCCTTATAGTATGAGCAAAAAAGTTAAAAAAAAAAAACTGCAGCGTTCGTCACATGGCGTCACGCACATTTTAATATGCAGTCGGCATGTTGGGGGCAAAAAAAGGAATAAATGAAAAACCGAAGGACTCTCTCGCTCGCAGTGCCGTGGACAGTTGTTGTACGCAGCCCTTTTTGAACTCATTACATGGAAATCAATTTTTGGTTTATTTTTGCCGCATGGACGACTGTCGTCCGCAATTGCATGTCATTTTTTGTCAATTACACACGCACACGCATGCAAAGTGACATGCTCAGGCACACACACAGACACACTGCCTCCCAGTGATGACAGTTTAGCGATTAATTGAATGTGTTTTTTGCCTATTTTAGCAGAGCAGTCAGGTTTTTAGTATTGTATTTAGCCTATGCGACTTTATGTGATTAATATTTACCAAAATTTACACGAGTTTAAGCTATTTTTGGGCAAAAAAGAGCGTATAATTTAACCGCCAAAATATATTGTATATTAATTTTTGCATTTTTGAGCCTTTAGCTTTTTAATTTTTTATCTGTTTCTCTCTAAATTTGGCATCACTCTTGGCCTGGTCAATTGCCTAATTGCGCGTCCCCCGGGCAGACAAACGCGTCGAAGTCAACTGCCTGTCGCCTGTCGACGAGTTTTGTAAATTACTCCACGCTCACTATGCTTGTTGCTGTTGTTGTTTTGATTGTTGTTGTTGTCGCTGCTGCTGCTGCTGCTGCCTTCGGGCAGTTTAATGCACGTGCCTCAGTCGCAGTCGCAGTTGTCGTTGTCGTTTAAAAATGTGCTACACACAAAAAGACAAGTCTCGTTCTACGTGTCTGTCGTGATTTTCCAGCACTGTTTAATATGCACCACAAGTTTCGCAACTCACAACACCATTTCATACCATTCCATACCATTCAATTCCATTACGTTCCACCTGAAGTTGTGCTGTATTTTAATTGTTCTCCGGCTTGCAATTGAATTTCATTCAAACGGCAAACAAACCGCAAAGAACAACCAAAAGTAAAGTCATAAAACATCCCACTCCCTCGGTCAGGCGCATACCTAACCTCAATCGCACACCTAACCTCAATCTCTATGTAATTATCAGAAGAGCGAAACCGTTTATGGCCACAGTTGCCTCAAGATTATTAACACAAAGTGCGCCATCAAGTCATAAGCATAAAAATATTACAACTCACACTACATTTTGCGCCAATTCCGGCGCATTTTTTACCCCTAAAAAGAAGCAGCGAAAGATAGAAAAAAAAACCCACCGTCTTTTGTCTACTTGTGCACCCTCTTTCGCTGGCTGCGAGTAATAAGCTACTTTTGCATTGCTCTTTATTTTATCATTTGACTTTCACCATCCGCATTTTATTAGGTTTTTTGTGGCTGCTCATCGTCTCATCTTCTTGGTCGTCGTGCGGCCTGTGCAAATCCCTTTAATCAACGAAAATTGGCTGTTCACACATGTGATCCTGCCCCGGGCTTATTACGCAGCTTCCTCGAGGCTCATGTAAGCTCTAATAAATTTACGAGCACTGAAGAGAAAAAACAACAAAATACCGAAATTTGCACAATTTCCTATTAAAATGTTGATTTTTATATCGTTTTCTTATGTGTTGGTGCTAAATTAGTTGCGAAAATGATGTGTTGCTTATTAAATGCCGGAAGTGTGAACAGGAAAGCGGGACTTTTAAAAGCTACATATATATTATATATACATATATTTTCTATTGAAATTTTAGATATTTCATTTAATTTCTTTTAGCTTTCAAAAATTCTTTAAACTTTTGATATCCTGAACTAGTATTTTATACAGTTCTTATCTCAAAATTTATTTTAGTTTCATGCGCTTGTTCTTTCACCATAACTCATTCTCTTCACGTAATCAGCTTAAAATCTCCCTGTATATTCGTAAATTTTCACTACTTAAATCGTTTTGCTTTTTAAAAAAATTCAGCGACAATTTCAATGTAATCTAAACCATTTCAATTTGCCAAGCTGTCTGTTGCCCCAAGCCAAAAGAAAATCTCGCGCTGACAAACCGTCAAGTTGACTTTTCAACTTTTCAGCTACAGCTACAGCTACAGCTTGCCCCCTGCCCTTAATTCACCTCTACGTGCACCCCTGACACGCAGCTTCCTACCTCACCTCGTCGCTGCGTTGTCAGTTGCCATGGCGGGGGTGGGGTCCGGGCCGTGTTTGGTTATCCTGCAGACCCAGCTGCTTGTCACTTGCATATTGATTTTAAAGATTTACATCAGGGCAGCAGAAAGTCAAGCAGAACGCACAAGTTAGGCGAGTCGTGCGACTCAGGTAGTTGGAGGCACGCACAACAGGTGACAACAGAAGCGCTGCGCTCATAAGTAGGCTACGTTTTTGATACCCTTTACAAGGCGGGTGAGGGAGTATTTTCAAGTGCAATAATTAAGATAAAATATATAATACAAATAATTAAATTGATATTTAAATGTATATTTAATAAAAAATAAAAAAAATATTAGTGAAAAATTAAAACAACAAATAAAGTAGAAAATATATAAAAAAAAACATAAACTAATAATTTATAATATGAAATTTGTATATTATTACACTAAGCTTTCAGGAACTCTTCTTATAAACCTAAAACAGAAAGCAATCTAAATTATTTAAATATTCTCCTTGCTTTCAATGTCCATCTAGAGGGTATGCACTAGCACATCAGCTATCTGCGCTCAGCGCTCTTCCCCTCTTTAGTCGCCCCATTTGTTTGGCCTGTCAACAAGGTGCTTGAGTCGCGCCTTGGCGGGGCAAAACGTTTCGATTTGCGATTTTATCGCGCTGTGTTTGATTTTTATTGTTGCTGCAATTTGCTGGCAGCAATTGGAAAGCAATTGAAAACGATATGCCGCATAGCAGTTAACACTTAGAGCAGAACATGGGGAGGGGAACGCGAAGGTGGAGTGGAACTGGTAGCAGGTAACCCCCAGCTAATTAAAAGTTTGCACATTAAAACGCTGTGTAGCGGGAACTAACTGAAAAGTGCTAAAATAAAATCTTATCTTTAAGGACATAAAAAGCGTTAGCCTGTGCTAAGCAGGAGGGCGTGGGTAGGTGGAAGGTGGGCGGGGTTGGGGTCAGTTCGGGGCCGGTTCAAGTGTTGGGTTAATACAACGTCTTATGAGCTACTTTGAATACGAATGCCGTCAAAGTGCTGAGTTCCAGACCGGAGCTTATCGGACTAAAAAAAAGGACTCGGGTTTTTTCTGGTTGTAAGTCTTCTTGTTGTTGCTGTTGTTGTTGTTGTTTGGGGGTGTCAAGAAGCACACGCCGCTTTGTGCGCCTGTGCCTTTTGTGCGGACTTGTCCTTTGCCTTTTGTCCATAATCTTTGACATTTTATCGCTTCGCATCTGTTGATGTCTTTATTAAAAAAACTAAAGCAAAAGTAGAGGAAACTTGGCGCACTTGACTGTTAGATACTCTGTAACTGTATTGAATATTCTTTGAAAATTTTGGTAAAAATATGAAATAAAAATTGGGCAGACCTGAAACCTAAACATTTAAAGCTTCTTTACTCTTCTTTGCTTTTTTGGGAACCTGCGTACCAAATTTAAAAACTTTTGCTCTAGTAACAGCTGAGATCTCAGCGTTCATACTGACTAACTAAAATTCCTGACTAAATCTTTGAAGTTATTACTTGAGTATAAATTTAGCTGAACTTCATATACTCCATTTCACCCCTTACCAAGGAGTGCGGGGTATAAACAAAACGGAAATACGCTGAGAAAAAAAGCAATTTTTAGCCCATTTTTTGTGGGTTTTATTGGCAGACACGAGACATCCTTAAGCATTTTATGAGCAGCGCAACTTTTGAACTTGAAGTTGTCTAGTTTCCTCTCTCTCTCTTTTTTCTCTCTGTTGTTGCCCCCAGCAGGCGCTTGACATAATTAAATAAAGCGTTAAAATTAAAAATAAAGATTTTCCCCAACGATTTTGCGCAAGGAAATATGTGTTTGTCAGGACGCACATCCTTTGCAGCGAACGCCAGTCGCCGTTGCCGCCGCTGCCGCCGCCGTCCGCGCGATAAGCGCAACAATGCGGCCGCATTCCTAGCAATAACCTTCCCCCCTTCCCTTCCCCTCCCCTCGAGCAGCATCTGTGGATGCTGCGACCCAACTCCAACGCAGTGTTAATTCGTTTTTTATGCGCCTCCGCGCCTTATTCTTTTAAAGCACCCGCGCAGATAAGGCGAAAATGTTGCGACATTTTCCGCCTTGTAATTGTCCTGCAGGATGCGCGGTGTCCAAGTTTATTGCCTAACGACCGCGGCACGTTTCCCCGCCGCTGTGGTCGTCCTCGTCTTTTTATATTTTAATTAAAAAAGCAAGGAATGCAAACGATTCTGTGCCCTGACACAGTGAGAGGTACGAAAGAGTGCAAGAAAGAAGAGCGAGAAATAAAGTGGATGGAAAACTGAGCTTATTTCAGTTATTAGCTGCAAGTTGTAATTCCATTATACTTACTTAGTTCAAAAAAAAAAATTAAATTAAGAAGATTTCAAAACAAGCTAAAAGTATATAGCAAGAAGTCTTGTAAGTTTTAAGAGGTCTCTTTTAAAGTGTATCATGAAATCAGAAAGAAAAATCCCTACAAATTTGATTGATTAATAATAAAAAATCTATTTTCAACAAGTAAAAAAGCTATAGTCGAGTGTGCCCGACTGTTATATACCCGCTATCCAGCTGCTCGTTCATCAAGAGTACACGTAGCTAGGCTAGCTATAGTCATCATATAAACCGAAAATAAAAATAAATGGCTTTAAAATTGCGCTTGTAATCCATTTTTTTCGATTTACGGAGGCGGAAGGGGGCGTGGCCAAAATCCAAAATTAACTTGATCAGCGTGCAATAATAACACATATTATTACCAAATTTGGTAGCCCTAGCTCTTATAATAGCTGAGATCTAGATTTTCACACGGGCAGACAGACGGACAGGCGGACGGACGGACGGACGGACAGACGGACTTACCTATATACAATAAATATACATAGGACAGCCCAACTTTGAAATAAACTAGATAAGCGTATGATATATAGGTGCCCCTATACCAAATTTCATAGCCCTAGCTTTAATAACAACCAAGATCAGAGGGACTAAGTCGACAGACAAAGATATATAAGAAATATTACAGAAACTTGTTATATTAAAACAAACTTTATTAGATCGTAGCAAAAAGCGTTTGTTAATGAGTTCAGGTCATCGTTCAAGTAGTTAGGTCTCTGCGTATATAATATTATATATATATCATATTATTCAGACTTTTAGAAGGTTAAATCAGACTAAGTTAAATGCTATTCGATACGGTGGAACGCATAATACACCACTCTCTTTCTCTCATCTTCTTCATCTACATGGATAGAATTGTCTTCTTGATAATGTCAATGCTCTCGTGCATCTGTGCCTCGTTGATCACCAGCGGAGGAGCAAAGCGAATGATATCGCCGTGCGTTGGCTTGGCCAGCAAACCGTTCTCCTTGAGCTTCAAGCAGACATCCCAAGCGTCATGCTCTGTGGAGAGGAAAGTGAGTTAAGCTGACTTGGAAGAGAGGTTCACCTAGGGGGTTAGAGAAACGTCACTCACTTGCGTTGATAACGATGGCATTGAGAAGTCCCTTGCCGCGCACCACAGAGACAATGTCCTTGGGTAGCTTGGAGAGTTCGCTGCGCAGCAGTTGACCCATTCTGAAGGCATTCTCCGCTAGCTTCTCCTCCTGCAGCACCTCAAGCGCTGCCATGGCTACACGGCAGCCCAGAGGATTGCCACCATAGGTGGAACCATGCTCGCCAGGCTTGATGCACAGCATCACTTCGTCGTTGCAGAGCACCGCGGAGACGGGATACACGCCGCCAGAGAGCGCCTTGCCCAGAATGAGTATATCAGGCTGCACCTCTTCGTAGTCCACGGCCAGCATACGCCCTGTGCGTGCCAGACCCGTTTGCACCTCATCCGCAATCCAGAGCACATTGTTCTGTGAGCACAGCTCACGCACCTTGCGCAGATAACCCTCGTCGGGCACCACAACGCCAGCTTCGCCCTGAATGGGCTCAACCATGAAGGCACACACTGTAGGATCCTGCAGTGCCTTTGCCAGGGCAGCCACATCGTTATACTCGATCAGCTCGAAGCCAGGCATGTAGGGTCCAAAGCCTTCGTAGCTGCTGGGATCGTTTGAGGCGGATATGGCCGAGAGTGTGCGACCCCAGAAATTGTTGCGTGCAAAGATAATCTTCGCCTGATTCTTGGGTATCTTCTTCTGCAGGTAACCCCATTTGCGTGCCAGCTTGCAGGCGGTCTCGCCGCCCTCCACGCCCGTGTTCATGGGCAGCACCTTGTCATAGCCAAAGAACTTTGTGATATATTCCTCATATTCGCCCAGTATGTCGGAGTAGAAGGCACTGTGGGGGAAGAGGAAGTATTATAATGTAAACTAATTAGAAAAATCTAAATCAAAGTGAAATCTCTTTAAAATCTAAAATCTCTCACATGAGCAGGAACTAATCGCTGAACTTGACACATTAGCTGTTCCTCAACTGATAACCCTTGTTCATATCACCTCATCTATTTATAAGTTCCCACTCTATAAATCATAATTGGGAATTATTGAATTGGCTGCCAGCTTGCAATTTTCTGGTTTCATTTGGTTTTCTTTGTTTCGGGGTTGATGGAAAAGTTCAATGTTCGTTTATGGGGATCATAAAGAACACTAAAATGATATGGCTGTGGATTAATCATTTGTTTATTGCTAAATTTAGCAACTGATAACATAAACATTTTGTTGTTTGTGAACAAATCACGAGATGGATGATCCCTAACCTAAACTCATATTTATCAATGCAAAGCTTACTGTGCCACAGTATAATATTCTATATATAAAGAATGTGCTAATCAAAGTCTGAATCCGGTGTTGATAAAAGCTGTTATCTATATATATCAATAAGAAGTCAAGAGCCTAATCGAATGATCGAGATAAGAAACTCAAGTATAATTGAGAACTTAAGTACTTTAAAGTATTTGTAAATACTGATTAAAGTCTATTAAGGCATTTTAGTTTATGTTATATGTATTGTACTTTTCATTATTTATATTAAATTCATTATTAATTTTTGACTTGTCTCCGGGCACAGCAGAACCCACGCTTATTAAGGTATGCAAGCTCATTGCCGGAAAGCCTCTCTTATCAAGCGCAGACTCATTGAACTTGCCCTGCAGAGCTTTTACGCTGCAGATCACGTTTCTTAATTGGCGTACACTGAGCGAAATAATGTAGTTTAAAAAGTTCTCAAAAGTTTGTTAAATATTTAAACGCCCCAATCAATTTACGACAATTACGACAGCAACTTTTGAGTTAGCAACATAAATTTTCCATAGCTTTGTTGTTGTTATTCTCTGCTGCTGACAGTTGACAACAGCTTAGCTATTATTGATAACGGAACTGTAATTGTTATTTTTTTCGCTCCGATAGCAACACTCGAATTGTTTTTGTGGCTGTGCAATAAACCCCGTTTCACACCCAGCAACGCGGCATAAACAAATTGCCGACAAGGTCAATGCAATATTCAAAAATAAATAAATGGACCACAGCGATAAGCAGTCCAAAAAAGGGGGGCACGTCCGCAAGTGAAATTTCTTACCGTGACGTCAGCGCCAATTTCTGTGACTGTTCGGTGAGTGCCTTGATTATCTTGGGATGGCAATGGCCCTGGTTGACAGCCGAATAGGCGCTGAGGTAATCGAAGTAACGCTTGCCCTCCACATCCCACACGTGCACGCCCTCGCCGCGGCTAAGCGCCACGGGCAGCGGATGATAGTTGTGGGCGCCGTTTTTCTGCTCGCGTGCGAACACCGCCTCGGAGCTGTTGGCGGGGGCGGACGACTCTTTGGTCTGCGAGCGCTGCGCAATGCTGCCCAGCCGTGTGGCAATGCCGCGTGTGCTCAGTTTGGAGAACATTCTTGTGCGCTGTTGTTGTTGTCCTCTCTCTCTCTCTATATAAACAAATGCGTAGCGAGTATTTTGCACTTTTACACTGGATCGATGTTTGCGACTCACTGAAAGTTCGCTGACAGCGGCGACGCGCTATTTATACTCAGCCGATGCGCGATAAGCTTTCAAAGCAGCCCCCCAGCGTAGTGTGGTGAGAGAGTGAGCGCGGCAGAGAGCGTAGCGCAAGAGAGCGCCGTGTGCGTGTGTGTGTGTGTGTGCTAAACTCCCTCGTTTAGCTTGTGCAGCTTAGCTGGATCACTTAGTTACGTACTTACTTGTCTTATCTGCTAGGCTTTTGGACATAATAAGACATAAAATAACACTGAGTACACACAAACACTAAATACATATGTATGTTTATTTATTAATAGCTCGCCTGATGCCTGATTGTTGTTATTGTTATTGAGTTTTGCTGCGGCAATCGGCAGAAATTTTCCACTGCTCAATTGAGCTGGGCAGCATTTTTGCTGTCATCTTTTGCTCTGCTTTTACGATTGATTCGTAGGCGTTGCAATTGGTCAAGCTTTGAGATGTTGTTTCCGTGCAAAGCTTTTCAAACACGTGCGCTAAACTTTTAGCTCCAAAATAAATTCGCAGCACTGTCATTTTGTTAGTATTTTATGTTTTTATTTGATTTTTCATAAATATTTTACGCTTAAAATTTACAACTAATTGGCTTAGTTATGATAACTAATTTCATTTTGTATTTAACAATTATAGCACATTTAAGATAGAGAAAACAGACAAATAAATCATATGCTAGAACCAAAATAATTACTCAACCGCGCAATGATGTAAATTAATTGATTAATTTTGATGTACGCAAATTTACAGGGCACAGAACAAATCATATGAAAATTTCATTTAATTGATAAATGAAAAACATTGCGCGCTTTTGGGAGGCACAAATAAATTGCGAATTGGAAAAAAAATGTGATGCCCGGTTGCGGGGGCAACCGCTAGACATGCTCAATTAGAGATTCGATTTTTGTTTAACTCGTTTCATTAGCTACCACAATATTTGAATTAATTAACCGTAATAAATTCACGCTTTTTGATTGCCTAGTCCACCATGGCCGGTGTGGCAACGCTCTGCTGCGGCGACTGGGCGGGCGACGGCGAAAGACTGCGCGGCGTTGCCGTATTGGCGGCAGCCTCACGCTGCTGGGCCTGCTGCTGCTGCTGCTCTGCTGGCTGAGCAGCTCCTTGTTGAGTCGATAGCTGCTCATGACGTTGGCGCAGCTCTGGTGGAAGTAGAAATTGCGACCGCGCAAAAACGCATCTGTGTTGAGATCCTTTATGCCTGTCTTGAGAGAGAAGAGACACAAAAGAGAGCATAGCTTAGAGCGGTGAGCCACAGTGTGTACGTATGTGTGTGTGTGTGTGTGTGTGTGTGCGTTGGTGAGAGAGAGTGCAATGCATGCGAAATGTGAGCACAATTATAAAGAGCGTAAGACAGCGAGCAGCGAGAGAGCAAGTGACGTAGTGAGCGAGAGAGTGACAGACGTAAGGCGTAAGACGTAAGACGTAAGACGAAAGTGAACTGAAGCAAACTGAGAAATTACCTTACAAATGAAACATTTGTTTTCATCGTCCGGTTTTAAATCCGAACTTATTCCCACCTTTGTGTCCAATTGCGTTAATCCCGGCACGCCCATTGACGATAGCTGCGACAGGCTGCTGCTGCTGCTGCTCTCCATGGGTTCGCCATATTTGGTTGCTGTTGTTGTATTGTTATTGTTGTTGTTGTTGTTGTTATTGTTGTGCGAGACATCCATGGGCCCCGGGTCGGTGCTGCTGACCTGCGGCTCCGAGCGCGGACGCTCCTCGTTGGGCGAAATGTTCTCCAGGCTTCTGCAAAAGCAATGCGAATCCAATTTGCTAACTGTTTATCTGTGTGGGGGGGGATTGTATGAGTGTGTGTGTGTTTGTGCCTACCTGCTGCTGCCCACATTCTCCTCCTGGCGTCGCTTGTAGCTGTGCAGCTTGCTCGTCATTTTCACCGTCTCATCGTCATCGACAATGACATCCTCGTCGCTGTCGTTCTGACACGACGCCGTGTCCATCATTAGCTCCTTGTTGCTGTTGTTGTTGCCGCCGCCGCCGCCGCCGCCTGCTGCTGTTGTTGTTGCTGTTGCTGTTGTGACTGCCATGCTCGGACACGCCCACGCCGCAGGAATCCGCGTTATAATAGTGATGTGTGGTGGATGACAGCTCGCTGACGTTTTTCACTGTTCACAGAGCGAGAGAGAGAGAGAGAGAGAGACAATTAAAGCACTTAATTGCGCTTGGGTAACATGATTTTTATTTAAGAATCAACTAAGTAAAATATTAAATAAAATATTAAAAAATAACCCAATCATTAGAAGGTGTTGCTAAATTTATTTCAGTGCACAGCCTACATAACCTCACAGTTGCTAGATTCCCCCAACTCACCGCTGATATGTGCCTGAGAGCTGGGCGTCGTTTCGCCGGACCAGCTGACGCTGCTGCTGCTGCTGCTGGCCGCCGCCACATTGGTGCTCACATCCTGCTCGTCATCCTTCTGGTTGATGACGCACATGCGGTGCGATAGAGAATGCCATCCAATTTGCCCGGCTGTGTATTGGAGTTGTGCATGCTGGAGGGCGGCAGATTGGGAACGCCCGCACCCGGCACACTGGAGAGTTCTGAGCCCGAGTCGGGCACATCATCGTTGCAGCTCTCCACGTCCACCGTTTCGATCTCGTCCTGCATTTTGGAGTCCTCCTGCAGGCAGGAGATTACGATATTAGAATTAAGAGCTAGGATTAGGGCTTCTCTGCCTCACCTCTGGCGGCAGCTTGCCAGTTTCCAGCGCATACTTGCGCTTGCAGATGGGGCAGCTGCTACAGTAGAGACTCTCCATCATGTACATCTCGCCGAACTTGCGTTTGCGCACCTTCAGCCGGTGTCGGTTTTGGCGGTTGTTTCTAATGCGCTGAAAGGTCTGCAAAGGAGAGGTTCCATTAGTCAGCCCTTCGGGCAGCTTGCCAGACACACACACTCACCTCCCAGCGATTGTGGCTGGTGCGTATGGCATTCTCCTGAGCGGGACAGGGCGGCGCAAACATGTAGGTTGCCTGCAGATTGGCACGCTCGAAGCCGGCGCTCAGCTTGTACAGGCGATCCAGTTCGGTGAGAAAGTGTGTGTGCCACTCCTCGGCGCTCAGCTTGAGGCCGCAGACAGGACAGATTTCGGGCATGGCACCGCCGGCTGCGGCAGCCTGCAGGCCACTCACTAGGCTCAGTCCACCCGGCACCGTGCGCAGTCCGGCCATGCTGAGACTTGCCAGCGCTGCATGATGTGCTGCATGATGGGACAAGGGATGCGGATGTGCATGCGCCATATGATGATGTGTATTTGGCGGCGGCGCTTGACCCACTCCGCCTGCTCCGTTGCCACCACCCATACCAACAACACCGGCGACGTGATGACCATGATGATGGGCATGATGATGCGACGCTGGCGACGACTGATGCGCGGCCAGATGTGACGCCATCGAGACGACGGCGCTGCTTGTCGCTGCCGCCACCGCCGCAGAGCTAATGGCCGATGCCGCTGCCGCCGCCGCTGCCGCTGCCGCGGCTGAACTGGTCGAGCAGGAGGAAGAGGATGAGCTGGATGCCGTCGAGGAGGCCACCGTGTGCGCCTTGCTCGCGTTATGGAGATCTGGAATTAGGCATGCCGCATTCATCAATCAAAGCGCCGCAATAGTAGGCAATAAAAATTGAAATTCCCTTCCCCTCCTTCCCGCATTGATTTCAGCTCTGGAATGTGCAGGAAAAACCTTCCTCTTGATCTTCCCCCGGAGTTGGTTTGCCCCATAAATTTTCTGGCCAATTTCTAATTGCATGCTACACATTTTTAACACGTACTTAGCCCAAATTAATTGACGCTCTACGTAGTGCGGGGGGCGGGGGGCGTGGTCGGCGTCGCTCTGCTCAGCTGTCAGACGCACGTACACTCCGGGGCACAAAAAAAGAAGAGATGTTGCCAAGCCACAATAAATACAAACTGTTTGCCCCGTTGAAAAGTTCTGCACGTGACTGCGGCAACAATTAAAATATTATTACAATAAATGCGACTAAAAATACGAAATGCGACTAAGTTGTTGTTGTTTCTGTCTAAAAACGGGGTACTACGGTAGCATAACATAATATGTTGCGTGTTGCGTGTTGCATGTTGAATGCGGCGGTTAACCGCGCAACAGCAACCAAAACAGTCTGCACAAATGGCTAGGCGCAGATGAGAAGTTTTGCATAAATTTAAATAATATTTATACAATATAATTGTGTGAGGTTTCTATTAAATTTTAATTAAAGTACACTTTGGAAAAACTAAACAAACTAAGTAGTATTAAATTTTATAATTTTTTAGATTTAAATACAATTGGTCTATTAATAGTTAAACAAATCGAAAAACTACATTCGAGTGTGCTCAATATATATAGCATAGCAAGAAAGGCTACCTTCGACACACCAAAGTTTCTATACCATTGCAGTTACTACACATATTATTAAATCGGCCAATATGTATATCAATATATGATATATCTGTCCGATTTTAATAAAATTTGCATTGCATTTAATAGACATACTTAGTCATATATCAAGGAAGTTTCACACCGATATCTTAACAAATAACAAAATTAGACTGATAGGTTCTATGGCAGCTATACGATATATCGGTCCGACCCGGCTCGTTCCGACTTATTTACAGCGTGCAGCAATAAGAAACATGTATACCAAGTTTCATCAAGATAGCTCTAAAACTGAGAGACTAGTTTGCGTTGCAACACACGGACAGACGGACGGACAGGCGGACAGACGGACGGACAGACGGACGGACGGACGGACGGACGGACAGGCGGACAGACGGACGGACAGGCGTACAGACGGACGGACAGACGGACGGATAGACGGACGGACAGACGGACGGACGGACGGACGGACTGACGGACTGACGGACTGACGGACTGACGGACGGACGGACGGACAGACGGACGGACGGACAGACGGACGGACGGACAGACGGACGGACAGACGGACAGACGGACATAGCTAGTTTGACTCCCCTATTGATGCTGATTAAGAATATATATTCTTTATTGGGTTGGACATGTCTTCTAGGGTGCGTTGGAAACTTTGGATCAAAATTAATATAACCTCTACAATGGTATAAAAACTGAAACTGCGCTTGCAAATTGAATATTTTGATTTAAAGGGGCGTGGTCAACATTTAATACAACACTTGATCTGCGTGAAAGTCCTAGTTTTTATAATAGCTGAGATCTAGCTGGTTGCACGCAGAAGGACAGATGGATAAACGGATATGGCTCTGTTGACTCGGTGTTTGATGCTGATCAAGAATATAGCAGTCTAGAGAGTCGGAGATGTTTTCTTCGGCTTCTGGCCGAAATGCATAATTCCCTTCTCCCTATAAAGAGCTGTTTTAAAACAAAGATTAAAAGGTTCCTTTGCATAAGCTTATGGAATTTATCAGCCTGAGCTCCAGTTAAAATATTATTTAAAAAACTTTAACTTAGTTAATGATAAAATGGACATAAGTCTACAGTAAACGTTTGTAATATTACTATAAAATCTAAATTGAAATAGAAAAGGTCTATATAATCAAGTACTACCGAGCAGCCCCATAGGAATTTATTATCCAACGTTAAAAAATTAACTGAAGATTCTGAAAAGCCTTTAACACACACCAAGAAACGAGAAATTGACATGTAGCTAAGTATACAAGAGAGAGTTGAGATGTTCTATATTAGGTTGCCTTAACCCTTAATCATGAGATTCAGACAAGCTTTGATTCTCTTCTTGGTCAGCTACTATTAATATTTACTAATAAATATAGTTTTATTTGCATAAACCAGTTTTGAAATTAATCGTATAATACAAATTTTGAATCAGTATTTGAATCAGTATTTGAAATTAGCTATAAGAGCAGCTCCGCCCAGTCACGCGACCGTCACTTCATAACTCTTGAGATTGCACTGCATACATATTGCTCGCCCCATACCGAAAGCTAAAGGCGACATTCCTTGTATCGTTCATAGCATGAAATATGACTTTCATTGCCCGCCTATATAGGCAAGTGTATTCAAGTATGTATGTGTGTGAGTGTGTGTGTGTGTGTGCGCGCCATTAATATTACCGAAATTAATATGAAAATTCCAAGTGTGCATTCGATATAATACATCATCTGAACAATAATAATAAGTAATGCTCGTAATAACAATACGAACAAAGCAATCAAAGCGATTTGCAACACTTGCGCCGCATCCTTTGAAGGAACCGCCCCACCCCCAACCCCCTCACACAAAAAAGGAACCAAAAAAAAAACCACGAACAATAAATGAGCAAACATTATGAATATCCGTGCAGGGTAGATAGTCCGGAGTTAGGGGTAGCTACGTCTACGGCCTCGACTTCAGCGTGGGCTGCGTCTGTTGCCTTGTATAATTGGCTCAAGTGGCACGCGGAAGAGTTGCAACAATGTCGCAGGCTGAGTAATTAGCCACGACTTGTGCCTTGTGCCGCAGCCAAAGGATGCGCCCGGGCTGCCTGCGGTTTGACTTTGTAGTGAAGTGCCCAAGAGGCAGCAGGGAAGGGGGAGGCACATTTGCCTTAAGCCTGTGCGCCATTTAAAACACTTAATGCGCACCCTCGTAACCCTTCCGAGAGTGTGTCCACCTCCCCACACACCCCATCCGGCGCATGGGGCTCCAGCTGACTTGTATTTATCTATAGTTAGCCGAGGATTATCGATGCTTTGCTCAGCTAATTAAAAGTGTATTATTTATGAAAATTATTTATGGGTTTTTCCTAGTCGCCCACTGACATAGGCCGAAAGTCAAACACACAAGCTGTGTATGTGTGTGTGTGTGGAAAACTGGTTTTCCGACTAAAGTCGACATGTAAATATGAAAGTCAAATAAAGCAGTTGTCATTGTCGCACACACAGGGGTGTAGTCTGTAAAGGGGGTTAGAAATTAGATCAGTTTAGCGAGTGGCAAATTTACTCGAATAAATTATTTAGAAATATATGTGTGATATATAAATTAGGAAACTAAACAAATTTGCAAGTTATGTTTTATTGTAATTTGATGATTTTCTAAATTTTATATTACATTTGGTTTTAGCGATTTTGACTAACTGAGGTAAGATGGAACTGGGAGGATAGAATAGAATTAGCCATATTTTATTATTATATTATATAATTTGATATAAGTTTAAGAAAGTATTAGTCCTAGGTTTTGTAATTTGATTTCATTATACCATTCGACCATTGAAAATGGTCAAAAATGGTATACTAAGTTTGTGCAAATGTATGTAACAGGCAGAAGGAGACATGGCAGACCCCATAAAGTAGGATCAAAAGCCGAGTCGATTGAGCCATGTCCGTCTGTCCGTCTGTCTGTATGAACCTCGAGATCTCAGCTATAGACACCAAATTTGACATGCTGTTTCCTGTATACCATACGCAGATCAAGTTTATTTCAAATTTGGAGTGCCACGCCCACCGCCCACGCAAAATGATAATTTACGAATATTTAGGAAAGTATTAAGGTTACAGATTTCTGATTTCTGAACACGTAAAGATGCTGATAATATGCACCCATTCCCAAAATTACAATCCGATCGGGCAATAAATACAGAAGTTATTAAAGAAAACGTTTTTCATAGTTCCGTTGCCCGCGTCATTACAGCATATCGTCTGCATCGTTTTAGCCTTTGTATGTGTGTCTGTATGTGTACTTCTTTAAATTGATTTATTTAATTTTATTATAATAATGACCCGAGGCACTTTTAAATTGAAAAGATTTTTTTGGTTTTATTGTAATATAATTGAAAGTTTTCCAAAGTTTAATTTTTCTTGTGCAATATAAAAAGTTTTTCACGTTTTATGTCACTATAAAATTATAGTTTCTTTATCTATTGTATTTTCTTTAATACTTAATTAGAATTTGCAAAGTTTTTCCTTATCTCCAACTTTTTTAAGCCTTATAAATCGTATTTAACTTTGACTTTCTGACTTGACTATCTCTTTGTTCTTAACATACCCCATGGGCAGCTGCGCCACTGCTCGGAAAAGTTCTATTGACACAGCACACACCTCCGCCCTTCTTACACTTCCGAGGACAGTACGCTGCTTTGCATTCATATTTATCATGCTCATATGCTGTCGCTCATCTACTTTGAAAGTAAGGCGATTAATGCCGATGCTCTTGCGAGGCCAATTAGCGACGCATTTGGCCAGTCGATTTGTTTAGCCTACATTTCGAGGGGAAAGCAGGGCGGGGAGGTGCAAGGGATGAGAGAAAACAACAACCCCCAGGTAAAAGTTTTGCTTAAAAATTGATTTACATGTCGGAAAAATCCAATAAAAGAAAACAACCTAAAGTGTCTGTTCGACATCAGTTCTACCTGCCCCGCCCGCTCTGCCGCCCCCCTCTCTAGGGCTGCCTGTCAAAGTTAACCCAGTGAAGCGTTAAAATTGCGCAAAAAACTTGAATTGAAACAAATACGCTAAAGATTTCGATCACAAAAGGGCAAAGGGGCGCCCTCAAATTTTCTTTCTTTATCGAAAATTTTTGCAAACATGCAAATTTGCAAAATCAACACACGCACACACACACACACGGGAAAATAGAACCCAACTTACGTCTCAAATCCCTGGGATCCTGAGAATTATTGCTGCGCGGACTTTCACCCTTTTCAACGGCATCGTAATCCTGTGATCCTTCCATGGATTCGTGTGATGTGCACGTGGGACTGGCCGAGTCTGTGCGAAATGATTCGCTGCCATTGAAAAGATTCTGTAAAATTTTTCAAATTTCCCGATTATGACAAGTGTCAATCTGCAAAGCGATTATCGATGACCCAACTCCAGGTTGCAGGCCCCACACTCACCTGGTCCAGAGATATGCCAATGTACTTGGGTGGCGAAAAGGCCGACGGCAGTGAGAAATTCGACAGCACCGATGTCTTGCCCAGCGGCGACCGCTCGCTGGCAAAGTAGCCGCCCGGCGCACCAGCCGCTGCCGCAGCTGCAGCTGCTCCGTTCGCCGCCAGCATGCCATGGTTGAGCGTCTGCAGCAGATGCGGATGGAAGTTGTGCAGGAATTGGGTGCTATAGTTGCCGACTAGTGACATGTTGTGTAGATCTTTGGCGTCAGGTAACTGGGGGGAAGGAAATAGTGAAAAGATATGTTATTGAAGTTTAGAAGAACGTGAGTTATACAGCAGATTATTGTATGTGGATCAAGAATATATATTATTTCTCATTATAAAAGCTACAATCCATGGTAGTAACAGTACTATTTGACTCATTGACACTTCCTTAAAATTTTAGCTGGAAATTACAGATTCAACTTAATATAACGAGATTGCAAGCGCTAAAAACTTAAGTCATAGATTGAAAATCTTTTGGTATATTTTGTATACCTAGAGGGCTCTGAAATTCGATTTAAATACTCCACAGTTTGTCAAAATTGTATGAATATTTTATAGATTTTTTTGAAAGCATATTCAATAACAACATTAATGTAATAAGTTCAAGAAAAGTTAATGCAAGCAAATTAATATAAAATAAATATTAAGAGACTTTAATAAATAATATTAATTAATTATTAATTACCATTAGGTATTTTTAAATAATTTGAAAATTGAAAGATTATATTTCAAGCATCTAGATTGTATTGTTTCTTTCAAATATTATTAATTTTTATGGGAAATTCTTTAATAAATTATCAGTGAGATAAGCTCAAGAAAAAATTGATTAAAGACTATAAAAAGTAATTATTGAAAATATATTTTAAAGAACTTAAGCTTTTCATCAAACTATTAAAGATTATATTTTAAAAATAATGTATACTATGTTTCTTCCGAATTATAGTCCATAATTTGCCTCTAAAGTCTGGACACTTGTTTATACACACACTCGATACTTGTCGCATGTTGTTGTATCTGATAACATGTCACATACTTGTTTGGTATATTTTATGACTTGATACCCGCCCGAAGTTTTCTTTGGCTCAACATTTCACTCATTTTCCCACACTTTCCTCGCTTTCCCGCAAACTGTAGACAAATTTGTATGTAAATTCATTTCTGTAACTTTACTGCGGGGCGAGATTGGATGCTTGTCCCACATGTCGTCGCCTGCGTGGGTGCTGTGAGTGGGTGTGTGTGTGCCAGACGCTTAGCACACTCATCAGGCTCAATTTGTTATAAACGGTTTGTCTGTTTATCCTTTGCTGTAGCGCTGTTTTTATCTTCCTCCCCTTCCCTCGGGAATGCCCTCAACCCTAGGGGTTACCCATATCATTTGCCAAAGACTTTGCTAAATTTTCGCTCGTTATTTCACACCCCATTGGTGGCACACACATACACCCTGCCTTCTGCTTTCCTTTCTCCCCCCTTCCCCCCCTCACATGACACAGTTTATGTGTGGGCGATATCGTAACTCTAAAATCTCTCAATTTTGGGCCGTTTAACATTTATTTGTCGTAAATTAAACATTTTGTTGCATATTTTAAGGCGGCTTAGCTATTGATGTTGCACAATATGAGCTTACAGCGTCGTGTTAGAGAGTTTGGATGCGACTAATTTTAAGGTATTTCATCAGTTTGCTCTGCTTTGTAGGTTAGATTACAATTTTCTTCCACTTTCTTTGCCATATGTTGCCCTGTTTCCTTCCCTTTCCACTTCTCCTCCTTCGCAGCTTCCGCCTTGCGTAATTGGCTCATTTTGGTGCCTAGTCATGTAGCGGGCATAATTTTTACACAGCTTCATGTAATGTGATTTTTAATGCTCATATTTTACGCTCACTTAGCTCTCCAGATCGCACGCAAAGTAATTAGAGAAATCGAGCCTGAGATTGGGAACAGATTCGCAATTTTATAGAAGAAGAAGAAGATTATCTTAGAACAAACAAAGCTCTAAGATTATTTTGAAAAATTTAGACAAGCTTAAGATATTGATATGTATGCCTTCCATAGGGTAAAACGGCATATAGGATACGGTAAAATATTTAAAATACTCTGTTATGTGAACGATTGCTATTAATTTAGAAATAATACTATATAATTAGAATTAACACAGAGATTGCAGCTTTTAAAATAATTAGAAGCATTAAATTTGGCAGAGTAGATTATACGAATTATACAAAAATCACGGCTTGCAAAAATGTAGAAAAAAACATATTCCAAAAATGCTATAATTTTTAATTAGTAGCCCAAGCATAAAAGATATTTTCCTTTTACTTTTTATATAAAGACTTAATCAAAAAGAAAAGCACCAATAATAAAGTAAGTTTAGAATTATCTGTAAATAATGCTCTTCCAATACATTTCATTGTCTTTATCCTTCTTCGCCAATTAAAAGAAATCTACAGTGGCTATCAAAACATTCGCACAAGAAAATCCAGAACTCAATTCAACCCAAAGCCAGCATATTGACATATCCCGCCCCAACTCAATAAGGAGTTTTGGCTAATGAGTCAAGGCTTTCATTTTAAAGCTGTGGCCCGATAGGCACAGCTGCAAGTCAGTGACCACCCGGAAAAGTCATTAGACAAATATACAGGCATATATAACACATATCACACTGGAATTAGAGATGGAAGTCGAGAAGGAGTTGGAGATTAGGGGGAAATGCTGACCGCATGAGTTGCATTTCCGCAGTGAACGGGGGACAAGTCAGTTGAAGGCGGCGCCCCATTGAGTGGCACTGATTAAATGCCACGTGCACACAGATGGCACATATCAAGAGAAGGGGGAGATTGGGGTTAGAAGGAGCCTGGAGCCGGAGACAGAGTCGGACTGGGAGTGGTCAACCACTGGCGACTGTTGACGCACTCATCTCATCTCATTTGGAAATCGAGCTAATTTGTCAGCATTTGTGAATGCGTTTTTAATGCAATACGTAAACTTGGCCATAGCATTTGCCAGCTGATTTATGTGCAGCAGGTGGCACTCCATTCACTTGCCACCCCGATGCGGCCGGCGCATTGTTTGCTTTTCTATTAGAAGCATTCAAATTCTTTGGGCCCGACCCTGTGATTTGTTGCCCTCTTTGGCCGGAGGGGGTTGCAGATTTGCATAATGCGCTTGTTCCTCTGTTTGCTGTGTTTGCTGTGTTTGTTCTTTTGCTTTTAACACTTGAATTATTGGCATTTATCAGAGATTCGTGTTGATCCGGGTCGGTTGTGGCGAAGTTGCAGATTCTTCTAATGCCGCAGCTGCTTGCAACGGGTGCAAGAACGACAACAACAATAACAGCTTAATTACAACAACACGTTAACGAGTGGCGGCAGCCAATTGCCCACATACAATTGCCAATTTCGCTTAACTTGGCCATAAAATACAGCACAGACAACAAACAAACAACGAACAGCAAACAAACGACAAGCAAGAAGCGCCTTTTCAACTTCTTCCACATAAAAATAAATCTCAATTTGTGGCAGCAAAAAGCCAAGGTAAGAGGGAAAGAGAGAGAGGGAAAAATGAAAGCAGAAAACGTTTAGCAATTGCCAATTTTCTCGAACCAAATGTTTATGGGCAACAACCTGCAGCTTTCTGGCCTGATAAATGCGACTATCGAAACTCTAGGAAATTGCCAAAATATTTGAAAGTATAGCATAAGTCGAGGCGTCTTTAGTCTTTGTTCTTTTAGAGGAAGCTTTGCTAGCATTCATTTCTAAATATATGTAACGGTAGATCAATTTTCTGAAAACTTAGTTTGATATTTTAGTTAAAGGAACAATTAGTTTATATATGAATATTTAAATAATAAAGGATTATAGTCTACGTTAAAATAAGTTAATTTTTTAGGATGATCTGTTTTAATATAATGGAATCTTCAAATAAATTTTGGAGCAAATTTCCATTCAAACTTTTTATAAATGAAATGAAATTCTACTTAGAATTAGCTTTTGGCTCAAATCTTAATAGAAATGAAGCTCTCTTTCAACAGAAATTATTATTAATTATTTGTTTTCTAGAACCTCAATACTCATTTTGTATTTTAACAGCTGATTAACTTAATAGTTAATTAAGTTTTTAGATAGCACCTTCTACAAAAAAACTTTTCTCTTATTATCGTTAATAATCTATAGATTATATATTGAACAATTATTAATTTAAGCTAGGAAGCATATATGGTATTCCATAGAGTTTTCTTTCAGTTTTGCGGCTATTCACCAGTTTCATCTCTATATAAACTATACTCGTTCTTCCACGCAGTTGATCTAGTTGAAAACTCCTCGCAGTCATAAATACTATAACTACGTTTGCTTCAGCTGCTTTTTCATAGGCCTCCAGATAAACCACGTATGTATATATATTTATTACTTCCATTCTCTGCCTGCAGGCACCATTGGCACCACTTGAACCAGTTGGCCTGGCCCTCCATGACAAGTTCTTGTTACACGCCTCGCTGGCTGTGCATTTCTGGCTGGGCCTCTTGATAAATTGTTATAAATTAAATTAAGCGCACTCGCACACCACGACACCCCACACACACAACATAACACAACACACAATACGACAAACACACACACACGCACACACACACCTTCACTCGCGTGTAATAAGTGCAAAAAATAATGAATTACATTTCATATGTTGTGCCAGCTCTGGGCCATAATTTTCCACACTCGCTCCGCAGAGTGTGCCAGGGTTGCCCTCTCTCTCTCTCTCTTTCTCTCGATGGGCTCGGGACTCTGCCATCTTTTTTGTGGGGTCAGTTTGTTTACCTTTTGTTGTTGTGGTTACAAAGTTGTTATGGCAAGGAGTACTTTTTGTTGCTTTTTACCCACCGTGTCGGGTGGTTAAATGCGAAGAGGGACATAAAGAGGGACGAGATGAGGAGGCAGAGAGGGCGTAGCAGAACCAGATCCACATTAAACCATTTAACATTGCATTTAATATGCTTGCTAGGTTCGTTTTTATTAATTTTTATTGCTGGGCCCTGCAAAGAGCTATAAATAATGCGCATTCTCAGCGAGAGAGAGAGAGAGAGAGAGAGAGAGAGAGAGAGAGAGAGAGAACCGCATTCTGAGCATATTGCAGCGTGACTTTGTTGCTAGATGCAAAAAAAAACTTGTTAGGGTAACCCGATGAAAATATTTGACTATATAATAAGAAGCTGTCAAAGTGTATTTATGACGTGAATAATCATTAGACTCTGATAGAATAGGTAAGATATATCTTGTTCAACTTAGAAACTAAACTTGATTTCAGATAGATATATGACTTTATATTGTGAATATAATATTTGAGCTGTAAAACGAAGACTTTTTAAAGAGATTCCTTATACGCTGAAATAAAATGTTAAAAACTTTAAATATGAGGTATAGTTTCTCGTAACGTTGTTAACAGAAGTATAATTAATAACAAAAAATAAATTATTCAAAACTTTAGAAGTATTCTGAATATTTTCAATTTAATCTTTAAGTAGATATATTCATAATCCTAGTGAAAAATTTTAGAAATTAATGTCTTTGTATTATTTTCTTATTAATTCTTATGATATTCCATTAAGTTTACTTAAAACTTTGTATACTATAAACTTTAACCCAGATGGGGGTACAAAAGATCTATTAGATCGCGGTACACTCTCCTCGTATGAAATAGTTACAATAGCATCTCTGAAGCATTTAAATTGATAATATGGAAGCTCATAACATTTACTTTGTATTCCGAAGTTTACTTTCAAAATTCAACTGAATCGCATAGAGAAATCTCAATAGACAACAGTTCATCGGAATATCTCTTCGATTTTCATAGAATACCAAATGAGCTTTTCACTTTCTTTTCGTTTCGTTTCGCGTATGCTTATGCATTGACTTACGTTTTTCAGTCTCTCTACTCAGGTTCCCCAAGTACCAACGTCGTCTCCACCTTTCGTTTTCCCGGCCTGGCATTCAATATCACCCAGCTCGCATCTACAAGTCCAGGACATATTGTTGTCATGTTTAACATATCTTAACGCTACTCAATGCTATGCACCGGCGGTTCGCTTCGATTCCGAATTCAAGTGCAATTCCAATGCGATGCCAGTGAAACCAGTAACCAGTTGAGGACGCCAAGCCGACGTTGCCGCCTGCTCATCATCGGTTCGAGTTCTTCATCATTTGTAGCATCAGCGTCAAGATCATTGCTCATGTTTACAATGATGACAGCGGCAAAAGGCAGCGGGTACGGGGAAGCGGGTAGGCAATCTCTACTCAAACAGAGCACACAGCCTGATCTGCCCCTGATCTCAGCTGGACTAAGCCCAGACGAACTGCAAACCATCATCGAACAGATCTGCTGTGGACAGTGCAAGAGATGCGAGAGATGAGAGCTGAATCTGGTAGCTATCATAAATCTGTTCGTCGCAAAAATCTACACACAATGGGGCGTTTGCAAACGCATTCGTCGATCGAGGAATGCGACTCGACCAACTGAATCTGAATCTGAATTCGAAGCTAACTCGCTGCCACTGACTGACTGTCGACTTTCGATTGTCTCGAACTGCGCTGCTTACGTAGTATCGAATACACTTGGAGAATGCTCTGGGCATATTTGAAGTGTAGCAATATGAAAACATTTGGAAGAAATGTAATTGAAAATAAACTTCGATAAAGAACTTTGATTAAATGAAATCAATATTCAAATGACACATAAGTAATTTTGAAAAAACCTTTTGTATATAAAAAAATTGCTTTTTTTTAGAAAACTTTTATAGTTTTTATCTTTAATCAAAGATCAACTTCATTAAAAAGGTGCTTGAAAATGTATTCGCTTAAGATCTCGCAAGAGATTTGCATTTTAGGTCTTTTTGAACTTGAAAGATCTAATTAAGTCAATATAAACAACATTTTTTTAATTATTAAACTTTATAAGATCAAAGTTAATGCCTTCAATGCCTTCAAGTTTGATCGTGTTTTGCATCCTAAACAATAATTTAAAATAAATATTCAACTCTTATCTAATGAAATATTTGGACTCTTTGAGTTAGGACTGGCTTATTACTTCGCCTTCAGAAAGCCTCTTCAAACTTCAGACTGATCTTAACTGACTTATTGAAGTATCTCAATCAGGGAAAGCTTTGGGTTAACGTGTTGCCTTTATAAAGGTTCTTTAAACTTCAGACCGATCATCTCTGACTGTTTGAAGTTTCTCCGTCAGATTCATCATGACATTAGGATTCTTAGCGTACTTTCCTCTTATTATATTTAACGTATTTTCATTTCACATTTCTGGCAGTGTATTATTTGGTTGGGTTTGTTGTTTTACAATGCGCATTGTTTCGTACCCAGTTCGAAGTTCGGTGTGCTGCTGATTTATAGCATCTCTGTGGGTCGGTTCAGAGCTTTTGGCTACTCAACGGTGGCGCAGTGCAGCGCAGCCGAATTGCCGCCGCCGCCGCAGTCGCCGCACTGCGTTGAGTTTATGATTTGTCATAAATATGTCGCAACTGCGTCTGCGATCGGTTAGTATCTTTGCCGGAGTTGCGAAGACTGATTGGCAATGGAACGCAGAGTGGGGGCGGAAGGGAGTTTGTACGTAGTATGTGGGTTGAACCGACTGATTGGCAGATTTCGATTTTACTTACTCTCGCTGGAAACGGACGTTGGCCACGCAGTGCCTCGTGCAAACCGGAAGCGGCCTCCGATAGTACAACAAGCGCTTGTGATGGCAAATGGCTGCTAACAAATGCGTTGCTTTCCATCTGCAGCGTGTGGTTGTTGTACTTGAAGTTGTTGTTGTTTTTGTTGTTGTTGTTTTGTTTGTTGTTGCTTAAAATTTGGCACTGAACAGCATCACGCGTGCACTTTCACTTTAATCGACAATCGTTATCGTAATCGAAATCGAAATTGTATTTGCAATTTTAATTGGCACTGGCAATGCAAAGCGCAAGTTAATTAAATTATGCATAGTGTGTCTATGCATGTGAGTGTGGGTGTACTGCAAGTAATCATGTGGTACTATGTATGATTTGTGATCGGTGACACGCGCGCGCGCGTCGGCAGCGAAAGAAACGGTAAACGCGTCTCGACTCGGCTTCGCTTTGTGTTCGCTTCGCGTTTGCGTTTGCGTTCGATGGGCACCCGCACGTACGCGCAGCAAAAGTCCAACTGGACCAACTGTTTTCGCTGCCAGCTGAAGCCTGCGTTCGCTGCCTGGTCGCTGTCGCTGTCGCTGTTGCTGCGCAGTCGCTCGCTCAGTCAACGCCTCTGGCTTGCTGCATTCTGATTGGTCGCTACAGTCAACCGGTTCTCTGTAGTATTTGCGTTCGCTTGCGTTCTCGTTCTCTCTCACACTGCTGCTGCTTGTGCTGCTGCTGCTGCTGCTTTGTGTTCTCTTCCCCGCTCTTTGCTGGCATTTTACATTATGTTTACCTCTTTAGTCAGTTTGTTTTTGTGTATTATTATTCCAAAATGGTTGCATATCTCGTTGTTGTTGTTGTTCTTGCTGCCTGTTTGTCTGTTTATCTGCTGGTTATTGTACGCCTGTTTGTCTGCCAGCACCTGGGACTGCTGCCCGCTCTCCTTCTGTCTCCATCTCCCGCTGCCCCGTCCCTTTGGCATTTTGTGTAAATAAACCGTATGAGAAGCATTTTTACTTTGGCGTGCCTGCTGCTGTTGGTTCTTCTTTTTGCTGTTGTTTTTGTCTCTGTTGTTGTTGTTGTTGCTGTTGTTGCCAGCATGGGCAGTGGCTGCAAGTATCTTGAAGTCACTTTTTTGCCGTTGTGTTCGCTTTTGTATGCCGGACACTTAATATAGCACATTACTGTGGTATTTATTGGCCAAGAAGATGGCGAAAATTCCTGAAGAGCTACGCAAAAGCCAACGAATCCATATGAGGTGCGCATTGAGGCGACTTAAGGAATTTATTCACAATAAAACTATAAAGTTATTAGAAGTATTATAAGACAATATTTTAAAAATTACTAGAATCCCAATTCGCGATATATTCCTTACCCTCTAAGGGTAAAGTATATATTAAATAATAATATTTATATTGTAGAAAAAAAATGCCCGCTACTCAGAGGGTAGAAGGGTATTATTTAATGCAAGAACTGAAAATTAATAATATATTATTTCAAAGAATTCAGATTTCAAAGTAAAATAAAACTTTAAATCTATTATAAAAATATATAATCTTCGTTTTATATACATATAATAATTTATTTTATAAGATTAAATAATAATAATAACAATAATAAATATAATAAAATAAATTTCATCTTTTTTTAAAAAATTATTTTATTTTTTTATTTTATTTATTTTTTTTATTTAATTATTTTATAAAACTTATTCCATATTTCATAAATCAATTTAAAAGTTTCAAAAAACTGAGCTTGATACTTTGTTCGCCCACTGTCAACTTTGCGGTCAACCGAAATAGTTGTAGTTGTAGGACAGCATATTAATACAACAACAACAACTGCAACTGCATTTGCAATTACAACACACACACACGAGGAGAAACAAAAAGAGGAGGAGAACTTCGACTGTGCGGGTAAGAAAAACAACAACAAAAACAAGTCAATGTTGTAAACATTGCTTGTGATTTTAAGCGAATGCGATTTTTTACTTACTAAATAAAATATTTGCTTGCAATTTGAAGGCAAAAAAAAGATAAGAAAAGAGCAAAAAAATACAAAAAAAACTAACTGAGCCTGAGAAAATGGCGAGTTGAGCTGAGGAGACGCAAAAAAAAGTGGCAAGAAAAAATCTTTTGACATGTTTTATGGGTGCTCAAGTGCCTGTCAAGCAGTACCAGCTGCCTCTGCCCCTCCCTCGCTCTCTCTCTCTCTTTCTTGTGAGTACGCAAGCTTTGGTCATGTCTTTAATTGGTGCCTAGTAAATTTAGCTTTGACCATGTTTGGGGAGCTTGCCTCTGGCCAAGATGCGTCGCGTAGTCTTGGCTAATTTTTTGCTCATTATATTTACATTTCAAGAATTCCTGCACAGAGTTGCACTTTATAATTTGCAGGCATCGCCTTGGTTTATTACCCAGTCGACAGAGATGGAGATGGCAAGCGAGTGCGAGTGCGAGTGCGACAAGGCTAGGCGAGGCGGTGACGTGCCAGAGTGGGACAGCTAGGGAGCTGCTGCCGCTTTTAGCTTGGCGCATGCGTCGTACACGCTGGCAATGGTAGCCTACATTATGTGCCTAATACTTGTACTATATGATACCAGTACATAGGTACGAGAGGGAAGAGTGATGAGAGGGGGAGGGGAGAACTCAACTACCAGCAGAGGTAACCAAGTGCTGGCCATGTACAGCCAGTGTAGCCAGCCCGCTTTTTGGACTCAACTGCATTTGGCTGGCAGTAGATTTTTCATTTTATTTATGTGCTCGCTGCTCGCTGTCGTCTGTTGTGCCCCCCTGCTCCTGCCCCCCCTTGTCTGTGCGCTACTTTTTGCTTGTATTTCTCAGTTTGTCAGCTTCTCGCTACAAAATTAAATACTTGTCTTTGTTTTTTATGGCCAACTCACTGGCAGCCAGCGGCAGGGGCAGCGGCAGGGGCAGAGGAGGGGAGCAAGGGGGCTGAGTGTGGGCGTGGACGTGTGCTAACGTATGTATGTACAACTTGGCCATAAACCGAGTGCCATTTCGCCCTGACAGCTAATTTATGTAGTGGCCAAGAAAGCAGCTGCTTCTGTCTCTGCTCCTCCAGCTCCTTTATCTTCTTCCATTTTCTTCTTCTTCTTCTTATGCTGCTGGCTCTTTCGCACTTCCTCTTTGCTTCTTTAATATTTTTGGCAAACAATTTTCCATAATTTAGTTGCGTTTTGTCTTATGGCACATATACCCAACTTATTCTAGCCGAAAATTAGTTTTTAATTGCTTCGTTTTCTTAGTGGATTTTCGTTTTTGCGGTCGTTTTGGGGGTATACATGTATGTATATGAGTGTATGTGTATTATGGAAAATATTTCATTATAAATAAATTTCAATGTTGTAGAATAAATAAAGAAACAAAGCTATTTATCGCTGGGTATATAAATAAAGCTTAACGGGGAAAATGCGCCAGAAAAATTCTAAGGTTAGGGACCGCATTTTTTAAATAAATACTGCGATTTGGTATAGATAAAATGTATCTAAATATAATAAATAAAAATATAATATAAATATAATAAATAAAAAAAACATTTAAAAAGTAATTAAATAATAAGTTAATTTAAAGAAAAAATATAAAACATAGAAAAGAAAAAATAAATTAAATAAATTCAAAATATTTAAAATTTTAGTTTCAATAATCTGGAATCTACAAAAATATCGATAATCGGATCAGATTATTTTTATAAAAACCTACAAAAAATATTATGAAAAATAAAAATTTTAATGAATTTCGCCCTAATCTACTAAATATTAATAATTTATGTAATAACATGAGACAGAACTGAATATTGCCCTCCTTTGTAAGGTATCTACTTAGCACCACCTAAAATAACCTCTCAAATATTTTCTATACTCTAATACTACATGATAGATTACACCAGAGATTATCATCGAACTACTTTCCATACCATCCCCCTTACAACTGTCTATCTTTTAGTTTCCCCACCCAATTTTCTCGTTCCAGCAGCTACACCTGCTCACGGACCCGTAGCTCGGCCCAGAAATCCCTGTCAGCCACGCCCCTGAATTAATTGAAACCACATTACAAGTGCAAAGCGTGCACTGTCAAAGCCAATTCCCGACCCAAACCCAAAACCGAACCCAGATCCAGCCAAAGCCAAAACCAATGCCAAAACTGAACTCAAACCTCAGAAAAAAAAAACAGCTGCGACTCACATAAAAAAAAAAAGCAGCGTCGAACGGTGAATGGGCAAAAAATAAAAACAAAAACAAAGAAAAAAGTCCGAAATACCCAAAACCGAATCCCACACAAATCCCAGACAAATGTGCAGAAAGCCACGGGAACAGGAACAGAAACAGAAACAGTTTGGCGATAGATGCATGTAAATATGAATGGAAATGAATTACAAGCGAAATAAATGTACGAGAATTGCACGAGACGAGACGAAACAAAGCGAAAGCGTAGCGTGTAATACAAAAAAATCGCAAAAAAGCGAAGGGCAAGTGTGAGGGGGTTGCTGGATTGGTGTTTGTGGTTTTTCCTTTCATTTTTTTTTTGTTCGGTTTTGGGTTTTTGGCTGGCAGCGCAATGTTGACATGTTCCAAATGCAATTTTAACAGGATTTGCAAGGACACATTTGCACAAAGTGACAGAAAAACGCAGGCGACAACAGCAACAGCAACACGGTAGCAAGCGCAAAAAGTCAACCCCCGTGCGGGGTCGCTTCCCCCTGCTCCGCCCCCTTCGCCGGCCCTGCCTGCCTGTTGTGTGCGTGGCTGGCATAACTTGCGGCTTAAAGGGCTCAACTTGTCATGTCGCCTGTCGCCGATGTCCGCATTGATTTTCCACTTACGTTAACTCTCCCCCTCTCTCTCTCTCTCACTCTCTCTCTCTCACTCTCTCTAACTGCAACTCAATCGACCCAAGCTCGGGTCAGCTGGGGTCTTAACGCTTCATCAATATGCTTTTCCAGGCGCCGCTAATTTTTGCCTCTAGTCAACCTCGAGTCACAGCGGGCCAAGTGCTACGTGCAGATTTATGTCATCCCGTGTGGCACAAGTGCCTGGCAGAGATACCTACTGCCCCATCCCCTACATGCGTATGTGTGTGTGTGTTTAGTGTTAATCCGTCAATGATAAGCTCAATTTGTTGTGGTCACTCAGCGACAATGACCGTTTGAGCCCCCGGCGACTTATTGTCTTGCATACTTTTTGGGGCACGGCACGGCTAAAGACAACAAACACGAACACACAACAAAGACCATTAAAGTAATATTAGCCAATGCGTTGTTGTTTTGGACAAAAACGCTTAGAGATGGCAGCGTGAGTATGGAGTGCAGGAAGTCGAAGATTTATGGGAAATATGGAAAGTTATTGGAGATGAAAGATGTGGCATAAAGTCATGCGAAAAATGTATTTAAAAACCTTTGTTTGGGAATATGGAATATGAAAAATTATTTAATATAATATCTATATTTTAAAGTTAAAAGATATAATATCTGTATAATACACAACATGCTTTTGAAAACAAATTTAAGAACCTTTGTATAATATTTTCTATTTTTTTTTTTAAATTTGTTTAGAATAAAATAAATTTGATTGAATTCCCGTTGAAACTCTTTCTTAGAACAACATTTGTCATTTTTGATTACAAATTATTTCCTTAACTTAAATTTCATATCATAAGTAATGGAACGATCTTAATACCTTTACCTTTATGGTGTGTTCTTAGAAATCGAAATTAAAGAGTTCTTTACACAAATTTCGATTAACTTACAGTCAACTTAAGATTAAAGTACCCATTTTTAGGTCTTCAAGAATAGATCGACAACTAAGTAAATGTTATATAGCATATAGCTCAGACTTCATGTTACCGAACAAAGTAAAGCTCCATAAAGTGCCTTCTTAACTTTCCCCCAGCTCGTCCATCTCTAGCCTCGGCACCATGCATCATCATAAGTAATTCCGTCAGCGTGTACCCAACTGTCTCCATGTCTGTGCTCGGAGAGAAGGAGATTCATCACACATGTTTCCAGTTTTGCCCATCTTTGCACTTTGGGCTTGTCTGGGCCGCGTCAGCCTGTTCAGTAATTTAAACTTTGCCTATGGCGACAGCGATTTATGTGGACGCGTTGCGCAGATATATGGGCGACTATATTATAAAAGTTTTGACACGTTTAGTGTTAGTCGGCTTGATGAACTTTTTTCCTTGCCGCCAAAGTTGTTGTCACTTTACTTTGGTGGACGCACGTGTGCCTGATGACGTTGCCAGTTACACTGGGAAGCAACTCCTCCTCCTCCTCTTCTTCTCCTGCTTTTGGTAGCCACAAATGAACCAAAGATGCCGCCCACTAATTGGCTTAGTGCATTAAAATAACTTGCCAATAGTTGCGGCCAGACTGTGACCTCCTCGGAGAGAACAATGCGAAGGCGTTGTCATTGCCAAATTTATGAGACTCTGTGGCTAATTTAGCCAAGATAGTGCGAAGTCCTTTGTCCGGCCTCGGGTACAGGACCTGGCTCAGTGCTAAGCCCAGCAGTGCCAGGATTTGCCACGCAAGTCAACAAGATAAGCGACCGGAAAATGGAAACATGCGGGTCGGGTTGAGCTGAGCTGAGTTGGGTGGAGAGAAAAGGAGGTCCTTGGGTCATATGTCAAACTGCGAGTGAACAGCAACTGTCTCTAATTATACAAAATTATTTATAATGACCACAGTTGGAAGTGCTGACTTCCCTCCTCCCCCTCTTGAAATGCTTGAACAATCGAACTTTTGCTTTGCAACATTTCGAAATGTGTAAAAACCTAATTAAAAGTGAATTATTCATTTGAATTTGTCGGGTGTGGGAGCTTAACACTAACAAAAACTCGTCTGTTCGAGTTACGAGTGTGGTTGTTGTTGCTTTTGTTGTTGCCATATGTTGCACAAATGAGTTTGACTGAAATGTGCTTTGATTAATTGGTGGTCAAAAGTTCAACGAACACAGCACAGCAGTTGCTAAGTAGCTGAAGGATTCTGTTTGTGAGTGTGTGGGATAGGAAGGGTTGCATGAGCTGTGGGGCGGGATTTTAGAAATACTGAAAAAATATATGTATATAACACTTGGAAATTTGGTAGCTTATGTTGAAATCATTAGTTCCAGCTTTATAATTGTAAACATGAACGGATAAACCGTCGATATTTGTCCATTTTAAGACCTATTAAATTTGATTTATTATAAAGTTTTTATGCCAATACACAATCTATATAAAAAGATGTGTTGACTAGTGCGATAAAAGATGTTTATTTAAAACTACATCAACCATGGGGATTATATTTCTTATAATTTTTCTTGAAACTCTGAATATTTTCTTAAAATTTAAGAATATAATTTAATTAAAAAACTATTAATAAAAAAAAATATTCCTAAAAGTAACTTAGCAATCGAAAAGTGTTTTATTAACTTGTTTAAAGGAAATTCTTCAATCAGAGACTCAACAGATTTCATATTTATACCATTGCAGATGGTATATTAATTTTGGTCAGAAGTTTGCAACGCACCTTAGGAGACATCTCCGACCCTATAAAGTGTATATATTCTTAATCAGCAATGAATAGGGGAGTCGAACTAGCCATGTCCGTCCGTCCGTCTGTTCGTCCGTCCTTCCGTCCGTCCGCCTGTCCGTCCGTCTGTCCGTCTGTTGCAACGCAAGCTAGTCTCTCAGTTTTAAAGCTCTCTTGATGTAACTTGGTATACATGTTTCTCATTGCTGCAGGCTGTAAATAAGTCGGAACAAGCCGGATCGGACCGATGTATCGTATAGCTGCCATACAACCTATCGGCCGATTTTTGACATTTTTCAAGATATCGCCAAGAAACTTTCGCAATCTATCCCTTGGTAAGTCCATTCAAAGCTGTGCAAGTTTTATCAAAATCAGACCGATATATCGTATAGCTGCCATATAACCTATCGGCCGATTTTTGTCATCTTTCAAGATATCGCTGTGAAACATTTCTGATATAAGTCTGCAACGGTATTAAACCTTCGGTGAGCCGAAGGTAGCCTTTCTTCCTTGTTTTTGTTTTAAATAATCCTCCTTAAAGGCAAAAACGGTTAGACTTGCATAATCAAACCAACTAAGTAGCCTTTCTTATATGTTTAGTTATTCAAATCAGGTTTAAGAGCCTACCTTATACCCTATATAGCTGTACATATGTCTAAGTACATATGTATATATTTTACCAGCCCGACTATCTTGCAACTCTTCACTCTTTACTTGCCACACTTCGCTTCAATCTCTTCGTTGTTTTTCCCCCGCCTTTCAGTCATTTTCACGCCAAATTGTTTTTATGTGGCGCCAAGCATTAAAGTCCGGCGGAAGCAACAATAACAACATGAGGAACTTTATGCTGTGCGCCAATTTACAAACAACGAAGAACGCCAAACGAACATAAAAACCAAATGCAAACAGGCGTCAGTGCCTACAAGGCAGGAGGGGAGGGGAAGGGGGAGACAGTGAGCTATGCCAAAGGGTTGATATTGCGAGAGGAAATACTCGTAGAGTTACACCAATAATAATGAGAGCAATTAGCCAGTGTGGGGGAATGAAGCTGGTCGATAGGGGGGAGGGGAAAAGGGGTGGCTTGGAGCGGGGGGTAACAGCTTAATGTGTGTCACAGAAAATTAAATTTACGCTAATCGGCAGCGGCACAAGGCCTGATCTACGCCTGCTGGCGGCAACAAAAACAACAACAGCAAAAGGAGTCACTGCAACAACAACAGCAACTCTTGGCATGTGGCAGCAGACATGAAATTAAATTGTCGTTTTATTGTTCTGCAGACTTTGCACGTTTAAATAGCTCGAATATTTTTCATACGCAGCCGTCGCCCTCGTCGCCGGCGTCGGCCAATTTGTTTGTTTAGATGGGGTTAAGACATTCCCATATATAACTTTACTAATCTTTCGGGGACCCCGTCTGACACCCACGCGTGGCCAGACCTCGACCTCTCAGTAGCGCAGCCCTCGCCCCGTGCCGCCTTCCTTTGCTTCCCCCTCTTTGTGTGTGTGTGGTTTTTCCCGCCCAGCCCCAAAAGGTGGCACCATATGGCAACACTCCGCGTTCGGTTTAGTTTACACTGTGTGTGCCTGTTGTTGTTGTTGCTGTTGTTGTGTGTGTTTTGTTTGGTGAGTTATAATTTTCAATGCTGAAATTGATTTCCGATTTGTAGTCATCGTTGTTGTTGTTGTTGTTTATGAGTGCACTCGATCGCACACAGCGCCAAATGAAAATGTGGTTGGCCACACGTCCGCGCCTTTGTATCGCTTACAGTGTCTGTGTGTGTGTGTGTGTGTGTGAGGGGTTAGAGGGAGCAAAAAGAGGGGGAAATACATTGTTTCAAATTAGTATAATATGATTTGGCGTTTTATTTGCGTAGCTTACTTGGCTTGGTTTCTTTTTTTTCGCATGATTTGGAACTTGTTGACGTGCAGCATCTGTGCCAACTACTCCCGCTCTGCCTCTCCCTTTCTCGCTTTCTTTCTTTTTGTTCTTTCACTCTTCTTGTTTATAAACAATCTGCTAACTTTGCCCTTGCTCAGCTAATAGTCTTCCATATGGTTTGCTTTTCACGCAAAGACATTTCACTCTTCCATTGCAACATCAATGAAGAATTGTTTATAGCGAACACTTAAAATCATAATTACCATTAAATAAGCATATGAATTTATGAAATACTGGGAAAAATATCTGTGTATATACATGAAAACACCTGCAAGGTATTGTAGGAAAAAAACCTCAACTCGATTTATTTATATGCAGTGAATTTTTTTAAGAAAAGACTAAGCTGAAATTGTTTACATCTAAGAAAATATATTTATGTCTGTACATACATAGGTATGTTCTAATAAATATACCATACTAATATATGTTTGTCGAACCTCTTATATTAAAAAAACATATTATATTTAAAAGTAAACGATATTCAAACTTAAGTATAGAAATGGTTTTAATTTTTATCGATTAATCGGGCGGCAAAGGGTTTGGAAATACTCTGAAGTTACCTTTAGTTGGTTGCATTACTTGTGAGTATTGTCATAAAATTTGATGGCCTAAGCTTCTATGGTCTTTGAGATCTAGGCGTTCATACGGACAAACATACAAACCAAGCTTTATGGACTATGAGGCTGTTGAGTCTGATTAAAATCATGTACACCTTATGAGATTGCAGGTCTCTCTTTAATTATTGCTTACTTACTGATTAAAATAATAATTGGAATCTTAAGTCTTATAAGGCATTGTCTAATATTTTTATACCATTCGACCATTGAAAATGGTCAAAGATGGTATACTAAGTTTGTGCAAATGTATGTAACAGGCAGAAGGAGGCGTGGCAGACCCCACAAAGTATATATATTCTGACTCAGGATCACTAGCTGAGTTGATTGAGCCATGTCCGTCTGTCTGTCCGTTTGAACGTTTAGATCTCAGCTATTACAAAAGCTAGAGACACCATATTTCACATGAAGGTTCCTGAATACCATAGGTAGATCGAGTTTATTTTCAATTTTTGATGCCACGCCCACCGCCCACGCAAATCGATCATTTTTGATTATCAGGAGAAGTATTGAAGTTACAGCTTTTGGTATGAACATAAATAATTGCATTATAAATCTAAATCCTAAATCACAATGCAATCAGATCATGAACACAGAAGTTATCCATGTTTCCGTTTTCCGTACTTCCACTGCTTGCGCCTGTGCTGCGCGTCGTGACGTCATCTTCACGATGCTATGCCGTTTTCACATGTAGATGGCGCTATTTAGAGATAAATCTAATTTAAACAATAGGTGGAGGATAAACTTGTGCAGAGTTTTTTGATGGAATAAAATGTGTGATAATTTGTTTCGAAACTGGGCGAATGGTATCTTACTGTCGGGCGCGCTCGACTGTAGCTTTCTTTACTTGTTTAGTTGTATAATTTAGTATAAACTTCAATATCTTTTGTTGTTTGTTAGCCAAATTCAATTAAATATTGTAATACCATAACAACAGTTCCAAGGGATCAACCCTTTTGTCACTTGCTGCATAATAACGTTTGCATATCGTATTGTACTCGCACTCCGCACTTCCCCCTTAGTTCCCTCATGCCACGTTCAGTTAGACTTTATGTTCATTATATATGCCCTGCCTAGTTATCGACGTCTGAGTGCACCCTGCAACTGATTGCCTGTCCGTTTATGAGGCATGAAGGCATTTAAAAGCGCATCACAGTTGTGCAATTCTGACATAGCCAGACTCCTGTCCAGGCGACATTAGCGATATGTCAGACTGTGCAGCCCAGAGTGTTGCCTCTGCCATCATATTGTTGCAATGATGTTGCCCGTTATTGTTATAATGTCATTAGCAGGCAGGCAGGTAGGGAGAGGAAGGATGGGGCAGTGGATTGTGGATTGTTGCAGTTGTGTCAGCTTTGTCTGATTGCAACCCCTCCCCCTTGACAGACTCATCAGGCGGATTTCAAGTGTCAATTTTCAACACCAACCTCCATGCACACACTCCCCCGCCTCGAAGTGAACCCAACAATTTTGACTACTACGTAAAAAATCATAAAAAAATCCCCTAAATTTAACGCGCTTTGACCTTTTTTCCCTGACTATTTACCAAGTATCTTTTCACAGTTTTACAGTTTTTTGCCTCGTTTTTTTTTATCTTGTGCTGCTTTACACATTTAATTTGATTTCTTTTTGAAGTTTGAAGCGCAGAAGGGGACAGGAAGAGAGGGTGAGAGAGAGAGAGATAGACTTGCAGAGGGTCTTAAAGTGTTCGACAATAGTATTTTCACTTTCTCTGCTGTCGCCCCCTTCGACTACGCCACTGCTTGGGCTTAATTTTTTTGCTTTTTTGTGGAAAAAAGGTCCCACAGGTGTCGCCACTTTGCCGCTCTACTGCTCAGCTAATTGTGCAAGTGGCCTCAAATGCTGAAAACATTATTTAATTAAATTCGGCTGTTAAGATGATTTTTATGCTGATTAAGTGGCCGCGCGTTCTCGAGAAGCTCAGCGATTTTTCCTAAGATTCTTTTGAAGTTGCTTCTTTTTTTCGTCGTCTTCTGTTAATTTGCCATGAGAAGCTGTCGAATTATTTAGCGGAAATTAAAAATTGTGCAGCCAGACGGACACCTTTCCCCCATCCCTCTCTTTTACTCTCTCCCTGTCAGCTGGCTCGCTCGCACAGACGCCTGGCCACTGGCAAATTAAGTAAGTCAACAAAGCACTTTGCGGATTTGCGGACTTATCTGCATAAAAGAGGCGGGGAAAAGGAGAAAAGAGCGGTTCAGTTGCTACTGATATACCAAAACCTCTATACGTATAGACAGATAGATATTTTTTTCCCAATGTTGTTTGCCCAGCGGGCGGGAGGCGTGGCACATTTCGTATGCGTGAAGCTAACGAACTCGAAATAATGCGTTTGAAATTTAAAAAACGTGCAATTTATGTTAAAAATTTAAACAAACAACGATTGTTGCACGCAAAAGATTTTTAATTAATCATTTGCCTGTTTGACTTGTCCATGAAATTGGCATTAAAAGCGACACGGGGCGGCGGCAGGTTCGATTCGGTTTGGAGTCACTTCGCGTTTTTTCCATGTCGAACAAGCAACTTTATTTTCTTGACTGCGGCCAGCCGAGCAATTAAGAGAAACAGCCGTTCGTTCAGTTCGTATAAATCGCATTAAGCTGGTTCAGCTGACAGCTCAAAAGTACCCACTGACCCCTCCCCCCTTCCCTTTCCTTCCCCCTTTCCGTATAACTGCTCCAGTTGCATTTGCGAACCGTGGGGCCAGCTGGCTCTCGATTTGTTCGATTCGCTCTTCTTAATTGCTTGTTGTCCCTCACTCCGTTCGCATGCATTAAAAATGGCTTAAAAAATGGTTGGCAAAACCAAAAATGGTGTTTATTAAATGGATTGATGGCTGTGCACAAAGTACAATTACAGCAACAACAATCAACCATAAAAAATACTCTTAATGGCCGCGAGCCGTCAACATCTCTGGTTGGTTCGCAGTCCACGGTCCACGGTCCACGTCCCACTGTCCACTGTCCCACTGTCCACTGTCCGTTGTCCGAAGTCTGATTTATGTTGTTTGCAATTTATTAAAAAAATTTGCAAGCGAAAAAGGCAAAATTGGAAATGGGAAAGCGTTAATACGTTTCATAAACAAAAATTGCGTTGGAAAGGAAAACAGTTGATGGTGTGAGATATGTAAAGATATATGCATTTCAGTTTTTTAGCATTATCTTGGGTATGGCTGGCAAGTTTCAAGTAAATATTATAAGAAACAAATTATAAATTATAAAGAAATAATGCCAGCTAAATTTCAAATGATTAAAAAAATATTGGTTGGGAAATTAAGACCTTAGGATTAAATTGTAAGGTATAGGAAAGAAACATGTGGCCTTTAAAGATAATTGTTTTAACGATAAAGTTTATACAGAATTTTACGAAATTTTTTCAAATATCATAAAATTTTATTTATTCATAAATTAAGCATTAAAATGTATTTCAGATAAGAAGGTAGGTTTAAATTAATAAATTTAAATAACCCATAAATTTTTTTAAGTGATAATCTATGGATAATTGAATTGCTTGAAACTTAATTTTGAATACGTGTATAGAGCATTTTCAAAGTTTTCTTCTTAAATTTTCTATCTATCATACCGTCTATAATAGATAAATGGGCAGTAATGTTCTCTGCTATCCCTCTCCCTCTCTCTCTCTCTGTTTCCCGATCGTTTCGATAATTCCCCCTTGAAATCGATACTTAAGTCATTGCAAACGATCTCTGGACAGACTTTAATTACCCCATATGGTTCGTGTATAGACTCTACTTAGCCCCCAAAGACCCCGGCGTAGCTATTGCCTTCTCTTCAATTCAACCCCATTGAAATACTTTGAACTTAATGCCCTGTTAATGCCTCTCTCCTCCGCCCCCTCTCTCCAAGAACCGCCGTCGTCTTCTGCTTCAGCTGTACTCCCAACTTGGACCCAAGGTCCAATGCACTTTCACGTGCGATTGTCACACCACTTGCCGGCAGGCAGTGCGAGTTTCAGTCCAAGTAGATATCCCTGGGCTGGGGGTGGGGGCTGACTCTTTGTCTGGCTCTTTTATGCCGCTGCTGCTGCTGCTGCTGTTGTGTAAAGTCAGAATGTAAAGTCACTTGCAAAGCCGCCAAAGCGGCCCCAAAAACAGTCCAAGTCCAAGTCGAAGTATCCAAGTCGCTGGAGTCCTCCCAGCCAAAGCGACGACGACGGCGGCGGCTCACGACTGACACGGGGTATTTGCATATAAAATTGGTAATATGCAAATATTTTGATTGTCTTTGACTTTGTGCGCGCTTATAAAGAATCTTTCGGGCCCGGGTCGCCTCAACAATTGAGTGCACAGTTGGAATTCTTGGATTTCGCCCAGACCAAAACTGGAGCAGCCCAGAGACATCGGCACAGTGGGACAGCGGGAAAGCGGGGACAACAGACTGTGGGGCTACTGTAAAATGTTTTTGGACTGCTGCGAAATGATTATCGAACACCTGTGTTTCTCGGTTCTTCCCCAAAGAACACGCGGAAAACCTTCCCAGTTCTTCTAGCTGAACATCTTCTCCAGCATTTTCCATACAAAATGCAAATGGCGTACGAGTTATGGAAGCCGAAAAAGTGTTGCCCATGGGGAATTAATTAGCCTAGGGGGCGGGCAGGCGCACGTTTAGCCACTGAACCCGCCATATAGAAGTTGCCGCAGCCTAAGTTTGTGGCAGACACTGCGACGACAACGTGTTCAGTTTGCTACCAAGAGTTGTTGACAAAATTGAATACAATACGCGGACGAGTTCAGGCTGCGCCGCAGAGAGAGAATGGTCAAGGAACCGGTCGAAAACTAAAATCGAACAGTCATCAAAGCAAACGTGTACAATGGGCACGATAGCAGGAAGGTGTACTATAAATGTGTGCGGGACTGAAACGGTGAAACAAAGCTTATGATTTTCTTTATAAATTATTGTAGCCATAATAGAAAAATGTCCAATTGTTTGGGGTTACTGGAATACAACTTAATTAATATAACATATTTTGAACGAAAAGTCTCTCTGCAGAAAAAAGTGGGATAAATATGCCAAAGCGGATCTTTTTTAATATACTAGAAAGGTAGCGAATAGTGGCTTGATCTTTCGATAAAATCTAATATATTTTTCTTTCAGGAATTATTAATCTGCGTAGCATTTGCATTAGTTGCAGTTGCAGTTCAATTTAAATTTCCTAGAATGTTAGATGAAAATGTTAACTTAACATACATATGTATTGCAATTTATTATCGATAAGCTGACATATTGCAAGGACTGTTAAGCAAGGAATCGCTCTATTGCAAGCGCTGTTAAACAACAGAATAGCTCTTTCGAAATTAATTCGATTGTCGATTGATTTGCCCATCGTTCATCGGTCAACGCTGGACTGGCAAACTGCTCGATAGAAGGAAGAAGGCTGCAACGAAAGGTGCTGCGCCGCAACATGGACCTGGTGCTGGTGCCGCTGCTGCTGCCCCTGGTGCTGAGCCTTCTCATTCCCCCTTTCCGCTGGCAGCGGCAGCACTTTGGCGGAATGTTAAATGCTAAAAATGAACAAATAATGACGAATGCCGCCAGTACAAGAGTCGCCGCAGCCAACGTGCATGTGTTGCTGTTGTTGTTGCTGGCCGAGGTGCTCCTGGTCACTGTTTGTGGAGCTTTCGCTTTGTCGTTGGTCGCAATGCCGCGCCCGCTTTGCGATTTTCGCTGGAATCGCTCGATGGGCGCAAAAGCGTAGCCAAAGCGCAAAAGAAAAAAACGCGCAAGATTTATGCGCGCGCCATTGCGCATCATAAGCTGTCAAAATGCTTTTTCGGCGATTTATTAGCGCAAATTGAGTTTTAAAAGAAGCTGCGGACTAGCAGTGAGCAGCGGACTGGGCAGCAAAACAGGCAGGCTGAAGCAGCTGCTGCGCGGCCTGGCTATGGTCAGATTTATAGTTGGGCCTCGCCTGGGCTTGCCTCGCCTTGCCTGGCGACAAGTGTTGAGTTTGTTGTAGTGAGTACTCACTGTTGTTGTTGTTGTTGTTGTTGTTGTTGCTACTGTTGTTGTTGTTGTAGTTGTAGTTGAGCATGCAAAACACACAATCTGTCTGCGTCCATCTTCGAAGTCCGTTTGAATCGCTGTCGACTGTCGATTGTCAACGTGCTTTTTTGCAGCTGTGCGAAGCATCTTCTTCGCCTCCCTTCTTCCCCATCGATGCCCCTAGCTTCTCTGGTGACTGAGAGAATGGGCCTGTAAACATGTCAACAAATAAATCGTCATGTAAAAATGGCATTTTAAATTGTTTTTGACATTTGTACAGAGGCTGTCAATGAAAATGAAATGCACACAAGAAAATCTTCAATCGACTCGACTCGACTCGACTCGAGTCGACTCGACTCGACTTGCTGCGACTCACTCTCTCAATACTGCCCGACGGCAGCAGCAGTTAGTTGTTATTGCCGAGTATCCAGTACTACTGCTACTACTACTATATAGCCTCTGGTATTTCAGCCAGCTGACACATAGATAGTTATGGCTTGTCAATTGTCGCTTATTACACCATGCACATAAAATAATTTTTGGTTTTCGACTTTGTGACGGGCGCGCATTCTTTGGCGTCGGCAATGTTGGCAGAAAATTATGGAAAATATGTTAGAGAATAGCTTTTAGTAGACTCTAAGCTTGAATTTCTAGAGTCTATACTCTGCACTTATATGGTCAGCGCATGTGGTTCTTTAAAGATTTCAATTGGAAAATGTCTTTGAATATTTATTAAATTACAACAATAATATTTTTATAAATGAATGGGCATATTGATAGGTAGGATGGGTATGTATTTATTAAATATTATATTGAATTATATATAAATACATATATTGTTATATTCTATATATTATATTGATAAATTGATACATACAGCTGTGTTCACAAAAATAGCAGTGCTCATTAGCTGCAACTTTAAACTTAATTTTGTATATCAAAAAGTAAATGAATGTTCACAAATTTAATTTTGTTTCAGTTTTGTGATTATTTTTAACAATAACAAATCAATTTATTGTTGAAAATGTTGTTATTTTTTTTACATTATTTATTAAAACAAAAAAGTGCTGTTTACAGCTGTAAATATCAATAGATATTTATATTGATATGCATATGAATTAACCTATTGCATATTTCAACTGTAATATTGCCTTTCATAATTGACTTGTGGCTAAAATATAATCTATGCATATGAAATCTACCCATATATAATTTTGATTGGGTAATTCCCTTTCCATTTGCAGCGAATATCAGTTACACGAATCGATAAGCAAATGAAATCAAGCATACGCCCCATGACCCGGTTTAGTTCAGCTTGAACTCTGCATGCTGCCCGCATAATGCCGCTGCCAATGCTGCAATCGAGTGCTCTGTATGCTCTGCTTCTGCGCTGGCCCACTCATTAATCAGGCTTAAAGGACTTGCAGGCAAATGTTTACCATATGTTATGCCGCACTCTCATTATGTGCGAACTTGCTACAGCCTCTTTTTTTGGCGAAACCGCAGGACGCACAAGCACACCCCCTTGGCTGGCGAAAAGCAAAGAAATGGCAAAGGGAATAAGGAGAGGCAAATAAAGTCACATGAAATTAATAAGCAAGGACGAAGTTATGCATGTGCGAGAGTGTGTGTGCGTCGCTAACATGCTAAATTATTGCAATATGAATTATGATATTAATTTAAAGGTTCGCCCCTGCGCCGCCGTTTATTAATGTGACATGTAATGTGCCTGTTATTACCTTAAGATTATGATTACTTACCTTGCCTTCGTCGCCAGGCATGTCCTCACATGTGTGTAAGCAGCAAGGGGACGGGGATGAGGATGGGAATGGGGCAGGACGCAGTGTAAGCTACCTGCTGTGTGGCTTGTGCCCTGGCAATGTGTGGCATTTTCATTTAAATGGCTGCCCCACAAAGTAATTGAAATGTGGCCATGAAGTGGGCTACATCCCCTGCTCCTCGCTCTCCCCCCCCCTCTCTCTGTCTCTGTCTCTGTCTCTCTTAGTCACTCCTCCCCTGGCTCAGCCAGTTCGCAGCAACTTGTTTGTCTTGGCAACACCTTAAAGAGTTAACCACAGGCAGTGACTACTCTGTGGTCTGCGCAGCAAGCGGTCTGCGACTTGTTTTTGTTGTTCTGTCATCATCAGCAGCATTATCATCATTATCATCAATATCATCATCATCGTTCGTCGTTGTCGCATCAGTTTTGCAGCAGTTTGGTTTTTTGCCGCCTCGTGAGTTGATTTTCAAAAGTCGCGCCTAAGTGGCCTCATTTTGACATCTTTCTTTGGCCCGAAGATGGACTGCAACTGCGACTGGGACTTCAACTCCAACTCCAACTGGGACCTGGCCCGCTCTCGACTCCAGAGTGAGTGATACATGTGGACATTGTCTGCAATAAATACTTAATGCCTACCAAAAATATACACATTAAAAGTCGAAAGTCCCGATCGAACTTGCAGCCACATTGACGTCTTCATCGGGCTGTCAGCCTGACTGTCTCTACCTCCCCTCTCTCCTCTCCTCCTCCTCTGTCTGATTGTCTGGCGGTTTTCGTTGCCATTTTTGGTATTTCAATTAAATTTTTTTATGACAACATCAAAACTCTATCATAATTCTAAATGTTCTGACATGAGCTTTGTTTCTTTGTTTCCAGCGCTCAATGCAATGCGAGGCAATTTTAGTTTCTTATTGGAGAATTCTTTGGCATTTTTTGGTGACAGAGGGTGGTAAGAACAGTTGAAAGTGTTACTGAGTAAAGTAATAAAATAATACAATATTTATGCGATAGCCAAGCTCAGACTCTAAGCATAAAATACATTTATCTGAAAAGAAGCGTATTTAAATTTTCATGAATACAATTTCAATAGTTAAAAGACAAATAATTTTAAGATAAGAAATATTTTTGTAATAATTTTATTCACTTTAATAAAACATTTGAATTAACAGAAAAAATAAATAACATCCATTTTAATTTATATTTTAATATTTTTCGTATCCTTTAAATTATAATTTTAATTTAAAATAATAATAAATAAATAATTAATTGGTTATTTCAATTTTGTCTTAATGAATTATTAAATATGTATATAAAAAATAAAAAAATATACCTTAAGTAAAAAAAAAATTGTAAACAATATTACACAATTTCGTACTGTATAATATTAATAATGTACAATTATATATTTTTTATGTTAATATAAATTTTTTTTTAATTGCTAGTCATTTGTAATAACTCGAGCACCCCTCGCCCGATGGGATCTTTTCTTTTTATTAATACCTTGATGCTTTTTGTCAGTAATTGTAATGGCTGAAAGCCTGGCGAACCACTTAAGCTGCGAACTGTTGGTCCTCACTCCCCTCCCTCCATTCTACACTGCCGTCTCCTACTGCCGTTTCTTGCTCGTTTAATGATGTGTGAGCCTGGAATTTTGCGCGCGGTGTCTCTGAAGTGCGGCCAGCTCCCAGTTCCAGGTCCCAGTCGCAGCCGGGAGCGACCAACTGACTGGCATACCAATTTATAATTTCTTTTAATAAAGTTGACATTCAGCCGCGGCCCAAACGGGCGAAGCCTGCTGGCTTCTCTGACATGTTTTTGTGCGTCTGGCCGAGTGGATCATGATCGCGAGAGCGTCACCTCGCCGCATCACACGGTGGCTCGCCTGGAAGTGGCTCTGGCCAAGGTGTTGCGCTTGTCGCGCCTGGCATTTTGGCACTTTTCTCCTGCATGGAACCGGCTGCTCTTCTCCTCGATGGGGACATGCAACCAGCTGGGGGTCGTCTAGCATATGCAACTTGGCAGGCACCCTGTAAGGCGGGCGGGCAAATGCCTTCCGCTTGGGCCATTTGTTTCATCCGCCTCCCACACACACACCCCCCCACACACACGTGTCTACAAATTCCGCAAATATCCGTTATCCGTTTCCCTTATATGAGATTTATTCGCTGTGCCTATCAGCATGTGCAAATCTCTAAAATTTAAAGAAAGGAAAAAAACGAAATACACGACTGAAAATAATGCCCCGCCCCAACGCACGTCCATTGAAGCGCAACGCTTTGACCATATTAGCACCCAATCCAACTCCCATCCCCCTCCAGCACCGAACTTGTGTGCGTTTATCTCTGTTCCCATCCAACAAAAGAAAAAAAGAAAGTACAAATTGCTTTAAACTAAGGCACTAAGCACTTTTAGCGCCGCACAACTTTGTCAAGCGCACATAACAAAGTGTTATGTGCCTTGTAACTAACACTGCGTATGTGGTCGGCCGTAAAAATACCCTTTCGACACACCGCAATTCCCCACACCAGCACGGCGCAATCGTTGTGGTACAGTGGAATGAAGAGAACATGCGCCGCATGTTATATGACGAAAATCCATTAACTAGCTTAAATGTAATATAAGCTTAGAATTCTCTTCTGTTTTTATAAAAAAAAACTCAAGAGGTTGAAATGTTTTCGATTCTAATAAATATTTAAAAAACAAACAATTAAAATAAAATTTTTGCGTTACAAAATTGCAATTGCTTTATTCCGGTCATTAAATTGTTATCGAAACTGCATTGCTAATTAACATAACATAATACTGTTAAATTCAAATCTTACAGTCATTAATCGATATTTATCTCTGTTAATTAAGAGAACCGTAAGCAATGTTGCCAGATCGTATTCAAATGATCCTTTACATTTAGCAGTGCTAAATTAGCACTCATTCTAAGTGAGAGAGCACTCAGCTTATTCTCACCACTGTGCAGCACTCACTGTCACCGAACTCCTCCTACCACAAATACACACTCTCACTCTCTCCCTTACCAAATGGCAGGGGTAGTGTTAGTGGAAAAAAGTACATTTTTCAAATGTTAGATATGTTTCGTAGCATGCTTAGCGGGGCGAGTGAAAGTCGCCGCTACAACTTTCGAGCAAGTGTGTGTGTGTGTGTGTGTGGGGACTCGGGACTTGTAACTTGGGACTCAGCACTCGCAGCGCGTGTGTGGACATCTCTTTCTCTCTCTCTCTCTTTCTCTGCGCTGTGTTGATTTTTATAGTTTCGTCTAGCACAACAAACAGTTGCAGATACTAAAGCCCGCAGTTGTTGCGGTCGTTTTGTTTTCTGCGCCATTTGCGTTCTGCTCTTCCCCAGCGTGTAAGCGTAAGTGTGTGTGAGTGAGTGAGTTCGTGTCTGTGTTGGGTGTCGTGTGTGCTGTGCTCTGCGAGCGTTTGCATCAAGTTGTAAATTTGGCGATTAGCACCCCTTTGTGAGTTGGTTTTGTCGGAGGCAATCTAACAGCCTGGGCCAGGCTGGGCAAGATGTGCGCCGGCTGATAAGTTTGCTCGAAATTAGCATAGGCCGACGATTGCAACTGGGTAGAGAGAGCGAGATAGAGAGAGAGAGGAACACAGGAGCCGGATCTCTGGCTGAGCCTGGGCAGCAGCAACAGCAGCCAGCGAACACTCAAGGCGAACAAACGGCGATGATCTTGTCGCTGCTTTATGAATAAAACATTCGTTTGGCCGCTTGGGCGAACGTGGCCAACAGTAGCAGCCGCAATTGAATCGAAATTGTGGAGTGGGGCTGCGCGACGGGGCAAAGCGGGTGGGGAAGTGACTACGGACAGCAGCAGTTGCTACAAATGTTTTACAAGCTTTTCAGCGCTTCGTTGTTGTTCCTGTAGTTGCTGCTGTTGCTGCCGTTGCTGCTGCTGCTGCAGTGGGCCATTGTTGTTGGTGTTGGCGCGGCAGTTCCCGGAAACAATTCAGTTTAAAGCAGCAGCAACAACAACAACAACAAGGAGCGAAAAAAAGTGCAACCCGATCTTATGTTCGCAGTCGGCAACATTACGAACATGGCCAATAAATCGTGCATCGTTCGAATGCTCGAAATGTTGCATGTTTGATTTCTGCGCCACTTGCATTTACTTTATGATATTATAACCCGGACAACGTTTGACATTTTGCGCTCTTTATTTATGATAAGAGTCCCTCCAGTTTCCACACACACACACACACGCACAGTCCCCGGTTCGGCAGTGCAGCTCGCAGTTTGTCAGCATTTTGTCGCCAACTTTCGTTGTGAGTTTTTATTTTCTTCTTCGGTTTGTGTTTCTCCTTTACTTTTTTTTCTTACTTTCGACCCAAAGCTGCAGGCGTCCATTTGAAGTTGTGCATTTTACAAGCGAAAAGTCGTCGCACGACAGGAAATGAGTTTTAAATATTTCAATGCCCTGTTACCACTAGAGAAGGGGGTATATTAAGCGTGAGTAATTTGTAAAATATCTTAAAGAAAATTTTGTATATTAATTACACAAATTTTATAAAAAGTATTTAAAATATTTATAATATTATTTAGGTAAATTATTATTAAAATTAATTGTATTAAAAATATTTGGAAAAATAAAAAATAAAACACTAGAGAAGGGGTACATTAAGCGTGAGTAATTTGTAAAATGTCTTAAAGAAAAATGTATATATTAATTACACAAATTTTATAAAAAATATTTAAAATATTTATATTATTAGGTTAATTATTATTAAAATTAATTGTATTAAAAATATTTGGAAAAATAAATTTTATTAAAGCAAAAATAATAAATCAAATAAAAATACAGCAAAAATAAAACCATATCCTAAAAACCGCAGATAATGTATCAGTTCATATTTTCTCTACTTTCTTCAAAGTTGCAACCTTCTAGGCCCAGGGGCAGTTATGGCACAGACTCTATGGGCGTGGACGCATTCAGGCATCTCCTCAATCGTCGTAAATTTGATTGTACTTAACGACAGGGATAACTCTGGCTTGGGGGGTGCGGCAAATTGGTTTAAGTGTGGTAGCAGCGACAGGCAGCTTAGTGTAACAGTGTAACACTTGCCCGCAAGCCATAAAAAATATTTTTTCTCTACGTATATTTATTTTTTCATGCTTGTTTTTTTTTTATCTCTTCTCTCTAGTTATTTGTCTGTCAGGCGGCAAGCGAACCCGTTAAATGAGCCGCGAAAATAGTTTCCGTCTCTGCGTCTCTGGAAATTGCATGTTAGCGCGAGGATAGCAATGGAAAATATGTGAGTTTCTATGTTAGCTGTCGAGTTGATTGAGTTGACAGAGTTGCCTTTTTTAGAAAATTGAATCGCAATTTGTGACACATTTCTGGCGCATAGAGCGTAAGGTTGCCAATGCAATTATATCATATTTTAAAATTGGCCTATTAAATAGGAGGGAGAAAACGAGAAAATGTTAACTTAAAAACTTTACTAAGCCTTATAAATATGTAATATTTAAATGGAAAATATATGTATACTAGATTTGAGAGTATTAGCTTTTTTACAGCTTTTTTAATATTTTTTGAACAGTCGGATAGGTTTGGTTCAAGAAAGCTCAACTTATTCTTCAATATTTGATTTAAGACTTAAATTTTGAAACATGCCTAAAACCAATTAAAATGATAGTATTTACCAAAGAAAATTTTAGATATGAGTATTCAATAAGCTGAAACAGAACCATGCCGGCTTTTCTCTCGAAACAACCAATTCACAATAGTTTCTGCAACCCCCAGCCCACTGTGCTTTTAATTAAAACTTGCGCACTCAACCATTGCAGGCAATAATAAATGAATTGGTTTAAACAAGGCAAACTGTTTGATGGAGCATAGCGAGTGCCGATCCGTTGGACAGAACAGAAAGAGAGAGAGAGAGAGGAAGGCATATGCAAAAATCAATCAAGCGTGTCGCCATAGCCAGAATTTCCAGCCCATTCCCGCCAACGCGTTCATCGAATCTCCCAGTATGTTTGATTAGCCGAACTTCCGCTTGAAAATGAAAATGTTTATTAAAAATTTTCACTTTTACATAAATTTTGTAAGCGGTCGCAGCAGTAGTAGCGGCAGCAGCGACAGCAGCTGTTGGCCAAGTGGCCACACCCAATGCGCCGCCATATGGCGCTGAACCCGCCCCCTTGGCGGCTTATGTACTAAGTGTGTGCACTAGTGTCGTCTCGCTTGCACTGACAGGTCATTGGGCGCAGCGAGAGAACCGGTTTATGCCCGTTTCGCAATCGGTTGGCCAATGCCAGGCGGCCGGCAGCTTCAGTGCCAGCTGTGGTGCTGCCTACGTGTATGTAAGCGTGCTTTACATACAGTTATATATGTATGTATATAACACAAGCTGGAGCACATACATAGCTGACAGTCCGGGGGGAGAACTTAGCTGGTGCCGCGGGTTGGGTGGTCTGCGCAAGTGCATCACTTGACAGGCAACTCCAGTTCGCTGCGATGCTTCGCAGTTGTCTAAATGTTTGTGCCCAGCTGCTGCTGCTGCTGCTGTGGATGAGTAGGCAGAGACGGAGACGGTGACTGAGTCGGAGGCAAAGCATCCAAAGAAGCTACTACATCAACTGCCAACTGCATTGATTTTTATACCCTACACAGCGGAAACTGAGTGCGGTTCGCTGGGCTGGCAGACGATTATTCTGCCAATGTTTATGAGTTGAGTTGCCCTTTAACCTTACCGAAATTTTTCAGTATGGAACGTCTTTAATTTTAATTTATATTAATTTATATATTTAATTTATATTATTCTTGATATAACCTTTTCAAAATACTTTATATACAGATTATGTCCATGTAGTACTTCAAAAATGTTCTGGTGTATATATCTGAAAATATTTATAATCATTATAAACATCAAATTGTTCTTGAAAAATATGCATATATTTTGTTTTCGCTTATGTTGTTCCATTTCGTACGTATTTTTTTTATATTGTTGACAACATTGTTGTCAAGGCCTATAACAGTTTTGTGTTTTAGTTCCAGTTGTATTTACCGGAAGCACCCTAAAGCTAACAACATTTCCGTTTGTTTGGCATTTGTTTGCCTATGTACAAAAAGAAAACCTTGTTCGGTTGTTTTACATGCGTGTGTGTGTGTGTGTGCTGTTGTTCTTGGGTGTTTTGCGTGTACGTGTAGGTGTGTGTGTGTGCGTGTGTGTGTTTGAGTGGCAATTTTTAAAATGACAAAGTAAAAGGCTTGACATTTGAAGAAAGTCAAGCTTAAAATCCAAAAACATTCTTCAAATAACACTTATGTACTAATAACGCGCACCGCTTTGAAACCATTTCTATATGTGTGGATGTGTGTGTGTGTGGTCCATCGAGATCGCTTATGGTCACTTATGGCTATTGATTACGAAGTGTATCGTTGATGACCCGCAGTATGTTGATCTGCAGGTCAGTAAAGGCCACTGGCTCTAGTTGCGCGTTACGTATTTTCATGGCAACCGCCTTGAAGAAGGCACCGACTTCATCCTCCTCAACGGCAATGGGAGTAGCTGCCGAAGAGCATCCGCCCATGGAGAAGGTTACCTGGCTCGGCGTATTTGGCGTGGTGGTCGCATTTTGAAAACGCGCACTTGTCGAGGTAGGCGTATGCACCTCCAGCTTTTGTGGATAATCATTGCCGGCTTGCAGCTGCTGCTGCTGCAGTTGTTGTGGCTCCAGGCTGCCGCCCGCTTCGTTTAGCTGCTCCGACTTGGTGAGCGCATTAGTTACGCTCTGCACGGCCATGTACACCTGATCCTCATCGTTTTCATAGGTCACCACATGCTGCTGCTGCTGTTCTTGTATAGGTTGTTCTGATGTTTCCGTTGCTTCCATATCCTCATCCTCGTCGTCTTCCTCCTCATCGTGCGTCACTTCGCCGTTGATAAAGTTTTCTATATCCATTTCATCATAGCTGGCCACACACAGCTCGCTAGGCTGCGGCACCTCCTGCTGCTGTTGCTGCTGGTGCTGTTGTTGTAACGCTACGGACAACTCTTGCTTGTGTGGTCCCGACAGCGGCGGCAGTGTTGTCATATTCAGCTGAGACGAGCCATTGGGTGACGCCTCGAGATTTGACTGTACCTCAGTGTGTGGCAATGGTGACTCAGCCATATGCTCGTCCAAATCCCCAACCTGATCGTGCTTGGGCAGCAGCGTATGCAGCGCATCGCCATCTCTGCAAGTTACAAAATATACTATATACGAGAGGTCCCTATATAGTCTATTATTCACTTACAGTGACTTTTGTTGTATATACTTCTGCAGAAATCCAAGCGAATCGTAGTGCTTCCAGCGAGATGTGGCATCCATGTTTAACTGCGTCTTAAGGCGTTTGTACTCGCGTGCATATTGGTCCCGTAGCGCCTTCCACTTTTGTCGACACTGTTTGACTGTATAGAAAGATGATGCATATAAGAAATAGAAAGAGGATTGGCTTCTTGCCATATTCCTCACCTGGCTTCTTAAGCTTTCGCGCAATTTCATCCCATATCTCCAGCTTCAGCTTAACGTTGCGATAGTTCTGATTGCTGTAGTTGTAGATCATATCCTCCTGCTGAATTAGCGTGATAAGTTCCTTCTCAAAATAGCTTTCCATGTTGAGAAACGTGTGTATGGGATCTTCGTCCTCCTCGTCGGCATTTGTTTGATTGTGATTGTGTGTCGAGGACGTCGATTGATTGACAACGCTGGCGGCATTTACACAGTCCACAAAGTCATTGTACAACGTATCGCCAGCTGTTGTGTTGGTTGTCTCGCAAGTAACCGTTATGGAAGTAGCCGTGCTGACACCGTTGCCACTCGCATCGGTCAAGTAGTTCCAGTTGGTATCCTGTTGTGGCTGCTGCTGTTGCATTATCTGGCCAGCTATAAAGGCGCTCATCAGGCCACGCGTTGTGTCGGGCTTCTTGTCAACAACTCCAGCCGCTGCTGCTGCACTCACAGTTGCTGTGATTGTTGTAGCCGTCGTTGTTGTTGGCACATAACTGCAATTCTCCAGCAGCGAAGCGCTGCTTTCCTCTATCTTAATGTTGGCAAATTTGCTTGGCTCCGCGGACATGTTTAGGTTTTGGCTGCTGCTGTTGCTGTTGCTAAAGGATTGGTTATTATTGTGGCTGCTGTTGTTAATGACGGCTCTTGTGTTGTTGCTGGTGATCACATTGGGCAAAGTGACTGAAGTTAAAATACCATTGCCGTTCTGTGCGCCTCGTGAGCGATAGCTGCGTAAATGGAATAGGTTATAATCATGTCAAATAGTTTCTATCTTTCACTTACTTTCGTGCCAGCGCATAGGGACGCAGAAAGTCCAGTTCCTTAAAATACTTCCACTTGACTTTGGTATTCACTTTGGCGCGTTTTAGTTCGCGGCAATATTGGTCCCGCATGGCCTTCCATTTGGCCTTGCATTGTGTGTCTGTATTCGATTAGAATATTACACAAACATGTAGCTTGGTATTGATAACAATTGATATAGACCCCTAACACTCACCTGTCCACCCCACATGCCTGCCTATTTCGGCCCACTTCTCATCTTTGCTCTTTGCGCTGCGATAAAGTGAATGCTTTGGGTTGTAAAGCGCCTGCTCCTGGGATACCAGTGATATAAGGATCAGCTCCTTGGGTATACTAACCACGCTGTCGCAGTTGCCGTCCATGCTGCTGAGATTCACGAGCTGCGCCGTGCCGGCCACTAGAGTTTCCACATGCTGTTGGGGTTTCTGTTTCAATATGTGGGTTACATTGTCGGTTTTAGACATATCCGTGTCCATTAAGCTGTGGGTTACAAACGGCAGCGAAACGCGCTTTATATTGACAACAGACTCCGATTGTTGCTGTTGCGGTTGCTGCTGCTGCTCCTGCATGTGCGCTACTTCGCCTACACATGGGTGTGTTTCCATGATTCGTTTTATTGTTGGGTCCTGTGCCTGAGCTGCATTGTCGCTATATTTTCCGTTTGCTTTTTGGTATTTTACTTTTATCAAAGCAAAAAACTTTGGGGCCAAGTTCTTTTGCAGCTAGAACAGCTGTTAAATGGCACGCGCAGCAGCTGTGCACTACACTTATCGATAAATGATAGTATGCATTTACGATATTGCGCTATGTCAATATTATGTTATGTTATCAGAATAGAATATTTTCTAAAAACGAAACTCAAGATTTATAGCACTAACCACAGAATATGTTACATAGGTCTTTATAGTTTAATTTTATTATGCTTATCTTTCGTCAGGAAATCAAGTTTTGCGCTTAAAATTGAGCATCGATAATTAGGAAACAGCTCTGTTAAGTGTGGAGTAATTCTGTTAAAGGAGAATTTCGTTACAGCCTAACAGCAGTGCTGCCAACTTTAGGAAGTAAAACAAGCTGTTTTAACGAGAAAAGCAAACGCCGACAACTTGTTTCTTATAAATTATTAAAAAATTTATAAAGCGATTTTATCCAAAAAAAAGTTCTAATTCAAAATAACGTGGTCAATGGACCAGCTTATATGTACATCTACCATTTTTAGAGATCGTAGCACTGAACAGCTGAACTTGGAAACAGCACAATTTCAAGGGAAAAAAGCTAATATGTCAACACTGCTTCAAAGTTTCTGTTGCGCATGTGCGCGCGCAAATTTGTTTCTGTTACACGATTTTTACGCGCGCAACTTTTGGCGATTGCTTAAATTGTGTATTTACCTTTGGGTTTACAACTAATCCAATTAGTTAATTGCATTACCATCGCAGGCAATGCAACAAAATCATCATAACAGTGTAAGCTAAACATATATTTCGACATTCAGTTTGTTTTCTGACGCGTTCATGTCTGGTCTTGTGCGCTGTAACGGTTCTTGTTATTCCGAAAAATTTAAATAAAAATTGCAAACCCTAAATTAATGCTCAATCATGCCTAAAATTGATCCAGAAACTCAACAGCTCTATGATGAGATCAATGGAATGATACAAAAATTCAAGGTTAAATAACGGAAAAATACGTGAGATTAAGAAACATTCAATTACATCATTTTATTTTGCAGGATGATCAAAAGGCGAAGGCAGACTGTACGCTGGCCGACAAATGCGGCGACATGGGCGATGTGCCCAATATTCGATTGTCGTCGAAAAAGATTCTCAAAGGTCACATAAACAAGGTGAATTCTGTGCATTTTGCGGGCGACTCGCGCCACTGCGTCACAGGATCTCTGGATGGAAAACTGATCATTTGGGATACATGGACTGCCAATAAGGTACAGATCATACCATTGCGTTCTGCTTGGGTTATGACTGTGGCCTTCTCGCCGTCGGGCAACTTTGTGGCCTGCGGTGGCATGGACAATCAGTGCACTGTCTACGATGTGAACAATCGCGATGCCTCGGGAGTGGCCAAAATGGTGCGAGAACTAATTGGCTATGAGGGTTTCCTTAGTTCTTGTCGTTTTCTGGACGATGGACACCTGATTACCGGTTCAGGCGATATGAAAATGTAAGTAAATATTACATAATCGTATCCCAATCCCGCTAACGATTGGTTAATTTCTAATCTCCCTATAGCTGTCATTGGGACTTGGAGAAGGGCGTAAAGACAATGGACTTTAATGGACATGCCGGTGATATAGCTGGTTTATCGCTATCGCCTGATATGAAAACTTATATAACCGGCTCTGTGGATAAAACTGCCAAATTGTGGGATGTACGCGAACAGGGACACAAGCAAATGTTCTTTGGCCATGACATGGACGTGTCTTCTGTTTGCGTAAGTTTCTCTATTCAAATTGCTCAGTTTCTGTGATTGCTAATCTGTCTTCCGCTTCCAGTATCATCCAAATGGCAATGGATTCGCCTCCTGTTCGGAAGATCAAACGGCACGCATGTACGACTTGCGATCTGACCAACAAATCGGGCTCTATGAGCCGCCCAAGAAGAACACGGGCTTCACTTCGTGCGGTGCGTATTGCTTTCTCTTTGTTGTAGTTCTTTCTTTGCACTCGCTGCCTTTTTCTTAGCTTTAGCTGTTTGCTTCACTTTGCCTTGACTTTTGACTATTCCTAATCTGATTTTGTTCCCATTAGCTTTATCGACCAGCGGACGCTACTTATTGTGTGCCGGCATTGAGGGCAATGTGCACTCGTGGGACACCATGAAGCAAAAACACACGGGTAGGTGGACAACACAGACGTCTGAGGCTTCGGCTTCGGCGTCGGCGTCGGCGTCGGCTTCGACTGTCACCCGTATTGATTTCACTTGCATTATCTATCTCTCTATCTCCGTCTCTTTCTCGCACAGGCACTATGTCTGGGCACGAGAATCGCATCACTTGCATCAGCCTGTGCCCCAACGGCATGTGTCTAGCCTCGACCAGTTGGGACCAACAAGTGCGTCTGTGGCTCTAATCGAACTTTGTTCGCTCCACACACGGTTCAATATAATAGCTTAATAATATAACTAACAATACTTTGTAGCTTGCAACGCAGAGTCAACGTTGACATAAATATGAGAATAAAATGCACGAAATTGCATCATATAATCCAGCTTAAATCTTTGAGGGGAACACTTATCGATTTGTCGGTTATATAGTTTCAAATCTAAACATAGTTAGTTCCATTAACTTTTTTAAACATTTTATTTTGTTAGGCTTTCAAGTTTATATAGGGCTTTCCTATAGTTTTCACCTTTTTCATATTTTAATTTAAAACATATATACTCGTATTTTAAAATTGTTGTTCAGCTTTCTTCTTAATAGCTTTTTTCTATTCCTATAGTATATAAACTTTTATTTAAATTTGCATATTTCATTAATGAAAAGACAAGAATTTTGAATGTTTTTTTATATATTTTTTATATTTTTCTTATAAAAAATACTTATATAATTACAAAGATACATTTTAAGCTGCTGCGATTTTTGGCGCGGTATTTTTCGTTTTTTGTTTGTGAAAAATGTTTTTTGAACAGAACATTGAAGCAGCAAAGGTGTTTGTTGTTGTTTTCTTGTGTGTTTTGTGTAGTAAAGTACAAAAAATTTAATTTATCAATTTCAACATAATCAAAATAGAGAAATGAAAAGAGAAGGGAAATCAAAAGGAGTAGGGAAAGTCGATGGAAAAGTCGAAAGATTCTCAAAAAGAAAAGATTTACATAAATAACAGAAGAAGAAGGGAGAAAGGGTTGAGAGAGAAGCATAGAAAGAATAAGGACTGATAGCAAAGTTCGTTTACATTCAGCAAGATTCAAAAATTGATTAGGTAGAAGGATTTGTGTTTAGTTTATCAGACTCTCGGTTGAACTACAATTGAGTTGTTCTCTTGTTGCTTTTTTGAGAAAAGGAAGTGTAGAATGGGGACAGAATAGGAGGTTGACGAGCTTAGACAGAGAAGCCATCGCCAGTGGGATCTAGGATCCAGGGATAGTTGTTGGGGCACTCCATGCACGTGAACAGACGCAGCGTCTCGCCGGGCAGCTCGCGGGTTGTCAGCGGGCAGGCATTGGGCAGGGAGCAGTAGGGTTGTCCCTTGACGTCGCACTTCTCCTTCCATTCCTGGAAGTCGCGCAGCGAATTGAGCTCTGTGGGATTCTGCATCCACTGGATGACCTGCAGGTTGGTCACAAAGAACACATCATTGCGGCCGAGCATCTCCTCGATGAACTTAACGAGCTCATCACGGTACTCCTTCTTCGACTTGAGCCACGAGGCATGGAAGTGCAGACCCAGAGGGGCACGGTTGCTATTGTAGTGACGGTTGAAGTTGTGACGCAGAAGACGTGCGAACTGCTCGCCGGAGGCAACGTTCGAGCACGAGTCGACCATGTGGCAACCGGGCAGCGACTCATCGAAGGTGGGATCATCACGACGATCCAGTTCGTTCATGACCATCTCCCACACGGGGTGGCTACGCGATGGGCAGTTGTGGGCATTGCCGTTGCACTTGTGTGGCATGCGGAAGTACAGGGTATATGGCCAGATGGGCACACGTCCCAGCGAGGCGGTGATGGAAGCATCGTACACGAAGAACTGATCTGCCATCATCTCGAACTGCTTGTTGCCGCCCACACGCAGGTAGGGAGCACGCATGCCAATGATGGAGCCATCGGTGATGTTAGCGAAACGTTCGACAATCAGACGGGAGCCAGCCATCTCGGCCAGCCAGTCATCGTAGCTGCCACCGCTCCAGTAGTTCGGGTCATCCTTGTGCGTCAGCGAGAACACAGAGATCTCATGGCCGCGACGATGCAGATCCTGCACGGCGGAGTAGTTGGTGTACTTGTGCGAAACGAAGAAGGTTCCCTTGATGGAGCAACCGTTGGGGTTCTGGCGCTGACCGTTGAAGATGTCCTCGTACAAGTCAATGTTGTCTACATTGACGGCACCGTTGAAGGTGATGGTAATCATCTGTGGCACCTGCTGGGGTTCAATGCCGCCGGGAATACGAGTACCATCAGCAGAGCAGAAGCAATCGGGCAGAGCGCACTGTGTGGGATCGCATTCAGGTGCACGGTTGGGATCCTCATCGACAGCTGCAGGAAATGCGCATAGGGTATTAGTTGGAGTTGCTTCAGTAGAGCACTTTATAGTCACTTACAGCAGGCGTTCTCATCGGACTCATCCTTGCAGTCGGACTTTCCGTTGCAGAAGAGTTCCTTGTCCAGGCACTCGCCATCACCGCAGGACAGCTTGCCGTCTGGGCAGATGGGCTCATCTGTCTTCAGAATGGGCTTAGCCTTGCGGGGCTCTACATAGATGTGGGTGAAAGAGTTGACATGGGTTAGACAACAGGCTCAACTTTTGATCTTTGGTCTAGTGTGGTGGGTTAGTGACAAAAGTTGTCTAAAATTTTGAAATGAGAAGTATTCACGGTGACTGTGATGGTGACTGTGATTGGTGACTGTGACTATGATTGGTGACTGTGACAGGGGTTAGGACTATTGTTGGTTTTGTGATGTGGTTTAGTAGTACGTAGATAGGTTCCAAAGTTCACTATAACTAATTAGATTGATTGATTTGTTTCTGTCCAAGTGCTATGTACAAGTGTGGATTGTGTCTACTTCTCTAGCTACTGGCTGGCAGCACACTTACTCTCTTTCTCATCGCAGTTAGTCACCTTGGCCTTCCAGTCGCAGGTCTGTTTAATAACATCGAAGGCCAAACCGGAGGGGCACTGAATTTCTTTCAGACCCGACTTTGTACATCTAGAAACAAATAAAGGTTGTTTTTTTTTTTGTTTGGTTTGTTGACATGTTTTTTTTTTTCGATTTGCTTTTGCAGATGCTTGTTGATATTGTTTCATGTCTTCTTCTTGTTCTTTCTGCAGGTCCCTAATCCTTGCTGCCTTGCTAGCTAATAGAACTTTGGCACTGGGAGGGTTTTAAAAGGATTGGCGGAGCTTGAATTGGACCTCGGTTGGTATTTTGTAATTTATGCAATGACACGATCAATTTGGGTATCGGTTTAGTGACAGGGAGACGCATAATGAGCTGCATGATGCACACACACACACAGAGATACAGATAGTAGATACAGATAGATAGATATACAGTTACAGACACAGAAGGTAGAGTAGTGTGGAGAAAGGGAGACACAGACTTTACAGAACAGATAGAGAGCGGGAGAGGGGGACGGGTTAGACAGTGTGAAGGAGTCTTGAGCTCTTTGAAGTAGGCATTTTGGTTAAGGCTCGGGAGGGCCAATGGCCGGCGCGGAGATACCGCACTTACTTTCTTGGATGTCGCAATTCTTGACATTCGCCTTCCAATCGCACAGCTGGCGTATCACATCGAACGCCAAGCCGCCGGCACAGCGTATCGGCGCTAAGCGATTGCTCCCATTCTCTCCGGCACTGTCGCACCTTTATTCGATGTTTATTTTGAGTTTTTTTTGTTGTTTTTTTTTTTTTTTGGGAGTAGGTGCAATAAAAATTGTTGGTTGTGAAAACAAAACAATATCCCCGACATCGTCATTATTGTAGAGTATGGATGAGCTCAAGTCTCGATCCCTAAGTTGAACTTACCTGTAGACTTCACGGCAATCGCCATCCGAATCCAGACGGAAGTATTCATCGGCGGGACGATCCGCGCACACTTCTTCCACATCGACGCCTTCGAGTTTGTCTTGACTTTGAGCTGCGCATAAGAGATAAAGAAAGAAACAGATTAATTAATTGTTTAACTTTTTTGAAATTATTTTATTTTTTTTTATTTTTTTTCTCATTTTCTTCTAGATATATTTTTTAAAAGACTAATTTTTTTTGTTGTCCTTTATTGCTTTCTCATGTTTGTAAAACTTTCAATTAATCAATTACTAATTATTTTGTATTTATTTAAAATTTTTATATTTTTGAATGCCTTTTTTCAATGATGGAATTTCTTTATAAAAATAATTATTATTGCTTTCCTTAACAGCTTTGGGATTTTTGGTCTGGTCATAATAGAGCTGAATTATGCGCATAATTATCGCGACTAGGCGACTATCACCCAATGTATCTTAGTATTTATGGACTGCTCGCATTTGGCTTAAACACCTCATCAGCCATCAACACGAGTCTTAACCGGTTTAATCTACACGACTTCTAAGAGCAAAACCACTCTCGATTTTTTTCTCGAGTTTCATTTCCAGTTTTTTTTTTTTCTGTTTTATCTTTCATCTCGTAGAGTTGTCAAATGAAAATGAAAGGGCAAACGAAAGTTGTTCGAGATTTTTTTCAGTGTAGATGTGTAAGAGTGAGTGCAAGCGGGAGTGTAAATGTAAGTATAACTCAGAGAAAATTAGTGTTGTGTAGTGCAGTGTAAGTCCAAGTGTAAGTGTAAGTCGGAGTCAATAAGTGTTGTGCAGTGCAGTGTAAGTCTGAAGTGAAACTGAATTTCAGTCAGAGGTAGTACAATAGATGTAAGTGTAGGCGAGTGTAAGTCGAAGTAAGTTTTATGTAGTGCAGTGTAAGTTACAGTAAGTAAGTGTTGTGTAGTACAGTGTAAGTGTTAATGCAACTAAGTGTAAGTCTAAATAATTAAGTGCAAGTGTAGGTGAGAGTGCAAGTCAGTGTAATTCAATTGCGTGTAGTGCAGTGTAAGGGTAGTCGTAAGTAACTTCGGCTAATGGGGCATGTTGTTTATCTCGGTAAGGCACAGCAGGCGCTGCGGTTGTGAAACTGGTTTGTGTATTGGCTATTGTTGTTGCTGCTGCTGTGGCGGCGGCGGAGTTGGCGAAACCCGTTTGCAGTTTAACATTTAAGAGGTTGCATAAACAACATTGGAGTTGTCTCGTCCAAAAATAATAAACGGAACCAATCGCGATCACATCACACAAAAAAGTTGCCTATGCTAATTTTTATGGCCAGCTCCGGCTGCGGCTTAGTCGCCGCCGTTGCCGTTGCCGCCGCTGTCGCTGTCTGTCCTCTTGCCACAGTTTTTGGTAGCTTTACAGTTTCGTTTTCGTTTTTTCCTGCTACTTTTTTTTATTTATTATTATTTCAGGAAATCGTTTAACTTGCATCACCGCCGAATCAATTGCTTCGCGCTCTCTTCAGTTGTTGCATGCTGCTAATAACTTATGAAAACTTTATCACTTTTTTTTTCAAGTTTATTTGCCTTGGCCAACGACCGAGGCGACTTTGTTGGTTGTTTTTTCTGTTTTTTCTCAATCTTCAATTTTTCTTTGCGTTTGTTTTGATTTCTGTTTTTTTTTTTTTTAACTTGCCAGCCTTGTGCAAAAAAGTGAATTCAGTTTCTGCTTATTCAACTGGTAAAGGTCAAGTGGGCAGTGCGCCGCCAACGTGGCCAGCCCAACAGCCTAACAGCCTATTTGAGTCTACACTCGAAAGCAACTTCAGCTTAAAGTCTAAGTAGTGAAGGAGGGAGGGGGGAGGGGGGCGTGTACTTACCAGCTGCACAGCAGAGCAGCAGAATGCTCAGAATTGGCCACCAGCTCGCCATGTTCGGTTCCAGCGCTGGCTGCAAATGGGAAAAGAAATCGAAGCCGAAATTAGCAAACTATAAACACACTTTCAATCACTTTTTATATATACTATATGGTATATGATTTGTGTGTGCTTGTGAATATAACTGGAAACTTGTTGATTACTTGTAGCGCTCAGCAAATGTTGAAACAACGTTGGATTGAGGTTGGCGAGTGAACGGAGGGCACCCTTCCAATACACAGCCACGCTTACACTAGGTGTTGTCCGCTGGCAACGAGTTCTATTTATTAAGCTGTGGTGTATGCGCCATTTCAGGCTGCGTGGTGAGTTTCTCCGTTGACGACGGCGCCGGCGCAACTGCGTCGCGAGCTTTTCGAAGGGGAAGTGCGCAGCGTCGCGCCGTGTGGAACGTATTTCGAAAATGCCAAGGCGGCATTTCAACTCGACTCGGTCGCCGAAGGCGAGTGTGTGTGTGCATGTGTGTGTGTGAGTGTGAAGAAAGGTTAATTAGCTGCTGGCGCAGGTGTGAGCTGCCGCTGCCTGGTGTGGGTGCCGTGTCTGGAGCTGCACCTATGCCAAGCTGTGCTTTCAAGCTGGTGGGCAGCTCCGTTGCAGCGGTACTGCCAACTTAGCTGCATAAATCAAGCGCCTTGCACATCAATCACTCGACTGACCCTGAAATTGCGTCTTTGTCTCTTTGCCATCTTGTGATTCTACGAAGCAACGTTCGAAGAGATCTCGATTTCGTAACTGTTTTTTTGTTGTTTCTATTTCAGTGTTGTATTTCCCCTCCTTCTTCTCCACCTGCTCCTCCTACTCTTCTACATGTTTCTTTACACGTCTTGTTGATGCCGCGTTGTGATGTGTTTAGTTACTTTTTATTTTCACCCACACCCGAGTCGCATGCCAAGTGGTTAGACGGCAACATACACCACGCACACACACGCCACCAGGCTACACGCAACACCATCTGCATTTAAACGGCTCGCTTGAGTTGCTTGTTCATTCCGCTCACAAGGCACGCATTAAATTCTTGTTAACGTGGCTAAGACATCGGGTAAAAAAAAAGGTTAATAAACCTCCCGCCCATACCCAGGCCAGGCACACACACGCCCCCAATCGTCCAGTGGCTTCCAGCGGAGTCGGAGCACAGTTAATTGGCGCTGAGTCAGACACTTTTAACTGGCCTTTACACGATCAGCTTTGTTGGCTTTATTTACCTTATCGTTTGCTCTCGAAGATCACGAAATTTTTTAATTAATGGCAAATTGATTATGCGCTTGTACAGTTTCAGCAGTTTTGCAGTCTCCTCCTCCTCCTCCTCCTCCTCCTCCTCCTCTCGCCTGCTGCTTACGTAAGCAAATGCAGGCGAAGCAGCGTAAAGGGCTGTGGACCAGTCTGGATCGAGACAGCCTGTTATTCAATAAGTTAAGAGCTCGACGATGATGATAATGTTAATATGATATGTAGGTCTGTCGGTCCCTCCGACTGTCCGTCTGTCTGTCTGCAGATCCGTCTGTGCTCATGTGCAAAAAAAAAAAAAACCTTACCTTGTTTCCGGATGCGAATTTCTGCTGTGAACGTGCCCAAATATTGCGAGCATTTTGAAATTGCTGTGAATCTTGTAAGGGGTGTTATATAATTATTATTTTATGCATATAAGCTGATTATTTATTGGTAATTAAGTGACAGATATATTTAGTTTTAAATTTTATTGTGCTAACTTAAGGCAGAAACAGACGAACATATTGCTATCGCAGTAAATTCACGCTTATCGATATATATCGTTACAGGAAAAGCAAATTGAGGTCGATAGGGCGTAACTTACATCTCAAAATATCGATTGAAAGAGTTTTGAGTTATAGTAAACGAAGAAGGGAGAGATTGAAGACTTTACAGCCTATTTAAAAACTTCTTATTTCAATTTATTAATATTAATTATTTAACTCTTATATTTAAAATAATTCAAAGAAATTTATCAACTTGATAAATTTGAAGTATATATTTTTAAATAAAATTTTATATTCATCGCTTAAGAGTATTTGATCTTCGTTGCATGAACAAACGACGCTGATTCCTTCTTGCAATTAATCAAACTATTAAACTCGAATGCCTTTTGCGAGCAGAGTTACATAAGCTGTTCAGGTTTATTAGCTAATCCTATAACTGAAATTTCTCTGTAGTATAAATAAATGACTCAATGATATTTCGATATTTATTAACGATTCGAAATCGCACTTGTTTTGGGGGGCTGTAAATTGTTGTTGGAGTTTACTTCATCTCGCAGCTCTTTGGGTCAATGCACAGTACTGAACCCAGGCAGGTATTTACTCAGTTAGCCATGACAAATGCTGTGTACACATATTTACCGTTAATATTTAAGGAAATATTTGCTTAATGCCAGACAGTAAGAATTCTGCATTGAAAATCTGCTGCGGGCAATCAGTCAATATATTGATTCATTGAATTTGAATTGCAAATCTGAAGAGCGAACATCAGACAGAGCTTTGATCGATCATTTCTGGCAGCCAAATTGATCGTGTCTTAAACGCTTTGAAGGCTGACATTAAAATGATCTTTTTGGTCAATTTTCGTCTGTGATTTACGATTTAAAGCTAGCAATTTTTCCGCAATTTTCTCAACTGCGCCAGACAGATCAATAGAGAGAGAGAGACGTCAATTAACTGACTACACGATCGCGTCGATCTGGAAGGAGTGTCTATAGTATATGTATCTCAGATCTTATGCATTATTCGAGCTATGTACAGCATTGCATAGCTATTTCCTGAACTTGAGAACGAGTTTGTCTTGTACTCGTAGAACATGACAGTAAAAATAAGAAACCACTCGATGGAAACAAATCAATCCGGTTAACATGGCGTATGTGTGATTTGCTCCGTTGATGCTGGAGCATTCTTGAAATTGCGGCTCATTACGGTTTGCATTTTAATTGCCCTCGTCAATTAACGTGCAGTGAAGGGTGAGACAGTCAATCTTGAGACAAACTATGTGTGTGTGTGCGGGTGTGTATGGAAGATGCCACAAAAAGCGGTTTACCTTCTTTGGCAATTGTTGATTGCATTTTTTCCCCTGTAGTTTTTTTCGATTTTTTGATAGTTACAATTAATTTTTTTTTTTACTTGGAAACGGTTTTTACACACTCCGGTGATATAATCTCCCGCATACCCAATGCATGCGTACGATTATTATTGAAATTATTACTTTTTTTAATCAACCGGTAAACTGGTTTTTCAATTAGAGTGAAAATGTTGATGATGGCACCTCAAGCGATCGACGGCATTGAAATTTATATTTCTTCTCTTTTTTTCTTCGACGAGTGAAAATCTTTTTTTTTTTTTTATTTTCATATAGATTTACATAATTTGTTGTAGCTTGGCTTGGCTTGGCTAGCAAGATTGCCCTCGATTTTGGCTTTGTGATTTGATTGCGAGCATTATAACTGGCATATCTTTAGATATAGATTTAAATTAGTAATAATGTGCGTCAAACCCTTTTTTCATTTTGGCGGAAAGGTCAGCGAAACAAGTTGGCGTGGCAAATGACACACTTAAAACACACACACACACACACACACACAAACCGAAACAGAAAGAGAAAGAGAAACAAAAATGATATTTCGCGAAACTAATGAACTTGGGACAATCCACAATCCTTCGGTTAATCAACGCAAAATAATTTGCGTAATTATTATTAAGAAAATTACGATTTGAGCGCGAAAGCGAACGAAGATCATCAACTCGACACACACACACACACTCACACACGGTGCGAGCCGATCAAGCGAAAAAAGAGAAATTGCCTCCAAGAAAACTGTACAAAAACGGAATCGTTAATGAAGGAAATGTTCGAAGAAGATGAGCCTGTAAACTGTAAACTGTGTGTGGACTGAAAAAGAAATGCATAACCATTAAAATACACACAACATCTCACACACACACACACACACGCAGTTGCATAAGTGATGCGCCCTTTCACCCTGTGACGCTGTGCTCCCCTTCCCCCTGTCCGTATCCATCGAAACCAAACCAAACCACACCGAAGCGATCCGATGCGATCCGTTGCGAGTGGAGAGCGAAGCGAAGAGTCTGTGTTTAATTTATGGCAAGTGGAGAGCATTCCAAAGACCCCAAAGCGACAACGGAGTTTCTTTTCACTGTTTGTGGCTTAAATGCGCTGTGTAGTATTTAAATGTTTGTCTTTCAATTTCCATTTCCATTTCCCTTTTGCTCATCGGCTCATCGGCTGTTTAACTCTTTCAATGCGCTTCGATCTACAAAGATTACACAGTGCCCCCCCTCACTGCCCCTCTCGTTCATTATGCAATCGGCGAACTTATCAAATCGCTTGCAAATTGACAAATTGTCAACTGTGATTTCTGCTCTCTATTCGTATCTTTGCATTCTTCTTCTTCTTTATGGGCTCCACACGCATTTGCAAATACTTTGATTCGGTTTTTCGGAAACGTGTCTGACCACCGCACGATCCCTTGCCTGGCATATGACATACGCACGACGTCATCGGATCGCTTGATCGGTAAATCAATTGACCGGTTGGCGGAGCGGTTGCCGGGTTGTTCCTATGACTGTCGCAGAACTAGGAAGCAATTTTGAGCTCTTTTCTATGAAACGCCTACGCACAGTGGACAAAAGTTTCTGTTCAGCTATTTTGAATGTACTGAATTGCATTGGCATAAAGTTACGCTTCTATTTATAAACCTAATATCATCTTTTATAATATTTTGCATACTTCAAATTATAATCTCTTATGTATATTTAAATTTCATAAATATTGTAGTCATTAGATTCGAATTTATGAATGGCACATTCCAATTTCACTTTCAATAGCATTTTTTTTAGCTGGTGATTCTGGTTTTCGCCCACTGTGCGATCGTTTCTTATGTGCAATTTATGCAAATCGTCCACTTTACAACTAGTTCACCTCAGCAAAAGTAAAAGTTTACGCAAGTGAACACACACGCACACACACACACACACACATACACTCTCACTCACACACACAGCAAGACGCACACTTCGTTGTAAACATGTGCACAAGGAACTTGTTTGCACAGACGAAAGGGTTATATCAACGAAGCCTATACCATAAGCACAGATGGAAAAACTAGGGTATACTCTTAGTTATGGTGGAAAAAAGCTAAAAATCAAGCTATATTATGCTTCAAAACTGAAGATAGAATACTATACATAAATAAGTAGATCAAAAATGTTTCAGTTAGATCATTTCTAAAGAAAAAATCTCTTATAGGGTATTTTCCATACCAAGGGTATTCGATTTTCGGCAAACCAAAAAGTTATACTCCACTCAGGTTGGTTGGTTTTTTCGTCTCTCAACGCACAAGCCGCTTACCTTGATGGGTGATAAAACTTATTTATGCGTCAAAGATATACAATATGCATGCAGTATAATATATATATGTATATAGAAATAGTTGTTGTGCATTTGTTTATTTATTTATTTCTTATACAGACAGCAGCCGCAGCATTTGTAAACCTCATAAATTCGTATGGACACGCATATTATTTTGGTAATTCCCTGACAGGCAGCAGCAGCTAAAAAAATTCGCAATGCTTGAAATTAATTATCGACTGTGTGATTTGTTATGATTGCGCAAAGCGCCAGCGGGTACTGTCGAAAGATTCTCTACCTGAAGAACCTGTTGCCAAGTCCATTTGAAGATATTCGTATAATAATAATACCGATTTCCATAACACACCAAACTGAGCTGAACTGAGCTGAGCTGGCATTCATTTGTGCGCATACAAATTAGCAAAAAAATTAACTTTAATAAGCTTCAGATATCGCGAATATATATTATATATTATAAAGTGTGTACCATCTTGTGGTATGGATGATAAGTAGTATGCCTAATTCTAGACCGGTTCACTTCACTTCAGTAAACCTGTCTAGGAAATAATGAGGAGAAGAAGAAGCAGAAGCAGAAGCAGAAGAAGAAAACAACAACGAAAGAAGAAATAACTGAAATTTACATATGAAATAATGCACATGAAACTGAAATCGAAACTGAAAACCAAAAACCAAAACGCGTTTTGCTATTCAAATTTTGTTGTTGTTGTTGTTGCTGTTGTTGTGGGGGGATAAGGCGAAAACTGGTTAGTAAGTCAGTGGGTAGCGCACACAAATTGGGTTGATTGTTGCCATCGCGTTGTTGTACTCAGACAGAGACTCACACCCAGACTCATACTCATAACCATAGCCAGACCCATAAGCATGGCCATATGTAGTTGGGGGCCTTTCAGGTGTGTGTGTGTGTTGCCAGGTGAAGCTGAAACTGTTGCTAAACCCATCAAAGATTCGTTTGCATTATAATAGCTTTTTTATGGCTGCTGCCGCTGCTCGGGGATTAGCATCACAATAAATAATCAAACTGATGAAATATACTTAACGCCTTTGTTGCTCTGATGTTGTTTTTTTTTTCGGTTTTTAAATTTGTCTTTTTTATTTTTATTAGGTATTTTTAAATATACACATACAAATTAACGTAAAACTACAAAAATGAGTATATAAACACAAGATATTTGTTTTTGTCATCTTTATGCTTGCAGTTTCCTTGTTGTTGTTGTTGTTGTTGTTCTTGTTGTTGGTGTTGTTTTTTGTAAATTTTGTTGTTTTTGTTTTTAATTGTTTGTTTTTTTTTTAATAACGTAACACAGCAGAGACTTAGCCGAGCGCGTTTTGGTAGCGTGCGAAAACGCGGCGCAGTCAAAATTAGAGTATAATGTAAGAAGTCTTCGAGTATATTGAAACAATATCAAAAGTCGGGGAACCTTCGCTGACAGTAGGAATTTTGGATTAGGGCTGCTTGGATGCTAACGCTCTCTCTCTCTCTCCCTCTCACGCACACTCACTTAACTCTCTCTCTCTCTAACTCGATCGTACGCTGACTTAGAAGAAACCATCGCCAGTGGGATCATTGACCCATGGGTAGTTGTTGGGGCATCGCACGCAGGTCTGCAGATTGATGGTCTCCCCGGGAACCTCCTTGGATGTCAGCTTGCAGGTGTTGGGCACCCAACAGGCGGGCCTGCCCTCAACGGTGCACTTCTCCTTCCAGGGCTCGAAGTTCTTGATCTCACTGATGGTGCTGGGCGTTTGCATCCACTGGATCACCTGGGTCATGGTCACAAAGTACACGTCCTTGTGATTGGCCAGGATCTCATCGATCCAGTAGAGGAAGGCATCGAGGAATTCGGGATTGTTCTTCAGCCAGGCGGCATGGAAGTACAGACCCAGAGGTGCGCGATTCTGATCGTAATGACGATCGAAATTGTGGTTCAGGAAGTTGTAGAACTGATCACCAGTCAGAATGTTCGAGCAGGAGTCAACCATAGCACAGCCAGGCAGATACTCATCATTGGCGGGATCCTCACGACGATCCAGCTCATTCATGACCATCTCCCAGACGGCATGGGAGCGCGTGGGGCAGCTCTGCAGGTTGCCGTGGCAGCGATGTGGCATGCGGAAGTACATGGTGTAGGGCCAGAGTGGAGGATTCGACAGTGGCGCCGTAATGGTGGAGTCATAGAGGAAAGCCTGCTCCTCCATCATGGTGAACTGATTGTTGCCACCCACACGCAGGTAGGGAGCACGCACACCCACAACCGAATTGTCCGTAATGTTGGCATATTTCTCAATGATGATCCTCATGCCGGCCATCTCCTTGGCCCAATCATCGACGGTGGCATTTGACCAGAAACGCTCCTCATCGTTGTGCGTAATGGAGTGCACTGCAATTTCGTGACCCTTGCGTGATGTTTCCTGTACGGCAGAGTAGTTGGTGTACTTGTGCGAAAGGAAGTACGTGGCCTTGATGTCGCAGCCGTTGGGATTCTTGCGTCCCTTGAAGATCTCCTTGTACAGCTCAATGTTGTTGTTGTTGATGGCATCGTCGAACGTGATGGTGATCATCATGGGCACATCCTTGGCGGGCAGATCGCCGGGAATCGAGGTGCCATCCTCCGAGCAGAAGCAATCGGGCAGCACGCACACGGCGGGATCACAGGGTGGAGCACGGTTGGGATCGTTGTCAATGTCTGTAAGGAAGATGGGAAAGGCAAAAGGGAAATGCAATTGATAAGTACACTGTGCAAAAAGATAATAAAGTCACTTCGGCTTAATCATTTATTTCCCTTCTTTTAATTAAGCTCTAGCTTTTTTCTCTCAGTGTATTCAATTGTTAGCCAACAATTTGTATTCTGTATGCGGTTAGTTAGGTTCAATCAACTTTATGGAAAATATTTCAAACAATTAGCTAACGGCACCGTCCACAGTTCAACGAACTGCAGCACCGGCCCGGCTTGGCCCAGCTTGGCTTTGCCTTTAGCTTTAGCTGGAAAACCAATCACAAATCAGGCGGGCGTCGGGAAAACCGCCGTCACCAAAACGCAAAGTGAATGGAAAATGTCTGCACAATTTCAGTATCATAATTTTTTCTTCATTTTTTTTTTTTTTTTTCAACATTTTTATTTTGAGCCCAGACGTCGTGGTCGTCAATCAAGCGAAGAGCTACAGTTGGTAACTGTTTTGGTATGCAGTTAACGTGTTAACGCGCTAACGTTCACCTGCGACGAGCCGCAGGGCACACAGTCAACCAACTCAGTTCCCCTCTTCAGTCTCAGCCTTCTTTGCTCTAACCCATTGGCCATCTCTCTCTCTCTCTCTTCTGGTCATCCCTTGACCAGCGCGCCCACGTGTTTGCCATTCATACCGTATGCAAATTACGGTTTCAATTCATTGTTCATTGTGCCAGCGTCATTTGTGCGAGCCTTGCACTTGCACGGGGCGAGCGCAGTCCATCATCATCATAAATCAAGTGCGAAAGTTTATTTTGTGAAACCAAAGAAATCATTTTTGACGTAATTTTCGTTTTGGCACTTGCCAAAGTGAAATGCCAACAAGACACGCAAAGGCCAAGCAAAGAAGAGGATGCATGAAGAGCATAAAAAAGGGGGAGTAAGAAAAAACATCGCAAAAAACATGCACATCTTGCGATGTTTTTGTTTTTGTTTTTTTCACTTTCTGCAACGGTTTTCTTTTTTGCAAGTAGGTCGCAGCCGGCTTTTGTCTCCGGCTGACCTTTTATCACACAATCCTCTCTCTCTCTCTCTCGCTCTATCTTTCACTTGCTGTCCCTGTTGCCACTGCAGACATTGCTTATTGGCAATAATCTGTCGTTAAAGCCAAGTGTTATGTCATCGAGCATCGAGCATCGAACCGGTTCCTGCATATTCCCCTGGCATTTAAGCGACTTTAGGGCTTGTCTTCAGTTTCAGCTTTATTTTTCCCTGCCATTTCTTTGTCTGTTTTGCCCAGGTTTATTTCATGTTTTTTTTTTGCCCCATCTTCTTGTTTTGTTCAGCAACAAAGTGAGCTGGCTTATTGAGCGTCTTACATGTCGTTCAAGAGGATATTTCCAGCAAATGCCAGATTACGTGATAAAGTCGCAGACCAAGTGGCAAAATGAATTGCAAGTGGACCATTACAAGGTGACTGTAATTGCCGAGAGGGGGCTATCAATATCCATGAGTTCTCGAAAGTATTGTGTGGTAATAGTTACCTCAATGCGAGAATGCCTTAAGTATTTGAAGGAATTTTTAAATGATAATACATATAATTATAATTCTCACGTATTCTTGGTATTTCGTATAAAGATGAGCATACCTAAAGGAATTTATATAATGCTTTTCCCTTCATTTTATATCAGATTCACATATATTTCTTTCAAATTATGGAAGTACTGTATTTTGTTTAAAATCAAAGGTAAATATCTTTAAGATCCAAAAGGTTCCTTAAGGTAAAGCTTGATAAAAGTTTGTATTTTCACATATAAAGTGGTTTGGTCTTGGATGAACTCAAGAATTACACTTTAAAAGTGGTATAGCCTCTGGAAACCCATATAATTTTAGGTCATTTCTATTACCTTAAATCCTATACTTTTGCTTCATCAAAGCCAACTTCCCTCTTCAACTTGTATTGCCTCATCCCAAAGTATCTTCTACTCTAAGTGCAGCCAGGCAGCCTTGCCTGCTTCTATTGCTGCACTACCGACTCTGTACTATGGGCACTTTTGCTTGTTTATCTAAGCGTAACCATCGTCACTTTGCAGACACTTGACTTCGCTTCGACGCTTTGTTGCACATTTTCCTCTAGTTGTTTTTTTTTTTGCTCGACTGTTGCTTTTGTTTGATGGGGGCCATTTAAATTGGCTCATCGTGGCGCGCTTCCTTATTGCCATCAGCCTCAAGCCGCGAGCGTGCTTATTCAATTTGAATTCAATTTCAAATTCAATTTCAATTGTTTACAACTTAATGCTTCGCTGCGCATTTGCCAAGCGGCTGCAAAACGTGCCGCGCGCTCAAACTACGATCTGCGATCTGTGATCTCCTATCCAAGATCTATGAGTTTGTCTCAGAACTACCTGACCTGGCCCAGCGGGGAATGCGGGTAACTGCAGCATTTGCCATGGCTCTCGACGTCTTGGCGTTGGCATTTGATTTGCTCATTAAGTCGCATTTATATGCGGGCGCCTCTTGAGAAATGTCGGCGTCGTGTTTTGCAAATTATTAAGGCAAATAAAATACCATAAAAAAAGAGTTGAAAGCAAAAGATAAGAAAAAAAAATGAGAAGCAGAAGCAGAAAGGTAGCCCGCAAGAGGCAGCAACGCCTTTGTCTGCTGCTGTCTTTGGTTGTTATTTAAAATTAGTTGCGGTTTTTACGCTGATTGCTATACAAAAAGAAATAAATAAAAAACAAATCGAAATCCATAATAATAATAATAAATAAATAAATAAATAAATAGCATGTTTGCTTCGCTTTGTGTGTGTGTTGTTGTCGGCTTTTTGCAATTGCTAAAAATACAACGATTTAAGCCGATTATGTAAGGCTAATTTACACATGAATCGAACGGGCTAGGCGAATGCCGCCTTTGAGAGATGGATACAACTTACAGACAGACATACAAATACATTCATATATGTAAGTATGTATGTTCGCCTCGCTTCGCACTTTGCTTTGCTTTTATTTCTTTTAAGTCCAAGGTTAAACTTAATTATTGATTTATTTAGCATTTAGATATTGCATGCGAGATCTGTGTGCGATTGGAGCCGTGGCTAACCCGGGCTTAGACATACCCGTATGTGTAAATATACCATGTATTTGGACATATGATGCAAAATGCACAACCCCAGCCCGGTTAGAGCTTGTTTCTTTCTGTGGACCCCTAGTGATATTGATTGATTGGGTCTACCAAATGATTTTCTTTGTCTTTTCACACTTGGAAACTGCAGAAGAGTTACTAAACTTGTTAGAAATGCAGCTGATCTGGTTGGTTTTCTATGAGCTTAAGATTCCCCCCTTATAGCAGACCTAATAGAAAACGAAACCGGTCTCTCTGCACGACCTACACGGCACATGTAGGTGGCAACCCCATCCGCAGCACAAATGAAAGAGAGCTTATCCAATGGACTCAGCACGCGCCCCTCCCTCCGCTCCGCCCACATCCGCTTAACTGTCAAGCACTTGTATTGTCTTACATGGTTTTTTTCTTGGAGATTTCGAGAGTGACTTCACAGACTCCAAGACAGACTCAGTAATGTTACTTAAATGCCGCCAACCGGTTTTAAGGTGCGACTCCGTCCAGACGGAGGCGAAAGAAATGCACGAGGCAAACGAATGTAAGCCACTTGAAGATTTGAATATGAATTTGAGTATTGAATACATTGAATACGATTTGGAATTTCTGTAAGCAGCTGCTGGATGGGGTAACACACAAATCGGCTTTTTTCAGTGGCCAATCCTGTGTAATGCGTGCGGCTTATTCCACTTGACAGACTTTGCTGAATCATTTCAAATCATTACGAATCATTTCGAATCATTCAAGTCAAATGTCAAGCTCGAATAATGTGTATGATTCACTGAGCACTCGATGTAGGCAAAATGCGCCACTCATGTGTGTTTATTTATAAACGATTTTCTATTATTCCAATATATTTTCACTCTCATTTAAGTATTCCAAACGCGTTCATTGCCAACTCTCTATGGCCTATGCGAAACTATCGCCTTCTCTTTCGCACTATCAATTCGCACTTTCGCTTTCAGCTTTGAGGCCACTTTAGAGTAGAGAGTAATCTTTCAAACTTACCGCAAGTGTTCTCATCGGAACCATCTGAGCAATCCTTCTCGCCGTTGCAGAAGAGACCACGCTCAATGCAGTTGCCATCACCGCAGGCAAGGAATCCATCCTGGCAGAGGGGCTCATCCGTGTGCAGCAGAGGCTTCACGCGACGCTCCTTGTTCTTGCTCTTGCAGTTCTTCACGGACTCCTTCCAGTCACAGGTCTGCTTCTCAATGTCGAAGTACAGACCGGCGGGGCAACGGATGGCTTGCAGACCCTGCAGAGCAAAAGATAAGAGTGGGAGGTGAACAGTTTAGTAAGCTGAGATTCCTTATAGAGTTAGTGAAGCAGAGAGAGAGAGAGGTGAAACCTACCGATGAGGTGCACTGAATGACATCGCGACAATTGTCGCCTTCCCCGGCTACCAGACGGAACCATTCTCCGGCATCTTTGTCCTTGCACAGCTCCTTCTCGAAAGATTCCTCCTTCTTGGGCTCCTCGGTGGTGGCCTGACGCTTCACGCGCACCTCCTCGGCATTAGCTGTGAGGGAGAGAAGAAAGTATTATTTCAAGGTATTATGTAGGTACACTCATCCTAATGCTAAGGATATCTATTCATTTTTTTATTACATTTCTAAATAAATAAGTTTTAATTTATTTTGCATTGTTCAAGGAATTCAAAATATTTTAAAAATAGTTCGATAATCTTTTCCTTAAAATTTGTTAAATATTTTCTAGAAATTCTAAAATAATATTTAGTTAGTATAACAAGTTAATAACTCTAGAAATATTTCATGAACTTGTGCGAAGTTATTAAAAACTAATGAAATTTCTATCAAGGTATATTTTTAGCGGTATTTTCCTAAAACATACAATAATAAATAAACTTTATTCGAAACAATTTTCCTTGTTTTCTGTGCTGGCTTGCAAAACCGGAAGAATTTTAAGCTTTTGTGTTGTGTTGCATTTTGTTTGGTATTGCAATGTGGGTTGGTCCACGTCGTTTGGCACTGGCACTTCCTGTTACACAAAGTGAGAAAACAACAAACATAGCCGAAAACAAAAACAAAAACAAAAGCATAACCGACATGGATATAGACAGAGACATATGTAGTATGCAGTAGTATGTAGACTGGGGGGACTCTAACGGCATGTCGTCTAGCTGGTTGTGCCTCTTGGGGTTGGCCAAAAACACGTTTGCCATTATGAAATACGATGTCACCAATACCAATGCAAAGAACACACCGCACCACACACACATATGTATCTAAGGAGGGGGCCGCAGACCAAAAACTTGTTGCGCTTGGCTATAACTTTGACATTTCGCAGTCACAGTTGGCAACACGATTGTGCGAGGGGAGAAAGAAATAGCAGCAACAGCAGTTGCCATATTTGCATAACTGTTAACAGTTAATTGACAGGCGGTGCCGATACCGCAGGGCACATAACTCCATATAGTATACAACTCACAACATATGTACAAGCAATATCGCATATTGATCGATGGCCTGTCAAAGCAATAACAAATGCATTCCACATGCATGTCGAGTGCTCGATTAAGTCTTGCGAATCTCAGGATCCGCAGACCCTAAAGAAATGAAAGTTGTTTTCCGCACAACAAAATGTGATTGCTGTTGCAAGCATCCTTTTGGCATAATCAAGGTTACAACACGCACAGGCTGCACTCAGCTGTCAGCCAGGCCAGCTTCAGCTTCAGCTTCAGCTTTCAGTTTTCAGCATTTTTTTGAAGGCCATTTTAGAGTTTTTTTTCCCCCTTTTTTTTAATTGACAGACAACTTCCGCTGCACAAATGCAAATTGCGAATTAAAAAACAACTTAAGACTATAACTAAGTGCGGCTTAAATACGAGTACTTAAAGTTAGTTTAAAGTGTTTTTTTTTTTTTTTTGCTTACCTGCACCAATGGCCGCCAAAGCCAGAACGGCAAAAACCACAAAGAGTTTTGCCATCTCGTAGTACCTCGTCTAAACTGTCGATTTGTCGGGCACGCACTATTTCTTTATATACGATTATTCTCTGCTTTTTTTTTTTTAATCTTACACCAAACACACAGCTCGAGCGGCAGCAGCAACAGTTTCTTGTCCTTCCGTTCGCTATCAAAGCTCCATTTACACTGTTTGCTACGTTGACGCGCACAATTTCTCGAAGCTGACGCCAAAGCCCCAAAACCAACTCAAATTTGCTTCTTTTATTACACGCGACGCGGCGACGTCAACTCTTTCGCTGCCTCGGTGGAGATCGCTTTAGGCGTGGTGAGTTTCGCCGGCCAAAGCTTTTTTCACAGTTAACACACACGCACACAGGGGGAGACAGCAGGCAGCAGCAACGCGTTCCACAGCACAGCGCAGCGCAGCTTTCAAGTCTCGCTCGGCTTTTGTCGTGCTTTGTCGGGTATCTGGAGTTGGGTTGCACAAGCTGAATGCGCTCGTGACTTGACTGTGTCGCCCACAAAAGAGAGAAGTGCGGCACGTACGCGCCACTCTTTTATATGCAAAACAAAATGAAGGCGATTGTGGAGGGGTAAAGCCAAAGTCTGCTTGCGCTGCTGCTGCCGCTGCTGCTGCTGCTGTCGTAGTGTGGTGAGTAGCAGCTGCAGTGTGTTGAATAGAGCAAAAGCATAGTGGATTGCATGTGGAAGGCATTTGCAGTGTCTGCACACATTATGCAAATGAAATTCTCGCCTTAAGACTGAAGCTTCACTCGCTGCGCTGGCAAATTCCAGAAGGTCTAACTCGCCTTACGAGGCGTGGCCACACATTTAATATACTATAATGTATGCAAATACATAAGATAAACACACACACACACACTTATACTTATGTGGGCACGGCACGGCGACAGCGAATGCATTTCGAATATCTTCAGCATTTTATATGCATTTTACACTCCTTAAGGGTAATAAAACTGGCTTCATTATGTTATTGAGTGCCAGACGAACTTGTTTCAAAAGAGAGCAACATTATTATAATATTGAAAATAACATATAAAGTAAGCTGAAATGTTACAGCTTGAAAAACGCCTAATTAATTTCGAAAACAACAAATACTTATAAATGAATAAGTGGTTTCTTTTGAGCCCAAATTTATTACAGTGTATAATTCAATTTTATTGACGTATATGCGAGTTGTGACGTCAAGAGTTCTGAGGAATTTAAAGCCAGGCTTAGACTATAGTTGTATATGGTATATGAATGTGAAGAAGCATCTAGCAAAGCGCTTGCTCAGTTTTCTACAGAATCTATAGATATTTTCTTGGGGGGTTTTATAAGGCATCTTTGCGAGACGCTCTGACAGGTTGCTGCGAATTTCGCCTTGCAATTAATGATAGTTGTATTTATTTCTTTGCATGCGGCTAAATGTCGTCTCAGGCGTCTTGTCGTTCCAATTTAAAGCCGCTTTTTTTCACAGCCAGCAGCGACCTTGATCAGTTTAAAGCCAAATTAAAAACAATAATGGCCCAAAGAGCGCGGCTGCTAAATGACAGAGAGGCGTCTAAAGGCGTGACGAACTGCCAACGTCGTCGCTTCAGCTTTAAAGTGTGCCAAAGTTGTTTTTTTTTCTTGGCTGTTGACTTTTTTGCTTTTTTCTGCTTTCGGTTGTCATTCGCCACTGCGACTAGAGACCTTTTTCAGTTGTCATTGTCTATTTCGAGTTTCTTAGTTTCTTCTATAGTTTCTTCTTCTTTGTCTTCTGCTGCCACACTTGACATTTGCACAGAGGAGCTGAGACTATCGAGCTGGATTTACATATAAAATTAAATATTGTATGGCTCTGATCGGTCTTTGATTGCCCGGTTTCCGCTTCGGCAATTCGGCTAAGTCGCCTCTGTCTCGTCTGCCTGATGAAATTTACGTCAATTGAAGAACCAGTTTCGATTTTCATTCAAATTTGATAAACTGTTTCAACAGAACTCTTGCAAAGTCCCCTCCCCCACGACCCCAATCCCATTCGATTCCAGCGAAAAGCCACAATCGAGAAATTGCAACAGTTTTGGACTAATTTGTTGCTCGAGGACGTCCACTTACAGTCAATTTACTTTCGAACCTCATCTGTCATTTAGTCGGACTTGTTTGTAGTTTGTTCAGTTAGGGGTAAATACATTTAAGTGCTAATCTCTTCAGTGGAATGTGTAACAACAGCAACAGCGAAAAGGGAATCTCTCTTTTTTTCAGTTTGTTTGCCTTTGTGTTGTCTCAAAATTTGTGAGTCTTGTGGTTTTTCGGAAACCGCAAATCGATAGTGTAAACATTTTGATCTTTAAATATTTACAATCTAAGTGAATTACGGTGAGTTTGTCAGCTACACTAGTAGGGGTAGGTAGAAGCTACTTAAATATGCAAAATCCTGACTAAATATGTTGACAAAGATGGATAGTTTGTCTTAGGATAACCTAATCATTTAGGAAAAATCTTGAATATAGTAAAGAATTTAAGTAGATAGACTTTTTTTATAATTTACTATTATTTTCTTCTCAAAGTCTTTACTAATCTTACCACAAATAACTTATAAACAATCGTTTAACCTTTGCTTCAACAGCCACAACAACAAAGCTAAGCTAGTTAATTGAAATTACCGCCAGATGGCGCCTGCTTAGCTTCCATCCAAAGCTTTTCAATCCACAGTTGCATTTTAAAACAAAGTTAAATTATATTATAATGCAAATTTCTTGAAGTACAGTCGACTTCACTTGACCTAACATTTAAGGCCCTTCCGACTGCTGTCCTTGTGGCCCAAACTGTTACGCCAATTTCGTATAACCCCAAATAGACCGCATTCAATTATATTCCAATTATTTTTCAATTATAGACATTTGTTTGCAAGAATTGTAAAGTTGTGCCCGCCTGCGTGTCCTTGCCAAAGTATTAAAATACCAAATTGTGATGTGCCTAAGATTTATACACACACACACACTGAGAGAGAACTAAGCCCTGTCTCAGTATATTTAGTGCCAGCTGAGCGAACAAATTGCTTCGGCGACCTTATGAATGCATAAATATTTCAACCGCTCTGGCTCCTGCTGCTTGTTGCCAGTTTCAAGAGCAAGGCAAGGTCCTTGCAAACTATTTGCGAACTCTAAGGACAAAAGCCAGCAGCAGCAGCAGCAGCAGCATGCAATGAAAGCTTTATTGCTTTACGCTCACGTTCGCATGCACATGAAGTGCAGCCCCCACCGCCCCCTTCCCTCCTCTGCCACCCCCCGCTCGGGCGGTCAACAGGTTGAGGCTGAATTTGATTTGAGCGAGAGCTTTTTATCTTCTTTTCGGTAGCCATGAAAATTCAATTAGCAGGCGAGGCGCTAATTAATGGCGTATTCAAAAGCTTTTCCACTTGTTGAGAAAATCAACGACAGCACGGCCAATCCTCACGTGCTGCCAGCCAGCGAAAGCTCAAGCTCAACACGTGCTGTGGCCCAAAAGCACAGGCAGCAGGATGCAGCACACGAACTCCTTGCGAGAGCTTTCCCCACTCGGCTTGGCTCGCCTCGGCTCGACACGGAGTCGCGACAACAGTTTGTTGCTCAGCCTGCACGCCAACGGACGTTCTCTCATAATTCGGAGTCGCTGTCGAGGCTGACAGAGTAACGGTTTCCGTTACAGTTACAAACAAATTTGTAGTGTGTCTCCTCGCAAGTGCTAACGGTCAGTCGCGACAGGAGACACAGGCACACAAGCGCGTTCGTTGCCTGTGAACGGGAACGGGAACGGAAACGTCGACAAAGTCAGAAGAAAAAGAGCAAAAGAAACAAACGCAAAAGAAGTGAAAACATGAAATGAAGTTGCTGTTGCCGCTGGAACAGTTCAGCAAGGCTAAAGTGAAGTGAAGCCGAGGAAAATGTAGGGAAAAAATAGTTTGGCTGCCTCGTTGTGTGTGCGTGTGCATATTTTAATGGCATTAACTGCCCTAAGTCAGAAATTAAACAAAAACCAAGCGAGCGTGCAGAGGGGGGAGTGGGCGAGAGAGCGAGGAGGGGGCTGAGGGAGCACTGGGTGGAGTAGCATACTTAGCGGAACGGGCATGTGCTAACGACAGGCAACTTTAGGGCTAGGCCAAGCCAGTGTACTAGGCAGCTAGTCTAGCCATAATCAGCTGTCCCAAAGGAGATGGCAAGACGTGACTCTAGTCAGGCTAATTCTGCGGGGCGCGGGACCATTTGCAACTTAGCCAAAATCGTGTTAGCAATCCAAAGCAGGCACTGACAGGCGCCAGCTGAGTCTCGACAGACATGTAATCAACGGCAACATCAACAACTTGACCATTTCACGTTGCGCATATCGTGACCAGGTTACAACACACACACACACACTACAGAAGAGAGAGAGAGAGAGAGGGAGCCCCACAAGGTCAGCAGCGAACTGACCTGTGCCTCCCGTGCACAGAGTCCAGTTTAACAAGCCCTTTGACAGCCTAGTTAGACTTACATACACATATAATATGCATGTTGACCCCTTCTTGAGAGCTGCAGATGAAAGGATGAAGGATGAAAGACACGGTGTGCAATGCCGTGGCAACTGAAAAACTTAATTAAAAAACTTCAAAATTAGAAAAGTGTCAGAGAAAACTTGTTTGCCACCAACCAATTAAACTTAGTTGGAATTAGACAGCAGATCGAGATGGATTCTTCTTTAGTGTATAATGAAAGCACTTTTTTTTGCGGTGGCTTTTAGAAGTTTATTACATTACATTATAAAGTTTTTAATTCGCTAGCTTAAAAACAAAGTAGAAATTAATCACGTTAGTCTTTTGTATTTCGAAAGGGAAACTAATTACGTTAGAGATTAATATGAAACATCAAAGCAATTCGCCACCTCAATGACTGGGCTAACAGTTTTTCTCAGTAAAGAACTAAATTTAAAATGAAAAAAAAATAAAAAAAAATATAATTAACTGGAGAATTTTTAAATCAAGAACCTTATTAAGTACGTTGAAAGGAAAAACAAAAAACTAAATTAATTTTGGGTTGAATTTATAATAGGAAGATCATTGCCGTAAATAATAATAAATATTATGAGATCTTTCTTAAAGCTAGAAAACTGAGATAGATAGATATTTTGGAAAAATTTTTAAAGCTTTTTTTAACCCAACAAGAAGCTTTATAAGAAATGATATTAAGACAAGGTTGAAAATATCAATAAATACTGCGTGATGCTCCTTAGAGCTGAGATAGATTTTCTGTTTGGAAAGGCTATTAGAAATATTTTACAAAATCAGTATATAGCTTTTTTAGCCTTTTTATTATAAGAAAGTAAATTGCTATAATATATTCTAGAAAAAGTCTATAGATGTTTCCAAAACTAATATTAGATAATAAACGGAATCCGCTATATAATAATAAATTATGATATACGGGGCGCTGAGAAAATGTCCATTTTAGAATATTCATTGTCTTACTTAATTATAAATAATGTGTGATTTTTGCTTAAAGCTATATGACTGATATATAATTGCTACAGTATTTGAAGTGAAAATATGTTGACAAAAATATATATATAAATGGTTTTATCTATTAGTTTCAATCGCAAATATAAACTTTAACAGTTTTGTAAAAGGGCAGTACGAACAATAAAGTAAGCTTCCTCATAAATGTGATGGACTATAATTTGAGATAATCTAAATCAATATTTACAGTTCCTGCAGCAGTTGAAGTTCATATTCTAAGCTTAGCAAGTTATTAATCGGGCACATAGACGACTCTTGTGCCCTCCTCCCTCGCCCTCTTGCTTTCACTGCCATAGCTGCAGCCAACTAGTTGACAAATTAGCAATTCACAAGCCTATTAAAAGGCACAACCCATGCTTATCTTCATCGGCCATGCTGGCAGACTTGCGTTGAGGCTTGGGCCTAGCCAGCCCAGGGATATTCCTTCTTTCTCTATGTTATTCACTGCGAGTGGGTGCTGTGTTTGGTGCTGCTACCAAGCCAAGGCTATCTGCATTTCAAATGGCCAACGTTCGCGCAACAATGGAGGCAAGCGTAAACAAAAGCAGCGTGTTCCCAAAAAAAAAAACTGTATAAAGCGACAACAACAAAGGACAGAACAGAAGCAACACAAGAGCTAAAAACACAATTGTCGCATGGCTCACTGGGCAGGGCGGGAAGGCAGAGGGGGGCCTGCCTGGTTGTTGGGCTAGTTTGAAAACCGTTAAGGCAGGCAGGCAGGATGACGTCATAAAGCATATTAAATGAGTTTACACGCGCGCTGCATTGCATACTTTCAGGCATGTGAGCTGCCGTTGCCGTTGCTGCTGCCGTTGCTGCTGCTGCTGCTGTTGGCAAATGGCGACACTGAAAAGCCATTAACCAACGCCTAATGACGCACTCGAGACATGGGACAGAGCAGAGGCGGGGTTGGGCAGGGGGTAGCTGGGCACTAAACACATACAGGGTTAGGTCAAGCTGATAATGAGAATGCTGAGCGAGGCTGGCAATTAAATGGTCAAGCGGGAGTTCTCAATCCATACACGATCCCCCACTCTCTAGCCCCGCCCCTACTCTCTCCCACGCAGTGCGTTCCGAAATGAAATTGAAATATTAAATATTCATCTAATGCAAGAAAAATCACATCATCTTTTTGTGTGGCACATAAAATGCGCAACAAAAGAGCAATTTATCAGCATCCCAAAAGTGTGCTACAAAATGTGTGAGGAATAACAACAACAAGCGGAACAAGCGGAACAAGCGGAACAACAACAGTTATAACAAGCCAAGCACACACGTGCAATTTGTCAAGCTGCAAACACACACACACGCACAGAGACTCACATTGAGCTGAGCGTAAGCTGTGCGTGTGCGCGCGGTTAAAACCGCTCGCGTTTTAAAACGCGCAACCTTATATAATGGATCTGCACGCAGGATTAAAGCGTGTAGCATATTAAATGGGTAAGTTGCAGCCACAGTTGCAGGTGCCGCTGCTGCTGCCGCTGCCGACCCTGGCAGTGACAGTGCGATGGACTAAGGAACGAAGCACGTGACGCACATGTCGCCCTAATAAACCAATCAATATTATCGAGTTGTCACTGTGTGTGTGCGCGGTGTGTGCGGTGTGTGTATGCGTGTGTGCGGAGTGTAAAACACGTGTAGTTTATAAAATATGCAAGCCAATACATATTTAAAGACACAGACACACAAGCAGCAGGAGAACAAAACACAAGAGCGAGAGAGAGAGATTCGCGTGCGCGACTTGAGCAGCTGAAGATGGCAGGAGGGAAGAGAGCAGAAGGCGCAGAAAGAGCAGCAGTTGGAGACTTGGGCCTACGCCTGCGGGCGGTACTTTTATCTCTGCCAAGTGCTGCATACCTTTTAGACGCATATTTCATATTCAGCCCGTGTGTAGGAGTAGGTGTGTGTGTGTGTGTTTGCTCTGCCAAAAAGAATCTCTGTAAAGGAACGCCGTGTATGAGCCTTGCCCAGGTCCTTTTTTTTTGGGTTGGGCCCGTGTTGACCTGATTCGCAGTGGCAGCAATGACGTGCAATATACCGACGGCGAAACGACACAGCGGCAGGATAATACATGAATCGATGTTGAAACGAGTCCCGAGCGAGATCGCACACTAATTGAAGAAATGTGAGACGAGTTCCGAGCTGTGATAGACGGCTAGGTGGAAATGCTTTCAGAGGTTAATGTTACAAAACTTACCCCGTGTGCTGTAATCAACGTTACGCACGATTGAAAAGCAGTTAAGATTCCTTAAACAATTTCACAGAAAAGTCACAGCTGTTTTACCCTCACTTTTACTTTTTCTATTCACCTTAACTTTCGATAAAAAGGGAGCAGAAACTATTTGAAACTTAGTTGACGAGTGAGAGAAAACTTTTAGGTGTTAAATGGTAGAGATACGTAAAGTTGGAGAAAGAAAAGACTTAAAGGCATAGATAACTTTGGTAACATAGTTAAATTTTGTATAGCACTTTGTGGGGCTTTGTTAATTAACAAACTTTGAAATAAAATTTTATTTTAGACTTTGGGAACTAAAACCAATTTTTCTTCAGAATTCTTTATGAAATAAATTTGTTAAAAAAAAACACACAGAATTCTTTATGAAATAAATTCATTCTCTATCCGAATTATTATGGAATTTTTGCTGGATATTTTCATAATAAATACTCAACAAAATATAAGAAATTTTTTGGCATTTATTTAAAAAAAATTTAAGCTATATAAATTTCTGTGTTGACTCATAAAAAACAACAGCTTCCTTTGGCAAAACATTCTGTATTTAAATTGAATAATTCAAAAAACATTTTATTTTAACCCACTACAACATTAATGTTAAATAATAGTCATATATCATGTTGCAAAAGAAATGTGATAAATTAAAGTTGACAACGGTTTGAAAGCTTCCCTAATTGTACGGTTTGCTCTGCACTTTGTTGTCAAGGTCGTGTTTCAATTTCGCTCGACAAAAAAAAAAAAATGGTAGGCTATCGATCAATCTGGCAAACGGAATGCAGCATAATTTGACTAAAATATGCTCTTTGGACCTGGCGCAGGAGTTTTTGTTGTTGTTGTTGCCCGTAAAAATAACTGCAACCGAATCCTCTCGAAATGCCAAAACAAACCGCACGACCACAAAAATAGAAAACCGAGAAATGGCTGTCGCTGTTGCTGTTGTTGTTGTTGTTTCTGTTGCTCGTACTGTGTGTGAGTCGTCAGTAATTAAAAGCAAATCCATATTCATTTCGTGCGGCAGTGAGGCAGGCGCACGAAAGTATGCTACGAAAAAGTAAAGCCCCCCAAGAAGAAGCGCCTGGCAAAAGAGTGCGGCATTTCTATTTGTGTGTGTGATGTATGTGTGTGTGCTTGGGGCAGGAAGGACAGTGCCGTGAGTGAGCAGCAGATAAGCTACTGGCTCACTGCCTGTTTACCTGTCCGCCAGTCCAGGCGACGCTGCCTGCTTGCCTGCCTGCCTGCCTGCCTGCATGTTTGCTTAGCCGCGAACTGGAACTGGAATTGGGTCTCTGCCGGAGATGGTTGCGCCTCGCGCCTCGGGCCTCGGCAACGGTTTCAGTATGTCTGGTGGCCCCTCTCTCACGGCCTATTTGCGGGCCTTCAGTTTGCATGTTGCAAACAATTTGCTGCCATCGCAGGCTGTCGAGCAAAGAAAGGCAGGGTAGGGGCTGGGCAGGGCAGAATTCTGTCGCGGTCGCCTTTTTCCTGCCATTTAGTGCCACAACAGCAAAATGTTCGTGCGACTAATTTGTGAAAAAATCAACAGCAGCAACAATAACAATAAAGGCAACAACAACAACAGCAACAACAACAGCAATAACAGCAGCAATAAGTATGAGCACGAGACGCTTAAATTAACGGACCGTGGGGCTATTAAAACGGGGCCAGCAAAAAGCGCAGCTCAGTCATTGTTAATGAGAAATAAACACAGCAACAACAACAAAAGGAAAACCACAGCACAGAGAAACAGGAACTCTAGACAGAGACAGCAATAATAATAAGCAAACCGAGAGAGAGAGAGAGACAGCAATAATAACAGCAGAAGGCGAAAAGAAAACTTGCGGTAATCGCTAGCATAAAGCCAATAAAAAACTGTAAAATATTCAACAATTGGCAAAGCTTTTAAGACCCACGACCTGTGGGCGCTGCTTCCTTTTTCGCAACTCCTTCCACCCACAAAAACATATGGAGCACTCTCGAGCACAATTGGCGCCAGACGCCGAAAAGTATGCTACACAAAAAGGAATCGCACTTTGGGTGTCTTTTGTGTGCGGCAAACGACACGAGGCAACGCGTGCTGCAAATAAAATGAATAACCAACGCAGGAAGATCAACTCTGAGAGGGGGTGAGGAGAGGAAACAGACACACCGAAGCTGTGGGCGTCTAAGCATATCAAAAAGCAGCGGATTTGCGGTATTGAATTTGCGAAACAGAGAGACACGCTGCCGCCTCCGTCTTTCGGCGTTGGCAAAGGAAATTCTTTATTATGTTTACCATAAATCAATATGGTACTTGTCATCAGATCATATGCCTGGCAACCGAACCAAGTGTAATATAATATATTATTTTCATTTTAATCTTTGTAATTCTATCACGTATTATGCGAATTTCAAACGGGGCTCAGGCTGTTTATCAAAAAGATATTTGCAGAGATTTTCAAATTAAAGAAAAACGCAAGGAGGAATTGTAGAATAAATACCACAAATTAATGATAACATAAGATAATTTACAACTTAAATCAATCCTTATTAAAGGCCGCCTAACCCAAGACTATTCAAAATGCCTTTTGAAATTCTGCAGATTGTTTCGAAGTTTCTTAAAAGTTGAACAGAAATATTCAGTTGTTTTCAGATATTTTAAATCTATTTCTAATAATTCAATCAACAAGAGTTTCTTCTAAAGATATTTTCACACTTTTCCAGATAATCAAAAGTAAAAAATGTTCTTTTTTCTTTAATCATAAATCAATCCTTATTAAATACTGCCTGAAAGCGTTGAGAGCTTGTTGAAACTTCCTGCCTCAGTCTCTTGAAAATGACTCCACAAATTCTACAGATTGTTGAAAAGTTTTTCCTGTACTTCTAGTAGCATGCTAGAAAGTTGCGAAAAAGTTCCTGGGAAAAGTTAGAGCAAAGCATATTCTATGCAATTTTTGAGGCGAATGTGCTGAAACCGCAGATTGTGCGAAATGGCAGCGTAGCAGGACGACCATAAACTGATTTCGCTGACTTGGCCAACGTTGTCTTTTGCCCATTGAATGTCACACACGCGCCTCTGTAAACGTCAGCTCCCGCCTAGACCTCCTCTTAATTCCCCTACTCGACTCGACAGAAATCCCAGCTGTGCGAGGCAAGCTGCGCCATAAATAGCTTGAGCCAACACTTGAAGCGTCGCTCGATAGATAAAGAGCGCTATAAATTACGCACGTCGAGTGGAAGGGTAGGATGAGCTGAGGGCGCTGAGGTAATTACGTGGGCTTATAATTAGCATGCAGATTACAAAGCAGATGAAAAACAGCCGGAAGTGATGGAAACTTCGTTGAATTCAGATGGAGGTGAGACGAATGCGGCAGGCGAATGGATGAGGCTGAATGCAATTACGTACGAAAATTGTAAATTAATTGAAATGAATGAGCAATTTTGTGGCAACAAGAGCAAAGCAAACACACACACGCACACGCACACACACACACACACACTCACGCTCAGGGCAAACAAACAGCAAATAAACATTTCAATTATGTCGCTGTGCGGCGTAAAACTTTTTGCAGCGCGCGTTGCGAAAACTTTAATAATTAAGCTCAATGGCGCCCCGGAGGCATCCACATAGAAAGAGAGAGAGAGAGAGAGAATGAGGAAGATAGCGAACGTGCGCTTTGGTAATTAGCTGGCTAAAGTCTCTAAGCAAACTCAAAACAAATGAGCCAAAGCCAACTTAACAATAAATGCAGCCTAGCGGGAAGCACAGCGTGGTAGGCGCAGAGACGAGAGGGGGCTAGAACAATGGCAACAGGCCATATCCGGTGTGTGTGTATGTATGAGAGAGTGTGTCGCCAGGGGGCGCCACAGTGTGGGTGCAGCAACAGTTTGTTGCTTTGTTTGTCTGTTTGCCAAGACAACGACACAGACAACAACAACAGCAACAACAACAACGACACGCTCATAAATTTTTAATTAAATTGTTTTTTAGTTTGCGCCAGCGACACTCGACACAGGAAAACGCACTGATTGCCTGTCTATCCGACTGGGTGTGTGTGTGTGTGTGGTGTGACTGTGCGGTGTGTGTGCATCTCGCACTTGTCTACATTCAACTTGCTGTGCAATTGCCGCGCTGTGTTTGCCCCTTTTGACTCGAGGGCAAATTGAGTTGTTTAACTTGCAATTGAGCAGCGCGCGAGGCAGCAACGAGTTACTCAAGTTACTCGAGTAACTCGAATTACTCGAACCAGTGAAGTCACATTAAATATTTAGTATTGACTACACATGTGCTGCAGAATAAGATATCGTTCTCTATTGGCCTTTAAAATCGATACCTGACCCGCAACCTGTGCGGGCCACATTCGAAACGAAAATTGATTCGATAATGGGAGACAATTAACTTGACAAATGTATTAATGCCAGCAAAATATTCACGCCCGAGCTTTTCAGTTCACAAACATATGTATATTTTAACAGGAAAGAGAAATTTACATTACTGAAGGCTAAAGGGCAAAACAAATTAAAGTAAATGCGTCTCTGATTGTTATTTAAAATACTTCTACGCTTCGATACGGTTTATAAAGTTCTGAGGAATGCTTTAACAATTTCAATTGGTAGAGATATTTTTTGTATGCAAAAAATTTAATTTATAACTGATTGATTCACTCAATGAATTTCATCAAAATAATTGCATTTAAAGCAATGTGTGTTTAAGCTACTATGCAGCTCAAATTGCTTGTAGTATTTTGAAAGTAAACCTTCACGTGAAGAAGTGTTAGAAGCTAGAATACAAATAAACATCATAACTTTGATTGCAGTTATGGTAATTTTACTATAAACCTTTCTTTTATTAGGACTGAGAAAGGGGAACCAAAACCTAATAAGTCTATAATTATTATTATAATTAATATTTTTATGCAAAGGGTATATTAACTTAGGCCAGAAGCTTGCAACGCACCTTAGGAGACATCTCCGACCCTATAAAGTATATATATTCTTAATCAACATCAATAAGGGAGTTGAACTAGCCATGTCCGTCTGTCCGTCGGTCCGTCTGTCCGTCCGTCCGTCTGTACGTCTGTCCATCTGTCCGTCCATCCGTACGTACATCTGTCCGTACGTCGATTCGTCTGCCCGTCCGTCAGTAGGTCCGTTGGTCCGCCTGTCCGTTCGTCTGACCGTAAGTCTGTTGCAACGTAAACTAGTCTCTCAGTTTAAGAGCTATTTTGATGAAACTTGGTATACAAGTTAACAATAGTTAACGACACCCGCCAGCTAGGCACCAAGATCTGCATAGCTTGCGTTCCGAGTCCCTTGACTCCGTGTAACCGGAGATCTTGCACGAGGCGCACAGTCAGCGGAACATACCGTGGGACCGGCGACTGTGCAGAAACGTGGAGTCGGCGAACTTTACGTAACGGTTGCCGCGGCTTTAGCATTTACTTCTTAAGTTCATTTTGTCTTTGTATTCAGTTCAAAAATCCAACTCAAACTCTACGGACACTTTTGGTCCCTAATAAACATTGTAAAGCAATTCCATCGTTTTACTATTCGGTTCGGTACGTGGGCAGGTCCATGCCGCGTAGTCCCAGTAACAACCAGACTCGAACCTTCTTCTAGTGCACCCGTTGTCGGCAAATTCCGGCAATGACTCACAATCAAAACCACATCGAACTCTCCTAGCGTGGGCGCATACCTGCCGCGCAAGAAAGGAGATCGATACCAGTGCTTCGCCCATCACGGACTGCTCGCCGTGGTTGGAATCCTTTCCTGACGCCCCCGTCAAGTGGAGGTACCTTCGAGGGAGTTCCCGGCGTCTGTCGACACTACCGTCGCAGAATTGTGTGTTGGCGCATACCTGCCACACACAAGCCGCATATTCTTGCTAAGCTGCCCGCAGCCACCCTGCAGCAGCCAACGAGGGACCAAGCGGAAGACTTTGATATAACTTACATGCTTCTTATGGCTGCACGCTGTAAATAAGTCGGAACGAGCCGGATCGGGCCGATATATAGTGTAGCTGCCATTGAACCTATCAGCCGATTTTTGCCATTTTTCAAGATATTGCCAAGAAATTTTCTCAAAATATGTATGTCCTTAAAAAGTTGAAAAAATTTGATTAAAATCGGACAGATATATTGTTAAGCTACCTGAATCTTTTGACCGTTTTAATATTTGGAGTAACTGCAAGGGTATGAAACCTTCGGCGTGGCAAAGGTAATCTTTCTTGTTTAAATTATTTTGAATTTCAAAAATTCTTCTAGTTCTATGATTATTAAATGATATACGAGTATAATTGTTTTATTACATTTACAATTCATTTCTCAAAACTGTCTATTAATTTAATATTTCATTTTGTCACGGCATAGCAAATTATTCATGAAATTCCCGTGCACTCGATAATTATTCGTTAGAGAGCAATTTCAAATCAAATTATAACCAGCATAAACACATTAATTAGCTAATGTGGCAGCTACTCCCCCGGTAATTGGCCTCATTGGCACACAACACGTGCCACGTGCTAGGCACTACTACCATATCGATAAGGCGTAGCGGCCATTAACCGAACAGACTCTCCAGGCAGACACCAACAACACCAACAACAACAAGAACAGCAACAAATGGAGCCCACTTCAATGGGCTCAATTCAAGTCGCATTTGCAGCTTGGCATAATCAAGTTGTGTGTTAGCTTGCTCGCCCCCACGGCCTCTCATCGAACTGGCAACTGTCAAACGAAATAATTGATCAAATGAACGTGCATACGATTATATATCTTATATCCATGTGTGTGTGTGTGTGTGGGGGTATATATAAATTATTGATGGCACAGACAGCACTGCATACAGTCTGTGGGCGTGTTAGCCAGTTTGCCAACGCCTACGCTGTGTGGGCTAAAACAGAGAAATTGAGCGAGAAAGAGGGAAAAGGCAAAGCAAAAGCAAACTGTGTGCAGTAATCGGGGTCATGTGATAAATGATATCGCCCCGCGATTGCGGTCAAACAACGAGGCCTCTTTCAAAACTGAAATTAACATAATTTCCCTTTATAATTGCAGAAAAGAAACTGTCGACTCTGCTTTCTAAGTGCGTGTGTGTGTGTGCGAGTGTGTGTGTGCTGGGGTGTTGCTGCTGGGTAATTTTGCATGCAAATAACTGGAAATTAGTGTAAGTGCTCACTGACATGCCACACCGCAGGCAACAAGGCGGCCAACTGTAACCCGCCCACTCACACACCCCACATCCCCCTTCCGCCATGTTGGCCCTTCAAGGTGAGCAACGGCAACGGCAACGGCGACAGAGATAAACAGGCAATGGCGACATTAAGTGGCAACCGCTTAGACCAAACTTGCGTATGTGCTTGAGTGTGTGTGTGTGTGTGTGATTGTCTGACATAAGGATGCAACCTGCTGTTGCATGTGCGGCAGCTGCTTAACGTCTCATAAATCCCATTAAAAAGCAATCAGCGACAAGCAGGGCTGCAGTTTTTCTTTTTGGAGACAGTTAACAGGTGAATCCTTGACTGTTTTTATTAAATTCTCTCCCCGCAGAGCAACCCATATGATTGCCCTCGTTTAAGCCTAATAGAGTACCTCATAATTTATCGAGCTTACTCAATACTTTTTGAGCTTAAATACAAGTACTCCAAAGGTTATAGAAGATCGCATAAAGTATGTCTTTTAGTTCGGAATAGTTGGGATATTCGTACTCCATCCGTTTTTTGTCATACCAACTTATCCTTAACTCTTAAAAGTTATCATAAGGAAATGTGCCACACATGCCTTATATACCCGTTAGGCATGGTAACAGGGTATTGAAACTTTGTGCCAACCCAAAATATGTGTAAAAGGCAAAAAGAATAAGACAACGGCATCCCTACAAAGTACACACTATAGGAGTCTACGTAGCCATGTCCGTTCGTATGACTACCCAGATCTCAGCAACTATTGAAGCTAGAGCTATCAAATTTGGTGACAATATGTCTTATTGCGTATAACTATGTTTAAGTATATTTCCATGTCGCCTTCGAACTTCGTAATATAAAGAAATCAAGCATTCATTCCTTGAAAGTGTAAAGACTACAACATTTCAAAATTATAGATGAAGAATTTCAGATATTAGCTTCACATATGTAGAAGTTGCTTAGAAAGACATATAACAGTCATGTCCACTCGGTTGTAGCTTTTTTTCTTGATTATATATAGTAATTCGATCCCTAGAGAACTTCCTTTCAGCAACTAGAAAGTCAGCCTTATACTATATATTGAAATTGCGAAATGTTTTCACTTGCCAATGCAATGAAACCTGCTTTATAGATACTGCACGCCCGTCCCCCCTTGGGGCAATTGCCACACACACGGCTCGACGTGCCACACTGACATTGTAGAATGCAACAAAGTGCCTGGCAACGACAAGTGGCGTCCAGGCATGGCATGCATCCATTCGGATTCTTATTGTGGCGCCCCAAGTATGTGCAAATTAAATTTTCAAGAGGGGGACGTGAAGGTCGAACAAGAGCATTGATGAAACGAGGGAAATACTCAAATTGGGAACAAGAAAAAATACAGAGAAACAGAGAGAGGGAGGGAGAGAGAGAGAGAGAGAGAGAGACAGAAAAAGGGAAGGGAAAGGAAAACCCGTTTTCAATTAACCTTAGGCGAGCCATTTTACACTTAAAGTGTTGATAGATGTACGTGGAGCCTCGAACACATAGACAGAACAGCTGCTCAAGGACACACACACAACCACACACACACAACCACACACACACATACTTTATTCAGACAATGCGGAACGGAACTCGCGTGAAAAGTCAAACATCATCGAAGCGGCAACTTTGATGAGCACAAATGGAAACAATTAAAAGCTGCACATAGATTTTCCAAGGCGATGTGGCAGAAGGTGTCGTGTGTGCTCTGGGGGGCTGTGGGCTGTGGGGGCGTGGCCGGCACTCAAAACTTTTCGCACAAAAGTTAAACTCGCTTAATTGAATTGAATGCCAAACGACGCGTCCGCTGATGGCAAAGTGCAGTCGAGTGCAAGAGGCGTCTTCCTGTTGCCCTCTCTCTCTCTCTCTCTCTCTCTCTCTACTCCTCTAACTCATACAGTGATTTTCCAATGTGTGCGTCATGGATAACAATGGTTTAGATTATGACCTGGTTACCACGCCATATTAGCGTGTCAAAATGACATCAACTTAAATCACATTCTAGTCGTGGGTTTTTTGCGACGTGTATTGCGACCAGAGACATGGCATAAAACGATAACGACAACGACGACGACGACGAAGACTACGGCGGAGTCAAAGGTCTATGGCTATGTATGGCTATATATGTTGGGGGGTTGAATCAGTCGAACTTTACGAGTCCCTTAAACTTAACTTTGATTATTTCTGGGAACTTGCAGGTGAGCGACACAAGCTTTGCCTTTAAGAAGGTTTCCCCAGCTTTGAGCATGAAATGGTATAAACATTAAAGAGAAGGAGTCGACGAGCAGGTATTAAATGTCAACCAAAAGGTTATTTCAAATACCCTAAATAAATAAATAATATTTAAATGAGGTGGTTAATTTGATGGAATAAACATGTTTGCAGTTCATTAATAATAAATTAAAAAGTAATTAATATAAATAATAAATATTTATTTATTCCACTTTGCTTAGCACTGAGGTGCTTAGAGTTAATATAAAATATTAGAATAATTAAATAGAAAATTTATAGATATAACATAATCTTTATAAATAATATATATTAATCTATTTAATATAATATTAATCTATTTAATATTATTCAACGACTTGGTAAAATAAATTAAATAAACTTGTTTGTGTTTAGTCAATCAAGTCTTGGGGATAGCTTAGCTCCTCAAATTTTTAAAGAGATTTTAAAGAGATTTAATAATGACCCTAAGCTAGTAGACCCTAAAGTTAATGTACATATTATATAAAATCAAAGTTCCTTAAATTATCTTTTTGATTTTGTTAGCATTTAATAGTAATAATAGTTAAACTGCTTTAGCCAACTTAAAGAATTGTCATGGAGGTATACATACACATATATCTTCAATATACTTAATTTAATTTTATAACAAACTACTCAAGCGACCCTCGCCAACAACTGTTGACTACCCAGCCAAAGTTAGCATTTGTTTTTATTGAACTTGCACACGAGACCTGGCGAAATGGCGTCTGACCCCACCAGCCTGATGAAACTGTGACCTGTTACCCGCTACACCCACAACGTAGTCGTGGCAACTCTAGAACAGAAAGCATGAGGGGCAAGGGGTAGGGGGCTTGTCAACGCCTTGGCAAAGCATCGTTCTAGGGCGTTTAACTAATGGACTGAGGCATTAAATAAAATGCGCTCGTTATGCACATGACTTCGATTATCGATAGCAATTTCGGCTGATTCCCTCTCTCTGTTTCTGTCTCTCCTCGTATGTGTGTGTGTGTGTGTGTGCAATCGCTTGGAAATTTGTCACTTGCTTCGGGGGCAAATCCTTTGCGGGCCATTGACTTTGACCTGCAGTCGCAATTAAAAGCCAATTTATCACATTTCGCATGCCGAACCTTGAATTTTGAGCTGGCGGCGCAACAAGCAAAAGCAACGTTTTTTTTTTCTGTTTTGGCAACCAGCCGCAATTTGTTGTCGCTGTTGTTGTTGTTGGAGCATAAGTTTTGGCCGAGCACAAAAGTCGCGGCGTGCCCCGCATAGAAAATTGAGTTGCCACTGGCCCTGCCCCCTGCCCCCGTTTTGAGGCATTGTTGTTGCTGTTGTAGCTGGTGTTGGCGGTGGCCACAAAATGGTTGGCGCGCAGCAACACTTAAGTTTAAGTGACTCCTCGAGACTTTTTGAGGGCCGTCCTCACACAATGGCAGCAGTAGCTGCTGAAGCTGAGGCAGCGACTGCGACGGCGACGGCAACAGCGACGCCGACTGCGGCAGCGGTAGAGTCGACAAAATGCGTGACCGGAAAGTGTTTGGCGTTTCCGGTTGACGCAGTTGAGACGAGTTGAGTGAGAGGGTCGCGACAACGTCGCAGTCAACGTCGACCGCAGTGGCAACAACAATACAGCCGGAACTGTGCCGCGTAGACAATAACAACTACAACAACAACAACAACAGCAACAACTGGCACAAAACGCGGCACGTGCATGTGCCACAGCAGTAGCAGAAGTGCTCGAAAAGTTTAATGCGCCAGAATGATCCTTTGATACCCTTTTGCCCTTTCTCCCTGTTTCCCTTAAGCCATTTGCATGGCCATTAGACGAGATTGTTCTAAATTTTCCAGTAAATCTGTCTACGAACTTTTGCACTCGAGCATAAACTGAAGTAATCGATTGTGCCATTAGATCGGAATATTAAAATCAAATTGAGTAAATAAAAAGATATAATAAATAGAATGGTTTACCAATTGAGAAATATGTATGTTCTCAGAAATATAAGTCAGGCAAATATTTAAATTGATTAAATTGGCAATACACAATGTATGTAAACATAGCTTATTATATGCTATTATATTTAAACCAATATAAATCATCAATATTTCATTTAATCAATATATTAATACACAATTTAATAGTAGCGTACTAACAACTAACACCTAACAATCTTCTCTGATCTGATTGGGTTTTTCTGGGTTTTCCCCAATCCTTTTGCAACAAATGTTGGATCATTTTAAATAAATAAAATTTTTAATTATTCTTTTGTTCACCCAGACTAGTCGTTAAATTTTTGTTTTAAATTGTACTCATTTACTTCACTTTTAATTTTAATTTTTTTTTTAATCTTAAAGATAATTTTAACTTAATTATATGAAAAAAAAATTTTTTTTATGTAATATTAAATCTTTTAAAGTTTTGTGTCGACTGCCATTAGTTGACGTTAAATAAATAAATAAATAAATAAATATTAACAATATATCAATATAATATATCCCTAGTTTAATTCAAGTAAATTGAGTTCACATTAAAGTCACAAATATTTTCTTGTTTCACGATATCAACATAACAATAAATCTATTAGATCATATGAATATTACTACCACATTGTAGTTTGTAAATGTTTAATAATATAGTATTAATTTATCAATACAATAATAATTTAATATAATCTATATCAACTGATTATAATTATCTTATAAGTAACTATTTAGATATACAAAGTTCAAAGTTACTGTTTCAATATATAAACTTTAAGCTCTACAAGTTTGCCAATATATCAATATGCCAATGCAGCAATCCCACAATAATTCGACATACCAATTTACCACAATTTTCTGAGTGCCCATTAAAGCCAGCACCTGAGTCAAATCAAGCAGAACCGTAAAAGTATCACGAATTGAGTGCAGATCGGGGGCAGCCCAGCGTAACTGGAGAGCAGAATAAAGAATTATGTTTGCACGGGTCGAAAATTCGGCACGTTTCCGTCGCACTCGACTCGGAATCGAATCGCTTGCTGACCACAACCCCCAGCCTGAGCCCCTGCCAGAGGCGTAGCCAGAGCCAGAGCCAGAGCCGGGACCGTAGCCAATGGCAACAAATGTCACGTTTCAACTATAAAATGTGTTAAAATGTTAATACGGCCCGAACACACAGCAGCGAAAGCAACTACAACAACAACGAGTACGGCAAGAACATCGGGTGAAACCGCAAAAACCAAAAGAAAGAAAACAACAAAAGCCGCAAAACAGGTCAACTACTCGCACTGGACGCTTTTTCCACTTGCCTCGTGCCACTTACCACGTGCCTCCTCTCCCTCCACCGCGTTTCTACTTCCCGGGATATGCAAATTTCAAGCCAGAGAAATGTACCTTTATATTGAGTTTATACTTACTTATAGGGGGAAGCTGCTCAGCCATAAGGTAAAAGCAAAGAAAAAGGACGAAAAAAAAGTTAAGTTAATTGCTTTTGCATAAAGCAACCGTCAAGAAGCAGCTGCGTCGCCATTTGCCTGCCAAGGTGTGGGACAAAGAAAGCGACACGGCCAGCTAAAGTAGCTGAAAAGAATGAAGAAAGAATTGAAAAAGAAAAAGGCAGCACGACAGAAGAAGAAAGCGAACTTCTGCCCGCCTGGCGGACTGACGGACTGACTGCCTTGTCTGCTTGCCTGCCCGACGGACTGACTGGCTGCCTGCCAGTTGAATTGGCGCTCAATTGTGCGGAAAAAATATTTCCATTGGCTGATTTACGCGAGCCGCGTAAAAGATGAAAAAGGCGTTGCACATTGTAGAGGACGAGAGAGGAGAAGAGAAAGAGAAGTATGCCAGCTGAAGTCCTTTGCGAGTGCCTTCGTGCCTAAGTAGCTGGGCGTGGCTAAGAAATTTAAGCGAACTAGATTAAAGTAATCGCTGTGATATATGGCATTATTAGAGAGTACCTCGCAGCCGTATGGGGACATACTCAGTCTATTTAAGATGAACATCGAGCGCGTCCGGCTGCGTGATTGCAATTTGAAGTTTATGCCAAAGCAAAATGTTGTAACTGCTTTACTTTCTTTAATGTTTGTCAACTTCTGATTTGTGGAATGATGGACGTTGTATAAAGATTTGAAATGTATGACAAACATAAACTGTTATGGAAAATGTTGTATATGTAGCTTTTGTTATAGCTAAGTTCTGTGAGTTCATACAGACAAGCAAACATATCTGGCTCCCTTACCTAGGCTAAGAATCCTGAGCAGGAATGTATATACACATTGTGCGTTCTCCCACGCCTTCTTCTACCAGTTATATACATTTGCACAAAGTTAGCATACCCTTTTTAACCATTTTCAATGGCCGCAGGGTAGAAAAATCTTGAAATATAGTCGAATTCATCAATATTAAAACCAGACTACCTTTTGCTCTCCGAAATCCGGGATAAATAATGCAAATGTAGCGCTCAGTTACAGAGCTGTCAGGAAGTTAAGAGATTACTAAAGTAAATTTCCGAAAGCTGATGATGAAAGCAAAAAAAAAAAACAAGTAAGAAAGCTACAGTCGAGTGTGCTCGACTGTAATATACCCGCTACCCAGCTGCTCATACATCATTTATTTGCGGAACAAAAAAATGGCTACAATCATATTTTGACCGTAAAAGGCTATGGACTTATAATATTTATGCAAAGTCAAAATATAAAATAAAAAAAAAAACCTTTTTGCACACATTTAATTTTTGATACGGGCGGGACTCGAACCCGTAAATGCATAATAGTACTGTTCGTTTTGCAGTCCACAACTTAACCACAACGCTGCTTACAGCTATGGAAAACGTTAAGCTCAATAACTTCTGTGTTTTTTATCCGATTGTTACCAAATTTTCAGAGATCATCTGACTATAGTTATCATGTAAACCGAAAATGAACAATATGGCATCAAAATTGCGCTTGTAATCAATGTTTTTTCGATTTACGGGGGCGGAAGGGGGCGTGGCCAAAATTCAAAATAAACTTGATCAGCGTGCAATAATAACACATATTGTCAGCAAATTTGGTAGTCCTAGCTCTTATAATAGGACTAGCTGAGATCTAGATTTTCACACGGACAGACGGACATGGCTATATCGATTTGGCTGTTGATCCTGAGCCAGAATATATATACTTTATAGGGTCGGAGGTATCTCCTTCTGCCTGTTACATACACTTTCGGTTTGAACAAAGTTATAATACCCTTCTACTCTATGAGTAGCGGGTATAAAAAAAACCTAATTGACAGCAAAGTACAGAATCTTGTAGGGCTTTTTACTGGTCGAAGATAATTCCAGCATAAGCTGCTTGATGCCAAGTCAACTGCTGATGGTATTAAACAAGCTAATAAGCTAACAGGCCGGCGGGATAAAAAGCAAACAAGGCAGCCAGACTTATGTTAAGTGCCGTCATCAAGAGGTGGTCTCCATTTGACATACCATACCACATAAGGCGCTTTACGCTTGTTCCAAAGGATTGAAGAGCTTAACGCGAGTTGAATAAATTGTCGGTCGGTCGATAAGGTGAAGTGGAGAGAGGGGCAACTGCATACAGTGCCCGATTTTAGGCGTTAAGCTTTAAACAAATGAGGGAATGAGTTGGGCGCAAATGCACTTTAGTAGGACAACTATAAAGCATAGCTGGGAATATCACTCTACCCACCTGGGTGTCGGGTCAACATCCGATTTGATTAGGTTGACCCAACTTAATTTGACAAATTACGGTTGGAGCGGCAGGAGGGACATAAATCCCCAATGGGTCCTTAAAATTGCGTAGCTTCAACTTAGGCATTCATTGTTCTTTGCACACCAAAAAGCTTACGTGTTTGTCTGTGTGTGTGTGGGTGGTCATGTGTCTGTGTGTGTGTACAGTAGAAACAATGCGCGCTTTCTCAGCCAACTACAACGAGGCACATTTTATGAAAGGTAAACGACTTTGGTTGCCCGACAAAGTATGCAACAATAATTTACACATGAAAACACCGAGAATAGGCAGAGAAAGCAAGATGAAACTGACCTTTAAATACCCTGTATATATGAGAAATGAATTTTAAATTGTTAATTTTGTAAAAAATTCTTAATTTTTATTGTAACTAAAATAAATGACATGAAAGTCTTAACTTTAAGGCGTCCTATTAAATAAATAATTGCAAAAAAGTTTAAGCAAATTTAATATTAGTTAAACTATTTCTAATCTAAAGTTTTTAATACCAACAATTCTTTAAATATTATTCCAACAATCAAATCGTAATATTAATTATTAAAAATTTGTTTAAAGAATATACAAGTATATATATTGTATCACCTTGGCTTACAGGGTATACAAAGCACATTGTTGACCACACAAGCTGTATAAATAATTCACCTAAACACGAGTGTGACTTGTGTGTCTGTAAATACCATTGTGTGTGTGTGTGGTGTGCTGTGTGTGTGAGTGTTTTTGTGGTGAGCACTTTGACTAAATGGCGTGTAATAAAAATTCAATTGCTTTGTCTGCTGCGCTTTGTTTGCGACTTTCCTAGACGAGTGAAAAAGCCAAAATCTTATCACGTGCCCCATTCAATTAGGCAAAGGGCAGGCGTCCCACACAGACACGGAGGAGTCGAAGCGGGCGCTGTCCTTGTCCGGCATGCTAATTATTCATAATTGGCGCTTATTAAATATAATTTGGGGAATCCGACAGACACAGGCACGTCGCGTCGCCTGCCTCGGCTAAGCTGTCGATAATGTGCAAAAGGAGTGCGGAACTAACGGGACATCACGACAACGGCGTGTCCTTGCACACACACACACACACACACACTGGCACACGCACAAGTGTTGTGCGGTGTGTTGTCTATGGCCGTGACCTTTGGCATTAGCGAACGGGAACTGAAACCGAAACGAAACTGGCCTCGGGCAACAAATTTGCTTATAATTCAAATACAAGCCCCAAAAAAACATAAAACAAAAACAAGTGCAACAAAAAACAAGAAAAAGAGAGAGAGAGAGAGAGAGAGGGAGAGAGAGAAGGAAAAAGAAATATATATGTATAACGAGCGGCAAGAAAAACACGTTAAGCAAACACGATAACGATACTATGTAGTTAGATATGCAGATACGCGCGCCTGTATGTGTGTGTATTGGTGTGTGTGTGTGTGTGTGTGTGTGTCAACAAGGACAGCAAGGACAACGAGGACAACGAGGCGACAAGGCGTGCGCACACAAGCAGCAGCACAAGAAATTTATTTCAATTTAAAAATTTTCGTCACGCGCGCTCAAACACAAAAAGCGAGTTAACAGCTCCGCCTCCGCCCTTTCCCTCCATTGGGGGGCGTGGCCATTTGTATAATTGCTGGCGTGCTGGCGCGGTCTGTTTCTCAAAATGCGAGGGAGGCAACTCTCTGCAGCTGAAGGAGCGCAAGTTTTGTCCGTTTAGTTTATGCCATGACACGCTTCAAGGACGCGCCACAAACACAAAGGACATTATCGTGACAGACATGGCAAAGTTTTTCGAGCACGACATTAGCCATGGCTCTCTCTCCCTCTCTCTTTCGCTGACTCTCTTGCCGGAGCTGTAATTGAAATGATACGTCCAGCGATTTATGACTGCATATCATTGCATTGCCAGCAATCCGCACAATCCTTGACCATGGCCAGCGCCAGTGCCAGAGCCAGCGCCAGTGCCTGTTGACATCGATTGACAGCCGGACAGCGGGACGGCAGCTCTGAAGGACAAGCCAAGTCCAGCTGCGGTCTCGAATTCGACTCCTTCACGAGGTTGAGGTTGAGAACAACGTGTTGTCCTTCAATTGAAATGGAATGCAACAAGCAGACGACGCCATAAACGTTTTTTACCTTTGGCCAACTGCCAACTGCCAACTGCGAGCTACGAGCTACGAGCTACCAACTGCCAACTGGCCCAGCTGGCTCAACTGGCAGCCACTGAGTGGGCATTGATTGCGGCTTGGAGTGGCATGGTGTGGTTTAGTGTGGCATGGCGCGCCGCAGCGTGGGTTGCTGGGTCGGGTCAAGTGCAAGTGCTACTTACCTTTCTTTGTGGCAGCTCTCCACCGAGTTTGTTGTGGTTATTGTTAGTTGCCCCTTATTCTCCACTCTCCGTTCTCCTCGCACAGTTGTTGTTGTTGTTGCTCCTGTCACTAGGAATTCACAACATATGGTGGCTAGACAGTTGGCCACAGCTGGTCAAGAATACAGCGCAAGAATGCCGGCTCTTTGGCGGGGGTGTTCAAGCTTTAAGATTCTTGGGGAATATTTGCGCAATTTATAAAACGGGGGAAATAGAAAAAATTTTCTTTAACAAATATTATATACTAGAAAATTTTTAAATTTATAAAATAAAATTTTCTTCTCTTCAGATTATAACTATTTAAAAAAATATGTACGTATTTTTATTTAATTGTATAATTCAGTTTGATCGATAACCCATATGAAGGCGTTTTTTAAAGTCAGTTAAGAAAAGTAAAGAAATAATAAATAAAAACTATAAATTAAACTAAATTAAATTCAAAACAAAAACATATAATTTTTTAAGCCCGCAAATTTTTCTAATTGCTTTTATTGCGCCCTAAATATTTTAAGAATTTTCGAGAAATTTAAAAAAAAAAATACTACTTGTATATTGACAACTAAGACTTCCATATTGCACTCTATTAAATTTTGAGAATTTTCTAAGTACTTTTACTTTATAATAACTAAATGATACAAGTGAATAAATAATACATTTATTTATATTTATGTTTATTATTCGTATATTATAGATTATACTTTACATATAAATACAACTTTTTTCACCTTCAAGGCTTTTTGGGCAGAAGTTTGCAACGAACCTAAGGAGACATCTCCAACCCCATAAAGTATATATATTTTTAATCAGCATCGATAGGGAAACCAACCATATTTGTCTTTCCGTCCGTCCGTCTGTCCATCTGTCTGTTGCAACGCAAACTAGTCTCTTAGTTTTAAAGTTATCTTTATGAAACTTGGTATACATGTTTCTTATTACTGCACGCTGTAAATAAGTCGAAACAAGACAGATCGGACCGATATATAGTATAACTACCATAGAACCTATCGGCCAATTTTTATCATTTATCGCCATGAAACTTTTCTGATATATCTATGTCTAAGTATATATAAAATCAGACGGATTTATCTTTAAGCTGCCATAGAATCTATCAGCGGATTTAATATTTGAAGCCTTTCTTTCTCATTTTAAAATAATATAACAATAATACAATCTATATATTTATTGTATTTAATGAAACTCTCAAGTTTCTTACCCTGACTTTGATAGTAAAATCCGTTTATATCCTTATTTAAATATCGAGATTGACTGAAGCAAGCTCAGCTAATGCTAGTATCTACAAGTAATACGCTTCAAGTGCCAAAATCGAGCTCTAATCACAGCAGTCTTGCGTAGCGGAGACCCGTTATAGACGTCGACATTGCCCTTCAACTTGACCAACGCGTAGCTGGACGCACTAGTCGAGGACGTGGTGGGCAGGAGGTGTCGGATTGGTCTCTGGCCGTGCGTTTGCATGCTCCATGAGTCAAATGTCCTTGTCAAACACTAATGGCGTCGTCGTCACTTGCTCAACCCCCCTCCCACCACCTACCCTGCTCACTGCACGCTACACTTGTCCATTGTCCTTGTCGCGCTGGTGTGCATGTGTGTGTGTCTGTGTGTTAATGTGCGACAGTCAAGGCGCGCTTCCTGCTTCGAGCTGAGCTGCCTTTTACAGTTATGCGTTTTGGTAGCTGCTCGAATCGAATAAAACATGTGAAATGTTCGTTTGTTTGTGTGCGTGACGAGTAATTGAAATGTGCTGCTTGTGTGTGTGCCTCTATGTGTGTGAGTGCATTTCTTTGCCATGACTTGAGCTCCTGGGAACGCCTGTTTGTGTCCCAAACAAATGACGTCGTTGCAGTTTTTTATGCCTGTTTTTCTCTCTCCGTCTCTCTCTCTTTCATTTTCATTTATCCCATTGTTTCTGCTCTTTCTTTCTTTTACAGAACTTATGCCTCTGCAGTTTTCCATCGATTTTCGTCTTGCGCCACAACAACAGACTGGGGATGAAATACCAAACATATAGAACGGATTTAATATTAAAAAACTATGCAGGTAAATACGAATGCAGCGCAACAATGTCAACTTTTTTATTGCGTATTGATTTACAAGCGAGCAAAAAAAAAGCTACTAAAAAACAGAAAGGAATTGCGAGCGTGCTACGCTTAGGCAATACCCTGGGGAAACATATAGCCAATATTTCCAAATAAATATGCATAAAATATTTAGAATATGCTGTAGAAATTTATTCGAATTTGTCAATCTGCTCTATTAAACATAGTAGGAAATTTCTATTTCATTTTAAACAATTTTTAAATTTCTTTTGCATGACATATTCTTTTTCTTTTTTAACTGCGCCTTACCATGGCAGCTGGAGAATTCCCTTTGTAGATTACGAGCGATTTAGCATAGAATGTGAAAGCTGCCTTTGGTATTTGCCTTAGCTTTGCAATCTTCTATAAAATGCTTAAGTATTTATAAATTAATTAAGTCGCCAACGAAGCTGTCACATAGCTAACAAAGCGTTGCAAGTTGCATGCAAATTTTTTGCGCCGCCAGTCCAGTGGAAATTCTTGTGGCAGGCGCGCTGAAGTTGCAACTGCGGCAAGCGCGGCTTATCGGCGAATGCGACATGACGGCGACAATGGCACGTGGCGATAAGTTGCTGCGGTTCCTTCATTGTTGTTGCTGCTTTTGTTGTGTTTGTTGCGCACATTTGTCAGCGGCAGTGCACACGAGAAAGCAACAACAATATCGATAAGAACAACAGCGACAGCAACAACATTAATTCCCGCCTAGCTGAAACACAACAAATAGCTGATGTAAGAGTGTGTGTGTGTGTGTTTGCAAAATTGCAACAAGAAAGTCGTGCAAGAACAACAACAAGCAGAAAACTCTCTTTAAATTGAAAAAATAATAATACACAGCGAAACGAAGCGAGCAAAGTCCCAATAGGAAAGCCCTCGATAGCTGTTCACACACACACACAGACACGCACACACTTACACATGTTCTCTCTCTTTCTTACACATGTGCTAGCGCTGCGGCAACAGGGTAAACACAAATATTTATTGGCATTGAGCGCAAAATGCATTTTGGTTTATTTAACTCACACACACACACACATACATATATAAACAGCATACGCTGCTGAGTAAACTGAGTGAAAAAAAACGAAAGCTGAATTGAAGCAGAGCTAATGTATCAGTAAATTGCCAGCACTTGCTCTTTTAAGCAGTTCACTTTGCTGAGAGCTTGACGTGAGATATCTAAAACTTAAACATAATTGAAATGACACTCAAATTTAATAAAATTGTCTAAGCCAATAAATAAATTTCCCATTTTGTTATGTATACGTAAGTGCATGCTGGGTATTTCAGGGTCGAGTGTGCTACACTTCCCATGCGTGCTCTCTCTCTATTTTCAATTTAAAATTCAAAACTTCTGTAAATCAAATTTACAAATATTTGACTTTGCAGCTGAACTAAAACAAACAGCATTTGTAATACCACAAAATAAGCAAACAAATCGATTACACACACACAAAATGTAAACACGGCGAATAACCACGATATTCAATTAACTGCAGCGCTCGAAAGTATGCAATGAAATTGTCTTAAAAGCCAAGCTGCACTTGAATGTTAATAACATTGAGCTGCTGAGTGTTGCTGCTGTTAACATAACAGAAAATGTAAAAGCTGCAGCATTCGCTTTGTTTTTGCACGCCGACACGTGAATGGCTGCCGGAGGAGTGCAAACAGTCGAATCATCGATTGCTTGATTGCTTGGTGTTAATCGATTTCGGCATGTTTATTGTTTGTTCGTTTCCAGAAACAAGAAAAAAGGCGCGAACTGCGCCTCAAGCGATTCTGGCGCTCGCCAAAAACAACATCCTCGGACGATTCGACCGGCTATGAGAGTCCAACGCGTACGAAACCGGCCAGCGATGCACAGCGTTTCAATCATCTGCACTACACAAGCCTCTCCCAGGGCTCTGGCAACACCTCATCCTCCACGGCGGCGGGCACGGGAGCGGCAGGAGGTACGGGCAGCGGGGCAGGAGGCGGCGCAGCATCGACAAGCAACAAACCATCCTGTTCACTGCCCCTGCTGCAGGTGTGGCCCAGCCAGGTAGGCACAACAAGCAAAGCACACACGCACACACACATATAGCTGTTTTTTTTTCTCACAGTATATGTGCAAGTGTGACTCTCTCTCTCTCCGAAAATGTGTGTGTGTGTGTTTGTGTTGAAACTGTGAAAAAAAAGTAGGAAATAATTTATATTAACCTTGTTTTTATAAGTTTTTGGCTGTCCTCTTCGCATACCCAGTACCGTAGGGATTAATAGATATTATGGGTATTATTACAATATAAAACAAACATTTAAAAGCTGGATAAAGTAGAATAAAGCTACTCAGCTATGTAGATGATTTATGCCGTGAACAGCAATGGGTAGAAGAATCTCTAGAGTGATATCAGTATTAATGTAGGGTAAAGCTTATTTATGGTTTCAAGTCTAAAAACTCCCTAAATTTTATTGAGGATTCTATTATGTTATCCGATTAGTTACATCACTAATGCGATACAATCGATAAACTTATCAATTTGTATTATTTTCAATGTAAGTTAGCTTTTATTGTGTGTGTGTGTGTGTGTGTGTGCGTGCGTGCTTATGAGCGTGTGTACTGGGTATTCCACAGTCGACTACACTCGACTGTAGCTTTACCTTTCTTATTATTCAGCTTTATTCTGTTCTGTTATTGTGAGGTTATGTTGTGCATTTTGTGTTAATTTGTTTTCAAACTTTTCTCTTTCACCCCGCCTGATACCAAAAATAATAATAATAATAAAAAAACAAAAAAAAAAACAAATAACAAAAACCTGCCTCTTGTGCCACTACAATACATACTACTATACAATATGTCTGTGTGTGCGTTGCGTGTTTGGTTTGGTTTTGATTGTTGGTTAACTGTTTAACTTGGTTAACTAACTGGCCTCTTTGCCGGTTTCGGTTTCGGCTCCGACTTCGGTAGCCGCTTTTGCGCCAGGAGGGCTTCGTACAGTTGCGTCGTAACAGCGGCCCCGAGGGCCAGCGGGTATGGTTCCGTTCCTTTACTACATCAAGTCTCTCTCTCTTTCTCTCTCTCTCTAGTCTTCTCTTTTTACTTCTTACTTACATACTACCTTCCACTACTACAACAACTTCTAAAACTAACTTATTCCTAGACTTTTTGCATGCCTTGATTAACATATTCAAAGCAACGAGCTGCCCCCACGGCGGTTCGCCCTACGAATATATATTTTGACTAAATTGTATAGTGTAAACGAAAGCCACGCATATAACCAGAGGTTTTTTTTACGTATTTCCAATTTGGAATTTTTTAACTAGACTACATCTTTCTTTTTTGCATTCTTTATAACTTCTGAATTTAATTAAATGCACAACATTCGAGGATTAATCGATAGGCAAAAACGCATTGTAAATTTCTTAAAAATTAATCGAAAAAAACTTTTTAAAATTTTGTAATTATCCTTGCATGTCGAGAAAGACTTTTTTATCACGACAAAATCTTTGATATATACCAACAATTTGTTATTAAAATCACATTGAATTATTAAATATATATCCACACTTTAATGTACACAATAATCTATATGAAAAATTTAAATCTTATATTTCTATTAAATATTAAAAAAAATATTTCTTAAATATTAACGTTATTTTAAAGCATATATCTTTATATATCTACAGAATTTTTAAAATTTTTTAAGTATTTTTTTCAATTTTTTTTAGAAGTAATTTATATAGAATACTCCAAGCTCATTTTTTTGAGCTCAATCAAGGTTGTTTATAATGAAACCTCGTAATGTACTATACATACTGTTGCTATAACTTTTTATCATAAATATATAAAATAATCGATAAATTTAAAAACTTTTCTATTCTCACCACTATCGATTAGTCCTCGCACAAGTGAACTACCCCAGCTCAATTCCCCAAACACTTCGTTCACACCCTGTAAATATGTAAAACACACCTCCCCCAAAGTCTCTTGGAGACTCACCGCAAATGGTAAACCCGTTCCACAGCTGACCCTAGCACATAAACAAAAAATAAAAAACGAAAACAAAGGCTTAACGATCCCCCTGATCATCCCAGTGCACCCAAGGAGCACCTTACCAATGTCTCGCTCTCTTAATCATTTCGCTGTTTACAGGACTCACCCCGCGGCGAGGCAGATGGCCAGTCCTTCATCTTTCCTGCCATTGTGGAGACTAGCGTCGGTAGCACCAATGCTCCATCCACCAGCAGCAGCAACTCGACCACCAGACGCAGCAACAATCACCTGACCCTGAGCACGGAGCGACGCAGCTCGCTGTACTGTGATACGCTGCACGCAGGCGACTCCGGCATAGACTCTGTGCAGGCATCGCCGTCTCCCAATGCGTTCATAGCACCGCCAGGTGTGCACGGCTTGCCCAGCGGACAGACGGGCGGCGGTTCGTGTCATGTCTCGCCCACGAGCACGCCCACTCAGGGCTCACCGAATCTGTCGCTGGGCCGCCGGCACATGCGGAACAGCATCTGCGTGGTGCCCAGCGGTAGTGCGGCCAACTATCGCCGCAAATCGAGTGCTCTCCTGCATCCTGACCATGCGCGTCTCTTTGCGCTGCGCATGAAGCATGCAGCGGCGCTGGAGCGGGCGCAAACATCGCCGGATCAAACATCAATTGAGGATGCCACCGAGTTTCATGACAATGGACTGGCGACCAATATGCGTCTGTGCTCGGCCTCGTCGTCGACGACGTCGTCGCTGACATCCGTGGCAGCGGTCAGCCTGGGCGGGGGTGTGGCAGCTGCGGGGCATGTTGGCGTTGGCATCGGTTGCAGCGGCAGCAGCGGCGGCATTGCCACCGCCAGCAGCGGCGCCTGCTCCTCCTCGGCCTATGCTGTCGGCGCGGCGGGCGCACAGCAGCGCGTCTCCGATCCCTGGCTGCAGCCGCAGTCCGATCGGGACTCGCGACACGGCCAGCAGCACGATGGACGACGCCGCTCATCGACAATGACCGCCCGCTATTCGCTGTTCGATGCCCTCGATCTGGAGTACGTGCTGCTCCGTGCGGCGGCGCGCGGCTCTGTGGGTCCTTATTCGCTCAGCGAGTCCATACACAAATTGACCTTCACACAGTCGCTGGCATTTCCAGCGCTGGCGCGCGGACTGGCCACCAAGCGCCGGAGATCGGCAACGCACACCAGCTCCAGGCCGCTCAATCCGCACGAATCGGGCTTGAATACGTGCGCCAAGGTTGTCACCGCTGTGGTCCTGGTGGCCATCTCGTTCATGGTCTTTCTCATAGTGTACAAGTTTGTGCGCACGTGAGGTTTGCTCCTGGCCCCGACGCCAGACTCCTTTGCCTCCACATATCAGACGAGCGCGAGTGCGACCAGCCTGGGCTACGATACGGATGCCGCCACAACGGCCGCCGGATCCAACCTGAGCGTTCCCTTGCTATCGTCCACAACGTCAACGACATCGGTGGGTCGCAGTCTGGGCAAGCATCTGTCGGGGTTCAGGAGCCAACTAGGCCTCAGGGAGGCGGACTTTGAGTAACAGTCAGTGGAAATTGTAACGAAAAATTTGTGATAAACTTTTCAAATGACAAGCAAATTTCCATAATCCACACACACACACACCTCCCACACACGCACACATAGACAGGCTTCTAAGTAGTCAACAGCTTGCAGGTGTTTCAATTGCAGTTAGTTTTAGTCTTATCTCATAACTAATCATAGATAATAACATTATTTTTATATAATTATAATGTAAGCGCTTTCGACTCGCTGCTAAAAACGCGCGCGCGCTCGCTTACTTTGCCTCAAGAATCGCTAGCAAAACGCGCGCGCGACTTTTCTCGCATTTCTTAACCTTAGAAAGAAGAAGAACCTTCAGAACCACTCAACTCATTTCATTATTTGAAGTGCCTAACTAACTAAACTTTGAGCTATGAGAATCTTTGATTTCGAAACACGAATTTACCTTCTAGCGACTCTCTCTTTATACCTACATAACTATTGGCTGTAGCTTCGATAAGAAATTCAATAATTAATTGATCCCCTTAGGCAAATACTTTTTAATAGGAATTCTATGCATATTATTCTGGTTTCTAGCTAAAAGAGGTTTTTTAAAATTTGATCTTATGCATATTACTTGATGTGGCTTGAAGTTGATGGGGTGGGTAAAAGTTTTCGATATTTTTTATTACATTTCCAACTTAACTTTAAATAAAAAATCATCTCTTTTCAATTTATATTTTTATTTTGTTTATTACTTTCATTTAATATTTTAATTTTATTTAAGTAATATATGTTTCCAATAATTATTTTTATATTATTACATAACCAAATATATTTATTTATTTTCACCTACATTACTTTTTTAAATATCTTTAGGAAGAGGTTAGGTTATCGTTAAATAATTTAATATTCTCTGAAATTTCGAACTTTTATTTTACTTATTAAAATAAAATTAAATAATTAAAAAGGTTATTAGCGAATTTTATAAAAAAATTTCCATTTCTCTTTAACCTGATTTGTATTAATATAATGCAAATATATTTCCTTATTGTAAGCCCAAATTAAATAATTATTATACATGAGTTCCCACGCCAAAACTTTGCAAACTTCAGTCCGTTTTCGATTAGTAATTCCTAAAACTGTTCATAGATAAGCGAACAGAAACGCATTAACAAAAACTAATTAATTAGATGTACATGAAAAGCTGCGACAAATATTGTACTGAGTTGTAAGACGGCTATCTATGGTATATGTTATATATATATAGACAAACACAAGGCATACCAAGCTAAATATGTGTGTATGTATTTACCGTAGCTATTTATAGTTATACAATGACAAATATATCTAGTGTAAATGTTTATAAATGCTACATTTAAGCGGCTTAATTGTGACAAAGCACTTGCTGAATACAGAAACAGAAAGAAACAGAACTCTCTCTAATCTTAACTCGCTGCCTTACTATACTACTTACTACAATACTACTCTTCCCGATAACCGACCCAACTCGAGATTCATTTAATACTTGCTGCCTTACTTTCCTACAAAAAACAAAACACGAACATTTACAACAATACAAACCCAAAAACAAACACAAAAATACCAACAAAAAAAATATATATGAAAAGAATACAAAGCTGAAACAATCTTTGCAAGCGAGCAAGCAAACCTTCTCTATAAGTCTTCATTCCTCCTCAAATTCTACGAGCTTGGCTTCAGATCGAAATTATGCAAACAATTTGATAGAGTAAATTGAAAAAAAAAAATATTAAATAAATGTTAAAATGCAACAAATACTATAGAAATTAATGGCTGGCTACAATTAAGTTTTGCTCTTATTTTTTTTATGAAAAAAAAAGCAAAAAACTAAATACGAAAATACGAAAATATGCATAGTTAATTTGTAATTATAAAGGTGGGAAAAACTTGTTGCATAGGACACGATGTGTTGCGCGTCCCGCATTAATTAATGTTTAATTAAGGCCAGACACAGGGTTTCGGCATAACTAACTGAATATTTATGCAACGTGTGGCAGAAATAAATGCGAATAAATGTTTAATGTCCACACTAGACAGCTGCTGCTGTCCTCCCTCCCTTCTCCTTTTACCACTTATTCTCTGCCCCATCCCTATTCTCTCCCATTCCATCTCGTACTCGCCACATAAAGAGCAACAACTGTAAAACTGATGTAAGTTCGAAACGTGCAACAATAAACATTTTCAAATAAAATTCCAATAATTCGTTTTATTTGCTTGTGTAACTCGAGCTCAGTTGAACTTGGGCGGAGGGAAAAGGCGAAAGGGGAGAGGCGGAAGATAAAAGGTAAGCCCGAAATAAAATGGGAAAATCAATGATTTCATGCAGGCGGAGAGCCCCAGGTTAAGCCATGTTCAAAAGTTCTGCGAGGCTCTAATTGGAACTGACATGGATACGCTTGGACACGGTGGCAAATGGTCGAGCCGAAGCCAAAGCCAGCTCAGGACTCTGAAAGCCATAGTCAGTGTAAAAATTATTATGATTTATGTACTCAATTGGCGACTGAAGCAGAGCAAACGTAAATGTACCAAATGGTAATGAAAACTAATTGAAGCGAATCGTAAACAAGGCAGAATTCCAAAGAAATGACAGAACAAGGGAGAGTAAGAGAGAAAGAGAAAGAGAGAGAGGGAGAGGACGCAATCATTTCCAGGTATTTAAATAATAATATCAAGTATCTGCTGATGTGTGAATAATAAATTATAGCTTGGCTAATTCGCTTGGTGTTTCAACGATTATAAATCATTTAAATTGGGTTTGAATATTTTAATGAATATAAAATTGTTTGAAGGTCGAAAGTTGGCAGGAAATACACTAGAAAATAAAGGTTTATAATAGTTAAGGTAAATATATAAATATAAACAAATACGAATAGAAAATACAAATACTGTAGGTAATATTTTAAGATATTTACAAGAAGTCTTAGCCGTAAAAGTATGAAGAAACTATAGGAGTTCTTCTAGAGATATTTACTTGTATTCCTAACTTCAAGTTGCGTTTTTAACTTTATAAAATAACCAAATATTTTACAATAAAATATCATTAAAATACCCTAAAAAAAACTTTGAAAACAAAATGAAGCTGATAATGTCCAAAATTGTGCAATTAATTTGCAGTACCCACTTAAAGTTAGAGCAGCGCTAGGTACTCTCATTTGCATAACAGCTTTGCACACTCCGAATTTCTAAAATCGATTTAATAGAAAGCGTAGAGTTTCATTTGCAAATGCATGAGCTGCACACACACACCCGCTTACTTATATATATATTCATATACTGCACACTAGCATCCTGCCACATGCTGCGGCACAGTGCCAGTTAACCCATTGGCAAATAAGAAGCACATTCACACACACACAGACAGGCACAGAGAAATGCAGGCAATCTGAGCATCCAATCTCGGCTACGACTTCTTCCCCCCAACTATACGCATCTATTATGCTCAACTGTCTCTATCACTCTCTGTCGCTCTTTCACTCTCACTCTCACTCTGTTTGCCAACTTAACAGCTTAATACGATTTGTGTGATAAATGGTTCGTCCTCGCAGTGCGCATTTCCTGCCAAATCGTAATCTAAATAATTAAGCAAACTCAATTAGATTTGTCAGAAAATTAGACAGACCCGAGACCCAACCGTCTGTCTGTCCGCCAGTCTGTCGGCACATATAAGCACACACATACATATGTGCGTGGCATGCCCTTTCGCCAACCCAGAGTCAACGACTTGGAAGTTCTGCTTCAATTTGGTGTTGATTTGATTCGCAGAAAATTAAATTAAGTTGAAAGACAAAAACGAGCAACGGAAACGAGCAAAACCAGCTTAAAGGGAATGAAAGGAGCAGCAAGCACAGATGGAAACCGAATGACGAAGCAGCAGATGAAAGCAGCATGAGAGCATCAGATACAAGAGAAGAGCAGAGATAAGCGAAAGTGTGTCGCAATGCAAGATATCCTTTTATGGTAGAAATGAAATTGGATAAGTCTTATTTCTATTTAACATATAATTGCATAGATATTCTTCATTTTAATTTATTAAAAGTAAAATAAGAAATTGCTTTATACATTTTCTTAAGTTATTTAGAAAATTATTCAGTAAATTTTTTAATTATTTGATGCCTTTTTCTTTAATTGATTCCCGAGTCCGACATAACCTTAGGCCAGGAGAACTAACATGTGAGTATGCTCCGTGGTGCCGTTTTCGGGAGGCTTTTGTGCGAGTTCTTCTTGTGCATAATTAAGCGCAAAAACCACAAAGTGAGAAACAGAAAGCAACACAGAAACAGAAGCAGAAGCAGAAACCGAAACAGAAAGAAAATTTCAATGGAATTGCCGTAACGCCGCGCCGGAAAGGCGTAACATGCTTGTGCGTATGCATGTGAGCACACACACACACACACACTCACGCACAGTAAGTGACGCAAACGTGTGTATACACTTATATTGCAAGTATCGATGTTTTTCACAGCTTAAAAGAGAGTGAACTTTATCGAGTTGTTCCGACAAACGAGAAAGTCTGTATTTTGTAGCATACTTTTCAGCGCAAGAGTTGAAAATAAAGTGTAGCATGCTTCTAGGGGCAGCGCTAAATTCGTATTAAGTATACGAAGAAAATGAATGTTAGACACCTTTTTGTGCTCAGTACACGTGGTTTCTTTTTCTCCAAATCAAGTATACGCAGTGTATAGCAGGCGTAACAGTCTTTCAGAATGCACTACCTGTCCGTGCATATATAATATAAATGTCCATTTTATGCGGACGCTACGTTTGTGTTTGTGGCCAACGCGGCGGCGCTTGCATTAAAAATGCTCAACATTTTTGCCTTTTGATATGCCTCAGCCTGGGCATATATATTTTTAGCTCTCAAGGTTGCACAGCGACGGATGCGAATGCGGATGTGGACGATTTGAAAAGTGGTAGGCGGCAATTTAAGCGGCAGCCACTGTCGCGGCCGAACACACACACACACACAGACGAGGCTGAGCTGCTGCCTTGAGAGAGCCGAGCAGCAGCTGAGTTGCAGCTGTAGCTGTAGCAGTGGGGCAGGTGTTGCAACCATATCCGAAACTTGTTGCAAAGCGAACTCTGCAGCCGCATCAGCCTTGACTCTGAGCCTGAGCGTGTCCTTGAGGCCGTGAGTCATGTGAAATTGAAAAATTGTTGAGCGACCGGGCCCACAGCGGCAATATATTTATTTTTTTTTTGCGGGTAAACAGTTGGTCCAATGCAATGGCTAAGGCCTTACACATATGTAGAGAGGAGGCAACCTCAGATTAGCCAATGCCAATGCTAACAAACTGAGTAAGCTGCAGATTGGCATTTAAAGAGTGAATTAAGCAAGAGCTTGAATATTCATTTATTTACAATGTTCAATGCAAATAAAATATTTAAAAGTACACCAGACATTGCTTTGGAAGAAAAATGGAATCAGAGTTCGCGAGACGCCCGAAAAAGCCTCCTTGAAGCAGGGGATTAATGCAGTCGAGGCGTAAATAACGCAAGAAATTGGAGAGAGGCAATAGAGGGAGAGCGTACAAAAGAAAGGCGCACGAAAATACTTATGTACATACGTAAGTAAGTATCTTCTGCATTTGCAAGACCTTTTCGCAATTCAATTAAAAATGATTAAAGATACACAGAAAAAGGTTAAAGGGCCCACGCAGCACAAATTTTGCGGGTAAATAACTTTCGAAGCAGAGAGAAAACACAACATTTTTCGGTAGGCAATTTTGGAGGCTGTCACACGCACACACCAACACACACACACACACCGAGCACACACTACATATTTAAATAAATGCTCTGAGCGGGCAGACAATGTGAGAGAGAGAGCGTGCGTGCGTGTGTGTGTTTTGGGCTTTGGAGACACATGTACATATTTTATGCATGCGTCGTCACAACAAAACTGCCTCCTGCAACAATGGAAATTAGTTTGCCTTTGTACATTTTAGCTGCAAAACATTTTACGGTCCAGAGAAGACGCACAACTCGTGCAACATTGCAACAACAAAACGGCAGCAGCAACAGCAGCAGCAACTGCACGCGCATTTCGATTCCCCAAAGGCAAGCAAACACAAACACACACACACAGCCTGACGAAGGGAAACGCGGACAGCAGCGAAAGAGGGAGAGGAGAGTGGACAGCGCTGACAGGCAGACCAACAGAGAATACCAGAGACAGCGACGTCAGCGGTAGCAGCAGCAAAGGCGACAGCCGAAGCGGCAGCCGAAGCGACAGCGACACAATGTCTACAGTGAAATGTCTGTCTCAATTGTTTCCGTAGCGTTCATTCCCTGCAGGTTCTACAGTGGGTATATCCCTCTGAGTAAATATTCATAAATTTAACAGGCGCTTGACATGTGTGAGCATGTGTTTATGCGCCTGCTTGTATATATTAACACATGTAGGCTCAAGTTAATGCTGTTAAATTGCCACTCTCTAGCTCTGTTAATGCTTGCTCTGCTAATTGTACATAGCTGCTCTCTCTCTCTCTGCCTCTCCTGCAGATCAGGCGACTGCAAATGACATGCATGTATACGATTACATTGTTGCGTTCACTCAATCCTTTGCTGCTAAGCTGCCGCTCTCCCACGCTCCCTCTCTTTCACTGTTAATGCGTGCTCTATTTTTAATTGAACATGCTGCTCTCTCTTGTTCACAAATCTGACTGCTGTAAGGCGTGCGCCACTGCTGCTGCTTCTGTTAACCTGTCGCTCTCTCCCAGAGGGAGCCCTCTCTGTCATTGCTTGCACTGCTGTGAATTTAAAATTTTGTTGCTTTGCTCTCTCCCTCACACACCTCTGCAGATCACAGAAGCCTGTGAGCTGCACTCTCAACTGCAAGCTCACATACATACATACATACAACCATTTGTACATGCTGACGTTTGTGTAAAGTTTGTTTTATAAGCTGAGTATTTCGCGTCTCGTTAAAGCATTGTTATGTATTTTTTTGTAGCTTTTTAACAATTTTTTTATGATTTCCTTACGACACGGACAGAAGATACACACGCGCAGCAGTTTCTCAAACAGGCAGGCATATCAATTCGAAAAACTCACACAAACAAACAACTGAAACACACACACACACACATACAGGTGCAGTCTTATGCAAACACACCTGCAGATGAGTATTTATTTGATTCCCTCTCCGTATTGTTGTTCTTGCTGAAGCTCCTGGCCCTTGGCTAATGCTTGGCACTGTTTTTTAATGAATTTTAAATTTCATTTTATTCAGCAAGCAGCAAAATACGAAAATTTAATAAACATTTTGGATATGTAACTATTCGCTGGCAGCAGCAGCAACCAAATCCGTAGCAGCACCAAGGCTACGAGAAGAAGGTACCGACAACAAAACTGCAGACCCGTTGCTTGGCCAACTTTCCCCTTCCTTCTCTTTTTCTCCCCTTCTTAAGCACTGCTTTGCTTGCTCAGTTTGTCCTGCAGGATGCCGCGTCGAGCTTCTCTGCGCTTGACAGCTAATTGAGGGTAACTTTCTTTTTAGGGCTATTTTATAGTCGGCGCACAAAAGCCTCTGTCCGCTCGGACAATAAGGGGTCCTTGTCGGCACCTGAGTCCTCATAAGACAATTATGAAATGACCTTTTTATAGCCTATTATTTGCCTTGCCCGAATGGGAGGTTCTGATTGTGAGTGTTACAAGCCAGCGGGAGCTGGGGCGGTGGCGGCTAGGGACGAAGGAAGAGCGACAACTTTTATGTTTGACAAAGTCACAAGTGCCTCTGCCTCTGCCCTCCGCTGTTAGGGGGAATAAATTGGTAAAGTACTACAGAACGTTATGTAAATAAGTAAGCAGGTTCTTTACAAAAGTCTCATTTCTGCTTAAGTAATTTTATAATTGGATTAGTCGGGATTCAAAGAGAGCAATATTAATGAAAACATATGGATGTGCATGTAATTGTATGATGTAATTAAAATTCTCTAATTAGAAAGCACTTGGAAAGTTTTCAATGTAAACATCTCATCAAGCAATTATATGATTAATAAGCTTTTAAATGCCCACACAAACGATTCTCATCAAGTATATGTATATCGAAAACTATCTGTTAAGTTTTTACAAATTGTATATTTAAATAAAAACAAATGTATCGAAATAAGAAACTATTAACTCAAATGTTGATTTAACGCGCGCAGTCAGCTTATCGATAATTCTATGTTTTTATACTGCGTGCAAATAAAATATCGCGCAAACAGCTGATAGCAATGGTATCGAAACCAACGCGCCAAAATGCGCAACAAATCGAATATAGAAAAACAATGCGATTAGTTTTAAAATTGAAGAAAATTTGTTTTTATAATTTATGTTATCAAATAATTTTAACAATGTGTAAAAATGTTAAATCAACAACTCTTATTGGCATGAACTTGAATATCACACATGCGTAATCGATAACTTCGAATGCATTTCGATAGGCAGCACTTGCCGGCTAAGAAGTTCTGTTTGTTTAACTGTTTAATATTTTGTTGAAGCGCAACAATGCAAAAAACAAGCGACGAGGAAACATTTCAGTTGCAGGCGTTGGAGATACGCGAACCTGATGAGAGCTTCGATCCACTAAAGCCACCGCAAACAGGCGAGGAATTCCTAACGCACATGCTCTACGAGCGCAAACGTTGCCCGGCTGTGGTCACCAAACGCTCTGACAAAATCAAAAGCATTCCCAACAACGGATGCGAACAACTAGTCAGCGTAAATATGAACTACAGATTTAGTTAAACCCTTTTCTTAAAACTAGTCCTATTTGTGTTTTCCGTACAGCCGCCGCTGCCGCCACACAAGTGCCTCTTGCCCACGCCAGAGTGGCGCAACGTACAGGTGGAGAGCTTCAAGAAGGCACGCCAGCGCGTTTCGGCACTTCGCTTCGAATTGCATGCCCATCAGTATGATCAGACTATGGAACCGCCACTTACCACAGATCTGGAAAAGTGGCAGCAGTTCTGTCGCGAGCAGCAGCCCCTGCTGAGCACATTGCTTCGACTAAGCCAAAGCGACTTGGAGTTGCTGCTGGAAATGCTTTGCAAGTGGCTGCAGCAACCGGATGAGTCGATGGATGATGAACCAAGCACATCTGCCGCGGCCTGTATCAAACCAATTGATTTAGCAAGCGATGCCTGGCTTGCGCGTTGGCTCTATGCCACTCTGGTGTGCCTGCATCTGCCCCTGGAGCCGCACGTGTTCAGCACACTACGTTATATAGCACGATCCTGCGTGCTGCAACGCAACGAGTTGCAGGCCAACGAACTGGAGCGCGCAGCTCCCTACAATCTCATCATCACCTTGATTGTGCAGGCCTTTGCCCAATCGGATTTCGCGGTCTACCTCTAGGAGAACCATTCAGGATCAGGCGTTAATGTTAAGTTTATTTAAAATATAAGAATTTGTGTAATTAACTCTTTCTCGATGTTAGCAATTGTGGAACAACCTTCTGTATTCCTGGCATATGTGGCAAGTGCTCTGGTGCTCGACCGCATCGCTAATAGAGGACGGGTAGGAGTGGCTGCAGTGCGTCTGACAGGAATCCTGACTAAAGGCCTGAGATTGCATACTCATTTGAGTGCTGCTCGAACAGGTGGACAATCTGCGCTGTTGCGTTGCCTGCGAGTAGCTCAAACTGGGACTGCTTACACCGCACTGGGATTGCCTGGCATGGCACACGGGTTGCTGCTTGCGCGGCATTTCTAGGCGACTCATGCAGCGACTCTCTACGTGGCGATTGTTAAGCGGACGCTGCAGATCCACTTTGCAGCAACCTCCACATTGTTTGTCCTTTGCTCTTAGATCGGCAGAGAGTTCCACCTTGGGTGCCAGTATGCCCGGGAACGCAGTCGTTCCCTTCATCAGCAGTTGCACATTGGCGCTGTGCTCGCAGCTGAGGCGTGGTATAGGCGGCTGCATAACGTCCGACAGTCTACCGATGTAATAGGCTAGCCTGCGTCCATTTTGCCACAACGTAATCTCCAACTGCTCAGAATTAAGCATTTCCCGCATCTTTTCCAGCGAATCAACATGCTTGAAGTAGCCTTCCATTGTGAAGCGATCGTGGCAGAGCATGGGAAATCGCGGTTCCATGGCACCAGTGCGAAAATAGTATCCCAATGTCTTAATTGTCACCTCCAGATAACCGTGGGAGCACAGCCACACACCCGGGCAGGTGACCTACAAGACAGATATAAACATTGAGACGATTTGCTGCTGAGTTCATCGCTACCAACCGCGTGAAGCTGTAGCTGCAGGCGTAAATAGAATCTCTTTTGTGACATTGCGTCGTCTTGCTCCAAGTGAAAGTTTTGCAGACATAATTGACACTAAGTGGGGATGTCTTGCTTTTGGGGACTGGGGAGAGAGCTTTTTATTTGTTTTGTCTTTCATGGCGTTGCCGGGGCAGCCAACGCGATTTAAAATGCGCGCTCCAAGAATATTGATTGCCAATACAGAAAAGCCTATCGATAACAAAATCGAAGCCAGCAGGTCTTTTATTTGTGAGTTATTCAAATTGATTTACATTGTATTAAATTAAATTAAATATATAAATTGAAAAGAAAGCAATTGCTATTTTAATTTATCAATTTAACAAGGAAATTTGAGTAATAAAATTAAACACCTGTTGCAATTTTTTTTACTCCCTGCATACCCTGTTTGTGCTGGGAGCATATTTTGTGTGAATGGCAAAAATTCACAAAGAAGCGCAGAGATAAATAACCTAAGGTTATCAATTTATACACGTCAGTTATATCGCAATTTGCAACACAAGTTAACAATGCTGCGGCATTTGTTTATATTTATATTGTTGGGCTCCGCCTTGCTAAAGGATTCCAGCTGCGAGCAGACCGCGGAGGAGGAGCAGGGTGTGCGCTATGCCAATCGGTGCGAAGCTTGCAAAATTCTTGCCGCCGAATTGGAGGCGCGTCTAGGGGAGACCGGCAAATCTCACGATGTCATCGAAATTGGCTACTCCGTGGACGATGTGCGTCCTAAGAAGCGTACAGAGTATCGACGCAGTGAACTGCGCCTGCTTGAGTCACTGGAGAACGTCTGCGAACGCGTGCTGGAGTACAATCTACACAAGGAACGTTCGGACAGCACCAGGTTCGCCAAGGGCATGTCGCAGACATTCCAGACCCTACACGGCTTGGTAGACAAAGGCGTAAAGGTTGACCTTGGCATACCCTACGAGCTATGGGACAAGCCGCCCGTCGAGGTGACGCAAATGAAGAATCAATGTGAAAACATGCTCGAAGAGTACGAGGACACCATCAGCGATTGGTACTTCAAGCTGCAGCAGGACAAATCACTGCAGCAGCATCTGTGCGAGGATCATGTGCTGCAGCGCCAGGAGGAGCGTGAATGCCTCAAGGAGCAGCTGCCGCAGCCGAAGGCAAAGCCAGCAAAGAAACAAAAGGCTAAAGGCGACAAGGAGGAGTTGTAACACCAAATGCAGTAGCCACAACGTCAAAGCATCTCAAGAGATTCAATCCAAGCCCTCTCTAGTATTTAAATCTATTTTTTGAAACAAAGTGTTTATAGGTTAAGTAGAGAACTTACTGTCTGAATTTGTAAAAAGGCGTCCAAAGGTGACGAACCACAAAGCGCAACTGAAACAGTAACGCGCTATCGATTTGCGGCCCAATTCGGGTCAGTCTTGAGTTTTGGCCGCCACGGGGCTGCAGTTAAGCGGACAGGGGAAGCCCCGTTACCCAAGCAAACTGCAGTTCAACGTTTATGCGATGAACCCTAATCGTGATTATAACTAAGTTTAATCGATTTTATGATTCGTTAATCTACGTCAATCTTTCCACCATAGGTATAAGAATTGTTTCCCCAAACTGAAATCTTAAATATATATAAATTTATTCCACCATGAAATCTTTTATATTTCCAAAGGAAACACATCTAGCTCCGTTTACTATAAAGTTCATTGCGTTGTCTTCTATTTTATTGCGATAAATTTATAATCACGCGTTAGAGGACCTTGTATAAATGTAGAATATGTATATTATGTGTTCCTTTTTTGTGTATAATAAATACGTTTCGTATGTTTATCGATAATAAAATTAGTATCCTCATTAAATTAGAATTGAGTTATTATTCCTTGGATTTGCTGTGGAGTTGTTGAATGGAATCACGTTGAAGTTTCAAAACTAAAACTGAACTGAACTGCGTCGTGTCGTGTCGTGTCAGCCCATAAGGAGGGGATATTCAGTCTATGGTGCTTCCCTCTGCTGTGCGGGGCCGAAAGTTACAACTGTTCCTATAGTTAAGTATGCTTAGAGCTTCATCACATCCCACGGATCGTCCATGTAGTGCAGAATGGCCTTGTCGTGCAGCTTGTCGCCGAAGACTTCGCGCAGCAGTCGCAGCACCTGCTCCTCGATAAACGCCACCTGATCCTGTGGACAGTAGTCGTCCTGCGCCGAATGCGCCATTGTTATGGCCACTGGAGGCACGGGCAGACGCTGCAGGAAACGTTTGAAATTGGCAAAATATTCCTCAAGCTCCGTGCTGGTGCTTATGTGATGCGGCAACCCGTTGTTGTCTGTGGTGCTGCCCGAGTCGAAGATCAGCAGCCAGTCGATCTCATCGTCTGGATACTTGGCCTGCAGCTGCTCGGCTAGCTGGACTATTTTGGCATAGATTTCGGGTGTTATCACCGACTCGTCCGGTTTCTCAAGGCCCTCGAAGCTGCGCTGCTCCTCCAGATGCCAAAAGATGCGCTTTAGTGCATCCAGTTGCTTCTGTCGCTTCGCTGCCGTGGCACAGTAGTCATCGATTGTGGCTGTGCCCGCCTGCTTGGCCAGCTCCACACTCTCGAAATGAAAGATCTCCGTTAGATGGGCATAACAGTTGGCATCCTTGTAGATTTCCAGAAACGGATTCGATGTGCTAAAGAAGTCCAAATCGATGTCGAGTACAAAGCCAGGCGCATCCTGCTCCGACAAGAACTGTGTGGGATCTAAGGCGTCGCTGTCTGCGTCATGTACCTGCAGCTGCACTGAGCGTGCCTCCTGCAGCTCATCGCCAGTGCAATAGTTGCCCTCAGCCATGAAATAGTCCAGCGGACAATCGACTCCAATGCGATCATCTTTGTGGCCAATCTTGAAATCATGTTTGCCTGTTGGAATCTGTTGGCACCACGAATTCTTCAGCCAGACGACGCGATCAAAGTGACCTGGGGGAGAGAGTTATTGAACATGCTGCTTGGAGGGTAATCTGGGGTGCCTTACCTGCATACAGAGTGGGCATAATCCAGTTCTCAATGCTCAGCTCGTTCAGCATGATGTCCTTGTCGTAGCTGGCGCTGGCAGGTATCTCGCGTGCCACCACCATGTCAGGATGCGAGTCAAAGTGCACTAGAATATTGCCCTGCAGCGGCAGGTGACGTGAGGCCAGACAGCGATAGATGAACTCCAGCACATCGTTGTGATAGTCCACCACGAACACGGGTATCCGATTGAACGTGCGCCGAGTGCTCTGTATGCTTTGCGGGCGTTCTACTTTTAGCACCAGCTGAGGTGCCTCCTCCTCATTGTCGTCGGCCAGCTCCTTCTTTTTCTCCACACACTCATCCGCATCTTCGTCCTGCTCATTAGTAATCTTCTGTCGCTTGGTTGGCGGCGGCGTCACCTCGCCATCGCCATCGCCTTCCCCTTCTCCGTCGGCGCCGCCAGCCACGACGCTTTCACTTTGCGCCGCCTGCAACTCCGCCGATGCTGTTGCTTTAGTTGGCTCTAGGCTTGACGCCGCCGTACTTTCTTTTTCCGTCGTATCCGATTCCATTGCTGCAATTTGAATTTGTCTCCGCTTTGACAACCTTTTTCACAAATTTTGTAGTTCACTTGCGCGCTGCTGCAGCAGCCTGACGCGTGCGAAATGACGCAGACTATTTCACCAAAAAGTATATATCAAGCAAGCAAGCGCACGGGCAAGGCAGACGACCTCGACGTTCGACGCCGTTTGTTTTAATGCAAACAATGCACAAACACAGCCAAAAACGATTTTTGGGGGGAAAAGTGGGATTTATCAGTGAGGCGGGAGGACGCTGGCGGCGGGGGCGATGTGTCGTGCAAAGACGAGACAAAAAGCTAATGAACCCATTAGTGATGGAAAATATCGGGATGCATGACTTGGCGATATATCGATTGTCGCAAGTCTGGCCATCAGCAGTGCGGGCCAGTGTTGCCGTATATCTTGTACACATGATGGCGTCGTAACAGCTGTTGGTGCTGCCAGTTGGCGCAAGACAAAATTATATTTGAAATTATTTTGAGAAAATTACTTTTAAACACAAAAAAGCTGTAAATTGCTGCCTTTTCAACTGTTTAATGATTGCAATTATTAAAAGGCATGTGAAGGCGTAGGAATAACAGCTAAATTAAATATTGAAATTTACATGCAACAAGTTGCCAGCTTGTTAGACTAAATGCCATAAAATGGTTGTGAACTTGACTAAGCTACGCCATAAAACGACAAAAATTCGTTACGAAATTTAAAATATGTGCCTAATTCTAAACAAATGTATTAGAAATATTTTTCTTAACTTTACTAGTTGTTTACTACTTTACGCTACATAGAATTTCACTTGATAAACAGTTTAAGCGTTGCCGTGGGAGTCTAAGACCTCCGCCAGTTTGTTGACGCAAATTGCAAATCAATATTTGTTGTACACAACGAGAGCAATCCCACGTTTGTAGCGCAATTTGATTGTTATTGAGAAGCTGCCACGCAACAAAAGATACTACAAAGGAGAGCAAAAAAAGCTTGCAACGCCCCAATGGGCACAAGCAAAAGCTTTTCGCTGCCCACGCGAGCAGCGGCAGCGGCAGCGGCAGCTTTTCATTCATAACTTTTTCGCTGCTTTACTACAAGCGGCGCACACACACGCACACACGCACGCAGTGAGAGGTATGTTTGTGTGTATTTATATACACACAGTTGTGTGTACATAGTTGAAAAGGGAAATGGAAATCGCCCACGTTGGCATTTTTGCTGGCTGATTGGAATGCGTAAAATGCTGCTGCGGCTGCCGCTGCCGCTGCCACTGCCGCTGTCGACGTCGCTGTTACTCACTCTCACACTATGCAGCGCGGGTGGAAATGAATGGCAACGACGCTACGTGCTGGAAGCAACGTCCGCGTCGCTGCCGGCGTCGTCGCAGCCTGCGTGCCTGGCCAGCGTGGGCGTGCAATTCCGCAGCGCGTTATCAAAAATAAAATGTATACACATTTATATACAATACACACACACACACACATTTAAGCCAGGCCAACTGGCTCTGCGTGGGCCGCGTCGCGCTCTGTGGCAAATTACAATATCCAAGTGGCAGTTTGAGCCGCTGATGACGGCGCACTTTTATGTACCACGACGACGCCGCCCACACGTCCGCACGCTCCACATTTGATTTACAAATTACTTGGGTCAACATAATTAACGGCCCTGCCAACCCAATGCGAATGCGAATGTGAACGGAAGTGCTACAACAACAACAACAGCAATGTGGAATTCACAATTGAAAATCAACTTGGAAAGTTCACAATTTTGGTTTATTGATTCAATTGGCTTTAATTGGCAACGCCACAGCCGGTTTACAGCTATGCGAGTTGCCACTGTATGTGCATCAATTACAGGCACCCTGTATAAGACAACCCCAACTTGCTCTGAGCTATTCCCGGTTCTACCTACTCCACACATTGGCATCGTCATCGACTACGTCGTCGTCGCCTTCGTCATCGCCAGCTCAATTCCCGATGCGCTCTCAATTCTCGCAATTAATTTGCCTCCAGCTTGACCCCAAAGGTCAAATACAGCCGCATTAACCTTCGTTAGCCCCTCGCGACCCAATTGAGTGTAGAGAAGACAGCAAATTTTCAGCTCGATGCTAAAGTTGCATGGTCTTTAAGTGAAAATCAACCAGCCAATAACACCCGAACGGGAAGGAAGGAGGGGAAAGAAAATGAAAGCGCAGAAATACCGGAAAAAGAAAATAATTAAAGTCGTGAAATGAATGACACAAGAATTCTGTCCCCTAAATGTCGCGACATTGTCATGTCGGTTTGTTCACACATACATATATCGTATTATACATATATCTCTTTTAATTCATCAAATATTTACAAAATTATTCAACTTATGTAATCTTTCATTTTGCATACCAACTGGCAAAAGCTTGTACTCCTCTCCTCTTCGAAAGTTAACTCTACTGATCTGATTTAATATGATTTTTCTAGGTTTCTTGAAATCTTGTGAGTTCGTCAGTCTTTTTCATCCCTAATTTAAACATAAAAGAAACATTATATGTTAGTTGTGAAACTTATATTAATAGTCTTTAATATGCGAGAAAGGCTACCTTCGACACGCCCAAAGGTTTTATACCATTGCAGTTACTCCACATATTAAATCGGCCGATAGGTTTTATGGTAGCTTAATGATATATCTGTCCAAATTAAAAAAACTTGCATAGCATTTATTGGACATATGTAATTAGAAATATATCAGGAATGTTTCACAGCGATATCTTAAAAAATAATTAAAGTCGGCCGATAGGTTCTATGGCAGCTTTATGATATATCGGTTTAATTTCTATCAAATTTTGAAAGCCTTTTCAGAGAATATTTCGACATATATCGGGAAAGTTTTATGGAAATATCTTGAAAAATGACAAAATTAGACCGATAGGTTCTATGGCAGCTATACGATATATCGGTCCGATCCGGCTCGTTGCGACTTATTAACAGCGTGCATCAATAAGAAGCATGTATACCAAGTTTCATCAAGATAGCTCTAAAACTGAGAGACTAGTTTGCGTTGTAACAGACTTACAGACAGACGGACGGACGGACAGACGGACAGACATGGGTAGTTCGACTCCCCTATTGATGCTGATTAGGAATAAATATACTTTATAAGGTCGGAGATGTCTCCTAAGGTGCGTTGCAAACTTCTGGCCGAAACTAATATACGGAAGCTACAGTCCAACGTGCCCAACAGTAAGATACCCTTCGTCCAACTTTAAACAATTTACTATCGTATACTAACAATTCCCAACGACAAAGTCATCTGTATCAATCGGATTATATTTGGAGCATATGTTTAGGTGCCATTCATCTTTATGTCTACAGCATACTTTAATAGATTGCCTTATAATCTTAAATTATCGATTTGCGTGCGAGGTAGGCGTGAAGAGGAACCTTAATGTGGAAGACATTCAAACGGACAGACAGAAAGATAAACAGAAGTGGCTCAATTAACTCGGCTAGTAATGAGTATAGAAGAATATGTGACCTTCGCAAATTCCACCACGCCTCCTTCTGTTGCATACAATTCCACAACATTCATATACCCCCATTCTACATGGTCGAAGGGTATAAAAAATATATATAATATTCGTTAAGAAGGAACTGCTAAACTGAGCGTCAAACCGCAAACATTATAAAGTATCTCTGATTTTGGTAAACTATTTAGAGCTCGAAAACTATTCGCTGACCATATTGGCAACCGGTTTGCCCTAGATGGCATGCAGACAGACCTGCCCGAGGCAGGCTGACTCAGTCGCGTGAAATCTACACGATTTGGCTTCTTTCAAGCCAACAAGCTGTGTGCAAATGACGTCAAAAGGATTTCTAATCGAGGCGTAGGTGTTGCTGACAGAGCACGTGGCAGAGCTGACTTGGATAGGGATGGCATGATGACTGCGGTGTGAGTGAGTCACATGGCAACCTGCAATGCGAGCACAAAAGACCAGACGAGACGAGGCCAGGAAGGGGTTAAACAAGTTGAGGAACATTCGTTCATCTGTCCGTCATTTGTTTAGGTTGTTTTTTGCACTGCTCTGTTTGTTTCATGTCAATCGCTTGTGACGTCGTTGGCTGCACAGCAACAACAACAACACTTCAAAATACTTTAACAATGCCCAACTGCCCCAACTGGCCGAAGGCGTTGATCGCCGTTCGCCGTTCGCCGATTATGCCGGCGCCCACAACATCCGTTGCATGATTCAGTTTCGGTTCCCCTCTCTGGAGGCTGATCAGTCCGAGCAAGTGGGCTGATCTGAGCGACATTCCAGGCCGGAAGCAAGGCAGTTTTAATACTCGTAAGATACGCGCAAATATTGTCGTACCGTAATCCCCCTCGCATTGCTTTAGGTCAGTAACTCGAAGCGATAGTGGGGCCTGAGAACTACACATATGAATTGAATACGTCTACGTCGTACAGAAAGCAAAGTACAATGCGTAACTCTTTGGGGCGAATAAACCCATGAAATGGAAAGTGATATATGAGTGGGTTGGATCATCAAATGTATGGGGGGGGAAATACATAACTATTCTTCTGGCTCGTTGCCCTTCCGTTTGCAGTTTATTGATACTCCCTTTTCAGATAACCCTATGGTATTTTTATAGTCGCATATAGGTTTATCTTTACTTCAACTTCAGCGATTTCCGAGGTCGTTAAGACACTTTACAAGTGTTGTATAACTTTTTATAGTCTCGATCAGGTTGAGTTTCACGTAGTATATATATTAATGCCCATGTTATATGCTTAAATTGGGAAGATCTTCAGTTTTTACAGAATAAAACTCGAAAAGAATGGCTAATCTGTACTCTCTCTCTCTCTCTCTCGGATATTTCTATAAAACATGCTCAACTTCTAGCGAAGAGTTAAGATCTTGAGTATACCTCAATTCTGAAAATGGTGTATCGTCATTTAGCTTGATATATGCAATGATTTATTCATTAGAACTCTATATCAAAGTGTATCGATAGCTTTGATGCCAAAATTAGCGCAAGTTTTCAATGAAATATTTAGGTTTTTCAGAATTCAAGGTGTAATCCATTCAACTGCAAAACTTATGCGATATATTTATAGAAAAGATTCACTTTCCTTTCAGCTTCAGCAATTAGATGGAAAATTATATATGCAACTTCCTAGAATTCCTTTGCCAAAAGAAACTGTAAAATCAGCTAAAAATAGATATTATCTATAGCTACTACTACGTATACATTAAGAATGACTATGATCATTGATTCACTGATGAGCTTCAATCGGAAAGAGCTAGATACATATGTAAGCAGATCATTTCTAGCGATTATACCCACTTCCCAGAAGTCGAAATGCGCGAGAAACGACAACGAATTTATGGGATTTACCTTGCACTTGAGAAGACATAGCAAGCGGGGGTAAAGCTGTTATTCCTTTTCGAAGAGGTCAAGTTGCACTTCCGCTTCAACGGAAATGGCAATATCGGAAGTGACTGACTAAGCTTGCTATATGGTATATTAACCATATAGGTAGCTCTACAATCTCTATTTACTTGCGGCTTTAAATTGGTTCTGGCGTCACTTTCTCAAAACTCATTTGAACAATCGTAAAGTGCACGAAATCAAATCGGTTAGTTGACACATACGCAACCAATTAAGGTATCACGCAATACGAGCCCAAGGTAGTGAGGGTGACTCATTGCCCCACTGTGCATTAGTCAGCCCAAATGGAGCTGCCGCAGTTCAATTGAAGTTGGTTATCTCTTCTACTAGGCACTTTGGGGCGCGTCCAAGGCGGGACGCACCCATTGGCAGTTGCCCAGGACGCCGCCGCCTGACCTTGGCGTGGGCGTGAGGCATTCTCAAGGCCATGCTGCACTTTGATGTTGCTAGGTCGCGTTATTTTCACCGCAAGGCTTACCTAATTTTCAATTTTTCCCGCACGCGTCCCACGCGTTTTCCTGTGCGCCCACCCAGGCCAGCTTCTTCTATTTCCAGGCGTGTCGAGGGGCTGCGTCAGTCGCAATCCTGAAGGGATTTTGCCTTGGCCCCCCTCCCCCCGAAACGCAAAAGTGCGTGGGCACAGTCGTCGGGCATTTTTGAGGCACGGAGGAGTAGCAGGCAAGGCCGGGCCGGGTCGTTTACTTAACTGTATTCGCCTTTTGCGTGGGACTTTCATTCATGAAAATTTCTGTTTCGAGTCACACTTGGCAGCTGTCTTTGTCGGTGTCGCTGAGTACATAAAAAGCACGTTGTACACACGCACACATACACGCTAGGGTACATAAGCTTTGCCTTGCCTTTACTTGCCCCCCCCCCCCCCTTGCGAGCTGCCCCTGCGCATGCGCTGTACTGCCATCTCTGTTGTTGTGGGGGGTCGGTGCTGCCGCTTGGGGCATTTTTTGGAGAAATTTTCTGCACGCGCATAGGCACATCCTTGAAATGCTCCGCGTGCTGTGGCTTATGCTTTTGTTGTTGTCCTTGTTGTTGCTGTTTTTCTTGTTGTTGTTGTTGTCGTTGACTTTGCTCTGGCTTGTGCTGCTGCTGCTGCTGCTGCTGCTGCTTTTTGCAAATATCAGGGTCACGGTTATAAATTTAAACATTCCGCTAGTCTCCAAAAGCGACCCTGTTGGCAGCCATGTCCTTGTGCACTTGCTCTGCGTGTGTGCGTGTGTGGAAAAGCGAGAGAGGGAGGGAGGGAGTGAACGCTGCTTGCCTCAACTTCATTGATGAGTTTTGGGTGCAGTCACTCCACTTGATGAGCAATTCCCGCCCCGCTCAACATTTGCCTAGTTAAGCTGCCACTTCTCGCGCTTTACTCTCTCGCTCTCGCTCTCACTTCACTTCCCCCTTTTGCAGCTCCAGTGGTTTCGCATTCATAAGCACTCGCTGAAGTGTAGACTAAGCACACACACACACTTACATACACACGTATGTATCATACATAAGCCTGCATGAACATAATGTACATTGTTCATCCGTTCACATGCTGCATATTTACAGCCATATATCAGGCAGCTAGTTTGCTGCGAACTCAATGAATCAACACACGCATACCAATGCACAAAAATATCAATGAACTTTACACAAACTTATGAGCGTGTGCTATGCGCACATGCAAGATTGCTGCTACCGTTGTTGTGGGAGAGCGTAAGCAGGACAGAATGCACGAATGAGAGCGGTTGATGTAGTGAGAGTGCAAGGTGAGAGGAGAGAGAGCATGTAAGATGCCAAAGAGGTAGGTTGCAAATTTAACGTTGTAAATGGTAACATAGGCCAACAGATTTTATATATTTACGTATCAATGCAATAAACTGAACACATTTGTTTCTATTTTTTGAATTGCTAGTCATTTAATTAGTGCGTTTTATCAACACCTGAAACGCATTACTCAAGTCATCATTAATTTCCTAGTGGGACTCAATCTGCGCCTTCACCTTCTGTAAGTCTCTCCCTCGCTCTCTTCATGCTGTTAATGTGTGTGTGTGGGTGATGCTGTTGCAGGTAGCCGCTCACTTGTCGCTGTTATGTGTATGTAATGTATTCATCTCAATACGTGTTTTTATGATTGTATTTTATTGTACACAGCGGGAAAATCAAACATGAGAGTCGCTGAAAATAGCATGTTGACTACTCGGCCGATAGTCAATCTGTGTATTTTAAAATTAATTAAACAATTCATTTGTAGGTGCAAACCGGTTTTATAATGAACCACATTTTCATGACGTTATTCATGCTTGAATTCTCTGCTGGGGTATCGCGTTTACTTTTGCCGCTCATACTCTCTCTCTCTCTCTCTCTCTCGAGGAGCCGACAAGTACACGATGGGTTAACAGCAAGATAACAGTGCACGACACCTCAAGTGGACGACACAGCAGCACAAAACCAGAAATCATTTACACAACCTGAGCCAACACATGTGCCGACATCTGAGCGGGTGGCTGAGAGAGAGAGAGAGTCAGTGAGAGAGCAACATTGAGTTAACAGCGAAGAGAACGAAGCAACACAATAACAGTAGCACTTTGCAGTATGTTAGCTGGTGGCTCTCGATTTCTGTTCGATGCAATGGCAAACTGTAAACACTTTTTTCGTTTCATCGCATATTTTTTCATTCCTTCAGCGTGTCTCTGTCTTGTCGCTTGTGTCCCGCTCGTTCGCTCGTTGTACGGTGTACGGTGTACGGTGTACGGTGTTCTTCGGCAGTGCGCGTTTTTTAGGCTCTGTTTATTTCATTTGCTCAACACTCAACTTCGAGAAACACACACACACCATACCACACGCACGAATACACTGACAGCGATACACACACGGTAGTGATTTGGCGGGCTTGTGTGCGTGTGAATGTGAGCCTACAACAAAACAAAAAGAAAAGAATTGAAGTGCGAGAGAACAGTGTAAATTAAAATTCAAGCAACCAATGCCAAAAAACAAATGCAATTTTAATATAAGTAAGAGAAGATAAACAACAGAAAAGTGCTGGGAAACTGCTACACCAAACGTAGCTGGAAAAGATTTCATTGTAAAAAAAATTGTGTTTCGTTTGCTTTGCTTGCGTGCGCGTGTGTGCTTGTGTGTATGTTTGCGTGTATGTGAGTGAGAAGCACAACACAAAAAGGAAAGCAGAGGCAGCAGAAACACAAAAAAAAAATGTGCGCCAGGCAAAAGAAGCAGCAGCAGCAGATGATGTAAACTTTTTTGTTGTAAGCCGAGAGTTGTAAAGTTTGTTGTGTGTGAAAAAGTTACACGCAGCGCAAGAAAAACAAAACAAAAAGCAACAAACAAAAACAATAACCCAAAAAAAAAAAGACACAAAACTCGAAAAGCTTTAGATAAGAGAAAAAAAGAGCGTGCGTGCATTTGCAAAAAGCTTTCAATATGCCGGAAACGGAGTACGACTGCTGCACCAAAGAGTGGCTGCAATCCCAGCTGAGAAGCAGCTACGATGCCAAGGAGCTGATCATGCTCGATTGTCGCGGCTCTCATGAGTATAGCGAGTCGCATATCCGAAGTGCCGTTAACTTCAGCATACCCAGCATTATGCTGAGGCGATTGGCTGCTGGCAAGATCGATTTGGCTTCCACAATTAAATCTCCCGAGCTTAAAGCTCGCATACAGGCAGCCTACAAGGTTAGCCTCTTCATACTCTACAATGATGTGGGCGTGGAACAGCATCAGCCGCAGTCCCAGGCGGTTCAGGATGCAGCCGGAGCTTTTGCCATGTTCGGCAATGGGAACGATGCAACGATCAACGTGCTACATCGTCGACTAAAGCAGGACGGATGTCGCGTGCTGTCACTGCAGGGTGAGTTCATAAATCAATCAGTGGCGTGGAGCGAAAGGGGGGGGTTAAGTATTTCAGAAATGTACAAATAAATAAACACGACAAGTAATACCTAGGAATTATGTATGCGTGTGTTTACGCATACAAAAATATTTCATCTCATTTGTTTTATTTTCTTTGCGGCATTTTTCGCATGAAAAATAGCCGCAAAATCAAAACAAAACGAAACGAAGCGAAGCGAAGAAAAAAATGCGAGCGGGGGCCCCCCACCAACAACAAATCATAATAATGCATAAATAAACATTTACCCGGCATTATGTATTATTATTATTGTGAATGTTGTTATTAATAGTGTCGTTGTCACAGAAATAAAACAAAACGCTTTGCCTATGTTTATAAATTATCATCATCAACGAGGAACATTTTCGGGGCAAAGAGGTGGGTGGATCGTCCCATCGTCTGCGTCTACAAGGTGTTGTACGCTCCGGTACGGCTGATAACCATAGCGCCAGGTCTATGAATAGCTTACACACACACACACACAGAACGTAGACACTACAAGTGCATTGTACCATGTAGTATAGTGAAATGATCTTGAAATAGCTTAGCTTTCTATAATATTATCGCTAGAAAGCATTTAGCCGGCGCCTTTTTAATTAATTTGACACTTTGAACTTGTTTGGGTGCCTGAGATTTTTTCACGTGATGATACGATCGGGGAATAGATTAGAAACTGCACTAAATTTGCTTTGCAGTTCGACAGGCAACTGTACGACTGAAGGGCTTAAGAATAGATTAAAGACAAGTTCTTTATTATTTGGCATCATCTTTCAGGCTTACTTTAATGATAACATGCCAAAAAAGCTCTGCAATGTCACATCATTTGCCTATATAGTTTGTTGTACTATACTATATCTTTGTATATAATTATCTGACTAGTGTGTGTGTGTGTGTGTGTGTGTGTGCCTCCGACTCTGGCTTCATATTTATTTTTATCACTTCAATTTCCGCTCGCTTACAAGCGCCCAAATGTGTCTGTGTGCTCCCCTTCCGTTCGCAGCTGTCTCTGTGCTGCTGCCGCGCCCACATCCCCCTTCCCAATCTGCCTCGTTCACGGCCCACCCGGTTAGAAGCTTCCCGTAGCTGACGTACGCACGTTCCATTCACTGTGCTAATATCACAAATTGACAATAGGGCGTCAAGAAATGGACCGGCTGTAGAGCTGGAGAAACCCTCTTCCTCTTCCTCTTCCATTCCCTCTCCTCGCTCGGCTAACCCCTTGGCGCAGCCAAACTTTGCTTTGTTTACTCATCTCATTTTGAAAATAGAACTTGAAAGGCGCAAATTAGCATAACATAAGGTCGCCAAGCATGCCAAGCAATGACGTCAAGCAGAAGAATCTTGCTTTATGAAGGCGATGATCCTTAGCTGTTACCTGTGCATGCATAGGAAGGTGCACAGGTAATTAGAGACAGAGCGCAGCACGGCAGGAGAGTTTTATGACTCTGAAATTCCTGGGCAGCAGCTCAGACTGAGAGGAGGAGGACCAACTCAAACAAAGCACTTCAGAAGAGCGTGGAAATTCTGGCACCTTTGCTGGGTCATAAAAAGGATTCTTCTTCAAGTGCCGTGTCCTTTTGTGTTGCAAATTGGTTTTTCTTAATGGGTAAACGGTAAATGGTACAAAGTGCAAAATGATTAACGGAAAATTGTAAATGGTAAATGAATTTCTGCCTGCCTGTGCGGTGTCTGTTGTCCATTTGAATGGTTGCCCATTGTCTGAGTTGTCCCTCTTTCAATTCGTTCTTATGAATTGCCCTGCCTTACTTTGGGTTTTCTCCTCTCTTTTTCAATACCTAAGCGTGATAATTCTCATTCTCATTTCACGATTCATTCTTATTCTCGATCTCCTCTGGCGCGTTCCCTTTCGCGTTTTCACTTGGCCCAGTTTGTCGTTGTGGGGTTGGGTTTATCTTATCTTGGATTGAGTAGTCCCTAGTCATATTCAGGCGAATGCAAATGCCAATTGCTGAATCGTTGCGGTATATATGTAAATATAGCTATAGGCTATAGCTATCTCTCTCTGTCTATATAGATATGTGTAGTTTGGCCTTGATTTATCTATCAGTCGAATACGTTTGCCATGGTGATAATGAAATCAAGGAATGCAGGGAGTGCGGTTCGACGAACGGAACGCCATAAACGTGAAATTGTGATTAGTAACATTTGTCTAAAGAGAGGCAGGGAATAAATGATGTATCATAAATCAAAGGATTTCACTGTCATATTTATTATTAGCAGTTTTGAGTAGTTAATTAAAATTAGCTTTTGCAGCTGTACCCTCAAGTCCTTGGGGGGGGTGGGGGAGGTGAACTGTAACTAAAACTAATATCGTCCCAAGAGCAATGTCCACTTGAGTAATAGGGCTATCCACCTAATCCCTTTTGCACAACTATTAAGCAGGGGGCGCCATTGTGTGGCGCTTTGTTGTTGTCTAATGAGCAGGAGGAGCCATTGCGGCGAACAGGCACACACACATACAGAGGCATGCACATGCGTGTGTATGTGTAAATATGTTTGCCTGACAGCAGGAGCGCGCAGCCCTGGTTTGACATTTAACATCTCCTTGCCTCTCTCTCTCTCTCTCTCTCTCTCTCTCTCCTTCCTCCCCTCCCCGGGCAGTCAACACAGGCCGCTAATTAACCTTGAAATTCAATCAAGTCGGGCAATTATGCGGCTCTGTCTGTGTTTCTCTGTGGCAGGATTGTGCGGTGCAACTTTATTAAGACAACTGGACGGACGGACGAACGGACGTACGTACAGCCGGATGCATTATGCATTGATGCTGCTTGAGGCATGCCACTGTTGCTGCTGCTGCTGCTGCTGTTGCAGATGCGAAATTTATTTTAATTAAATGCCACTTTGTATGCATTTCTCAGAATTAAAACAATTAAGATACGGGGGCAAGTGGCACAGTTATGCGAGAGGAGCAGCCAGAGGCAGAGAGAGACAGAGAGAGAGAGAGCGCACAATGCCTGCTGTGTGGAAGAGAGGGCAACTGCAGTCAGAGAGGCAGCGCGCGCTCAGTAGTCGACAAAGTTTTCATAAACTAAGCGCTTCCGTTGCACGAAATTTAATTCAATTAGATTTAGCAAAGTTTCAAACCCATCACATGATCTCGTGTCCTCTCTCGCCAGTGCGTTTGCTCTCTGTCGCTCTCTTGCTTGCTTAATAACGGCCCTAACAAAACGTAAAGTCAACGAACGCGATGCGCTGCAGTTGACTTCGCTGCCAACGCCGACGCCGTCGCCGTAGCCGTCGCCGTCGCCGTCGCTGCCAGTTTTATTGGGGAGTTGGAAGTTGAGTTAAAATTATAGACACAGGCGAGATGCGAGATGTCGGAGAACTCGTCTGCTTCTCTTTCTTTTTTCTTATATGTTTTTTTTTTTTTTTATAGCCAAGCGGATACAAAGCTGCTCCACTGTTCGGAGACTCTGCCTAGTCCGCTGTCTGTCTGTCGGCGACTTCTCTCTGCATCGTCTCGACCCTTTTATAGAAATTGAACTCGGCTGCTGCGCATGCGCAGCAGCGACGTCGACGCGTCGTTGCCATAAAAACAACTCTGTGGTATGCATTTCCACGCGTTCCCATATCCCCCCTTCTTCCACATATCCCCATTGCCGTTCCCGTCTTCATCGCCGCATTCGCATTTTCTCAACTAGCTCTCCTCTACATATTTGTCGAGTTGCGGCGCAGCGCGGCGCGGCGCGGCTTGGCTCATTGGAGAGTTGTTCGCCTCATTTGTGGACAAGTTGCTTTAATTTTGTTTTTGGGCCTAAGCAATTTTCACAAGTTTTCTATTCGCATCTCTTTCCCCTCCCCCTCTCTTTTCTTTTCCCCACACACAACACGTGGCAGCAGCCACAAAGACGTATTCGTATCTGTTTCTCAAGGCCAAGAGCTTTGCTTCATTACAATTTGATGATAATTCATCAGAAGAGGCTGCCTGCCTGCCTGCCACCTTCTCCCTCTGCCTCTGCCTCTGCCTGTGGCTGCCACAAACTGCTTCCAACTGGTCTGCCTTCACCGAAAAACGAAAACTGCCACCGAACGAACAAGAGACGCCTTTGGCGCGACGCAACGTTGAGAGGTTTGCCAAAGTGTTTGGGCTCAGCTCGTTGAAAAAGGCAATCTGCATAAAGTTTGCTGTGTTACGTGCCTGAAAGTCGATTTTTGTTGCACTGTGCAAGGGATGCCGAAAAAGTAGTTGAAAATCTAATGGAAGAAAACTCCAAAAACATGAAGTAAGTAAATTTAATAGAATTGAACAGTAACTATGGAATGCCTTAGGGTTCCAGTAGATTTCCTACGCTTATACCATAATTTGTATACCTAAAGTTAGATCTCTATCTGAAGTTATCAATTAGTAATGAAAACTTAAAAAAATCATTCAATTTCAAGGGACAAGCTTCAATAAAGAAGGAAAACCTAAATTAAAACTCTTTAAATAATGGAATTCTATAGAAAAATACTAAAATATCAGATTCAATTATTGAATTCTTTATTTAAATACCAAGCTAGGGTTCCAGTAGATTTCCTACACTTATACCATAATTTGTATTCCTAAAGTTAGATCTCTATCTTAAGTTATCAATTAGTAATGAAAACTTAAAAAATCATTCAATTTCAAGTGACAAGCTTCAATAAAGAAGGAAAACCTATAAAACCTAAATTAAATTATGGAATTCCATAGAAAAATACTAAAATAGTATCAATTATTAAATTCTTTATTTAAATACCAAGCTTAGGGGCTTTTCACATCGAAGAATCTTGTTAATATTACCGAATTCAATTAGCGCGTTTGAACTACCAATGTAGGCGTATTGTGGTATTCCATCTACCTACCAAGCCCTATGATATCTAATGCTTAAGTGATCTTTTAGTGCCCAAAATAACACTTGAATTTCAGCTTAATCATCACACTGTGCATAGGTTTTTTTTCTGTGATTTTTTTTTGTCGGTTTCTGTTGACACCAAACAACAAAACTGCCCACATGCAAAGTATGCACGAATATGTCCAGACTGGGCAGACGGACGGACGGACGGACAGCAACATTACGTTGGCGTCTTATAAAGCAATCACACAGTGACACACACACACACACACACACCAACACTTGCAAAAGCATTTGACAACTTTGGCAACACACGTTGTCGGACAGCTGGAACGGAACGGAACAGTTGGTTAGGTTTGGTCGAATTGCTCTCGGCCTACAGAGAGACAGAGAGAGAGGGAGAGAGGGAGAGGGAGACAGAAACTAACTGTGTTGTTGTCACTGGATTTGGGTCAAAGTTTGTGTGGGTTTTAATTAAGCAGCCGCCTAACGGCGAGGAGACCCACATTGAGCCACCTGCGGAGGCTGTGCGACACAGTGCGGCAACACACACACACACACACGAGCACACCGAGGCAGAGTGCAAATATTTGCAAAAAATTGAAGACGACAAGCGGGCGGACTGACTTCCGGTCCGAGTCAGGGCAGTGTGAGAGCGTGGGCGAGGTCGAGAGTGGGGGGGTTTCGGTTGCATACCTCAGCGTTCCTCGCATGACTTCAGCGGAAGTGAACGACAGAGGGCGTGTGTGTGTGTGCAGCTAAAACATAAACACAAAAGCGCAGAGAGTCAAAGAAGAATCAGTGGCGCATTGCGATGACGTCTTGTCTCCCTCTCCCTCCTACGCCACTGTGCCTGCCTTGGCGGGGGAGCCGAACGCGTAAATTGTTGCTGTATTCGCGGAATTAGCAAACAGCAACAGAAACATCGGCAGAGCAAGAAGCAGCAGCAGCAGCAGAACAACAACAAAGTAGAGGGAAGACAAAAAACGCGATTGAATTCAACTTTGGTTTCTGCGGCGCAAAAAAAAGAAAAAAAACAGGAGCAGAAGGCGAAACACATACGAGAAAAGGCGACAACAAAATGAAATGGAGCTAAAACGTTGACGTCGCAGTCGACGTTGTGCTTGCGCGCTTGCATGCATAAATCTACAGTAATAGCAACAACAACAACAACAACGCCAGCAGCATCAGCAACGGCGGCAAAGAGAAGCACACCAAGAACAACATGAGCGAACGCATTTCATCAAAGTGCAAATTAGCAGCGGATTCCAAACGAGCTACCAGAAGATCAAGCAGCGAGCGGGTGTCGGAGTGGTGGGAGAGAGAGTTGTAGAGGCGAACGCAAAGAGCAGACAATGCAGACAGCGAAAAGAAAAAAAACAGATCAAGTCTGGCAGAGAGGTAGAAAAAGAGAGAGAGAGAGAGGGCGTAGCGGGAGAGCGACAATGATTCTGTTTGTTAGTTGCGCTGCGCTTCTATGCAGGCAGGTTCATGCTGCGCGTGTGTGTGTGTGTGTGTGCTTGCCGCGGGGTTTGTGTCTTCGCTTAAGGCGAGCAGTGCAATTTTTGAGCAAACTTCAAATGAATGAAGCGAAAGAGATAAGTAACGGCAATTAGAGCCTGTTAGTGCCTGAAAGTGTTCGAAGAGAGCGTAAGAAAAAACAGCTTATCGAATACTTGCAATCAAATTATTAATCGATAACACTCATATCGAGAGCAAAGCGTTCTCTTTGCGCTATACAAATGCAAATTCCACATACTGCTTTACCCCCTTTCGATCCTCCAGCTCTTTTTGCATATTTCCATTGGACTTCTTTGATTCCCGATGTTCCCCAGAGCGCATCGCACACACACACATACACACACACAAGTCTTTTAATATCTACACACACATTGCTTTTTGCTATGCTACCCGCTGTTATTTCCGCTTCTGCAACTTCTGTTTTTTTTTTTGCTTCTGTTTTCGCATATCAATAAAGTGGTGTGTATGTGTGTGTGAGTGTGTATAGTGCGCTGTGCGTGCCAACCCACACTTCTTGCCGCCCCCTACCACACTTCATACATACATATGTACATTACGTAGAGCTCCTCCTATGACATTGCTGTGCTGCTTCCTTTGCTATGCCCCTTGACAGTTGCCATCCTGTTGCTCGTTTGGCATCGAGTGCCACCACGTGCCCTTGTGCGCGATCCCCCCCCACACCAGCAATCCACTTCTTCTTCGATATCACTTGAGTGTCGTTGTGCAACACTGGGCGGGATGTGGTGTCTGAACTTTGGTTGTATCATATTTTATTTAACTTTTAAACTTGCCTGTTTCTGTTTAAGTTTCGCATGTGGGAGAACACCTTAATCTGTAGGGTAGAGAAGAGGCAAAAGACAAAAGAGATTTGAGAAATTAATATAAGCGGCAGTTGACAGTTGACAAATATTTGAGTACAAAGATTGAAGCTAATTACATAGATTAAATTTGCTAATATTTTTAAACAACTTAAGTAGAATAACTTTGGCAGTTTCTCTGCAGCTTCCTTGTTGCACATACATTACTCATTTCACGTTTTTCATTTTGTTCGTCTGCAATATTTATAAATGCCTTGGCCTGCCACTGTTGCGCCACGCCCCTGTCACCGCCCACTTTGCCATTTCATTTCGAAATGAAATTCTGAGCACGTTGCTCAATGGCGGCGCATTCTGAGAAACTGCCACTGAGAGGCAGTTCTCTTGCTGTTTCTTCTTGAAGCTTGGCCCTTTGTTATGCATTCATTGAGCGACAAAGCCAATGTTTCGACTGGGTTATACCCTGTACAGCACTTTGTAAGAAAGTACTTTAATTGTTAAACTTTGCAAGTATTTTAGCTAAAATTGTGTTAAAGTGCATTTAGGCTAAGCAACTTTTTGCAGAGTATTCTAAAGTCAAGTTTACTCGGCTTTTGACATACTTTTTTTTCTGCATGGCACAACTGGCGCGTGGGGCTCTCTGCAACGGAAGTGTGTTGTCCGAGTGCAGAAAATCAATAAATTTAAAATGAAATGCGACTCCAACTCTAGCCAGCTCTCTCACTCACTCTCTCTTTCTCTCTCTCTCTTGCTTTTATGCTGCACTTGTTGCACGCCTCGGGCAAGGAGGCAAGAGCTAATCCATCTGCAATTACAGTAGCAGCAGCAACAGGAAGCTGCACATTAAACTTGACCCCGTTTGGCAACCTCAACGCCCTCTCCAACTTCAGCCCGAAACACACACATACACATACAAAGCATACGCTACAGATACAGATACAAATTTACTGTCGTAGATACAGTTAACAGTTACAAAGTAAGAGAAACTCCCAGAGAGAGAGAGAGGAGAGATGGCAGCGCAGTTTCAATTATCCTGGGTTTTGTGCACAGGCACACACACTCTCTCTCTTCCTCTTCGTCTCTCTCTCTCTCTCTCACACTCTCTTGTGTTTGTGTTTGCGTTTGTGTGCGTGCGCGCGTGCGGCGCAAACAACGTTGCCAAATTTCATGCAATTACAAAATTATACATAATTAATTAATAATGTGCCGCAGCTTTTTTAGAGCCGTAGAAAAGCCAGAAAGCTAGCTGGGCAAAAAGGTCCCTCAGGATATTCGCCTAATACCACGAAAGCTGTGCGCGCGGCTTCACGTTATTTATAGCAGCTCAAATAGGCCAGGGCTAGCTTCAATAGACCCTGAGGAGCAGAAGGAGTGAGTGGCTTCAAAATAGGTTCTGTGCTTATTTACATTTTGATTGATTGGCTTACGCAGTTTGACATTTTGCCAGGACAGCGAACCGCAGTAGCTTCCCCCCTGTCAAATGATTTTCCAGCAATTTTGAATGCCAAATACCATATACCTCATCTCTAACCGGATTTTGGTATGTTTCCCACCCAACTCTTCCCCTCTACTCGACACACAGACTACACAAAACGAGGCACATTAAACTCAGTCATTAGTCTTAAATGTCTTGGCCCTGTTTATGGCTTAAAGTTTATTTTGACTGCCGTGTTTTAATTGTTGTTGTTGTTGTTGATGTGGCATGTGCCTAAAGTTACTTTCCAGCTAGACAGATATTTGTTTGAGGTTTCGGTTAAGGTGGTAAGAGAAGTGCCCTCTCTGCACTTGACATGGGTAGCTTCATGTGGCTTCAAGCGAACTCAAGGGAAAGACGAATTAAGTTGACATATCAAAGAGCATAAAAGTTGCTTGAAATAGGAGAATATTGAAATAATAATTACAGTTATTTTGGGATAGGTCTAGGAAATGAAGAAAATATTAGAAATACAATTTTAAAAGAGATGTGAAGTGATTCTGGAAAGAAACTAAAGTAATAAAAGTAGAGACTAAGAGCATTAAATGAGGAGAAAGCTCAACCTTGCAATATTTCTTACTTGCGCCTCTCTCGGCGCTTCTCACGCCGCACAGCTCTGTTGCCACCCGGCAGCAAACTCATTAGCATGTGCAACAGTGTAGAACGAGCTTAACTAAGTTGACTAAGTAGTATTTCCAAAGGTAGTTCAAAAAACTAACCAACTGCTTGAGTGGCTGAGTGACTGATTAACTGATGGGGTGATTGAGCAACCCGCAGAGTTGCCTTTTTCAATGCGGAAGTCATTGCAACAGCAGCAACACTAATGGGAGAATGCACAGCTCGAAACAATGTCGCACGTTTGCTTACTATCATTGCTATCTCACTCTTTCCTTTGCTCTCCCCCCTCTCTCTCGCTCTCTCCCTCTTTGTGTCTGTCTCTTGCTGTGCAAATTGCATCAAATTGACTAGAAATGTGACAACGAATTCAATTGAATGCATGAATGGAAATGGAAATGGAATGAAACAGACAGACGCTTGTCGCAGGCCATGACATTTTTATTTTATTTTTATTTTCTTGTTTGTTTTCGAAACTGTTTATCTGTGTCTGTGTGTGTGTGTTTTACAAGCTCATTTTCATTGCAAAATTTGCCATTTAACAAATAGTTGCGTGCTAAGCGCTGCCTTGGCCGCCCTACCCCCTTCTTACTCTATTTCTTCTTTGGCTCTCTTCCTCTCTCTCTCTCTCTCTCTCTCCCTCTTTCCTTCACTATGTGCGCATAGTTTTTCTTTCTTTGGTGGCGCATTCATTCATAAAAAGCCATTGGCGTTTTTGGGTTCGAACTCTCTCTCTCTCTCCTTCTTTCTCTTTTGGTTTTTTTGCAATTATGTAGCTGAGTGTATGCGCAAGTATGTGTGAGTACGTGTGTCTCAATAACAGGTGTACACGCCTCAAAAATCATCAACTGCAGCGGCAGCGGCAGCGGCAGCATAAAAGCTGTGCGCCGGTTCTTGTCTATGCTAAGACTCAGCCTCAGAGCTCAGCTCTCACTTGCGCTCTCTCTTCCAACTCCACCACAGCCTCTCACTCGCTGCCTGCGCTGCTAGCTTGCTCTGCCCCTCTCCTCTCTCCTCTCTCTTCGCCTTGAATTGAAAATATTTAGTGAGCGCGGGCGTTGGTTTATTTAGAATTTCGTACAGAGTTGTTGTTGTTGCTGTTGCCATTACTCTTGTTGCTCTCGCTGCTACTGTTATTGTTGTTGTTGCTGGCACACACAACTCAAGCAAGCTTCGTTTTTGGTCGCATTGCTGTAGGCGGACTTCAGCTCAGACACGGCTTGTTCTGCTCGCTTGTAGTAGTTGGTCGCGTGGGCGACGTTGCTGCTGTAACTGCGACGCCGACGCTAACTGCGACGCCGTTACGTCAAGTGCCACAGCAATGCACAGTGGTACGAGGGGGGCAAGGTAGCATAGACAGACACACTTATTATAAATTAATGAGCACACACAATACATTTTGTTGTTCGCATTATCGATTTATACTCGCTATGTGTGTGTGTGTGTGTATCATATCTAAAGCTTTATCTAGATCACTGATAAAAGTGCAAATTGTAAATGGAAAAGTCCTCGAGTTCTTTTAGAATGTGCAACGAAAGTTTGCTATAAAGTTGCTATAATTGAATTCAAATGCAGCACATCATTTCCAGTAATATTCCATAACATTTATTAGCATTTTGATTGCAGCATGCGCTATAAACAATTATGGAAAGTGCTTATAATATCGCCCGTAAATATTTCATGCATAATATCATGCATGAACACATGCCACGCTGCACGCTGAATGCACGCTGCATAATTTCCGAATAGTTTTCGGACATAGATTTCCATGTGTATGTATGTGTATGTGTGTGTGTGTGCGTTGGCCTCCTTTTGGTATTTGTCGTAGGGATTTGTGTGGCTTTTTTGGCTGCCATTCCAACCATGCACATAAAACATGTGTGTTAGAGGGTAGGGGAATTAAATCAATATTACGCATACGCCATGTGTGGCCAACGCGTTGCAGCATGCTGCTGCTGTTGTTGTTATTGAGTTGAGCACGCTACCGCTTGCTCCAGCACCAACTTGCCCCGCCCCACAAATGCACTCAGCCATGTGTTTTGTTGCACAATGTGCCGCGTACTATAAATATGTATAGCGTTCTATATGTTTATAAATATATGTATATGCATTATCTATATGTGCAGACTGTTATATACAGCACGTTGCCTGCTCCAAGCGCTCCATGAATGAATGAGCCAGACACAGCCAAGGGGGGGAGAAGGGGGGCGAAACGCAGTGCAGAACTCAGGCACATCGCCTGCAGTTCAATGCTATTTGTCAATGAGTCAGTCGACTCATAGTGGGGGCACCACACGCACACACGCACACACACACGCAAGCCTCGTGCTGCCCTGTTAAATACATAAAAAAAGCAAAGGAAATATGTACATACATGTATGCATTAAACTCAGGCGAACCGCCATGGTTGGCCCCATTTTGTTTACATTTCCACACACAGACGCCCCAAATTTTCCAGTTCTTCTCTGCCGCTGCCGCTGCCTTTTGCTTATTTTTGAAGCCAAATTTTTTTAGCTGCTGCTGCTGCTGCTGCTGGCATAAACAAGGAAAAATGTAAAGGAGAAGAAAAAAAGCGAAAGGGAAAATATACATATACAATATATGTATTTCTGTTTAATGACTGTCGCTTCCGCCTTTGATGAAACTGAAATTTCTTTAATGCATTTTGCTTAAGAACTTTTAGTTCGAATCGGTTCGCTAGGGATGAGTAGCCTCCCACACATACAAACACGACACCTTCTTTTCAGACCATGTAAAATTAATTTCTTAGTCCATACCTCCCTCTCTCTCTCTCTCACTCTTTCCCTGCCTTTCTCTTACTGAGTTGACATTTTAAACACTCATGTAAGCAGCGGCAGCGGCTGCGGCGTTGGCAACTTGATTGATTACAGCATGATTGATTGATCTACAACAACAACAACGAGCAAAAGCAAACCTTGCTAAATGTCAGCGCAAACCCAAAGACTAAGTACATATATATCTTTGGGCTTAACTCGTTAGTTACCCCCTCGAAAGTTAATTAAAGTTTTCGAAAACAAACTTTGCCGCAGCGAAGAAGGAAATTTGCTATTGATTTACAGCGAAATTCGCGGCTACAAAATGTTCGCTAACATTTGCAGCTGTTTATATAGCTAAAAAAAGGAAAAAAAACTGAAAGGTCGCGCCTCTAATCGCAACGCGTTGCAGCGAACTATACCATATAGCATACATACATGTGTGTAGTCTATATACTATATAGACTGTCTCTGTGCGCGCTTATCACATTTACCACAGCTGTGCGCACTGTGCGGGCTTAGCCACATATCATACATGCATATAGTATAGAGATCGACCTGCCATATAAGTCGTCCATGTGCCCACGTATGCTATAGTATCTCTACCTCTCCCTCTCTCTCTCTCTCTCCATGGCTTGTGTCGCCTCGTTCGCTTTGTATTGTTTCATTGATGAGTTCACACAATAAAGCTACAACAGCAACAGCAGCAACAACAACGATGACAACAGTCGTCGCGCACAGTGGAAACGACCTTCAAAACGTGAAAAATGTAAACTTGAAAAAAAAATCAAGAGACAACAACAACAAAAGCAGCGAGAGAAGCGCAAACTACTTAAAACACATACACATTGCCTATTTATATTGTCATTTCTATTGTGGGCTTTAAAACCGGAATTTGAACTATAGTACCCCCTCCCCCATCCCCTTTGCCTGCTTACAACTCCCGCAACAACAAGGCAAGCGTTGCCGCCCACCGCCATAACTGAGTTCGAGTTTGAACTCACCTCGCACCGCTCGCACCTCCTCCTATTTGCCCTGCCCCACCCACGGGATGTGCTTGTCATGCTAAGCGCAAAATTTGGATTATTTATTTATTAAGGCAATAACAACACGGAGCGGAGCGGAGCGCAAATAACATGATAAATAATACATGCAAAGTTTTTACAACTGGCAAAAAAGAAATACAACAACAACAACAACAACAACAAAATCGTCGCAGTTCGTTGTTCCTCGTTTTTTTTTTTTTTATTGTTGCTGCTAAAGGGGGGAGCCATTTCCATTCATTGTTTTTCAACTGCTGCTGTTGCCATTTATTTGTTTGTTTGTTTATAATTTTTATCGCTTTTATTTTGTGTGTTTTTTACTTTACCTTTTCTTTCGTACGTTTTTTAGTTTTTTATTTCGTATTTGCTGCTGTTGCTGCTTATCGCTTACCGCGCCTGTTTGCTTGTCTCTCACTCTGTCTGTCCGTCTGTCTGTCCGTCTGCCTGTCTGTCTGCCTGTCGTATGTGAAGTAAATACAAGAAAGTGTGCAAAAAACGTGCAGCTTGCACGACTGCCAGATACGCTGTAGTTTTATAGCATAACTTAATATTTAAAATACGATTTTCAACTGTCTTTAAATAGTGTTTTAGTTAGGGTATACATATGTGTGTTACTTAGCTGTAGTTATGCGCTGCATATACTCTCGACTTCTCACTTTGCTGCAGGGTATGCGAAAGTGAATTAGTTAACTCAGCTGCTGCTTTAAGTAACACTTACAGACACATTCATAGAGACACCTACACATGGCGACGCTATTCATTCACATTTGCCCAGTTGCCCAGTTATTACTCCCCAGTGGGTCCCCTTCCCTTCCTCCCTCCCTCTTTCCCTGCTAGCGGAAATGACGTAGCCTCTGCCGGTTAGACAAGCGGTCGACTTAGCTATTTAGCTTGGATAACCGTTTGCTTTGGGCTGCCCTTATGTGTAGGGAGAAGAGGAGGAGTTGCAGGTGTAGAATTGGGCGGAGATAGTTTGTATTTCTATACCCTACCCGCTTACCCGCACACGTGTTTGGCTAATTACTTTGCCTCCCGCATTTGGTTTCACCCGCAGAGTGAGGTTTCCCCCTGCCCGCATCGCCTGCAAATAATTAAGGCACTCAAAATTCAATAGGGATCAAACACAATCGTATCGTATCGATCGTGTGCTCTGACCCCTTTCCACTCCCCGGTGCTACTGTATATGACGCACTGCAATCGTCGTCGTAGTTTGCCCTTTAAGTGGAACGTTGCGACAAACACGTACGTCCGTTCTGCAAGCGACTCCGACATTTGGAGCCAAAAACAGGAAGCGCAAAAAATATGGCAAACAACAACAGCAACAACAAAGAAAAAAAGCAACAATTGAGAATCAAATAAATTTCTATTTTTAATATTTTCCATTGTCAGCGTATACGATTTTATACATATATACTACGTATGTGTAGGAATAAATCAAGTGGAGTGTTGTGGGTCACCGCAATCAATGTGGGTGAAATAATATATATAATAAGAGCTAAAGCTGTGAATATAAGGGTTTAGGCTGTGGAATTCTAGAGGGAATTCGGGAGAAAACAAAGTGATTTATTTAACTTACTTGGAACTGTTAAATAAATGGAAAGTTCTGGGTAAAAATATTTCATAACTAAAAAAAAAATATAGCAAAATTACTGAGAAAACAAGTAAAGAAAGCTAGAGTCGAGCACACCCGACAGTAAGATACCCATTCGCTCAGTTTCGAATGAAGTTATCACACTTTTATTTTCTCTGCACAAGTTCATATGCCACCCATTGTTTAAATTAGATCTATGTATCTTTGAATAGCTCCATCTATATATGAAAACGTCATAGCAATCAGCTTTACACATCAGTCAGCTTTATGCTGCAAAGGCCCAAGCAGCGAAACTTCGAAAAAACGTTTAATTGATTAACTTTTGTGTTTATAATCCGATCGGCTTGAAATTTGGAATATATATGCATATAGTATAAATCTATATGTGTGTTAAAACAAATCGTTAAAACTTTAATACTTCCGTCATAAAGCAAAATCAAAAATGTATTAATCAATTTTCAGAGGCGGTGGGCGTGGCACCTCAAATTTGAAATAAACTCCAGAAGTTTGTTATATTTACATATATGCATATCAAATTTGATGTCTCTAGCTTTTATAATAGCTTAGATCTGTGTATTCACACAGACGCGTGACGGACAGACAGACGGACATGGATATATGAGAACGAAATAATACAATATCAAAAGACGTATAATCATTCTTTAAATTATTATATAATATTTTCTTCTTAATGAAATGTTTAAAATATTTTCATTTATCTATTTAAAGTTTTCTAATATGAGACATACAAAAAAATAAATTGAATATAAATTGTTAGAAATATTATAAAGAATAAATATGCATTGAAATATTTAAAATATTGAAACTTACCACAAATCCTTCCAGAATTCTTTAGTAAAGCGTTTCTGTAATATTTTGCACTTTATAAAATCATTTTCAATTATCAAATTAAACCCTCCATAGCAGCGGCAGCAGCTGTAACATAAATTTCCACTAAGAAAAAAAAAAGCACTTGCTATTTTAGTCAAGTCTTGTGCATTTTTGATCTCCTTTCAGGCTTATGCAATATTCATACGCTGACCCTTTCAGCTCGGCAGCAGCCACACGCTTTTAGCCATCGATTAAGTGTCCAAAATTGCCAACATTTTCTATTAACGCCCCATCAGCAGCTCAGCTCATTCAATTTCATATGCAGACGACCAGCAGCTGCCCTGCTCGTGCTTCCTTCGTTTCCGCAACCCGCCCCTCCTGCTTTACTGTCAGTCTGTTTATTTGCATATTGACAAGGCGGAGGAAAAGCAGAGGAAAAGCGGAAAAGCATAGCCTACCTAAGCATGGACTGTGCTGTGCTCTCTGTCTCTGTCTCGAATCACATTTGCAACGGAAATTGCCATCAAATGCAGTTTTCTGTTTTGCCAGGCTGGACATTTATGCAGGTGTTGACTGTACTTGTGTGTGTGTGTGTGTGTGTGACATGACGTTTACCTTGTGATTTGTGCTTGCCCATCGATGCGACCCGTATCTTTGGCCATGTTCCATGACTTCTTGGTCGCATGGAACACGCATACGACCCGTTGACGCAGCCGTCGTCGTCGTCGTTGTTGTTGTTAGTGTCGATTGCTTTTCTCAGCGCTCAATTTCGCATGCGATTCCGCATTTATTTCGTGCGCCAAGTAGGAAATTGTAAGCTTCCGTTTTGTGTTATGACAATTTGCAGCGAGTTACACAGCGGCGTTGCTCGGCTTATGCGACGCGATACTTGTGCATAAATATAGAAACAGCATTTCCGTTTTGCAACGATTTCTCTCCCTCCCTCTCTCTCTCTCTCTTTGTCTCTGCCTATCTCTCTTTCGCCGTCTCGTATGGCAGCCACTTCCGTTTCTAATTGTAGAGAAAAACGACGACACGGCGTCTTGTTTTATGAATGAGCCAAGTAAACATATAGCAAGAGAATTTCACGCACCAGTTGGGCAGGGAAAAGGGGAAGGAAGAAGGGAGAAGGTGTACTGTACTGCAGGCCATAGGTGTTGTCTTACCCAAAAGGCCACACTTGGCTAAGCATAACGAAATATTTTTCAAGTGTGAACAACAAAGGCGCATAGTTCAAAAAAGTGTAAACCAAACTTTCTATCTAGAAATGTTGTAAAGCTAAAGCTAAAGCTTAAGTTTCATATATCTATCTCTATCTGGTAATTTGTAGCTACAGCTAAAGTTTCATATATCTTTTTTCATCTTGCAGAGGGCTTCTCTAGTTTTCGCCAAGTGTTTCCGGAGTGGTGCGAGGATGACAGCCAGGCGCACAACATGGAGATGGGCTTGAAGTAAGTTTTTTACAGCAAAAGAAGACAATAAAGATAATAATCTATATATTTTATTTGATAGATCGCTACGTATTTCCACTCCACATTCCGATTCGGCATGCAGCAGCTCCGCCGAATCCTCGGACTGTGAGAGCAGCACACATCATCATCACCATCATCATCATCATCATCATCATAATGAGGCACCCGTTGAGATAATTCCCGGACTGTTTTTGGGCAATTCCTCGCATAGCTGCGACTCGAATGCATTGGAGAAGTACAACATAAAGGTATAAAGTATTAAGTAATTCCATAGAGTAATTAACTAATTCAATTTCCCCTCTCTCTCTCTATCTCTCTCTTCATGCAGTACGTCTTGAATGTCACACCAGATTTGCCAAATGAGTTTGAGAAACTTGGCGTTATAAAGTATCTGCAAATACCCATTACCGATCACTATTCCCAGGATCTGGCCATGCATTTTCCAGCTGCCATACATTTTATAGGTGCGTGCTATAATGTCTAATTTCTATGTTGCTTCAAAACTTAACTCCCTCTCTCTCTCTGTCTCTCTCTGTCTTTGCAGAAGAAGCGCGCTCCGCAAACTTGGCAGTGCTGGTCCACTGCCTGGCGGGCGTGTCGCGCTCCGTGACGGTGACACTCGCCTATCTGATGCACACCAGGGAACTCAGCCTGAACGATGCCTTCATGCTGGTGCGCGATCGCAAACCGGATGTATCGCCAAACTTCCATTTCATGCAGCAGTTGCAATCCTTCGAGAGTCAACTGCAGCGCTTGTCCTCTGATGCGCATCAGGCCATGGATGAGAGCGGCAGTGGACCCGCTGCCGGCTGCTCTTCGACCACTACGCTGTCTTCGACGCCCAGCCTGGTGGCCGCACGCTGCGGACGCGGTTCGAAATTCTCGTGCAACTGCATCGCTGCCGACTGCAAGTGCATGCAGACCGGTGGCTTTATGGCACAACTGGCCAAAGCCACGGGGGTCTCACCCGATTCGGGTATTGAATTCGATCGTTGGACGCCATCGTCGGATACGGGCCTTAAATGAGATCAACTTGGCGGGAAGAGTTTTGTGCTGCCGCCCAATCAATGTCAGGAAACGCCAACAACAGCAACAACAACAGCGGCTGCGGCAGCTTGCACAGCAGTGGCCACATCGCCGCCACCCATTGGGCTGGTGTCCAGCAATGCGGACAACATGTCGCCGGCTAGCACCACCAGCTCGTCCACATCGACAACGACCACTGCAGAGGCTGTTTCGGTGGTCGAGCTGGTGCCCGGCAGCGTTATGGATGCATCTGGCGAGGATCAGCAGTAGATCGGCAGAGCAAAACTTCATTTCCTACGTTGGTTGTCGTTGTCCAACACAAATTCACACTCACATTTTAACACACACACACACTCACACATCGAGCACACATACATATGCTGCTTATAAAATATTAAATAAAATAATTTCTAGTTAAGAGAGAATGAAATGTTTCCAAATGAAAAGGGAATGAAAATTTTAAAAATTTATTCACACAAACATTAAAAGAATATATAAAATATATTTATACATAATATCTACATATACATACAAATACATACATACTGTATGCGAAAAAACGAAAGAGAACCTTATGTAAATGTTTGTATTTAACTCCTAAGCCAAGTCAAACCAAGTTGAATATGGAATAACAATAATATAATATTATATTTATTATAAAGTTTCAACTTTACAAACTGTTTTTAGGCGCATAGTTTTTTTTATTATTTTACTAAAAGAGCAACGTTTATAAATTATAAATGTGTAATTGTTATAAACAAAAGAAAAGAAAGAAGAAAAACAATTTATATAAGATATATATACATATATATAAATATGAAAACCAAGCCAAGTCATATAATTGTAAAAGCAACACAAGTTGAAATTGCTGGAAATTCGACGGAAATTGCAAGCGATATATTAAATACTAAAATGACACAAAATAAACTACGAATATTATGAAATTTGTTTTTGCAGAGAAAGCCAGCAACAACAACAACAAAACTTAGCAACTGTTGGTATTGGTTTTTTTGAAGGCCGCAGGGGAATTTTGGGTTCGCGAAACGTAAACAAAACCTGACAAGCTAAACGGGGGCCTCGAGGCGCACCTAATTAACGGTTTGTTGTGGTCTTTTTTTCAATTTTGTCTAGCTTGTAAGAGTATTAATGATTAATAAAACGAAACAAATTATATTCTAAAAACTTTGAGGCAAAGTGAAAACAGAAGCAGAAACTGAAACTGAGTGGGGAAAAGCAAAGAAGAGTCTGGCAATGTTGGTACAAAAATTGATCAGGTTTACAGAGAAATACCCTAGAGAAACAAACAAACAAACAAACAGAAACATATGCAAATATGTGAAACACTCAAAAAAGAAACAAAAAGCAGAAATATTTCGAAAAAAAGGCTGTGCGCAAAAAAAAAGGTTAAAATAATAAAACAAGAGACAAAACAAAACATACATATGTATATGGATTCAAAGAAATGAATCCATTCAACCTAGTGCAAATGAAACATAGAATGAAAATGAATGTAGGATGGCTGATAGAATGATGGGAATGAATGGAGCGTGGAGTCAAGTTTTGTAAGCACGAAGAACCTCAGCGCGATTTAATAAAGGATGAGTCATTTTTATAGATGTTCTATAATTGAAGTCTGGTACGTTTCCTGCGAAAGTTCAGGAATATGTAAAAGGTTGTTAAGGATAGTTAAGAGCACAGATTTTGAATTTTAGCCTGCTGTTATTAACAGTTTTATACTATGTTTAACAAGAGTTAAATAACAGCGAAACAAAAAAAAAAAAAAACAAAAAAAAAATGATTGTTTGAGAAATCCCCTAAAAATATCGTACACCATATTCAGATTTTAAGTACGATTAAAGTTACATATTAAATAAGTGTAATTTCCTGGAACTGTGACAGAAAAAGGCAGTCCATATTTACAAAAATGATATAAAACCGAATTGCAAATTCCCTTGAGAAGTTTATTAAAACGAAAACAGTCTGAAATTTAGAAGAAGAACACGAGAGATAACAAATTAAAAGGCAGCTAAAACGGAACGAGTTCCTTCATTCTAGGTTGGAAAGCGCACAAGATACGCCTGAAATCCTGAGGGGGTTTTTTTTTTTTTGGCTAGAGTTTTTTCCAGCCACAGCAAGAGAAGGCGGATAAGCCCGATAATTGTAAAGATTTTGCAATAATTTTAAAGCTCCGACAAAGCCATTTAAACTGTTGAATGCCTCAGTCAGTAAAAGTTTAAATTAATAACCCAAAAAGTGGTAAAAAAAAACTTAAGAAAAAAAGTTTTAAATAAACCTTTAAAATTTCCTCAAAAGGAACATACGATAAATCTGTGTGTCGACCATTTTGCAAGTAAATAATTATTGATTATTACAAATAAATAAATAAATGTTTGCTGAGAATTGTGGGAAATTCAATTTTTGAACACAAACCGGAAAAATGTGGGAGAAAAACAAAAAAAATAATTGGGAACGAAATTGGAAATTTGCTGCTAGGCAGCGCATTTGTTATTAACGCTTCCCACTCCATTTGAAGGGGGCGTGGCAGCGGAGAATGCGTTTTTTTTTTAAATCTAAGTAAACACAATTTTACATATATTGTACATCTGAGTGTTGAATTTTTTTCATCAATGTTTAGAACTTTGCGACAGTGCCAACAACAACATTTTAACAACCAAAAACAAAAACGAAAGTAAAATATGAATAAACAAATATATATAATATTCAATTCAAATTGTACCTTGAAATGTCCAAAAAAAAAAAAAGTAAAACAAAGGAACGAACGAAACGGTAATATATGTAGATGGAAGACATTTGTTGTAGTACAAGAGAGCACCAACTATAAGTAAAGAATGCCCCCAATAAATAGTCGAACAATAAATACGCAAAGTCTTCTCGTAATTAACCAAGAATAACAATTTAAAATAACTAATTCTAACTAGTTGTGTTTTGCACATTTTGTAAACTTTACAACACATGATTCCAAATGATGAAAACCCGCAAATATTTGCTAATTTCTATACACATATATCGAAAAAATAAATATATATACACATATATACAAAATACAAACAATATACCCAATAAAACCGTTTATAAGCCCGCAGTTCTCAACAAGTTTTAGTCTCTCTATTGTTTTATAACATTTATTTTTAAAACGCTGCCAAATTGACTTAGTAAGTATAAACACGCACGAGTTAAATTAGTTGCCAAATAGTAAGTTTTGTTATAAATAATATAAACAATTTACTAGACAATTAAGGGGTGCACCTACACCTAGTTAACTAGCTAGAGGGAGCAAGATTTGGAATTGTCAGAGCATTGTCTGATTATCGAATTATTTCTGTTGAGTATTCTGCAATTTATAAAGCATTGCATTCATTATAAACAATTGGACTGTTTTCATAGACATACATAATACATAAACAAATGTATTACAACTTGATTCTATTCGAAAGACTCATCACCTTCTTTATAAAGTTCATTCTGCTGCTTTGGTATTCTAATTGGCTTTCTCTTTTGCTAAACACAGGTGCAGGTTCAAGAAACACAATTTAAAATTCAGCATGTTAAATACAAACAGTACACATTACTACAACATGGACTACAACGTTGAAACAACCTAGGTGTGAGATACTTTTCAGGCTTACTATCTAAAAGAACAATGCAGAGATGTGTGACAAGGAACAGCTCGAAAACACTTTGCGTGTTTTGATAAATGCCTAAACAGCAACAAGTAACACTGATTATTGTCTAAGCCTCCATCCTGGGAGATTCGTGCAGCCTCTTACAGACCCTTGTTGAAGTAGACGCGCTTGGGTACAGCGCCACCGGTGCGCTTTACCATATTCTCATAGAGTTCCGGCTCAAAGGTGCGCATTGTGGAGGTATCCAGTGTGCATTGCTGCGGGAAAATGGCACAGGCTGTGGGCACCATGAAGCAGAGGCTGAAACCACCAAGACTTAAATATCTGATCAGAGTGTTTGCATGCAACGTGAATCACTTACAAGCAGCCCACAAGGAGCGTTTGGAATGGCGCATTGATCCACTTGATGCGCTTGTAGGCATCGAACTTCTCCAGCCGCTGCATTATCACTGGCAGTATCAGCATGCCGGGAGCGGCCATGGTAATTCTCGACAAAGTCACTTCGGCAATGCCTTTAATGGCTGCCAGACGACTCTGGCCTACAACCTCGCCGTCTTCGTTCTTAACCTCGATGCCGTGCATGATCTCATTCTGACGCATAAAGGGAATGTTCACGCAATTGGCAGCCGCAACAGCAGCAAAGGGCACATAGCGCTGGAGCAGAGGTGTCGCCTTGCGGGACCAATAGTTCTTGCAACCAATGGCCGCAATCAAGGCTGAGGTAGTAGCCGATACATACGCTATGCCCAGCTGCTTGACACTGGTCGGTGAGTTGGCATTACGATTTGTATAGTTGACGACCGCATTGAAGGACTGATTGATGAACTGCCACAGCACCACGGCGGGCACAGTGCGATAGAATGCCAGCATGCCGCCTGTAATCAACATACCACCGGGTACCTAAACAATGAAACATGTAAGCAATTGGCAAGCAAAGTGAAACGCGATGACGTCAGATCCACCTAAATATAAACTGAAGATGCAGCATGCTGACGATCACGAGACTTGCCTGAAAACTCATGCGACCGGCAAAGTTTTGCAACTCGCCCGTGTCCGGATGAAAGGCGGAACTGTACAGCTTCATGTTGTAGTGCACCTCTTGGGGTTTGAGATCGGGTGATTGCTCTCCGGCGCGGTATTTATCCACCATTTGCTTGGCCTGCAGCAGACGATCACTGGAGAGCAGCACCGTACGCGGATCCGTCATCCAGGCATAGTACTGAAAGCGTCCCGTAAAGGTGTTCAGGTCAAACAGAGGTTTGTCCACATCAATGAGCGCTGCATTAAGAGGAAGGAGGGGAATACGTTTAAAATTGTATACGAGTTACGCAAAGTCCACTGCAAAGACTCACATAATTCCTGTGCCATTTTAAACGTCTGGAATTCGGTCTTACGTAAGCTCTGTCGTTGCTCTAATTATTCTGCACTGGTGGTTTATCCGCCGCCTCGTGCGCTCTACCTCTGCCGCTGCCTGACGATAATTCACTTCAATCGTGTGTACTTAGGGTTGAGGGTCTGCGACTGCGATAAGTTGCGGCCAGGTGTTGTTGTCGTTCTCCTGCTCGATCTCGATTTCGTTTCTCCTCGTACTCAGCTGTTTGTCTGTTCGCTTCGTTTTGCTTTTGCTGTTCAATGCAGTTCAATGCTGCAACTTTTGGCACTCGTCCAGTGAGCGAAAGAAATCTTGTCGGTACTTGTTAGTACTTGTAATTGTGTTTGTATTTGTGCTTTTGTTGTTGTGGTTCACGTTCAGCCGGTTGCCAATAATTTGCACATCTGTTGTCCGCTTAACAATTAAATAATGGCTTTTATTTTCTTATTTAGTTCACAAACACGCGCCAATTGATACTAATTTGCTGCAACTTTTCGCATTGTATTTGTTTATATTTAGTTTGTCGTTGGTTTTATCCATCGATATTTGCCTGCCAGATAAGAAATCGCAAATATATCGATAGCACACAACGAACAATATTGCGCAGTGCGCAGTCGCAACATTTAAATGCGTAAGAAATTTAAAAATACGTAATCAATTTATTCCTAATATTAAAAATAAAATTGCTGTGCTCTGAAGCATTCTGTTAATTAACTTAATAAATAGACTTATGTTTGCATTGGTTATGCAATTAGATATACAACTATCGTTTATAATTTACGATATTCCAAATGGCGCCAAAAAGATTTACGGTCTTCATATGTACCTCAATTAAGGGAAAACTTCTATTTAAAATATATGTTAGCCGAAATAGGGGCGTCATTTTAAACAATAAGTAGTATTCTTTCATTGGCGCATAAATGCATGTTGTTACAAAGAATTTATTAAACTAACTAAACAACTACCTCAATTTAATTAAAAAGAAACACATATTATAAGTGGTTCTCCTTGAAAAGTCTACAGCCTCCAAGGTTATACCAAGCTTAACAATGTATTTTTCTTAAAGTCCAAACGCATTGTTTTGTTTTGTTTGAAATTACCTTCAAATCTGTGTAATCGCAACCAAGTTCCGCATATATGTTATCGATGACGCATGTGCGATTGCCATTCACGTGTTGGCGCAGGCCAAAGACTCTGCCGCCCTGGCGCGAACGTATTTCCATTGTTGTTGCGGTGTTCTTTTCACTTTCGTTGCGTATTTTGCATACATTTTTCGTGATATTGTTGCTAATTTGCATTCGTTATCGCATGGCGCAAACGCAATGTAGAATTGTGTAAGACTCCCGAGCAACAGCAAGAGCAATGAAAATGAAGTCTAGTTGCAGCAGCGCCAGCAGCAGCAACAACAGCAACAGATAATAAATAGTTTCGCCGCAGCGCCAGGCACAACGCGCAGGGGGAGCAAGAAGAGGAAGAAGAGGCTGCAAACCGGATAAGCAAACAGGCCCAGCAGAGGCCACAGAGAGGACACTGTGGTTCATTGCACTTTGAGATGCGTTTGCTGTTGCAGCTGTTATCGCTTTGGCTGCTCTGCAGTCATGCCATGGGTGCCAACATCCTGGCAGTCCTGCCCAGCGTATGGAAATCACATTATCTCTTTGGACGCCGGCTAATGCAGCATTTGGTGGCGTCGCCGCAGAATCATTCCGTGACGCTAATCAGTCCGCATGCAGTGGCTGAGCCAGCACTCGATGGCATACGTGAGATACGCATTGAGGATCAAGATCTAAATCAAAACTGGCTAGACATGGGTATGAGCTTCGAGGCCGAACAGATGCATGCGCAGAGTGTCATGGAGCGGTTCACCCGCATGATCTATGCCGGCACAACAAATGTGGATCTTGTGCTCTCCGATGCACAAGTGCGGAAACTGCTCACGAGTGGCGAACACTTTGACTTGCTCATTGTCGACTTGTTTCTCAGTGAGGCGCTGCTGGGGTAAGTTCGCAGTAAGGTGAAGATATTGCCATGAAATCAAGAGTATACGGTATATAACCTTGACTTCAATTTGTGTTTGAGTATGTGACATATGTTTTTACTTTGCACTGCTTCTTTATATATGTATGTAGATCGCAACAGTAGCATAAGAAATGCTGAAACAAGAATATTAGTAAGACTGCATAATATATATTATCTTTTTTTGTATTCACAGAGTTTCTATGAAAGGTATATACTCTCTGCAAGGGTATACAAACAAGTTCCTTTATAGAAATACGGGTTTTTGCAAAAATGCCAAAATTTATATATTTGTTTTGTTTTGATGCAAAAAGCAGTTGCTATTTCTGACGAAACATAAATAATATAGAGTATATCTTTTTTGACTTATTATGCTATCTTATAATCAAGACTTTACGTTAGAATCTAAAATCCTTATAAAACTTACTTCTTATGGGTTTACTCCTGCTTTGGAAAACATGCATTATCTCTGTCTTTATTATTACAGTTTGTCCTATTACTATGGCGTTCCAACAGTTGCCATCAGTCCCACCGGCGCGAATTCGTGGCTGAACAACATGTTTGGCAATCCGCAATCATCCTCACTGGATCCAAGCAACTTTCTACCCTTCACCGAGCGCATGAATACGCGTCAACGTATTGTGAATACGCTGATGAGCATCTTTGAGCGTTTGACCTACAAGTGAGTACAAGGCAATTGAATTGAACGATTCATTGAATTTCCGCTCCCCCCACCTTCTCGCTTGCAGCTTTTTCCATCTGATCTCACAGCAATCCGTATTCTCCAATCACTTCGAGGTATTGGTTAAGGAACTGCCCAATTATCGGGATCTAAGTAAAAACCTTAGTCTCGCTTTGATTAATTCGCATCCCGCCATGGATTATCCTCGTGCCTATTTGCCAAACATGTTGGAAGTGGGCGGACTGCATCTGCTGGAGCCGTCGCAATTGCAAGTGCCAACGGTGAGCAGAGTTGCATACCAAGTGACCGAGCGAAATGTAATTCATTCCTGTTGTCCCTTTAAGCATGTACGTTCCTTTATTGAATCCGCTCCTGGCGGTGTCATTTACATGAGTCTGGGGGCAGAGGTGCAGACAGCACAACTGCCCAGCGATAAACTATCAATACTGTTGGACGTGTTCACGCATCTCAAGGAGTTTCGATTTCTGCTCAAATGGGAAACCGAGGAGTTTGTGCAGCAGCTGCCAGAGAACATTATGATCAATAGCTGGTGGCCACAGCAGGCCATATTGGGTAAGTTCTTGTATATATATATTACATATGTGAAGTTCCAATTTAAACCTTCTTGCCTTGCAGCACATCCGCAGGTTAAGCTCTTTATAAGCAGCTGCGGTCAGCTGAGTGTCTGGGAATCGATTGCTGGAAATACGCCCATACTTGCCATACCCATACTATCCGAACAGGAGGTGCTGGCAAAGCGTCTGCAGCGAAATGGTGCAGGTCTCACGGTACCATACGATGAGATTGCCTATGATGCACTACTTCATGGCATACGACAGCTCACACTGAACGAAAGCTACACTGAGAGCTTGGCCAATCTGAAGGAGCGTCTCAATTTGGATAACTCGCAGGCCTCGGCTAAGGCTCTAAGTCACATTGAATTGATATTGGAAACAGGCGGCGCAGACTTTCTCAAATCACACGCGAATACTTTAAACTTCTGGAGACTGGAGGGCCTCGACGTGCTGCTCATTATTGTGCTGGGAATTTGTGGCATTCTCACAGTGCCTTTTTTGGTAACCTGGTGCACACTGCGCAGATCGTATTATCGGCATGAGGCACAGGATCAACAGCAGCAGCAACCGTATCGCACCACCCTCAAGGCAGTGGGTCGTGTGCACAGCTACGGCGACCCGAGCAGCTGCACAAGTGGCGGTGCATCGGAGCCGCTGCGACGATCACGTTCGGCTCAGTCGCTGTCGGCACGTTCTAGCTGTTCCAGCTTTAGTTCGACCACACCGACAACACCGTCAACCACATCAACAACTCCATTGGATCTGACTCCACCGCCGCCTTCAGTTGCTACCATGTCGCCGTTGCAGCTGTATGTGAATCAAGGCGTCTACGCGACACACAAGACATCACAGGACGATAAGGTTTTATAGCCTGATTGATAAACGTATATCTACAATATCTCTAGATTTCAAACCTTATAAACCATACTAAATACTATACATACATACATATACATATGAGTAGGATATGTATGTCTCTTTTTTATGTTAAGCGTCCGAGGACGGTTATTTAAAATGTATGTGTCTACGTTGGTCTATGGTCCCTGAATTTGTGTTTTATGTTATTTTTTATACATACATACCTTGTAGTAGTTATAGATGTTTAGTCGGTAGTCGTGATACAAGTTCTGAACAGATATTGTGTGAATATTGTTAAGGCATTAAGTACCATGTCTGATAAACACGAAAAAGAAAGATACGAGTTCACAATAAAAGTTGCTAATGTGTTATTTTGTTAGTATAATATCATAAATTTTTTTTTTTTTTTTAATCTTTTTTATTTTAAATCGATTGTACATCATTACCAAATTGATTATTATTCATACTAAATTAATCTGATTACTCTATTCGATATCCAACTAAGACAAACGCGAAATAACTTTATGATATTCAAATGCAAGTTGAAGCTAACTAAACAATGGGATACAGAGGTCGGCTGGCAATGAAACACATGTTGCCCGCATTACGAGCCATGCGAATATATCCTCTCTCTCCCCAGGCTTTACCCCAGGAGTTCTTCACCAGCCAGTATTTGCCATCTTTCCTATCGGTACCGTATCCAACAAGAGTGACTGCATGATTTGCTCTCTTATGGCATTGTTTCCGCAAAACTCCTCTCTTATACAGATGGAAATGTTTGGCCTCAACGGACACCGCAATGGGACCCACCTTGGCAAGGGTGGCAGCCAGCAGTCGTTCATCCTTAGGCTTGACAAAATTGATTCCCTTAATTGTAGCTCCCTTGTATTTCCGCCTGTATTGACATTGGCCTTTACGCGCCTTATAGCGATACGATTTCTCCGTGTCGATGCCATTGTTACGTTTTACATATCTTAGCGCTGACATGGCCAAACCGCCATGGCATCCATGGTCATTATAGGAGCAGTCCACCAAATTCTGTTCTGAGAGCTCAATCAATTTGCCCGTCTTACGGAAGTATTGTCCCTCCAAGGTGCCAACTGCTGCGAATGCCCAGCAGGATCCACAATGACCCTGGTTCTTGACACGAGTAACAGCTCCTCGTTTAACCCAATTCACGGTCTTGGGAATGTCCAGAGTTGCGGGCCACTCATCAATATAATCATTATCATCGCTATAGTCCTCGTTTTCATCGAACTCGCTTTCAGTGAAGTTTCCCAAGACGAAAGTCTCGAATTCACTTGTCGAAAGATCTGCGAATTGGTTGACGCCCATCTCGAAGGTCTCCAGTCCCTGGGCATACCGTTCATTGTGTTCATCAATAATTCGCAGGTTCAGATAAAAGTTCTTTTGACGAGCTTGCAACTCGACCTCATCCTTATAGATCTTATTGTAGGTAACCTGGAACTCTTCGAAATCCAGAGATTGCGCCAACACCGACGCTACAAGCGCCAGGAAAACAATTGCTGTCTTCATGCTTAACTAAGACTGAGAACTAACTATAACTTCATCGAAATTCGCTTCCCTTTATATACCCCGAAATCAAACCGCATAATACCCAAATCATTAAGCTTACTTGTAATTTAACTATGACTTGTTTCTATTGAATTTTATATTTCTGTTATGCTTTTGGTTTTTAAAAATAAGAGGGTAAATGAGTCGCCGATGATGTGCAGCTTATTAAGCTCACTCATAATGGGGGAGCTTGAGTTAGTACCCTACATAAATATGTATATGTGTGCAAACAAATTATTTCCTGCATTTTCGTATACGCATTTCATATATGATCGAATGTAGCTCTCCTTACTTTTTAATATTAAAGTGCAACAAGTTAAAGCTTACTTAATAACCCAAGCGACTCTTTTACTTTTTATCGTGAGTGCAGTATCCTACACATCTCTTCGAATTTAATGCGGGCGAGCACCAACCTAATGAACTCTTATACTTTTATGCCTGTGACCTGCAACCAAATCGACTCTACTACTTCCAAGCAACCTTAGAGGCTCTTCTTCTTTAATCGTGAGAGCTCTTCTACTTTTATGCCCACTGTTAGCAGCCAAAGCGACTCTTCTACTTTCATGCATGCGAGCAGCAGCTATCTTCAGCGCTCTTCTACTTTCACACTCTTCTGCTTTCAAACGAGTAAGTAGCAATCTGAACGACTCTTCTACTTTTAATTGTGAGAGCAGCGTTTACTGCTCTTTTAATGTCATTTGTTTAAGCATCAAACTTAGAAAGTCTTCTACTTTCAAGCGTGCCAGCAACAATCTATGCAAGTCTTCTACTACGAATAGTAAGAGCAATATCCTAAGTTGCTCTTCTACTTTCAAGCGTGTGGGCACCGACCTATCCCACTCTTCTGCTTTCAAGCGAGTAAGTAGCAATCTGAATGACTCTTCTACTTTTACTTGTGAGAGCAGCGTTCACTACTCTTTTAATGTCATTTGTTTAAGCATCAAACTTAGAAAGTCTTCTACTTTCAAGCGTGCCAGCAGCAATCTATGTAAGTCTTCTACTACGAAAAGTAAGACCAATATCCTAAGTTGCTCTTTCAATTTCAAGCATGTGGCCACCAAAATATGCGACTCTTCTACTTTTAATTGTGAGAGCAGCATTCACTACTCTTCTAATGTCATTTGTTCAAGCATCAAACATAGAAAGTCTTCTACTATCAAGCGTGCCAGCAGCAATCTATGTAAGTGTTCTACTGCGAATATTAAGAGCAATATCCTAAGTTGCTCTTCTACTTTCAAGCATGTGGCCACCGACATATGCAACTCTTCTACTTTCAAACGTGTGAGCAGAATTCAATATTGCTCTTCTACTTTCAAGCGAGTGGGCGCCGACCTATCCCACTCTTCTGCTTTCAAGCGAGTAAGTAGCAATCTGAATGACTCTTCTACTTTTACTTGTGAGAGCAGCGTTCACTACTCTTCTAATGTCATTTGTTCAAGCATCAAACTTAGAAAGTCTTCTACTATCAAGCGTGCCAGAAGCAATCTATGTAAGTCTTCTACTATGAATAGTAAGAGCAATATCCTAAGTTGCTCTTTCAATTTCAAGCATGTGGCCACCGACATATGCGACTCTTCTACTTTAAATTGTGACAGCAGCGTTCACTGATCTTCTAATGTCATTTGTTCAAGCATCAAACATAGAAAGTCTTCTACTTTCAAGCGTGCCAGCAACAATCTATGCAAGTCTTCTACTACGAATAGTAAGAGCAATATCCTAAGTTGCTCTTCTACTTTCAAGCGTGTGGGCACCGACCTATCCCACTCTTCTGCTTTCAAGCGAGTAAGTAGCAATCTGAATGACTCTTCTACTTTTACTTGTGAGAGCAGCGTTCACTACTCTTCTAATGTCATTTGTTCAAGCATCAAACTTAGAAAGTCTTCTACTATCAAGCGTGCCAGAAGCAATCTATGTAAGTCTTCTACTATGAATAGTAAGAGCAATATCCTAAGTTGCTCTTTCAATTTCAAGCATGTGGCCACCGACATATGCGACTCTTCTACTTTTAATTGTGAGAGCAGCGTTCACTGATCTTCTAAAGTCATTTGTTCAAGCATTAAACTTAGAAAGTCTTCTACTATCAAGCGTGCCAGCAGCAATCTATGTAAGTCTTCTACTATGAATAGTAAGAGCAATATCCTAAGTTGCTCTTTCAATTTCAAGCATGTGGCCACCGACATATGCGACTCTTCTACTTTCAAACGTGTGAGCAGAATTCAATAATGCTCTTCTACTTTCAAGCGTGGGGGCACCGACCTATCCCAATCTTCTGCTTTCACACGAGTAAGTAGCAGTCTGAACGACTCTTCTACTTTTAATTGTGAGAGCAGCGTTCACTGATCTTCTAATGTCATTTGTTCAAGCATCAAAGCCACCGACATATGCGACTCTTCTACTTTCAAGCGTGCCAGCAGCAATCTATGTAAGTCTTCTACTACGAAAAGTAAGAGCAATATCCTAAGTTGCTCTTCTACTTTCAAGCATGTGGCCACCGACATATGCAACTCTTCTACTTTCAAACGTGTGAGCAGAATTCAATATTGCTCTTCTACTTTCAAGCGAGTGGGCGCCTACCTATCCCACTCTTCTGCTTTCGAGCGAGTAAGTAGCAATCTGAATATCTCTTCTACTTTAAATTGTGACAGCAGCGTTCACTGATCTTCTAATGTCATTTGTTCAAGCATCAAACATAGAAAGTCTTCTACTTTCAAGCGTGCCAGCAGCAATCTATGTAAGTCTTCTACTATGAATAGTAAGAGCAATATCCTAAGTTGCTCTTCTACTTTCAAGCATGCGATCGCCGACCTATGCGACTCTTTTTAATTTATGCGTGAGAGCAGTATCGTACATTGTTCTTCTACCTGCAATCGTGAAATCAGCTAAAATAATCGACTCTTCTACTCTCAAGCGTGCGAGCAGCTCAATGTAAAGCGAGCCTTTTTTTCTTAATTGTGACAGGAGCATCTTGAGCTGCTCTTCTATTTTCAAACGTGAGAGCAGCATAAATGGAATTCATGTCATGACTTGACTCAATCTAAAATGCTGACACTCTTTGATCCACACAAACATGCATATTTACACACACACACATACACGTACGTTTGAGGACCCATTGAGGCATGACATTTACTTAAAGTCGTCGCCAGGTTGCAAGGGCTGAGGCTGTGACATGCAGCATGTGGCGTATGCAGCTTCTAACAATACTTACTGCCGCTGCAATTTGCATCGTGATGACAAACTATGTCAAGGGTTACACATCTCTTGCAGCGATTAAGCTGCCCTTTCATGATGATGGACAAGCGAACTCTCAGTCGCCGATAACAATACAATCACTTAGGAAAGTTTAGAATTCTCCAAGCTGTTAGCCATTTCTGGTCATCGATTGCATTTGCTCTGATTTATTCTGCATTTTCCGTTGAAATTCTTTCTTGTGTGGACTCCCTGGCGCCGGTGAAAGCAAGTGTTCCCCAAAGACCTGGATGACCCCTTTTTTTGTCACCTAGCTGTAGTGCTTACCCTAATGTGTACAAATATGCATGTGATTTGCTGGATTGATTGATGATTTGCAGTGCCAGAAAAGTGCAGGTTAGCTAGTATTTTCTGTCAATATACTATTTAGAATTGTTGTCCAATTTAATTGTATGTATAGATTAACAATTAAACAAACTCAAGATATTCAAATTTGGAATTTTAATATGACAGCAATGTATTATGTATACGCAACGTTGCAGGCAGGCCCAAATCTTTTAAATTTGTAGGTAAATAGTGATATTTTAGAGTTGGAGCAGCTGTGGATTGCAACTGTTAATCGATTTGTTTGTTATCTTTTCCCTTTCGCACTCTCTTTCCTTCTCTTTACGCATTCTTACTTTGATTCGATTCAAAGAAATTTCCCTTTCTTCAGTTGGTACTCAATTTACAGTACACTTTGCTCTTCTGGGTACATCATAAATTCCGGCAAAGCAATTTTGTTAAAGGTTTGTCAGATAACGGTCATTTCGTCTTTGATTTTTGACTCTGCTTTGCATGCAAAGCAATTAATTTGGCTATTCCTTTGATTGGCATATGCGAATAAAAGAGGAAAGTCGAACTGGCATATGTCCTATGAAGAAAATTCAATTGCTTCATTCACTTTCCTCACTTTTGTATTAAACTTATCCATTAAAAAAATACTTATAAAGTTGCTAAGCTTGCATATAAAAAGCTGATTTAATGTTTCTCATAGGGTATCCAACAGTCGAGCACTCATATTTGTGCAAATTTTAATATTCCTTCGTCATATGCCAATTAAATTTTTGTTGATGATTTCGCTTGTCTCTGGGCGCCATTGGTTGTCGTGACAATCAACTGGAGAAAAGCTGAGCAGCAGGCGGGGCTGGGGTGGCTGGAATGAGTTTGTTTTCATTAAAGATATCCGGAGTGGTTTATTGCGAACATTCTTTAAAGAATTCATTGAAAATTGCTGTGCATGTTATGATTTTATTTACTCTCAATCGCAGTCGAGCAACTGACAAACGACATTGGGATTCCCAAAAATAGTTCTCCTGCTAATACGATTATTCTTCTATTTAAGCTGCATGCGACTGACGATTTCTTCGCCAAAATCGATTTCATTTCGAAGTATTTGTGTGTATGTGTTGATATGTGTATGTGTGTGTGTGTGACTGTAACAATTGATTTTGATTTCGTCTTTGGCTTGGCTTTAAATAGGTTTGAGTTGCGACACAAGTGAAAACGTGAAATGGTATAGAAATTGAAATAGAAACGAAAACACCCGACGTCATAGCGCCTCCTTCTCCTCCTTTATTCCCTCCATATAGAGCATTATGTGCGGCGCTTCATTTACTTTATGTCTTTTGTCTGCTGCTTATGTGAACATGGCAATTTGAATGAGCTCCGTTCGGTCTTTGACTGGGCGTTGCATTTTTACGAGCACACACAGGCAGGGTATACCCTCCCCCTCCCGCTCTCCCTCCCCAAGTCCTCCCACTCCATCGTCTTGTTCTTTATTTATTGTATGGCTACTTGATGAACATTTGGCCAAAAACGTTTTATGGCCCAGCTCTCTCTTGTCATTCTCCGTGCCGGACGACTATCAATCATCTAGGGTGCGCTCTCACTGAATCTCAAGTGAAATGCGCATTTAATCTTTCACTTGTGTTTTTCTTTAATCTTCTACATCCCTTGTATTTGGTACCCTGTATAAATTAAAGAGTGAAGATTTTGTATTTAATATTTTATCTCACTTTATTAAACATGTGCGAATTGTTTTGTTGCATTTGCTAGCTAAGTTAATAATATATTATATTATTTTCTTATATCATCCTAACTGCTTTACAGGGTATATTTTAAGAAAACACTCCTAGTCACATCATAACACAATTGTTATTATTATTTGCACACACACATCCATCCATGTGCTACTTGAGAACTGTTCACAAATTGTCGCCGCGTCGCGACCACAAAATCTCCTTAACATGCGGGCCAACCTGTTGGGTCTCCATTTATCACAGTTCTCCAGTGCCAGCCAGAGTGCTCAAAACGGCGGAACTAATGTGTCTAGCGTCACATTTGAATTATGTATTATGGAACTGAATTATGTGGAGTGCTGGAAAGGGACTCCCTTCCACTTTGGTGTGTAGTAGAATCTTTAAAAGCCTGCGTACCATTTGACGTGAAGCAACATGTCATTTGGGCTTTTTTGGCCATTTACAATAAGAAAATCACTAAAAACAAAATTAAACAACATAAATATAGTCTGCCATCATTAAAGATATATCTACCCTATTGAAAACTATCCTACAGGGCAAACAACCTTATCGATTACTGACTGTGACTAGCTAGGGAATTGTTGTGGCCCCTTGTTGTCTGCTCGCTTTGCCATTTTAAACTGGAATTGATAGGCTCTCAGCAATCATTGTCCTTGTCCTCCTTTGCGAGGCTATTAAACATTGGACTCCCCCAGGGGACTGTCTGCCCATGCAGATTATTGTCGCGACGCTTTTTAGTGCTTAAAGCAACTAACCATCTATGGTACTATATACTACATTTTTTTTGGTTATATATACATGTATTGTTGAATATTCTCCAGGGTCGTTTTATATTCCAGACAGACTTGCCTTCTCTACTTTCTGTCTCCATGGGGCTGATTGCTTTTCTGCAATTAGAAAGTCTATTGACACACTCTCTGCCATTTCTTTTGACCGAGCGGCTCATTAAAGAGCGAGAATCTCAAATATCATTTTACAATTAGCACTTTGCTATTCAATAAACTCCAATGCGCTGCATGGTTTTGTTTTTCCAATTTAATTTTCCATTTTTTCGACGAAAGACTAATTAGCAAGATAAAGGAAAAGACGCGCTTTTATTTGCGCGATTTTTCCGTGTCGCGCAGCTTTTCTTTTTGGATTTTTTGTTGGCTTTTTTGTTGATTCAGCGAGCACAATTGCAATAAAAGGCCAACGGCAATGTCTATTAAAGTGTGGGCATCTTTGGGTGTCACTGGGTCAGAGGGTATAAAGACAGGTATTTCCGAGTTCGTAAAGTGTTTAAATTCTCAAAGAGCCCATATGAACACCTAGATCTCAGAGACTACAAGGGTTGGGAACACCCAATTTGGTGTTAGTATATCTTAGCATTGCACAAAAGCAAAGATTGTTTTAGAATTTGGCCACGCCCCCATGCGCCTCCGTTAATCAAAAAATTGAGTTGTAAGCTTAATTTTGAACTCAATTATTAATAATTGGAAGATTCTTTGTTGAATAAATGAATTAAAGAAATTTGATACACCCTACCGAAATGCCGATAAACTGAATAAAATACAGTATTATTTGCTTTGATTATTTATTGAACAAATTATTTAAATTATATTTTAAAAGTATTTGCAGAGCTGTAAGTTGCTGATGACAAACCAGGGACTCAGTTGCACCTGGACAGAGCTCTTACCATAATAGTCGCACTCGATGGGCACAAAGTTTCCTTTGTAGATAATGCTCTTCGGTTTGGTGATGCCTGGACAGACGAACTGAAAGACGCTACGTGAAATGGGAGGGCACTTTTCATAGACCACCATAAAGTACGCGTGCAGGCTGCTCCCGCTATAGTCCCGGCCGCAGCGCAATTGCTGACGGATGTGCAGGCAACTGCGGCATTTGAATTCCGCGCAGCAACGACTACACTGCAGACTATTACGAAGGGTTTGGTAGCTGTTGCTGTCGGAGGCTGCCACAGTTGAAGTGGGCAGCTCGTGCAGGCACTGGAACTGACCCTTTCTGTCGTTCAGGATGAGGAAGTTGCGGTTTAGCTGCTGCTGCAGTGTCCCGCACCACGCAGAGCTCCTTGGTGGTCTGGCACTGCTACAGACCGTAGAGATTGACACGCGTGTTGAGTGGAAAGTAGCCGGAGCACTCACGTTGATGCTTCACATAGGCCGCCCTCAGAACTCCCGGCTTTGACTCGCTGCAAGTGCTGGGAGTGCACCCAGAATGCCATAGCTTAGCCCCTTGCTGCTCCTGGTAGCTCTTCAGCTGCAGCCACATGCGGGTGATGCTGCAAACGTCGTGACCCAAATGAGTAGGCTTCGTTGACGCTCTCCTCGATGGTTAAGTGATGCTGTATGCCAGTGAGTCGCTTTGGAAGATCAGCTCCTGTTCTCATGCGTTGGCCAGGCCGAACTTTAGCCTGTGAGTCCCTTTGTGGAGCATTCAGAGCAGTACCTCCGGCGCAGAACGTCCGCATGGTTCTTAGATGGAGATGAAGTTCCTTGATTCACTTGGATTCAAAAGAAAGTTGAGATGTTGTGGTTTGAGGGCTACATTACGTAGCTGCAGGTGCCCCAGCAATCTGACGGGTTGCCCCAGGAAAGGGGTTAGGACAACAGCTGCGGCTTGGGACTTTTTCAGGCCGCGAACTTTCCGCTAATCTGGCGGGTGCAGCTGCTGTCATCTAGGTAATCTATCTATCCTTCCCGAAATAAGCCCAAGAGGGATGCAAATTTGCGTTAACCTGCAGCAGAGGCAGCCAAAGTTGCACACCTGCCAAGTGTGATGACTTCTATCGGTCCTGCGAGCATTTGGACCTAGTTTAGGGCCCGCAATTTGCAGCAGTCAAATGCAGAGAGGGATGTGGAAGGATGTGGTAAATGATGCCCTAAGCCCTTTTCAGTAGCGGCCCCACTTGGTGTCAGTTCTTGTTGCTGCCCGCAAACAAAGTGGACAATGGCTAGCTCCGTGTGGCAACTGACGTGACAATGCCATGTGCTACAGGGACCTAAGAGAGAGAGAGAGAGAGAGAGAGAGGGGGGACAGACTGCAGTCGCTTAATTTCCTCTTCCGTTTTTTACGCTTCATTGTTCTGTACCAGCTTCAGCTTTGCCTGCGGTTACGCCTCGATAGTTGAGTCGCCAGTTGGCCTCTCCTCTGTCTCTTTAAGCGTGAAAAGTGCTTGAAAATTGTTTGAAAATGCACAAAAGGCAATTAGAGTATGCTTAAAGGGACTAACAGGATGCAGCTGTTTATATATTTCTCTGGGCTCCAACTTCATTTGGTTCTTTACTGATAATGCATTGCAGTGTCTGTGGCCATTTGATTGTACACTCTACTCTAGAAGAACGTATTAAACATGTGATAGAACTGCTTTAAAATCAACTAAAATAATCATGGTAACATTAACTATAAGGCAGACATTTAACAACCTCGGCAGAAATGAAAACCTTACTGAATACCTTTAATACTCTTAATAATCCTTAACCTCAAGTAGTTGCTGCTTTGCTGGAGAGGTTGGCGCAAGATCTGCGCATGGTATTAAGTAGCCTTCATGCCAAATTTGGCATCTCTAGCTCGTAAAATGGCTGAGATCTACGTGTTCACACAAACAGTCGGATACACATGGCTAAACCGATTTAGTTGGTGATCTAAGCTGAGAACACTTATGTCTCTAAGGTATCAGCTACGCCTTCTTCTGCTTTTTTTGATAATTTGTTTTATTATGGAAGGGTATTTTTTGTTCGAGTCGTTTGCCTATAGAGTATGTGACTTCAAGTTCCAAAGAGAGTTCAGAATTCCTGTAGATGCTTTTAGCGCAACGTTGCACATTTCTCACTTTTATTTGCACTTGTATTTTTGGCTAGGCGACTGCGAGTAAACAGGGCCACACAGAGGGTCAGAGAGCAAAAAGTTAATTAAGTCAGGGCGGGGGCGTCTTCGGGGGGGGGTCAGTAGGCGCCATCATGCTGCCAAATGCAACGAAGCGAGAAGCAACTGGACAGACAGACAGACAGACCAACACACACAGAGAGGGCAGGCAAACCAATCTTTAAAGTAAATAGTACGGGAGGAGTAGGAGAAGTGGAAGGAGCGGAGTGAAGTGGAAGTCCTTGTGCAGCCTTTTGGCCGCCGCAAAAGTGCCAGCGATTGTTTGCTTCGGAAATCAAATCAGAGCCAAGTGTGAAACTGTGTGTGTGTGTGTGAGTGTGTGTGTGTGAGTGTTTGCCAACCATCAAATGGAATATGAATCACTGCGCCACAAACAGATCCGGCTACAGATCGGAAGCTGCTGCTGGTGCAGCTGCACTCCATCATGAAATGTTTAATCCTCGGTGTCTCGGCTAAGTGGGACAAGCTGCTTAAGGGCTCAGTTTGCCAGGCCAAGGTGCCACATGGCATGTGGCAGATGGAATGTGCCAGAGTTGGCATGTGGCATGCAGCCATCAGGTGTGCACACTCACTCACACACACACACACACACATAGTAGTTTGGTTTGTTTTTGCTCCCTTTTATATCATCGCCTCAACTTGTTGACATTTTCTGCTTTTATTCGCATTTCTCTCTTGCCGTTTTTCCAGATATCCGTTTCGCATCCAGGCCAAGCGACAAGTCGGAGCCACTTGCATCTCTCTCTCTCGCTCTCGCCGGGGGGCACGGCTTGTTGACCCCCGGGTCACTTTTGCGGTTGGTCAGAGCGTCGAAGAGGCTCATCCGCAAAATTGTCGTAAGTGTGCTCGACTTCTGCCAAGCAATCTGCCCAAGATCTTTAAGCTTTCGCCAATATTTACTATGCCTTAAATCCTTAAGTGGTATCTTTAGCTTAAACTACCCTAGGTGAAACTCATTAACTCAAGGAAACTACATTTAAGTTCGTCACTTGCCCCGAAATGCTCCTCAGACAATTTTAATTTAATACCGTCAAAAGTTTTCCACTTTTTCACTTTTCTACTTTTGCAGCCTACGTGGAAAGCGAATGGAAAACTTATAACTGGTTGCAGTGAGTTTTCTTTTAAATTTCATATTCATGCAACACCTAGAAGAAGAGACAGAAGCAGCAGAGGCAGCAAATGCAGCAAACCCTGCAGAGGCCATTCCCGAGACGCCTTGTCTGTCTGAGAAATTGCCATAAAAAACTTTGGCTGTCTCAATGGCAAAAGTCGTTTACATGCGTAATTCAGGCAATATACCGACGTGCCGCAGACTGAGTGCTAGGTAAGCTCTGCTCTCGAGGGAGGGGGGGGGGAGCGGAAAGGGGAGGGTGTTGACACTGGCGGGGGCCGCAATTTGTCAGCAAGTTTTACGAATGAGATGATTCTTTTTTGCCAGCTTAACAACTAAATTCTATGCTCAGCTTGAGTGCAGTTGCCCTCCCTCTCTCTTCCCCTCTCCCTTTCCCTCTCCCTTTCTCTGTCTCTGCTGCTGCTGCTGCATGCAAATTATGCAAATTGGGCTTTCACTTTCTAGCTGAATAACTGCAAGGTCAACATATTTGTGCCCTTTGCCGCATGCAGTCGAGTCGTAAGCCAAGCAGCTGCAGCGTCAGCTTGCTCGACTGGCGCATGCCCTGTAGACAGATACAAACTGTTTAGCATACACTCTTCTCTTTCCCGACACTGCAGGGTATTCAATAGCTGAGACAGCAATTAGAAAGTCTGACTCTTTCGACTCATTCACTTCTTGTTTGGCAGCTGCTGCTGCTGTTGGCGATGATATCATTAGGTTTAGACATACATAGCTAGTGAATCCGTAAGCCAAAAAGGCCTGAGAGGGGGGGGGGAAATGCACTGCAGTCTATTAAATCAAATTTGAAAGAGTTACTCGTCTTTGAAAATGCTCTTAGGTTCAGTTTGATGCCACATTAGAATGTGCTTTGACGTGCTTTGATAGAGACCAAAACCAAGTTGACTTTCAAGAAATAAGTGCGTAGATAGAAAATCATTTATCAAATCACGGCACTTGTTGGGCTAACAGCTAAAGGAAATTAGCAAATTGAAATTGGCCAAGTTGGCCTTAAATTGTAGCTTCAATTTCATTTCTCGAGAAGGGTCAGCTAGAATTGTGTCGAGAGACACACTTTCTTCTCCTTAAAAGTTAAGTTTAATTTCTTTTAACTCTTTTACAAATTGCTCAGCACTCTGACTTGTTGGAATTCAGTTAAGCTGCTCATTTAGCTGCTGCTTAAGATGCAAAAGGCAATTGGCCTGATTACCTTATCTTAAGCAGCTTTTCATTTGCGCAACAAATTCGTGCGCACCTTTTTCTGCGTAAGAAGCCGCCTGATTAGAGATGGAAGCAAAGTGCATTTATTTTGCAAAAGGAAAATAATCCTTTAGCCAGCTGCAGCTGGTATCCTTGCCAACTTAACGTTTTCATTAATGCGACGTGGCTTGCTTTTTTATACATATTTTTCCGCTAAAATTTATTTGCCATTCAGCCGTAACATTTCTTTTAAATAAATATGAGCTTCAGTTTTTTAGCTAATATAATAAAATGCAAGCTTAGAGCCGAAGAGAAATCCATTTGGTGAAAATCCCAGTAGCAAAACCCCCGGAAAATGCGTCGGGTTAAAGCATAGACACGTATGTATGTTAAATGGCTTAATACGCTTTCCGTCAGTGCGCATAAAGCGGGCAACTTTGGCCTCGCCCAGGCTGGGGTCTGGCCAAGCAAATGGCATATAAAAACCAGACTGACGTTTATTTTCATACGTTCTGCGCGTTATTTCATAATTTATGCACAATAAAATAAAAGTTGTGCATGTTTGGCTCCACGCCGTCAGTTCACGCCGGAAGCTCTGCCCAACATTGGCCGGCGCTACTCGGCGCCGCCTGTCAAGCGACGGGGGGAAAAAAGCTTTCGCCTAGGCGTGTCGTCTACCATTTACTTGCAATCTGATACTGAAAATTTTTATGTAGACTTTTTCGCAGATAATTTTTATACCCGCTACTCATAGAGTAGAAGGGTATTATAATTTTGTTTTATATAGAGTCGACATTGCTATTTTCGTCTGTCCGCCTGTCTGTCCGTTCGTATGATAATCTAGAACTATCTACTATCTATTGCAAGAGCGAAGACTACCAAATTTGGTGACAAATTGCACGCTAATCAAGTTTGTTTTAAATTTGGGCCACGCCCCTTTCCGCAAGCTGATTGCAAAAGCAAATTTTTAGTGATCAAATGATCTCTGATTTGGTAACGATCGGACAATAAACGCAAAAGGTTTTTAAGTCAATGTTTTCATATCCGTAGGCAAGTAATTTAAATAAACGAGCAGCTGGGTAGCGGGTGTATAACAGTCAAATTCAGTCGATTGTAACTTTTCTACTGGTTTTACCCTACTTTGAGTAATTTACCATTTTTTTCGGGTCTAATTAACACTTAGTCTAAGTGGGTTTTTTGAAAAAGTCTTGACGAGATATATCATAAATCCTACAGAGTAACAGAAATGTTGTCAATTTACATACAAACTCAAAAGTTCAAAAACTATTGCATACTTTTCAGCACATTTGTCCTTTGCTCATAAGTGCAATTAAGGGCTATACCAAAATGAGTTGTTAAGGCGGCACAACAACAAACTTTACCTATGCAGTTGACAGCACAAGGAAATTCCTGGAAAAGTGCATTTTCCTGGGCAATGATATGGCATTCCTGTTGGTATTGTTAATGAATACATCTGGCAATGTTTAGTAAGCAATTTCTGCATACTTCTGTAATTTGTGCGCTGTCAGAGTACATCGTTTTGCCGCTACCCCAACTTGTACAGCGTACTCATTAAAATTGAAATTCTGTTTGGGTTTTATGTGCAGACCTTTTGTACTTTGAGCTTTGGCAGCCATAACGGCGGAACGTTGCACTCGCTGCGTGTTAATTTGTGCGTGAACTTTCCTAACGAACCGGAAGCCAACCCCTTTTGGGGGCGTATACAGCGGTATGGCAGAAGGAGGGGCAGGGCCTCGTCTGGGAATTGGGGCTTGCAGGGCGAGTAGAGCGCGTAATTGAAATTGCATTTAAATGTTTTAGTCGTCGCCCGCGACATGTGAGCAAGAATGCCAAAGCAAATGATGGGTGCGTGGCAAGAGGGGGCGTGGCAAAAATGGAGAATTAGTTGCGGTTTGCTTGGGTAGGTTTTACCAAAGTCATGCTTGAAATTGGAAAACATATTTGTGGTGCTCTAGGCGGAGGTTCTTCAATCTATCTTAATACTTTAACGCCTTAATCTAGGTAATCATAGAGCGTATCAGTTGAGAAACTCATTAACAGTTAGTCAAATAGCCATAGTCAAAATGACACAAGCAGCTCAAATTTGCCAGCGAAGTGCTACCTAACCGCACACTTTGCGGCGTTGCCCAACACTGTGTGGCGAACTTTCACTCGTGCAGTTTCCGATGCGATGCTGCTGATGAAGCTGATGATGATGTTGCTGGCAGCTCCATTAGAAAGTTTAGAGCGCCCAACTTGCAACTCGCAACCACACATATCAATTACACAAGTTTCGTTAGTAATTGCATAGAAAATTGCAGCCGCAGAAACGAATCAGCCTCACGAGGGACGAGTTGAGCCAGGCCAGTGAAATTGGCATTTAGTTGCCGGGGAATCCGTGAGCTCGGTCTCATAACTTGGTCGAAACATTTCCGGCAATTGATGGACCCGACAAAGTTTTTAGCTCGACTCCTAATTCCATTTACCCTGTTCATGCTTCCGCTATTGCCTCGCTGAATTTACCTCTGTTCCTCCTCACCCCCCACCCCCACTTGGCTTCAATATACAAATTTTCTTATTGTTATTCTATGCACTTTTCCTTTGACTTTCGCTACGCAAATATTTGTACGCTTTTGAAAAGGAAATTTAGCGAAAAAATGAAAAAGGCAGTAGAAGAAAAAAAGAGGCAACAAAGCGTACGAATTTTGGAAAAGAAATGCTTTCGCTGCGTGAGAGAATCTGCAATGCGGAGTGCGGAGAGGGGGATGCAAGTGAATACGCCGGCTGTATCTCACACAACTTGGCATAAAGCCGTTTTTATACCACTGGAAAAAAGGAAAATGAAGGTATACCTACTTTGGAAAATTGCATTGAAAAAGCAGAGGGTATTTCCCTGTCGAGCTCCTCTGACAGTTGCTTTTTATACTTGTTACACTTTTTCCATGTTATTGTTTCGGGTCGCACTTTGCTAGGATGTTTTTTTTTTCCCTGAGTGCCTAAAAACTTGTGTGAACATGTTGTGCGGGCTGCTCTTCAAAAGTATCATGTACACATAGCCTGATTGAGGCAAATTTCAACAGGGGAAATCCAGTTGTGACTCTTTAATAGGAACTTGCGATTCGAAAGGATTTTGAACTCTTTGTCAGCTTTAAGTACTTAGATTATTGCCCAAGAATTGCAGTTGGGAATGTCATTCGTCATATGTCGTCTGCAGTTAAGTCGCACCCTAAGCACAGCGTAAATATTATAAACATTTCTCTTGATTTATTGTTGGCTTGCAGTCGTGAAAAGCTCCTTTACCCAGTCAACCTGCCAATACTTTGTACTTAGTATATCACACATTCCCCTAAGTATAGGGTGCTTTACTTTTTCTCCTATACTTAACCCCTGCTCTGCCATTAAATCAACTTTGGAAACTTGGCTCTCAGCCGCTTTGCCGATGCTGCCATTGATTTATGCGTTTCAGTGTGGTGCCAGAAAAAAATCTGCAGCTCCCCCTGCACTTTCCCCCTTGAACTCTAAGCGCAGAGTACCTGGCGAAAGAGGAAAAATGAATGTTACTTTAAATATGGGAAAAACTTTGAGAAAAGTACAAGTGAAGTCGCTAAATCGACGAAAGCTTCACTCGCAGTTTCTGTACACATATTGCGGGCTTGTTTATCTGAAGGGGAGTGTAGCCAGGGCGTGGAGCAGGTGGCGCTAGAAGCTAAAACTCTTTGGAGTGCAAATTTGTAGGGATTCATTCGTGTTGCTGGGTTTGTTCACAGTTTTCAGTTTACAGCTTCCACAGCAGCTAGTTAGCTTTTTCCCTTCGCCTCAGCCTTTCTCCGTCTTTTTCTCTTTCGCTTTTCTACTTTCTCTTACATTTTTTCAGTTTTCTTTATGCATTTCTCCTTCATTATTACTTTTGACTTATGAAGGCACCGGTCTTTGCAGACTTGTTAGCTCTTGCTTGGATTTTAAAAACACACAAAAAAAAAATGAATAAAAAGAAGCTGGGCACAAAGTGCCAGCATAGCCAATCACTGTTTTGAATTGCTCAATTGATTGTTGGCAACTGGAAACAAATTAACTTTAATTCGTTTTTGCACACTGAAAAAGGCGCTCTCTATGATTCTCTCTCTCTCTCTCTTTCTGTGGCTGGGTTACATTTTAATTAGTTGCGAATTGCATAAAGGTTGCTTTGTCTAGCAGGACTTGTCGCATTCGCTTAACTTAACAGCGTCTTAACATCGATAGATCGATAAACACAAGTCGATGTCTCTCAAGTAACATTAACAGAGTTGCCATTCGCAGGATCACTGACACTGTTAACAGCTTTGTCAACCAGAGAAGTTAACTTTAATGCTTAACATAAATACTTACGTTTTAAAATTATGTTAGTCCATTTACAGAAAGACACCAGGACTTTCGTTTATCGCTTATGTACAGAGCACGTAACGAACTTAATATATGAAATATAAAGCCCCTTTTGTTGGGTATCCAACTATCGCATATTTCGTTGCATTTCTTATGATCCTTTTGCGGTGGCAATGCGCTTACAATTAAATTACATTTGCGATTGACATTGCGGCTTGTGGCTTTTGGCGTTTCCATTGGCCCTTTCTGTTTCGACCTGACCGCAAGGCGAATCCACTTTGGGTTAAATTAATTTTAATGAAATAGCGATGGGGGTAAACAAGCCTTTGCCGTGTCCGCGCCAGAACTGAAGAAGAACTTTTCCGTACAGCGTCGCGTTTCAAGTGGCCCGACTCACTCGAAGCGGCCAATGAGCCCAATTGGGAAAAGTACAATCTATGGATTGCATCCTGGTGTTTGTATTCGGTAATCTGTAGATTCGATGGCGCAATCTGAAACGTGTTGTTAAAACGGAGTCCACTAAACGCGGCCAGCATCAGATGGCTCCACTACTGACTGCAGTGGTGAAAAGCCTGCGACAAATCTGCAAAAAGCTGTGAAATCTAAAACGTGACCAATGCATGTGCAGGGTGTGTGAGTGTGAATATGTGTGTGCGTGTGTGTGGAAGCGTAACAGATGAAAGGGATAGAAAATGCCGGCATTGAGCCGCTAACAAGGCTCTCACAATACACACGCTGTCGCTGTTGCTGTTGCATTTCGGAGCTGGGCGTGTTTCTGATCCCGTTTCCCCTTACCCCTTATCCCTTGCCTGGGTCAGCCTGTCTGGCACTCGGCAGCGCATTATTTCGCTGATTGGATTACGCTGTTAATGCATTTCGTTGTCGGTTCTGCTTGGACAGAACCAGAGGAGCAGAGGGTAAGCCTCTTTGCACAAAGGTGACGTCGCGCAGCTTCTTGGTAGCTCTTGAAGCAAGTAAAATTCCCCTTTGGGTTCTCTTAGTTCTGTTTATTGATCCATTTAAAAGCACATATACATACATCGTAATTCGTTAGCTTAATTCTAGCGTAAGACTGCAGCGGAGCGGGAGCTGAGCTCCAGCCTAGACTAAAGTCTAAGCAGACTAACTCCTGACTCGGGAAGTTGGTCTTACTTATTGCTGTGGAGTCCCTTAGACCCCATCGAATTCAACTTACTGAGCGGGAATTCGTAGTTGCTTATAGAGATAATGTTCATAAATACTGCTTATAGAGAGGCTATGAGGCGGACAGATACGACATCAAATGGAAATAGAATTACCCCAAAAATGTATGTTAAATGCCAGAGATCCCAGAGTACTTAAGATCGTGTTTCTACAGATCTGTCTGCTGCATTAGACCCGACCCACGACGTGTGGTCGTGCAGAAGGTCTCCTGCTGCTCACCTAGGCAGATGATGAGATTCTCTGCACCTGCTATATTCACTTTGCCATTGGAACTGTAGGACTTTGGCGCATTCGTGGAGCCCGTCGAGGTGGTTGTCGACGAGTTGTTGTTGCCCACATGTGGGGGCAGCAGCGGAGGTTGTTGCTGATGGCGTTGCTGTTGCTGCTGCTGAGGATTATTCGAGAGCAAACGCCTTGAGCCTGGACGACAGCGACGACTGCCCTGCTTGGTGAAGACACTCGGTTCCAATTGCAGCTGTGCATTAATGTCGTGCTGCGTCATGCACGTAAATGCCTTGAAGAAGCTTTTGCGAAAGTTCTCACTGAGGAAGGCGTAGAGTATGGGATTTACGGCCGAGTTGGAGTAGACCAGAGCGCCCAGCAGCAGAAAAATAAGTATCTCCAGGCGGGAGAGATCACGTTGTGCCGGATTGGAGTTGATCAGTGCCAGCTGGGACATCCAGTGGGGTAACCAGCAGCAAATGTACACCGTAATCACCGTGAGCACGAGTCGTGTCACCTTGCGATGGGCACGGCGCTTCTCCTTGGACTTGGCCGTGTGCTTGGGACCCACCGAGCGTAGCTTTCGTATGACCAGATAGTAGAAACTTAGTATGAAGCACAGTGGCGTTGCGAAGCCCAGAAAGAAGGTGTACAGAATGAAGGTACTACCCGAGTGCTTCTTGTATGCGTCGGGCCACATAATGTTGCATGAATAGTTAATGCCATCCTCCTGCTCCACAGTGCTGGCATACAGCATGACGGGCAGCATCAGCACGGCCGAGGTGCTCCACGCCAGCGCCGACACCAACTTGGCAATGTGTAGAGTGCGATATCGTGGCGAAGAGATCGGATGACAGACAGCTAGATAGCGATCTGCAGACATGATGAGCAGGAAAATCGACGAGGTAAACGAGGTTATCGAGGTGCTAACCATATAGGCCTTGCACATGAACTCCCCAAAGCGCCAGCTGCAAATGCGCATTGTGTAGAGCAGGAAGGGAATCCCAATGAGGAAGCACTCGTCGGCTATGGCCAGATTGAGTATGTAGATGTTGGTCACCGTTTGCATCTTGGAGAAGCGCAGCACCACATAGATAACCAGGGTATTCCCGAACAGACCCACAATGCACACCAACCCGTAGAGCACCACAGTTAGAATGTCTGCAAAGGAGTTGCGTGTGGCAATGCAGTGTTGGTAAGTTGGTAAATCCGTACTGTGTATGGAACTGCCTGTGCCGGGTAAGAGTTCTCCGAACTCTGTGCTGTGTATCGTATTGTTCGCATAGGTTTGCGTGGTTCTGTTGCCCAGCTCCAAGTCCGGCTCTAGCACGAACTCAGTCGTATTGCCGCTCACCAAGTGAAGACCCACAATTAGTAGCCACATGTTTTGGCAGTCCCTCTTGTCTCGTCTCTCTGTCTGTCTTCCTCTGTATCCCTTTTGCACTTTTTATCTTCCTCTGCTGTTGTGCGCTCTTTTTATCCTTTGTGGTTTAAGGCCTTAGTTTGTCAAGCTCTTTGTGATCTGTTTGTGGTCTGCAAAATAATTAAAAAATTAAAAGTTGATTGCTGGATTACATTTATTTAATGTAGAATTGGGCTTAAAATATGCAGTTACCACACAAAAAGCAACAGTCAACACCACCCGGCCGTAATATACCTCCACATTGAAAAAATCATTACAAACATACTTATAGTTGAGTCTTCTTTGGTTATAGCTTGAAAGGGAAATTTATTAGATATTTTAATGCCAAGTTCGTTGCCTTAAGCTTTTTCATAGTTGAGATCCGTGTGGTCACACAGACAGGCAAAGAGACAGACAGAGAGGCAGTCTGGGGGATACTGAGACACACAGATAGACAAACTAACTTCAACTTTGTTGGAGCCTTATTTTTAGGTATAATGAGTAAAGAACTCTTTCAATTTCTTTTATTTATTTTCATAAAGTTACATGAAAACATTTTTGCCCAAAATTGGTTACCTTTTGAAAGTTACCCTGCAAAAAAATTATATAAAAATGTGGGCATAAAATATTTTCTTTTTAAATTTCCCCGGGTATTGATTTTTTAAAGAGTGCTTCAACATTAAGCTTAAAGGAAGTCGGGAAAACGCACAGAAAGTTCCCCGGTTCAACTTTTAACTTTGCGCAAAGTTCTAAGAAAATAAATAAACCATTTGTCGGCGAAAAACGATATGCTAAATGGACAAATAATAATACGGGCAATTAACTTTATACAAACATGCGCAAAAGTCTTCTCCAAAATTTGGGATAAATATTTTTTGAGGCCAGCTGCTGTGCATATTTTTCTGTGTAAAGTGAAACGGGTTACGAAACAGGGATGATGGCGGAGGTGGAGGGGAAAACGGGTTGGCAAACTGGCAATTAACATAGAATTCGAAATGAAATTTCGCATAATTTGTCAATTGGGCAAACATTTAAAATGTTTTCACACTTTGCTGCCACAATTCTTTGCCTAGCGGGCAACGCAATATAAACGAGTTGTGGGAAATTTTATGTTTGCACTGGGACAACGCACAAATTATGCAAATAAGCAAAGGAAATACGAGTAACCCCTTTCCCTTTCCCTTTCCATTTCCATTTCCCTTTCCCTTTGCCACTTGCATTTGTATTTGGTATTTAATTATTTTCACAGGAGCCGCAGGACAAATACACAAACATACACATAAACACACTGTGCATACAGCACGTGCAGAGCTCAATATCAGCTGAGCATCCACTTACAGACCAGGTATGCGTATGCACAGCATACACGTGTACCTATACACGTGTACTTGAGTGTAGATAAGCCGTTTAGTGCTGCACCGGGCACATGCCACAACTCAAGTGGCCTCCCAGGTGCTTAACCGATTTGGCATGCAAATCGCTTCGAACTAAACATCTATACACACACACACACATGCAGATGTGTAGTGTACAATCTGAGAGCAAAGCATGTTTGTTTTTCTTCTGCAAATTAATTTACAGCCTCGGGCAGGCATTGAGTGCTTGCTTGAGCCACATTAGAGTGTTTTATGGCATTGGCGAGTTAATGCGTGCAGCATAAATTAAAACCAATTTAAGTTGAAGAGGCAGAAGTGTCGTTAAGAGTTGAAATATCGAAGGTTGCAGAAATTGGAAATTGGTAATTTTACTCTCCGTCTTTAAATTCCACACTCTGTCATGTAAAATAGCCGGCAAATAAATCGTCCACAATCCACGTTGGCTGCAACCAAAGCGCACAGTCCGCGTCTGTGTTCGAAAGAGCGACAATGGGACCTGCAGCACGGCTGGTTTGGCCTGGACGTGTCCTGTGTGTGTGTGTGTGTGTGCGACCATTGGCCGTTTGCTTGTGCAATCAATTAACGCCACATTGCCGACATGTGCGTGAAATTAACATGTCGAGCAGGCTTGCTCTGCCACGGAATTAAGTTCAGATATGTAACATGCATAAGTTATTTTGGGTAAAGACGCTTTAAGTGCATTTAAAAATTCATTTGGTGCAGGCTTGCACGGTATTTTCAACATTAATGTGGCATTACATTAATTTTCAATTACATAATTATGTTAACGTAGAGTCATCCATATATGTATATCGATATCAATTACAGCGCCACTATCAATGAGTAAGCTTGCGCCATTAACATTTTATGTACAATTACAGAGAAATGTTAAAGTGGCATCATCAACAAGTATATCGATATCAATTACAGCTCGAATATCAATTAGCAGGCTTGCGCCACTGTTAAGTAACAGAGCTAAGAGTTAACATGGCCAGCTGGCTTTACTCGCCACGAAGTTCAAGCTGTGGGCATTTTATTATAAATAAATAAAATATTTATATACAGCTTGATTAAATAATTAAATAAGGTTAAATAATTTTGTTTTTTTATTTAAGAATTTATATAACTTAACAGAAACGCTTACAACAAAATGTAAATGTTATGTTATCGATATTAATTATAGCGCTTATACTGCAAGGCAAGCTTGCGCCGCTCTTAAATAAGAGATCACAGAAAAAAAGCCATAATATTAAATTAAAGCGAACAACACTTTTTTGCTACAATAACAGGGTATTTACTTGGCCCACACGCATTGTTCTTTGTTGCATTAACTGTTTCGATATGTTTGTGGCAGGGCTTTAAAGGCTTTAGTCGTACACCTGTCGCGTCGCCGGTTAGTTCCCCCTTTGCGACTTGTGTGTGTGTGTGTGTCGCATATGCCGTGTTGCATTGCGTATCGCATTCGAAACTGTTGAATGCTTTCGGGCTTGATTGTGCTATCAAATGGCAAAATGCAGGCGACGCTTTTGCTACGTTTTGTTGCTGTTGCTCGTAATTGTTGTTGTTATCTGCAACCGCAACTCAGTTGCAAATTGCAGCAGTGCGAATGGCTGGCAAGGGTACAATGGGGTGAGATTCGAGAGAGAGAGGCAAATTGCACATGTGAGCTGCAGTGATTGCTGCTGCACTTTTCGATTCCAGCTGACGAGAGGCAGCTTCAAGTGGCCATTTTTGGTTGGTGATGCAGCAACAGCAGCCGCAGCAGCCATGGAGACAACTGCAGCAATAGCTGCAGCAAGTGCATTCCACCAACGACAGCCCCCAAGGGGGGTCGAAGGCGGCGATGTCGTCAGTGCCATCCCTCGGCTGCATTTTGTCTGCTGTGCTTATTAAAAATTTATGCAGTTTATGAGACACCCATTGACCTCACCCTCCTTTGCTGAATTTGCTGCAGCTGATGATGTGGCAAACGGGCCATAAAGCAGCTGTTTAGGGCACCAGAGAAGTGTCAAAGCCAAGCTGTGCTGTGCAACGAAAATCCATCTCTCATTTCGTCTAATACTTGAAGCTAGCTGCTTCTTATATTAGATTTGGGGCGATTGACTTAAAGATATTGAACAAGTCGAAGAATGCTGTAATTGAGCTTGACCAGCTGCGCTTTACTCAAAGTACTTCAGCTTATTTTGATTGAAGAATCGCTGATTAAGTTTACAATCTATGGGCACTGAGCAACTTCTTTTGCTTTGATTTACAGACGAAGGAACAAGCTGCATGAAGCTTAACATGGCGTTTAATTAATTAAAAACTTCGTAAAGAAGTTTGTGTGGAGTGAGGGTCAGGCTGGAGCTGGGGCAGGGGCGTGGGGAGGCCGGGAAGTCTTTCACACACACTTGAAAGTTGCAAGTTGTTGCACGCGTGCGGATAATGCGGCAAATTTGCAGTGCAATCCGCAGAAGCAGTTAACACTGTGGCGAAGCGTATTGCATACAACAAGGCGCAGACAAACAAAATGGTGAAGTGGGAGAAGGGAAGGGAAGGGGGGAGGGTTGAAGAGGAGGTCTGGCAGACTGGCAACAGCTTGGCTATGTTTCGACTGCCTTCTGCTGCTTGAGCATGAGGCCCAATGTGAGACGACACTGCTGGTGCGGCATGGGCGAGCAAGGCGCATAATTTTTGGATAAACAACAAGTACAAGTACACACAGTCAACACACACACACACACACACAGCCCAGTGAGAGCATGCAAATATAGCCAGCAAATTTACATGTCGACTGTGCCCCCTTCCCTCATTTACACCCAGCTCGAACGTGCCAGGCCGCCCAACAAGTGCACTCGGCTACTGACGTTGGGCAGCGGACTGTGTGTTTATAAAGTGTGTGCGGCCCAGTGCAAAGTGCAACATAAACAAAAGTGCGATCCCTCTAACCTCTCTGCGTTCTACCTTCCCTTTTCCTCTCTCTACCCCTCTCTATGCTGCTCTTTGGCTGTTAACCACACTTAATCTTTGGGACACTTTCGGCTCCATAGTGCCCACAGGTAGCCACTCGACAGGGGCTTTGATAAAAGTTCGAAACACCTGAATACAACAAGTGAAAAGCAACACTCATAAAGAGGGAGAGAGAAAACGAAAGAGATGGAAAGAGATAGAGGGAGATGTTAGGCAATAGAAATACAAATTTAACATATTTTATGTTAGCTAAATTCTTTAACCTTCAAGCACAAGAATTAGTGCTGGCAAATGCTTTTTAATTGGTAAATACAAAACAATCGATACTATCGATATTTTAATTCGTATAGGCTTTTTAACTTTCTATGTTGGATTTTAGTTATAATTTTTACTATATTTTGGCGAACACTCATTACTTTTTAATATTTTATTAAATTGTATCAATAAGCCCTAAGTTATCGATTTAATCGATAGTCAAATTGATAGTTTCTTTACTTAAACCATTTATGCAGGGTATATTTCAATTGCATCAACAATTCTTATTGCCGTTCCACAGTTATGCAAACTAGCCGAGAAGTTAACCCGACTCTCTGGACATTGGTTATGCTCCATCCCGTTAGCTCAATTATGAATGGGTTATGGTGTCCTCTGCGAGGGTGTGTGCGCCTTCCTGGCATTGTTAAGTAACGGCGTTGGAACGGCAGCTCTCCTGCGGTTTAACCATTACTCTCTCCTGGTTAGCTCATTTTATTTATGTGCGCCTCCGCCCAGCTACACTAGTGCCTTACACCATCTATCATATGTGTGTGGAAAGTCTGTGGGTTTACAGCACCCTCCATTGTTGGGGCAGCAAAACCAAACCAAAATGTGGCCAAGCCCCACAACGCTTTGATGTGGTTCCCCGTTGTTGAGCTTGGCCTGAACTGGACAGCAGACTAAGGCTCCGCTTTCCTTACCCAAATGCCAGTACGGTTTCTTTCATCTCGCAGGTGTCTGTGCGGAACAGTGCCAAATGGTGCAAGAGGTGTGTCAAATGCAGCCGCCCAACCCCTGTCCTCCTCTCCTCAACGGACAGTTTAAATCGTTGCCTGTTGAAGGTTTTGTGGCACTTTTGTCAATTCGTTTTCCAATTCAATCATCTATTTGATTTCTATAGATCTTTATAAGCCGTAAAATCTAAGCGGTATTAATGTTGCTCTGTTCGCATTGCGGGAATTGCGTTCTGTCCTGCGCTAATTATCGCTTCCGGGCAACAACAAGCTAAATTTTCGTGGCATAATTTAAGGCGATTAGCGCGTAGTGCAGTTTATGGACTGCTGCCCCTGCTGTGTAAGTATGTGTAAGTGCCTGTGTGTGTGTGCGTGTGCGTGAGTGTATGTAAGTGTGGCTGGCCCCCCATATGGGGCAATTTACATAAATTAGCACCAATCTATTGCCGCACACAGAGTGCGCCAAAATGCAAAACGCTTCGCCTCCTCCATTGTCGATTCAAAAAATTATTTCAGCACTCTCTGTGAACTATCTGTTATAATTGAAGTGAACGTATTTGTTGCATGCATATGTTGCTGCGTGGACGTGAGAGTGGGCGTGGCACACACATTCAGCGCGAATGGTTGCCACAATGCCAAAGCCTTTGACATGCGGCCAGTTTGGTTTTGTCCCTGGGATTAGCAATGCGTATGATTTTTGGTCACTTTGCATTTTAAATACCCTAGCGGAGGGCACGTTTATTTGGTAGAGATCTCTGAATCTCTATAGAGTTTATACATATTATAACTGTATCAACGTGGAGATGAGAGTTGTACTAACTTTATTCCTCTGTCACTTAATGTGAAACTTGGCACAGATGCTTCTTATTTGTATGTGCTGTAAATAAGTTGGAACAAGCCGGATCATAGAAATGATTGGTTCCTCTTTCATTCCGACTAGTTTGTTGTGCTCTCGAGATTCTCATTTCACAGGGATTTTAATTTTGTTTAGGTAAGCAGACGTTGCTTCCTCCCTTCCACTGCGACACTTTAAATTCTTTGTGCTCATTCAACATTGCGCATACGCCCCGTGGGCATAGAACAGCAATTGAACTGATCTCAAAGGAGACTGCTTTGCTTTTCGTTTCCGTTTCAATGGAACTCGACTCGTGCCCAGTTAATCGCACGATTGCCACTTACCTGTGTGTAAATAGCAAGACGTAATTCAGGGCGCAATTATCTGACGAGCAAACGAGGCATAGGGAATGGCAAAGGTAATGGCCATGGGGAGGGCAAAGGAGATGCTAATGGGGCATGGGAATAGGCAGCTAAAAGGAATTCTCACACAAGTCGTAGGCACGTGGCGCTTTGATGTGCTTGTCAGGCATTCAGAGAGGGGTCGGTCAATCAGTCAATCAGTGCATCAGTCAGCGGGCTGTTGTTGTTGTTGTTGTTGATGATGTTTTCCGCTGATTCCACTTCCACGAAAACAAACAAACAGCAAAGCTAAAGAAAACGAAGCAAATGCAAAAGAAAACAGAATTTTCCTCTTCAAAAGTCGTTAGCAGCTTTGATGGAAATGCAATTAGTAGTAGAATGACCAATTAATAATTATATTGAATAGTTTGTTCTACCCTTAACTTGTTATTCAGTTAAGTGTTCTGTGGCTTCTGAGCTGCCCTTGCTGAGCTTAGTTGATTCAATTAGTTAGTTAGTTGACCAAGTTTGCATATTTAACAAGGCATGAGCGGAAAGAGTGGTTCACTTCCTGGGTTGCTTTGCAAACTGATTTCGTACTGCTCCCATTTAGTTATTTATAGTCACATTTCTCAATTCACATGTTTTTTATCAATTTCGTTTATTTGTTTTCTGTTTTCGCTTGGGTCATTCAAGTATTTTCCATATTTTGCGTAGCCCAGACCAGACCAGGCCCATGCTAGTGCCCCCACGCCGTTCATATTTGCTATTCCATTAATTTTATGAGTTCGTTTAAGCAGAAGCAATGAAAATATGATGTACATTGCCAATTTAAATTGATTGCTTTGGCAGGCGAGTAGTCGGGACTGGGTGAACCCTGTAGCCATGAAACATGCAGTCATATCGAAAGCCAGACTACCCCCAGGCAACCCTGACGCCTGCACTTATCTATGTGCTTATCTATGATGTATTGACGCTCAATTAACACTAAATCATGCCGTTAATTAATTGATATTTCTGCCCAGTTATCGTAATACCCTTTAGCAAATTTCAGGCGAGTGGAGTGTTTTGACAACACTGGCGTTGAATATCAATCGATCGATTCGCCAGTGTCACATTCAGTATACAGCCAATCAATAATCCCCTACGGGATGGGCTTGCAAGACATCAAGGTTTCAGGGTTTCACGGTGTCGGGATGTCGGGGCTTCCCTATATCGAGGACGCCATGTCGCATTCCTTGTCTAACTGGCAATCATTCATTTCGTCATTGAGTCGCTAATTGAATTGCGAAATCGAAACGGAAGCGAAACGAAATTGATCGCATGAGTCATGAGCATGAGGGAGCTAAGCAGAGAATGAGGGAGAGAGGACCCTGTTCATATGGAAATTCATCAAGGGAGCCTCATCAGCTGCGGCTTATTACAGCGAGTTATTTAGTCAGGCTTGTTGCTTGATTGATTAGTTCATTTGTGACCTAGGCAGATATTAATCTATAGTTACTGAGCATTTTTGCGACCCGCCTGGCCCTTCTGCCTGTCTATGGCCCTGACTATTCCCAATTTATTATTTTTATTATTATTATGTTGTTCTCTGTTGTTTGTAGTAATCATTTTAGCCGAGATGGCTACCGTTTTTTCTGCCGTTTTTTTGTTGCCTTTCTTTTCTTCTTTTGTTGTCGTTGTTTCTCTTTTGTCGTCATTAACGTCAGCCTGGCGTTGTTTAATTTGAACATTAATCATGGCGAACGTGGGGTAGGGGAATGGGGCCATTCCATGCTGGCGTAACTGGATACAGATGCAATGTGCAACCATGGGTGGGCCGACGACAACATGATGAAAAACTTGTCGCAAGTTTTGAGCAGGAGAAAAGAAGAAGAATCTGACGTAGTCATGGCGCCTGTTGCCTTATGGCTGCATAAAAATATCCATTTTGTATACTCATACGATATATGCAAAAGCTGCGTTTTCCATGGAAGCCGCAGAAACAAGTCTATCGATCGAAACTATCAAAATGTTTCGCAGTTCTTTAGGATTTCTTAAACACCTGTCTGCTGGCATCTGCTCGTGCTTCTTTCTTTCTCCTTCTCCCTGTTGCACATAAATATCTTCGATGTATATTCTTACGATAAAGGAACGAAAGAGTAACCCATGGAAGGCACAGAAGAATTATTCAATTAAATATCTCACAACATTTTGAAATTCTGTGGGGTTTTAGAAAAACCTGCTGTCATTTAGACTCTCTTACTGCATGCTCTGGGTTTAACCCTTTTACTGATTTTCCCAGTTGCACATTTATATCTTTGGTAAATACTTTTATGGTGGGGAAACCTATCCAAAGGGTAATCCTTAAAAGTAACAGAGGATGTGTTAATTGAGCTAATATCCTATTGACTTTGGCTTCATTTATTATTACCTTTCTCGCATCTGTGGTTTTCCATATGGCATCTGCTAATCTTTTTTCCGGCTATTGCTTAATGCTTTTTGTTGCTCCATCTTCCTTTTGTACCTAAATATCTTCAATGTTGATTCGTACAAGAAAGGATCCAACATAAAACGTTACCATTAAAAGTTCCAGAAATAGTGTCTATCTCAAATGAATTTGGGTACATTTTCTACATAGTTTACCCGATCTGTGGAGTTCTTGGAATACCTGCTGGCATCTGCTAGTCTTCTCTACTGCTTTTTCCTACTACACCCCTTTTTGGTTTGCCATTAATTGGCAGCCCTGCCTGGATCCTGAACGGGTGCTGAGTTCTCATTACTTCTTATTACTTTTGATTACTCGCACATCGTTTATCATCATGTGGCATGACTGGAAACCCATTGGGCTGGGCAGGCATCCTATGAGGGTTTTGGCTCGGCAAGTAGGCCAAGTCAGGCAGGAAATTTCTCATCCGTATGTCATCATTGCCTTACATACAACAAGATACTGCTTCCCTTTACCTAGGTTGGTTTTGCATTGGTTGCATTTCAATTTCAATTTGCAGCTGAAATGTAATTGCAATCGGCCGAGATGCCTATCTCATTTGCAGTAGGGTATCATTGCCGATGTGGTTCCCTCTCGCCCACTTGCTATAACCCTAACCTTGTGCTATTTGAAATCTCGCTTTTAGCCAGGTTCATAGGTCTCTTCGTAATTAATTGCAAAAGTTTTTGCTGTGGGAAAATTTTGCTGAAAGTTTTCTGCAGCTTCGGATATCTCATTAAGTGCTTAAAATGAGGAGCAGCCATTGAAGAAGTGATAAGGACCGCAGCATCCGCATACCGATTTGCCAATTAACATGAATAGCTACCTAGGCTAATAGTGCTAGGAGTTTTAAAAGGATTCTCTTTGTAAAATTATAACCTAACAGAGCCAGCCATGCCAATGCTTGTTAGTTCATGGCGCGAACGGGTATGCGTTCCACAGAATGGACAAATCAAAACACGTTGATAGAACGTTCTAAATGAATCAAAGGTTTGAAGAAACTAGTTCATTTTTGGAGATATTTTTAGGCATTCTTGGAAGAGTTTCTTGTCTGATAATGAATTTGCAAATATATTTTCAAAAATCTCTGTAGATTTTTTTACGGTTTTTCTTTGTCCAATTCTTTTCTTGTGAATTGAGGTGGCGCAAGGCGTCAACTTCCATCCAATTGCCCAGGTTTTTTTTACCATTGATGCCACCTTTTTTTCTAAAGCTAACGACAGTTTCGCTTTGACATGTTTTTTTGTTTTTTTTGTATTTTTTATCACTTCATTCGCAAGGAATTGTCAATGTCTGTGGCTTCTCTTGTCGCCAGGCCCAGGAGGCGTTGCCAAACAAGGGTCCTTGCCTGATGTGCAAGGAGATCTGTCTGATAAATTAAAAGCAAAGCAAAATGACGAAGGAAACCTGGAAAATAGAGTTGTGCAGTGACCACTCTGAAACTATTTACCTCATTTTAAAAAGGGGGAAATACTGTACAAAGTTCTGGGCAAGTTTGACGAATATTCACATTAGAATTCAATAGTCTGACCTAGGGTTGTCTCTTGACTTCAGCTTACCCACTACGGCATACCCCAGACTTTTGCTTCAACCATACAAATGGCTGCCCAGACAAATTGCCCTTATCTGATGGGAATTCCAATGCAGCGGACCATTTCCGAAATGGCATTTTTATTGTGTGCCACATCTCCCCCATTTGGGGGAATTCCTTTAGCTGTTGCTGTTGTGTGAAAAACTCACCAATATTATGCGACGCCGGTTGCCGCCTTGGCACAGGACTCATCTCTGCTCTGGGACTGGGACCGAGAGCAGGTCGTTGGTGTTGACACTGTCGAAACAATTCCGATGCGTGTTTCACAAGATCTGTGGGATTCACAGATGCTACGTTGTTTTTGAGGTTCTCAAAATATTTGGCAAATGTTTTTTTTTTTTGTTTTTGGAATATTGCGAATTTTTCTCTGTTATTTTTCACTGTCCGAATGCGATTTGTTTTTTCTGCTGTTGCTGCTGCTGTTTTGCGAAAATGAATTGTTTGTTTCGCACTGTGTTTCGTCTAATTTGCATTGCGCGCGCTGCCAGCGGCTAAAGTCGGCGTCGATTTCGTCGTTTTGTTTGATTTACGCACTGTTGCTTTCGCATTGGCTTCGTCTATCCTCGCGTTGCGCTGCGCTGCTCGTGCTGACTGCGACTCGGGTCGTTGCTGGCGGCGTCAACTGCACGTTTCAGCATTGTTTTGCATACTGCGCGCCGCAATTGCCGGCGAATGTTGTTGTGCTGCATGCGACGCTGCTACGAGCACGACTGACGCGACGTACCTTCGTGCCAGCTCGGCAATTGGCAGCGCGTGAGAGTGTGTGAGTGAGTCAGTCGGTTGCAGAGCTCTCGTGTGTTTGCATTGTGGCTCGCGTTGCATCGACATTGAGAGAAAAAAGGAGCAACTGCATTGGTGCTCTTCAGTGCTAGCTGCACTCGCACTTTTCTTTGCTGTGTGCTGCGTTCTTGCAGTGTAGCTCAACAGCTACAGCTGTGCTCTCTCTAGCTGGCAACTCTTATACTAAACTATACGCACTACTTATACGCATCGATTGCCGGCAAACAAACATTCACTTTCGCTTTCAGCTTCGCCTGCTCTGTTAACATTAACAGTTCTCTGTTGTCGCACTGTTAGCGGGGCCAATTGCATTTGCGATAGTTTTGTGGGCCATTTGTTGATTGCAACACATTGATTAGGTGCAAACTGATTAGATTTGCTCGGGAAAATGGATGATGTGATTGCAGCCTGTACAGGAACTAATTACAGAAAGTGTAAATTACATGTGTATGTACTTGAAATTGTATTTGTGTGTCTGAGCTCTCTGGGCAGATCAATAAGTAAGGGAAGGGACCGTGTATATTTAACTCTATTCGAAGGGTAACTTGTTAGTTCAAGAAGTTAGCCAAGTCCATACCACATACCTAATTAAACTGAAAACTCAATCCGAACGTCATTAGGATATATAACATTTATTTGTCAACTTCTTGCTGCAAGCTGCAATAATTTCCAAGTGCGACAAAGGGAGTTTTCAACTATTATTCTGCAGAAAAAGTTTGACTGGGGCAACAGCAGGAAACCAGAGCAGTAAAAGTGTAGAAATGCCAACAGAGAAAGAAACAGGGAGAGAGAGAGAGAGAGAGCGAGCAAGCAATAGAATGGCGAAATATGGCAACTGTCCTTTGAGCTGCGCCTCAGCAGCGCCTTTTGAGGAAAACTTTTAATCCTCTCCTGCTTGAACTTCCGTCACTTTTTGCCTGTTTCGGTATTTTGCTGTTTTCTCTTCTGTTTTGCTTTGCCACTTCTGAAATCCTTTAACGCGCTGACACTGAAAAGTGCTTAACATGCACTCGAGCTGCAGGACTCTGAGCTTTTTATTACGTTATCCCCAAACGCATCCCGAGAACAGCAGTGATTCTATCTAGTCTGGCCTAGTTTTTTGGGAAAAATTAGAAACTTTAATTGAAAAACCGCCGCAACCGCTTTGGCAACTTTTCCCGAATTTTTGCTAAAGCAAATTGAATTGTAAATGTTTTCGTTACCCCCAGTGCAAACGTCCTTTATTGAGTTTGGTCTTCGTTTTTTGTCAACTCATGCATTACTCAACACTGGCAGCTGCTGCACACAAAAGTTCTCAATGCAGTTTTGTGTGGCAAAACATTTCATAATGGTTTTTGGAACTTATTTAGCTAAACTAGGAGAGGGATTTGCAGTCGAATACATTCGATAGAAATCCTAGATATTCCCATTACCCAACACTGAAAACTTTTTCCAATTTAGGTTAGTTTGAAATATGTACATAAAGTGGGGTTCGATCTCTTCTTTCTAATTGCTAATGCCTTTAAAAGTTAGATACCCAGTTAAGCTCATTAGAAAATTGCAGGGTATCGGGGAAACATGCGTATTTTGCAGCTTGCCCACAGCACAAAGTTTATTTAGATTATTCGAAATAGAACAATAACCCCAGACTACAATGAAGTGGAAGAAGAATAGCAGGGGCACATTGAATGTGCAATATTTCTTCGGCTTTAAGTTCATGCGAATTTCACCAAAAAGTTTTGGCTGCTTTTTAACGCGTTGTGCGTTGTGAGGGGATCTTTAAGAAGGCAGACACCATATGAGGCTTGTCTCGAGTTTCGCCTTGTTGTGGCTTGTTTTATCACAAAGTTTTCACCAAGTTCTCGCCCCCCATCAACGAAACAAAACGAAATTCGTTATAAACATTTTCATTCGATCAGATAAGTTTTGGAAATGCGTTGAGAATGTATGAAATATCTAAACCAACAGATTTGCATAGTTGAATTTAATTAATTTGGCATGTTAATGAGTTGCTTTTCATAGGCAAATACAATAAATTCCAGCATAGCAATTAATTAAAGTTTTCCTTAGTTTCACTGTTTCTCTGTACCACCTTGAAGTACTCTAACTAATTAGTCAAAGCTTTGGCTATCGTATATATGAAAACATAGAAATAGATTTAATGCATAAAGCTGGCTTGACCACATTGGATAACAGGAGATTCTGCTAGAGATTATCATTATTTTTGCAGGGGGCAATTTTAGTGTCAGATTTAATCAATTTTATAGCAACCTGAACTGAAAAACAAGTGAAAAACATTGACTGACTTTTATATACCCTGCAATAAACGCATAGAGCAGCAGCTTTTTTTGTCCAGTCTCTCTTATGTGCGAAATAGTGTGTAGAAAATAAGACACCTGAAGTATCTGAAAAATTGTATTATATAATTATAAATATTTTTTAAATATTGGGATTGAAATATTCAGTATATTTACTTAAAATATTCAATATTTGATTTTACTCCTATTATGCTCGCTTATTTTATATTGTAACCTTTTTTAAGTTATTATTTCTTGTCTAACTCCTAACTCCTCCTTTCTAAAATTTTGTAGTTAATAATTGCAAACATCTTGTGAGATTATCCGCAAACCCTTTATACCCCTTGCTACCTGTGGCAGAGCACAGGGTATTTGCCTAAATATAATTATGTAGTGCACGCACATAAATTCGCGCCAAAGAATAACGCACATAAATGTTTACTAAGTATAATATATGATTGAAATTAATTACGTGCTGCACGATAATTAATAGTTGGTTGCATACAGCATTTTGGGGGCAGATGTGAAAAATGCATGTTGCAGCAGGTTTAGACTTGTTTATGCCTGTGTATTTTAGCACATTTCGCTGGCAGTTAATAATTGAGTCGTGCTTATATTGTAAATTATAATAATAATTCGCTGAATAATTAATTAGGCATTGCGCGTAATTGAATGCCGCGAGCGGGGGCAGCGAAATGCGAGTGAATAGAGTGAGTGTATTTTGTTTTGCAAATTCGATATACACTTAAAATCAGAGAGAGTGCTAAAAATATTTATTAAAGTGCCGCCTCATCCCCGTTGGACCCGCACGACAGTTGTCAATCAAATGCGCAGCCGAAATTGCAAGCAGATGAGTGCGTGGTGAGTATGAATACAAGTGTGAGTGTGAGTGTGAGTGCAAGTGCGAGTCCGAGATGGATGTGTGTATTCTGGCTGTGCCGCTGGCTGTCAAAAGTGATTGACATGCACAAGTGAATGCGGCTTCGCTTGCCAAAATGAATGTTGACCGAAATGCGACGAAATTAGGTGCAGGCGGTGCGGTGGACCCGGGGTGGGGTGGGCCGTGTGCAAGGGGTGTAGCAGGTCCGCCCACCCGGCTAGCGATTTGCATAGCACTTCGGGGCGGTTCAATGCACTGTGAGTGGGATAGAGCTGGGAGTATAACGATAATTGATAAAATATTTAAATACTGTATGATATCGATATAAATACTATCGATAGTTTGCCTTATTTTCAAATATTTAATATTACTACAAAAACTAAAATTAATAAATTATTTTATATTTTTCCCTGCCTTCCAATGCGCTAAGAAAGACGTTAAAATATTACTAAGCACTCTGACTAACTATCGTCAGTATTCGATATATCGCTATTATCGTGTGTGCTCGAACCAGCTCTAGCTCTAGTACATGTGTGTGTGTGCTTGATATGGTCCAGTCTGGTTTTATTGGCCTGCGGATAGATGAACTGTCCAGTGAGCTCAATCCCCCAACCCCTTCGCCCATTGTGAGTCTATTTGCACTGACGTCTGCTCGGTTTTTGCTCTGTTCCATGCCAATATCATCTCCATGAGTCACGCCACATAAATCACCCGAAAATTCACTTGTCAATATTTGTTTTATTTCGTAGTATATGTTTTTCTCAAGCAAACACACTCGGATTTGTCAGGGAGTTTTGTGGTTGTAGTTGAAAAGCATTACGCAAATGTACCTGAAGACACACGTAGAGCAGAATCGACAGACGTGTCGCTTAGTTACGTTTCAGAGTACTTCGAGCGAGACGTGCTCTAATTGTTCGCCTGGCAATTTGGAACTGGAACCACATTGGTAATGCCAGAGAGAAGTTACTCTCTAAGGTTTCTCCTTCAACTTTCACTTGCGGGAACTTCTGCAGCTCGTACAATAAATTGTTTCAAAAAAAAAAACTGCACCCTACACGGCACTGCAAAAACTCATTTGCTTTGTGCAAGAAGTGAAGCAGAGGCGTAGCAAGGGGGAGGCTGACTCACTTGAAGTTACTTCAGATATGAGTGAGTGGAAACAAAGTTTTTCATAATTCCGTGTCACATCAAAGTTTCAGGCAGGCTCTTATCAAGGCGCACCTGGGTAAAAGTCAAGCGTTGCGTGGCGCCTCAACTTCCCCGACAAGAAAAATTAAATATTTACATATATAATACGTATGCTACATAAAGTTCGGGTCAAATATTTTGCTTGATTTTCAGTTTTGTATTAAATTTAAAATGAATTTCGAAAACCAAAGCGAATTTAACTTGCGTTTAGCTTTGTGTGTGCGCGGGTGAATCGACAAGCTTTTTCCAGCGAACTTTTTGCGACACATACTTCTGGGCGGGGGCATAAAATCCGTGGCATTTGCCGTGGACTCCATTGAACCTTGAACTCTGCTCGGCACTTTCTGTAATGTACGTTCAGATATTTTATGGCCTGGCAGCAGATTGTTAATTGCGCATAATGCGAATGCTTAGCCAAGCGTAACTCAAGCCTCTTCACCTGCCCCTCAGCCGCTGCCACTCCTCCCGTCATCCTCCTTGTCCCATGGTGGCGGACGGACACATGTCAAATATTTCGGATAACGACTTTTTGTGGCCCAGCTTCGCCTTGTCCGCTTCGAGGCATTATAATTGAGCGCTTTGTGCTTGCGGGTGTGTGTGTATGTGTCGAGTTCATTTGCTCCTTTCCCGTCCTCTCCCTCGTTGCTCTGCAGCTTTGGGTCTCTGCGTCTCTGCGTCTCTGGCTGCGGTTTTTCCGTGCAATTAGAATGACACTTTTTATTTAAATATTCTGCGTGTTTTTTTCTCCTGCACGTTTTGCCGTCCTTTTGGACATGTTTTTTAATGAGCATTAGCGGTCTGCGTCGGCATTTGCGGCTCTGTTGGTTTTGCATGACAGGCAGGAGTAGTAGGAGCAGCAGAAGGTGGAGAAGGAGGAACCGGGAACTGGACCAGGTGACGTGGCAAGGCAAACATTTATGGTCTCCAGTATGCTAATCCAATCAAGAAATGTTGCACGTTTTTCAGCTCATTGAAATGCGATTGGGAGAATCAAGCAAAAAGCGCAGACATTTTGCATCTATTTATAATTATGTTTAGGCAAATATTATAAGAACTGGAAATTTTTCTAGATTTCATTGACGTAGCTCAGTTTCCACTCAATTATGCATTAAATTAGACTGCCCAATTGGGAACTTGTGAGGCAAAAGGGTCTGGCAAACAATTATGAAAGATGCTTTTAGAATATCTGTACCTTGGAGAAGTTATAAAAACTATTGCGCTGACCTTATATATTATTTCTATGGGGACTCTGGAAGTGCTACTTAAGATATTATCTTACCTTCATATGCATATGATATAAAGTTAACCAAATATTAAATTTGGCGTCTCTAGCTATCTTAATAGCTGCGTTCTCTGCGTTCATACTGACTAAATCGACTTGACCAAGCATATTTGTGTGTATATACTGTGTACTTGTTGGGGTTGGCGCATGAATGACGTGGATTGCACATGCTGGTCTTGGTCACGGGCAATAAAAAAAAGGCTGTGGCAAAGGGGAAGAAAGGAGAGGGCAGAGAGGAGGGCGACCAGGCAGGTGGTATCAAGGTAATACTCTATGAAACAACTCTCGCTGACGCTGAGGAATTACGCGCAACAAACATGCCACAGCTTAGAGAAGGCGGAAACAGTAGGAAGGGGGGTTGGGGGTAAGTTGCGTGCTTGCAGTGTGTGTGCACAGACATTGACAAATGATGGCCACAATGGCAACAGCGCAGCGTGCCTAGTGCGAGGACACAGCGCGGACAATGCGCAATGCAACGAGGCGCTGCTGGCGATTTGGTCAGTATGTGCCTCATATTTGCGGGTTCACTAGGTCGCGCACACACACCCAGGCACAGACACAGGCGCAGACACATTGAGCTCTAACTGGCGTCCCAAAGTGCAACGGCCAAGTGACCAATGGCCAAGAATAACAAAAGCTGCAAGTTTCGCTTTGTTGCAACTCGGTGAAGGCGAAAAATTTGCAGCTGCATTTTATGGCTGCGAGAAAAAGTGCCCAGACTTGGTATACAGGGTGCTCCAAGGAATGCGGCGGAATTAAGTCAAGAACTGACGACCTTGAAGTGCGCGCCGAGGGTTAAGACACTTGAGGCAGAGCAAGCACCCTGTATGCTTACATGTTTGTCCAGCCGGAACTGGTCTTTGTTGCGGCAGTTGAGAAACTCAAAAGAAAAAAAAAAGAAAATTATTGACAAAGTAAGCGAAGACGTGACATAGCAAATTCAATTTTCCAATAGAAATCTGCGCAGCTGTAGGCGAAAATCACCTAAGTTTGCGGGTAAAAGTTGCTGCTTTGAGCAGCAACTAATGCGATGCCATTTACAGGGATTGCGCGTTGCAGTTTTCCAGATCGCCAATTGATCGCCTAACTAGTTTAGTGCAATTCGGTCCGACTGCAGCAATTTCAGGTGCAGTCGTGTACGATTAAGCCATATATGAAGTGAAGAAATCTCAGCGACTTTGTTATGCAAATGGAGGCACAGGAGCCTCCTCCTCTTCGCATACAAACCACTCCACTTGCACGTTGCGTATAATAACTCATATGAAATGGCATGCAAAATATGAATATCAAGCAAAGCGTTTCACTTTTTCTACACTTCGGTCATTGAAAATGTTTCAAAATGGGGTATATACAGTTGATGGAAATGATTGCAACAGGCAGGGGGATCGAACAGAATCAAGAGAAAGTATACAGTCAGCGTGAAGAGCCTAGTCGATTTATTAAACTAATTTGGTTAGTTTGTTTGTATGAACGCGTTGATCTCAGGAATTATCAAAGCCAGAGACACTAAATTTGGCAAGGATGATTCTATATATAGAAGGAATATTATAAGTATTGGATGCCATGCTTACTACCCGTTTGAAGCGACAGCTTGACATTGAGCTTGTTGACAAAAGTTGAGCAAAGTATTATAGACATAACTTTCTACTTTAGCATATGGGTATGCCAATATGCACAAACATCTTGCACGTATAAGGATTTCAAAAGTAAAGGGTATTTTGCAGGCGAATGCTTTAGACTGTAGCTTTCTTTACTTGTTCTCTGTTGCCGTTGCTGACGAGCGTGTCAGCGAAAAAAGTAAATTAATGAACAGTTGGGGTATGGCCGACTTGCTGAAGTCCTTTAACACATTCTTAAGTGGTCTAGCCCAAATTATTGATTTCCAGTTCAGGTCGCTACGAACCTTGACTTACAAATGCCGAGCAATCACAAAAATCTCAATATGTCTATTCAAATCATTCATCGATTCGCGTGCAAGATGAGTCGATGAAAACATGCGTTCAACTTCAGTTCATCAGATTTGACTATGTGTATTGTGCGCGCAGGGTATATGAACTGGGAATGACAAATTTGCAATTCAGTTGGCGCTTTACTTGTGTATAAAAACCATTCGCAATTCGCATTCGCAATCGCAATCGCATTCGTATTCACAATTTTATTCTCTTGCTTATTCGCCGTGCGGCAATTTGGAATGCGCGTTTTGCATATGGTTTCGACAAACTGAACGAGATACGACCATATATACTGTGTATTTTATCACTGTATTTGGCAGTGTGTGACTGTGTGTGTGTGTGTGTGTGGGTGTTTGCGCACACACGTAGTTATGTCTGGATTACTTTTGTGCGCTACCCACGCGGGGATGCGGTGATGACTGTTGCATACTTTGCGGGGCAAATGTGAAAAAAATTGAAAAAAATCCCAAATAAGTCCTGCCCTCAGGACATTACACTGTTACCCTCGCGTATGCGTGTGCGGGTGTGTGTGTTATTGTTTATGTTTAGTTTTAATAAGCGCTGCAGGCGTTGGGTTTCGTGGAAGAAGGTGTTGTAAAAACAGAGATAAGTCGCGAGACGTGGTCAAAGATATGACATATTTCAACATGTTTAGCTAATTAAATTGGCAATAGTTGAGCAGAATAACTTAACATAGAATCATTTATTTGACTTATTTTCTATTACTGAAGCGACTACCACTCTATGCAAATCCTTTTGTGCCTCTTCCTCTGCTTCGACTTAACAAATCGTTTCCGTTGTGCGCACAGGAAATGAGCACTCATATTGCCTGCCCCATACGCAGTTCAGAGCAAGTGCAACCTGGCTATGTCGGCATAGAGCTTTGTCTGCTGCTGCCACTTTGATTGCCTCACTCACTCTACACACAAACAAACATCCAGCCACACACGCACACACACACTCGCACTTGCAACTCTTTGCAGTTCAAGTTGTTGATATTGTTGCCGTTCTCCGGTTTTGTCGGATGTTGGCAATTTCGCAGCGACTTCCGCGGCAAAAAGCAGTAGCAGCAGCAGCAGCAGAACAGCAGCAGCGGCGACAGCAGAAGAGTTAAGACTCACTTTTAATTCTGTACATATGCGTCCATAGCAAACAATGAAGGCAAGTCTCTGCTGTAGAAGATGGAGATGGAAGACATACGCACACACACATGCACACATGCACAATACCCTCGCAGAGAACGCGAGTTTATCAGGCGCAGTTTTTGTACTCATTTCCGGTGCATAATAAATCGCGGCTGTGAAGGCAGCCAAAAGAGCCAAAGGATATATACATAACATACATACATATAAAAGATAAATGAATTTTATTCGACAGTGGGACTGCCTTCCCGCTTGTTCATTATCGAACTATCCACCTACGCTTTGCAGTTGTATCTATGAATTTATTTATGTGTTTGCAAAAGAGACGCTTTCAGCGGTAAATCTGGGTCTATACAGTAGTTTATGTATTCCTGATTAGAGAATCAGATCTATTTCCCTTTTGTGATATATATTTTAATTCAGAAAAGAATATACATTATTTTGATCCTACAAAATAAATATATTCTTGATAAAAAATGTGGATTATTTCGACTTTACGAAGCTTATATATTCTTGATCACCAAAGGGGATTTTTCTGATACTACAATTACAGTACAGTACATGTTTTCTTGATCACGAGAGTTACCCCGCCTAATAAAGGGTTCTTGGGCAGCAGAGAATATTATCTGACTCTATAAATTATATTTATTCTTGATCAATAAAGGGGATTATACTGACTCTGTATAGTATACGTGTTCTTGTTTAAGAAACTAGATTATTTTGACCCTATATAGTATAAATATTCTAGAACAGGAAAACCGATTTATTCAGCCTTAATATGTCAGAAGGAATATATAGAGTGTAGGGTAACACGGTATATACATGCTTGAACAGGCTAGTCGATTTAGTTATATCCTGATTTTTCTCTAGAATTTGCCACCTTATTCTCTCGGGTAATAACTGCCCCGTATTGTGTTTTCCCATCTGGCCAAGAAGCCAGTCACTTTACCCAGCCGATGACTCCTCTTTCCCCTTCTCCTCTTCCTTCTTCTGGGCCCGCAGCAGCTTGTCCTCTATCGTGTTTTCTGTTTGTACACACATTCGTGTGCGTATGTTTGTGTGTGTTTGTGTCTGTATTTCAACTGTCGAATTGATTGGCTACAGGCACGTAGCCCCTTTCACCACCTTCTGCAAACCCCCCCGCCCTCCCCACACCTTCTACTGCCCCACCGCAACGAAACATGTTCTAGGCAAATAAATGGCGTCCGTTGTTCTGTTGCGCGTGGGGCGCGGAAATGAAAACGAAATTAAACAGAAATTTTACGGAACGTGATGTTGAACCGCCCGCCGTGTCCGTTGACAGCGGAGAGCAGAGCGGAGCGACAGCCAGGGTTGCCACCTAGTTGGAAGCGCAATTAAACCAAAAGGAAATGCACATTGCCCAAGGGCAGCCGCGCAATGAGTGTAATTGCATCTGTATCTGTAGCTGCATCTCTAGCTGCGTGTGTGTGTGTGTGTCTGCAGCTGTAGCTGTTGCTGCGCCTGTAGCTTTGTTTGCAACTGTATTGGCAGCTGCTGTGTGCACTTAATATTTACCGTTAAACAGCACAGAGAGCGCGCCAGAGGCCAAACCAGAGCAGGAAGGGAGATAGGGAAAGAGAGAGAGAGAGAGAGCGGGGAGGGAGAGGGAAGTCGGCTCTGTGGCTAGCCCGACCTTGGGCAAGTAGACAGTAGGCGTGCGAAGCGAAAATAAAAAGTAAACATGCAGCGAGTAAATACGGGCGCTGCAATTGGAAGTTGCAGCACGTGGCATGCCACACACACACACACACCTGGCAATGGCATTGTATGCTATTTATGGGGCCAAACTAGGCTAAACTTATTTTGATTTAAAAGCTGTGCAAGAGGGCAAAGTGAAAGAGCATTTTGGACTGGATGCAGCATCCATTGGGCAACTCCAAGCCTCAAGGCTTCGATAATATCTATGAACTGGCATTATAAATCATTAAAAGAAACTGCTAGATAAAAAAGTGAATGTCAACGGCATCTGATCATGCATAAATGCAGCTCATATTATTAATAGTTTATGTGATGTTGACCAACGCTTTGCGGTTAACCTGTGGCACAGAAAAAATAGTTACGAGTTATTATAAAATTGTGCCTAGGCTTTTTTTTTCAGAGCTCGGACAATTTAATGGCTGAATTCATTTAATTGGTTTTACTTTCGTGTGCGTGTGCGTGTGTGTGTGGCAAATCGATATGAAATTATTGCAGGCCGTTTATGGTTTTGCAGTGACCACAAAAATGCTGGCAACAGGACGAAACTTGTAGAGAGAGAAATACTTTTATAATGCCAATTAAGCTGAATTTTTGCACAAATGTTGTTGACAAAGTTTTGTATGCAGTTCGTGCTCTCTCTCTTTCTACTTTGTCTTTATTTATGCAATTTGATTGCATTGGAACGCAGTGCAATTTATTTGCGACAATTGTTATGCAAAACTGAGTAGAAGCCGTAGCCGTAGCGATACACAATATTGCCACGCGCGGGGGCGTATACTTAATTTAAGTCATCTCAGTGGGGAATTTTTGAGTTTGGCAGCAAATCAAAGAGTTGAATTGCTTTGATAAACACCTCTGCAGGCTGCCGTCTCTCGTCTCTCGTCTGCTGACTTCCGTCGTTTGCCTTCCGCCTGCTGCTTCCTGTCAAGGACAATGCTTCGCAGTATAAAAACTGCAAGGCGTAGCCCAACTGGATACCAAAATACATATACACACACGCACACATGTGTGCTGTGCACATAAGCAGCTTTTCTTTTGTTATGCGAAAAACGTGTGCACATCCCTTGGATGCCTCGGTGTGGGCTGCCATGACAGCGACACCGCAGCAGCCGAGGAGGATGTGGCATCTAAAGTTGTTCAAAGAACTCCCCTGCAGAGTTATTTTTAAAATCAAATTTCTTCAACTTCAGTTTTGTAGCAGTAGAAGGGGGGAGGGGGGGCGTTGTGCAACCTTCCAAGCAATTTGGTTTATTAATTTCTCCGCTCTCTCTCTCCCTCTGCTCGTAACTGGCAACTTCCTTGCAATTTATGACTCTCTTTTCCTTTTCGCCAGCTTCAGCTTTTACGACCTGTCGATCATTGACTGCGCCCAGGTCGTAAAAAGAATCCAATCAAATGGCAATGCCACACGTTCCACTCGTGTTGAGTGACACGCAATTGCGGCATTTGCCTTCCCTTCTAATTATGCTGCTTTGCTTCCTTTTTATTCTTCGCCTGGAGCAGGGACTTACAATGATGGACATTAGGCTTAAGCTAAAATGCCCTACGAAGTGGCGATGGCAGCAAGAAAACAGCAAACGTTTTACACTTGAGTTAATGTCTTTTCCTTTTTATGAAGAAAGCATAAATAATGAAATAAATAGCAGGAAATTTTTAATGATATTTTCAGTTGAATTCTGTTCTCTCTGTTTCTGTATTGATATTCCTGAAGTTACATACTTAGAGCATCTTAAAGCTGCAGCCTTGACTGCAAATTGAATTTGCTGCGTTAGCCAACACTATTTCGGGCAAAACCTTACGTTCAGCTAAATTCAATATAATTTTAATTAGATGTCATTTCATTGGCAATCCAATTTGCAGTCATTGGAGCAGGCAACACACACTCAAAACCCCCGACTCACCCGACGAGCCCAAAATTAAGTGGGTTAGCGGGAAGGAAGAAGGGAGTACCCTGAATGGAGCCTAATAATTTGCTTGAGGCAAATTGAGTTATGGCAATGGAAAGCATACAGAGGTGGAAAGGAAGGAGAAGTGTTCCTTTAAGTGGCTTACCTTGGACTAGACGAACTCGAGCTTGATTCTTAATCCCTGTTCACACATGATGAACAAATGCGATGCCGATTATTTTGATTAATTGGCAAAGTACCATATACAGTCGAATGACCAACAAAGGAGGTGCCTAACACTCGACTTACGGCTTAATTGTTTCGGATTTTCAGTTCGATTAACACCGAACGAGGTAATTGTTCAGTCGTAGCTTGCAATTATCCTTAAATGGGCGACACATTAGGTTTAATGGGCATGGAAAGTGGAGCAGACCAGCTCTTTAAAGACCTTGCACGCTTCTCTTCCAGTGTCGAGTCGGTGTCCAAGCTAAACTTTGAGTGGGAATTAAGTCATGATGAGTGAAGAAGTTGAAGATCTTGGGCCAGCTCAGGGACGCAGTCTGGTCACCTCTTGTGCCGTTGGTTCCTGTTGCCATGTGCACGGCCAGCGTCGCTGTCTGCCTTTCTTGCAGAGCTGTCCTAGCAACACGACCCTGTTATCATAATCGAGTTATTGTTGCCCGTGCTGAATTCCGAATCCATTCGAGTGTAAACATTTTAATATGCGCAATAAAAGCTGCCTTTTGCCTTGCTTTTCTTCTCCCTCCGAAGAGGAGGAGAGGGAGGAAGGCGTGACAGGATTCATCTGCTGATTCAATTGCGTTCAATATGAATTTCATTTCCGCTCAAATAATTTTCGTGCATTTTTTTTACAGCGAACTAAAGTGCCTGCCTCCAACAATTAACCCAAATTCCAGGATATTTCCCGCCCCCTATGGGCAGGCACGTGCTAGAGGGGAAGAACTTTTGCTGAAATAGTTGAATAGGTCGTGAAAATGCGAGCACTTTGGCGTAATGCAGTGGAAAATTTCAATTGCCAACGTTAGAATGCAAAATTGCTTGGGCATTTGGATCATCAACCGGGAAATCTTACTTGAGTTCAATAAAATGTCGAGCTTATGCATTGAGCACACACATTGGCCATGTGACCCGTGTGACCTGTCTGGGGCCTAAGACCCTGGGGCAAATGCCGCTCAAGTTTCTTGTGGTTAATTACCAAAAAATACAGACAAGTCAAACGTTGCCACCTGACACCTGCTCATTCAACTTCTTGCAACTCACCTGCCCCAAAAAAACTTTGCAACACTTTGCTGCCAGTTCAATGAACCCGGCTCAAGTCGTCACAAGTGAACCAGTCTGAGTAGCGTGAGCGAACTTGAAGCTCAATTAATGATTCTGAAGGCACGTGTTCGACCGCTCGTCGAATCAATCAGTGTGGCGACAGGCAAACAGGTAAACGGATAAACGACGACTCTCGGGGTCTATCTCTGAAACACAGAATAATCAATCAAAGGCGTTGCGTGTCCTTTCGCTCGGCTTACACATGCCGCAGAATTCAATCATGTGCAATTTTGATGTTCATGATTTCACATGAAGATGAAACCCCCGAAAAGATCAAATTGAATTTCAAATTTTGTGTGGGCCAAAGTGACAAAAGCGATGCGCAATATAAACAGAATAAATAGCTGAAATTTCTATGGATTTGCATACAAAAAGCCACCACAGGAAAGCCAACCAAATGAATTGTGACCAAATTTTAATATCAGACAACAATGTCAAGAAAATACAGCGACGAAAACAAACCACAACAAGAATGGCAAGTTTCCGCTTCGAGTCGCAAACAAGTCGATACAAACTTGCCCATGAAAGGCAAACGGAGACAAAACAAGAAAGAAAGGAGTTGTAAGAAGGGTCGAAGTTTGAATACCCTACCGAAGAAGATATTTAGCGATTGTGCTAATATATAATGTTATTAGCTTGTTGACTTATCTTTAGCATCTAAAGCATTAATTGTCCGACACCTATGAGATTCTACTACGAGGGGCACATTATCACATAATACATTTCTGATTTACGCTTATCAAGAATAAATATACTATATATAGTAAAAGATGTTTCCTCATTTCTAGGGAGTAAAAAAGATTCATTCGAAATGTGGATATCGTTTTGACTTACTTATTCACGCTGATCAAGAACATATACACCATATAGAGCAGGAGTTCTATTCTTATTGCAAGTGTATCTATGTAACCTATGATAGAAGCTCTTTAAGTGCTTAAGCGAATAAATTAGACCTTCTGATTCTAGACTTTTTCAGAATTCAGGGCACTACGTGATACCTTTAACATGGCATCAGAACGCATTTATTTAATTTTCAGTAGCTCAATAAAATGGCAATTAGCGCTTGCGTTAAGATTAAAGACAATTTTTGAAATGGATTAATTAGAGTTTTGCTAATTGAATTCACTGGCAGCGGAGCGCAAAAATCATAAAGCGCACAAGAAGAAACTTGCGGAATTTGCAAATTAAATTAAGTGCAAGAACAATATGCTTAATTATACCAGTCGAGGCTTTAAAGTGTGTATTAACCATATACTACATTATTAGACAAGAAGAATCAACAGAGAAGGAAAAGATAAAGTGAATGAATCTCGACCACCAAAAAGGACCATCAACTGGACGAAGCGTTGAAGTAAAATGGAGAAAACGAAGAAAAATCCACTTTATGAATGAATTTTTTATGCCAGCTCGTTTTGAAGGTCTCCTTTGGTTCCTTTGTGTCCTGCCCTATCCTGCTGCTAACGCGGCATTTGAATTAGGTTCTAATTCAAGGCAGACACCCTAAGGAGTAGTTAGTGTTAGATAAACGGCGCTTTAAAGACGCGCCCGAGTCTGTTGTGTCCTGCCTCGAGTGCTGCCACGCCTTCGGGTTGTGGCCGCCGACTGTCGGCAACCTTGAACGGGCCATAAATCAAAGCGAACTGTGATTGTGGCTAAGCCTGAATGGGAATCGCCTTTGAAATTAAGTGCCAGCCTTAGATACAAACGGGGAGTGGCCCAGCCAGGCAGCCCGAAAGGGATCTCCTGCTTTAATCCTTCGATAGGTGGGTTTAGAGTGCTTTAACTTTAAATTAGTCGCTTGGCCAGTCGACTGTTTGTGGCATGTTCCTCTTGCAGCATTTAAACGTAATCTGTATTATCTTCTCTCTCTTGACCGGACTCCCTCCTTGGCCCGAGTTGATGAAGTTTCAAAGTAAAGCAATAAAATAAACTAACAGCATTTGCGTGACACTCATACAAAGCCAGGTAAAGTTTCTTTGGATTTGTGAGAGAGTCCAAGTAGACTTGGACCGTTTAGGGACTTGTTGATAATTGCCAAGTGGATTATAAACAAATGGGTTGGACTGAGTGAGTGCTTGGCAAACATTTAATAGCATATTAGCGGGCACTTGAAGTAGTACATAGTTTCAACTGGTTGAAGTCGACTGAAAATAACCCTGACAATTACAAACGTATTCGGGATCAAGAGAGCTCTTGAATCACTTATTTTGGATTTGTACAGGCTGTTCAGCGGACTGTTGAAGAGAAAACACAACAAACAAAATTAATTAAACTCGAAATTAAATTAGAAACAGATGCTTTTAACGACATCCAATAACAGTTCTTGGCCAATGCATTTCCTCCTTCTGTTTTGGGCCCGATTTTATTTGTACATTAACATGGATCTTATACCTTTTGAAAACGATAGAAAATAGGTATATTTAACTTGTAAAAAGTATCAGAAATTTACTTGGTTTCAATTAGTAGTCTGTATGAATTGGTTTCAAACTGTGTGAGAGTTTCCACTTACCAAACCTTTCTGTCATTCCTGTAATGGATTCTTAAAAGTACAGGGTATATATCAGTTGAGTTTTGAATAATGTTTCCTTCACTATTTGCTTTTAAGAATTGTTCTTTTCTTTTGGTAATGGATAAAAGGCTGACCAAGGGTTACCTTTTTAGCTGGAGAGCGGTTCAAAGCAAGAGTCAATACTCCCTCTACCAGGACGGCTACTGCCTGCCAGCTACTGGTTAAATTATGCCATTTGCGAGACCTACAAAGTGCTCGCACCCAATGCAAAGTTATTAGATAAATGGACGGCAATACCCAACCAAATTGAACCGTTAGGAGGCAAACCATTTTAACCATTTAAACGTGGTCCACTTCGTTCGGCTTTGCAATTAAAACGACCCGCACAAATTGAAAAACAATGTACTCTGTGGCTCTGTGCCTCAGCCGTATTTGTGGCATGCCACAAGCGTTTCATTTGCAATGCAGGGACTGGGCGTGATAGAGAGGCAGGGAAGCAGTGAAAGGCAAATTGGTAACAGTTCCGTGGAATTAAGAGCAAACGTTGAAAATTGAAGAGTTTTAGCCTCTGTTCCAATTCGAATTGGCGGAGTGGAGTCAGATGAACAAAGTGCATTGAACTAGTTCCGCTTCGTTTCGGCTGTAGGACATAAATCAAGTGCCATGCAGTAAATGGCTTAAGGGTTCTGCTCTTTTTTGCTTTGCCAGTTTTTCTTCTCCATGTGGATTAGATTTATGCGCCACAGAGCGAAACTATGAAAGAAAACATATTGAGATTCTCAGACAGACCAATTGACAATGACATCGATGGGGCCAGGGCGTCTACACAATGGGCAGCATAGGCAAAGCAATGAAGTCACGGACTTTGCCCACTGTACGCTGATATATGGAGATTACAGATGCGAAAAATTTTAATTGCGCATACGCCATGGGGGCCGCAGGGCATGTCCACGTTAGAGCCATGAAAATTATTCAGGGATTTTTTTCGCCATGTCTGGAAGCGAAAGCATTAAGCAAATGTGTCAAAGGCTGCCATGACGATAAAAACGTTTTGGCAGCAATTTATTTATGTCGATTTCGATTTGCCTGATTCCGTTTTATTTTGTTTTATTTGGACAAACGCCTCGCCAGGCTTAGCCACGTCCCACGCGTAAGGTTTTTCGATATGCGATTTGGACACGCACCATTTGCCGGCTGGCGGCACTAGCGTGGGTGAGACCGAGGGAAAAAGAGTGAGAGAGAGTAAGGAGAAAGGGAGAAAGGTTGTGCTGAGTCTTAGCCTTATTAAGCTTAAGTTGTAAATGATTTTTCGTGGTGGAATAAAGCACATAAAATCCACTCAAAATGCTATCAAATTCTCAGGTAAAGTAAACTTATTTTCCACTTTATTTTTATAGTTTTTCGTATCCAAACAGCTGTCTGTTTTGGCGGTCTTTCCAGCCTGGAAGGTTCATGTTAACCAATTCGGATTGCGAGAGCAACAGAAAGCTGTTAACGCACTTAACCTAACTCTGTTAATAACAGTCCATGTGCTGCGAAGCTGTTAATCGTCTTCGGGCGCTGATTGACGTGTAATTTATCTGAAACTTCGCGTTCTTATTAAGTTTGCTGTTTCTTTTACTTATCCCGCTGACAGGGCAATGCTCCGAAGACAGAACACGCCTATTCGGAGTCGGGCAGGGCCATGAAATACCTTAGATCTCGGCTTTGCCTAGCCTGCTCCTCCTTCTCGCACTCAAAGGACTAGGCAAGCGTGTAAGTAGTCTAAGAAAATCTTATCAGATTTTATTTAAATTGGTTTTCCCCTCCCATCCCCCTCGCTGGGCGCATGTTTTGCATATGCTTAGCTGAGATTTTGACTGTTTCAGAACTCTTATAGGGAGAGAGAGGGAGAAAGGAAGACAACGCGACAGTTGACATGTTTGACAGGCTGTCGTCGTCGCATCTTATTGAAAAGGGTTCAAAAGGGACTTAGCTGATTAGTCTCTGGTCTATCGAGGCTTGCGCCTTGCGACAATCAAATTGACAGCTTGCACATGTGATTACAAGCTACTCACAAGTCTCTCATCCTGAGAGCAGCAGAGCTAATTAAGACAAGGTCTCCCTGGTCTCTAGTCTCCAACTCAGCTGTTTCTTTATGAAGCACATTGCAGTTGTGCCACAATTAGCCACACTTACACACACACACACGCACACACTCTGGCACCTATATTGCTTGTCCACACCTTCGGCATTATCTGTGGCATGAACCTGCTGCCCCTTCCGCTGCCCACACAGCTGGACACGTGGGCAGGTTGAGGCGCTCGTGCGTCGGTGCTATAATTACGCACAGAGCGTACGACAGAGCCACGCTGAAAGTTTATATAACTGCGAGCGTGTGTGTGTGGGAGCAGAGAAAGAGAGAGAGAGAGGGAGACCGAGTGTAAAGGACATCGAATGTCTGCATTGCGCTCGTCTCATAATCAAAATGTCGCCCGTGACGTTATTTGCATTGCTTTACATAAGCCAGACGTGGAGCGGGAGTGGGCACAGAATGCCGTAGACCGTAGACGACGAAGACGACGTAAATGGAGGAACCAGCAGTATAACAGACAATGAGATTTTGCAATGGTGGCCAAGTCAGATAACTGTATAATTAATTTCATTGGAACATGCTCCTCTTGGCAGTGGACAGCACTGCGGGAACTCCTCTGGCGTGTGACATACAAGCCTGACAAATTGTTGCGACAGCGAAAACTCTGGGCTAAGGCCCAAGCCTGGAAATGGTAACTGAAACTGAAAGCGATACTGAAATGGAAACTGAAACAGAAACTGATAATAAAAAGCCTTGTCGAAGCCGTGGCTCAGGCCACGAACTGCGTCCACTTGATAAATAAATCAATGCGAAACAACATGGAGTGCAGCACACAAGAAAAAAATGCATCTGCACATTTAATTGTTGCTCATACCCTGCACAGTGAGGCTTCCAGTTGGGGTATATCATCGTTGACTTGAAGTTGCATATTAAGAAATTGTTAAAATTAAGCTTAAAATCTTCTCAATGCTAAACATTTATTAACATTAACATTTATTTACTTTTAGCTTCGGTTTATTTATAAGAGTTGTGTAGTACAATATAAAACATAGACTGACCATGGTTTTATGGATTCCATGTCAATCAAAAGTTGTCATTTTCTCGATTGACCTTCGATAGTGACAGAACATCATCATTTATTTGACTACGGCGACGCACAGAATTGTAATACAAGTTTTTTATTATTTCAATGCTCTTGCAAAGGGTCTTTTAGTTTAAGAAAGAAGTTAGGAGCCCACAGAATAAGCCGTCTATACAAAATTCTATAAAATATATATTAAATCTTGAACGAAAAGCAAGTCAGGCAATCTTGATTTGGTTTATTAAAACTTGGTACTACAATATTAATCTAAAGTCAGCATGGATAGCACCTTATGTTAGCAACTGAAAGCGTATGCGAGCTGCAGCATGCCATGGGTAACCTTTGTTTTCTTATTATTTCATAAATATATTTCTGCCACGCAATGAAGTGAATCCCATAAAAAAAACTCCGAAAATCACTAGTTCAGAAATAAAGATTTTCTCTCTGAAATAAATGTGAATTTTTTAATCGTAGTTTTCGGGCGGTTGCAGCAATTGGAAATATGAAAATCATTTAAAGAGAATTTTTAATAACCCGAATTTGTGACACGACAAATGCATATTTAATGCAGCAATTTTACCGGGGGGCTTTAAGTGAAATCTAGAGCATTTAAGTGACTTAACAGTTGACTCATTGGGTTCTTTGGCTTGTTTTACTGTGGCTTTTGAATAATTCAATGTTGTGGACTCTGCTCGAAATGGAACACCCAAGTTAATCTCTCGCTGTGTCTGCATTTGTTGCTGCATATCAGGGTGGGGCAACCTTGGGCTTAGGACAGTAGAATCCACGGGGCATTAGCTGGGCATTACCTAGCTTCCATGAACTAAGCTCAATCAGGCAAATTAATCATGAAGCCAGATAGAAACTTAATTATTTTCTTCATTAGTTTATCTTGATTCGGGTAGCAGACTGCCCCGGAAGTACGCTCAAGCTACTCCAGCTGATATCAAAAGTAAGATTTGTTTTGAATTCTTTCAAATTCCATTCAAATCAAAATCAAAGGTAAAGCCTGCCCGCCTGGACTGGACTCCTTGACCCGCACACAGATTGGGGTCCTTCGATTTGCGTCACTGTCACTCACTTTTCACGCCTGACAGCTGAAGTGTGAATTTGACACCCCCTTTGCCGCCGAGCCATGCCTCAGCAAGAGAGGGCGTTGATGCGAATTGTAATTTGCAAATGTCGCCACATGAAATCATGACCAACAACAAGAGGAGACCCGAACAAAAAAAACTTGTGCTGAGACTAAAAGTGAAACAGTAAAAGAAAACGAAACGGAAACAGATACAGGAGGCTACAGACAGCATCAGCAGAGGGAGAAACGAACCATGGCGGAGTCCTCTCTCAGTTTACAATCTTCTCGAGGCAGACACAATTGGGCCAAGTCTGGCAAAGTTGTTGACAATGTGAATAACGACGCTGGCAGCAGGAAACCGGCAAAGGGAGAGGGAGAGAGAGCGAGTGAGAAATGAAAGCGAGAACAAAAGAAGCTAACAAAGTTTGCATGTAACATAAAATATTCAACACAAAATATTTGTTTTGTGCTCATTTTCATTATAATCATATAGGCATATGCCCTATACTATGCCATAAAATCAGCTCATGGCCAAGAGAAAAGTCAAGTCGAGTCAAGTCGAGCACGTGCTGCGCGAAGCCCAAGAAGGAGCCGGAGCCTTCCTCTGATAAATGTACTATCGAATTTATTGGGGCAGCAGTTGTTGCTCCAAGCGATAAATTTGCCGAGCCATGTGAAAGTGGATGAGTTAAGGAGTGGTGTGTAGGGCACGTTACGGTTCCCATCTGCATCCATAGGGAATCACGCAAACAACGTCTTAGGTAGCACATGCATAAACTGATTCCGAAATGAGCTAATTGCATGCAGCACAGTACGAAAATATTTTGCCAAATTACTACAACAACAACAGCTTGCAGAAGGAGGCAAATCCGTGCCTGGCTTGCACCCACCCGAACGGCCTCTGCCTGCCTGGCATTAATCTTCTTGTTTCCTTTGTGTTGCATACTTTTTAGGGCAGATTTAGAGAAATGTGGAAAAGGAATAGTTTAACTCAAAAATGGTCGTATTTTAAAATTGTTTTTCACTAATTACTTTCCTTGAAATGTTTACCCTCTTTTCTATAACTTGTGTATATATTTTAAAATTATTTTAACCCATCTGACTCACAAAAAACAAGCAGAATAAGTATGTTGCTTATTGAAGTCCAAAAAATCTGGGTTAATTACTTTTGTGTATGACATTTAGTCATTTGGTGTAAGTAACACAAAATTCTGCATAAAATACGCAAATTCGGGTTAACCATGGTAAAGTTAAGCCTATTTAGAAGTGAGATCGGTATCAATACCCTCCTATAAACTAGGCGCCTCGTGCATGTTGTTGCTCTATCCACAAAAATTTATCTATAGCACACGTAGTAAATTCCGAGTTATGTTGTTTTTATGAACTCAACGTCCCCACTCAATGCTTGGCAATTACTCACGCTGTGCGTTTTATTTTGACTTTAAGCTCAGGGTCATCACTTTCGCTCGTTGTACTTTCGAGCTTAACTGTTTATCGCAGTCAAATTCTTTGGCGTGGTGCTTGCTGTCTACTGAAGGTTATTTGCTCCGGTCAAGAAGCTTGTGAAAACTAGCAGGAAAGGCTACTTGAGGTCACTAGACCACAGGACAGTCAAAAACTAATGCGGGCTTCCACTTACCATTTTACCTTTTAAGCAAAACCATGAAACTTTGGTTAGGAACCTTCTTTCACAAGTTTATTGAACTACTGCTGTCTACATCAATTCTAAATATGCCAAGCAACAAATATAGTAATACAGTATAAATCAAAACAAAAAGGGATGCAATTTGAGAGCAACGTAAAGGCCAGCTAACAACGACTGAACTCTGAGGGATTTGATTCATGACTACAGTTAGCATGTCTGTTATTACTGTCTTTCTTTGTCTTTCAGTATCTTTCTCTCATCCGTTATCTCCACCTTTTTTCTGCTTCTCTTTGAGTCGTTCTAGGCCGCTTAGGTTCTGCGTTGACCTCGACGAGAAGTGACAACTTGATGAGTTAAGCGCAGCGAGCCGTGGGACAAGCAGCAAAGTGTGATCCCAGCCAATGGAGCAGATTGAGAGCTCGTTACGACGCCGTGAAATGGAAAGCACAGGACACTTTACTGACAGCACTAATAAAACAAATATATATATAGAGCATAACAGAGCTGAATAATCTTGGAATTTGCTATGGATCGTCAGGTTGAAGTCTTTATTTCTATTTGCTATTTTTGCGCTTCGCTTGATTTGAGGCAAAGAGCATGACAAATCCCGTTATGCACTTCCCACACACACACACACACACTGTCGAACACAATACAACACTAACATGGAATATTATAGACTTATGTCCATAGTCAGCTGCCGTTTGCATAGACCAAGCAATTCTTGTTGCTTACTGCCTCCCGCTAAGTTCATTTTCATCGCTGCATCTTTTGTTATGCTGTTTATCGAGTACTGAACATAGTCAGTGGAAAAGAGAAATGCAAATATTTTATGTATTTATGGAATATTTTCACAGCTGAAAATCTGAAAATCTGATTTGCAGACTTTAATGGGCGACAAGAATTTGTTCGCGCGCTTTTCCGGCAATTTTCCTTAAGTTTTATAGTAGAAAGAAGTGCTTGGCGGTCTTCCTGATGTATTCAATTACATCTATATTTACCTTGTGTAGAGTTTCCTGGAATTTCCCCGACCTGATTTCCGAGAACATATACTACAACAACAAATACAAACACAAGCACAGGGGCAGGGACAACAACAGAAGCAGCACATCAAAAGTGACTTCCATAATACATTAGTAAACACTGCGCTCGGTTGCCAAGCAAATGTATTCATTGTCGGTAGACATCCCCCTCCTCCTGCCTTTTGCCTGCCATGTTATCCCATCCCGTATGCTCATTAAAGACGCTCGCAGATCCACGCTCAGGCCGTAGAGAACCCATGCCAAAACAAAGCATGCGACTGAGCACCCTACTAAATTTCACTTTAATTTTCCGCTTTTTTTGCGGCCTGTCTAAAATGCTTAGGCCAGCTGTAAAAGCGAAATGTTTACTGAGGCCAACTTGCAGCATATTATACTGTGTTTAGGCAGGGGCTGTCCCGCTCTCTCCCCTTACTCCTCACCCCCCTTGTTGCTCCTAGAATGATATGCCCGAGATGAAGTGTCTTGTGATGAATGGCACATGGAATTGGTAAGAAGGTTCGCCTTAGCTAACAAATTCATTTAAGCTAAATTGATTTTTATTGATTGCAGTCAACGAGCTTAACACCCCTTGGTACTAGCCTGGAGGCCAGTTGAATCTGCTGCCTACGCGTGTCGAGCATCTTCAGGTATATTCAAATTAAAGTTGCCTTCCTCAAGTGCTGCTCGATAAAACAATAAAGTGCTGGCAATGACGCGTCTCATTTGAATACCTTGCCATAGCCAGAGACGCCTTCTTCCGCCTTCTTCCACTCCTGCCTGGAACAGACACTCAACGATACTTGTGAGGCTCCCTTGACTTGGCCAGAACTGTAGTTGCATAAAGGAGGCCATCTTCGCCTCCAGTAGAGTATACAGTCTTCGCTGGCGGAACTTTCCCGCTTTTCCAATGTTGTTTTTTTGCCGGAAAGCGAAATCAACAAAATCATAATAAAAGGGCCATAACGGCAATGCCAAATGGAAAACGGTTCTGCATGCCTTGTGTACGCGTGGGAGGAGTCGAAGGAGCGTGGTATATTGGCAGCACTGGAGCACTGTGACAATGTTTCGTAAGGGGACAGCGCGAAAAACAGCAGCAAAAAAAAAAAAAACGGAATGGCGAAATTGAAATGCAAAAGGCAAAGAAAACAAACGTTTAGATAACCACAACATGGGACATGGCATGACAATAAAGGCGCAGAAGCCGGAAATAGACAAGCAACCCGACGACCTCCACACATACACGCATAGTATAACTGCGTATAATGGCGGCTTAAATGTGCGAAGCGGCATGCGGCATGTGGCATGTGTGCAGTTGCTCCTATTGTTGTTGTTGTTGTTGAAGTCGATTCTAAATAAAATCCACAATAAATTGAAATGCGAAAACATTCGATGTGCCAAGGCCAAAACGATTCAAAAGTATTCATTATAATTTCGATTATTGCGTGGGGAGAAATTTTCAGAAGTCAAAATAATCCTGGCATATTTCAGTATTTATACAACTTATTGAAGATTTATCAGAGATGTGTTCTCTCTTAATTTCGATAGCTAAGAATTGAACCATCACTAGAACTATCGATAGATAATCAGACAAGGCAGGTTAGCATTATATTCACTGTAGTGAAGTAAAATAAACCCTAAATTAATTTTTATATAAAAAGCTTACTAAGTTCATTAAGTAAGTGCTTTAGCTATCCATCCACCCAGCTGTCTGTTCATCACAGGCAACTCAACTGAAAATATTTGCGTGGAAAACAACTCTGGAAACCTTTATTTGTTGATTTAAGTTCAATTACGTCGTAAAATCGCATCGATTTGCGTTCTGTTGTAAACTCAAACAAGTCAATCACTCAGTCAGGAATTGTGCATAAACCCGAGAGCTGCCACATTCCGAAAATGTACATCCATAGCAGACACACATGCAGCCCCCCTCTTCCTCGCACATAGACGCCCATGACTTTCCACGCTGCAATAAAATATCACAATGAAAATGATCGACAGCAGAAATGTTCAACGTAGCGTGCAACTCAAATTGGGTAGGATGATACGGAAAATACCCTGTGAAATTCCATTTAATATACTAAGGATATATAGAAAAAAAGAGTATATTGAAAATATTTAAATTATGAATTTGACGAGACGATTTTATTCATTCCAAACGAGGTAAGGGACCACAGCTAGGGACCAAAAACACCCTGTGAAAAGGGATTGCCGTGGGGGAAAAAGGCTGCGTTGGTAAATTAAGCATTTTATTAGCGCCACTTGGCCAAATTGAAATGTACGCAGACATACTTATGTTCACACACACACACACACACATACACTGAGTTATGAGTGTGTGCGTGTGTGTGAATAAGTCTGATGTAGCCAGCATGTGTGAAATATCAGAGACCAATTTATGGTGCTTGTGCGGCTCTGACTTTTGTTTATAATTTGCTGCCTACACACAAGCCAAACCCCTCCCTTCCCCTTCCTCCCTCTTCCCTCTTCCCTCTTCCCTGTTGCACGTTCCCATGTCTCGCTAGGCTGCCTCTGGCGACGTCACCAAATTAAATTTAATGAGCAAACGCCGCAGCATTTGGTCAAAAAGAAAAGGTTCACTCAGCAAATGCTTCTAAATCAAATTAACGTACATTGCCAACTGACAGCGGCAAGTGCCGTAGAACGACAGAGAGAGAGAGAGAGAGGGGAGAGTGAGAGGGATATAGAATTAGGGCTGGCTCCCCCTTACGCGTGTCTCGCAAATAATACGAATAAATTGCTGTAATTGTGACAAGCTGTGACGCGGCCCTGTCTAAACACACACACAGACACACACACCCACACACACATACACACACGCGCGCAGCTACAAAGAGAATATATTCCGAAAATACCGTAAAAGTGGGCGGCAAATATGTTGTGCCAGATTTCGTCGAGTCAGTCTATATGGAACCTTTGAAGATTATTTTTATTAAAAATACCGTTTGCCTTTTCTGCGCTCTACCAGCGAAATCGATTACATTTTTTATTAAATTCCACAAGAAAATTCAAGTTATTATTAGCGTAGGGAGCATAGGGAAAAACAAGGCACCCATTGCTAATTAATCGTTCATCTGCGCCAACCGAACAAGTCATCAACTGGGCGCGGTCATTAACCCACAACATTTGTTGCCGAAACTCGAAGCGAACTCGAAACTATAAATAATGTGCAAAAAATTATGGCAAGCCATAAGTAAATGCAAGCATTGGCCACGCCCTCTTGTGACAGCTGTTGCGCCACGCCTCCCGCCCCCTCCTTCACCACACTCTGAGTGCGAGTCATAAATCAAGGCTAATGGCAGCGATTAGTTGCTAGCTTGTTTTTTGTCAAAACAGGCGCCAAGAGGTAGACTAGGGGGAGGGGACTGAGGGACACTTGTAGGCTGTCGCGAAAATTAGGCAAATTAAAGGCGGCTAGAGGTTTGTCTGCAGCTAGCTGCAAAGGTAAATCCAAGGGAGGAGCGGGGTAGGATAACAACAGCAAGTCGAAAACAAACTCATATATCACACACGCTTCGTTGGAGTATGGCAATCCCCATTGAGTGCAGGGCAGGGATGGTTCAGACATACAGGTGCAGGCAACACTTCCGTGCAATAATCATGATGAATGAGAAGAGTTCGGGTGTCAGGCGTATTTCCGGGTTGTCAGAAAACATGCGAAGCTCCAGAGTTGAGTGGGTATATATTTAGACTGCTATAAGTAAATTCAATTTCAATAATTATCGAATAACACATAATCGAATTGTTCCATTAATTTGACTGAAAGCTCCAACGATGGGCTAGGTTGCCAGTCAGTAGTGTCCTTCGTCAACTCAGTTGTAGGTATGGCGTTCTCTCAGTCGGTGCTGTTGTTTCTGTTCCATTGGTTAAGCAGAATCTTTGCGATCAACGAATTTAGCTATGAGCCCAGAAAACGGAAGTATTTCAAATCAAATTTCTGGCATCGATATTCAATAGTATGGAACTACTGCATCACGTATCTATTAGCTCTTCTGACATTTGATGCAATTAGAAAGTCTCTTCTGGTTTTTAAAATCGATCAATTCAATGGATACGTTGTACAAAATCTTGGCTACATTTATTTAATTGGCATCGGCTTAAGCACTCGAGTTCTTTTCCAAAATAGACAAAATTTGCAAGAAGTTCTGAATATATTTGTTAGACTTCAGAGAATGCATCGCCAGCTTGTTGGAAAATCCGCACATATTCCTTTTAAAAAATTGGCAATTGTGTTTATTTTTATTTGTATTTCAATGTACTTTCGTACGTACGGTTTCCTTGAAGATCCTCTTATCACCTTGACTGACTGTCGCACGTTCGTGCTGTATTATCTGGTAGATGCATCAATGATGCTGCATTTGATATTGATTGAATCTCTGGCATCCTTTTTGGCATCCCATAAGAGTTGCAGCGAAAAGAAGATAAGATTGTGTACAAACTATTTTATCAAAATAGTTTGCCTACGACAAAAGATACAAACTCTTAACTGGCCTATCTACCTTACCAGGCTCGTGGAGGAAATCCTGTTTAATACAATAAACTGGCAAAACGTATATTTTGCGCAGAAAGGAAAACGCGATATGGAAATAGTTTGCCTGATTGTTCATATCTATTCATCTAACATAATAAATATTCTCTACATGGCTAAAAATATCGATAACTTGGAAAGAAAGATTTTTGACGTATTATTTGAGCGAGAACTGTTCGCAACCATAAAACACTCCAAGAGGGCTAAAAATTCCAATCTAATTAAAGTAAGTGGCTATCTTAATAGTATATAAGTATAATAACTTAATTTCTTCTGTTTATCGATTTCAGCTGGAACAAATGGTTTTCAATGCTCTCTCCAGCGAAGAGAAAGCCGTCAGCATCGTCAACTGTGTGTACGTGAGGTTTGCCCTAACTTTGGAGATAATCGATTGCATTGCTACAAATGCTTTTCTTATGATCAGTTTTAGCTTGACATATCCACAAGAAAATTTAAATATCACATCATTTTTGAAAACAAGAAAAACACAATAGCTATTTTTTTTATATAAACAATTATAAGTTAAGTTATAACAAACAATTTTGAATTTTATAAAATTTAAATCCGTTGTAAGCTTTAATGCTAAGGAAATTTGTAAATTGGTCCTACCTTGTGGTCGAATCAAGTTCTCATGTTACTACGCAATATTCAAACTGTTTATTTAGGAAACTCATATCATTACCTTCAAATAAAGCATAATGTGAAACTGTTACTAAGCACTACTTTTGTTGAATTGTTCAATTAACTTAACTGGTGGAGCAATCAATATAAAACTGAGCCAGTTCACCAGTCGAAAGTACCGAATGTCATCTGCTTAGTTTTAGCAATGGCGCTCTGTCAATCAGTTTGGCTTAAAATTTATCCAGTGCTGTTCTTTTCTGTTCAATTGGTTAAGCAGAATCTTCGCGATCAACGAATTTAGCTATGTGTCCGAGAAACAGAAGTATTTAAAATCAACTTTCTGGCATCGATATATACTAGTATGGAACTACTGTGTTACTTATTCATTAGCTTTTGTGACATTATTTGTATTAAAAAGGTCTCTTTTCGTTTTTAAAATCGATCAACTCAACGCCTACGTCATACAAAATCTTGGGTACATTTATAACCTTGGCATAGGCTTAAGCATTCGGACTCTTTTCCAAAATAGACGAAATTTACGAAAGGTTCTGAATTTGTTTGTTAGACTTCAACAGATGCATCGCCAGCTTGTTGGAAAATCTGCACATATACCTTTCAGAAATTTGGCTGCTGTGTTTATTTTCAATTGTTTTTCAATGTATTATCGTACCTACGCTTTCCTCGAAGAACCTATCATCACGTTGAGTGACAGTCGCACGTTCGTGCTGTATTATCTCGTGGATGTATCAATGATGTTGCATTTGATATTGATTCAATCTCTGGCATCCTACCTTACATCGCATAAGAGATGCAGTGAAAGGAAGCTAAGATTGTGTGTGAACTATTTTAGCAAAATCGTTTGCCTGCGCCAAAAGATACAAACTCTAAACTGGCCCATCTACCTTACCAGGCTAGTGGAGGAAATGCTGCTTAACATAGTATTCTGGCAAAATATATACTTTACGCGTAGAGGGAAACGCCATACGCAAATATTTCGCTTAATTCTTCATCTCTATTCATCCAACATGATTAACGTCCTTTACATGGCCAAAAATATCGATAATTTGGAAAGAAAGATTTTTGATGTTTTGTACGAGCGAGAACTGCTTGCAACCATTAAACACTCGAAAGGGGCTCAAAATTCCAATCTGATTAAAGTAAGTCTGTACGTAAATATTTGTATTGATAACTGAACTTCTTTTGTCTATCAATTGCAGCTGGAACAAATGGTTTTCAAGACAGTCTCCAAAGAAGAGAAATCAATCACCATCGTTAACTGTGTGTATGTAAGATTTGCTTTGATTCTAGAGATAATTGATTGCATTGCTACGAATGCCTTTCTTATGATAAGTTTTAACTTAACATATCCACCGGAATCAAATTATAATTTCATGAAATTTTTAAAAGAATCGGGAATACAATAGTTTTTTTTTACTAAATAAATAACTATAAATTAAATTATAAAAACCAAAAGCTATTTGTATAAAATATGCAAACTCTAATTGGCTAGAAAATTTATATATTTATTATAAAAATCGTTGGTAAATTTTCTGATCTATTAAAAGTAGATAGCTTGTGGTCAATAAGCTTAAATTGTTTTGTGAAATGTTTCGGTCGAACCAAGTTTTAAGGTTACTAGGCTATATTTTTTTTGTTAACATACACATGAAATAAAATAAAATGTGAAAATATTACGAAGAACCACTTATTCGAATTGTTCAATTTATTTTACTAATGGAACAATCAATATATAATTAAGCTAGTTCTCCAGTTGAAAGTATGCATTGTTGTGTGCTCAGTTTGGGCCATGGCGCCCTTTCTATCAGTTCGGGTTAATACTGATCCGGTTCTGGCGTTTCTATTTTATTTTTCGTGCAAAATCTTCGGTATCATCGATTTTTGCTATGTGCCCAGCAAAAAAAAGAAGTACACGAGATCAAGGTTTTGGCATCGCTATTCAATAATGTGGAGTTACTGCATCATTTATCCAATGACTTTATTGACATTAAATAATTTGCGAAAGCATCTTTTAATTTTTCAAATCGATCTATTCAATTCACTTGTCTCGCAAGTGGGTGGATGTTTTTCCTTTCTTAGTCTCGGTTTAAGCACGCTAATTCTATCGCGTAATAGAAGAATTCTTCGCAAAGTGCTGAAGATGTTTATTAAACTTCGAGGAATGCATCACCAGCTTGTTGGAAAAGTTGCAAATATTCCCTTAAGACATTTGACAACTTTGTTTCTTCGCACTTATATGTCCATGTATTTGCGAGTACCCGATCACAAGAAATTTTTTCACACCACCTTGTGTCATGGTCGCCTTTTTGTGCTATATTATATTGTGGATGTAGCCATGATGCTACACCTCACATTGATTAGATCTCTAGCGACCTATTTGGAATTGAATGAAAACTGCAGCGAGAAGGAGCGAACGCTATGCGTAGACTTCTTCAGCAAAATAGTTTGCCTACGACAGAATATACAAACGCTTAACTGGCCGATTTATCTCAATAAGCTTATTCTGGAAGTTGTCTGGACCACAATTAATTGGCAAGATTTTTACTTTGAGCCGAAAGGAATTCGTGAAGTTAACATCATGTTCATACTTTTCGAAGTCTACATTTCCAATATGATACATGTTCTCTATATGGCCAAGAATATCGATGGATTAGAAAGAAAGATCTTTGATGTGTTGTACGAACGAGAACTGCTTGCAACTGTGGAATACCCTGAAGGCGTGAAGAACTGGCGTCTGATTAAGGTTAGTCCGTTCTTATAAACGATAACTTATTAACGATTCTATTTGAAACGATAACTTCATCTTCGGTCTATCGATCACAGCTGGATCAATTGGTTTTCAAGGCTATGTCCAGCGAAGAGAAAGCCATCAGCATCGTCAACTGTTTGTATGTGAGATTCGCTCTTATTCTGGAGATAATCGATTGCATTGTCACAAATGCTTTTCTTATGATTAGTTTTAGCTTGACATATCCAAAAGAAACTAACAATTCGAATTCAACAACAGGCATTCAATAAGAATTTTTTAAGTTTATTTTTTGAACTCAAATAAACAGATTTTAAGGATTTAAAGTGAAGTTTTATGTGAAAATTTAGGGAAACCAGTTGGCAATTGCCCGAAGTCGAGTAAAGTTGATTTAGGGCCCCACAAAGATTACATGTACCCAAAATATAAATAAAGCCGTATGTATGTATACCAGCATATACCAGAACACATAAATATAATATGAGTTGGCGGCCACGTGTTTGTGTACATTTTTTCGAGGGGCATTTAGGCTGTGCCTAATCGCACTTTGGGTACGCTTATTTCTTGGCCTTTTTCAGCCAAGCAATATATCAACCAGATGGATGTATTTCAATGGCCGCGTTACGCGGAATCCTTTGAGCTCCGCACATCAATTACTTTAAATGTTTCTGCAGCTTCAGCCGTTGAGTTCTCTGAAAACCGATGTTCTTTTCAATTGAAAAAACTCGTGTTTGTATGTTGAAAAGACAACGATATGGGATTCAAGGAGCAAGAGACGCGGTCAAAAAAAAGGCATTTTGCAGGGAAAGAAGAGGAAGTTCAGCCTATGTGAGTGGTTTGCGGTTGCCTCGATGTTTCATTGACTGTTGATTTTATTCCACTAAATAGTTTGATTATATTCCTGGTATATGTATGTATAGAGAGTCCTCTTAAATCCAAAAAATAAAGGTTTTTTGAGGAATGCCTGAGGCTTAAGAGTAGGGGTAAAGTCTTAGTCCATAATTTCTAAAATAACTGTATGACTTAATAAAAGTTTCAAGGATGTTGTACGTCTTTGAAAATCTTGGAATGTCTTTTATAGAATGTTCTATACGAAATCTTAATTTTCAATAAATGTTTCATAATATATGTAGAAAACAGAATTGGTTCCTCTAGTTACATCCAGGAAAAGTCGCTTAAAAGACACCAAAAGGACAATGTTGCTTGGTGTCGCTGTTTTTTGCTGATTCAGTCCATTAAGCTGGGATGAGTGCGTTGAGAGGTCAAGCGTGTAGACCCTGGCACGTGACGTGTCTGAAAAGTAACGTCGTCAAGGCTTAGTTGCGCAATACGATCCGCTCAAGCGACATTGTGCACCTGCGCCTGCGATAAGACGGTTCAGGTGCTGGGCCAATCTTTGGCTGCCATGAAGGTTGCCTGTCAACCGACGGGCATGAAGCGTCAACTGTCGACGAAGACGATGGCAACAAGGAATGTCAACAAAAGCGCACATCAGCGAGCTGTCCCGTTGCCATTAGAGCAGCTGTCAAAGCTGCATTGCATATATCGAGACTAGTTGCAGACAAAGAGTGAGTGAGAGTTAGAAGGGGTGAAACGAGGAGGAGGAAATGAAGGAAGATAGGTGGCATTCCTTGCTATGCTGTATGTGCAGTTATGCAAATTATGTGCGACTCTGGGCAAACTTCAAAGGACTTGCCAGTCAAGAAATGGCCAACGTGGGGGCGAGGGGCGGCAGGCTGAGTTAATGGTTGGTTGGCTGGCAAAAACGCATGCCAGCGGAAATTGTTTAACAAAAGCAGGAACTGTTACATGGTACACTCAATTACATAGACACGCTACCTACCCTGCCCACTTGCCCAGTTGGCTGTGTATAACAACATAACGTATACGCAGTGTGTGCGCGCATTTGACAACTCTCTCTCTCTTTGCAATTGGGTTAATTGTAGATTGGCTTGTTTCGACTCGTTAGTGCAGCAAGGCGTATAAGTGTGTGTGTGTGTGTTTGTGTGTGTGAATATGGCATATCAAAAGTGGGTCATTGGGTCCGTTTGCCCTGTTGCCTTAATGGTATCTCGTGCTCATATGTTGCCCATTAAAGTATGCACGATCTGCTTGGAATATATGAAAGTGCAATAGCCCAAGTAGACAAGTCTTCTCCTATCCCCAAAGAGCGTGCTATACGTTTACTATGCGAAGAGGGGATACACTCTTCTCAGTTTTGTTTTCACTCTTAGGCTTTACACTTTAAGCTTCTTATACCCTACTCCGCTTTCTAGGCCGCGTGAGGCTTGCAATTATGTCGCGTTAATGCGCGTTGACTTAACCTTTTTTTTTGCACTGTTTGTTTCTTGCAATTAACTGTTAATTAGCAGGTTGTTGCAATTAATGTTCAAGCCATAATTAAAATTCATTTAACGAGGCCGCCGCACATTTGCATAGTTAATGGCAACATGCCACGCCCTCGATAATACCGAATCCCAGTCCAACAATAGCGACCGCATTAAACAACAAAAATCAAGGACGGAAGTCATTTAAAACACATTTCAACGCCCGTTGGTGTGGCAAAAAAATGCAGAAAATGGAGGGAGGTGGGGGCAATAGAGGAGGAGCCCAAGTAATTCCCATTAAACGTGCATGAAATTTTGTGCAAATAGCTGTGGGTGTGAGGAAGCAGGTGAAGTTACGAAAGTGACCAGCCATGGGAAAGGAAAGAAAGTGCCACTCTCAAAAATTACAGTCGAACATAAATGCACTTTGGCACTCGTCAGACATCACGCATGATGTATTTCTGTATAATGTTGGCCAAGCGACGCTAACTCTGCTTAACTACAGCCTGGTCAACGTTTATTAAAGCCCAATGGGCAATTTGAGCTTGGCTTCAAATTGTTATGACTTGGCATTAAATTGATGCCAAAGAGCACGGCCCTGCCGCCTGTACTACGACCTTGTGCTCCTGCTGTAATAAACTATTAATTATTCGATGTTGATGCTGTTGGTTATACACTTACAATGGGTATATTTACTTGGCAAGGAAGAAAAGGAAATTTTCTAATATTTTAATAAATATTTTATTATATCTTTAAAATATTTGTTGAATAAATATATTAAAAATTGTTGAATTCTATGCCACTAGTGAGGATTTATAAAGAAGGGTATACAATCTTTGATACGCTGAAAGTAGGTGCCTTTATTTTGTTTGTGTGAACGCATCAACTTGATGTGCTTCAGCTAATTTGCTTTTTATTAGGCACCTGCCCCAAGCCTCGCCCTTTGCTCCAATACAAGCAAAGCGGCTCGATGGCTCTGCTTGCTTGGCTTACCTGGCAGAGAGCAGAGCACGCAGCTAGCCATGTTGAAGCTGAAGCCGTACCCAGAAGAAAAAAAAAGCATGTAGAGCATTTACAGCTTACAGTTTATTATGCTGTAAATATGGCAAATAACGCCTTGACTGTACGTCCAGGAATTCTGGTCAGCTGTTAAGGCTTAATGCAGTATCCCAACCCGGAATGCGTTTTAAAATGTAAACTGCGCTTAAATAAAAAAATTAATAGCTTTAAAAATTAACAACAATAATAAACAGCGAACGCTTACAGAATGGTATAAAAAAGCAAACTCCTTACAATCGGTTCTAGCGGTTTTCTTGCTTACTTTCATTATGAGCATCACGATCATGGGAAATCGACAATGAGAATATTAAGCATACGCCACGCTGCTCACACCAAATGGCTTTGGGGCAATTATTTATTTTCATAGCCAACACACACACAAACACATGCACACACGCACACATAGAGAGCAACTACACCTGGACACTTTGGCCAGGCATTTAGCGCGTTTGACGTCACAAATGTATTTAAAAATCCATTGACACATTCATAAATCGGCAGTTGATTTATTAGCAATAATTGCTTTTGATTTGCTTTGCTGCTGCCCTGCTATTTTGTACTAATTTCATAGCGTTCACAGAACAGAAAGAATATTTGCAAGAGGCGGGGCCATAAACAAAGCGCCAGGCAAACAAACAAACATAATTTGTTTATAAACAAATGCGCAGCAGACATAAAAGCGAGCTGCGGCAAAACATCTGAGGCTCCAATAGAGCAATACCCAATAGCCAATTGCCAATTGGGCATTAAAAAACCATTCAAATAAAATTAATTAACAAATACACTTCTTTAGTGCAGCACAAGAGGCGACGCAGTTGCCTGACCACACACACCGTGTTAGTTTAACAGACTCCGTCGCTGTTAAAAAAGGGCAGCTTTAACAGCACTGGAAGCTGACTCCGAAAGCGCTGCGTTAACAGTCTGCCGAGTTGGCTCTCAATTTCGCTCGCTCTCTCGCTCTCTCTTCGCAGCCCGAACAGCTGTTTGGCGTGGGCCCGTTGCGGCGAGGGAGCATCATCATTAACATTATCATCGTCAACAGAGCGAAGGCGCGCGTGTACGTACCGTATGTATGTGTGTGTGTGTGTATGTTGTGTGTAGCTTGTAGTATGTGATGTTAGCGCCAGCGGCTTCCTTAGCGGCTTCAGTCGTTGCCTATCAACAAAGCGCTGCGGACGTGTGCGGTTCCACCAGCGCCAGCTTGAAAGTTTCATCTCTTTCGAGACGCGTACAAAAATTATTTTTGAACAACAAATGAAAAACAATGAGTTAAAAGTTTACGTTGGTCAATTAAACGATGCGCAAATTATGAAGCAATTACTCAAATGTGCATAATTCCAAAAATATCAGTGTCGGGTAGACAAGCAAATAATTGCAGTAGAAACAGAAAAAACCAAAAACACAGAGTGAAATTTTGACAAACAGCAACAGCTTCTGGTTCAGAGAAAAAACATTACAATTGAAATATTTCCATAAAGACACAGAAAAGAATAACAACAAATTTGTTTCGACTTCTTAAATAACAAAGAAATTTTAAGTGACGGAAAGGTAAATATATAAATATTTTTCATTTGCTTTAACATCAACTCAACTTAAAGAAATGCTTAATTAAACCAGAGAATTTTTACTGAACACTGGGGATATAAGTTAGAAGAGTTATTTCTTTGGCATGTCGAAGGTTATATGCCCTTTTAGGGTTTGCTTTTAAATTTTAGAGACCTGTTTATTTTTATAAATTTTATTTCGTAGCTATAAAGCATTTAGTTTGATTGCCTTAAATTACAAAAGCCGACAGACATCTTCTATGCAGTCAAAGATTAGTCACTCTGCGCTCTTAAAATGTAAAGTGTAATGCCCATTGCAAGGGTATAAAAGCAAAGTAATGTTTATAATTTATGCAAAGACTTAAAACAAAATTGCCGGTAATTTTTACAGCTTATGAGGGGGAAAACATTTGTAGGGAAAACTCGAGTAGGGATTCGGCTACACTTTGCATGCGTAATCCAATGCGAATCCTGGAACTGAAAGACGACTCAATTTATTCCCACTCAGTTAAATTCTCAGAGAATTACAGCAAATTGAAGGTAGACTAATTACACTCAGAATACGCAGAGTTCCTTCTTGATAGACTAGAACACTTTTTGATCTATTTTCCTTTTATAAATATTGCTCTAAGAAACTCATAGAAGAAGGTGTTTCGCCCTGCTTTAAACCAACTTAACGAACTCATAATTAATTATAAAATAAATATATCCAAAATACTTAATAAGGTAAAATGCTTTTGCACTGGCAGGAAACGCGTGTGTCTTTTAAACATTCTGTCAGTTCACATAAGCCAAATCTGTAAAGTAAGCGCGGAGAAGCCAAGCCAAAACGCAGGCAGAGCAGGCGCCTTCCGTTTCCTGCCCCAGGCAAAGCCAAGCCAAGCCAAGTCGCAGAAAATGCTGCATACTTTTCAGGGCAGAATGCCAAAGTGCTCGTGCAAAAGGCATTAAAGACAAGTTAAATTAATAAACACGCCAAGCGAATTGAGGGGGTGCACACAAAGTAAAATAGACAAATGGGAAAATTGAGAGAAGGCTGTGGGGAAAGGGAGAGCAGACAAAGGACTCGAGAAACTGCTTGGGGCAGACGGACTCAAAACCGCAAACTCAATGCAGATAATTAAATGTAATTACGTAATGTGTTTGTATTTGTGGCTAGCTTTGTGTCTGACACTATGTGTGTGAGAGTGTGTTGGTATATGTGTAATGTCGTGGTTATTGCGTACGACCATGGCAACGATAATTGCAAAAGAAATCATATTTTCTCTAATAGGGAAATTAGAAAATGCCATAAATGGCTGCGCATTCTTATACCCTTTCACTGCAAAGAGTCTGCGGCATGGATATTATAAACTCTTCTTTGTTATTAATAAGTATTATAATAATTTCTTAAAACGTTAATAAGCAAACAAAGAAAGTTCATCATTCACTCATTTTCGATTATGAAAACTATGAAAACTTTTCATATCTATTTAAAAGCAGAAAGTTTTGCAACTAATTAATTTATACAAGAAATTGTTTTCTACTTTAATTTGTTGCTCTAAAAATTGCAATAATAATAGAAATTTGTTTTTTTTTTTTTTTTTTTCCTTTTTAAATTTTTTATTTTTTTTTTTAATTTTTTTCCCCCCTTTTCCCTTTCACTCGCCATGTGTTGCAGTAATTTAATTACAACAACATGTTGGCACAATAACAATCAGATAGTCGCACACCCTGTGCCCGTGTGTGTGTATGTGTTGGCACCCATGTGGGTGTGTGTGTGTGTGGGTGTGTTTGTGTTTAGGGGCATAATGTGCGCCTAATGTCTGATAAGCGCTTATAATGATGACGTGCAGTTGGCGGCCCTCTAAACCCGAGATAGTAGGGCGAGTTCACCAAAGTCAATAAAATGTAATTAAATCGACACTGTTATCGGGAATAGTCACACACAGACATAGTAACATATATACACACACGCACATTCTATTGTTTTCAATAAAACTTTCGGCGAATTTCGGGCAAATTCTGTTTGCCAATGGGTTCATTGTATCGACATACGAAAATAATATGTTTGCTTAGGTCATGATTATGATGTTGCTTCTATGATTGACATGTTAAAAGTTTCCAAATTATTCGAAAATAAAATAAATTGTAATGGAATGCAATAGATTTAAGTTAATGAGTTTGCAGAGTATACAAAAGTCAACGCTTTTCGATTTATCTCCTCATTTCTGAACATGGAAACTACTTTGACAAGTATAACCTAAGTATCTGCGGTAAATGAGATGGGAAGGCATGCAGAAATAGCGCATAATGAGCCCTCAAGAGGGGGAAAAAATCGTTGAAAAAGTAGCCCTCAAAAGCGGCCCAATAAAAAAAGGTAAACTTGGCTAACGCGGAAAAATCGAAGAAACTAAAAACCAATTTATGCGCATAACTCGCTCTTGAAAATTGCAAGAATCTCAAGTTGCAACTTGTTTCGAGTTTGCAGAGAGCGTAGAACGCAGAGCAAAAAGCAAACAGCAGGAGAAGGATAGGAGAAGGAGGAGCAGGACGAAATGAACAACTTGCTGGATGGATTCTCATTTACTTCTCTCTTTTGAGTATTTATCACTTTGTGCTGCTGCTCGCTTTGTATTTGATCAACCATTGCCCAACCCAAAGTTGCCTATTGACATTGTGAAGAGGCCGAACGCTTCGAGCCCATCAAACCGGGCCGGACTGATTTAAATTGAAATTGCAGCTTCAAGTGCTGCAAAAGGCAAAGGGCCAAGGGTTCTGAGTGCGCAAAAGAGAGCTACGAAAAAAATAAATCACATTTTTTTCGCTACGCTCTTTTGATAATTTTTTTTACCAAATATTAATGAGAATTCATTTGGCGAATAGATTTAAATGGAATTCATATTCTGAAAGGGTTGCCTTTGCTAGTGAAACCTGTGCAGGCATTATTTGGCATAAGTTTTGGGAAAGGAACATGTGTTTTTCCTTTGTTTAGAAATATGCTGAAGTTTTCCCTCAACTATTGTCAGACATTTTCTATTCAATTAAGTCAAGTAAAAGATGCTTAGAGCAGTATTAGAACTACATTTATTTCGTCATCTTCTTTTCACATAATCTGCCATTTAAATTTGCTTTTAACTAAAGAGTTTCCACTTTCATTAATGTTGCATTTATTTGCTTTCGTGGTTTTGCTGAGAATCTGCCACAATCCTGTTTGTTGTCTCGGGTCAACAGCTGCTGTCAAGTTGAGTGCTGAAATATTCCGAGTTGTTTGTGCAAACTGAATATGCATTTATATTTAATAACACATTTCTTTATGTAAACTCAATGTTATTCTAATCCATTAAGGCCGAGAGAATTCCAAGAATTATTTGTGCTGTCTGTGAATTTTATCTTTATGAAGTTGTCCAACGCTTAGCTTGGAGTGTAGAGTGATTTACATTGACACTTTGGTCTTGGCACAAAGTTTTGTTCAATGCAGACACGCCGGTGTTGCCACAGTCGGGTAGTGCAACAAGTGTTTGGCTGGCAGAAAATTTATCGATGGCAAACTTGGCTTCAAAGTGAATTACGACAAGTTTGTTGCAAGGTTTTCTCTTCTTTTTTTTTATTGCCAGCATGGCGAGTCAACAGCCCAGCCACGAGAGAGGGAGACCAGGCAAGATAAATGTCTGCAAGGTTCGCAATGAACCCGAAAAACGAAGAGAGAGAGAGAAAGAGAGAGAGAGAGAAACGAATGGCATGAGGAAAATTTAATTGCCCAGTCGTGTGACTAATTGAAAAGTTGCAAGTTTCCCGTCCACGAAAGTAGAAAAACTTCAGCAGAAAACGAAAGGGAAAGGAATGGGAAGGAGCATGTGCTCAATAGGGCATAAGTATATGGCTGAAGTACATTGGATAAGCCGATAAAGTGATTACTTAGCGGGCGACAGGATGACCATAAAAAATTCCATATTGATTCGGAAGTTTTGCCTAAGCTCGTACATATCGTTTTATATGCCTGTCAGGGCTTTACGCTTCCATAGTCCTCAATTTATGTAGCTTATCAGAGAGGGAGGGGGTAGCACATCATTTTTATTGCCGTCGAAGCTCATGTTTCACTTAGGACACGCAATGCACATGCTCGAACATGTCACAATTTCAATGATCTGCATATCTACTGTCCGCCTGCTCTGACGCCTACTACAATTCCCTCCGTTTCCATTTCCATTTTCCGTTACTTTTACGATACCATTGACCTTTTATTACCATTCTTCTTCCTGTATTCCGGCATCATCAATTCGGCTCTGCTCATGCGATTTATGTGGACAGCGTCCATTTATCGCGCCATCATGTCCAGAAGCAGACAAGGACTCCAGTCAGCCAGTCCAGCCCTGCCAGGCAGAGCATCCCAGATATGTGGGCATAACAATAAATATATGTCAAATATTTTGCAGCAAGTCGAGGCAAGTCGAAGGCCAACAGCTCAGCCACTCTAGCGGTATTTCTATGCACATATATTTGCTTTAATTTGAACCGATATTGTATTGAGTTTATCATAGAAAAGTTTCAAGGAAAACGGCTTTTTATTATACCCCAGCGGAGGGTATATATCAAGAACTTAGTTAAGCCAATACTTTCTATCACTCTCTAATTTATATTAGTTTTAATAAGTTTCAAGCAAATGCAACTATTCGTAGGTTAAATATGTTTTCCAGATGTAATCAAAATCCTATATAGAGTATAAAACTATCGGCATATTGTAGTTACGCTTTCTTCTCTGTTGTTTAATCTTTGTCTTGGAATTTTGCCACTAGTCTCCCACATCTTCTTGCAGAGTTTCATAATTTATTCACAGTTTTCCAATCAGCCAGGCCATTTTCGGTATTCCTTCGCACTTAACTTATTCGTCCTCTGAGACGCGTTTGGTCCGTTCATGATTTATAAATAATAAAATATTTATTTTCGCACGTTGTAATGACCTGTGCCAGCGTTTGGCATCTGCCCGGGCACATATGCTCATTAATATTAATAAGACGCCAGTCAGACCCCCCTCTCTCTGGCAACCTATATTCTGCTTCCCTCCTGCTCCTGTTTCTTCTACGCTCTGCCAGTGACGTCTAATCTCAACAGGTGTTTGTGCTCACGGCACACGTGTCGACTGTTGTCCTTGTGGTAATCAAGTCAAGTGCCAGAGTGCTCGCACTCACAAAGTTTCTAGCAGTGTCCGGGCGTGAGATAGACTGACAGCCAGAGAGAGGGAGGGGGAGTGGAGGCGAAGCTTTGCTTAGGTGCACGCTTGAATCCAATTTCCATTATCCAATTTTGATGCTGTGTGGCGCGCACGAATTTAAGTGCCCGATCCCCGATGCTTTGTTATGCAAATCTCGGCAGAAAAAAAAAAAAAGTATCAATCTCCTACTTAGTCAAGCCCAAAGTCCATTTACTTTCCCCCTCCCAGGCGAGCAGGCAGTTTATAGCCCCAAGAGCTGCGTCGTCGTTTTATGGCCTAAAACATTATAACTCATATTTTGTGAATTTCTGGGAATTTTCCGGCTCCCCCGGCCCGCTTTCCAAAGCAGAGCAAGCAGCCGAATGATGAAAAAGAAAACACAAAGAAAATGTTCACTGTCTTTAAATATTTATACCCTTGCAGAGGGAATATTTATGCATGCAATAAGTTTGTAACGCACTGAAGGTGATATATGTTATATCATTTAGTTCAAATACCCTTTAGCTAGTGTTGTTTCTTAGTCTCTGTATCAACTTGTATGCCTGTATTTGTACAATCTCATTTGAAATTGAGAAAGGGTATATACTCTTCGTTATACTAAATTTTACCGTATTATTGATATTATAATGGTTTATAAACTGAACTGAGCTGTATGGAAATTATAAAATGATATTTAAACTTGAAATAAAATCATTTAATATAGATAACAAGGGAATCCATTCTTCGACTTTCCCCAAAATAAACCTCATTTTTCTTACTTTCCCTGAAACGGCATAATTGCCAAGCCCAAGGACTTGAAAGCTCAAGAATTCGCATGCGGCACTGCGAATAATATGAGTACGAGTATGTATTATTCTTATGCAAAAAGCACACAAGCAGGAACAAATTTTGGCAGTTGGGATGGGACAAATAATGCCAGGGGCAGCCGCAGGCTCATTTGGACTTTATCATTTTGGCCGAATCCCCAAATACACATTGCCCACACTTTCCACGGAATGTGCCCACTCCATCTGCAAAACAAAAACGCTTTGTTTACTCAAAGTATACGTGGATGTATTTGGGTCGTTCCTTCTGGCAATGCCAGAGACCTTCCTTCGCGTCTGTTCCTCTTCCGTGCCAGATTCTGCAATTTCGTGTTATCACAGGTGTACAATGTTGCCAAAGAGAAAGCAAACTTTGTACATAAAAAAGCAAGGCAAAATGTGTGTAATTGAAGCGCTAAGTGAGCCAAAAGGTCGTAGAATCCCTAAGGTGTCTTTATCAATTTACAATTATCTGTTAATTATACAAAAAAAAGGAAAACAAAAGGAAACCTACACCGTTTTATGGCATATATTTTAATAGACTGGAAGATCTGCAAATTTCAATTCCATCGGAAGAATCAATAAAGCTATTATGCCCCCATCAAATACCACGCTTCAACCTGCTCTAAATAATTTTGGCACACTCTCGACTGCTTGGAGAATTTACTGTGTGCCACTTAAAGCTGACAATTTTTGCTGGCACGTGTCTCGCAGAGGTGAGCGCACTTGGTTTTCTATCTATATAATTTGATTTATGCCGGGCAGCCACAGACAAGCAACAAAGACAACAACAAGAAGGCAGCAACAAGGTCTTCATAGACTGCATTTAAGTGCGAGTGGATTGGGTGGATCAGAGTTCACTTTAAGTTATCTCTCTATGAATATCCATTAAGGATGATGAGCCACGCGCGCTTTCAGCAGCGCTTAATGTTAGCGTCAACGACGTGTCACGCCCTGCCCACACGCCCTACACGCCTGTCCGCCCACATTCGCCCAGCGTTTAAACAATAAATTAATTTGGGGCACGAAGCGGCAACTGAAACTGAAATCAGTGTCTAGACGAAGGCCTTGGCGAGGCCAACTAGGGACAGAGCAAGCATGCGAGGAAGCAGTGGGAGGAGGGTGAGAGGTGGGTAGGAAAGGGAGGACTGCCACAGCAATGCGCGTGCTGAATTTAAAGCGCCAGTTTCGAGCTTCAAGGCTGCTCAGTGCTCAGACCGCCGAGTAGGACTCGACTGCGATTGTTGACTTGCTTTGCGGTTTCTTTACACGAGTATTTCGGGGGAGAGAAACTGCTCAACATTCATTTTGGGTTCGCCAGTTGCTCTTTTCGTGCTTAACGCGCGGCCTCCGTTTGTGTTTTATGCTGCATAAACAAACCGAACTCAGATGCAAATGCAGCATTGAGTTATTCGAGTGAGCTATTTGCAAGAGGGAGAGAGAGAGAGAGAGGCGACTGCGAGATACCCTGCAGCAGTTTGTGCAGTCATTTATTTAGATAAGTAGTGACTAGAGGAAAGCTACAGGTTAAAGTGTCCGATAGTAAAATACCCTCTAGCACTTCTAACCTCACTTTCCACAAACCATATGTTTGTTAAAAAATTAAGCAATTTTTTTCCGGTGAAACTGTATGATAATGTTTTGACAGAGTTAGCAATTTTTTTTATAAAATTTTGAATCTGGAATCGTTGTGGGTATTATCTTTTTATTACATTCCGAAAATTGAGCTTTCTAAATAATCCTACATTACAAAAACTCACTAAAAGATGCTTTGAATTTTTTTTTTTTTAAATTTTAAGATCTATAGAAAAGGGTACCCCAATTAAAGTAGCTAAAATCTGTATGGTACAAAAGAAAGACGAATGGACATTGCTTAGTTAACTTGCCTAGGGATGCCGATCAAAGACAATATATACTTTGTAGGGTTTGCCACGCTTTCTTCTGCCCTTAATAAAGACTTAAACGAGTAAGGAAAGCTACAGGCGAGCGCGCCCGACTGTAAGATACCGTTCAATCAACTTCGAAGTTGCACTAACTAGTACTAACTCGCTCTCACACACACATACAGACACACACACAAAGGCTAAAACGATGCATGATGATATGCTGCAATGGCGCGGGCAACGCAACTATGAAAAACGTTTTCTTTAATGTGTTATTTGTGTGTTTATTGTCCGATCGGATTGTAATTCTGGGATTGGGTGCATATTATCAGCATATTTACGAGTTCTAAATCTGTAACCTAAATACTTTCCTTAATATTGGGCGGTGGGTGTGGCATCAAAAATTTAAAATAAACTCGATCTACCTATGGTATACAGGAACCTTCATATGACATATGGTGTAATAGCTGAGATCTAGACGTTGAAACGGACAGACAGACGGACATGGCCCAATCGACTCAGCTAGTGATCCTGAGTCAGAATATATATACTTTATGGGGTCTGCCACGCCTCCTTCTGCCTGTTACATACATTTGCACAAACTTAGCATACCATTTTTGGCAATTTTCAATGGTCGAATGGTATAACAAACCTGGTATACCCTATTTTCTGACCATTTAACTTGTCGAAGGGTTTAATTACTAAATGTATTTGTATTATTTACCAAGCACCTATGGCGCATTGGCAACTCTAACGAGCAGTTACTATTGTGATGCGGTGCTCAGTCAAATGGGTAAATACCTATCAGCTATATAGTTAGCTAACCATCTACATATTTAGTGTGCCCTGTGCTACTAATGCGAAGTAGAAGCAGATCGAACTGACTAAATCAATATAATTATTATTCAATCAGAGGCCAGTGGGGCAAATGGAATGAATTGTTGATAAAATCAGAAATACTCAAATCCCTCTGCCATTACGAGAGTCCAATCGACTCTTGCATGTGTGGGCATTGCTGCACTTATGCGTGCGTGTGTGTGTGTGTGTGTGTGTTTGGGTGTGTGGGCGTGCAGTGACTTTTGTGAGTTTACCAATTAAATTAGTTGACATAAGCCGCTTAGAGTGTTGCATCTGCCTCTGACGCTGCCAAAATGTTGCATAACAAAACAAAACTAAAGTTTAATTAGCAAGAGTGTGCGTCATGCCTCACTATGAGAGAGTTGAATGAGTGAATCAAAGTCCAGTTTAAAATTTAAAGCTTTCGAATTGATGTGTGTCTAAAGCGCTGCGTCTTTGGCTCGTTTAAAGCAAACAGAATCAAGAGATTCCGGAAGAAGAAGCGAAGGCAGGCAACTCTCAGGTGTGGCATGTAGCATGCAGCACATACATTGTAACCTTGTGTGTGCACACGTGGCATTACAGTGTGTGCACACACAAAAGATGTCCAATAATGCCGTCATTACGTTCTCTGGCAAACGCACTAATAACTTGACTACGAAGTAGTGCCCCACCTGCACCTCCTGTTCTCAAGCAAGTCAAGCATTTTATGGTCATTGTGGTGGCTCCCCATCAATGGCAACATGTGTAGCAATTGATTGCCAACCCGACCAGAGACAGAGAGAAGTTAATAGAGAGAGAGAGAGAGAGAGGGGGGAGAAAGGGAAGGCGGGTAGTGCTGCTGTGAAGAGTCCTTTATCTGTCGACCAATCAAAGTGCGCTACCTGCCAGTTAGGCTGGCTCCGGTCTGCTACCCCCTGGCCCCAACCCCTACCCCAACCCTCCAACCACTTGCCGATTGCACAGCAAGCTATTAGATAGCTAATTGGGGGCTGTAGCTGCTGTTGCCATAATTTCGGTCTCGTTCTCTGGCCAAAAAGTCATTAATCGCAGCTGTCGCTATCGACCTACTTATGCAAAAGGGCAACTTATGTTGTTTATCCATTGGAGATTACCACAATTAATTCATTACATTAGGTTTCTGTTTGAAGAGAAGGGCTTCCAAGATGGAAACCTACGGGTGTCTTACAAGTTGATGATCCGAAAGTTGATGTTCTGTAGTTACAAACTTAGTAAGTAAACCAAAGCATTGGTCGAGCGTGTTGGATAGTAAGAAATCCTTAACCCAATAAGACGTTTTGGTTGTGTGATTATAATACATTAAAGTTTTATTAATTAAGAAAATAGTTTATCTCAGTTCATGCTCATACTATATCTATTAGGTTTTGTTGGAATCTAGAAACGTAACCCTTTAGGGTTTCCAGGAACTTAATGCTTGTAGTTAGTGTGCCTTGTTTCTACCTGTAATTGGTAGCTAATATAATTTGATATATACCCTTTTATTACCTGGCATAATGTGGTAAGTTTTGGGTACGTTTCTTCCAAGCCGTTGCTGTCTTTGATCTATGATATTCTACTCTTTCTTGCTATTTTGAATCTTCGTGCAGGTCTGTCTGGCTATGTGTCGCTTAAGATTAAATTTCATTGTGAAGAGCTGTTTACAGTTGGAACACGAAAATCTTCCGGGCTTCTTCTTCTTCTTCGAAGCTGCGCAGACCATATTGCGTAAATGTTTATTAAGGTTGTATCTAAATGAGAACTGCTTCTGGCAGTGTTTGCACTTCAATTTGTTCTTGGCGGCGTCGTCAGGCTGATCGCCATGTGTGCTCATGTGCAACTTGAGTTTCTCATTCGATGCGAATGCCTTGCCGCAAGTTTCGCAGTCATGGGTTGCTTTTTGCTTCTCTTTCAGTTTCGACTTTGATTTCTCTTCTGCATCCACCACCTTTAATTTCTTCATTGTCTGTTTCAAAGACATTTTCTTTGCTTTTGCTTTTGCGTTGCTTTTATCTTGTTCTGACGTGTTGCTCGTGTCGTTTTTGTTCTCTTTCGAACTGTTGTCCGATTCGTTCTCTTCGCTTACTTTGATCGGGCAAGCTTTGCTGAACTGTTCCATTGTAAGTTGGTAGTTTCTCTTAAATCGGTAGGCAACGTACAGATCTGCTATGCAAATTTCGCATAATTTCTTTGGATACTGATCGTTGGGGCTTATTTTCACGTCCACGCACACGTTAATCATCTCTTCCAGGCTGGGTGACTCACCGTTGTTGGCAAAAATGTCGATCAGGGTTCCGGCGCCCGACATACAAGAGCGGCAAACTCGATCCATGTCTTGCTTGTTGAGCTGCAAGTCGAATACTGACTATGCTCTCGCCGCCGGCTGAGTATTTAAGCAAGAGTGAGGAAGAGAGAGAGAGCGTGCTCTCTTTCGAAACGAGAGTGCGGGGTTGGATCCGTGTTGCTACCTGCTTTTTTGCGCTCTACCGAAGAGACCGGCAACCTCTCTCTCTCTCTTGTCGAGCGGGTGAAGAGCAACTAGCTCAGCAGTTTCACCTAAACCTGGAAAAACCCAACAAAATGAGAGGCGGAATTTTAGTGATAAATCTGTTGCAGGGCTTTTTTTTTGGGAATTTGTAGTTAATATTATTTTTTAAGAGGTTTTCAAAATGTAGATTTTTTCTAGACTTTGACTTAACTTTCATATTCTCGAGTCTTGTTGCTTCCTTACCCTCCTTAGGGATGTTTCTTTGGTAGCTGATATTCATTTTCCATGTTCTTTCTTTGCTTAAGTCTTCTTGTTTTTTTTTTGTGCAGTGCCCATTAAATAAATGTCTTCTGAAGTTATATTTAGTTGTTAAATTTGATCGGCAGTACGGACATTCGAATTCGCCGGTGGAGTGTAGACCCCAATGTGCGAAAAAATCATTAAACTTATTAAACGAAATTCCACAAGTTGAACAGCTGAGAGCTCGTTTCTTGTCGGTTAACTTTTCCTCTTGCTTCTCTTTCTCTTCGCTCTCTTCTTCGGTTTTTCGATTATTTTTCAAAACTGTAAATAACTTTAGTTTCTTAATTTTAGCTTGTTTTTGCTTTTCGTTTTCGCTCTCCGGCTCTCGCTCTTCACTTTTGTTGATCGGGTTTGCCGTGTCAAACTGTGCCATAGTCCGTTGATATTTTCACTTAAATTTATAGGCCACATGCACATCTGCTAGGCAGATCTGACAGAGTTGCTTAGGGAATTGATCTTCGCAATTTATTTTCATTTTTATAAAATCGTTGATCATCCCTTCTATGCTGGGTGATCCAGTGTCCTCAGCAAATATGTCAGTGAGAGTTCCGGCGCCCGACATACAAGCGTGCCAAACTCGATCCATGTATTTTCTTTGGAGCTGCGAATCGTCTACTTACCCTAAACTCAAAATGTATTTACCTATTTACAGAGAGAGTGCGGTTCTGTCGTTACTCACACCCTTTGCTTGGCTTGGGTTAAGAGAGTGACAAACCTTTTCGTGAGGCAGGTAAGAGAAATGGTTCCGATCCAGTTTTTCAAAGGTCGTAATATTGTTCGCGATTTGCACTTGTCGGGGATTTGTTTAGTAATGGTAATAAAACAGATGTTTGCGAAAAGAATACCTCTGCAACCCCATAAGATACCCGTCATAAATCTATGCAGGTGTCTGAAACTGCTCATCTGTCAGTCTGGTTTCCGGGGCTGTCTCCTAGGTTTAAAGATGACACCTTGCAGGCAAGACACTCAGGTATTTCATATTATTTATAGTACAAATATTGAGCAGCGTTAATTATAGTCGATGATTTTCTGATATTCGCTCGACTGCGCTCCAATTTGTCCTCTCAACAATGAAATTCATTTTGATATCCTCTTTAGTAGAAAACAGCATCAGTTCAGCAAATATAAGTATATCTTACTGGCACGTGTGTGCAAGTGTGTGTGCATCGATTGTTCTTATGTATGTGCAACATTTTTTTTCTTTTCTACGCGTGTTGATGCCACACAGGTCTTAGCAAATAATACGATTGTGTGCTAACAGCAGAATAAGCTGCAGATGACAGGCGTATTAAGTACTCAAAACTTATCTATGAAAGTTTAGGTAATTGCATAAACTGTATTTTCTCACAATTAAGAGATAGAGTTTCGCATTAAGCTGCTCGTGTAAAATGAGTTATCTTTCAGCCTATATCGAATATGTTTATATAGTACTTCAGCTGTTAAAAGAGTTTATCTTAAATGTAAAAAAAGATCAAATTGTTTTTGTGAATATTTAAAATGAAAAAAAGTTGAAGTAGAAACCTTAAATAAAGTTATGCGTGGGTTTTGGGCGTGGCACCCAACATTTGAAATTAAGTTTATCCGCATATAATGTAGAGGAAGCTTTATCGCTTTTGGTGTCCCTAGCTAGTATTCTTGCTGAGTTTAAGGCGTTCATATGAACAACAAGTAAGAATGGCTACAGTCAAGTGTTGACTGTATAAGACCATGGCTTTTTTTAGATTATGAAAAAAATCAGATTGAGAAAACTGTTATTGGTAAACGTGTTTTTCAAAGAAAAATAATAAACAACACATATAATTTTCAGTTAGACGCCAAGCAGTCCAAGCAGTTGAAAAAAAACACACTGCTTGGAAAGTACACTGCTTGCTTGATTCGCAGTGGGCGCAGTGCAAATCTATATGAAGCGTTGAATAGCTTTTATGTTCAGTATCCGAGCGGAACCAAATTTTCAGCGATTTATTGCGCTTGCTATACGGTCTATCGATTTGCGGGGGCGGAAGTAGGCGTGGCCCAAATTTTAATAAAAATTTTTTTTTTTCCTTTTTATTCTCTATGAAACTGTAAGCAGAGTTGCCCAAAAAATCTGTTTACATAGGCTCATTGCATAATACGGCATACATAAATTAATACGTTTTACCACAAACTCGCCAACCCTTTCAACTTGCACCCGCTGAGTTTGCTCCATGTTGTTGGCATAATCATAATAATAATGCGTCCTCATCTATCTTATATAATTTTGCAGGTCTGGAATTGTGTAACGCTCGCACGCATCAAGTATGGAAAACATATGAAAATATTTGAATTTTAGCAGCAGCAGCAGCAGCCGTGCCGGGCTTAGTGCATGGGCGTTGCCCGGATTGAAAATTAGCCAAGCGGACGCCAGTGGACGCCACCGCAACAAGAACAACAACAGCGGCGGCAGACTGACACTAAGGGGGAGGATAGGAACAGTTGGAGGAGCAGTTGGAGTAGCCGTTGGAGGAGCCGCAACAACCCGCACAACAAACATGAAAGCAAATGGCGCCGCTGGCCGCAGCTGCCACATGGCCCATGTCCATGGCGGCTGTGGCATGCCGTTATTTGTGCTGACAGCGCTGCTGACACTAACGAGCTTAATAACGCCCACAGAGCAGTTGACAGCGACAACAACGGCAGCGACGGCGACAGCGACGCTGACAGCGACGCCAACGTCGGCAAGTGAAATGTCCAAATCCGATGAGAAATTTGAGCTGACGAAACTGGAAAAGCAGCAGCAGAACACGAGCCTGGTGGATGGACTCGTGTTTCCGTCCGATTTCAATGGCACACTACCGGCGGGATTCGGTCTGGAGGCTCCGAATGGCAGCGGTGCCTACAATAGCCAAACGGAAATCTGCCCCCAAGAGGGAAGCTTTTGGGTGCGCCTGATTATGATGATACTCTATGCTGTGGTGTGCATTGTGGGCCTTTTCGGGAATACCCTGGTTATCTACGTGGTCCTGCGCTTCTCCAAGATGCAAACGGTGACCAACATTTACATACTCAATCTGGCCATTGCCGACGAGTGTTTCCTCATTGGGATTCCCTTTCTGCTCTACACGCTGCAGGTGAGCAACTGGTCATTTGGCACATACATGTGCAAGGCATACATGGTGAGCACTTCGGTGACGCAGTTCACCTCATCCATATTTCTGCTCATCATGTCGGCGGATCGCTACATAGCTGTCTGTCATCCGATCTCCTCGCCACGTTATCGCACCCCCTTCGTCTCGAAGGTGGTCTCAGCCGTGGCCTGGATGACATCGGTGCTGCTGATGCTGCCGGTTATACTATTTGCCAACACAGTCGAGTTGCTGCCAGGTCGCAGTTCGTGCAACATCAAGTGGCCTGAGGCATTCAACATCCAATCGGACTCGGCCTTTATTCTATACTCACTCATTCTGGGCTTTGTGACGCCACTGATCTTCATCTTGATCTTCTACTGCCTGGTCATACGCAAGCTACACACTGTGGGACCCAAGCACAAGTCCAAGGAAAAGAAGCGTTCGCATCGCAAGGTGACCAAGCTGGTGCTCACTGTCATTACGGTGTACATCATGTGTTGGCTACCCCATTGGATATCCCAGGTGGCTCTCATCAGTTCCAAGCCCAGCTGTGCCACCAAGCTAGAGTTGGCCGTATTCCTCGTCTGCGGCTGCCTCTCGTACTCCAACTCGGCCATGAATCCCATTCTCTATGCCTTCCTCAGCGACAACTTCAAGAAGAGCTTCATGAAGGCATGCACGTGTGCAGCTCGCAAGGATGTCAATGCTCAGCTGCAGCTGGAGAACAGTTTCTTTCCCAAGTTTGGCAAGGGGCGGCAATCGGATCGCCTGATTGGCTCCAACACTGCCATTGGCAATGGGGGCAAGGTCAAGAAGAGGGCACTGGGTGGAGGCAAGAACAACAATGCACCAATGCCCACAACTACAACAACCACAACCACTGCGGGCCACGATGTGATTACCTCCATTCAGCCCATGCTGCCCAGTCAACCCGTGCAGCCCAAGGCGGCCGGTCAGGTGGCCGCCCTGGTCGTTGTGAATGCCGAACCCGACTGTAAGCCCCCGGTGCTCCACACAGACTTATAAGAGCGGGCAGACGCCGTGCCGCTCGAGACGGTTGTGCTAATAGCCCGCAGATGAGTGCGAGGAGGAAGGGGAGCAAAGACCCCGCGGGAGTCGACGGAGCTGATAAGGGCGCCAGAATGTTTGCTATAACGATTTATAGCGTTGATATTTCACTAGTTTGTTCGTTTGTGCCACCAGTTTTCGTTATGTTATCTGCCCATTGAGTAGCCAGAGATAACTATGGAGACTAGCCACAGATAGATATGGAGATAAGAGAACCTGAAGCAGTGGCTATGGAGTTTATACTAGGATCGAAAGAGGGAAATTTATTTCTGATTTCCCCCAAAAGAGAAAAACAATTGAACAGAAATTTGAAGCAAATTCCAAACAATTCCAGAAGAAACATATTAAAGCGAACAATTCCACTGGAAATAAAACGAGGGCAGTTCGACACTTCACATTATCGAATTCAATTCCAATGTGATCAATTAATCGAAGCGCAGAGCAGATCAGAGCCAAGTCATTTCAAATCACGACAAACTAAACATGCATTCAAGAGATTTTTACAATCTAGTCATAGAAATCTAAATGTGCAAATTCAAATCGAATAATGGAACAGTTATGGCATAGTAGTTACTCCCCCCACTTAAGGGGAAATCTTTGTAACGATTCAAAATAAGAAAAAAAAAGAAAAAACAATTGAATTTTATTATTATTGCTAGGTAATTTGCATGTGCTGTTTGTACTTTCGATGTAAACCATAAGCTATCGATATCATTATTCTAGATGTAATTTCATGATTCTGCTAAACTTATCTCTAGTTCGGTATAACAGTTACAGGAAGATAATGGAATTCAACTAATGTAAGGGAAACATTTTTGCTTGAGAAAATATGAAAATATGAAAATTTAAATTTTAAATAAAAATAAATTGCTAAATTAAATGGCAATCTCTTTTATGTTTTACAAAGATATAATTCAAATGGGGCTCCCAATGAAGTGTTACTGCTACTTGAAAGCCTTTCCTCTTCTCCCCTTCCTTTCTCTCCATTACTCTTTGCCTTTATTTGACTTGCAAATATCTCTCTTTAAACATGCGTGCCAGATACAGACAGAGAGATAGAGGTAGATGTAACGGGTGGCTTGCAGTGAAAGAAAGTGTGAAAATAAACAGAGAAATAAAACCAAACTGTGATAAGACATAAACAAAACAATAAACAACACAGAGAAACAGAAAGGGAGAGAGAGAGAGAGAGAAAGGGAGGAAATCTGTCAACAAGCGGAGCAATTTTCATGCTTGATATAATGTCCATTTGGTAGTGCGCAAGATGCCAACACCCCAGCGGGATCGTTGCCAGCAGCTCGACACGCTGCCCAAAGACACTGCGAGACACTTAACAAAACAAGAAGAAAGCACATAGACACATACACAAACACACGATGTGTGGCAGCAGAGAAAAAAAGCTAGAAAAAACATGTATAATAAAAGCCAAATAAAAGTTGTGCTGGAAAATGACCGCCGTCGTCTAGCTAGGGGCAGCTGCAAGAACCATGCAACATGAGTTCAACAAGAGTTCCGCAGCAGAGACAGAGAAGGAGGAAGAGATTTGAAAAGAGGGTAAGCGGGACTTGAAAAGCACTTACGCTGGCCATAACTATAACTCGAAGTGCTGCAACTCAATAGTTGCATTTGAAATTACCTAATTAAAGACAATTCACAGCGTTTTAGTTGTGTTACATTTTTTTTTATTAAGCAATAAATGATAATTTTGAAAAATTCGTAGCACATTTTGAGAGCTAAGACAGAAACCCCGAATGGGGAAATTCCCCATGAGTCTCGCAAGGTAAGTGAAAGCCAAACAACAAATCATTTTGCCATTTTCCAGCTTGCACGTGGAGCTGCTGCTTCCTCTTCTTCTCCTTCTCCTTCTGTTGCGAGTGCCAAATGATTTTTCACACATACACAACAGACTGCGTTGTATCGCGAGTGGAAAGAGAGAGGGAGAGAGAGAGAGAGGGAGAGAGGGGACAGAAAAGTCTGAAGGTCTCTCGCATATTGATTATTTGGAATTTCATTTGCCGGCAGCAAGAAATTATGATGGTCTCTGCCTGCATTCTGATGCACTTGACCATATGCTGCACTTGGCCAACGGCTGCACCGCGGGGGGGGAGATAGGAAGAGGGAGAGCTGACTGAGCCAATGGGGCAGCAGCTGTTGGCAAGGATGCGAAAAGTGACTGCTGCCGCGCTGCTCTCACGATTTTAATGGGCTAGTCTGGCTTGATGTTGCATAGCTGCAGAGCTAAAGCTACAGCAGCAGCAGATGCAAATCCCCCGCCGTGCAGTCTGGCCTGAAGTTTAAGGTCAAGTACAAGCAGGGAAACCACTTAAAAGTCGCTACGTGCGCACAGGAAGGCGAATGAAGGACATGCATCAACTTGCCTGTCTGACTTGCATGGCAACCCCAAGTTGCCTCTTACATATCGAGATGCCTTTGCCAGCATTCGAGCTAATTAAATTCCTTAAAGCGAACACTACTTCTTCTCATATCTCACGACTTCAAAGCGTCTCAAATTGTGCCAAATTGTGGCAAATTGTAGCAAATCGTGCATGTTTGCCCCAATTTACGGCACACACACCGCACATATCTGTATCTGCCTGTGTATGTATGTGTATGCTATGTATTCCAAATCAAATTAATGCTTCACACTTCATAAATCGGGCACTGAAGATGAACAGATTAAAGGCGAATTTCATTTTGCCTTCTTCTTATTTTCCCATTTTCCATTTTCCAATTCGATTTTTCGATTTTCGATTTTGTGATCTGCCCGCGAACTAAAAATACAACAAAGTCGCTTTATAAATACATTAACACCTCTATGTGCGGCCAAATGGTATATGCCATATACAATCTGCAATCGTATATAGTATATAGTATTTCGCTATCTAAACAAATAAGCCCATATGCTGCATGAGTGCTTTTGGGTGTATGTGTGTGTTTGCGTGTGTGTGGGGGCCAAGAGAAACACAATATTAATAAAAATTATAAATATATTTAAAGAAGGTGGCAAAATCACAGACCCATTGAAAGCGAACTTTTCAAATAAACATGGAAACTCAATTCGAAAATTAAATATCTTGCAAATTGCCAAACCAACCTGAGGTCTCCCAGGGACGTCGAGTGCAGTAAATACAATTTGTACATACATATAAGAAACACACGGTAATTGTTTGAAACGAACAAAGGCAGCTTGGTAATCTATGGAGAATCTCTTGATTTCGAATATTCTGAATATAATTTAATTTTTTTTTTAAATTAATTTAAATAATATTCAAATAAATAAACAAATTTAAATATATATTTAGTTTAATTTTAAAATGAAATAATGAATAATATCAACTCAAATTATTTATATGTTTTATTTTAATTTTAAAACTTAAATATATAAATACAATAAATTATTTGTTATTTTATACTATATTTAAAAAAAATTAAAATTTAAAGGCATTTAAATTTCTTACTCCGAATTCATTTATTTATACATATATTTTAGGCAGATGAAATAGGATAGACCATCTTGCTTGACTGTAAATAAATTATAAATATAAATAAATTAATTTATTTCAAAATTGCAAAAATTTTAAATGATTTTTTTTACTAGGGTACCCCTGATTCTTTAATTATGTTTTATCGAATTTGGAATGTCTTATTTGAGAATTTTTAATATAAACAAAGTTTGATAACTTTCTTAACCCAATTTAAACAAATTCTTAGCTCTTTTATAATGACGCTGAAAATACTGGAGAAAATCATTACAATGAATTCGCCGACCTATGACGCTGGCATTGTGTAATTTGCTTAGATACGTACATGATAAGGCTGTGATAAGTTGGGAGACGCAAAACAGATCTGTAAATCGTAGATTCTCAGCTACTGTTCAGTTCAGTTCTCAGTTCCGTTTTGGGGTGCATACAGTAAAGGTAATCTATGAGAAATGCTGGCAAAACTGAAGTATCTTGTTTACATTTTGCTTGTGGAATATTGCGCTGCAAGGGCGGCGACAACAGAGGAAGCAGATAAGCCGGTAAGTAGCAGCTGTGATTCACTCGAAGTGTCTTACAGATAAACATACTTTTAGTCTGGAGGGAATGCAATTCAAAGCAAATTGATACACATAGTCGATCTACAAGGAAACTTTGGAGCTGGAGATGTTAATGCGACCTATAAGAATATAAAGACGTTGACTCTGACGGGTAATGCAAAGAATATGAGTGTCTTTCCCGCTCTGAAGCCCCCTATAAATAGGGGGTACAGCCCAATGAGTGATATGAAAGCTCAACTGGAAGCTCACTCGACCGACTTGGAAGAACTTAAAACTGAACTAGCGTGGCTGCAAGCTAAAGTGGTTTCTCTCTCGGATCTGGTTCGATATAAACCTCGTAGAGATTGTTTGGATCGGAAGAGCTATGAGAGAATTCTTGAGATTGTAGTGCCTGACATAGCCCCGTTTCCGGTACTTTGCGATGAGTGCGGTGGCGGCCTCGACTGGATAGTTATACAGCGTCGTCTGGATGGCAGCCTCGACTTCTTCAGGGGCTGGCAGGCATATCGCAATGGCTTCGGAACGTTTGAGGGCGAGTTCTTCCTGGGCCTGGAGGCAATTCATCGCCTGACCAAGTCACGTCCATATGAATTATATGTGGAACTAGTTGATTTTTCAAATCGAAGGTATTACGCACTCTACGATAATTTCCTAGTGGGAAGTGAGCAGGAGCAATACATGCTGAAGTCACTGGGCACATACAGTGGAGACGCTGGTGATGCCCTAAGCTACAATCTCTACGATAAATTCTCCACATATGACAACGATAACGACAAATGGTCGTGGGGCAATTGTGCAAACTACTATGAGAGTGCTTGGTGGTTCAATACTCACGCGAACAGGTGAGCGAAGATATCGAATTTCTTCAACTATAATTCAACTATATTTCTCTTATTTCCTATAGCAATCTAAATGGCAGATATTATAACTATGGAGGCAGGAATATCAAGGGCATTTGGTGGTATACCCTAAGGGGATATTCTCCTCTAAAGTCTGCACAAATGTTAATGCGACCAAAGTATTCATTGGTGTAAGCAAGGAGCAAGTAATACTTATTAGTTCACATCATTTTGGATCTTGATTTCATAATAAACAGAATGTTATTCTTCGAAATTGAACGGCATCTTTCTATAATGAAGGTATGAAACTATTCATAACAAGTACGAGGGTCGTTTGATAAGTCCGTGACTTTTTGAATAAATAAAAGAAGCGTTTTATTTCTCAACATAATCTCCTTTTAGCTCTATACATTTAGTCCAGCGTTTTTCCAATTTTTTTATTCCTTCCAAATAATAGGTTTTCTCAAGGCCCTCAAAATAGTCGTTTGTTTCTGTGATGACCTCTTCATTTGACCCGAATCTCTTACCGCCGAGCCATTTCTTCATGTTTGGAAACAAAAAATAGTCACAGGGGGCTAAATCTGGAGAATATGCTGGATGGGGTAGCAGTTCGTAGCCCAATTTATGAAATTTTGCCATGCTGACTACACACGTGTGCACCCGTGCATTGTCCTGATGGAACAGCACTTTTTTTTTCGCCAAATGCGGTCGTTTCTGCTTCAAATCAATATCGAATCTGTCCAAAAGCTCTGAATAATATTCGCCGGTGATCGTTTTACCCTTTTCAAGGTAATCGATGTGAATGATACCTTGTGCATCCCAAAAAACTGTGGCCATGACCTTGTTGGCCGACAGACCCACCTTGGCCTTCTTTGGTGCACGTTCACCCGGAGAAACCCACTGTCTTGATTGTTCTTTGGTCTCTGGTGTGGTGTGGTGGATCCATGTTTCGTCTACGGTAACGAAACGGCGCAAAAATTCGTTCGGATTGCGGTTGAACATCGCCAAACACTCCTTTGAAATGGTCACACGGTTGCGCTTATGGTCGTGTGTGAGCAATCGCGGCACCCATCGCGCGGAAAGCTTTTTCATGTCCAAATATTCATGTAAAATGTGATGTACCCGTTCAGTTGAGATGCCTACAGCCTCAGCTACCTCACGCACTTTCATTCTCCGATCATCCAATATCATTCCATGGATTTTGTCGACGATTTCTGGCATGACGACCTCTTTTGGGCGACCTGAACGTTCGGCATCACTTGTACTGGTACGACCACAACGGAACTCAGTAAACCATTTCTTAACCATTGAAATTGATGGTGCAGAGTCCCCATAATATTTATCAAGTCTTTCCTTGGTTACGGTGATGGATTTTTTACGCAAAAAATAATGCTTAATTAGCACACGAAATTCACTTTTTTCCATTTTCGTTAAAATTCACGAGATCGTCTGCTTTCAATGCCTATAAAACGCAAACCAAAAAACGCAGCTTTCTCAAAATTTTACAGTCAGCTGTTAATCGATAACTGCTGACAGGAGCAGTGTTGTATTTAGAGCAGGTGCGCGGCAAATACAAAAAGTCACGGTCTTATCAAACGACCCTCGTAACAACAAATCCAATCGTGCATGCCCGATAGAAAAAATGTAACTTGTAAAGCAGACAGAGTACAGAAATCTTTATGCCAAGTTTGGTGTCTCTAGCTTTTAAATTAGCTGAGAACTGTGTGTTCGCACAGGCAGACGGACAGGCAGACGGACATGGCTGAACTAACTCCGATCTGATCCTAAGCAAGAATATTCCTATTTTGTGCAGTATGCCTCGCCTCCTAATGCCTGTAGCATACTTTAGCATAAAGTAAATATACCTCTTTTCGACAAAGTGTAAAGAACTCTTCTCAATTCAAAGTTTTCTCTGCTCGATTAGAAAAATGCAACTCATTCGCCTGCATTGTGCACCGTCTCGTATCATCACATCGCGCTTTTCTTCAGCTCACCGACAGGATCCACTGGAACTGTCAAAGCGTCGTCAGTGCTCAACAACTTTGCATAATCCATAATTTCCCCATTGTCACATGCTGTTTCGTTGAGCACACACACACACACACATCTCTTCCTGCTCCCCTTTTGGTTGCTTTTGTGCAAATTGCACAAAATTTTGCGGCCAAATTGAAAAGTTTCTGCACATTTTTCGCTTTATTTTATTTAGCATTTTCCAGCGGGGCTCGCGCTTTGTTGTACCACTTTATTTGCACCCACTGTATCGATACTTGGCTGTGAGAAAAAGGAAAAAAGGGAAATGGAAAGTTTTCTCAAATTCGCGCTGCAATTTCTGTGGCTACTCAAGCGTTTTCAATGCAAAACTGCCAAATTTACAAACTATTTCGATTTGGTATGCAGTTTCGCGTTGGGAAAAGTGAAAAGCCAATGAGACTATAAATTTGGCCGTTACCCTAGGCAGGTCTTTGTGTAATCAGGTCAATCGAGAGCAATATAGTACTAGCTAAGCTCTGCTTCTATGTGATTACAAAATACATTTTAATAATGCTGGCTAATGTTACGCAATGTTAATCTGGCCTGGCCGAAAATCACAGTTTGTTATGCAACACATCAACCATCAACACATACAAAAGTAAGCCTGCTCTTTCATCTTGTGTCATATTACGCAACGGCAAACTGATGAACTCGGCCAAGAAGAAAAATAACTAAAACTGATTTTAGTCATGTGCTGTGCAGGCGGTGGGGGCGGGTCAAACACGAATCGATCAAAAACTGGCGCCGAGTGAATGAACCTTTCCAATTGGTTGAGCAGCTTCCGTAAACAGGGCCGGCAAAACTGTTGGACATTGTCTGCCTCCCTTCCCCTTAACTCCTCCTCTTCCCTCTTCCTGTTGCTGTTGTTGCTGTTGTTGGTTTTGGCTGGCACGCCTGAAATATGCTTGCCATATAAATGGTTCATGTCAGCCGTTTGGGGCAGAACCCACCGACTGACCAATATACTGTGTAGTAGTATGAAGCAATATCAAGGGGAAAAGCCAACAAAGCGCTTGGCAAACTACCTATTAGTCGCTGGGTGGAGCCCAACACGCCCCTTGGCCTCGTGTACTTTGGCGTCTTTTCTTCGTGGCGGAGCCCTCATCAATTACATCAAGTGCGTGGCGTAAATTAGCGCGAGGGACGCCCCAAAGTGCCTGTCAATTGAGTTGATTGAAAGAATTGGCAGTAGCCAGGCAGAAGCAGGGGAAGCAGGGGCAGTCAAACCGGTTAAAGCCAAAGTCAGCGGCTTAAAGCTAAGTTTGCAAATGTTGCCCGCAATGTAAGCCAAAAGGGCAAACAGTCAACGGAATCTTGGGCTCAAATTTCAACGCATTGCGATAGCATCTTAATTACCCTCACACTCACACACAAACATACACAGAAATTCCTAAACACACATACACAGACACACACACACACACATCTGCAAGTCATTGACCCATCGGCTGAGGGTAAAAATTCGGTCAGCTCTTTAATGTCCACAAGCTCGTGTTGACAGACACTTTCCTGTGGCTTCGCATATCCCTGTGCGTCGCTCACTCTTGCTCTCTCTCTCTCTCTCTCTTTTTTACTTCCTATCCCTTTTCCTCTCTCTTCCTGCTACAATGTGTCTCTCTATTTGTCACATTTATGCCCTGTAACTGCAGCTGCTGTGGGGTCTATGTTACAGTCGCACTGAGCTCTTTGCTCCCAGTCACCTAGCCAGCTGAACCCCTTTACAGTACAGGGTATGCCCTAGTGCAGCTGCCATTCTCTAGAGTTTCAATGCTGTTTTAACAGCGACAAAGCAACAACAACTTCTGGTCTGCGTAAACTTTAAGCTGTCACACTTTTTGCCTGCAGGACTCACTGAAATTCACAGCAGCGCGTAGCAGCAGCTCAGCCAGGACTAGAAGCAGCTTCGGCTACAGCTACGGTTCTGGCACCTGGACAAGCGGAAAACATTAATTACGCAGAGCACACCTACACACACACACAAACAGTTTGCCTGCTTGTATTCTGATCTGCACACCTAGGCGTATACGTAACGTATACGCAGCGTTGGCTACTTTCAGGCAACTGTGCGCTGTGTTTGTAATTCGAGTTTGTTTTGTTCTCCTGTTTGCCATTGTTTGAGTTCCAAAGTTATTTATTCCCCTCCCCCCCCTTTACATTTCCTTCTCTGAAATGGGCATTTTATTTGCCCACCATAATTGTGCCAGTCCGGGGACCACAAAGATTTGTCATTTGTCCCACGTGCTTTCATTGAGAGTTTTCCTTTTACATCAAGAGCACAGACACGTCTTGACTCACACACACACACACACACACACACACACACAGTCGCACCGAGTGAGAGTACGATTATTTACGTATATTTGCACTGTAGTTGAGTGGTTTCTGCTGGTCAAGTTTCCGCCGTGCAGGAGCTGCTTTCAAATGAGAAGCAATTTTGTTTGCTATGAATTACTTATCGATTGCGGCTAAAGAAGAAGAAGAAGGATCTGAAGCTGCACACTCTCCCCTCCAATCGCTTTCATCTCGCCGTAAACATAGCAAACGCTCTTGTCGTAAAAGCGATTCGCATCGTTAAAAATTTATTACCGTCTTTCGTCAACTGTGTTTGTGTCGTGCATATTCAGTATGTTGTTCTTGTTAACGAATAAAATCGACTTAAATTAATTAAAACTTTACAGTGTAAAGAAAGACAAAACTTTCTTGTAATGTTGCCATTTGCCTACCTCATTTAAAATCTCCCCCAAAAAGGCAGCACAAAAGTTGAGCCTGAATTTGAAATGAAAAGCAAAAACCAACTGGGACACACACGCAAAGTGAGGGCAAGAGAAAAAAAGGAGCACGCCTCAATCTTGCTGGCATCATGAAAAAAAACAGAAAAGGCCTCAAAAAAAAGGGAGATATGTAAAAATGAGAAATAAGCAAAAAAAAAAAACGCACTACGAAACACACACGCAGCCTGAACAATAAACGGATGCCCAGTCTGGTCCTGGTTTGGCTCGACCATTAGTCATTATTGACACATTCCTTTCTCGCTTTTTTTCTGTTTTTTGGCTACCTACAGTCAGCTGGATATGGTTGAGCAATCGAGCATTTCCGCATCACTTGCTAGATCGCATAACGCATATATCCCATGTCAAATATATATTGCATATTAATAGTCCGCGCTCACGCACGAACAGGGTAGAAATTGGGCAGAGAAGCTATGTAGGGTATATGCCACGCATGTCTGCCTTCTATTATTTGATATTATATGAGCAGAGAAATCTCTGCTGCTTGCTTAGCAAATAGTCTTAGTCTGCATCAATATCGTGTTGCCTCTGTACTAAGTGTATTCCAGAGTTAGATGTGCATGTAATAGATATTGCCTGTTTAAACAGCAAATTCCCAAATAGTTATATAGTCCATTTTCTGTCCATTTAACTCGAGTGCAAATGTTTATTTAATCGGGCGCAGCAGCAACAGCGGCTACAAAGTTTATTGTGAACTCAATTAAAGCAACGCCTCGTTGGTTAGTTGGGTTTGTTGTTGTTTGTTGTTAGTAGTTGTTGTTGTTGTTGCTGTTGTTGTTGGCTTGTAAAGCGTTGGGCTGGCTGTGACTTGCTCTGGGGCTGGTCGAAAACAAACACAAATTCCGAATGGGCAGAGCAAAAGGCAACGACTGCAAAAATGTTGCCGATTTCTGTTACAAAATCAAGTGAAACAGTAAAGAAATTGGCAGCGTGCTCAGCTCGACTGAGAGATACCGTGCGGTTAGTTTTATAAAACTACTGCAAGTTCCGAAGCCTTTTAATGGAGTTAAGTACTTAATACTGCCTTCTCTATGAGAAATCTTTTTACAAACTTGGCATAGCCGGTTTCAGCTACTGTCACTGCGTGCAGGGTATAACAACGAACACAAAAGAAGCCGCTAAGTAAACAACGCAAGAGCAGCAACAACCTCACAGTGGGAACAACAAAAGCCAATGCAAGAATAGCTACAACAAGTAAGGAGGGAAAACTGCTTGACAGGCAGATACCCTGTACTATATAGGGCAAAGCAGTTAGGCTTTTGTTGCCTGGCGCATAAGCGGACTTCGTTTAGTTCCACTCTGACTTCTCACCAAGTTAGCATACTCCCTTAGGGCTGTTTTGCAAGTGTTACAGGGTATCAAATGAACAACTATAGCAACCAGACTGTAAATAGAAAGAAATTCCGGGCAGTTGTACACTTTGTTAAGTTGCTCGAGATACAAAAGCAAAAAGAAAAAACACGATGCAGGACTAAAAGAGTACACGTAACTGGTTAGCGGGAAGAGAGGGAAAGGAAGGAGGGGAAGCTTGTAGCGGAGCCGTGTCCTGGCAACTAAATTGCGGCCCAGACAAAAGGCAGCTAAACTGTAATCACAGCAAGGGATCTTTTTAAGTCATCCTCCCCCCTGCCCCCTGCCCGCATTGCGAAGAGCTGAGCTCGCTTAAATGAGCAAAGAAAATATTTTGCATAATTAAATGTAACTCGAAATGCCGAAATAATAATTAAGGTGACAGCATAATGAGTTTCGCCCCCTTCCCTACCCTTCCCGCCCACTCGCTGCGGCATTGCCATTGCCCACTTGCTCACAGACAGCTGACGCCAAATGGAAATTGATTGGGGCAAAGGAAAGGCAAGAGCTGAAACTAATTGAATACAACGGAAGCCAAAGGTGTGAAAGGTGTCCAAGACGAAGGGAGAGGAGAGAAAGTGAAGCTGAGTAGGGCCGAATATTCAAAGAGAAGAAAGCAGGTTGAGTCAAGAACACCCTGTGCAGTTAGTTCTTCTGATTCATCAGTTTTTAAAATTTAAGCAGACTCAAGTAAGAAAAAAGGTCAAGAGAAGCTGAAGATTCCAGCCAAGACATGATTTACTTCGAGTTCAAGTTCGAGTCCCTTTCTCGTATTCTCCTACAATGGGACGAAATAAATGTTGTTATATTCCTCTACCAAGGCAGCGTCGTCGTCTGCTACGGACAGTTTTGGAAACCTGAATGCATGAGGAGGGACAGCTTGGATAATGGACGGAAATCAAAGTCAAACACAATATGATAATGGTGAAATTGACAAATTGATTGCCCAACATGGCAACAATGAATATTTCATGGCTTCATGCTGGAATGGCGGAGGAGGTGAAGCCAAATGGAAATCGGATAAGTATTTAGTTGTTTGGGCAACAAATATCGTTTCCATTTGAAATCATTTTCTCGGACATCAGCTTCAAGTTGTCTTCGGCATGACTAGATTTTCGATTAAGATAAATGCAAATATTTTTCCATGCAGCCAACGAGGAATGCGAGGCGGGAAAGCTATGCTTTGTTGCTCGTAAAATGCAAAATGCTCATTGGATTCGTCTAAACAAGCGAAAGAGCAGCCCACACAATGTTGCCTTTCCGATGAAATCAGAACTATAACATTTTATTTCCCAGAACCAGGGATTATATACCTGGTCTGCACTCCCTGCAATGCAATTTGCCTCGCCTTGCGCACCTATGAAAACTATAAAATCCACTTACCTCAGCTTTATTAGTGCTCAGCCTGGAGGGTGTTTGGTTCAGAGAAATGCAACGAAACGAGCTGGAAAATGGAAAAATATATATATATATGTATACGAATAGTAAATAGAAATAAATAAATATGTCAGTCGCAAAAGCAACTGTGGGCAAGGGGCGGTCGTAAAGTTCTCGAAATATGTTCGAATGTTGTGCACACTTTGTGCGATAATTGAAACAAAACTCTTGCAGCTATGCGGGAGCTGAGCTCATTTAAACGTCGCTATGAATAGATTGCTTATGCGGTAAAGGGCGAGGGAAAGGCGGTTCGCTCTGCCCACTCAACACGCCCGAACACATTTTCCCACGTCAACAAAGGGTCTGAGGAAGGGACACAGACCGAGCAGTCATGGCGCAGACATGCCAATTTGCGGTCTTTGCTGTGCAACTTTTACACGGTTGACTCGAGAGAACTCTGACCCTCCTCGCCATCACCGCCTGGTGAAATGCGGCTTCAACTTCAACTCATTAAAATTGAAGAGGCTCGCAAAAAGTTGTCTCGACCCTTCACCTTTCGACCCGTGGCGTCAACAGCTTTGCATCTATTCACAAGCATTTTCCAATGGGAAATGCAATTAAATGGCGCCTGAAAGTATGCTACAGCCTTTTCAACGCAAGCCAACATCCACATACCATCCACACTCACTCTCTCTCTCTCTCACACACACACACACACACACTGAACTTTTTAGGGGCATTTAAAGTGGCGCGTTGCTAATGCATAAATTAGCTGTGAGCACAACAATAATTATTAATTACACTCTCAAATTAGACATTACTTTTTATTGCGGTTCACGACGTAATCCCCTGCACTGTCGGGGACGAAGGAAAGGCAAGACAAGGCTATCTTTTTAATTGCCTGTGATATTTGAACAGTTGCAGAAAAGGCGCGTGCAGCACTCGATAAAGAGATTTAAGCCGTGTCTGTTGCTCCTTCAACTCTGCTGCTGCGAAATGCATTATGCAGACTCTGGGAAATGTGAGTCAAATAAGATGGCTTATTGTGCAGGCCATTAAATTTTTTCTCGCTCTCGCTCTCGCTCTCCCTCTCTTCTTTTTCTTCTTCTCTCTTTTGCCTGTCATTTTGTCAGTTGTCGATGCGCTGTCAGCGACAGCTCAGGCCGAGCAGCTTATGTGAGGCGCATAATTACTCAGCCCAGCAGTTAATGACTGACTGGAGTACGACCCTCCTCCCTCCCCTCACTCTCTCACTCTCTACTGCTGCTCTTATGTTAAGTGTAAATGAATATTACGTATGCGCCGTGTGGGCCACACTTTCTCTGCAAATTGAAGCTTTAAAAATCGCTTCAAAACTAAAATTCACTTTGGAAACTTTTTAGGCCATTCAAATTGAATTAATTACGCCACCTGGGCGGAACCTGACGCTTTATTTCGACACGTGATAAATTCATTTTAGCCCCGAAAAACCGAACAATTTCGTTACGTGCAAAATGTTTGCATATTGCGCCTTACAGTCGGCAAAAGGGGCGTGGCCGTAACAAGTTTACTGCGGCATAGAGCGTCGGCTAATTGAGTTGCGTTTCAAGCGAATCGAATACGCGGGGGAACATTTTATTCGCCGTTACACGCAATTCCCATGGCGTAGGCGTCTAAGTAATTGCCCGACTGAGTATTTCGAGCTATGCAAACAGTATTACCAAATCGATTGTTGACCTTTCCCCCCTGTGTCAGAGGCTTATTCGCACTCCTGACAGCTCAATTTACTCGGCCCGCTAATTAAAACCGAGCACTGACTGCGCCCTAAGCAGGGTATTAATCTCAGTTTAGGGCACCGACCGAGCCCAAAAACCAAGGCGGAAACCACTTTCATTGCAAGCGAATACCCACTGTGGATGGCTCAAAGGGCATATGCTTGGATTGCAAAGCGAGTTCGGTGTGTACTTTACAGGGTAACTGCCAGTTGAGATATCCGATTCTTTCTTGTTTATCATTCCGACTTTTTGGCACCGAACAAATGTTTTGGCATTTGTTTATTTTCGAGCACTTTCGGCGCTTTCAACTTGAAACGGAATATTATTAATGAGTCTAGACTAGAGCAGGACAGGCATGAAACACAAAGACAGCTCATTAAGCATTGTGCCGAGTTGGAAACTACTATACCTAAACCAGATAGCTAAGCAACCACAGCCAAGTCCCAGTCAAACCGAACCCCTCGAGCTAAGTTAGGCAAACTTTGTAAAGCGCGAAACGCGGCGCATCGAGGGGGCACGGGGCAGGGGGTTAAAGGGGAACAGCTGTCAGTTCAGTCAGTTGGGAAGTGCAGACTGTGCTCTGTCACTCTCTCTCTCTCTCTCTCTCCGTCTCCCTTCTCCCTCTAACTGCGCACTGTCTATCAATGTCAGCCACAAGAACTAACCCAGTAAGCAAGTTGTAAGACTTAAATCTCTGTTTAATATTTTCAACCCCTACTTATCAGTAATTATGTAATGCATAAGTAAATTCCCCCCAGCTGCCTGCAAAGGGTAACCTTCGAGTGCAGCTTCTTGTTTAAATTTAAATCCTTTGCAGTGCAGCAAGTTTTGATATGATGTAACACACATATTAATAATGCAGCAGCAGCCGCAATGTTTGCTCCCAAATATGTAACATGCTCAGTGAGAAAACTAACGTCTTCTTCCTTGCAGTCAAAAAGTTGTCGGAGAAGGGGGAAGCAACGTGGTGAAGGACGTGGCAGCTCCCGCATTTTCCGCATTGTCGCGGCATAATGAAAATTATGACAATGTTTACAGTTCTTAAATAAAATAAAGTCAAGTTAAGTCTGCACGGTCTGGCCCGCAGCGTGTAGTGTACATTGCAGGCCACATGAATATGCACACTTTCACTTCATTCGATATTCCAATTAGGCGCAATTTACCAGGACTAAATCCTCGATAGCTCAGCATCAAACCTCAACAGCCGAAGGCGTAGGCAGGAAAAGCATGAATATTCATTGGGCCTAAATTCCCTACGACCCTTCCCTCTGTGTATGTGTTTGTGTGTGTGTGTGTGTGTGTGTGTGTGTTGCGTATCTTGGCCGAGTTTCACGCACACATGAGCACACAAATGATCACAGTCATCGGCGCAGGCAATGCAAACAAAGCGACCAACGAAGCATCCACAAGATACATGCTTAAACATACGTACACCCATTATACGTACGCACACACACACACACACACTCGAATAGGTTTCGGCAAACCCAGTGGGAGTTGGCGCAGATGCTACGCTCAGACTGTCCTTGGCAGTAGTTAGAGATGTGCGAGCAGCGATTAAGCTTATCGATGCTATCGATTGTTGTTCGTTTGAGTTCAGTTTCATAGAGATGGAACTTTAGATTGAGTTAGCTATTGAGTTTTGTTTAAATATGGAATGTAAAGTTGTTTTAGATTTGTTTATAAATATGTGTATAAATTAAAGAAGTTTTTAGATACTTAACTAACTGATTGAAGCGGCTTAAATGCATGACTCATCTCTCTCTGGATACCTACATATATTATCACTTTTCCAAGTTCTTTCCCTAATTTATTATAATATAAGCCTGGTATAAAACTGTAATTTATTTGCATTACTGTCTATTCACTTTCTAAAATATATCTAAGAGCTTTTGTGCCACGTGCCACCCCCTCTTGCAACAGCATGTGTCGCGTTGCACGCGTTCCACTTGGGGTACCTGACCAAATTTGTTAGTGCTAGTTTTTCGGGCATGTAAATAAGCATTATCGAGTGTCTTTGCCAGGCTCTCTCGCCTGTCACACACACCCCTACACACACACACACACACACACACACACACAGAGACATACGCACACGCAGATATGCGAAAAATGATAAATGGATTTTCCGCTTCTGCGCGCATTTTTCAAACCATACGTGATACGCGCGAATGCGAGTTTAGCTATCGAGTATTCGCCTTGACCGAGGCTAACCAGGAGGAAACTCATTGGGGAATGCGTATGTGCACGTCGTATATGCGTATCCATATCGATATGATCTGGCTTATTGCTGGCTCAGCCACAACTCGGGCTCTCTCTCTCTCTCTCTCTCTCTCGCGGCCTACTCATTATGCCACAAATGTCGGGGATAATTTTCAAATATCAAACGTGTTTTTTTCGCCACACACTCAATTAAGGTTTTTAAAGCATAATAAGCAACTATTTGCATACATAAAATTAAAATTCGCGTGGTATTTGTTTATGCCGCGTGCAACTATTAAATCAAATTGAATCAAACACTCGACAAAGCGTGCACTGAAATAATATACATAAATGCAAATATTTGCACTTTTTCTTTCGCACAGAGTGTAGCTACAACTGTACACCCTAACACACACACACACACATACACATGCATATAGCCTTGTGCCTAGACCTGCTACACGAGAGAGTTGGGCTTTCAAGAAGGCCAACATGATACTGCCATTAAAATGATTGAGCCACAAAACCGAAAATCCACAATCCATGGGCGCAAAATTTCACAAGTAAACGGATTAAATTTCCATTTCTGGGCAGTTGTAGTCGCCTTACAAATACCTTTTTTGCAAGCAGCTTGCCCTGCTCCATGTCATAGTAGGCATAACCCATCACAGCATAGAGTATAATTATAAACTCTTGTGGGAATACCGTAATCAATTTAAGCATTGCAAACACAAACAAAGTTCTCCGGGATGTTTGATTTGCACAGGCCTTGCAAGTGAAGAGAGCAGAACGGGGGCGGAGTGGGGGAGGGCGTGGGCGTGGCACGAGCACAAGCACAAGCGCCATGAGTGTGCCCAAACTTTGGCAATTCAGCTGCCAACTTTGCGTCGACAGTGGAAAAGTTCGTCAGGTTGACGCGCTTCTGTCTCGCAAATATTTGCGTGTAAAAATTCTGCTTTACCGGCGGGAAAATATGTCTACGTTTTTACGACTTAGTCGTGTGTAGGGGAAAGGGGGAAATGGGGGAGGGAAGGCGAGTAGAAAATCTTCGCTGAATGGCAGCAATCAACATGGCGTGACACAAATTTAAGAACATTATCTGCAAAAAGATTCGGATTCATCTGCAAATTAAATACAGTTTGAATATGCAAATGAAATATTAATTAAACAATTGAAATATGCCCGAATGAGCAGCTGCAATTTATGCAGTCACATATGCTAATCTGTACAGCCAAATCGTGCCCCAAGCCAGCAACAACCCCCTTGGGGTTGGAACGGGGGAAAGACAGCTGCGTGTCGCTATCATAATCTATGTATAGCTCCCACAATGTGACAGTAGAGTGATAAACTGCAAGGCACAAAACATCATGAAGTCAATTATATAATGACGTCACGACGTCGACATCGACGTCTGCCTTCGCAGTATTTAAGGTCGATGGAGTCGCTTGACAAGCGCCTTACAATTTATGCTCTGTTTGTATTGGCGGGTCGCTAGCTTAAGGCAGAGAGTCTTGGGAAAGGGGCGGGATTGGGTGCGAGCTGAGCCCATTTACCTGTCAAAATAATTATAGTCCAAGCCCAGCAAGGGGTGCTACAATGAATGATGCACCCGACGCCGTGGGGTGTTCCCTCCGACTATTAATAGACGCCGAAGCTGTCTACTGATAAGCGAGTGAACTATCAGAGTGCGAACTATTTCGTCGAAAGTCTGCGACGCAAAAAGAAATAATCAAAAAAAGTGGAAAAATCACATAGGTGCCATGCCATAGGTCAAAGAAGTAATCAAGAGACGATGTTCTGTAGTGTCCTAATTAATTAAGTATTTATGTTTTTAATCAAAAGCTTTTGTTGTTGCAAACAGCTTATCTCTTGAAATATTGCCATAGTATTTTAGGCTGTGGGAAAATAGTTTACTGAAAACAAAAGGCAGAGGTTTTCAAATTTCGCATATACACGTGTAAACCTAAAAAGCGACCTATATATCTATGCAATCTGTAAGATAATGAGGTCAGCTTTGATACGTTAAAAATTACTTACCCTCGTTTATTAATGTTGATCCAAATCTACATATATTCTGGGCTCGCATGCATAGCAAATTTCTAATCGAAATATATATAAATAATTTAGTGTTAACAAAATTAAAAACCAGTTTAATCACGAAATATTGCGCCATTCCCAGCCAGAATCATATTATATATAAATTGCGTATGAATTATTTAGAAGAATATATAAATTTAACGAAATTAATAAAGCACACTAAATCGTAGAATACGTAAAAAAAAGCGAACGCGACATCAGCTTAAATTCAGCTCGAGCTCAGTTGATTTATCAGCTGCATTCGAGCAGGTTGTCTTCTAACAGCGTCGAATACGGCATTATAATCTAATAAAAAATGACTATACTAAGCTTGCAATTGTGCCTGCTCGTAACCTTGGCTGCGGTAAGTGCAGAGATTAGCTCCCAGATCCATTCCGAGGTGCACGGCGATCGTTTCTACTACTTCAGCTATGGCAGCAACATGTTGGCAAAGAGGATGCACATGAAGTTGCCCACGGCTGTCTTTGTAGGTCCCGCTCAGTTGGAGCACTATCGTCTGGACTTTGGCGCAGGGGTAGCCTCTACAGAGTGGCAGGGAGCACTAGCCACAATTGTGCCCACTGTAGACGGCCTGACCTGGGGCACCTTGTGGGAGATTAGCTTGGCAAATTTAGCGGATCTAGACAAGTGAGTGCTTCTGCGAAAGATAAGCTAAATAGGTAATCTTACTTATCCCTCATGCTATACGAAATAGTCAAGAGCTGCTTGCTACGGGCGCTAAAAGTTCCCTGAGCGTAAAGGTGAAACTACAGGGTAATGCCACGGAGATGCCCGCGCGGGTTTACCTGTTAAATGATCAACCAGAGAGCAATTACCATGAAATGCTGCCCGAGCAGGTGCCAGAGAATCGACAACCCTCGGCGACCTACCTCAAGGTGCTCGTCAAGGGAGCCATTGAGAGCGGCGTGCCCGAGGAGTACGTCGACTGGTTGAAGAACATTAAGCACAACGGCAAGAAAGTTCAAGAATTGGAGGATGCGCTGCTGCTACACCCTGTGGAGTTGTCAACGGTGAGCAAGCTCGTTCAATTAATTTCGTTCCACATTTGTCAGTGGACGCTAAATAGGTTGTGTTCTCTGCTAAATCCTGTTCATTTAGCCATGTTTTAAACCCAGTATACATTTTGAATTGCCAAATAAGGGGAGTTGTGTCTTTACTGAATACTTTTTAGCAAAGACAATTAAGAATATTCTTAATTGTTTTTGCTTTTCAGCCTAGCGAAGACTCAATCCAATTAAAGAATTCGAAATGAGCTTCGAATAGTTATCGTTTCGTAATAATTTCTAAATATTAAATATTTAGTTTCATATAAGACAATTATTCTTAATTGTCTTTGGTTTCATATTAATGCAATTTGCTATTACATTCTATATAAATTTAAAGAGTAGTCGCAACAAATTAAATTTTATTTCGTATTCAGAGTGGCAAAACTATAAAGAAACATCATGTTGAGTAGTGTATATATGCACAGTGCGTGCTCTGTTTTCAGAGAATGTGTGTGTAGTCGCCCGTTGTCAGCTGTAGCAGCTGCGCGCGAACCAAGCAGATTCGGTGTTTATCTAATTTAATTTAACATATAACACAATTGTGGAAACTACTAGATTACAAATCATTCCGCCGTCTTCTTTTTGAGGAGACAACAGATCAGTTGATTCTGGCATTCATTGCACATAACACGCCACGTAAGTCTTGACTCTACAGCACGAAGTGATTTATTTATTTACACCCGCAAGTGTAGTCAGCTGTTTATGATGTTTGAGGGAAACCTGAAAAAGCTCCTTAGTTAATGTGGTCTCTGGAAGCTTTCAAGTGAGCTTTCGTTGCTTCATTTTGTAAATAGTAGAGTTTTAATGAGTTTGTCAAATTTTGTAGACTTATTTAAATATAATATTAACAAATATTTAAATCTAAAATATTTAATTTTCCATTCAATAATTTGTTATTTATGCAACAACCTTTGCTAGCCAAGTACGCAACCAAATGAACTGCTTGGTGGGGCACCACTTTGGCTGCACTGCTTGCAGCGATGAAACTGCTTGCTACGAATATGACAAAACGCTGCCTTGATTTGTTTTTCATATTTTAATTGCAATGCAAACACTTTTTTCAGGGTTTCAACAAAGTAAACACTCCGAAAATGGTCAACAAGTTCTTTTATTTCGGTTTTGGCAGCAACTTGTTGACCAGCCGCATTCACATACAGAATCCTACGGCACAACGCATTGGCGCCGGCAAACTGATGGTGAGTTTATTGTGTGGATTGCAATTATCCGATATGCTAAAATAAGTCTGTGCACGCAGAATTATCGCCTGGACTTTCTCGGACACGGCCCAAACAGATGGAAGGGAGCGCCTGCCACTATTGTGCCCACAAATGGATCACATGTGTTCGGCGCCATTTGGGAGATTGACATGTCGAACCTCAAGGACTTGGATGAGTAAGTGGCCTGAAATGATTCTTCCCAACTTAAGCTCAAGTTTCCTTACGCTTTCCCTAGCCAGGAAGGCGTTTCGGAAGGTGTATATCAGCCAATCAGTGTGGGCGTTCAGTCGCTGACGAGTAACCAGGAAATCCTTTGCCGCGCCTACCTGCTGACCAAACAGCCGAACACGGAAGTGCATGGCTTACCAGGTTCACCTGGCGCCTCAGATGACGCTGGCAAGGAAGTGCCCGACGATCGCATGCCCTCGCAAACCTACCTGAAGGTGCTCGTCAAGGGTGCCCTGGAGACGGGCATACCCGGCTACTATGTTGACTGGCTGAAAAACCTCAAGCACAACGAAAACGTGGTGCCGTCTATGGAAGAACTTCTGGAGCTGTCGCAAGTGCAGCTCAGGAGCTGATGACAAGTTACCTTCGGTATTTTCTATGTAACAGTGTGTACACACTCTTTGCACTTTTATAAATCGTAGACAGCAAATGACACTCGGTACTTGCTCGTTGTTTTACTCCAGCCTTAAAGCTCTCTTCCGCCCAGTCTTTCTTGGGTTTCACCCTTGAAGTGCCAAAGTTGCTTCCAAAAATGACTTTAATTAATTTTAATCACTTATTTATGATGATTACCAATTTCCTGTCTGACAGAGAAAGAGAGACACGGACAGGATACGAAAGTTTTCAGCTGTCTTCGCTCCTAAAGTGCAATTAAAGCGCAATTTACTGTGCAGGGCCAAGAGTAGAGCTTGGCTCAGACTGCACTCTCCAGACGCTTAACGAGGCTCAGCGATGGGCCGGGACGGGGTAAGATGCGGCGGCGTCTTTTGTGCATTTGGACCTTGCTTGGCTTATTAATTTAAATTTCAACTTCTAAGCAGGATGCAAAGGGGGCGGAGGGGGGTAAATGGAAATGGAAACTGCGTGCCAAAGTAATAATAAACACAATTTGCAGCTAATTCGGAGTGGGCGAGGGTCTGACCCACGATTACAACAGGGTTACAACCTGCAGACGCCTGGCCTTCCTCTCCCTCTCTCGCTTCGCCTCGAAGGTGTCCAAGTGCCAAAGTTCGAATGGTGAGTGGCGAACACAATTCCGAGTTGGACTTTAACAAAGTAAAAAGTTAGCCAAAGTGCTGTAGTTGCCTCCTGTGCGGCACTTGTGTTTGTATACCCTGCAATTGTGGGGCAAACAAGTGGGGTGGATGGGTTCCACAGTTAAGAGAGAAAGACTTGCTTATGTTTTTATAATTAAATGCAGAGTATTTTTGAGTCGATCATTTGACCTTTTACTCAGCCTCTTGCAGCTGTTGCTTCTGTTGCTCCTGTTGCCCGTGTTGCTGTTGTTGTTGTTGTTGTTGTGGTTAGCTCTTTGTGCTTCTGCTTGTAAATTAAGTTTGCAAACGGTCTGGCAACTCGGCACTGGCTGCGTAGTTTATAATCGCTTGGGAATTGAAATGCACTCGATGCCAAAGTGTCTGCAAGTCTCATTCACTCTACCTATTCCTCTTTCTTTGGTCAGTTAACTTTTTGACTGGGCAGTTTTATTACGTTTGTGGCGCCCTCTGTTGGCGTCAGTTGCTGCAGCGAACTTCTCTAAGCTTGATCATTAATTATTTAAGCTGCTCGGCGCCATAACCATTTAGCCGGAAGTGGTAGACAATGCACAGTGGGCTGCCTCCTTCTCCCCCCTGCGACACCTCATCTCCCTCCTTGTAACGTGTGCCAGGACACACTAGGAAGTTCTCAGACTCTTCGCTTGTAATCATAAAAGTTTACGAGTCGAAAAAACCAAATCACAACGACAAGTGACGAACCGCAGCACAATGACAGCCCACAGCCCCCCGAGCGGCAGTCGGCGTCGGCAGTTTTGGGCTCAGCTGCGCCCAGTGCTGCACTCTGTGGGAACGGGAATTTAATTAAAACCAAGCCAACCTACCCCCTCTTCATCTCCCCCGTTGCCCGCTGCCCACCCTATGCCATCGTTTAGTTTCAATCAAAGCAGCGCCAAAAATTTACGTAAATTGACAACAGAAGCGACAACGATGTCGTCGCCCGTTAATAAAAACGCTTGGAAATCCCCTACGATTGCCCCCAATCCCCCCTTGTTTGCTACGCCACTGTTCTCAGTACAGTTTGGCCGTAATTGAAACTCATTAGCGTGCATTTTAGTGGCCATTTTGTGAGCCGGGCAAAGCTTTCAGTCAACCCTTTTGGGCCGCAACTCCCAGAGAAGAAGGGAAAGAGGGAGAAGGCTCTACGTTTGTAGTTCATGTGTGTGTGTGTGTTGGTGTGTGCGGTTTATGTGGTAAGTGTGTCATCATTATGAGTGTTTTAGCCTTTTTTCTATTTCCGCATTTTTTCACGGGTTTTGCCTATGAAGTTTTATAGCGTAAATATTCAAAAGAGCACGAGGGTTGTTTGAGATTATCTAGATAAGGGAAAATGTAACAACCGATTTGGGTAATCTATGTGCCTTAAAAAGAACAAGCTTCTTGCCTGCTTTTTGCACTAAAGTTTTAAGTGGATTTCTTTAAACCTTCCCTCCCACCCTCTAGAGCCCTGTCAGTCGCACAATAGTTACACACTTACCTGACCCGACCGCAAGTCTGAGTCGTTTGTTTCCGCCCAATTTGAAAGACGTGCCAGACTTTAATTGACTTTCCGAAAACTATATATTCGCCTGTCGAACATATGTGGGCGTGGTCAAGTCGCCTGTGCCTGTAATTATGCCACATGCGGCGAGGCGAAGCTGCCGAGTGGAACAAATTGAATTTGGAACGCGTCAATTTGGGCACTAAGAAAGCGGCAAGAAATGTAAAGAAAACTTCTAATGGAAATTTGCATATGGTATACCGGAATAGTTTCTGACAGTTCAAAGTGAAAAACTTTTCAAAGAACTTACTATTAATTAGCTAGCTTTGGGTGCCCAAAAACCCCATTAGGAGGTGTGTGTGGAAAGGATTACCCTGAAATCCCATGGGATGAAAAGCTACAGGGTTGCGCCTGCAATGGACACCAGGCAGAATAGAATCCCATTCCAAGTTGAGAAACTGATTTGGAATGAGTATATGGATATATGTATCTGTGCATGATAACTGCCGTTCTCTCTGTATGCGACTGCATTCTCTAATCAAATTAAGCGCAATCGTTATTTGCCTTTCATATCGCGAGGCGGAAGTGCGTCGTTGGCTGCAGTTGGAATGCGACTTCCTGTCCACGAGCCGCGGGCATTAATTACACTTAAATGTTGACCACATGCCAGCATTTGGCAGTTCCTCTGCACGGTGCAAGTCAATAACTTTTGCAGTGCGCATTGCAACCCATGCCCCCCGGGCAGACTGCCTGCATCAGCCTGTGGAGAGGGGAGGAGGTAGGCGTGTGTTGGCTTGTGGAATTCCACTTGGGTATTTCCCTTGAGCCACTCTTGCACTTTTTTGACAAATTCTCCTGACACGCATGCAGTGTCAACAAGGCGCGCCACTTGCAACATGCCGCAAGGGGTGTCTCCCTGCTCTGCATGTGCATATGTGTGTGTCTGTGTGTGTGATTAAATCATTAAATTCATACGCTCCGCAAGCTGCACTTTTTATTATGGAAATCCTTTGGCTTTGTTTCCATTTACCACGGCTTGACCATTTCACCCCGGCCTCCGATCGCAGCCAGAGATTGTCACCGTCGGCCTCCTGATTATTTGGTTTCCGTTTTCATTAAAATCACACATACTCACTCGGGGAGTGCAACAGCTAAATGGGGTTGGGGTAAATGCTTTTGGGGCATTTTTTAATTAAACGACATACAGCACGCTGTGCGTCTGTATGAACGCGTTGAATGGACGCCACGTGCATCATGGCAAATATTTTAGATACACAACACACTGAGAGGCATCGCAGGCAAGTGGATAATGCACATCGATGCAGCTGGGGGACCTTTAAATGTCCTTTGACTGCCTTTCTCCGTGCAACAAACTCGGGAAGAAGGCAAGTGCAACTGTTTCAGACCAGTTCAAATATCGAACTGAAGCAGCATTACAGACAAACCTATTCAAGCTATATTGAAAACATAACTCAGCTAAAGCACCGCTCATTTAAACTGATTGCCAAGCGATTAGATGTAATTACAAGGACTGAGGGGCATATTCGACTTTGTCTAAGGTTTGACCTTTTTCTAAACTAAACTAAACTTAGTTGACTAAACCATCACTTTTTACTTTCCTTAATCCATAATCTTCTATAAAGTGTTTTCTTTTTCCTAAAAGCAGATCAATTTCAATACGAAAGATCCGCCAAAATTTGAGATTATGTAAAAAAATATAATTATAAAAGATATGCCGCTGAATTACCTTGACACCGGTTTACTCTATCCTTCTTTACACTTTATCAACCTGTTCAGCATTATTCAAATCAATTTACTTTACAAACTAAAAAGGGTATGTAGACTTCGAGAAGCCAGAAACATGTTTGCTTTCATTACTCTCTGGTGTTTAATACGTTCTCCGAAACGGGTATTACGCAGTGCTTACCTCCTGAAGGGTTCAGTCGTAGGCGTTAAGATGACGATGCTTAAAGTGTTACTGTTTGTGGTGAATCTGTTTACCAAGTATTTCGCAGTCCTCGAGTTCCGGTTCGATGCAGAGCGAGAGACATTCGTTAGGTCTAGCTTCTGGCATTGGTATCTCTGGATGTGGCACCTTGTGTTCATATTACCTGCCAGCTGTTATGGATTATACCTTATCTGCGCTATAGCAATGCTAGGGGTAACCGGTGGAAATCGCAGTTACAGCTCTCTTGGCTGGTCCGTAGTTTGCGTAATCAATGGAATCACCAGCGCGGTTATGCTAAGGAAACGTCGTCCATTGCAGAAAATCCTTAATACATTCGCATCGATTTCGCAAATGCATCGCCAGCTCTTCGGGGATGAAATACGGGTACATATACTCGATTTCCTCAGTCGCGACCTGTTGTCCAATTGGTGGTTCGTTTCGGACAGTGCCTGGCTTAGCGTGTACTTGGTCTGCACGTGGTATCACTGCATAATCCAAATATTCCTGACCGATTTCACGCTAAAGTTTAACACCTACTACCTTACATCTCTGGCACGTTGTCTGGCCAGACGTCTCGAGTGCAGCTCAGCCAAGCGTTCGCTCTATTTCCGATACTACAAGAAACTCTACGAGCTCAACAGAAACTTGCAGCAACTCTGGTGGCCTGTGCACAATAGTGCATTAGTTCTGGAGAGTATATACTTGCTGCAGACTGTACTCTGTGATTATTTTAATAATCTTAAAGCTGTGCCCTTTAGAATTATTATGTTTATGTTCTTTGAATCAAATGTGATTCACTTGCATAAAACGTCTAGGCACATCCGTCATCTGGAGGAGAACATTCTGAATGATTTCGTCGACTTTGAGGTTATGCTTACACAGAGGGAGAGGAAGAGTGTCAAGAGTAACCTGCGTCTGGTGCAGGTAAGTCAAGGATTCCAATGTCGGCAGATTGTAGCTATAAGATTGCTTTACTTTCAGATGGAACTGTTGCTGCTCAAGCGACTTACTCTGCAGGAACGTGCCGCTTCCTTCCTTAACTTCTATAAAATGTCAGACCCTATCATATATTTTGCTAATGCTATTTTCTATGTATATTTTCTACAACTGAACTTCATGCACTATAGGAAAATCCTTAATATTGTTGCAAATACTACTTCAACATATAATATAATTTAACATATATAATCACGCCTTTTTCAGTAACTCTTCTACCCTATACCACGTGCTAGAGCCACAACCTGTACAACATTTTTGATGTTCACTTTGGGGCTTTCGCTTAAAAGCTTTTTCCAATGTGAGGGGGAAATTTGCTGGGTTCGTGTTGCTTGTTTGGGCCACGGATGACTTCCTGTCTGCTACCTCCTAAATAACCGTGTTAGCGTTTTTAATTAAAGGTGTAAATATTGATATTTACTCATGCAGCAACAGCAACAGCAACAGCAGAGCAACAGAATAGCGTCGAGTAACGTGCAACGTGCAATACGTAGCGCCGCCTGCGGCTCGTGCAACCCAAATGCATTTTGTAAACTCAAATAAACTAAATTGAAGTAAGAGCTGGAAATTAATACGGCCACATGGACAGCGAACGAGGGATTAATGTAATGTAGCTGTATGCTATGCTCTACTTTACTGAGTAAGGCAGCTGGAGGTGCAGAAACTTTCTAAGCTATGCAAGTTCTTGAGCTATAATGGTATACACATTTAATGACACGAATTTAGTATAATACTAAGCAGCTGAGTATTAATTATTTATATTGCCACATTTTACTCTGAATTTCCTACAATATTTTGCCAACTTTCAGTTCAGCTCATGCCACATCAATGGCAATGGCAAAGCACTCTAAGCCGCATCAATAACGCCCACTTGACGCTTCAAATTAAATAACCATCATCAGAATCAATCCAAAAATGTGTGAGCTCCCCCTCTCTCGCTCTCGCTCTGCCACTTTGGCCCTGTTGAGGCAGCAAATTGAGTTAACTCTGGCCTAAAATCAAACGAAGCTCTGACAATGTAAGGGGACCACCTGCCAACCTGGGGGACCTGTAGGTCCTGGGACCTGCTCCTGATCTCTGTTAGGTTTTTGTGCAAAAAATGTTAATTTTAATTAAGGCTGCTATCGACACCCGACAGGCAGCAGGCAGCAGGCAGCAGGCAGTGTGTGTATGTTAGGGGGGAGGATGCACTCGAAAGTGCAACGCAGCGCAACTGATGCACTTTGTGTCATGAAAATGGCACAGCAAGAAGGGCGGAGGGGCGTGGGGGAAAGAAAGAGGATATGTTATGTGTACGTTGTGTGCTTTTGGCAAATCAACGAGCCGTGCGAGGGCGAGTGCTCTGCATTGTGGTTGTGTCATATGCACGGCACGAGGCAGGGGCGTAGACAAGAAAGGGGCGCTACGAAGTTGCACAGAACGTTAGCCAGTCCAGCCCCCCTTTTGGCTACGCCTCTGCCCTGCTATTACACATGTGTAAACACAACGCTGCACAACACTGTTGCGCGCACATTAGTTTGAATAGCGCGTTGGCAGTGCAACAATTTGTTGCATGGCCCATGTCCGCGCGCGTTTGGCCAGAGCGCTGCGCTTTTATGCGGACAGCTACTCAAAAATTTAAATTAGCGCAGACCGGGCCGGGAATTGCATTAGCGAGCACTTTTAATTCACTCCGTAAATATTTTAGCCCTGCCACGGATTTTTACACAACATTTTAACACGTCACGCCACGCCACGCCACGACACGCCTGGACGATGATTATCCCTGCGGCTTATCAGCTACGGCCAGCCAGGGGAGCAGGCAGGGGAGGGAAGGGTCGAGGGGTTGCCATACTCGTTCGTGTTATTGAAAAGCAATTAAAAAAGCCAAGCGCCAGTGCGTCGCACTTTATTGAATCATAATGCAGCACCTGAACCGAACCCAGTCGAAGCGAACCGGTTCGCTTGAGCAGAGCTCATAAATATAAATAGCCGCATGCATTGGCAAGTGATGCGCGGAGTGAGGGGGAAGCAGCAGGTGTAAATACAATTAAAACACCGCAACGCAGATTAAAATAGCTTATCGAGAGATAATCCCCCTTGACTCCTTCACAGTGATTAGTGCAATTGTCATGGAATCCAGAACATATTTCGCGAATGCACTCGTGAATGCATTCGTCGTAATCTGTCGTCATCTGTCTGGGTAAGCAGCTTACGGCTGCTAAAAGCTTCTCCAGCCTCGGATCCGATTCCGGGCCTGATTCGCGCCCGCTAATTGTGACTATCGAATTACCGACGCCGCGAGCTATTTGAACAGTGCAAAAATTAAATTTTATAATTGGCTTGCGATGTGAAAAACATGAGGAAAACATGCGAAACATGCGAATAAAATGAATTCGAGCCGCATACGAAAATAATTAGCATAAAATAAAAAGGCAACAGAGCGTGGGAGAGGGGCGTGGTGGGTAAAATATTAAATTTCAGGCAATTAAAAAATGCGAACGTCGGAAAGTGCGCAAAGTTTTTAAATCCTGCAGCCAGACAGGCACAAAAAGGGTTCTGGGTTCGCTGCAAGGACCTATCGAATTACCTGGGGGCGTGTTTTTACGAGCTGAAAGCAAACAAAATATAAATTGCAGATTTTTACAAGACAAATCAAAGCTATTTCGATGGGCTCTGCAAACAGTCGTAAAGGCCATAAAAAACTGTCTTCAGCGGCAAGTGAACTCACCCCCAATAAACCCCCTACTTGTGTCTCTCTGTCTCCAAGCCAAATCGTAATAGAGGCTCAACTCGCTGTAAACTGTGAACAAAACGATAAAAATGCCGCGTTCAACACCTGCGACCACAATTAAGTCGCGTTAAGCGTTGCCAGACCGCCGAGTTGGCAAAACTTTTCACAGCTTAATCAGGTTAAGCCCGAGCGGTCGAAACTTTTGCCCAGCTTACCCAGCCCCACTCACACAAATATAATATGTATTTTTATACCCTACGAGCGTTGAAATTGGTCAGCAAAATGTATACTTACTTGATGCTCTGAAATAATAGGCGAGTTGACTTGGCCATGTCCTTCTTACTGCCTTTCTGTCTGTATGAACGCATTGTTCTCATTAACCTTCGGGGCTAGGAGCACAAAATTTGGTGTGCAGATTGCTGTTAACTAAATCCAGATTATGCATACCTAAAATTTTGGATACCTCGGCTAGCTCCTCTGTAAATTAGTATTTTTATTTGTAGTTTCGACTATTTAGTGAAATAAGATGGCCTTAATATAAATTATTATAAATCTCTGGAATCTGATTCTAGCTGCTAAAAATTGCTGATGCGAGTCTCATAAGTTATTTATAATAAAGCCGCAGGGTATCTCACTATCGAGCACGTTTGCTTTAGACTTTCTTAACTTGATATATACATATTTACATTTTTTTCCACTCGCAATTAAATGGGACCCAGCGGCTGGCCGTGCTGCAAGTTGATAATTTAATTGAAGTTGTTAACAATTTTTTGCGAAAGAGTTCAAATATTCCGCAGCCCTCGAGGTGCCTTATTAAAAATTTGTTGCAGCTTAATTAAATCTACGACGAGTTTAATTGCTCGACTGACAGAAACAAGGGGCCACGTCTTGGGTCCGAGAGCGACATTTAATTGCATTAAAAGGGCCCGAATCGGTCTGAGCGTTAAGCAGCTTGAGAAAGGTCCACGAATAGTCGAGCATAATTCTAATTGAACTGGCAGGAGCTAAGCCCGTTCTGCCTATGAATCACTCGCGCTGAACAGTGTGTAGAGAGGGAACCCCACACCTTCCTGTCACCATGGTCATCCCAAATTGATTTGCATCGTATCTCAATACGCATTGCTCTCCAATTTGCCAACAATTTGCCGTAATATTAGACTCAATCAGCAGTCGCAGGCTAATAATGCCGCCAGACGGGCCCAGTCAAAATAGAAGATATTGCCATAACCAAGACTGAAAACACACACACGTCAAGGCACTTCAGGGTTGGAAGCCCGCAGATGAAAAAATCGCAGTTTGACAGGAGGCAGAATTGCAATTATTTGCGGAATGCAACATGACGCGGGGTGGGGCGGAGGGGAAACTTTATTGAAGCGACAAAACGAAAAAAGCAAAACGAAATCACCAAATTGAGGCAAAGTGAACAAATCAAGCAACAAATTTGCATGCGCTACATTTGTGGATCATGTTCAAGGGAAACTACGGGCCGCAATGATTGCCAATTTCATGCGACCCGTGGAGGGTTGCCTGCTCTCTGTGAGCTGCGGGGGTTAGCAGAGTTGCTGCGTGTTGCCAATTTATGTTCTTGCGGATCGAAATGAAATTTCACTATATGCGACATAATTATGAAAAGCAAGTGAAATCAACTATTGTCAAGAGTACTCGACTACGGTATACCCGATAGCAAAGGCATAATTCTGTTGTTTTTTTAATTACGAGGTTAAAAGGAGGCGTGGCCAAATTTTAAAATAAACTAAGCCTTACAACAATAAGACATAGTGTCACCAAGTTTTAAAGCTCTAGCATTTATAGTTTTTGAGATCTACGTAGTCATACGGATATTTGAAGATGATAGTATGCCTGTGTCTCATTCTGCCATGGACATTAATTTAAGACACACATAAAGCCATATACCCCTCTACCTTCCATTTGTGTCGGGTATAAAAGTAAATTCCGCGTAAGAAAAGCCTCCTTCTCCTTCAAATTTGAATTTTTGTGGATTCTTCCTTGGGCAATATGCCAATTTCTTCATACCCTCCCCTTCATTTTTAGCGTGTCTATGCAAATTTCTGCAAAGTATTTCACGTGTCCGCATTTCTCTAGCAGTTCGCAATTTTTTCCAGCGCTTATTTATGGCAACTAATTTGTTGCTGTGGGCGTGGCTACTCACCCACAAATCAATTCCACTACATTGAAGCAGGAATCAATTGGAATACTTAAAAAAGTCGTCGGGCAGGACAGCAGATAAAGGTGGGGGGGAGGGTGCTGAGTTGGCAACTTGAGTTTCAACTACATGCCCGGGCAATTAGGTGGAGAGTCGAGCTGGAAAACAAAGTTTATCTGCTGCCGGCTGGGCTGGGACATGGCTGCCACTAGACATGTCCTTGTTGGATCGTCTCGCATCGAGTGGGTGCTGCGCTGCTGCTGCTTCCCGCTTGCAACTCAATTAAAATGAGCTCAGGTGTAAATTTTATTGAAAATGCTTAATTGCCGGCAGACCGGGAGCGTCTGCTGCAGCCACCCAGGCAGTCAGGGGCCGGGGGAAGGTCGGGCTCATCATTATGCGCCATTATCCTGCTAGCGATTTTTACTTGTAATTATTTGTTTTTGTGTGTCTGCGCATGAAGCGAGCGAGCGAGCGAGCGAGAGGAAGGAGGATGGAGTGGGAAAAGGACAGACAGAACAGAGTTGAGTGTGTCGTTGTGCAATGTCCTTTGTCCTGGCTTGGCATGTGTTTAGCACAAGGATTTATATTTGTTTAAGCTGCTCCTGACACCGTCATGATGATGCGCAATCTATTTATGTAAGCAGAACGAACAGGCAAAAACATACACAAGTTTAGACATGTCTCTGCGAGGGCAGTTCGAATAGTATGAAAATTTAAGAAGTAAGTAGGCAAATACTTTACTATATTTAAATGAACGCATGACTCACTTAATCAAGTGGAGAAGAAGAAGAAAAGAACTTAGAAATATTAGAGAGAACTTCTCTTTCACTCACAGCAACTTTAGTGGCACCCCTCGCTTAGCGCTGGAGCACCCTGGGGCGTTTAGTTCATATTGAAAATTACGCAATTAACTTAATTGGTAATAGTTTTTGTGGCTGTTGTTGTGGCAACAAACTGGTTCGCACTCCCACTCAGGAAGGGGTAGGCAAGATGAGCAAATGGGGCAAGTACCACCCTCAGAAGGAAGTGAGAGAGAGAGCTCTCTTTAATTCCAGCAATTAATAAACTTTTGCGTCAAACATTGTCTAACTGAGTCACGTGACCGCACGAACCCAAAACAGATTCCCGTGATGAATTTATGACTGACATTGATGGCATCACATGCTGCTCATCGAGAGAGAGAGAGAGAGACACTTCAACACAGCAGCAGTTGTTGGCAAGTGGGCGGCGTATCCTTTAACCTTCCTCCGGCCTGTGCCTGATGCGCTTTTCACGCCCGCACCCAGAGGTCTCTCTTTCTCGTCAAGGGGTTATCCCTTTCGCGCTCGATCTGCATTTAAAGGGATTACGAGCAGCGAGTCGTGTGTCTGTGCTTGATTAAACTGCCCGAATATGCCGCATTCCGCTCGTTTTAGAGTCTGAGTTCTTTATAATTTATGCAAGTCGCTGGGAAATTCGATGCGCCTGCATGCCACAAATGGATGAAAACCTTTTCACACTGCCGCAGCGAATGGGCCGAGGTCGTACCCCCCTCCTGTACATGAAGTAGCACTTCCTTCCTCTTACAAACTTAGAACATATGTAGCAGGAATGTGAAACTCCTTTAACAATGGCTGTATTTACTCTCCCACGCCCGGTGAGTCCTCCTCCTGTCCTGAAGAGGTTCTCGCATTACCAGAAACTGTCACAGCAACAAAGCCAAATCAAAACAGAACTGATAGCAACACCCACAAAAGGGACACACGACTCAGTACGACCAAAGCAGACAATTAATAACAAATTAACATGATGGTCTCACGCCGCAAGACTAGGAGGAGAGGAGGATCTAACCGCGACCTCTCGAAGTGCCCCAAACCGCAGCAAAGTAAACGTGTTTGTACAAAAATTAAGCGAAAAACGCTACGCATTGTGTCAAGTCGGTCTCAAATATTTACCCAATAGCCCGTACCCCTTACCCATTCCCCCCTCCTGCACAGATCCCCGAGCCCCTAGCCCTGCCGCGGAGAGGGAAATGTTTTAAACAATAGCGTGTCCAGCTCCATGCGGCGAGAACCTGAGTCGGGCACGTGCTTAAAGCACGTGTCCTTTTTAATGACCAACGAATTGTGCAGCGAAGAAGAGAAAGAGCGTGGCCAGAGGGTAGAGGGGGAGGGGGAGGGGGAGAGGGTGAGGCGCACAGAGAGAAAGAAATCAAAAAGTAACGCGCCTTTTGTCGTACATTGAAATCCAATTCAATGAAATTGTTGCCACGCTCGAGTTCCATTAGACAAAACCAATCACAACAACATGAAAGGTGGTTCGAGCCGGTTCGATGGCTCGGACGGAGCGAAGGTTGGCTTGAAGGAGGGGACGGAGTGGGTAGGTCGAGGCCACACTCAATTGTTGGTCAGTTGAAAATATTTCGACAATTTGCATGAGCGCCCCCTGTGCACAAAGGAATATGTCAGCCGTCAATTGAACTCTTTTTCTTTCCTTTATTTCCACCTCCTTTCGCCGCGGCGTCCGTTTTAATTGAGGGCTTCGCGAGCGTGTGGCCAACAACAGCAACAACAAACAACAAACAACGAGCGACAACAAACAAATGAATGAAGGGAGAGGGGGAGAGCTGCCTGGTCAGGATTGAATTTCAGCCATCGACAGCAAATGAATTGTGGCGTGGCCCTTCGTGGTTGCAGTCCATCAGTCCGTCAATCAGTTAGTCAATCTCTCCAACGAATCGTAATTAATATCATATTTATGGCTGCCCAATCAGCTCGACACGCCTGACTACGGCGCAAATAACTTCCGCAGATCTTTCAGTTATCAACAGGCTGGCGACTCCATTCGCACTTTCATAAGTTCGCATGAGTCCATAAACAATTCAGTTATGGCTCAACCGGCTGTGGCTCAATCCTTGATCTAATGCGCCCTGCTTGATTTACTGGCAGCGGCTGCAAATCATCGCCCCCACAAAGGGATAAGCAACACATATGAACACGCATAGACACGCACAGACATGCACACACAGGCAGGCAGACAACAACGTGTAGGCATGTGCGATAAATTATCATATGAGTTTTTTTGTCTCTTTGCCCTCCTCTAGAGGCGGCAATTGCTCATAATTGGTAGTCAAACACGACGCCCTCTGCCGATTTGTCAGTGCTAAGTTCACCTCTCATAGGCGGACAGCAGAGGCAGAGGGGGCGGGTACGTTGCAGTCTTAGCTCGATTTGATATATTGGATGGATTTGGCGTAGACAATTTTATGAGCGCACACAGAATTTATTTGATGTCTGGCATCAGGTTATTTCCGCTTTTTGTCGCCCCTTCCCCCTCCCTCTTTCCTCTCTGTTCTCTTTGCTGTTTGTCAATAAATTTCAATCATTCAATGCCGAAATCCTGCTGAATTTATGTGGCATATTAAAAAACGTTTTACAGAGGAGCAACTTGGAAATTGGCGCTTTATATTAAAAATTAAACGAGCAGAGATAAATGAGCAAAAATACTTTTTACAATGCACAATAAAAAAATAAGAAGAAGAAAAATTGAACGCGAAATGAAACTAAAATATTTTCCAATCGTAAAAGCCAAAAATGGCAAAACGTTTTTCGCGATTTTCCCATTCACAATGTAGCAATACGTAGCAACCCCTGAAAAAACCTGAAGAAAAAATTAAAAATCAAATTGCAAATAAAATGTCGATAAAAAATAATTTTAATGTTGCCTTTTTACTTTGAATGGCTGGAAAAAATACGTAGAGTTTAAGTAGACGACAGGCGAATGCTCTGCAAAGCTAAGGCAGGCTGGATTATATAGGGATAAGATTTCTTAAAAACTGCAACATGACACTGCGAGCATAGCCCGGTTCAAATGTCAGGGTATCTCATCCACTTAGATTGGCAACGCTTCGTAAAGTAAAGCATATAAAGAGTGTGCTGTGTGTTATGTAATTTAAATTAAATGCGTAGCTGACAGTAAAAAACATTACGAACCTCACTCGATGACTGGCAACAATTCAAAAGCGGCGTCTCTGCTCGAGCTATAAAACATTTAATATGAAATTTTTGAGCTTTCGCCAGTCGCAACAAGCCCCAAATCGCTAGTTAGAAGCGGGAGAGGGGAGGAGTAGGGGGAGTTCTTGTAACAACCCTCGAAATGCATTTAATCATTTAAGCAACAAGCCCAGAAAGCACTTTAAAGTGTTTCCCCAACAATCGTGGTCCACTCAAAGGACCCTTTCGGCAGGCAGGCAAGAAGTGGCACTTTTGTCGCCTTTTATGCTTATTTGACCATTCAAAGGCCACACCCCCTCCCGCCCCCATGACTCTGCGCTCCCTTGACTGTCCTCGCTTCATTCAAATTCGGCTGGTTTTTGTATTGGCCCGAATAAGGAGTCGGACGGACTTTCTTGCAAGTGCTTGTCCTTTTTTCGTCCCTTTTCATCCGCTTCATTCTGACATTTTATGGCGCTGAATTCCCCAAGCTGACCACATAAATTTTACTCACATGTGATCGAAGACAGTTTTCCCACAGCATGAAAGGCGGCTCCAGCTTGATCCTTGGACCCTGCAGGCTTTTGTATAATTTGCATTTAATAGCCAAGCCAACACCTTCACTAAGTAAATAGTACTCGAGCAGCAACCCAAGACATGACGAAGATGGATGCGTCGCTTGTCGATTTGCATAAGGAAACCTAAGGGGATAGTTTGACTTGCTGACGGGTTGATAGGCTGAATGGCCTGAATAGTCTGGAATCCTTGACCTAACGAGGCGTAAATTATACGCTTTTGCTTTTGATGTTTTGTCCGGCAAATGTTTATTTAGTTCCAAAACATGTAAATGACGGAGAACAAGGAACAAGGACATTGCCAAGTTTATCGCCCAAAATTCGATTATAATGAAACCCCAAAGACAACAGCAAAGACGCTTTCTATTGTCTGTGTGTCTGTCTGGAGACCTGTTGGGATTAAGGATATGATTGAACTGCCGCCAGGACAACTCTGGCTACGAGAATTAATTGCGAACGGACCGAGACCGAAGAAAAGGCAACAATTTGCATAAATTACACCCACACAACATATCGTTTGGGCCATAAATTTAAGTCAGACTCAACCTGGCTTAAGTCTTCAACTTGTTTGGGTGAAGCACACAGCAAAAAAATACACGAAAAAGGACGCAAAACGCGAGTATTGACCAAATGTGACCAGTGTAAAAGAACAAAATAATTCTAAACTTGGCCGAGTGACAGACAGACAGACAGGCAGTTCACGAAAGGGGATGGGGGAGGGGATAAAAAATTGTGACCCATCCCCGAGTCGAGCATCATCAGCTTCCCATTTGGCGTTTCCCACCTCACTGGCATCTCTGGCACCGCATGAATTATGTGGCAAATGCTTCGTTATTAATTGGACTCATTTACCACTGGGATCGACTTGTTGTTGCCATGAAGACACCTTAATTAAATGTCTGTCTACAGCGTCTCCAGTCTGCAGTCGCCACTCTACACACTCCGCTCTCCATTCTCCAGTCAAACCGCAAAGTCAAGTTTTTCGGCCAAACTGTGAAGGGTTGCTCTGGCTTTGGCACAAAATTTGCATATGAGTCTGTTGTGAATTCCCCCGGGAACTTGTCATTTTAATTTCCATAAATCAATTTGTTAATTAGCGGACTCATTTTCGGTTGCCTGGGCCGGGGCTAATCGTGTTTCGCTTGATGGCAAAACATTGGGGAATCCATTGCAACCTCAGATTGGCGAAGAACTAAATTGCAACAAGTATGAAGAAATCAACAGTCGAGCGTGGTTGATAGTAGGTTACCCTGCGCTCAGCTTTTGAAATTTTGAAACAAATGTTTAGGACGATATTTAATCATATCGAAATGGACTACAGAATAGTTTGTAACCTCTTCAACAACTTCGAACCTCACTATGCCAAATGTCAAGGGATTTTCCCTAGGAATGTTAATTGGATTATTTGTTTTATCCTCAGTAATTCTACATTACAATTTATAGATAAGGGTCTCCCTACCACAAATTATACACTAGAGCAAAGAGTTGTATCTTACAGTGGCATGGGTAGTTTTCCGTACATGGTAAAGAATATAAACCTTGTGGTCTGTCACACCTCCTTTTTCCTGTTGCACAATCTTAATATACCAATTCCTAACTTTATTCAATATTCGAAGGGTTTGAAAACTATTTACGGCAAATAGCTTGAGTGCCAAACGGGTTTACCAAACAAAAGCGCCAGCTTAAGTCAATCAGCGATAAGTCCCTGAAGGAGAACCCCCCGAACTGAACAAAAATAAATAAAACAAATGCAGCAGGGCGAATAATCAAAAGCTTTAATCCCGTTTATGGCGTATCGAAGATACGTTAGTTCAATTTATTTTGATAACCATTGTAAAATCGAGAACGTAAAGTAAATATTTTATATATGATGCGAACGGGTGTCTTAAAGCGCATCTTAAAGCTGCTGCCCTGCTGCCACTGCTGCCACTTGAGCCACTTTTATGAGTGCAGCCGGGCGAACCCAAAGCCAAACCCCAAGCTCGAAACTCGAAGTGAAGCCAAGCCAAGCCAAGCCAGAACTGCAGCCATTTAATGTCACTTGGGCGCGCAGCCATCAAGCATATTACGAGGACGTAGCTCTGCCCCATCCCGGGGCGCATCTGACTGTCTGTTGTTGAAAAATATCAACAATTTACACAACAAATGCAACCGAGCCACATGTGAAGTGTGTGCTCCTTTGGCTGACTACGAGGAGAGGGTGCAACTTGCGGCAACTTGCTGTGGCAACCGGCAAAGTGCAGCAGCAACAATTGTTGCCAGCTGTAAATAAACATGGCTTTCGCCAGTGTCAGTGGCAGTGCCACGCCCACGCCCACGCGCACACATGCCGGTTGCTACCTTCCTCTGGCAATGGCGAAATGATAATAAGGTATATAATTTAATATCAATCTGACAGCCAGAAGGCAACAAAGTGCGCCAAGCGTCAACGACGACGACGACGCTGCTTTTTATGCTACACTTTTTTGCGCGCAGCTACCCTATATAACTTTACATGTGTACCGAGTGGGCATATCAGCTAGGAGGGTAAGTATGCAATGGTCAGACAGGAGTACCTTTAAGTATTCCCACTTTCAAAGTATTCCCACTTTGAGAGCATTTCCACATTTATGTAAAGTATTCTTACTTAAACGTAATGCATTCCCACTTTTATGTAAAGTATTCTTACTTTGAAAGTGGTCCCACTTTTATTAATGTATAGAGTATTCCCACTTTGAGAGTATTTCATCATATACTCTTAGAGAATTCCCACTTATAGATTATTCCCACTTTTAGGGTATTCCCACTTATAGAGTATTCCCATTTTCAAAGGATTCCCACTTAAAGAGTATTCCCATTTTTAGAGCATTCTCAGGTTCACAAACTCCCCAGACTTCTTGCTTGCGCTAACTCCTTCTCTGCCTCGCCCCACACTGTCGCCTTGGCGCACTTCACTTTTATGCATTGTCTGTACGCTCTGACGTTCTGTCGAGGTACTCAAACGCTATTCTTTTTCTCAGTTCTCAGTTCTTTCTTCCCGCTTCTCTGCTTCGTTTTTTTCCTGTTGTTAACTAAATAAATGCAGTTTGTTTGCCTGCACTTGTTGTTTGTGTTGAGCCAAGCAGAACATTTCCATTTGAATGTTCTTTTAAGCGAAAACAATTTCTTCTTTGTTTTGCTTTGCTCGCATTTCTGCATTTCTTTTCGCCAGCTATTTGTACTCTCCCTCCCCGACTCCTTACCTCACTTCCCCTCACTCCACTCCTCAGTTGCCTCTGCCAGGTGATGCCAGTTGCCAGAGACAATGCCATAGGGCTGTGGAAAAAATTAGATCATGGGTTCTGATTTTGATTTTGATTTTGAGGTTAGAGCTAGCTCATCATATGATGTCATTATGGGGACCTGCCCAGCTGACTGCCCTTTGTTATCTTCCCCTGCCCCTGAAGTCATTTTCTTTTGTTGTACCTTTGGCCATTTCGCCGCATTTTATTCAACATTTTTTTATGTGGCAACTATAAAAAGTTTTTACATTTTTTACAGCACCAGAAGAAGAAGAAGTAGAAGTTTTCGCCGAGTGCATTATGTGCGGTCTTACGGCGAGAAGTTGATTATGTTGATTTGCGAAATTGATTCGGGTAAAGGAAGAGGATGCAGTGGGTAGTGTGTACTGTGTGCGTGTGTTTGTCGACTCCCTACAGAGCGTGTGGTTTCGTTTATAACCATGAAATATGCATGGTATTCCTGCCATGTGCCATGAAAATGCTCTCTGATTGTTTAGCGGTTGTAAAATATGTTTAAATCTTTTAGAGCTTGGAGCTTAAATAGAGATAGAGTTGAAAATTCTTTGAAGGATTGCTTTGCACTTTCAGATAGAAATGAAGGGGATTTCCTAAACATTTCCTTATCAAAATCGCAATATTTCTTGACTTGTACGACTAAGAATTCACGACAATCCTTTACAGGTTACTCGACTATCCAAGACATAGAGAAAGAGACACACAAGATTGTGTGCTGAAAAATGCCGTAAAAGCAGAGACAGGCAAGCCCAGACACAATCTGTAAGCCTCGACAACTATGCCGCAAGACACACACATAGTTCGCCTAGACAAAGCGAAGGAATTTGGTCAAGGACACCAAAGAGCAAAGGAAACACACACAGCAAAGGCAAAGCCGAGTTCGAAACAGGCAGCGCAGAGGGGAGTTCGAAATTTCGAATGTCGACAGAGCTATTTCCCCTTCGGAGAAGTTTAACGTAACGTAACGAAACGTAAAGTAGCGTACGTTAGCCACGTAACATGCCACAAGTGTGCTCTCTCTAGCGCTCCCCCTCTCCCTCTCTCTCTCTCTCCCTCTGTCTCTGTCAGTTTGTGAGCTGCATTGCAACACAGCGCGAGCAGAGCCTGAGAGCGAAGTTCGAGAGTAACAGAGAGCGCGCGAGTCCTTACGGAAGTAAATACGCTCTCTCAATGCTTCGCTCGTGTCTGGGGTGGGTGCACGACATTGGGTTAGGGCCATGGTGGTGGCAAATTGTCCGACCCACAGGCATTTCCCGGGTATAAATGCGCCTGCTGCGTGGCCGTGCGAGTCAGTCGAACAAGAGCTGGCAACGCGGAAACAACGCAGCAGCAGCAGCAACAGAGTGCAAAGAGAAGGTACACAGAGAGTGAATTGACGAAAGTAAACTCAAAACAGAATTGACGTAATTCCCTGCCATGGCTATTCCCTTCTACGAAGATGAAACAGTCGCAGCGACGGCGGCGGCGGCAAATCATAATCAGATTACCGACGGCGATCAGGTGGATGGGCCGGCGGTCTTGGAGAGCTACGACCAGGTGGACTACGAGGCGCCTCCTTCAGCTACACCAACAACAACAACAAGTACAGCAACAGCAACAACAACTGCCAGTCAGGCTAGTTCACCTCCTCCCAGCACGGAGGAGCAACTGTTAGCCTGGAAACTGCTCGCTCTGGCCATGTGCAAAGTGCTGCGACAATTCTATCTGCAGCAGCAGAAGCAGCCGCCGTCGGGCAGCGCCAAGGCCACCAAGCTGACGGCCACCGTGCAGATTCAGCCGCAGGCGCAGTAGGTGCCCAGCAGCAACAACAACAACAACAACAACAACGAGAGAAGCTGCAACTGCAACTGCAGCAACAATCCCAAAATCGAAGGCTCCTAAGCGCAACTTGTGATTACTTTTCGTTGGTGAGAACTAGCGCTCCCTAGCTGAGAAGAAGGAGGGAGAGAGACAGAGACAGAGACAGAGAGAATGTTGTGAACGTTTTCTAGAGGAAAAAATCCCATTATTTTGACTACTGGAAAAAAAATATTCAACTGATTTTCGTCTTTTTGTTGAAGGCTGAAAAAAATGGAAAATGAGAAGCAAAGAAAAGTTTTTAACACAATTTTGGATAAGCGCAAATGTGATAAATAATTTTGCTAAAAAGAAAAAAAAAAACAACGTATTTTCTAAGTGCATTTTTGGTAAAGTTATTTAAACGCCCAACTTAAATTACTAATTAAGTTAATCAACTGATTTTCGATTAGTTTAGTTAACCTCACTTAAGTTAAGTCCTCCGCGATTTAGATGGTCGGCCCAGTGCAAGCAGCTGCTAGTTTTCATTTTGAAGAACGAACCTAAACTTAAGTCCATTTTTCTACTAGCATAACTTACTAACTAATTGCAAATCTTATACTATATATATATATTTAACTACTAAATTTTCTCTCTTGGTGTCTATTTACAATACGACAAATCACAGATCGCATCGATTTCATCTTATACTATATATACATACATAGATTACTATACTAGGTAGCTGGCTTCTTCTGTAACTCTAGCGGAAAATATTTATGAAAATATTAGACAGATTTCAAGAAAGATATACGATATATATTTTTGTACACTTATTTTGCTGTTAAACATAGATTGATGTTCGTCGTGTGTTTATGTATGTGTGTGTCAATTCCATGTAGGCCTCCTATCGTAGGCAATATATCTGTATTGTTAACTCTAAGAAATTCTCCCCTCCCAGAATGTGAAACAAGTCCAGAACATTGTCGTGTCACGAGCATGATCATAGTACAAGAATCAGAAAACAATAGAACTCTCTCTTTTTACAAGAAGAAGAAGAAGCAGCAGCCAAAATGGTTGAGACTAAGCTAAACCAATTAAGCCGTAATTATAATATATTTATAACTAAATGTGTAATAAAGATTAAATTAATTGCAAGCTCAATTTGTTTTATTTGGAAATCGAAGATATCATTGATTTTAATAACTTGACAATGCTCTGTTACCTTCTCGATGAGGTAGCATAGATCAAAGACTGCGAACAGACAATGGACACTCTGGCTGGGGGCTTCATCCCGTTTATCCCGTTCATCCCATTCCTCCTCCTCTGTCGATGCGGAAAAATGTCGCGTGGCTGCCGATAAAAGGCCCGCGGGCCGCATGGGTACAAAGAAATAATAATGCTCTTTGTGTAATGCAAATACAAATGGGAACGAGTGGCTAAGCTGCTTTTTAATTTTCCCAACAGATTCTCAACTCCATCAATCGAATCAATCAATCAAAGGCAACGAAACTGGCAAAAAACAAATAAACGAGATGATTTTAAAAAATTTGATATTTTAACGCAGATAAGCGATGGGGATTATGTACAGTACAGAGACGGGGAAGAAGGGTAGAGAAAGTCTAACAAGAAATGCGCATTTGAGTCGGTTAACTCTGCAGTCCGCATTGGGTTCAATCAAATGTTCCCTCGAGAGATTTTTTTCCACTACTGTTTGCACTTGCACACACATGATACCCGAACCCTTTCGAAGCACCTCATCGACTGTCCATGGAGTGGGTGTGTGTAGTGTGTGTGGTGTGTGTGCCCAGCTGGGGGTAAAGCGACCCGCAAATAAACAGTTTAGGTTTTTTTTTCGCAGAGACCAACTTGTTTTAAAGGCATTTTATTACCCGAAACTCAAGGGGTACTAGACACACATGTGGAAGTCTCTTTGAGTCTACCACATGCAACACAGCAAGAAAAGCTATCCTAAGCCTTAATGCTTATTATGTGTTGGTTTTACAGCTTTTCCCGCAGTATAGCTGCTTCTCATTTCACTTAGTCTGCACAAATATTTGCGCCATAACTGGACGAGGTTTTGGAATCTTTGACGTAATTGAAAGTACACAAAACTAAAAAATATACAAAAGATATAAGAATCAAATCAATCACATTTGTCGACGTTGCAGAACGCACTCGAGAGGGCAACGAAAAAACAACATTATTAAAAGCGAATTAGAGTTACCTTAGAGTACCTTCTTATTCTTCTTTCTTTCGCTACTCAACTCAAGTGGTTTCACATTGCCAGCTACGTGCTCAAGTGCATTCCTCATGGTCCTGCGGTCATCATTAGTGTGCTTTATTAAGTGGAAGCAATTGCGTAGCTACCTCATGCCCCATTCCTCTCTCTAGTTCTTTTCCTGCAGCTGCCTTAGGACTTGGGACTCAAGGTCAGGAAGGTAGCTGCAACTGTTGCATATGCAGCTAGACCCGGTTTCGCCTAATCCCCTGTTTGTTGCATTTGGGTCAAGGCTACGGATGCGCATGCATAACAACTGCAGTTGAGCCCTGCTCTGCGCTGCTGCTCCTTCAGCTGCAAAACTGTGTCAATTGTCGAGGGGGGAGGAGAAGCAACTCGAAATCCTCCCAAGCAGCTTCCACTCCGTGAACTATTCCAGATTTGTCGTAGACTGTGATTAAATTTAACGACTAAGCGCGCTGTCAGGCATGTTAAGCTTCACACTGCCCCGCACTTGTTAGCTACAGGGGGCAGGGTTGCCAGGGGGTAAGGAGGTTGCTGGGGTTGTCATTGTTGCAGCTGCAATGGGGCCCATCATTACGATTAATAGAAATGCAACAGTGGCAGATCAAAGGGCGGCACGAAGCGGCAGAAACAATGGCCCGAGAGACAAAAGACGGCGACAGTGAAAAGGCAACAACAGTAACAACAACAACAACAACCACGAGAGCAGTCCAGGGCCATGTCAAAGGTAATGACAGAAGCCAAACAATTGTGCAAGTTGCAGCAGTAGAGGGAGGCGGGGCAACAAGAAAAACAAAGCGCAAAGCGACTTCGTTAGCGCGAGCAATTGTCAAAGCAAGCAGGCAACAACAGTGGCAAAGCACATGAAAAGCAACATTGAAAAAAGAAAAACAAACAAGGAAAACCCTGATAAAAGTTGTGTGCAATTTTCAAGCAATATATTTTCCGGCGAACTTCGCACGCGCTTTTTGATGTTTTTGCTTGTTTTTTTCGGGGCCAAAGTGCAAATGTAACAAGCCAAAAATAGCGTAGGAAAACTTAATGAGGTGCAGTGAGAGAGCTAGAAACGAAGAGGGAGAGAAACAAGAGGGGAAGGTAGAGTGAAAGTGGAGAGTGTGGGAAATCTAATTTCATAATCAAATAATCGAATAAAAAAGCCGAAAGTCCCAAGGGACACGGCACAAAAGCAGATAAGGAAATAGAGTGAAAGAAACGAAAGAAGAAGAGCGAGTGAGAAATTTACGAGTCAGTTGCGCGCACTAGTCGAGGATCTGGCGGAGTCCAGCCCCTTCCCCTCGGGCAATAATAAACATAAAGCGAGACAGAACTGAGACACGCATATTACGTATACGTAGCGTAAGCCGAGCACGCTAATACGTTGACAACGCTGCTGCTTCCACTCCCTCTTTTTTCTTCCTTCTGTCAGGAAAATCTCTGGCACATAATTTTAATGTTTATCGTCTTTTATTGTCAAGCAAATTATTTTTGATACTGCGCTGCAGGCCATCGCGTATATATTGAGCCAAGGTGCCGTCGCGTCTTCGCTGAGAAGCGCTTCAGCTGCCAAGGGTAGTAAACCTGTCCAGACTTCCCCACACACCCCCACACACCCCACACACACACAACCTCGCATTGCTTGTAATTTGATTAGCATTGCGGCGGCAGGGAAAGAATCACAATAAACATAAAGAAAATGCAGATATTATCGGGCAAAGCCAAAACAATTTAATGCCTGAATAAAAAATAATTCCCTGCATCGTGTGCCCAGCAGGAGCTTTATTAGATTTTGGCCTGGCTCACACATGTGCAATGCGTTGCCAGGCAACCAAAATCCAGATACGTTTTCACTGCTCATCCTGCTCCTGTTCCTCCTTCTTCTCCTGATGCTGCCTTTTAAGTGCACATATTTGATTATTTACTTAAGAACATTAAAGGAGACGCGCACGGAAGCAGCCCAGCTGATATTTTGCATATGAATTAAAACGCAATAAATTAGCAACAAGTTTTTCCTTTGGCAATCGAACTCCCTCAGGGAATACCCCAACTCCAAGCACATCCCTCTCTCCCTTTGCTGCTGTTTGCTTTGCTAATGTCGTACAACATGTTCTGCGAATGCTTTTAATAAGTTGCTCAAATATTTATCAGGCCATCCAGTGAATTCGATGTGAGCGAATTTTCTATTCGATTTTCTTGCAGGATTTATTTGCTAAAGAAAACGTAAAAAATCCTAAAATGTGAAAATACTAGCACAATTTGCCCAACTTTAAGTAGCCATTGCAACTAAATTTACTAGTTTTTTAATCTGTTTCAAAGAACATTCACATTTTCTGCCAAAATTCTTGTCAATATTGAAAGACTACAAGGCAGACTTGAAACATCGTTAACAGCAATTCTAACCTCACTTTCCATTTACTATAACTTTGTTAAAAATTTAACGATTTTCACGCGAATTGATACCATAAGTTATCCAAAATTGAATGATTCAAGATTTTGCCTTGTCATGTTGCAGAAAAAGCTACTAAGTTGTATGTACTTTTTAATAATTTTCGGGGGTGGTGGGCGTGGTACACCTTATTTCTGGTAAGCTTAAGCTGCATATGATATACGAAAACCTTTATGCAGAGTTTGATGTCTTTAGCTATTATGATTGCTCAGATTTGGGTGTTCATACAGACAGACATGGCTAATTCAAATTGGCTAGAGATCCTAAGCCAGAATATTTACGCTCTGCTACGCCTTTTTTCTATTAATCGAGCTCTCCATAACCTTCGAGGACTTCTTTACAAGTAATACCAAAATTCAAATTACTCTTTTTATATACTCTAGGCAAGATAGTTCTATATAAGCTTATAACACCAAACTGCCTGGCAAGCCTTGACTTCCTCTTATTTTTGGCTTGCTTTAAGCCGCATTGTTTCCAAATTAGTTTTGCTTTAATAATGCAAGCAACTACAACTTGTTCGAGCTCCCCACGAGGCAATCATAAATTAGTTAGTCGGGCTCAAATCCGACTTAATACGCCCCACTTAATTGTTTACAGCATAAACGCGTAATCCTGCGAAATCCAATAAGCGGCAGGCAGCAGAGACGCAGCAGCGACATCACACATCAGCACGCAGCATGCAGCATGTAGCATGCAACACCCACATGAGGCACACCAAATCGCGACACATTGGCTGACCGACTGCAACTGCGACGCAAACTGCGACAGCGACGGCAACGTCGGTGGCAAACATTAATCAGCGAATTATCAATGCAAATAATTTTCAGCACGCTTCACTGCGATATCAATCAACGTGCTTGTAGGGAAGGAGGGAGGGGGAAGGGAGGGAGTGGCAGTGGCATCGCTGGCTGCGCACTTAACACACAATTAAGTGCAAATAATTGCAGGCGCCGCACATAAATGATTTGTTTAAGCCGACGAGGCGACACAAGGCAAGACGAAGACGGAAGTGTTGCCTGGCCACGAGGTATAAATCACTTCAAAAACCAAGATACATCTTTATTGCGGCATGGTAGGTCCGAACTAAGCCAAGTCAAGTTAGTTGCCCCACTGTGCGGGCTCTGACACGCTCGCAGGGGGCGCTATAAGCGGATAATGAAAATGCAATTTGCAGCGGATGCGATCCAGCAGCAACAGGAGCAGCTGAGGAGGGTGAGGAGGTGTTCGACTGGGCAGCAGGTGTGGGCGCTTCTCGATAGTTACACGAGTTTTCATGCAGCCAATGCAGCTCGGTTTGGGTATTGGCGCGCTTAATTAGTATAATCCGCGTTGAAATCGCTCAAGTGTGCATTGTGACGGTGTGTGTGTGTGTGTGTGTGTGCGGGGAAGGGCAAGGAGGGAGAGAAAGGTGCGTGGGTTGCATAGCATGTTTTGATAAGATGGCAAGCTGCATAAATTGAACGACTGCAATTAAGCAAAGTGCCAAAGTTTTGTGCAAGGCGCCACTCGTCGCACTGCCTTATCAGCCAGGCTGCAGCTGACTCCACCCCCTTCAACTCCCTCCCCCCTCCATCCAGCTGCCTGCGCTGCGTAATTGAATGCAATTAAAGCAACTTAATGCGCATTTCATGAGCCTGGCATTTGCATATGCAGCCAGAATGTACACACAGAATGCAGCATGCAACATGCAGCATGTAAGTGTGATTATTTATGCAAATTGCAATCGAAATAAAACACGGAAATAAAGAGAGAGCTGAGAGAGAACTACGCAAAAGGAAAAATGCAGAAAAAGCAGAGAAAAACATTTTGCTGAAATTGAATTTATGTGCCCAAAAGGCGGCACAATAAACGAATGTGTAAAGTGCTCTTAAGTCAGGCCAAGGAGTTGCCCAGGCAAAAGGATTGCCCAGCAGCCACTCCCCCTGCACGGCCAAAACACGCCTGCGGTCACTGTGAATCACTGTGCAAGCTGGCGCCTGGCAAAGATGTTCATCGTCGGCGTCGGGTCCTTTGCTGCGTCCACACAGGAAGTCTTAATGGACTTTTCATTCAAATTATTTTGCTGGCGCGCGTCCTCTTCTTTCGGGGCACAATTGATGCGCTGCTTCCTGTTATGCTTGCAAGCGTTTCTCCCTAGCTGGCCCCACTATAAATCAGCGCAGCAGTGGGAACAGTGCAGCATGCTCCAAGGATGTGCGTTAAGTGGAGCATTACATGCACCATTCTTAAGAGAGAGAGAGAGCGCCAACTGTCCCCATTCTCGTGTGCAGGTTTGTGTGCTGACTGCACTGTTCCCGCAGTCAGTGCAAGCACGCAGGCAAGTGTTCCCTACCTCCCATAAACTGTTCCCGCATGCTTTTCGCACTCTTTTTGCCTCATTAATTGCGCAATTTATGTGAGGATCGCGCGTTGCTTTTTCTATGCAAATTTACGCCTTTTATTGAGTTCGCCCAAGTGACATAAGGACAACAATGCAATTGTGTGTGTGTGTGCGTGTGTGTGTGCCATGTTTGTTGTTTCAATTTCGTATAAACATGTAAATAATTTCCAGCTGATTGCGCAAATTCGACGCGGGCTTGATTTTTATTGCATCGCTCGGGGCGCAGCATGCAGAACGAATTCCCAAATTCACTTACGTTTTCCTCCTCTTCCTCTCCCTTCCTCTCTGTCCCTTTTTGTTGCTGTTCGCGCTTTTGTTTTCGATTTGCAATAAGTCTGTCAATTGGCGAATTAATAAAGTGGAAAATGCGAAAGGCAACGAGTAGGTTGCGAAGGTAAGCGCGCTCTTGTCCTGGAGCAAACAGCAAACCTTCCCCCTTAGTCGCAGTTCCGCTTTGCAATTTCTATGCAAAACAGTCAGCCATGTCAGTCAGCGTCACGTCACAACCCCCTGTCTATACCCCGCAGAAATCGAACTGCGTCTTTATTGTCGCCTCGCATTTTATTGCACTTTATCGCGCCCGTCTCTAATCATTCCATTTAAGTTTAGAATTATATTTATGCACATCGGACATTTATGACGTGCCTTGATCCGCCCCGTCACCCCTTCCCCTTTCTCCGCGCCTACCCGCATTCGACAGCTGCTGTCACTGGCAGCACGTGCCAATTTTTACGAGTCGCCGCAACTCACCCTGTGGCTAATTATGCAAAAAAATTTCGCAAATTTGCCTATTACAAAGTCGTAAAAGTCGTGCGATTTTCTTTTTTTTATATATTTTGCCAGCCTGTCGTAAAATCTGCCTAAAAAATTAACATAATTATTTAGTTTTTACAACGCGTCAACTCGTAAAACCTGACAGGGTGTGCCAATGCAATGCGAAAACTTTCAGCGCCTTTTAGTCTTTATCCCTTTATCGAACTTTTACTGTATTTGGCTCTGCCAGATTGATTGGTTGCGATTATACGCTCAAGAAGGCGCGATAAATAGATAGACAAATATATATATCTGTCTATTCACTCTAAGGCAAAACTATCTATCCATCTAATATGAACGTGGGTAACTGCTTTGTATTGATATATCAAAGGGAAACTATCGATCTGTCGATTGATCTTAGATATTTTAAAAGATATACGATAAAAACTGACTATATTTTATGTTCTTTTTAAGCTGACAAAATTTCATCAAGATTGGACTATGACAACATAGGAATTATCAGCTGTAATAAACGGATCATTGACATCTTAACTAACGTCAAACCTTTCATAAGGAAAAATCCGTTGCAACTTTAATTTTAAAAACGGTTATTTTATTAATAACAATTTCTGTAAAACCAACGTAACCTATATATTATTTAACAATATATTTTCCCAGTAAACCAATCGGCTTCGTCTCTAATCCAATTTAAATCCTGATCAGCGGCTACTTTGATCCTTTTGGCTGTTGAATAATTTGACATAATTTATGCATCGCGCTACAGTTAATCAAATTGCATGCCACAAAAATTTCATTGGCCACACGAAGAGAGAGTCGAAATCGACAGTGTGCCACATGCAATATGCAACATGCAACATGCAACACGAGGCAGGCAGGCAAATGCAATCAAATCAGCTGCCGCTCGTTCGCTTGGCCAATCTAATTCAATTTTCGAAACAAATTCGTGCATCAAAACACACACACACACTCACACACACACTCACACACACACGCACAACAAAGCGTCAGAAACACACACAGAGAGAATGCCACGATAGCTTCGAAGCCAAAATTGAATTGGCATAAAAAAACAACTAACCAGCGAGACAGGTCAAATAAACAGAGAGAAAAAGAGAGAATCATCAGGGTCGGGAGTACAATACATATGTGGAATAGCTATGTCCGTCTATGGCAAGTCCGGGCACGATTTTTCCGACTAAGATAGAACAGGAAGCGGCAGCGTGCAGCAGGTGCCAAAGCTGACGCCTGACCAAATTGTCGGACAAACAACGAACGAGCGCAGAAGGAAGCGCTAAAAAAGAAAGTTAGAAAAGAGTCGCAGGAACACGCGGCATGACTTAGAGATACCCTGTGCGGTGGTGCATAGAGTTGTATAAGTTTTCCATATCGCTTGCCTTTTAATCTGATCCGGTAGGGTAAAGTATAAGATATATGGCATATTACTTTAATCCTTTTGGTATATTTAAAAGATTTGAAAGAAAATTAAATTTCTTATAGAAAAATAATATTTTCAAGGTAAAACGTGTGTTTACACAATGAATTAGGTCTATTGGGTTTGTTGAAATGTGCGTAACAGGCAAAAGAGAGCATCTGTGATTCAATATCAATAGCCTAGTCAAAGCCATGGTTATACGCCTGTCTGTCTGTATGAATGTCCAAATCTCAGAGACTATAAGAGTCAAAGCCATCAAATTTCGTGGTAAGATTTTAAATTTGGCCACGCCCCCTTTTCTCCCAAAAAATTATTCGAACTACCTACTAAATATCATATACCTTAGAGATACAAATAACTTCCTTAACTATAAGTAAGATTCTATAATTCAACTGTAATGGATCATGGTCATAGAATAACAAGCCGTTAAATTATGTGATTTCGAAATATTTTTGACTAAATGCTGGCATCATTTTAAAACTATAAGGGTATATTATAGTATATTTCTTCCTTAGCTTATATTTATCACATGGTCACCCTGTAGATGCAAGTTTAAACGCCTCGTTTGGACTGCTCCCCAAGGGGTAGACAATAAGTGCTTGTGGAGTGTTCTCGGTCAGCGTTTAAGCATTGAGGAATGTGCACACTGGCCACAGGTTGGTCGCTGCCCTCCTCCGTCTCCCCACTCCCCTGCTTGCGTCCCTCATGCTAACGTGAGTGTATTCGTTCCGTTCGTTGGGTTTCATTTGGGTGTTAAGCGCGCATCCTGCAACATGTTGCGGTGGAGAGCAGCAGGATTAGAGCACGAGGAGGAGAATGGGTTGGAGTGAGACAGTTGAAGTGCTGGCCGCATAAATCTCGCACAACAACAACAGCAACAACAAATGCAGTGGCAAAACTGAATGCAACAATGAAATACGCAAAATATTGACAGACTCCACTAGGGGCAGAGAAAGAGAAAGAGAAAGAGAGTGGGGCAGAGAGCGGGAGAGGGAAACGAGCAAATGCACTTGCAACAAGGGAGTTGGCGACTTGGATGCCCGTTACAATTAAAAGCCAGTTGGGAGTGAGTGCCAGGCATCGGATCGGCTGCCTCAGCTTCATGTAATGCACTGACAGGAGACGCGTCATTTAGCCGTCCACAGAGCGAGGGTGTGGGGCAGGAACTGCTGTGGTGTGGCATTGTCCAGCTGGGGTGCAGCTGTGGCAGCTTGAATGGTTTCTGGCTGCTTGGCGTGAATAAAGCACAGTGTGGCAGAGGCAGCAGCAGAGGGGCAGGAGCATGTTGCTCCACTCTCGCCGTGTTGTTATTAATCCGACATGATTGGCAGCAGGAGACCCAAAATGGGGGAACAGCCGACACTGGACACAGGTGGATGCAGTTCGCCTGTCATCGAGTGAGCGAAAAAGAGAGAGAGCGTAGACAAATTTGTTAATTTATTATGCCAGGACGACGACGACGACGAGTCCTGCCACAGCTGTGGGCAACAACAAGACGCCACAGTCTGTGGCAGAGCCTGAATCAAGCTTTGTTTTCAAATTGCAGCTGAAAACTGGACACAGCGTTGCAACTTTGTAGCGCACTGATTCGCTTCTCGGGCATTTTATTAAAACGTCCCCCTCCCTCTACGCCTCTGCTCCCTGGCCCAATCGGGTTGCTCATACAAATTAAGCCGCCGTGTTGGCCGTGTCGGTTTGTTTGCCTGGACACGAGCGCTGTGTGTGACTTAAAAGTGAAATATTGCAATCAGTCAATGGATTTTGCAATGCCAGCCCCGCCCCTCTGCCTACTCTACCAACCACTCCGCCCTGCCTTTTACAGTGTAGGCTTCGATTTTAATTAAGGAATTAGGCGAGCGTCGCCAGCTTTGTTCAAGTGGCTTTTGCAGTCGGCGATGCAATGAGGCGACTGCCCAAAAGCTCATTAGGAAAGTTGATGGTGGAGAGGGGAGGGATGGGAAAGAGACAGTAATAGGTAGAGAGAGAGAGAGCGAGGGGGTGGAAGGTTGACTGGAGTAGACAACTTGGAAATCCAATAACGAAAGCTGTCGCAACGTGCTGCCGCTCCTACCAATTTATCGATGCAAACTTTAAGTGCGATATGCACAGAGTATATATCGCACTATCGTTGTATCGTCCTATCGGATTTACCCGTAAATTCACAATAAGCTGCTCTGACTCTGTGCTCAGCTCTCGTGTGTGTCAGCAGCACTCTCGTGCGAGAATAGTCTAATTACCTTTGATTAAACCCAGGTCAAATGCATCAGGCACCTCAGGGAGAAGCACACACACACACAGACAGGACAAGTGACCAAACATTTGTGCAAAATATCAAGGCAACCTTTAATAATCGAACTGAACTGACACGCCCAGAGGGAGCAGCGGAGAGAGAAGAGGAAAGAGTGGACAGTCGTAGCAGCAGAAATTACACAAATGCTCGACGATATCACAGAGAAGGAGAGGGAGAGGTTAGGATGGAGTGTCCACTCAGAGGGGGACTTCGATGCGGTTGGCGCACCCAAAGTGGCATTAGAGATTTATCAAGTGTGGCGTGACGAGGCATGGACAGGATGCAGAGCAACACGCACAGTGGACACACAGAGCCTCACAGAGTCTCATCGAGTCTCGGGCATTACGTGTAGCGTAACAAATGTGCAAAAACACGTAAGCTCAGAGCAAAGCCAAAGGAAGGGGCTTCACAGACTTTCGGGCAGACTGTGAGCAGCTTTTTTCCTTGCCATTCGATGACAATCAATGGTTTTTGGTCTGCTGCACAGGCTGCAGCAGTCCAGGCACAGGAGGCTACTTTCCAACTGGACTGTGGACTCTGGACCCTGGCAATGTATGCATGAGCATGTGTGTCCTGGCACGCTTCACAAAGGATTCAAATTCGTTGCCAGTTGGCGTTGAGTGCATTGCGAGTGGTCTGCTACCTTCCCTCTCCCTCACTCTCTGTCTCTGTCTAATTCCAAATAAATGAAGTGTATGGCAAACAATGTCACTGTGACTTGTGGGCACCATGTGTGTATGTGTGTCTGCGTGGTAGGGAGAGGGTGCTGCACTTCAGATAAACAAAACTTTTCTGCTTCTGCTCTTTTAATTTGGCTGCAACTGCAACTGGCTTTTATCTAACTTCAGCTGCCCCCCCTACTACCGCCTCCCACTCCCAGAAATTAATTAAAGTGTCAGCAGCAAAGTTGCTGAAAAAGGTCCTTGGGCTCCGGCTGCGTGTTCCTGTGCCTGCGCCTTTGTAGCCTTTGCACGCCTAATTAGAGCAAAGACTGAGGCCACAGAGTTTTCTTTTCTGCGGAAATAATAAACTCATGTGCGGCTAAAACCAATCACAACATGCGAGTGCTGTTTCTAATACCCTGCAATTATTGAAAATGTTTAAAAAGGGTTTACTTCTTTTGGAAAACGCATGTAACAGGCAGTTGGAGGCATCATAGACAATCCTAAGTCAATTTAGCCATTTCTGTCTGTATGAACGCGTTGATCTCAGCAACTTTTAAAGATAGAGACATCAAATTTAGCAGGCAGGTTACTGTATACTATACGTAACATATACATAGTTAACACTTTAGATGCCACGCCCACAGACCTTTAGCAGGGTATCCTGTCAGCGCATACTCCCTTTTACCTCTCTGTGCCTCTGCCCTGTGCCGACTTAATCAAACGCTGCATTCACGAATCTTTTTGATGCGACTCAAATGCAGCGTGGCAGCTGTCAATCATAACCGAAGCTGCCACTGCTGCAGGTGGGTAGACTGTGGGTGGCATGTGGCAGGCGGCAGCATGTGGCATGCAGCGCTGATTGCGTTGCTGCAGCCACAGCCACAGCCACAGCCTTTTGTACGCAGCGCAGCGCAACAAAAGACTGAGCAAAAGCTGAGCCGCTCTCGAACAACGTTCTTCGTCTAATGCGCCACATGTGTCTGCTGCGTGCAACACGAAACGTGCAAGCCAACCTTCCCTCCCCTCCCCTCCAGTAGTCCAGTCAGGGTGCAGTTGCTCCGCCAAGCTAATGGAATTTTCCCCATGAGTTAATTCGAACAATAAATGCGCTCAATTGAATGCAATTTTCATTCGCCGTTTTGCTTTTTCCGAAAATGAAAACGAGTCGAGAGCGAAGCAGGAGGAGAAGATGAAGGAGGAGGAGGAGGAGTAACTGGCAAAGGATATTAGTGGCTGAGTGGCGTATCCCGGCGAGGAATCCGTGCGGTTGCCACTGATAAAGCCACTTGAGTGCAGCACGAGGCGTTGCAAGCAGGGCAGGAGGCAAAAAAAAGGAGGAAGCAGGACTCGGACGGGGGTGAAGGCGAATTCGACTTTGTTTTCGATGACGTTTGCAGTTCTCTTTTGGCTCATGTGCTTTGTGCTGCTTCCGTTTGCTTTGCTCTTAATAAACGTATACAATTTGTTAATTTGTACAGGATCAAACATGAGACTATCCTCCTCTGCATCCGCCTCCGCCTCCGCCTCCTCTTACTCCTGCTGCGACACTAATTAGATCCTGCGAGCTGAGGCGAGTCGAGCTAAAAAGCTAATTAGATTTTGGCTTTTTTCCGTGCAGCCGCAGAGCTTAATTAAATGCATCGGCGGAAAAAAGGCTTAGAGGTGTAAGTTATGGACAGCGAGGAGGGGGCAATATAAGGCGAGAGGAGCCTCATGATTAGGCTTGAAAATACATAGTTGTCTAGATAGCATAGGACTAATTGTGAAGGGAGGAGCCTTAGGACTTGAAAAAAGTGACATTCAAAGGAAAATCCACAGTTAAGTTAGAAGTTAGGGGAAGGTAAAAGCCTTAGGCTTGCAAATAGTTGACCGGCTAGGAGGAGCCTTAAAGTTGAGCTATAAAAAGGGTAGCCCAAATATTTAGCATTAAAATAGTTGTCTAAAGAGGAAAGGCTTGAGATTTGGCTTTAAACTAGCTGTTCAGTTGGGAAATCCATGATAGTTAGACTTTAAATGTGGAAACCTTAAGATTTAGCTTGGACATAACCTTTCTTTTAAAGAGTGATGACCTTATCCTTGAATTTGATAAAAGCGTATCCTCTTTGAGCTTCAAAATATCTATCCATTTTAGCGTATTTCCATCCAAGTCCCACAGCAAATTTTCCTGGGAAAACCATTCAAAAAAAACTGTAGTCCATTAATTAAATTAAAATCCACTTAGAAGCTCATTAAATGCAAATCTCGTCCAGGCCAATGGGAACAAAAACAATCCATACAATAGAGGCAACAACAAAAAACATAACAGAAACAACAAATACAACAAAAACATAACAATTCTAACCGCAAAAACGCATTAAATGATTTGCGTGGCAATTTTCACAAACAGCAACACAAACAAGTAAAGAAGAGGCGGAGTGGCAGTGGGAAAGCGGACAGGGGGGAGGGGTGAGGGATGAACAAAGGCAATGCCCGAAAACCGCATGTTAATTAAAAATCAAACTAATTTCCTAATTGCAAATCGCAGCAATCATTAAACAACGCAACAGGAGGCGCAGGCGGAGGCGAAAGCAAAGGCAGAGGCGGAGGTGGAGGTGGATACAGTAGCAAAAAGATCCATTCGGGGCAAGGGGCGATCCTGGGCTTTGATTTATTTGCCGGGGCCCGGGGCAGAGCGAGCGATTGTCACACGATTAAACAGACAAATTCGAAAATAATGTCGAATTAAATGCAATGCAAATCACGGGGACAGACCGCCAGATGGCGCCAGCTGCCAGAACAAGGGACGAAGCGAGGCAGGCAGTGCATTAATCCCGTTACACGTGTAGCATACCCTAAGTGCCGTCAGAGCTTATGCGCTTGCATGTGCCAAGTGCACCCTGTGCTGTCAGTGTTGCCACACGGTGAGAGTATTTCCAGTTCGCTGAAGCCTTTTCTTCTTTTCTTGCTTGTTTTGTTACCTTTTGCGCTTAATTAAAATCCACCGCAATATGTTGTTAGCCATCGCCTCTCTCTCTCTCTCTCTCTTTCTTCCCCTTCCCTTCTCCCTCATCCAAAAAGTAACTGGTCGAAATGTTCATTTGCATAGCACAAGCTGCTGCCTGCGAATACGCTAGAAAAAAGCCACGTAAAGTTGGCAAAAACACATGGTCATAATAGACATACATACACACAAGCATAAATATATGTATTAACATATATGCATGTGTATGTTTGTATATGCCATATGCATATAGCGCATGCCGTATCGGGGCTATGCGAGTTTGAACTCAATAAATTTCAATTTATTTGCGTAAATCATTTGTTTGCCGTAATTTTCAGCTTAATTTCATGTGCGATATCTAAAAAGAGAGTTGTGCGCGCACAAAAAAAGGAGGAAAAGGGGCAACTCTGGCAAATGGTTGGGGTAGGCAACCCTCATAAATCAATTAGGACTGCAGAGAGCGAACTGCGAAGGACTGTGCGGACTTTGCGGACTGTTTGCCAGATTTCGCGTAGCCAATTTTTGGTTTTGCGGCTTTCCCACACACACACACACACACACTCGCACACATATGGCTGATATGCAACAGGAGGCAGTGTACAGATATTAAAAATGAACACGCAGCTTGGTTCAGGTGTTGCTCGCTTGACCCTCGCCCTGCGTGATTAATTGGCCACACGCAGCTGATTTATGGCCTTGGATCTGGGCCCAAGCCTTGCCTGCAATTAGCATAATGGCTCATGAGTAGTGCAAGCAGTGAGACAGGGGGGGATTGGGGGGAGGAGTACTACGAGAGGGGAATGGGAAGTTCTAGCCAAACTCAGCTTCGATTTCGCTTCTGTTTGTGAAGTGTTTGCACAGTGTGGCAGGACGCTGCGGCTGTCAAGCAGCTAAAAACAAAGCGCAACCACAACAAAAGCAACAGCAGCAACAACAACTGGAACAACAACAAAAGCAAACAGAACCGAACAGGAAACAGAACGAACGCCCTGCAGCAACAGGGCGCACATCCTGCCGCGCGACTTCTTCTGCTTCTTCTTCTCCTTCAAGACGCAATGAAGCGTATGAGCAATTTTCCAAAGCAATTAAAACGCAACTCCGCCAGTTTGTCCCGAGCTGCGTTCAATCCTTTTCGTGCCACGCCGTGTGGCACGCCTCAAATTGCCTGCAGCGCTGCTGTTGCCAAAGTTAAACAAATGAAATAATTGTTGCTGCCTGCCGACGCTGCAAACTTCTGTGCAAACAAGGGAGAGTGGGTGGGGGTGGTGGTGGGAACAGTTTCGGGGCAATTTGTTGTTGCTGTTTGTTATTGTTGCCACTATAAATTTTGGGAGCATTTCTTTCTCTGAGCTGTGATTGTTTCTGCAACTGCTGCGACGTGACGCGTGCGCGGCTAATGCGCCTCGGGGTGTGAAAGTCAGCCAGAAAGAAGTGCGTGTCCCCCCCTGCCCCTTTCCCTTTACGCACTGCCCCCACCCCTGCCACTCTCCTGGCGACTTTTTGTCCTTTGATTCGATTTTGATTTCTGACGAATTTCAGCGCATTGCGTGTGTCCGTGTAAATGTTTTACAATTGTTTGTTGAGCTTTGTGCGTGCGGCCGCTGCAGACGCCGACACACGCAGCTTCTTGACAAGGATTTGGGCAGGCAATCCTGAAGAGCGCGGCCAGAGATCGGCAATGAAGGCAGGCAGGAGGGAGGTGGGGGAACTGTTGTCTGGCCACGCTTTGCATTTAAATGCGATCGATATTCCAATTGCCAAACTGCCGAATGAAGTCACTCGAAAAAAGCTCTCAAGTGCCCTGGATGGGTTCATCGTCGAATTTGGGCGGTGCACTTCAGTGGCCTCAGCTGGGCGGGGCACTTGCGATTGATAAGGAGCGGACAGAAGGGTATAGCAAGAGGTGGACTATAAAAAACAGGTTTTGGGAAAAACAATGTATGCATATTTAATACTTGTGGCAAAAATAAAAGAAAAAAATATTTGCTTAATTAAGAATGAGTGGGGAAAATTCTTTTAAAACAGGCACAGCTTAAACGTAAGATATTTAATCAGTAAACTTTTATTAAAAATTTATAAAGTTATAAACTTATTTTTGTCAATTTTTTGGTTTATTAATCCAAAAGAAAATGATCAAAGTAAACTTAAAATAAACTTAATATCACCTTAATATCAATCGCTAATCGAAAGTAATAATAATAAATAATAAGAAATAAAAATAAATATAATAATATTAAATTTAAATGAATAAATAGATATTTTTTACGTGGAAAAATAAAAACAAAATAAATTATTAAGCTTTCCTTAATTTTAAGTACAATAAAAAAGTGTTACATTTCACGCACATAAGGAAATAGCTAAAATAAATAGTAGGGCAAATAAAGCTCTGTTTATTTTACTGCCTGCTGCTTCCATACCCTTTGCTAAAAAATATTATTGTAACGCCTTGCCTTACCCCCTTCCCTTCCCACACACACACCCGCACAACACACGCAACACGCAACACTTAGCCAAGCGTTGATGAGTGAAAACATGCGTTAATGGGCTTAGAGCAAAGAGCGCAAAACGAATACAGAAAAGCGAAAAGCGAAAAACGAAAATCAAATCAAACTTTTAAGGCTTAGGCGGCGGCACACGGCGAACAAAAAACGAAGTTACTGAGGAAGAAGACACAAGCAGGAGGAGTAGACTCCTTCAACCCACTCGCTACACTCCTCCTCCCCTCCGGGCGTGCACTTCAAAAATGGTTGAAGACAAGAGCCGGCGTCGCAGGACACGTGTCCTGCTCGCAGCTTACACGGCCGCCACGTGACCACCATCATGTGTTTGCTTACATTTGCGACTCGCTGACTGACTGAGTGACTGAATGACGGACGGACGGACGGAGTGAGGCATAAGTACGACTAGTCGGGGCAGGAGATGAGCCATGCCGATCAATCAAGGACAATAACAATGAAGCAACTGCCTGCGAGGTGTACAGTTGCCCCCCGAGTAGCGAGGACATTCATAAATTCCGACTCTGTCGTCGAACACTTTCCAATTTGGCAAATGCAATGCAGCGCAGGGCGTCGACTCTCTGTGCGACAGCAATTAAAATCGCATTCGCATCTAATTAATTGCTATGCAGCGGCGACTAGTTGACCAACCCCCACTACCCTCCATCCTCCCACACAACATGTCTGATATACCAGATATATATGTAAATATATGTGTGCGCACCTCCTTCCTCTAATCGCACATCTTGCGAAGGGTGCAAAGGCATTTGGAGACGCCTTGCGGCCTTGTTGCAACGCCAACTGCAACGTCAACTGCAACTGCAACTGCCACAGCAGCTAACACCTCGTGCAACCCCTGCGCTAAGCTCTGCCTCGCCTCCTCCCACCCCCAGTCCTTGCCACGTCTGCATTGTGCGCCTCCTCGTTCTGGACATGATTGGCTTTTAACGCTCAAATAAGCTTAATTGAATTTCTTTTCACGCTAACAAAGTTTCCAGCTCTCTTCTCTGCTTTCGTGCTGCCATTCTTCTGTTCTTCTGCCGTTTGGCTCTGCTTGGATTTCGAATTTGAATTCGGATTGACTGACTGGGATTTGTTAATTAAAAGTGAATTAGGCAGAACTGGGGCTCGATGAATGGAGCTGCCAATGGATGAGGCAGTCGCTTGCAGAGTGCAGCCAGTCAGCCACAGGGTGACTCGTTACTAATTTACAGTGGGTGCTGTCGATTAATAAGCACTAAATAAAGTTCGGCTTAAGGGATTTTCTTTCAGCATATTTAACTTCCTTTATTGTTTACTAATGCTATAATTGATTGCTAACGAAATCCCCTTAAGCAGCTTTCTGTTAAGTAAATGTTAAGTACGTCTGACTATGATAATTTACTAACATCAATTGCAATTTTACATAGCTATAGCTCGATCGCTATAGATATCGCTTGCAAAAAGCTAGTGTTCGCTTTGCATTTACCCTATCTACAAAATAAGTAATAAGAGCACACCTGACAGTAAGATACCCTACTCTCAATATTAAAAAGCTGTCACAAATATAAAAAAAACGTAAACGTAAATAGCTACGGTGTTTATAGTCCAATTGGATTGCAATTAAGAAGACGGACTTCTATAGTATTATATTATAGTAAAGTATGTATTATAAATTTTATTATAATTTATGGAGTCTACCACGCCCCTTTATATTCATTTGCACAAAGTTATTAAACCCATCTTTGACAAATAGTAATAATAGAAGGATATATATTTAATGACACAATTTTTTTTGAAAACGTGTCAGAATTTTCTATAATTTTTTTTCTTTTTTCATTTAACATATTTTTTTAATACCCCACCCCTTGACCCTATCACAAGCCCATACCACTAAACCACCACGCTAATTTCGCTCGCTTAATTATCCAAATATTTGCGTTTAATTAGAAACGAGGTCAACCAACTATGAATATTAAATTGTGTGCAATTTGCAAATTAATGAAATGCAACTAATAAAATTATGTTTAATAAAACCGCCGCTGCCATGACAACTTAAACAGTACCCGACCCCATCGCACCCTGCTCTTTCCACGCTGCCTGCGGCAATCAGCTCTATCGCAGCAGATATCCACGTCTGCCATGGTGCAACTATCAAAATTAATGGGACTGCTACGTGGATAGCGCAAAAAAAAATGTAAAATAAAATTTAAGTACCTGGTAAAAAAATACCCGGCAGTACCGGGGGCAGATGGACAGCTGGACGGACAGGCGGACACGTAGACGGACTGGACTGCACTGACATTTTAGCTATCAAAAATGTATTTGCATATAAATTAACGAGGCAATTTTTTTTAAATAATGCAATTTAAACATATTTTATTTGCATTTATTAACAGGCAACGCTGGGAAAAATGCGAGAAATGGGAAAATGGGAAAAAGGTAACCGAATGCCAAAAAACATCAAAGTAAAATGATTTTTCAATAAAATTTTGGCATGGGCCTGCGGCCGCACTGTCGCATTATTATCCCTTTTTCAGATGTTACCATTTGCCTGGTGTTGCGAAATATGTTTTTATAAAAACATTTTGCAGCATTACCATAAAATTGAAAAAGAAAAAACAAGCAAAATCAAAAAAATAAAAAGCAGAACAGAAAAATACAATAAAAACGACGGCCTGACCACGTCCAAACATTTGACGCGTATTAAAAACACGACCACAGAGCCGTGTGTGTGTGTTGGCTTTAAGCGGCTTCACAGCGCTGATGTCCTGCATTTTTATAGCCCTACCTCCCTGTCCTTTCTACTCCCTCTCCTGCACCCCTTTTCGAATATACCGTGCGCACATTTTGCGCAAATCATGTAGGAAAATTGATGGAAAATGTGATTTTGGCAAAGCGTGTGTGTGCGAGTGTGTATTTCGTGTGTGTGGGTGTTGATTGGTCTGCCACAAGCAGCAGAAAAAAGCAGAGAAGAACAAGGGAAGTACAAGGGGGAGGAGGAGGGAAAAAGGTGGCGGTTTCAAAGGATTTTCATAGCCAGCGGCTACTTATCATAAAAAAAAACCGAGCATAATGCAAGCCTTGCTCGCTGTCTGTCAAGTCATGTGTGTGTCCCAGACATAATTGAGTTGCAGCCCCCTAACCCTGGCACGAGATACCCTGTAAGCGAAAATGGTGTGAAATGGTAGCACTTGCTAGACGGAGCAGCGAGTGCGTAAAGTAGCTACAGGGTATCTTTACTTAAACAAGCTAATAAGTCAGATGTAAGCTAGGTTAGCTTGTGTACTTCAACAACTTTTTATACAGGGCAACTACTAGTCTGTCATTTGGCTTTTCCAGCTGTCTTTCCTTCAGATTTTATGACAACTTTTGTGATGATTTGGGCATTCCTCGCTGCGTGTTGTTGTTATTATTATTGAAAATTGGCCAAATTGTATAAGCGCACATATGCGTGAAATTCAATTCAATCGGAGAGGAGGGAGGAAGAGCTGTAGATGGGGTGGGCTGAAAGGGTTGCGGGCTAAAGTAATTCAATTTACAAGTGATTTGTCCTGCACACAAAAACCGATTTAGTTTTCTAGCTTGACCATTGGCAAGTGCCAACACAACGCCCCCTGCCCCCTGCCCAGTTAGCTGGGGCAAAGTCTGTGCTAAATTTATGCAAATCCCATTTAAATTGTTTGCACTGCAATTTCAATTTAGAAACAAAATAAAACGCAACACGACAATGAGGCAGGGCTGTGCCACTCCACTTTCACAAAATGCGAAGCAATTTATTTAAATTTTTGCAACAAAAGCAACGAGGACTATGTCGTACTATTTAGGGGTACTACCGCTCATTTTTGCCAGTCCCCCCATTAAGCGAAATTCATCAACGAAATTGCCAGGGAGCGAAATCAACGCGTTGCTTGTCATTTCAACGCCTGCGTTCGCCAAACTCGACGCCGTTTTCAATTTGTGCACGCTTATCAACTGAAATATAGCTGCAGGTTGCCCCCTTCCCTCTGACCGCCTCCCCCTTTGCTACAGCCTGAGCTTCCGTCTGGCTCACCTTGGTCATTGCCGGCTCGATGTCCGGACTCGGCGCTATCACTTGGCCATAAAAACAGCTTTCCGGTCGTTACTCATTCATGGCAATCAAAATGGTGCCAAAATAGAAAAAGTTCCTAGTCCCAGAGAGAGGGGGGCGAAAAACCAAAAAAATTAATTTGCATATCAATGCGCTCAAAGAGTGCTGCACTGAGAGAAACTAGGAGCACGTAGGACAACCCAGTTTAGATGTTTTAGGGAATTAATCTAGTCATCGAATCGAAAAGATATAACACTATTTCCACACTTGGAGTAAACTTAACTTCCATTTCTTCAAGTGTAAGCTATTCTTCTTACTGCACTGAGAGAAATGTAGGCTAACCTGGTTGACTAGGCTAGACTATTCCACAGAAAAAGAACTTGCTTGCCACTCGGAACTTTCTAGCCAGTCACTGCGACAACTGCATTCTGCTTTCTCTCAGTGCATCGACTCTTCCACTCTCTTTCTTTCTCTCTTTGAGCCTGGTGCTTATCAAAGCGGCGGCGCTTTGTTTTGCCAAAGCTAACTCGACCGAGCGGCGGCGTCGGCGTCGGCGTCGGCATCGACAGCAGTAGCAGGGCAAATTATCAGATTACTTCTTCGATTCCAAGGGAAGAAGCAGCGGGGGGAGAGGAACCTGCAAAAGAGCTTGTAGACAAATATTCAAATGAAATGTGAAACGCAGCACTTTTGGGGCTGGGCTCCAACTGAACTTCAACAGGGAGAGGCAGCCCCAAATAGTCGGTAATCCGTCAACGGAAGTCAAACGTATTAGCATCCTGGCGATTTTTCATACAAATGGCGCCGCACCCGGTCGAAAGACAAGTCGCTTCGCCATGATTGGGCTGTCATGGCTGGCAGATCTCGTACCGGGAGGGGGCTGGCAAAAAGGCAACCTGATGACATATTGCAACCATTTAACACTGTCGCCTGTAACGCTGCCACGAACAATGCCACAGACAGACAGAGACTGCCACTGAGAGCTGGGGCAGACAGACAGGATGCCTAAGCAGCTAGCTGGAGTCTCCCTGTCTCTCTCTCTCTCTCTCTCTCGCTATGTGGCAAACAAACAAAAAACAATTTCGAGGAAATTGACTGAAATTCTGCAGTGTTGCTTCATCATCATCAGAAGCAGCAGCAGGGGAGGAAGGGGGGAAAGAGGCATGTGCTGCATAGCTCGACTGGTTTCGTTCCTTTCGGATGTTTGCCTCGCTACTTGGGGCTAACCACATGCTGTGCTTTGATAATGAGTCCTTCGCTCTACGCTTCATTTGAAATATTACGCCAAAGAGAGAGAAAGGCAGGAAGCTTCCTGCGCCAGCTCCTCGTCTGGAGGCTAGTACGGCAGCCGGCCCAGCCCGACCCAGCCATATCTGTCATGCAAATCTGATAATTGAGGACTTGACGCTTGGCTGAAACTTAAAGTGTTCCACAGACTGAGCTGGCAAGCGTAGATGATGCATTGCGTTGTGATAAGCCACCAGGCGGTACAACTAGCAGGACCAGCGCCCCAAATTGATGACTACAGTTGGGCAGAGTCTTCTTGGGTTGGTTTCGGCATTGAGCTTAGACCCTCCCGACTGTGACTTCATTAACTCCACAAGCGCCTAACGCCTTACATAAGCTAGGTAAGGAATCGCGTCTTCCCTCTCTCTCTCTTTTATTTGCAATTCGATTTCAAGCAGGGCGTCTCTAATCCTCCTCCCCCCCTCCACGCACCCTGTTGCAAATCATAATTTGTCGCACTCGCATTAAAAATATTAAAAAAAGAAGCAGAAGGACCGAGAGACAGCAAAGCGCTTCCTGTTCGCGGGGCAGTGAAAAGATCAAAGGATAACAAACAAATGATTGCGGCTACAGCAGCGACGACAACAACAACAGCAACAAAGGAAACCGAAGCGAAAAAAAGGCAGCAGAAATGATGTCAAAAAAGCAGAGAAAGAAGCAGAGCAGAGCAGCGAAACATCCTGGCAACTTCAGTTTCAATTACAAAATTACAAAACAGGCGTCAATCAGCATTAATAATAGCGGGCCGGGCCGGGCTACGGGGCGTGGCTCATCCCCCTCACTCCTCGCGCTACTTAACCCTTTTGGCTGCCTGCCTGCCTGCCTACCCCGCAGGGGTTGCAAGGTAAGTGCTCGCCACAGTTTTTAAATATTTTCAACACAAGATTTTCATTCTGGCTTCCTGGTGGCTGCATGCCACGCCGGAAGTTGCTGCTTCAGGATGAAAATGTTTATGCGGGCCCTGGACGCTACACGACGCGTCGCCGGTCACGTGTCCTGAGCGAGTTGAGGGAAATAATCAAGCATATTAATGACCATAAAAAGCGAAGGAGTTAAAGTCGCTCGAGAACTGTATAAACATATGCAGGCATAGGTACCGCTACCTTCATAGATGTGCATTGTGAGTGGACCTCGTCCAGTGCTTAATTACGCATGCCGATTACGCGACTGTGTGTATGTATGTGAGAGAGAGGAGTGTGGGAGTGTGTGTTGACTTTTCACTTGGCAGCTCTTTTTGTTTCCCACAATCAAATCTCAACCCTTCTTTGTGCTACCTTCTATCAACCCTACTTTCCTGAGTGGTCTTTGAACATGCGACAGAGATCTATATTATGACAAATTTAGTTCAAGGGAAACTATCCTGAAATAGAAAACCTATGAGCTGATGCCATACAAAAAGCTTAACGTGTTTCAAACCAGAGGACCTTTATTCACTACAGCTATGCCACTTTCTTTCAGCAATACCTTTCTAAGTACTATCTAGAAATGCTGAAATATGCTTACCACAAATTTAGTTCAAGGAACACTCAGCGGCTGTACCTATATAGAAAGATTTGGTTATACCTCACCATGAGGGCCTTAAGTCGGTACAGCTGTGTCGCTTTCTTAAAGCACTACCTATCTCTGTAGATATATTTATGCATACTGTAAAGCTAGTTGAAGAACAACTAAGAAGCTGTTATTATATTAAAACATTTGCTGATACCTCACTATGAAGACCTTTAGTCAGTACAGCTATGTCAATTTCATTCACCTTAAATACACCTTCGATATAGACTTGATAAATCTAGTTCAAGGTACCCTCACTTAGAGCAAAAAACTTACAAGCTACTACTACACAAAAATATTTTTTTTGTTTCTAACCACGAGGACCTTTAGTCGATACAGTTGTGCCGCTTTGGCATGTGGGAAACCCAAAACCCCTGGCACCAATCAACTATAATGATCTGGCACATACGTAAACGTAAACGAAAACTTTTTGAAGCTATTATCAACTGTAAAATATCAAATAACTGGGATAACTGACAAAACCATGGCAAATAATGGAAAAGTCGAAAGCATATTTCTATAATGATTTGGCAGTTTCGCTGGCCCCGCAAACACATGTGAAGCGGACACAGGCATCAGATTACATTGTTGTGGCCTGCACAGGACCCCCAACTCATTCTGCTCATACGGACACACACGTGTTGCCCCGGACGATATCAATAAAAAGCCGTCGCTCGGCATTTGCGATAAAGGAGAACTTGGCATGGTAGAAAAAAAAGCACCGCAAAAATATGCGGATTGACAAATTGACATACGGTGCGGCTTAGAAACGGCACAAATGGTAAAGAAGGAAGAAGCTGGCTTGGAGAGTGGAGGCCAGTCAAGCTCCTCATCATGTGTCCTGTCATCGCAAATAATGGCGGATGTGGCAGCTTAGTCTTCTTTTTTGCTGCCGTCGCCTTGGTCAAATCGGTGCGTGATTTTCAATTGATTGGTACTTAGAGAGAACCCTTTGATATAGCATGAAGCACTCATACCATATAACCTAGCCGCAGGGCACTTTTGCGATCTAATTGTGTTCCGAATTCCTCTGGCTTTGCTCTGCTGCGTGCCCATTCTTGTTTGTGCTGAATTATGTGCGAAATGTTGGCGATTTTGATTTGAGATTTTCAGATTAATTCGTGGTCATGTGTCATGGTGACCCGACAATGAAATTGGTGTGGGAAGTGACGTCATAAAAAAGCAGGCTTTGCCGACTGAAGAGGAGGGTGCTACGCAGTTCTGGTAAACTTGTCAATATACACGTCTGTCTCATCAGACTTGAGCAATAAAACTCTTATAGTTTTTCTTATCGAGCGTAATTAAAACATGACGAGTCTTCCTAGCGCTTCCTTCCTGCAACTGTTTTAATCCTTTTTGCATAATTTTACACGATTTTTTACGACACTCTACGTCTCCAATGGGATTTTGCCGCATAAATGAAATAAACGTTTTACGACAGCTCGACAAAACAAAAAGGACTCAGAGAAACAGTAGCAAAAGTAAATCATAAAAAAAGGCGAAATAAAAATATGGCAAAAGCGCGCAAAAGCAAACAAACAATGAAAATTTGTTTTTATGGCACGATGGCGATGGCACTTTGTTTTCCTAGGGTATTTTCCGGGCGCTGTCTCTCTCACTCTCTCCCCCGTGAATGTTTATCTAAAAGGATAATTGTCGAAGGGTTGACGCGAAATGAATTACATCTTCATAAGCAATAAAATCATTTAATTTTTACTATCAACAGAGCGCAGCTGCAAAAGGAAAGTAGGAAAGAACCTTCGGACTGGGCAAGTAGAAGTAGTGGAAGAAGTAGTTAGGTATGAGAACAAAATACCTTCAAGCCGTACTGAGCTTTAAAGGGCAAAGAAAGTAAAGAATGATACTAACTGTGTGAAGTATAAAATAGTATGTATCTTGTATACCTTATCAATTTTCTACCCTCTATAATTTAGACTTGGGTAGAGTATCGAAGAGGCGACCTTATCGGGCTCTTAAGCTCCACTGCAATACCGTTATTTATTTTTATAATACGATTTTTTATTTGTTTATAAATTTTGCAGTTCTTTTAATGCGCTTAAGTAGAAAAAACAAAACGATGTCCATTAATGTGGCAAGTACCCGGCAGGGAAACCCTGCAGCTTCTCAGACTTGCCACAATTACGGGGCAGGTCAGTCCAGCGACAGTGCGTCTTCTTTCTCCCCCTCTCTATCTTTGCTGCTGGCGAGGATAACAAATTGTGCCGCATCAGCAGCTTAAGCGATTCGCATGTATCCTTAACCTGGACAGTTTCCATTCCGTTGCCTTTCGCCTGGCTGGCCTGACTGGGCTGTCACGGCGTCTGCGACTTCATCTGTCAAACGTCACGATGCGCCTGGACGGGGATGCGTTGGCCCGGGACGCTCCTTGCTTTGCATTAACTAAATTAAGTGCTCCTTGACTATGACTGTGCTTGGGTGTCCCGCTTGGACGCAGCCTAATTTGTTAATTTACCAATTGGTTGCTGTTTTTCCAAGGGAATCGTTTGCCATGGCAAGTAAATAGGCTAAGAGGATTGAACTGCTGCCAGTTATCTGCGATTCGGCAACGAATTGAGATGGATGTATCCAGTGCGAATGCGGGACACTTCCACACCCCAACCCCCTTTACTTAGATCCGAGAGATTTCTCATTCCAAGAATTTGCCTAACATTTCAAAAAACAAAATGCTAATTGCGAATTAATTGTGCACTGCATGCAGAAACAACACGGAGGCCTCTCTCCCCCAACCTCCTTGGCTTGAGAAACCCTTACTGAATGCCTAAAAAAACAAACAGACGCAGAAGAGAGGAGCAGACGAAGCGAGGAACGCCGACACTCAAAAGTGGCATGAAAGCTTAGCAAAGAGCCAAATGAGCGTTAAATGTTGCAAAAATAACAAAAACCCAAAGGGATCCCAGCCCATTCCCCTTCCCAGTCTTTCGCTGGAACAAACACTTGTGGCCGCACACATGTGGCCCACTCGACTGAAGAGAGCGAGAGAGGTAGAGAGAGAGAGAGAAAGGTAGAGGGCTGGCGCACAGGGCGAGTCTCTGGCAATGCAAACAAATTAGTCATCATTAGCGTTTCGGCTGCAAGGACATCTGTTCCGGCCGGAGTCTGGGCAGATTTGCGTTAAATAAGCGCACTTAATGCGATTACAATAAAAATAACAGAGCCAACTGTACCAACAACAACAGCAAGTGAAATATCAAAAGCAACGCTGCAAAGTGAAGTCAAAAGCGTAAAAGCGCGTTTGCAACAATTCAAAAAGCGAAATGAATACAAAACTCTCCGAGCGAAGAGAAAGAGGGGAAGAGAGCCGAGTGCAGCCTGAAGAGAATCCACTTTGAACAATTTGTGCATGAATAAACCTGCACGGACACGCTCACACTCAACCTGTGCATGTTTTGACCAAGTCTGTGACGGTAAAAGGCTCTGGACAGCAATTGGGCGAGGTCGGGGTTCTTTTTGGTCTACCCTGTACACAATGCGGTCTTTTGTGGACCTTTCTCATAGTCGAGTCACTTGTGCAGACCTTTTAAACCCGGTGGTACCCTTTACACTGTACCCTCTACATAGTAGAGTTTACATGGTATCCTTTAAAAAGTCTTCTGCTACATTATCATCTACATGATGCCTCTACATAGTAACCTAACTCATCATCTTACCCTAAAATGAGTTCTCTTTACATGATACCCTCCACTGGTACGGTCATTGTGGTACCATCTACATGGCCCCGTTTGTACGTTACAATCTTCGTGGTACCCTTTTCATTATACCGTCTAACTGGTTCCCTCTATATAGTAGACTCTACATGGTAAACCCCTTTTTACATTCTACCGTCTATAAGGTACAGTCATTGTGGTACCCTCTATTTGGTACCTTTTACATGATGCCCTCTAATTCATATCGACCCTAGAAATGATACTATTTTAATGGATCTTTCTATATGGAAGATATGCCACATAGTACCTTCGCTCATCATGGTATACTCCTTCTACATGGTACCCTAGTCTATACATGGTATACATGGAACATTTTAGATGATACCTTCTTCAAGATATCCACCACCCGATACCCTCTAGTTTTTCCTTTGTTCCGTTTTTGTGCACCGCATAACCAACAACTTTTTCTATCATGTAATATACTCCAGTTATTGCGGAATGTGGTTTACTGTCAACAGTGGGGTTCCCCAAACTAACAGGACATCTATGCGACAGTTCTCCCTTGGACAGTGACTACTGAAAATGCAAAACTTTTTACGGTTACGACATACGCACACGCCTCGTTGCACCTCATAATTATAACAAAAATGTTGAACAAGGCTATAAAGGATTGAAGAAGGATGCGGAGAGTGGGGGAGTAGGCACCCTGATGAGCTTGTTTCTGCAGTCTGATCTGTCCTATGCCAGTTCACTAAATGACAGTTAATTGGGAAACAGCTGGGATTAGCAGCGAAATCAGTCGTCGCTGACTTAAGCTCGAGATGCTGATATAGCTGACAGAGCAGCAGACGGGATTATTACACTTTGTGTGACATAACATTGAACCCCTTCCCTGGCCCCTGACACGGGGTAGAAGTCATTAAAATCAATTTGGTTTTGACGAGTCGGCAGCATCACCATGACGAAGCGCAGCTCTGGTAGTCCTGGTCGCAGCTGGGCCGCAGCGGCACTGCGGCACATGTCGAGTGTCACAAAGCGCATTCACAACGCGAATTAGCCGCAACCGGGTAAGAAAAATTGCCCAATCAGCTGAAACCCAAACCCAAAACCGAGGTCGACCTTTCGGTCGTCAAGCAGCTGTCACAATGATGGACAAAGTGCATCGGCAAGGAACAGCATCGGTCTGGGTGGATGGATGCCACCACAGTGGGTGGTGGGGCAACGCATGGAGACAAAACGCTGACAACTTTTGCGGGAATAAATTACAAAAAGCAATTACAACGCCAAAACACACACCCACACCCACACACACACACACACGCAGTCAGTGCTAATCAAGTATGCGTGTGGTGGGTGTGGTGTGTGGCAAGCACAGCTGTGCGCCACCTAGCGTTCAGATATTGCGCACTAATTGCGCGCAATTTGCGCCAGGCCAACCCGAGGAGTCGCTGGTCATTAGTCCGCGCTGGGCAGTTAAAATGCCTTTATGAGTTATTGTCAAAATATCTACAGGGACACAAGGCAGTGACTGAGGGAGAGGGATATATAGGAGAGAGGGAAATCGAAGAGAGAGAGAGAGAGCGAGAGCTGTCTGCAGGGCTACACGAGTTTTATCACCTTCACGCGAAGGCTTCCCTCGCCTTGTTGTCGGCTTCTCTGGGGCTTCCCTTGGCTTTGCGCCTTAATTGCCATTCAAATTTATAGGCCAGAAAAGGCGTCGAGCATTTTTAATGCCGTCAAGGGATCGTCACACATTGCACATGGAGTTGGCAATTAAAATTAATTTTCCTTTCTCGGCAATCAAAAATGATTACACACAAGTTTACATATGACGTAAGCTTCTCAAACGAGAGAGAGAGAGAGAAACCGATTAAATCGTAGAGAATGCATAAATCGGCCAGGAAATATTATTCATAAGGACTCATTTGATATGTGTTTACATTTGTTTTTCATTTACTTTTATCTCCGTTTCCTCGTTTTCTCTTTCTCTCTGTCCCTTAGATACTTCAGTTATAGTGGCAGCATGCGTTGCAAGTTAAAACGGCGTGAAGTATGCAACACATGGCGCCTTGAATTGTCTTTTATGACGAGTAGAGTAGCTGCCCCGCCCACATTTTTGCATACTGGCTGAAGGGGGCTGGGGTTGAGTTTTATGTGCCAATGCAAATGGCGCATTAAAAAATTTGCCAAACCAAAAGGGAGCTCCCAAACCGAGTCTTATCAGGGCTCTTATCTGCGCCGCTGCTCGTAAAAGATGCGCGACTATAAAACTAGCAGCAGCAACGAAATCAAAGTATATAAAAAGCTACCAGACTTTTCTCACACACACTTGGCCATAAAATTGATAAAGCCGAAATTTGAATAGATCGGGCTATACGAGGAGGTAGCAAACAGTTTGGGTCGGGCGGGGCGGTGCGGTGCGGACGCCGCGTTGTCTGGGCGCAATACAGGAAATCGTTACGATACTATCCATGCTCAGTTTCTTTTATAGCCTCGCATGGCTCGTAAATATAAATTAAATTATATAATTTATGTAATTTATTTAATTTAACGCTTAACCCGCCCGCGGAAACCATTATCGTAATTCTTCGAGTTTTATTTAAATCGAATATGCGAGCACTCAAACGAAATTGATTCAAATTGGGGATAGACTCGACGTGTCTCCCGTTTGGATTATTAATTGGGCAAATTGGGAGGAAGAGAGTGGAATGGAAAAGAATAAAGCAAATGGGCAATGATGATATAATATAATATGACTAATAATATTCTCGCTTTATTTATTTATCTCCATTCTTATCTCTATTCTGGCTGGGCCTGATAATAAATCTGCCCGAACCGTCAGCTACTACTTGCACAATCAGGTCTAATTGCCGCACATTTTCCACTTGCATTCTCGAGCTGCCACAGCATGACTCATTCGCACTCATTCCCCCACACCACGGGGCGTTGTGCAGTCTACCTAACATCGGCCCAGTCCACTCGACTCGCACCGACTCGACTACTGCCCCTGAGGAAAATATTGGTGCACCAACTAAGACGATAGACAAATAATGACATGAGCAAACATGAAAGAAATACGAGAACTATTGGACAAGTCGCTGCATGTTGCACGCACCTCCTCGACGAGGCGAAAATCAGTGAGAAAAGAAGGAGAAGGGAAGGAGAGAAGGGCAACTCTTATCTATTCAAAAATCTATGGAAAAGAGCGAAAATCACTCAAATAAAAAAGAGCATAAAGCACTGACATGTTTGAACAAGTTCAACACACACACACACACACACACAGTCGAAGGCACAAGAAGAACAATCAAATAAATTAAACAAACCGGACAAAAGGGTCCGACGTACATCGGTTTTTTTTTTTTGGGGGCCCCACAACAATCTTATCGGCACATCGTCTTGTATCTTCTTTTTGCGTTGAGTGTGTGCGTGCGAGAGCCGATAGAGCCGACCGAATCCCCGAGACGAAACCCCACACACCGCAAACAGTCGTTAAACAACATTAAATGGGTCTCGTTGGGTATGTCTTGCCCCGCTACCTAAGTTTCCCACTGCCAAGTGCAGTGCAGCTCGGATGAGTCATCATCGTCGGCTGGCAGGCTGGTTAGCCGACGAAGCTTCCGCGATCACTTGGTGGATCGTTCGTCTAAGCAGCAAGACAGCAAGCTGCGCTCAATGACAGGCGTTACAAAATCCGGCGAGTTAATGACCCATGCCCAACAGATCGCATCGCCTTCAAATGGGTTCGGGTTGGGATCACCCGGCAGTTGTCTTTGTTTCGCTGCTTTCTAAATGGAAAACAAATAAGAATAAATATAGCAGACAGTAAGACAGGGGCTACCAGTGAACCGAAGATCGTAAAAAGTTTTATACAAATTACATGCCAGGCAGAACTGAGCAGAAAGAGGGAGGAAGAGAGCGATGAGAAAGAGAGAGGGAGCGATGAGAGATTGCAACATGAAGTAGAAACAGGTCACAATTGAGACAGACGTTGGGAAGGTGTTAAGAGCGAGTTTGAATTGATGCGCTGATATTAAGAGCTTAGCTCAGTCTATTCGTATATTGGTTGATAACATGACAATACCTGAAGATGAGTTAGGCCTAAAGAGGCTTGGCTAAGTTATCTTTCAATTAGCACCTTATATAGTATATAAAATTCGTAGAGAGTTATTTTTAGAAAAGAATAAAGAAAGTTAGCTTAAGAGGGAAAACATATATTGCGCAAGTCACTGAAATGTTTAAATTACTCATTAGCAATCTCGTATAACGGGATAAATTCAAATGAATACGGCAAGAACAGGTGACAAAGGAATCTGGTTTCTGTAAATGAGAGCAAAAAAGTTATTAACAAAAGAGAGGGAGAGTGTATGAATACACATTACAAAGTGTATCAGTTATAAACATACTTATATGGTATAAATGCTTATATAGCCTTGAGGCAGTCCCAGCGGACGTTACGTCACGCGCTGAGTAAGCCCAGACTACACGCAAGATGAGTATAACCAAGCGATGACCCACGTAAGGAAAACTTTGCTGATGAAATGCTTAAGAGAATAATCGTATTATTGGTTGTACTACATGTGGTTTTGCTGGGAACTTAATGGCATGTAAATCATCATGAATGTAAAATAAACCAATTGACAGGCGAATTCTCTATGATTGGTTTGTGGTACAGAGGGGAGGGTCACACGTGTCAAAATTGTGATCATGTGGGTCATTTGACATGCAGATTGAAAACTCAATTAAAAGCTAATTTGACATATTCACCAAAAGCAAAGTTTCAAAAATCAAATTGAAACTTTATGATTGCATTTCCATGCAATTAGCTATGCAAATTGATAGCGACAACAATGATATAAGGGTTCCACAACTGAACAGAACAGACCCGAACTACCCCACAATAAAAGAAACATTGCAATAATTACCCGCATGGGCAGCGTGAAGAAAGTCGATCATCCGTAGTCCTTCAAGGAGATCCAAGATTTGAATCTACGGAGAACCCTTCTTCTGCTTCATTAGATTTGAAATCGTAGAAATCAAGTTGAAGTCGTTAATCGCTCTTATGGAATCCCAAAACCCTGAAAGGGATGGAGACATCTTTGACCCTACCAAGTAAAAGGTTCTTACACTCTTTCTTGAAGATGTATTTAGTTAAGTATATGTATATGTATTATCTTGTATTATTATCATATTCGGCAATGAATACCGCGATAAACTACCTGGTAGAAAAATATATATTATATTCATACGGAAGATAACCTTTCCTTCATATTCTACTTCTTCCCATTCATTAGCCCAATCAAAAGCAATTTACCGACGGGCAAGTCGATATGTAGAAGTTAAGAGCTCAACATTTTGGCTTCAAAAACTCCACCAAGGGCCGCTGATTCATAGTCCCATCGTCCAACGAAAAAAAAAGGTAGACCATTATGCCAGCACTCCAGCCAAGCTCCGCCCTCAAAACGTGGAGTAGCCAAAAATAAATAAAATAAAAGAAGCCAACTCCAACACGGTTGGCTCATTGGCTACAGCGAGAGAGAAAACACGTTGTTGCTGGCGTTAGGAAATTAAGCCACGCCCCGCTTGCTTGCTTGCCGGATTTATGCTGCTGGCGCGAACCCGGAAAACCAAGAAGGAAGCGAAAAAGCAAACTATGCGTGCGAATGGGAAAGAAAATCCCAATGCCAACGGCGAGTAGTTCTTCTTGTAACAATAGACCTAGACTGAAGTCGAATCGAGTCGAGTCGAGCGAGCGAGCAACCCCTAAGTGCACGTTGTGTAACTGTGGAACGACCAAGACACTTGAGACACAAAGTAGACGGTTCTGCTCTGTTCAGACGCCGTTGTGGGTGGAGTTAGAATAGCGAACTGTGGCCAGTTATTCTCGGTTTGGGTAGTAAACAATCATTGGGCATGATATCATCAGGGCAAAGTCTTTGTAGACACTCTGCCTAGTATTCATTGACATGAAGTTAAGGAGGTTATGCCTAGTATGATCCATATTTTCAAAGATCTTAAGCGTCAATAATAAATGATGACTAATTAATACCAATTTAAATATATGGTATTAATCATCTGTGGTTTTCTTTAATAAGTTGATATTATTTAACGTTTATAATATATATTTAAAATAGTAGGCTATATGTGGTAGAAAGTCCATTATGTAGACTTCTCTGAATGAAATACATGAATGAAGCAATTGAACTGTAGCAATTATAGGGTTTTTTTTAATTTTTTCATATTCGGAGAAAGCAATTAATAAGGGATTTCGGAAATATCATTTGCGGATCATATCTTGTAATTTTCGTGTTGATACGCTACAATGAATAAGAAATTTCAGCGAATTGAAAACAAACGAGATGATCTATAGCAGGGACACAGTGACGAGCCCATTGTAAAGTACCTATGGTATATCATCATATACTATATATATATTTATGACAGCTATGCATTAATATACGAGTCTATGCCTTGGTGTAGAAAGGCAACTTGTCGGAAATGCGCGGAAAAACACTTGTAGAACACTCGTAAATTCAGAAATGACAGAAAGGCTCGTCACATAAAGATGATACCGCGATATAGATACGATATACCATATAGTATAGTAGCATATAGCATTTACATTGTGCATTTGTGTACATTTACACCTACATAATTATTGTGGATATTGTAACTTTGCCCAGTTGCCCATATTTCAATTGACTCCCCTCCATTTCAGTCTCTCTCACCCACTGTATCTCTTTCTTTCTGCTCCCTGCGCTCCTTCTCTCTCTTTCTTCAGATGAAGCACTGTCATGCGACGACGATTTAATACAATTAATATGCTAACTGTACTTCTCGCCACATGCAGCTACAACAAAGGCGCGTCAACCTACACAACCTGACAAGCACACACACACACACATACACAGAGAGAGAGACTCACAGGCACTTGGCAACAGGCGCAAGGTGGCCACCCCCACTCATTCCACAGAGACACTTCTACACCAAGCACGGCCTGGCAACAGAAATTTTTTTTGGCCACGAAAAAAAAAACACGAATGAGACGATGTCAACAAAAATACCAAAACAAAAAACCCTCACAGCGAGCGCCAAAACGAGAGCAACTAAGCGACGGCATGGCGCGAGCAGAACGGGACACCAAATCAACTGAGAGAGAGAGAGAGAGCGAGTGAGCGAACGCACAGCAGCCAAAACCAGAGCAACAGCAACCGAGAGAGAGAGAGAGTACTGCGGCGAGAGCGCATTGCTTATAAAAGCGAGCCACATGTCGCTCACGGCAGGCAGTTCAAACTGAACCAACGAAGCGAGCAGACGTGAGCAGGCGAACGAAGCGAAGCAAAGCAGAGCAGCGGCAGCAGAACAAAGTGAACGAACTCAACGAAAAAATTTGACGTGTGCGTAAACGCACGGCAGCAGCAACAATAACAACAACAACAAAGCATTGTGTAGTAAATTTATTCATTGTGTGTGGCCCGCGTGAATCTGCAAAGAGAAAGTCTTGAGTCATCTGCAAAGAAAGGAAGCAAAAGACAATTTTTAATTACAAACAATTGTGCAATTGGAGACAAAGAAAACAAGCAGCGGAAACAACAACAGCGACAGCGACAGCAATGGCCGTGGCCTTCTTCATTCCCGACCAGGCGACGCTGCTGCGTAAGGCGCGCGAACAGGAGCAGCAACTGCTACGCCAGCGCCACTGGCAAATGGCCACCGTGGTGCTTCACACACTCCGCCAGTTGATGGAGTCCTCGACCAGCCAGTGCCTGCAGCGGGCGGGACGCAAGTGCGGCAAGTGGCGCAAACCATCGCAGTGAATTCGCAATTTGAGTAAACCACAACTCTAACCGCAACAACAACAACAACAACAACAACAATAGCCCATAAATGTCATTGGTCATTGGCAGAATGCACTTCTCAAATTCCCCATGTTCTACAGAACTGATATACTATATAAACAGCAACAGATTATCCAGACAGATCCCCCAAGTTTACTCATCAAAGCGATTGTGATAATGGTTTTGTTTCTACGACAGCGGCAAGCAAGAAGAAAGATGTATAGCTAAAAGTTGAACAGGTTTTCGAAATATGTAGCTATATTTGATTTGAAATATTTATAACGAAATTTTGATAAACGATATATGTACTTTTATTAGTTATATTAATAGATCCTAAATAAGAACATTTTGTACAAGCTGACGAAAGATTATACAGAACTCTAAATAATATTGTATTACTTATAAGGTTTGAAAAAATTGTATCAATTTTTGCCAAACACGAAAAATAAAAAAAAAATAAAAAAAAACAATAAATTCTATATCTCAATATTTTTTAGCATTTCAGCAATTTAATCTCATTTCTCAACGTAATATTTTTTCAATATTTAAAAATGTGCCTGGGCAATATAAATCAACGTAGGAAATGAATTAATCAGAACAAATCGGAAAATAAATTAATCAAAGAGCAGAGCACATGCATTCTTGTGCATATATAATTTTCAATATTTATATCCGACTTTGTTCGCTTCAAATAATACATTATTCTTATGGGGAACAAAGGAAATTTCTTTGCTCGGTCAGTTTTGCATTTGCCGACGGCTTTCGACCGGATTGAATTATATTTACTCTGCTGGCAAATGACGTTTTAGGATGCATAACATAGGAAATCAATATAATTTTTTGCTCTATATTAATTTACATTATGGTAAAGTAGTATATAGAATTACCATATCCTTCACAAACTTCCAATTACACAAGCCTGCTGTGTCCAACCGTATTGAATGTCGATGTTAACATGTTTATATGTATATGTTTCTGTGATAGAAATAAAATAGAAAGAGAATTTTAATTTATAATAAAATATTGAAATTTCATGAAATATTAAATTTTTATTTTCTAAAGAGAATAAACCGTTTTAAAATTTCAAAAAAGAAAAACAATTCAGCTCTTTAAACCTTATATATCAACTTTTTTTGATAGCTTTCTTGTATTTAGTATAATATGATGTATGCATGGTTTCTTATTAATATACAGGAATAATATCTAGGAAATTAACTAAAATTTACTAAATTGGTTTTTGTATTTAAATTTTAAGAACAAATTTCATAAAACTTAAAAAAAATCTTAAGCAATTTTGGCCGTCAACATTTTTTGAGAAATTATTTAACGCACATTGCATAGCCTGTGACGTCCCCTTCAGTCCCTCCACGTAACATACGTTTCCTGTTTCTTAGTTGCCGACATGACGCGGTGCAGGATCAAGAAACTTAAAGTAAATTAAAGTTTGGAACTTTTGGATTCCCCGCACAGCAAGTTTTCGCGTTTGCATTGTTAACACGGCGCGTGGCAACAAGTCAGCATAGTCAAGTTCACGAAATTCGCCCCAGAGGCGCCCAATTCAATTATGCAAAAAATGCACAGAGAAAATTCGCAGCTGCACTTTGACCCCCAACCCTCTCCCCCATTTGATAATGTTGGAAATTAGGTGCTAACAAAACAGTTTGCATTTTTAAGTTTGCCGCGGCCAAGTGAGAAACTTATGGAAATAGAAACCCGACTGCCTCGCCAAGCAGTTCCAGGGGGCTCATCATAAGCGCCATTTGAGAGTGAGGTAGGAGAAGGGAGAGGGAGGGCGCATAGCCGCCGCCGTCGTTTAATTAAACTTTTGCACTTATGCAGCTGCAATCAGACGAAGTGCATCCTGCATCCTGCAGCGTGCAGCTTGTAGCGTGTGTCCTGTGTGTTCAATTCACTTTGATTGGCAAACATTTTCGGCGCAAAGTTCATAAAAGTTTTCGCGCTGTGCAAAAAATCAAAATATTTCACTTTACCCAACAAAACTAATTAACGTTCAGCAGACAAAAGTTGGCTAAATGCCCCCAAGGGGGAGAGGAGAGGGGCTAGAGTCGTGGCATACGAGAAATAATTGAGACAAGTTTATGATTATGTTTCTCCCCTCCCCATCACTCCACCCCTGACATTTTCGACAACTTGTTGGGCCACACGCAATAAAAACTTTTCCGCGCGATTTGTAAAGCTGTAAAAATCACAGACAGAAAAACCGTTAGTACAACAACTAAAACAAGCAGATTAACTACAGCAACAACAAGTTAAGCGAAAAGAACTTTGCAAACTTTTGAGCTGTTAATTAGTTCGCAAAGCGTTTCTAATTCAGCCAAGCGCCCAAGCGTAGCTCGCATCAAGCGAAAACTTCACGCGATCCTTTATTGATATAAATTTCCAAGAAGTTCCAGAGACACTCTTCAGATTGGGATCTGCTGCTGCGATTCCCCACCTAATTCACTCGCTCTTTGACCAATTCCGCTTGCGGCCCCAAACGAATTATGCGATTAGTCCTCCGCTCAAGCAGTGTCCTGGGATTGGTCAAGCGGGGATCGAGTCCGAGGTCCGTTGGTCAAAACGAATCAAGAAATTAGCCGCAACCCAAAACGACCCAACAAAGCGGAGAAGAGAAAACAAGAAGGGACAAACAGCTAGGAAAACCATATGACGTGTCGACGGAGATATACCCTGCGCCTTGAAAGTTTATATTGCTTGGTAATTGAGAATGTTTTCTGAGGCGGAGCGCATAGCATCCAAAATGTTAAATATTATTTGGCTTATGGTATACAGGAATTTTCTTGAGAAATTTTAACTCTCTTGATCCTATAGTTGCTGAGTTAGATGCGTTCATACGAAAAGACAAACAGAATACAGGGGCTACCCGGTTCCCTTTGTAAATGAATAGTCGCTTACATGGTCTGCGCCACTTTCATTTAACTTCATACCCTTCTATAGATCTAGTATACCCTAATCTGAACATTTTCCGTGGCTGAAGGGTATAAAAAGTGTAGAAAGAGCTCCGTCAACTTGCCGCAGCTCTATTGCAAATGGTCTACCCTGCGACCCTGTCTCTGCTTCCTTTCTGTGCCTTTTTTCTGGGCACTAAGCCCAGAATTAAATTAAGTCAAATCAGTCAACAACTAATGGCAGCATAATGACATTAGCCCGAACTGCTCGACGACGCAGAAATGTTTTTACACGAATTATGGACAGTGTGTGTTTGGGCAAGGGATTTGCAAGGACCTCTGCGACTGTACTGTGATTCGCAAGGGAAGGGGGTACGTATTATGACAGTTGTGCAAGGAGAAAGCAAGAAAATGATGTCATTTCAAGTGGGAATGTGATTAGATATCGTATAAGTAAACAGATTATAATGCTACGATTGGTAATAATACAAGATTGAAACTTCATCCATGCCCTCCCATTCTCTCTCCCATCACGCAATAGAAACATTAGCGACTGTGACTTTTACTGGCTTATTAAAATAAATGGAAATTTGTCATTTAAAAGGCTGCGCGCATAACGCCCCGAAGTAATCAGAAAACCCTCGAAAGAAGGACAAGAACTCGTCCAACAAGCATCATTTATAAGCCGCAACAAGCAGTTCCTAAACGAAACATTTAAAAATGCCTTTTGATTGATGATCCCAACGCAGGATAGTCAAAAAGTCTAGCCAAAAAAAAGTAAATGAACACAACCGAATTGGGCGAAGGAAAACGGAAATGGAAAAAATGGGAAAGAAAATACATTAATTATTGAAATATCATTAAAACGAAGCCAAGGAAAACGGAGCTGACAGCGCGCAGATTCGCATGAATATTTAACAAATGGGCGGAGACATCCACAGAGTTATGACAGGCAGTGTGATGCGTGACCGCATACGCCGGGACATTGATAGACCTAGCCGGAATGACGCATTACAACGCTGCAGGAGGAGAAACTGGAGAGGGAGTTTCACTTCCTTGAGGTGCGCAAATCACGCAAAGATGTTCGAGACAATGATGATTTCTCCCCCATCTGCTTCAATCCAGAGCATATTAATTGCAGGGTGGAAAAGCAAGGCAAAGCAGGATGCTGTCCAGGCCGGGTAGCCATTCATCATCGGGCCTGGCAGCCCAGTTGAGCATTTAATTAGTTTGTTTGGCCCCGGTGCCGCATATATAGCTGCGTATCATATCAAGGATAATGGTGTCCTTAAAGGCATTAAAGTCATGTGTCAACTACTCCAACTGGACAAATCGCCTCTAAGGCAATGAATTATAAACGAACATCCCCCTGGAATGCAAATAGAGACAAGTAAATGAAAGCTACAACCGAGCATGACCGACAGTGGGATACCCTTCACCCAAATTTAAAGGATAGCGTCGTCTAATTCTATTGTTTTTATCACTCTTAAGTGTCTGTAAAGTATAGTTGCATATATATCTATATGTATATCAAAGCAAAAAGCTGTAACTTTATTCATTTCATTACAAATCAAATTTAAAAATGTAATTATCGATTTTCGAAAGCGTTGGGCGTGGCATTTAAGATTTGAAATATACTTGTAAGGCAGACAATATACAGAAGTCTTCATGCCAAATTTGATGTCTCTAGCTTTTAAATTGGCTGAGATTTGGGTGTTCATACAAACGGACAGACGGACAAGGCTCAATCGACTCGACCAGGGACTCTGACATATTCTAAGATGCTCTGGCACGCCTTGCTATGGCTGTCACGTACATTTGCACAAACTTAGTACACCCCTTAGCTAATATGTATATAACCTTTGCAGGGTATCACCGATGACGTCGCGACGTCTGTTGGCCATTATGAGGTGTCGCATAAAACAGATTCAAATTTGCCAACGCGAACTGTCAAACATGAGCCGCAACTGACGACGCCAGGACTCGCGTGGACTTCCCGTGGAGCGGCAGGATTTGGCAAAAATTTTCGCACCGCATGTCCCTGCGACGGCGGCCGAAACTATAAAATAAACAAACTTCCGGACGAGGAGGTCGCCATAGCCGTCGCCGTCGCCGTTGCCGTTGCCTTCGAGCCTTGACGAGCTGCTGATTTTGATGTGTTTGACATGCGCTCGCTCGCATTGATTGCGCCATAAATAATGAATTTATGCTGACAGCAAGTCATCATTGCAGCCGGAGAGTCACAAAGAGAGAGAGAGAGAGAGCGCAATGACAACACGGTGGTGAGATCCTCCTCCTGGGGTAGTCACAGTCGACATAGGCAGTCGGCATCCTTTTTGCGCCGTTGTGTGGCAACTAATAAAATATGTTTTTATTGCAACCAAAGTCATGCACAACACACACACACACACACAACACACACGCACACGCAGCGCGTATAAAAATTAATGAGCCACGGAGGCGCGCGTCCCTTTCTGCCGGATTCGCATTCTGCGCTGTGCGAATTTCAGTTTGCATTAACTTTAATGTTAATCGTATGCATAAATATGTCAGCTAATAAAACGAGCTATGCAGAAAGGTCCTGCCAGGTACGGCACCGTTTGTGGTTTGCCTGATGAAGAACTTCTTGACGTATATTCGAGTTAAGGATGCGCGAAAAATTGCGCCCTATGGAGGTGCTAATTGACACCCATTGTTGTTCAAGATGCTGGGAAAGTGCTTTCACGCCGGGAGAAGTGGAATATCTTAAGCAATTTTCCCGCTAAATGCAACATTGTCTTCTAGCCTTTCTACAGCCAAAAGTAAACAATATAACGTAGTATCTGACAAGCTGCGGGAAGGTTTTACGATATCAAGAAAAGCGCGCGCGGAGATTTCATTTCATAGATTTATATACACAATTCCAAGCATTTTTATTGAAATACGAAACTTGTGCATATTGCATGCATCAAATGGCACAACAACAACAACAAAGATACACATGCTTGAAGCAGGATAACGAAACTTCGTCACTTGCAACAGTTTTTTCTTTGCCGTTGGCCACTTTTTTATGACAAACAACGAAACGAGATGAAATTATTGACGGAAAAAAAAGCGGAAATCGCTGGCAATAGTCAAAGGAAATAAAAGCGAAATTACTTTTGATAAAGCAACAACAACAAAAGTGGGGGCTACTACTAAAACTACACACACTCATAAAAAGCAGCAGCGGCGATGCAGGAGCGGATCAGCAGGAAGCAGCAGGAAGTCCGCTACAAGAGGGCGTTGATTTGTCACAAGTGGAGAATTATGAGAGAGAGAGAAAAGAGAGAGAGCAACAGCAGCAGCTGCCAGAGACAACAACAACAACAACAAGCTGAAGACGCCGCCAATAACAAGGGTAACAACAAACACTTCAATTACCGGAAAACGTGTCTGATAATACCTACGAAGACCTACGCAGACTTTAGCAACGGAAAAAGTAAATAAAAAGTAATTTTATTATTTTGATTTTTACGGCTGCGACTTTTCTTCTCTCTCATTTTTTTGGCAGTTTTTTTGGCTATTTTTTTAAGGTTTATTGTATGTGTCTACTCTGAGTGGCAGGCAGGGCATATTGTTGCGAAACAAGCTTCTGTTTTTGAGTAATAACAACCCAGGGTGGGGTCTTGATCATGTCTGTATGAACAGCTAGAATTCGGGAACTATGAGAGCTTGGACTACCAAATTTGGTAACAATATCTCCCATTATGGCATGCAAAAAATAAAAGTTATAGAATTTGGCCACGCCCCCTTTTACGCCAGCAAATCGAAAATAGCCTAAGTGACACTCGTTTGTCTGACTTGTTTTTTGTCTTCTTCTTTATTTACTGCTTATAGGGTAGCTGCTAGTCGTGCATACCCACTGCTTGTGCTACTTGCCATGTTTATTCCTATTACCAATTCCACATTCGGCTGTTTTATGGCTACGTTAATATTAATAACCAGTTCAAACATTGTTGTTGGCGCCAGTTTCCGCCAGGATACGCTCTGCGGGCGGCTCTATCTCCCTCCCCCCTTGTCTCTCTACTGCGTATTTCAGCGAGGTGTGTTTACGAATAGTTTTAATGGGTTACTGCATTCCGTTGCCTTCTCCATTATCCCGCTTCCTGCCCAGCTCGGCAGCTTGTCATAAATGTCGTTCGCTCGTAAAAAGGCGAAATGCAATTTCCACGCCCCTTCCTCCGCTCATCCTACTGCTGCTCCTTCAGGAGCTGCACTTAAATTTATATTTTTTATGCGACACCAAGCCCAAGACACAAAGAGAGAAGGAGACAGAGGGAGATAGTGTGTGTCCTTGTTGTGACTGCGCGTCGAGGGCTGCGTGTGAAATTATGATAAATGTGCGCGAAATCGCATCAACCGCAAAAGGCGCATCCAACTTGCTGTCCTTACGCTTCTGTTTCCTGCTGCAGTTGCATTTCGTCATTGTTTTGCGCTCGTAAAAAGTGTCCTGCGAAATTGCAAGGCAGCACGCACAAAGCCAAGAGAGAGAGAGGGACAGCTAGCAAATGGCCTTTTTGATTGCATTTTCTTTTAATTAAATTAGCTTTTCTGCTTTTTGTTTGCCTTCCATAAAAAAGCAGCGAAAACCAGCAACACGCTACTTAGGAGTGTCCTGCGAAGAAGAAGAAAAAGAGGAGTGCAATAAATCAGACAATTTAGATTTATAAGCAAGCTCTGACTGCAGTAAAGATTGAGCAATGAGGATTGCCGATTGAAGACACCTGGAAAGGAGGCAAGTCAAATTTGGCTTGAAAGATTTGCGGTTAAGGCGCAACACCTCAAGCTAAGGCTGCCCCCTTTAACACATAATAAACACTTGATTTAAGGCATTTGGGGCTGCTTACAAGAATTTTCCATTTCCGGCCAAAAGGTAAACGGAAGACATGGCAAGACGCAGTTGAAGCTGGCCGTTGACCAGTTCGTTTGTGTTTTGGCCTTTTGCGGAAATTGCAAAATTTCTGCACCGTAATAAGATGAAATTAAGTTTGCGCACAAAGCAAATAGCCAAGGAAACGGTCAGGACAAACACGGCTCCAAGCTGGCAGGATAAACAGGAGGATGGAAGGAGTCGAGGCAGAGGCAGAGGCAGAGGCGGCTCAGCCACGCAGCAAATGAACCACTAATTGCGTGCCGAAATGCAATTTAGTGAACTTTGCCCCCCCCTGCAAGACAAACACACAACAGATACGCAAGCAAACAAGCCGTGCATGTGTGTGTGTGTGTGTGTTGGGTGTGCGTGTGTGGCTGACCAAGTGACCAAAGCTGCCTGCTACAATTAAATTGGAAATTAGGCGAAAGTCTTGAGATGCGCAAACACACACATACACACACGCGCACTCAGTCTGCCGCAATTTACATTGATAATGCCTCAGGGAGGGGGAGTGGGCGAATGGGGGGCGTGGCATACGTTTAATTATGCAGCCGGCCGAGAATACTTAATCCTTTCGATTTTTTGCTCCCTTCGGAGTGTTTGCCGCGTGTTGACGTTGATAAATTACTCGGCATTTGTTTTTAGCGTGATTTATCGCGCCGTACCCGCTCTTCCTCTCTCACTCTCCATCTTCCTCTCTCTTTCTCTACTGTTTACGCTGCCGCCTGGTGACACATTGACACGTGTCCTTCCTTTTTGTCTGATTTTTAATTAAATGCAAACAGAAATGACCATTTGATAAGCCTCCCAGTCGAGGGAACCCTTTCTGCTGTCCTCCCATTTCCCCACTTTCCCCCCTCCGCTCGCCCTCCTGCCCGACCAGCTTCCTTTTTCCCTTTTGCATTTGCCCATTTTCCAGGCTTTTTAACTCATATTTAAAACGCACTCGACAACTGCAACCAACTGCCTCGCATTAATTTTTATAGACTTGACTGCATTCATGAAAATTCATTGCCTTTGACCTGCCTCTCTCAGCAGCCTGACGCCTCCCCCCCCGCTCCTTTCACCCACGCATGCCCAGCAATGCCCAGTGTGGTCCTTCATAGGCCGTTGCACTCGCTGTGGCACAACAATTTCCAACTTAATGATGTTTCCAAATGCATCGGCAAATATGTTTTTCCCGTGAAAACCGAAAACATTGAAAGAACTTTTGCAACCTTTGCAACGCACTTTGCATACGCTTTTCGTAGGGTATCTGTGCGCAGCTGGTCACACTTGCTTAACCATTTGAAGTGCCTTACTCTGTGGCAGGGTAACAATATGAACTGACTGCTGTGGTCAGTCCCCCCTCTCTTGCTGTTCCTTTTTCCTCCCCCCCACTTTCCATATGTTTATGTGTAATTTTCAAATAACGGTTTAAATATTTTTGGCAAACAATTGCAGCGAGCTGACACCCTGCACTCTGCGAATGGCGGGGCCTCGAAAAGGGACAGCCCGCAGTGCCCTCTGTGTACTTATTACACCCTTTACCCATTAAAAATGCTCAGAAAAGGGTATACTCGCTTAGTGCAAATCAATATACAAATCAATATACGAGTTAATATAGCCATTTTTGTTCGTATGAACGCGTAGATCTTTGCGGTTTAAAGAGCTAGAGACACCAAAATTGACATAAATATTCTTAGATACCCTACGCAAGTAAAGTTTAATACAAACTGTACTTACCATTTCTACAGCCAGTGGAAATCAACAATCTCCTTATAATTTAAATATTTGACTATGTATTTAAGCTTCAAAGTGTTGAGTACACGGTAACTGCCAGTCGAGTCGCACACTCGTCATTATCTCTCGTTACTTATTTTGTTTATGGCTTTTGCGAATATTTGCAATGTGTTGCATTGCGGTTCTTCCACTGCGTTCGATTTGGTCATTGATATTGGCGGTTCGCAACGGTTTGGTTTTTAGTTGGGTTTCAGTTTTGGCTTTTTCTACGGTTTTGCCGGGTGTGTGTAATCAACATGTTTGCGGTTGGCGCATTGCTTTTCCGCCCAGTAATTTGGGAAAACGGGAAAAGCCGGAGAAAAATGACGTTACTCACTTGGCCATTAGCGATGATTAAAATGGAAAACAGAACTGGCTATGCATATCACATTATATGCTCCGTGTGGTATCAGTTGAAGCACTGCTCCCTTTAGACTTCCCTTTCCTCTCCCCACCTCCCGCTTAGTATCTGTGCTAAATTACGTGCCAATCAAGCACTTGGAGAAAGGCAATTGCTGTGCTCGATAAGACGATAGGAGGAGACACACACGTATTTGTTCAGCAGGACAGCTGGAGACAGGCCTAGACAACATCAAGACAATCCTTGCACACACACACACACGCACACACACACGTCTGTCTGCGACACAAATTGAACCTGAAGACGTTTCCTGCCTGGAGTTGGGGGCGTGGCTTGCTGTGTTTGCTAATTAGCACACGCTGCTTGCAGGCAGGAAAAACAAGCAGGCGACAGTGTCAACAATTCACGTGCTACGACTCCGTTCTCTCCGTTCTGTCTGCCTTGTCTCGCAGGATTAAATTGTTTGATTTTAAATATGCTCTGTCACTTCATTTGTAAGGCAAAAACTTTCACGAGAGAAACAGAAAAAGAGGGAGAGAGAGAGACAGAGAGAATGGGAGAGAGTGGGGGAGTGGGGAAGAGAAAAATCATTAACACGCCGCAAGCCAAGCCAAACGAAAGGATAACAGATTTTTCTGCTAATTTGAGACGGAGTTCTTTGTGCGTGACGCCTAGACAAGCAGCACGAGAAGATGAGGATAGAGAGAGAGAGGAGGGAAAGGGGAGAAGTGGATGCTAGAGTGCCACTCCGTAGACGTTATCTCAGACTTCAGATCGACTTCTTGCCGGAGTCTGCTGTGGCAATGTCTCGACTTACTTGAGTGACGAAGCAAAGAGATAAGCTCCAAGCCTGCAGGATATACACCGAGCAAGAGGAGATGGGGGAGCTGTTGTTGTGGGGTAGGTGGTTTTCTAAAAGTTTCCCAATAAATTGCGTTTCTCGGTTGCACGTTGACAGTTTTGCTTAACGCTTCATAATCAGAGAACAAATAAGTTGCCATCTAATTGTGTGTCCTCTGCTCAGCTCGAGTCACAATTAAAAGGACTCGTAGTCTTAGTTGAGTTCAGTTGAAACTTGCCACGCAGCTGGCACTTCCTTTCGACTGGTGATAACTTTTAAATATCCCAGCGCAATCACGCTCGAGTAGTTCGCAGTCCTTTGGGTTTCCCTCCCTGTTGTCCTGCCCTGTCCTGTGCTGTTCTGCCTGGGCGTCTTTTAACGCTTCGTCGATTGTTCGCAAGACAACAAAATTAATTGTTGAGTAATTGAAATTTTATTTATATTAGTGTCCTTTTGCGCGGATTTCCTTTCGCCGCAGGCGGCAGCCCAGTCTTCCTCTCTTTCTTAGTCCACCCATCTTCAAGCTGCCTATTCCACCCTGCTCAGTGGATTCAAGTGTGTAATTCTCTATTTTTCTTGTAATCTCGTCTAACTTTTTATTCAAATTTGTTCTTTGGCTTTTGGGCGACTCCTTGTCCATGTGCCTCGAGGCGAACTGTGCAACCAGAAAATCAATTATGCGGCTCGTTGATGATCTCATTTAGTAGCTACCAAGAGCATGTCCTCAATCTTGTTAACCAAACAAGACAGAAAGGATGAATTCCCTTGACCATTTATAGAAATCTGTGAAGACTAAAGCCAAAGTTGGTATAGAACCTAAGGGTTTTGAGGTTCGTCCTACTTACTAGGCAGAGTTTCCACCATATGAAATTCCTTTCCTTATATAAAAGGCTTGGTACAGTTGACTGTACTTAGTTAATATCTGAAATCTCTAGTATGATCTGCAACCCCTTAACGAAATGGCGAAAGGTTTCGCCCCTCCCCCTCCCCCTTTGCCAACTCTTTTTGTTAACGATTTAAATTTAATTTTGCATGCCCGACCGCACCATGCAGTGCATAAAAAGCCATTTCAGCGGCAACAATGTTGACCCGGGGGAAGAGAGTGATTGAGGGGGTAAGTAGAGGGGGAGTCAGAGCACCGCAGGCAAAGTGCCACTAGAGTCAATAAGAATGCAATGCAATGTTCTGTCAGTCTCATAACAAGCTGGACACGACACGTCTCTGAATGGGGCCATCAGCCACACACACCCAGACACACACCCCTTTGCCACACGCGTTGCCCCCGCTGCATCCCTCCTCACTACTCCCTTTGCCAGCGCACAACAACATAATTGCCGGTCATTTGCCGCAAAATGAACAACGCAGCAACAAAAGAAGGCAAGCCAAGCCAAGTACGCAGCTCCTGCCCCCATTGTACGTCATATGCAAATCGAAGATGGGATTAGGGTGTACACTCTGTGGAAGCAGCAGCGGCAACATTGTTGCAGCAACATGTCCAGCTTGAGAGAGTAGTTGCCTTTTGTTGCCCTCTCACTTTTTGATGGCCGGGATAAAGCAAGTACCTCTCGCCGGGGTCCCGCAGACCGTTTGCCTTTATTGGCTGCCCACAGACAATTACGTTTACTGCGGTCAGAGATGGCACAGCAAAAGCAGCAGCAGCAGCAGCTACGAGCTATAAACACCGTTAGTTATGGCAAGCGTGTTACATGTCGTATGCGCAATCTCCCGTGCTGGCCATTTATTTGAAAAGTTCTTATCAAAATGCGAGTGCAAGGAGTGCAAGGAGACTCTTCTGGCCCATTAAAACTGCCGCCTGCCGGCAAAAACTCATTAGAATAATGCACACAGCGGGAGCGAGACAGGTAGAGAGAGCGATTGTTGATTAAATTCATTTCATTTGCATATGAAATTGTCTCGTTCTTCGTTTTGTTATGAAACCGCATCGAAAAGTCATTTCATCCTTCTCCTTCTCGAAGCTGCCAAGTCTTAAGTCTCCAAACAATGCAACGTTCCTTCTCCTACTCCTACACCTGCTGACTTAGGTGCTTTTAAGTCTCAGCCAGAATTTGGCTATGCACTTAGGTGTCTGCACTGTGGCTGTGGCAGGACTATTGTTCTTTTCGCTGCAGATAATTTAATTGAAATGGCAATGCGATGTTTACGTATACTCAATGCAGATTTGCATACGCCAAAGGGGAGGAAGGCTGCAAAGGTCTAGGGGTATTCAAGACTGATTCGATTGCCTGCCTTAGTCAAACTTTACAACTTGCTGAAGACATGTGAAGTGCTACGCGAACTTGTCCAAAAGTTGAGCCAAAGACAGCCCAGGGAGAGAAGAGCCTGCCCATGTCCTGCGGCGTCTTGTTGCTTTTAGCCATTTTAATTGACTTTAGGCAGCAGACCGCAACTAGTAGCGAAACTTTTAGCCGTGTTTGACTGTTATTGAATTAAAATGACTGCCATTACCGTTACCCCTCTCTCTATCTCACTCCCTTTCGCTCTGCTGTCTCTAATTGCTGCCGTAAGTGGTGACGTGATTACCCGAACGAAGAAAAACCTCACAAGGCACATTATGTTTGCTCACAAACACACACACACATCCTGCCACAGAAGCGTGGAAAAACTTTAACCGTGTCTTGGTTAGTTTTTCCGACAGTTTCTTTTACGTTCGCCTTCCTTCTTCCTTTTTTTTTTGCACGTGCGCATTTTTGATGAACTGCCGCTTTGGCCTTGTGTGTAAACACATCCTGGACTGGAGCGCATGGCATATCCTGGTCCTGCTTGGGCTTCCCTGTCAGCGCATCCATTTGCATATCGTTTACGCTTTAATGTGATTATGGCGTGTGCATACTTAATGTCTTTCCCCCTCTCCCATTCAACTCTTTCCTCTGCTTCCCTGCAAGTTTTTAAAGTAATTTTTGCCTCTTCTTTGGGAAACTTCACCACACTTTGCGGTTTGTTACTCTTTCGCTGCTTTTCTTTTGGGCTTTTGCTTGGTGCTTTTCTTTCTTGGCTACCTGAAAGCAAACATTAGCTATAATGAATATTTAAATATCGGTTAATGACAGACCTCCAGGCGCGTTCATACATACATATCGACTCCAAGTGCCTGCGATTGACCTCAATCACACCTCAAGGGGGCGGAGGGCGGGGACAAAAGTTTTTTATTGCTCGCAATTTACAATAAACAATAAAACGAGTTTACGACAATGTTTGCCAACTGCTTAAGCTGCCCTCTTGAGAGGTGGAGGGAGAGAGCGGGGAGTGCGCTGTTTAATGCACCTTTTATTGGTCAAAACAGGAGTTCAATAGACGCTCGAAACAGTTTCATTTCTGACCGCTGTCCACGCGTTTTTATGTGTGGCAAAATGGCTCTATTTATACCCTGCACGCTTACCACTATGGGGTATATACGTTTATATGTGGTGGGTTACTACTCCAAACGCTCTACAGGGTATGCTTACTGCCCTTTGTCGCTGTTGACTTGTTTTTTATGCCATTTCTCGCTCGCTTTTATTGTCAACTATTGACTGTCAGCTAGGGGAGGGGTTGGGAAAGAGAGAGGGACGGGGGGTAGATGGTCATGTGACAGTACTATATGTCAGCAACATAATTCACAATTCGCTAGTTTTACGAGTCGCTTCCGTTCATTTGGACATTGTGCCGTAAAAAGCTACGGGAGCAACTGCATCCCGTACATCCTCGCTCTCCCTCTCTCTCTCTCGCTCGCTCGCTCGCTCATCCATTGCCCAGTGGGAATATGTGGCGATTGTATGGGAATCGCTCTGGCGACGACGCGCCCGCATCATCAAGTGACCATTGTCCAGACAGTTCTTTTTTACGGCATCAAGGGTCATCCTTTTGTGCTTAATGGCCGGGGAGGAGACTGTACTGTAAGGCATGGGCAGGAGCAGGGGGGAAGGGGCGAGACGAGTGTCGAGCTTATGCGTTACGTCACTTCGTTTTTTTCGCCCTACGTTTTGCTGCCTCCATCCTTCGCGTCGGCTCACATAAGTTATTTATGATCCATCATTGTGCAATATTTGGTAAATCTTACAGACTCTTTACGGGCCTCCCCAACACCCTGTCTAGAGGTACAGTTGTCCTTTGACTCCAGCTATTTCATTTAAGCTAAACCCCTCCCTTCCCCTGTCCCGTTCTCTCGTGACACATGTGTGACTCGCTCTGACACTCGGAGATTTATTTCGCTTATCGACAGCGAGTGGAACAAATAAAGTTATAAGACCTTTCGCCATTGATTTGATTTCTTTTGCTGGGCCCCAACCAAATGGGAAACTATTCAAGTGAATTCCCAGTAAATTTAATAGTCGTATCCGCGAAAAAATATTCCAGAGATGCGATGTTCTTTTGGATAAGTTTTTATAATACTTTTGCAGTGGGTTTATTCATTTTGCTAAGCTAGCGAGTCCTGGAATTAAGGTATTCGTAAGGAAAGCTACAGTCGAGAGCGCCTGGCCGTAAGATACCCTTCGGCAATTTCAATTAATCGTTAACGCATGTTAAATTTTGTCAGAAATTAATAACTTCAATACGTTTTTTATAAAATCGATTAAAAGCGATTGAGGCGTTGGGCGTGGCCCAATTTTTAAATTTGCTTTACATAAAATTCACTTTACTCTACAATTAAGATTCCTATAAATAAAGTAAGAAATAATTAACCTAGATAAATATTTAACATCAGTTGGATGGATATAAAACTCTCAAACTATCGAAACTAACCTTCTTTTCTTGTTAGTTACTTAATTCACTATAGACTATGCGATTTTCTCTATTTGCAACCCCATATAGCCAATTGATACATATTGATATATTGATACAATGTCCATCCATATATCATTTCACGTACCAGCGATCTTGCAATTCCGCTAATGTCTACCGTAAACATGTCAACTGTCTGTCAAAGGCAAATCGGAAAATTAATGTTGCCAGAGCATAAAAAAACCGAAAAAAACATAAAAATGCAACCCAAAATTACATAAAAAGTCCACCAAAAAAGAGCGCAATAAATTTCAATGTGCCTAAAAAAAATTCCACATTGAACTGGCAAAAGAATTGGAAACAGAATAACATGCAGTAATGGGTGCACCCCTTTTCCCTTCGATTAACAACATAATTTCGAGTGTGTGTCCTTAATGTGCACATTACGCCAAAATAATGCAGAAATCATATAATTTATATCCGAAGAGAAAGGGTTGCAAAAAGTGACCACTAAACGGGACGGCATAAAAGTGGCCACAGCAAAGGGTCAATGGGGGCGGGAGAGATTTTCGCCTTTGTTCGAGCTGAATACGAGCATGTGGTCAGCGGGTGAAGAGCAACACTTAGGCAGAAAGCAGGGGGAGCTAAGTGGATGTTATGGCGACTTGGCTGAAGAGGTAGTTAAAGGACTTGCTAGGTTGCTTAGCAAGTTGCAAGAATCTCCCTCTTTCCCACACTCGAACTCCTTTAAAGCTGACTCTACTGATGTATCTGTTTCATATGTTCTCCAAAGATTTCCTTCTCCCTCTCCATCCTTTTCCTTCCTTTTCTTTGAGTACTAAAAACGCTAACGAACCGCGAAACTGTCAAAATATTTCCACATATGCAACGACAACGACGACGCATCCTTGCCAGCGCACGTTCCCGGCGTCAAAGAGCAGCGGAGTGCAACGCCAGGAGAACAGGAGGCCAACACATATGCAAAAGTAGAACTGCATGGCAAACGGAAGGATACGCAGCGAGCATGAAAAAAAAGCGAAGCGGAAACGTGGAAACGTATGCAAAACACACACGGCCTTAACCCCTTGTTGCCCACGCGTGTGTGCGTGTGAGGAGTGTGGGTGCATGTGTGGGTGCGTGTGTGTGGCGACATGATTTTGATTTAGTGGCACTTTTAAGGCCAAAAGGACTCCGCCTGATGCCTGCCTATAAATTCAATTTGCGCATTTGTTGATGCAGAAATGCGTCAACGGCAGCAACAAGCACTTCCACACACACACACGCACTCACACACTCACGCATGGCTAAGAAAGCAGGAGGAGCACGAGGACAACTTAATGCACTCCCAATTATAACTCAATTTTCATAAATAAGACGCAGCCTTTTATGGCGTAAAAACACGCACGACTCTCGCAACTCGAGCAGGGGCGGGGACAGGGTGAGGGGGTAAAGGGGATGGTACCCAGGTTCGCTACGCCTTGACAACTTTATGCTTTGATTTTGCTTCAACAAAAAAAACACAACAAGGAAAAGCGACAGTAATTTATGAAATATGAATCGACCGCATGTGTGTAAACAAAGGGCAAGGCTCAGCCCCAGCTCGACCGCCACCCCTGCACCTTTAACCCATTTCAGCTCGTTTAGCGAACCCTTTTTTTGCCGCTAAAACATGGCTTTTTATCACCAAAATCAATTGGCTTATTGTTTTGGCAAGGGGTGAGGGAGATGGAAAAGTAATCGAACTATGCTGAAAAGGGATAAATCAGATTCTGACACGCCAAATGAATTGTGAAAGAGTAAGCAGGGGATGCAGGGGCAAAAGGGTTAACTAATGCAAAAGTCATACGAAACAAGTAACCAAAAGCTACAGTCCGGCTTCTCGAACAGTAAGACACCCTTTATCCAACTTTCCAAAATCATCCAGAGAGTTGTAGCAATATTACTTTCATTACAAATCAAATACAAAACGTATAAGTATATCAATTTGCGGAAGCGGTGGGCGTGGCATCTAAAATTTTAAAAATGTTTACTTTTAAAGCAGACAAAATAAAGAAGTCTTCCAGCTAAATTTGTTGTCTCTAGTTTTAATAATAGCTGAGATCTGTGTGTTCACACAGACGGATAGACAGATGGACATGGCTCAATCGACTCAGCTAGCGATACTGAGCAAGAAAATAAACACTTTCTTTGGTCTGCCAAATCTTCTTATACCAGTTACATACATTTGCACAAAGCTAGTGTACCCCACTTTGATCATTTTCAATGTATGCAGGGTATTAAAATGGGAAGAGATGGAAAGTTGCGAATTCCATATGCAAACACCTCAAAATGGTTTAAGAACTTCCCGCTTACATGAAACATCATCACAATGGAAGAACGTAGCGTCTTTCAGTTGTCATTGCTCTAAAATGCCACATAAATCATAGAACAAGTTGAAAATTGCAGGATGCGCCTGCTGCTCCTTCCTTTCTTCACTTTGGCTCCACACATGAATCACTCTATGGCGCAGCGAGTGCAACAAACTGTGATTAATAGCAGGCACAGCTCCCTTTCCCTTGCCCCTTCCTGCTCCTTTCTCGACTTAGTCCCTTGCCTGGCGTAAAAGTCGCTGGCTGACAAATTTTCATGAATTTTTTATTAAACATTGAAATCAATTCCATTTTTTGTGGGTGGTTTTGGTTCCAGTTGCTGTTGCTGCCGTTGCATATGTGGTGAAATTTTAAAATTTCAACTGTGGCTTCTGCGCGCTTTTTGAAACTGTTGCACGTTTGACTTAACTTGTTGATTTATGGCCACAGAGCTGTCAGCGGGCCGAGCGAGCCAACTGCCGTGTGCAGCAGGGAGCTGAACAGAGGCAGGACTAGGGGTGGAGTTGGAGCTGTAGCTGTAGCTGGAGTGCAGACAAACATACTCAGCGCGGAGGACATGCCTTGTATCATTGTGTAAAACGCTTGTTAACACAGCCCGCCCAAACTCATTTGTTGGTTCCCCCATGTGTGCGAGTGTGTGGAAAAGCCGGAGAAAAGCATGTGACAGTTTTGCAGCGCGGAAAGAATCTCCTCGCTGAGATTCCTACCGAAAGAGGAATTTAAATTAGTCGAAACGGTAAATGCGCAGCAGGAAACGCTTTTGACATAGTTTTTACCATACAAATGGTCATAAATCAAGGCGAATTCCGGTATGCGGGATGGGTTGGTCACGGGGCAAACAGGAAAAGTAGATGATGAATTTGTTCGAGAAGTCTTTCATTGTGGCAAGAGTTTAGCGCTTTAGGAAAGAAAGGCTTTATTCGATAAGATCTACGCATAAGAGGAAAATTGTAGTTAATTTTTTTGAGGTTCCTTAACTTTTCAAATTCTTTCAAAGGGTTGCAGCTTGGAGGATAGGTTTATAATATAACTCTGTAATATAGCTCTGTATGTACATAAGGCTAATACTTTAATTCAGCTAATTGTATCTCAAATATTTAGCTGTGAAAAAACGAAACAAACAATAAAAAAGGCAATTTTTTAAGGCGGGGGCGTGGCAGCTAACATTTAAAATAATCTCTACCTGCATACGATATATAGGAATCTTCGTATTCAGTTTGATTATTCTGGCTTTTATAGTTACAGAGAACTGCGCGTTTATACAGACAGAAATTCAGCTTAAATACACGATATAGCTTGACTATTCGGTTTAAAAAACTGTCAAACTTTCTAATCATCTTTCATATTATTTCAACGCATCCAGATACCTTATCTTATGGCTTTAAGTCTTTCAATCTACCACACAGTCTTTTACATAACTTGGGGAATTCCAACATTCAGCACGTCAATTGTAACCTTTCTCTGCTCTTGACAATTTTAAAACAGCTTTCCGCAAGTTGCCAGCTGAGGTCGCTGAGCATGCCCGTTAACCTTTTTGAAAAGGGTTAGCTGGTTGCACTCACCCCCCGGGCGACTTTTCAATATTTACAATTACTTAGCATTTCGAGTCGCGGCGTCACTTTGGAACGACAATTATTTGTCAAGTCATAATCAAATTGAGCCCGTCACAGTTGGACCTAATCCTGCGGCTTTGCATGTGCGGATAACAGGAGGCAAATACGAGACACACACACACACACATAAAAAAGGATTGCACTCGTCAAAGTGATGAGACGCGAGTCCTCTCGCTCTCGGGGGGATGCGCAGCCTCCCCCTAACCCAAGGCCTTCCACAGTGGCAGCTGCCTGCCTGGATGGGTGCCTGCCTTGCCTGCAGGCGTGCGTCAGCCATAAATGTTTATGATTATGGGCAACGCCGGCGGAAGATTTACTCTGCACATGTGCTGCATTTTTGCATATGACATGGGCTAGCGATGGCAGCGGGTTGACAGAAAGCTTGAATAGGAAATAGGCACAATTTGCGCTATGCGATAACTATCGCATCACGCTCACATCTCTAGCGTTGCCATGCCCAAACTCCTCGAACTGCCGAACGCATAAAAACTTATGTTTATTTGACTTGGCTTTTTCCTGGAGCTGGCGTCGAGCCTGGCGTTAATTGTGAGTTTCGCGAATTGCGACTCGCATATGTGGCGCCCTCTAGCGCGCCGCGCGAAACATATTTGAAAATTTTCTACTTTATTTTAATCTTTGTGTGCGCGTATGATAAAATTTTATGCTCGCCCACCCGCCCCGGGGGTGGCTGCAAAATGCGCGCATATGCCTTCGCTTTCGAAATTATTTTTAATTGCCGGACCCGCCGCAAGGTACAGTCGCAGCCGAAATTGTTTGTCCCCAGCTTCCTTTCGAATCAAAGCAATTTCGCTTTGATTTGTGCGACACAGAGAGAAAAAAATACGCGCGGGCTCAAATTTGGCGCGTGAGATTTATGTAGTTGAAAGATTTATTCGCGAAATTTATTGCGCGCCTTGGTGGGTCTAACCGGAGTGTCCTTCTGCCCCTTCTTACGCACTGCGTAAAGTCCGACTGGACTTCATGGACTTGTTTACCGTTAAGTGCTTTAAAAGCGCATAAATCACGCGGTTTCTGGATTTGAATTCGACGCGCCTCCCTCCCCCCCCCAACCCAATGCGACCACGTTGACAAGCTTGCCAAAACACAGTGCACAATCCCCTCCTCCCTTTCCTGGCAACCTGCCACTTTTTTGCTAACATGCTTTTAGGCGCGCCAAATTACGCGTAAATGGCCCCCTCCCTCTCCCTGCATTCGCCGCCCATGCCTGTGCGAGGCAATCCGCAGATAGACACGTCGCATGGCCCGCGGCCACAGAGCTTCCACATACGTTGATGGCATTTTAATTAGTTTTAGGAACTTGTCGCCGTGTGATTGAAATGTTGCTGGAGCGAGGGAGAGCGAAAGATAGAGAGAGAGAGAGAAAGAGAGAGGAAGGGAGGAGAAAGGGAGAGTCAGGCAGAGAGACTTAAAGTGCGTGCTTAAACTGACCTGCTGCATTCACAATCTACCCTACTTTAAAATCCCCTTCCATTCTTAACTTGCTGCAATTTTAGGGGAATATATTATTCTAGAAGCTTTCGAAAATTCCCCCATAAAATATTTAAAAATCTTCCTTTTTTTTATTTATTCACAAATATTTTGAGCGCCTAAGCCGCCTCAGCCTCAGTCAGCCATCAAATTATGTTTTCACATTTTTACGACATTTGTTTCAAATTAAGCAAAGCCCAAGACGCCGTGCGCTCGCTACCCCCCCTCTCGCACTACGCCACTGCGCGAGCCATTGTCCTGGAATGGGTAACAGCGGCTTGCTTGTAATTATCTACTTGAGCGGCGTCTTGGCGCAATTTCCAATTAAAATTAATGAAATCTTTCACGGGGTCAGCCATAAAACCATTTTGAAAATCTTGTCAACGCCGTCCCATAATCATAAACGTAGTCCAAGGCAAGGGAAAGGGGGTTGGGATGCCACTGCAATTATTAGCCCCCCCTCCCCCACTGGGAAACGCGGAGCAGGCGTCGAGGTGAGCACTTTGAAGTGCCAAGCTTGCTCCCAGGAGAGAAGCCACGCCGTCGCCGTCGCCGCCGCCCATGACTATTTCAGTGGCGGCGCTGACATTTTTACGCTTCCCTCTTTGTTTATAATTGAAAAGAGAAAAGTTTTGCCGCATTTCTGCTTTTTAATTTGCCCCAAGTCTACGCGCCGTGGCGTTATAAATGACCAAGGCACATACGCCGAAATTAATGACAGTCCCGCCACTGTCGACTGTCACTCAGTCACTCAGTCAGTCAGACAGTCCGAGCAAGAAAAAACAACCCGAAAACAATAGAAATGTTTGCAAAAAGCATTTTTGCTTAATGTTGATTAAAATGCCAGCGCTTTCATTCAGCGCGAGCGCGGCGTGAAAAAATTTGCGACAAGCCAAGCATAGCCCCTTCCCCTCTTCCCATCCGCTTCTCTTCCCTCTTGCTGTCCACCTACACATATTGACAGCCTGACTTGGTTGGCGAAACTGTCTGCCTGGATGGACAGCAGTTGAAATGCTTCTATATTTCGCTGGTTTTTTGTGTGTTTCCCGCTTTGCTGTGCTTTTTGTGCAGCCCTCCCATTGTTTTTATACCCTAGAATCATTGAAAATGATCCAAATAGGGTATGCTAAGTTTGTGTATATATAATGTTAGGAGGTGTGTCACACCCCACAAAGTGTATACACTCACTAACCGAGTCGATTGAGCTATGTCCGCCTGTCCGTCTGTGTGAACATGCAGATCTCTGCTATTATTAAAGCTAGAGACACCCAATTTCACATGCAGATTTCTGTATTTTGTTGGCATAATAAGTTTATTTCAAATTGAAGATGCCACACCCACTGCCTTCGCAAATCAATGAATACATTTTTCAAAATTGATTTGTAACCAAAGTAAATTGTGTGAAGAGTATCTTATTATCAGGCATTTAGAACTGTAGCTTTGATTACTTGTTTTTTTTTGTTGTTGCCCTGGCATTGCGTAGACAAATGGATGAAAATGTCAAACCGAACTGCGGCCAGTTTAGCTTGACGCAGGCACTGAATGGACAGGGGGCATCGGGGGGTTAAGGTGCCAGGCTGAGGCCACATTGACAGCTTCACTTGCTCCTCAGCTTTTCTTGCTGCCTTTGTGCCAACTGTACCTGAGCCGCAGTGCAACCTGCCACACTGCACTCACACATACGTAAATGCAACTGTCTGTGTGTGTGCAGCAATAACTTCCAGCTATAATGACAAAGCAATTAAACATTTCAACAATCAACGTGAGGGCATAAAATTTCAAAGCTTCCCCATTTGCCTGCCCCCCCCTTCCACAGGCACAGTGGGGTAGGTAGTTGCCCGAAAACAATCAAAAACGGTGTCGAGTCGCGTTGCAGCATTGTCAATGCCCAGGGATGGGGTAAGGGGAGAGGGGGTTGGGAGCTGAGCAGGGGTAATAGCTTTCAAACAATAAATGTCCGCAAAACCATCGACGTGGCCAGCTCGCAAATATGCGGAAAAGGCCAAGTTTGAGGCAAATGGCCAAGTCATTACAAGCCAAAGAGACCAGGGGGAGGGGTAAGGGGTGCAGAGATCTAGCAAACTTCGGACTGCCAAGCAATTCATCTAATTTGCATGAGAGCTCTCTCTCTCTCTCTCTCTCTGTCTCTCTCGCTTTGTCTCTTTCTCTCTGGGCACGTTAGGGTAGTCGCACAATAAATAAAATTAAAATGATGGCAAACAATGAATGAAGCTGGAGCTCTGCACACATGTAATGACCTCCACACAAGGAGAGAGCCGGCCAGACAGGACGGGGGAGAAACCAAAGAGAGAAAGTGATAGAGAGAGAGAGAGACAGAGACACAGAAAGCGACAAACAACACAGCGTACAAAATTGAAAAGGAAATTGTTTGTAACTGCGAAACGAGTTTATTATTTTGGCACCCTTTCGACCCGAGCCATACTCGGAGAAGAGACAGGGGTGCAGCGCGGGAGGGGGGAGACTGTGGCTAGGACAATGGTCAGTGCGCGCAAAGAAAGCGCGAAATTTTACATATGGCTACGCGACGCAGACCGAAACCTTTTTTAATTAAAATGTTGACAGGAGCAGCCAAAAATGCCAACACACTCACGTGCGATGGAGCGCAACCGGACAGGGATTGGTCAAGTGACAGACAGGACCGTCTCGCCCAGGCTAGACTTGGCGGTATTTCCAGCAAGAGGAGCAGCAATATTCCTGGTATAGCTAGCAGTTTTTTCTTCCTTCTTATAGATCATTTATGAACCTTTCGATATGCGGGCGCTAATTTAAAAATAATTTACAATTTGCCTAAGGCATTTTCCCAGCAACAGAAGTCGCGTGTGCCTCCCCCTAACCTATGTTGTATCTGAGGGTTGTACGAATCGTGAATAGCTATGGAATTATTTTATTTATGGCGACGCTTATGACATTTAAGTGCTTTTTGCACTTTTGGCAACGCACGCGACGCGACGCAACGAGGAAATGTAAATTTCAATTGTGGGCTGTGGGCGTGGCACATGTGCAAAGTATTTTGCATTAAGCAAGGCAAGGAGAAAGTGATTTATCAGTTTTTAATTGAATTTTAAAGTAGGCCACTTTTTGACCCAAAACTTCAGCCTATTCCCCCCGAGGGATAGGGGTGGGGCTTCTTACCACAGAATGTGTCCTTTAAAATGTGCGCATATGTTGCAGAAGGGCAGCAAGTGCCCCGCCCCGAAATGCCTGCCAGGCGTATCAGTTTACAATTACAAATGTCAAATTTGACATGATAAATGGGCATATGTGTGGGATTTTCCTATCTTGCAAATGTTTCTGGCATATGCCCCCAAGGAACTTGGGATTCTTTAAGGTTAGCAGTAGAAAGAATTAATAAATTTTATAATTTGAAATAAATACGTTAAAAACCTCACATGGTTGCAAAACAAATCTAACTGAGTTTTACACCTCAATTCCCCAACTACAAAGAACTCGCCTCCCTGAAACCAGAAACCTTCGCCAATTAGGCAATTTCGTTTATGTTTTTCAAATAAAACGAAATAGAAAATGAAAACAGAAAAGAAAAATCCAGCAATTGGGGTGTTCTGGTATAATATACGTTGATGGTAATCAGAGAGCGGTAAAAATATTTATGCTAACCCAGGCGCAGTATTTCGAAAGTTGACACTTCTCTGTGCTTACCTCGTGAGTTACACAATACCTCAATGTGGGCAGGCCCGAACCACAGCCAAATGGGCAATTTGGTGAAAGATCATAAGCAATTAGCATTAGAACTGGAAAAGGTTGACAGCGGGAAACCTGAGCAACTGTGACAGCTGAGGGCAGGCGCTATCAATCTATCAATCCCGCCAGTTCATCCAGTTATTCAGTTATTCGTTTATCTAATTGAAAGTCACACTTTTCTACCCTCATGCTTGATTGCACTTGTCATCGACTGTGCTACAAGAACAACTACTTCTACTACTTGACACTTAAACTGTCATTTGGGTAGGGTTCGCGGCTCTGGGCCCATTGTCTCTCTCTCACTCTGGGCCCGCCTGCCCATTTGTGGGTCACATATGTTCAACTTTTTGTGCATTTCGGTAGCAGATGAGTAAAGTAAAGTGCTTTAGTTTTGATTTTCAATTATGTCACATTAACAATTCCCCTCCCTCTACTCGCCCTTTGCTTTCCGGCTTACAGGCGGAAAATGTCCTGCTCTGCAAATATTTAAACAGCGCGCTACAACCCTCAGGGGCCAGAAACGGGAACTACTCGCAAAATCAACTCGACTGTAAAATTTTTTGTTCAATTTTTCAGGGTCTGCTGCAAATTGCAGTAAGCGGATTATCAATGTCTATATGTATTTTTTAACATCGTGCTTTTATTAAATTAGCTTAAAAATTGTAACAAGTGTGGCGAGAAAGTAAAAAAATTATTAAAATACACATATGCACTGCCTTTCGAATGGAAAAAGTTAAATCGGTTTTTATGATGTTTCCGCCAAATGGTTTCCACTGTGATAAGCAAGATTTGTGGGCTATTTGAAAATGGAAAGGGTGCACGGAATTCCCCGACAGATTGCGCATATTGTGAGTTAATGTGCAGTAAAATATGGCGGGCTATAATCTTCTACTGGAAGCTCTTGTAGTTGATGTATTTAGCTTTAGCTATAGTAATTTACTCTGGTTAATTACTATATTTATAAAAAGGGGAAGATCTTTAGATACTATTTTTTTAAAAAATATTTAAAATATTCATAAACATAATTTGTGGTATTTTAATCAAGTACCGAAAGTTACAATCGGATGCTCTCTTACTGTCGAGCGGAATACCCTGCGCACAATTTCGAAAAAACATCACAAATAAGTTATATACACTTTGTGGGGTCTGTCACACCTCCTTTACCCTTTTTTGACCACTTTCAATGGTCGAAGGGCTTAAAAACTAGTTGTAAATGCCCTATCAAATTTCAGGCAGCTCCTGTTTAGGAATTTCTCTGGAAATGCCCGATTTTCTTAACGAATTTCAATCATTACTTTGGGAATTCCAAGCAGAGCCCTCAATCTGCCTCAAGTTATGGAAAATTGGCATAGAATGTGCTAGGATTTTGGGTATGCATGTGCTAGGTCTGATTAGTGTAGATTACTTAGCACTAATTGAAAACTGCGCACCAGTCGCTAATTCCGCAATTATGTCAGATATGTGCGGTGCCATCATAAGTCTTTCGCTTCAGGGATAATTGAAGGAATGCCGCCAAGTCACGCAATCAGTTTAAATTATCCAAAGACAGAGTGAGGGGAGGGGAGGGGAAAAAGGGGGTGAGAGTGTGTGGACGATAAACAAGGGCAATTAATAAAGTTGCCAGAATGTCGACGGGCTGCAACACATTTTGACCTTTTGAGGGATAAGGGGCTAAAGGATAACAATGCCGGCAACACATGGCTGCAGCCCTGGAGTCGACTTCATGAAAAATTGCAAGACGGGGCAACAACTACAACTACAACTAAAATTTATGGCTAGCCATTTGGCCAGAGCAGCGAATACACTGCACAACAAAACACATGACTTGCGTTGTACACTTATGAGATTGGGAGGAAGAGAGGGAGAGAAAAAAAGTGTGAGCGTGTGGGCAGTACAGCTTATGGGATAACTATGGTTAGGGCCACGTTTGCCTCAATTAGCATTTGCAGCCGCATCTTTACAGTTATTTGCACAAAGTCGCAACGATAGGCAAATTTTTTAAGCCGTCAAAGTTGCCACCCGCCGAAAGGGGACGAGGGGCAGGGAAAGACGGCGATGAAAGACGACGGCAGCTCATTGAACCACAAAATAAAGCGTATCATAATAATAATATCGTAATATGCAGTCGCGCCACTAATGCGTATTACCTAAGCCCACCCACACAGCACGTACCCCGCTCTCTCCCCCTTTGCCAGCCAACGCGCAGCGGGGGTCCTTCGTCATTGTTGCCCTGCATCGCGCTTCTTTCGCTTTGAACCATTTCCGATAACTCCAGACAGAGTCTGCTTCACTTCGCATACCCTAAGCGGAAGAGGCGGCATTATAAACTTCAGATGAGGTTTGACATTGGTAAGGTCCAAGGTTGATCTTGGGTTTTTATGCGAAACTAGAAACTTAGTTTAAGCTCAAGATCATCTTTGATGATGTTGAATTTTCAGTGGGTAATGCGATCCTCTTTACGTACTACTAGAATTGACTCGTTGTTCTATTGGCTCTTTACCTAAGTTTCAATACCTGCTTTACTTATTTGCATAGAAAGAGTATTCAGTCTTTGATGTGACAGACGACCCCCTCTTCCCTACCTTATTTGACTTTCTTTAACCCCTTTTAATTTACCCCAATATCACAATCGATCCACGTTTCATTTCTTTACCCCGAAAGTGTACTCAGTCTTCGGTGTGTCAGTGTCTCAAGTTTCTTTCTCTCTTTTTTCTATGGTCTGTTTGTCGCGCTCAAATCCGCCTAAGTATTTTCGCAGCTGCCTGGCGAAATTCTGCCACAACGCGGCAGTTTCCGTTTGAGCTGAGCTAAGCACAAAATTTTTCTACTTTACTTACAGACGATGCGTTTCTTTATTATTATTAAACACGGCTAAAAAGAAACAGGGCAAATAGGGCAGGGCGGGGCAGGATTCTGAGTTGGCTTTGATGTGCGGGCAGTGCAAACTGCCGCTGCTGCTTTAAGACCCGCAAGTGACTCAAGTTGTCCCCAAGCTGTGCCTAATCCTGCATGCCCTGCCAGCCTTAAGCCAATTTAATTCCCAGCCGCTGTGGCGCCCGACAAATCGTAAATTAATGAAATCACACCGAGTCCAAAACTTCTAAATCCTTCTACACGAAAATGCAGCCGCACTTGGCGGCGTCCTGGCCAGGCACGGCGCCTATAAATTCGCTCCTTATCGCCATATCGCTTGCTCGCTTTGTTGTTGCGCACAACATGGGCGGAGGGCATGCAACGTGCAGAGGGGGCGGAGTTGAACTCACAGTACTGCAAACCAAAGGCCAAAACCCGAAGCCGAACAACAAGCTCGTTCTAGCGTTATACAATTTGTAATATGTAATTTTCTACTGCCTTCGCTGTGCTACCACCCGCTGCCAACGCTCTCTCTCCTTATCTCTTTCTCACTTTGTCTCTCTCTCTCTTTCTCTTTCGCTTGCAAACCGTTGTCAGCCCGATTTATGCACTTGGCATTGTCCACCGCGACGGGGTAATAAACTTTTGCCGCGACAAATTTAACAAATTATAGAAAAGATTACGTGTCCTGCACAGGGTCCTTTCCTGTCCTATCCTAGGGCAACCATACACGCCTTACCTAACTCCCCCTGTTAATCCAATTTGTGCCAATTAAAGCCAATTAAGAAAAATGCTTGAATATTTTGTTAAATTCAATGCGGGGTATGGCATTGATTACTTCCGACTTCGGCTAAGGTTATTACAGACCCTACGTTTTAATTGTAGTTCAAAGAATTTGTTTCGGGAGGGTTGGCATATTGAATTTGCATTGAAAACAACAAGGAACGAAAGCTACAGTCAAGTGCACCCAACAGCTTGATACCCTTCGCCTTAATTATATTAAATAAGACTTCTATCCTTACTTTCCACACACCTTAACACACTTTCTTTAGCTACCTACTGGTCAATTGCAGTTTGGTATCTTGAAAACATCGCTTATTATGGAAATTGTATTATTGAATTGCGGAGATGGTGGACGTGACCATCAACTTTTACAATATACTCTATTTGCGTATGATATATATAAGCCTTAATGGCAAATTTTGTGTTTCTATCTTTTATAATAGCTGAGATCTGAACGTTCACACAGACAGATAACCCGAAGAGTCAAAGAGTATATATTTATCTATATTGCGGCTCCTTCGCTACTTAATTTAGCGTCGAAGCCACATTTTTCATACACCTATCGCATTGTAACAGGAACTGAGTTCCAGGAACTTTGCGATTCCAATTACTGGAATGACCGAATTCCGAGAGTGTCCGAATTATCGATAGAGTGTACTGAAATTAGAATTCCAACCATTACTTATCGGAATTACAGCAGGGAACTCATTTGTCCTAACGAGCTGTCCTCGGTATGCATTAAATATTTAAAAGCTAAGATCCTTCAAGCCAAAAACGAGCCACATGCCATGCACGAAAGCGCACATTAAATATTTACACTTCTCTCTTTATGGCGCCCGGAAAACAAGTCGGGGGGCATGTGCAAGATACCAACTTGCGACTGGCACCGATCCGACCTGGGGGCCTGGGTGAAAGTGCAATCACTTCGTCGCATACAGCTTTAATGGCAATGACAACTGTTGGCTGCCTCTCCTCTGCATGCCTGCCTGCCTGCCTGAAGACGGAAGAACTGCAGGCGCTGCAAGTGAACCGCAGGACATGGCGCAGGTCAACGGAAGCCATAAAATCCTCGTTTGTCACGCGAATGCGATGCAGCAAAATGCCAACACATGCAAAAGACAAAGTTCTCTCTGCACGAAACAAAGGACAAAAGCGAACCTAAAATAATATTAATGGTGAAAAAATGCTAGGGCAGTTTGGGGAGGAGAAGCACAACGGGAAGCGAAGTTTACTTTCCTTACCCGCGAGCTCTCAGTCAGTTGGAATTATTTACGTTTAGTTTTTATAGTTTTTTACGGCGCTGCGAAAAGGTGAGGGGCGACGTTTGGGGGCACTTTGGGGCGTGGGCACTCATAAAATATGGGCGCAGGTTTATTTATGCGCTGCTGCGGCGACATTTTCGCGATGTTTTTACGACCTGACGGATGGCGGACTGAAAGGGATACTTCGCAGGAGCTGCAGCCGTGGCAGTAGCGCGTCCTGGTATTAGTTCAAATAGCCGCTAATGTCAATTAGATTTGAGCTGAAGACGAGGAGAGCTAAATGAAAATTTAATTACCGCAAATGAGTTCGGCGGGAAGGGGTTGCAGCGGGAAAATGGCCAAATAAATAGATCACTTTAAGGCGGAGTTTGGCTGCGGTAAATAGTCGCATTTAATAGTTAAGTGTTATTTGCTTTATTACTCAATAGCCAAAACACAATAAAATGCAGCAGGAGCTTTATATAACCAAAAGGATAATCAGAGCATTTGAAATATAGGTGCATATAGTATATATCTATATTTATGTCGAAGGAGAAAAGTTGTTACTTTATTACTTTCGTCAAAAATCTAATTCAAAAATGTATTTATCGATTTTCGGAGGCGGTGGGCGTGGCATCTAAAATTTAAAATACACTTGTAAGGCACCATAAATACAGAAATCTTCATGCCAAATTTGGTGTCTCTAGCTTTTATAATAGCTGAGATTTGTGTGTTCATACAAACGGACAGGCGGACAAACGGGCAGACATGGCTGAATTAGCTCGGCTAGTGATCCCTCCTAAGAACATAAATACTCTGTGAGGTCAGCCCCGTCTTCTTAAGCTTGTTACATATATTGGCACCAAGTGAGTATACCCCCTTTTGAGCTTTTTCATTGCTGGCAGGGTATACAAAATGTAGATTTCCCCCTCTCACTTCCCACACATCCCTCACACATTCGTAGCTCATTGCCGCTAACATTTTTCATGTGAAGAGCAACTGTTTTTTATTTATACCACGCCTGGGCTGGGGGCACATGTGATACCCAAGTGGGTAAGGGAGTTCAGGGTTGCCAAATGTTTACTCGACTGTGTTGGAAAACAATTTTGGCAAATGGCCGAACGGCGTCGACATTTGCAACAAATGTCATGTGTCAGCGTCAAAAGAATTGGAAAACAGGCGCTCAGCCCATGGAGGAGGAAAGGAAATGTCAACACGAGTTCATCAGTCAAATGAGTTGTCTCTGTCCTGTCTGACTATCTAGAGAGGGAGGTGTCTGCTGGATAGGGAGTGTGTGTGTGTGGGTTGTGGATACGCCATGTGTTTACCATTTAAGTGAGACACAACTCTGGTTAGGCTTATCTCTTGTTGTCTTCTCGATGCTTTGACCCACATTTCACTGATGTTTATAAATGGGACACCCCCCTAGGAGTTTGACGCAAATTGAATAAGTTAGTTGGAAGAGACCAAAAAGCCAATGAGCTTGAAACCAGCAACCTGTCTGCAACTACCAAGCCGATGATGTAATTCTTTAAGGGGTAACCAATCCCCGTTTTTGATCATATTGCACGCCTGACTGCAACTCCGACTACCAGCGAATTCAGCGGATTGTAATCGATTCTGGAAGCGCTTTCCATGTCGGCGGTTGTCGGTTTCATTTTAATTATAAACCACATCGTAATTCGTTTTACAAAATGTGCAGCGAGGCTGCCAAAAGAGCGACGAGCAGGGGGCGGGGGCGCGGCACTTGAGAGGCAGCATCGCACCGTGAAGTTGCAAAATATTTGATCAAGTGTTCGGATTCCTTTTCAACTGCAAGTGAAAGCCAGCAGGGGGAAAGAGAAGCAACTTCTTTTGCGCGAAATCATTCAGTCAGGCTTAATGAACAGTCGCTGGCAGGACCTTCCTGTGGGCAGGGGGAAGCAGGAGCTGTACTTGCTGTTGATACAACTCATTAGACGCAAGCGAGTGCGCTTTCAAGTGGGTCTGGCCAGGAGAGACCCACGCCCCGTTCCGCCCCGTGTCAGAGTGACAGGTTTCTTCAGCTTAAAGCTCGACTCGCAATCCAGTTGAATTTTTAAATAGAAAAATCCTCTTACACGAGATTATTTGTGGCTCATTTTGCGCATCCACTTGCCACATCTTTCACTCCATTGAGGGGAAAGCAAGCGGAAAAATATTTTTTAATTGAAATGCACGGCATATGGACTTAGGTCCATAGGTAAACAGCCCCAGACACCCATTCCTGCACTGCACGGCACAAAAGTTCATTACAAATCCGCTGGCAAAGATAAACTCGACAAATTTTTAATCAAAACAAAAAAAAAATGGGAATCCACAGAGAAAATGCGCCACTTTGGCAGCTTAGTGCAAGGAAAATAAACAAAGCCCTGAAAAAGAAGGAAAAAAATTGCCAGGGAAATTACCCAGCCAAAATTAAAGAGAGCAAAAGAAAGAAAACAAAAGCGCGTTAAAGGATCAAAGGTGAGGCGGACAGCGGGCGATGCCTAAACAAATATCGAGAGACCACACGGAGAATACTTTCCAGGCAAGAAACCGAGATAGCTTTTTAGCCAAAGTGCTAAAGGAAATTTAAGCGGAAAATTCTAATAAGCTCGACGGGTTCGAGTTGCTTCAGAAGACCTGAGCTAAGAGGGGTGAACTGGCCACAAAATCAAACCAGCAACAATGCCAAGTAGAAGAGGGGGTGGCAATTGGATTCAACCCTTTCAGCCGGACAGACCGCGAAAATTTAATTCACGCGTAAAAAACATTTTTCAATCATTTTGATGAGCCGCAGAAATTTCGTAAATTTAAGCGGCTTTGCGTGGGTGCAAAGGGTGGAGGGGGCGGAAACTGAAGTGGATGGGGATTCGCGTAAAATTCTTAATTAATAATCTGTAGCGAAGCTGTCGCCAGGCACACCACCTACCCCTGCCCCTAACCCTCTCCCCCGTCTACCCCTGCCCAATACAATGTGTAGTCAATTGAAAATTTTGTTTGGCAATGAGCCGTTGAAATCGCTATTAAAGCCGTTGTAATTAAGCGTCTCACCATGGCCAGGAGGTGGGCTGAAGGGGGTTAGGGGTTGGGTGAGGTCTTATGACATGATTATGAATTGCCCCCGCCGCACTTTGGGGTTAACAAAAGCCGCAACAGTCAGCGCCAGGCCAGGTCCCCATTCAAAAGTCAATAGTTGACGGCATATTGTGGTGAAAGAGAGAAGAATGGGAAAGAGAGAGGAAGGGGGAAGAGAACGCAGCAAAATTAAATTTAGAAATTCCACTCGAATTTAATATTAATTAGTCACCCAGGCAGTTCAGCAACTTTGTGTTGTTTGGGTTATGCAAATGTTGCTGGCCATTTGCCAGAAATCGCATATTAATTAGCCAAGACTCGCGGCAAATCGAGTGCCCCATGCGAAATATTTTCGGGCAGTTTTCCCTCACACTTTTTCGGCTAGAAAAAGCTGCTGACATTCAAATAAATTGCCAAACATTAGCGGACAAAACTAACAGTTGCCAGTGCGTAGTGAGGAGGGTGACGAGGTTCGGAGGTCGGAAAATAGCAAAGAAATTGCCGCAAATCAAATTTGATAAACACACAACCCATCGAAGGGAGACGCAAAAAACAGTCGAGAAAATGAGGGGAAAAGTGACAGCAAAAAAATGGCAAAGTGTGCCGCGAACGACAGCTGGGAAAATGCGTACGAATAGTGCCGGAAAATGCTTTATTGCTGCCATAATTTTGAGTGATAAGTGACGAAAAACGGCTGTGTGGAAAATCAATCGACGAACGAGGCCAGCCTGATGGACCACCCGACTTTGTACGAGGGTAAACAGACGATTATTTATGCAATGTCGATTTAAATATATCATCTCTCTCTCTCTTGAGTTTTTTGTGCACACGTTCGCGTTAATAGATTCCGCAGTTGTTCGAGTTATCGAGATAATGGGCTATGCCCTAATAAAGATTGATTGATATGGTGGGGGAGCTAGGAGTATATAGATATATGATATAGAAGTAGAGATCTTCTTATAGCTTGTCCGTCTGGCATGTCCATTTTTTTTGTCTGTCTGTCCGTCTGTATGAACATACAGATCTTAGCTATTACAAAAGCTAGAAATACCAAATTTGGCATAAAGGTTTCTGTATATTGTTTGCTTCTAAAGTACATTTAAAATTTAAGATGCCTCGCCCAACGCCTACGAAAATCGGTGAATATATAGATACATACTATAGACACATACTACATATGTGTAATATGTTTGTCAAAGCGTATTGTCGGGTATATCCGACTAGTTTTCGTTACGTCTTTCCCTCTAAAATTTTAAAAATTATTTACAATATTCCCCGAGGTTTTGAAGACATTTATTTATTTTTTTATGGCCCAGCAAGCAACAACAAACCATAGTAAATCCCTACACAGCCTCCATGACCACAGCGCGTATCATTGTATGATCCGCAAAAGAAAATCCTAAATTGACTTTGTTGCAAATTTTATAGGCCCAGAAGACCCGAAGAACAGTGGGAACAAAAGGGGAACTGTGGGCACATTGTCAAAATACGCAATAGTCGAACAAAAGGCAGCGCAAAACGGGGAGGGTTGCGCAACTGTAGCTTGAAGGTTGAAACCGAATCTGGCTGATTAGTGTAAATAATTGTCTGACTGAGGCACAATGAATAAAAAAGAGTCAGAAAGAAGTCAACGACAGCAACGAAGCAACCTTTTGTTGCGCTAAACTGCCAATAAAAACTAAAACAAAATTATTTTAATAATGCCAAAAAAGAAGAAGGCATTGGCAGACAGGCAGGCAAAGCGGGGTGGGAAGGGGAGGGTAAGGGCATAAAGACGCACTCAAATTGTCACAAAGCGCGGCAAATTATCAACAAAGTTGCCTCCTGCCTGAGGATCCTCGAGGATCAACTGTGGCAACTGCGCAGCTGTCAAGGCGCTGTGCAACATTAGCGCATGACAAATGTAACAAGTTGCTGCCTCCGCTGAGGCAACAAAGGCGACAAGGCTTAGAAAGCTAATAAAGAGACGTCGCTTGGATATTTTTATTACCACAAAACAAAAGGCAAAGAGTTAGCAACAGGCAGCGACGCCGCCGAGAGGAGTTCGTCAATTGTCACTCTCGTCGCATAAATTAGGGTTAAAGGATCTCAGAGACGGCCCTGAGAAAATATTTTATTGATACGCTGTGGCGCAACAAACTTGTGCCACGTCACAGAGATAGAGAGAGGAGAGTGGGGGAAAGTAACTTCCTACATGTTTCACTTACTTAACTTGTCGCCTAATGCCTTTCCTCGCCCCCCATATGAACATCCATCAGTTGGATTATGATTGCGCTCTAATGCAGTTCACTTTTAATTAAAAGCAAATGTTTAGCTTTGTTTTATACCCGAAATAAACAGGCAGCCTAAGCAAATAGTCGAGTCGTGTCGTGTCGAGTCGAGGCGACTGCCATTTATCTTTGGGGCTAATCCTTTGGCCAGTTCTGGTCGTATTTCATGTTTTATGACCAGCTAAGCAACTGCCGCTAAGCCCAACATGCTCCAAGCAAGGCAGAGGGATGACTGTGGGGGGACAGCAAATAATTCATCGATGGGCTGCGTGTTGGGCAACTGTTAGGAGAGTGTTTTACACTCCGACTCCCCCAAAGTCGTATCGTTGCTCGTTCCTAATGTACTGGCAACATCGTAACCTTCCTGCCGACATTATGTCTACAGACAAATTGCCATAACCATAATAGTTATGCTTGCTTCCGAAGCAGGAGGGAAGGTTTTGGCCACGACGACGACGCTATGGTGGCCCATAAAAAGATGATTTCATAGACATTTACGCACTGCCAGCGAGAGATGTATGAAAAAATAATAATACTACAACATAATAATCATAATAATAACAATAATTGTTATATTGATGGACGCCTGCCACATGCGATGTGCCACGAAAGAATCTTAGGCAAACTTCTCTCGCTTCTCATGTAGTTTCTGCGCACTTTTCTTTTGCCTGGAAGACAAACGTAATAATTATGTTAAAAATTATATGGCACTTCTCACCCCAGAGACAATACCGCGTTTCCTTTGTCTCTTCCCTCCCTCTCTCCCTCCTCGCGCTTCCCTTGCTGTGCGCTAATCTGCAGATTTATATGCAGAGAAGTTGTTCAATAAAATCGTCTAAACCAGACCATAAACAAGGATATTTTATGTATGCTTCCTGCCCATTTCTTGGCACAGGATTAGAACGTAACGTGGCGACTGAGCGATGACGAACTGACCAGAGCACATTAAAATTGTTCCTCCTCCTTCTTTTTCTGCTTCTGCAGTGGACGCAACTTTGCACGTTAATCCTTTGGGCAATTGCTTGGAAAAAAAACGCAGGAAAGACGGAAAAAAAGACTTCAAAGTTAAATGTGAGAACCTTTCGAGTCTGGGAATCTGCAAGTTTATCATATGAGTATGAATAGCACAGCTAGACAATCTGTCAATCCTTGAAGTACTTGAACTGAGCATGCATTAGTATAATGTCTTGCCTATAATGAAGAAGATCTTAAGATCTGCCAATGGACATGTCGTTATGAATATGCACAGTAGATTTACTTGGGATATCTGCCAATCTATATTGGGACCAGCATCATCCTTAGTATCTGTGACTTCTACAAGATGTGCGGGCCATCTTATAAATATGTCAAAAAGGACACTTAACGCAAATGCATTCAAACGATAATTACGAGAACAAGAAACAACAGAAACAGAAGCAGAAGCAGAAGCGGGGAGGATGAACATAATCCAAGCAATGCGAATGAAGTGGCAACAACTATTACAGCGCACTCGTCTCGCTTATCGACAAGGATATTCCAATTCGAATCCTTGCCCGAATCCTGAACTGAACTCGAGTTGGCAATCCGCCTCCGTGCTTTGCCGGGCAATAACACTAAAAAGTTATGACCAACTACAACGGCGAAGCGAAAGAAGAAAATTTCGGAAAACAAAAGCGCTCAACTTTTGGAAAGGGGGGAGAGTTGGAGAAGGGAGTTGGGAAGGCAGAACAAGTAAAGCCAACTGTGAGCATTCATGAGGATTTAAACGTTTATTTATAAGCCCAGCGGTGGGGGTATTACGCGTAACTAGGATAGAGGGTCTACGGGTTGGGTTGACTTAAAGCACAATCTTCATTGAATCGAATGTGTGAACGAGGCAGATTAAAGGGCAGGGCACAAAAAAAGATGGACTTAAGCTATGGCGCTATTAGCTAACGATTACAAGAACTTACTTAGGAATCCTTCAAATCTATCTTTGATAGGGAGCGTTGTACAATGTCAATGTTGCTCCAGAATCTCCTGGATTCAGATTAGTTTAAAGAGGGAAGTTCGGAGAAGCGCTTCCCAGGAAGTCCAGAGTGAAGACAGGTATATCCAATTCGACTACTCTTTTTGTGCTTTCCTTACAGTTTTCCTCAGAGTAGAAACCCCTCAACCAGAGCACTCTCACTTTAGCCCTAGCTCACCTAGTCCATTCAGCCCATTACTTACATAACCCCAGAGTAGTGCTCCGTTAGAGCGGCATCCACACATTTGTTTAACTTTCATCGCTTTCTATTTGCTTACTCCAACTTGGGGGGGGAGAGTGAACTCAGCCTGAGTACTTGGTCTGTAACTGATAACCGGACCGGATGTGTAGCGCATCTGTGCTGGCATCTGTAGCAGGTTTTTTCCCTGCTGCCGCTCAATTAACCCGGGGGCCCAAAATGCTGTTGACTTGTTGTCTGACTTTTTGGGTGGAAAAATTGCAATTTCCTGCAACAACAAAGTAAACATTAATCCATTTACAAGTCCAGCTCCATGGTTACCCCTTATGCCATTGCCTAAGCGACGTGGTTTTAAAATTTGTCAATTAAATTAAGTGCAACCGCAGGCGGCATACGAATGAGCTGCTCTGCTCCCTTTCTGTCCGTCTCTTTCTCACTCTATCTTCCTCTGTCTCTGTCGTCTTAAACTATTCATAAACTGCGCTGATAGTTGGCTGCGATGTCGTGTCTCATGTGCCCGGGCAACTTATTTGCCGCTTAATTTAATTTGCTTGGCATTTCGTCTTGAGGGGCCAACAACAGCACAAATCCGTTCTGTCTGTTGATAGTGCTCGCTTTGAGTGATTTATGAAATACTCTGTAATTAACTATTCATGTGTGTGTATGTGTGTGTGTTTGTGTGAGCCTCAAGCAGCTCCTTTCTACAATTTGAACTTGTTAACTTGTAAATTCGACTCTGAGTGCCTCACTTAGGCAATGAATCACTGAAGACCCATTCATACTATGTTAGGCATACAGTACTGGATATACTTGCCAGGGTATATTATACTATATCTAAACTATTTTATGTACTAGTTGAGCTAGCCCCTCCGTTCAAGCAAAGTAGGCCAATCTCTTAGTTACAAAGCTACATGTACATATTTATACTCTTCCTGCTTAGGATAACTAGTCAAGTCGATTGAGTCATGTCCTTCTGTCCGCCGATCCGCGTGTCTGTCCGTTTAATCATCTAGAGCTTAGCTACTAAAAATGTCAGAGACAATTCCTACAAACACCGAGTTTTGTTCGTCCTTAAACCTTTATCTGTCTATTTCTCCATATGCAGTGTAATCTCCCGAACACTGACACTGCTAGATATAATGGTGATGAGCTTGAAGAAGATCCTTCAGAATGCATCTTTATCCTGTTCTCTTGAGCACAAATTTCTAAGTGAAGTCTAACTGTTCCTAATTAGGTATTGCAGATCTTTTCTATTTTCTCTTTCTTAAATCGTAACTCGTTAACCTCTCAAACAGACTATAACAGCTTCACTTGTGCCATACACACTTAACTCCTAACTATAAACAGCTTACTTGTGTAATCAAGATTTCTCACCCATTTCTACCCCTTCCTCACTTGAGTGCAACAACTAATCTGGCAATGAACCCATCAAAAGTCGTTCGATATGGTGTTTTAGTACTTAACCCGAACACTGATACCGTCTTTGTTGGACCCAAGTGAATTATATCACCCACGAGATGCACTAACCGATCCACTTTTGTGATAATCCGCTTGGCCAGCTTCACAGGGCACAGGGCATAGGGTCGCCGGTCAGCTAAAGACTTTAAAGAGTCGTTACGCGGGGGTTGTATCATCCATTGTCATTGTACATACGTCCGGTTTTAAATGCGTTTCAAAGTATCCTTTTTCAATTGTTTGTCCACTTCGTGCTGGCGTCACAACAACACGTCGATAACAACAGCAACAGCAACAACACCTTGCCTGGGCTAAGCGCGAAAAACCAATAAAAAGTCATAATTAAAACTCCAATATATGTTCGAGGAATCCCGCTGTGAGCCACGACCAAAAAGGGCACCCAGTCGCAGTAGAACAGCACCACCAACTGACAAAACAATTTCAATTTTGGTTTTTCAAAAAAATATTTCACCTTTTTTTATACGATTTGAAAAATGATACGAAACGTCATTATGTTATCGATGAATGGACAAGGGAGGGAAGTGACGGGGAAAGGGAAATGGGGGAATGGGCATTGACATTTATTTACTGTGTTCGACAATTGTGTAGCCTGGCATCCTTTTGTTGGGCAACAATTTGGCTGAAAGGATATGCCACGTTAATTGTGCCATTTTGTGGACAGTCGCAGCAGGACCGAGCGACGATCTGCCCTTCCCCTTCCCACAACCTACACTCCCTGGCAGCCACAGTAGCCCATCGATCATATTTCATGTGGTTGTCCTAGCCTGACTTGCTTTGATTGCCAGCAGGGACCTCCCTCACCCTCTGCCTCTGCTTCAGTCTTTATCTCTTTTTATCTCTGGACGCCCAAAAAGGGGTAGTCCCTCACGTTGAGGGTGTACTTATGCTCTCCGTTCCCGTTCCTGTTGCTCCTTCTCTCTGATTATGATGCATGACTGTGCGTGCACGTTTGTGTCAGTGTGTGTGTGTGTGTCTGTTTCCATTCCCATTTGGTTTCGCTACGAATTTAATATCCTCATGTGATATTTTTCACTTTTCGCTGCGCTGCGCTGCGGCTGCGGCTCACCATAATTTTTGCCGAAAAATCCTTATATTTTTTCCGAAATCATCAATCAAATTGTCCGGTCTCTGCGATTTGACAACACATCATCAATTTCTATTGTCGTTCAATAAGTTTATGAATATTCATAGTTTTTTAGAGACGCAAACCCCATTGTATTTGTTTACTCGCCATATTTTCTTTATGATTTCCATTCCCGATTCCATTTAGTGTCGAGTCATGTTTCAGGGCAGAAAAATACAAAAAATGAACTTCGCAAAATTGCGATTGTCAGTTTCGACATGATGTGCCGAAATCAAAAAAAGGGTTAAAGTCAGTTGGGGTACAGTTACTGCTACATTGGAGAAAATTTTGAAATTGAAAAAGATTTGTTATTTTTTTCTTAAATTTATTTTTTACAATAATGATTTATTTTTTTTTTTATAAAAATTGGTCAAATTAAAATTGATCATTACAAATTTAAAAGTTGTGTTTAAAGCTGAAATTTTTTGGAAAAAATATTTCACAGATATCAAAAAAATATGTATTTACTGGCACTGTAGAGCTATCAGTTGCAGATGACGAAGCATGGATACAGAACGTTGATTGATTCCTTTCCACTGTCGTCGCACTCCCTGGGCACACGGTTTCCATTGTGGATAATGATCTTGGGTTTGGTGATACCGTAGCAGGCGTATTGGAAGATGCTACGGGAAACAGGAAGGCACTTCTCGTAGACCTCCACAATGTCGGGGTGAAGGCTGTCCACACTAAAGTCCTGGCCGCAGCGCAATTGCTGATGCACGTGAAGTCGACTGCGGGATTTGAATTCCACACGACAACGAAAGCATTGAAGATTGTCAAGTAGGGATCGGTTGCTGCTGATGTCGGAGGCAGAAGTGGGTAGCTCGTGCAGGCGCTGGAACTGACCCAGGCTGTTATTCAGAACGAGGAAGTTGCGGTTGGGCTGGTTGTCCAGTGGCTCGCTAATGAGGTAGGGCACTACGTAGAGCTCCTTGGTGGTTTGGCACTGTTGCAGGCCATAGAGATTGACATGCATGTTGGGTGGAAAGTATCCTTCACAATAATACTTCACATATGCCGCAGTCAAACTGGCCAGTTCGGACTCACTGTAGGTGCTGTTAAAGGGAGCGCCCAGTGAGCCATAGCGTAGCTGCAGTGGCAGTGTCAGCGTTGCTCCCTCCTCGTTCTCCTGGTTGCGCTTCAGCTGCAGCCGCACTCGTGTGATGCTGCAATCATCCTTACCCAAATAGTTCTGTATACGCTGTGTGAGTAGGTCGGAGATCACGCTGACGCTCATGTCGATGTCGTAGTGGTGCTGCACTGCCAGTGAGTCGCTTTGGAAGATCTGCACCTGTTCGCAGACGTTCACATAGCAGGCCAAGCTGAACATTAACCTGTGAGTGCCATTGTGGAACATCCAGCGTAGTAGCTCTGGGATAGAACGTCCAAATGTCTCGTTGAGGAAGTCCTCAGGGTTGTCCATGCCGCTCTCATCGCAGAAGAAGAAGGTCACGATTTGGCGTGCCTCGATAATGTCCATCACTGCCTGTTGCTGCTTGCTCAGCTGTGGGCGCAGTTCCTCGCCATGACGTAGCCAGTGTTGGCTGGATGGCTTGTCGGCATCGATGCTACTGAAGCAGGTGGGGCAAGCGTGCCATTCGCCCTCGGACTTCCAGAAATGGTTGAAGGTTTGCTGTTTGCGCTCCCTTCCGAAGATGAAACTCGAGATTGAGTCTTCTTGATACATGTTGATTTCGGATCGCTTAACTTCGATTCAAATGATGATATTGACTGATTCACTGAGATTCAACTGGAGATGAATATGATGGTGATTGTTCGCTGTCTGACTGTAGACTGATATGCTCCTTCCCCGACACCTCCTCCTTATATACCACAACAGGTAGTTTTAGGTACCACAGGAACGGTACAACGGTACAGGTAAAAGAGTTACGACGACAGCTGCGCCTAGGTAGCTTTATGGCCGCGAACTTTCCGCCAATATGGCGGGCGCTGCAGCTGTCGGCTTAACTAATCCATCTACCCTCCCGAAACCAACCCAAAAAAGGATGCAAATCCGCACTGACCTGCAGCAAATGCAGCTCACCTACCAGACCCGTTGGATGGCTCATACGAGCACCTGTACCTACTTTACGGCCCACAACCGCAGAGAAGGAGTAGAATTCGACAGATGGTCAAATCCATTTTGGCTACTTTATGATGATGTGCGGCTTTATATAGTCTTAATCTGCACTTGAACGACAAGCCAAGCCATGCGAATCCCTTCGATCATTAGAGGTATATTATATGTATTTTTGAAAATCCATGGTCTAATTACTTTTATTACTGCGCCCGGCAGTAAAATAGTGCATAGGAATTTAAGCGTTTACTTGAATAACTTCTGTGCGTATTATTGGATTGTAATTTGGGAATTGGGTGCAAATCGGTGGCACCTTTGTGGATGCTGAAACAGAAATTGTCACTTTAATACTTTGCTTAATAATAGTCTTGATTTGCGTATGGTATACAGGAACCACCATGTCAAATTTAGTATCTCTAGTTTTTGCAATAGCTAAGATCTAGACGTACAGACGGACGGACAGACAGACAGAATGAATTGTTGCAAAGAATTTGAGAACTTCAGACAACCCCAATAAGATTAGGATAGTAATTGAACTATTTAAACTTAAACAATAGAAAAGGGTGAACGTGTTTGTATGGATGCGATACTATCGCAAGCTGCACAATCTTATCGAGCTACTGTGCTGCTAAGCTCATTAGGATAATGTTGCACATAGCACAGACCCAATGTTCTGTCACTAATTAGAAACCTGACCATAGCGTCGTCGCCTAAGTCCACTGGCAACACTTCCCACCATAAATGTCATGGGCGGAAAAGACCACAAAATATGAACTGGCGAAAGTGGAACGCTCTGTACGCATCATAAACTGCGGCAATAACAACAAATAAACCGAGATGGAATGGATCCACACACACACACAGGCACTAATCCTGCTAGCAGTCGACTGCACTTTGCTAACAAAACAAGGCAGCAAAACCAACAACAACATGGGGAGAAACGGACAGAGAAACAGAAACAAAACAGGGCACAGGACACACCCAGAATGCAACGAAAATATTTTGACAGTCCGACACGATGTCAGGGGATAAGCACGGATGGATGGCTGTGGCGGTGGTGGTGGAGCGACGACTTCGCGCCCGCTTTTGATGTCCGGCATTCGGCACAGAAATAGAGCCAATTAGAAGCACGCCTTGAGAAACGCACAGGTGTCAGGTGGGAAGGCACTTGTGCAGCCAAATTAGAGACTATTAAGGGCAGACCACGATCCGTGCCATGCGATAAGCAACTCGTCCCTCCGATATGCGTGACAGTTGAAAATTATTTTGCATAATTTGAGAGGTAAAAAAAAAACACACACACAGACGGAAAGCAAAAACAAACCACAAACGCCGTCTGAACTACGGAAAAGAATTAAGGATCTGTGTTCGCTTGGAAAACATAAAAATTAATGCAAAAATGCTGTACGAATGCGAGGGACAGTGAAAATACATAAATTCAATTAAATGTGACAAATGAAAAGACACGAAAAAGAGAGAGAGGGAGAGAGGGAGGGGCATAAAAAACCTCTGAAAAAACCGCCGTGCATTAAATTACTAAAAAATGTAATAAAATGTTTGTTGTTAATAATTAAACAGAGCTGCTGTGAGTTTGATGAGCTCGATGCCATTGACAGGGTTGCATTTTGCAAATTAACGGTACATTTCAAGCTGTCACTCTATTAATGGTCAGGTTCAAAATCAAAGATCTCAACTAGTGTTGGCTTTAAAGAAATATCGTAATAGATAGTTAAATTTTCAATGTGCAACAGAGAATACCCCATAATTTTCCCAGAAGTCTTCTGTCAACCCTCGACACTTTTTACAAGTTCCTTGTTTTTTTTTTGCGGTACAGTCTGGCCACGCCTGCTTCCGCCCACCACACAGATTTTCCATACAGGAGACGGAGTTGTCCGTTTCCGACACTCGCGAGACATGGACAAACCATACCTTATATACGCATATCAAACATGCCAAATTACGGTAATTTTCGCTCTTTTGTCCAGCGGTTTGCGATTCCAGCGCTTAACCAGCACTTAAGCTGTCACACGTGTGCGTCGCGGAGAGGTGCAGCCCCCCGTTTGCGGCGGGTTGACATGTTGGCCATGCGGGTTTGTCCAGTAATTATAAAGTCATCTTGACATAATCGAAAGTGACAATTACAGCCATTGCACAGGAAGGACAGCTTTGAAAAGGAAAAAAGTCAATAGCCCTATGTAAAAATATTGTGGGTATCCTGAAGTCACGCGTCATTAGGTACTCGCGGGCAGGAAGTGGCAGGCCAAGTTGGTACTGCGGCATTGGCTAATAACAGGGCAGAGCCGGCAGAGTAAAAGACATGGTACGGTATGGGCCAAGCAAGTGTGAGAACTGATCAGATCCTGCAATCGATCACAGCGATGTAGAGATCCATCGATCTAAGCCCGAGAATGATGAATGACGAGAGTCTTGCGAGTCATGACACTAATCCCGACTCAGAGCGTAAACAGAGAGCTACGTGGCGGGGTCGAAGGTGAGAGAAAAAAATTAATATGCAAATTTATTTGAGCCCATACTAAATGAGCATGATAAGCTGCGGCACAAATAGACGGAGAGAGAGGGAGAGGGGGCTGATACCTTACCCTACACGTAATCTGAGGCCCCTCACACACACACAGAGACAAACTGACAGCGTCTGACAGTTATAAATCTCATTAAGAGGTTATTGACTGCAACGAAACAAGGATTAAGCAAGAGGTGAGAGAAAGGTAGAGAAAGAAAGAGAGAGGGAGAGAGAGTCAGAGGGACCCCTGGTGGCAGTTTCTTTCTACGCTTCAATTAATACGAAAGTGTTTAAGGACAGGAGGACACAACGAGCAAAGGAGAAGGGGCAACTGCAACGAAGGTGGAGTAAAAACGGCACCTTTGCTTGTAGTTGACAACTGACAACTGGCAGGCTCGACAGTGACATGCGAGCTAAGGAGCTCCAAGGAGTGCAGATGTGGAAGAGTGTGGATTGACCCCACTAACTCTTTGTGGAGAAAAAAAAACCCGTTCTGTCAATACGTGTTGGAATTTATGCAAATTTAGGAGGGGTACGAAGCAAAAGTAAAGTGAAATTAAATTCGAAATAAGTAGACCCCTTTCAAGAGACAGACAGAATAGCGGGTCGCAAATGGGGGCTTTGTAATCAAGAAGCAGTAGCAAGTGGTCAATTACAATGATAATATTGAGACTGAGGAAAATTCAATAGAGAAAAGATTGGCAAGAAGCAGGTGAGAGCAAGATCCCTTCGTTTACCAGATATCTTGATTATCTATATCGAACTACTTATGAAATTTCAAATGCAGATAATTAAAAGATTGACTAAAAGAAATCCTAAAACTTAAGGAAAATTCATTAATAGATTTAAACCCTTTCTTCCTCCTTTAATTTGCTTCAATCAAAGATCTAAGCGCTGCCAGCCCACGCTTCCAACTGGATGTCACCGCAAAGTGAAACCCCAATGAGGTTCAAGCTCTCAACCTGCAAAGAGATGCCACTAGACCCAACTGCACTTTGACGATTAAAAATAAAAGCAAAGAAAGGAAGCGGATCTCGACCCCCCCTTACAAAGGGTAACTTCAAAAAGCCCCCGAACTGAGGCTGTGGCAGCAAATCGACGACTCCTGCTGCAATGCAAATAAAGCAAAAAGCAAAATGCATCTGTGGCACGCAGCATGATGGGAGGGGAAAGGGGCACGCACTCTACGCATCTTTACGCAGTTTCTTTTGGGTTTTGTTTTTTCCTTTCTCTCAACCGCGGCGCATAATGCGGTCAATGAACTGAGAGGCCAAAGGAGTCGGAGGACGCAGCCTGTTGTCAACTGCACCTCAGCGAGTGGACAGGAGGGTACAGTACAGCGGCGGAGGCAGGGGCGGAGTCAAGGGGCAGAGGCAGTGAGCAGGGGCACGCGGCAGAGAAAACTTCGCTGGCTTTGCCTTTTTTGCGCTGACAAACCTCAACAGCTGCACAAATGTGCGTAGCTCTGTTGCCATTTCCTTGAGCCGGGTACCTACCCCTTTGCTGGCGCTGACAAAGTGTTAAAAACAAAAGGAGTGCCCCTCTCCTAATTGCCCCACACCCACCTCCGCTCCTGCACACTAGGAAAATTATCATGTTGCATTGCGTGCGTTCTATTTGCATTTTTCTGCATTTAAATTTGCTGCCCAGCAAAGTCGAAGGGTAACATCTGCCGTTGCCATTATAAAATATATCTACACACACACACGCACACATACGCACACATATTGCACACTCGTACGTAATCGGGCCGCACACTTTAACTAAAAGTAATTACAGCTTGGAGTACACGCAATGAGATTTTGACAGGCGGCAGAAAGTGCTCACTAAAGTTGCGTAGTTTATGGAGTAAGGGCGAAGGGGCGGCGCCTGGGGGCGTGGCGCATTTGGCAACATGTGGGTACTTATGTAAAATGCTTTTGCAACTTGTGTTTAATTAAAACCTTGCTAATATCAGTTAATTTCTCGCCATTCAATTGTGACACTAAGCTGTGTGTGAGAAGGGGCTACCCCGACGCGGTTTAAAAAGCGGAAAATATACCAGAACTTATCAGCATAAGCTGTCAATTAAGTGGCAGTGTTGCTATACAACATTATGAAGTTTCTAAAACATAAAGTTTGTAAATAATGGGAACATTTAGCGCTTAAAGAAACCGCAGTAAGGAGTATATGTTATGGAGCTGGGAAACTATTAATAAATGATTTGAGTAGCAATAATTTCAGCTTAAGCAAGTATCAAAAGCAACAGTCATGCGCGACTGTAGGATACCCTTGGCTCGACAGGATGTTGATGTCTTGACACCCTTGGTAATCCTCAACTATAATACTTTGAATACTGGCAATTGGAAAATGTTGAACTATGAAGAAGTTAGCTAATTGAAAAAGCAGAGAATTGTATCTTCAATTTGTCATTATAAAAAGATTTAAACTTCAATTAATAATTTACATTCATAGGTGCTGGGCTTGTCATGCTACATTCAAAGTTAGGTCTATCTGCGTAAGACATACATAAACCATTATGCAAAATTCGGTTTCTCTACATTTTGTTATAGCTGAGATCTGTCATGACATACTCGACTTGGTAACTGATACTGAAGTAGAACTTGGCGAAATCGTCGAAGCCTTCTTCAGCCGCTCATTTGCATAAACAAAAAAAATCCAATTCTTGCGATTATTACTTTAAAAGATTTGTTTACAAAATTACGATTCGTTATATGTCCTCAAAACAACAATCAGTGGACAATAAAACCCGAAGTCAAGGCACATATCAAATTAACGCTAATTAACAACAATTACAGGGAGAACAGACGCAGTTAAGGTCCTTATCGAGGTCCGTGGACTGCTCATTCATTGGGATTGCTAATGAAAACAATCAGCGATAATTCACCACAACTCGGAGAAATCTACATAAAAAAGCGAGAGTGCAGTGGTAAAAAAAACTACCCAAAAACTGGCGAGGTCGACAATTAAAGGCGACAACAAACAGCCCCCGGGGCAGTGCAGGGCAGTGCAGGGCAGGACAGGGGATAAGGGGTGGCTAATGACAATGATGCAATGAACGGGCCCAGGCGACCAGGGGCCATTCAAAATCAAAAGGCAGTCCCGCTGGGCAGTTCGAGAGTAGCTGTTGATTGGACACACAGAGTCGGATGGCATCGGTACAGTTGCGTCCGTGAATTATGACCCCGACTGACCCGAGGTTGAGGGTTGCTTGCGTGGCACAACACACACACCTGAAAACAATAACCTGTTCCAACTGTACACGCACGAGAGATACCTTTAATGGTCATAGATATGTTATACATAACAATAATTTGGTAATTGCCAGACAATCGTAACATTTGTGAAGCCCAAACCCCTCCCTCCCACTCTCCCCCCTCGACGGGGTACTTCTTCTCTTCTTTGCGTGCTCTATTCAATTTTAGGGCAAGTTGTTATGTTGCATGCGGGCGTGGGTGGTGCGTGTTATCGATATCACTCTCGTTTTTATGTTTCTTATGGCAATTATCACAAATTTTGTGAGCTTATGACTGATGTTTTGAGGTTAGAGCGCTGACGTTAAACGGAACACGTGCAACTTTTGTTTGGATGAGCTAAGTAAAGGGAAGAATGAGGTTAAAGCTGAATGCCCCAAAAACCCTTAACACTCCACCACTGCACAGTAAACTCTGAAACTCTCCATTCTCTACGCTGCTTGACCCTATCGTTAGCCCAACTTGATCCCGTTCCCATGCAGCAAATCCACAGAGATTCGCACAGAAATTAGCAATCAGAGAGCTGAAGAGGGAGCGTTGCAATTAAATGCAGTTTAGCTCGCATTAGAGTGCGACATTTCATCAAGATCGGCGCCTGCAGTCCTGACACGGGGGAGTGACAACATCATCAGGAGCACACAAGGACATCGCATTGCGTTGATTTCCAGCCTCGCACGCGCAATTAAACAGACGCATCAAGGAGAGTGTAACAAATTTTGGAGGACAAATCCAATGAAGCGAAAGCAATCACAGATCGTAGATACAGATACGAGTGCGGCAACAGCTACAGATACATTTACAAATGCAGATAGAGCGGGGCGTGAGAACGCGGCAAACCCAAGCGAAACGAAGAGAGACGCGCGCGACTGAAGTGAGTAATTAACGCTGCATGCGGCACTGCGTCTAAAGGGTCTTCTCTTACTTTGGCAGGGACCGATGGCGACGGTGACATATGCGGGTCGTCTCGTGACTCACAACCGGGGCAAGGAAGGGTGCGGCGATTTGAATGCCAAGAGTCGCACAATTTTTTAATTGTCGCAACACGCACGAACAGCAGCACGGATGGGTGCCGTGTCTGTTTGTTGCTGTTGTTGTTTTTGTTTTGGTTTGCCTTTTTGCCGTGTGAATCCAAGAGGATTCGGCTGCGCACCCACCACCAGGTCTGAACTGGTACCACCACCAAATTAACATCAAATGAACTTATCGCCTGCAACTATTTTACGCCACTTTGCCGAGTGGTTTCTCATGTTGCGTTTTCTTTGCTTCCGACTGTACCAGAAGGTCCTCGACTAAGTCTCACCCCCTCATCCCTCCCCAGTGTTTGTTGTCAGTTGACATATTGTCAAGCGGCGTTGGCTATCAACAATTACACGTGTCCTTTGCCGTGCGACCGCCTCGGCCCATCGAAAATTTGCATAATTTTCTAATTAATCGCATGAAATTTTGTCGTTGGAATTTCATCTGTGGCAACTTCACGCACGCACTGATAAAATGTTGTCGCCGCAATTAATAATCGTCGCGTGCTCACACCCCAGCACAGCTCGAAAGATGATATACATTGCTCAGAGAGAGAGAGAGAGAGAGAGAGCAGACAAAGGAGCTAGACCCGTTCCTTCAGATCAACCCATTCTGTTAAATCTTTTCATAATCTCTTTTCCCTACTTCCCTTTAAACTATCGATCTACCCGCCTAGCAATGTGATCTCTTTACAATTTGCATAATCCGGAATTGGGATTAGTTATTTACGTTTTCTATCAGTCCCTGCTCTATTGCATTATTCATCCAATTCACATGCAACCCTCCCTCCCCACTCGATCGGGCAACCAATCGATCACAGCTTGTCCGACTGCCTTCCCATTTTCACACCTAAATAAAGAACGACAGAACGAGTACAGCGTGCAACGTGCAACAGACGAGAGCAAACAGGTGCCAGGTGCCCCGCCAGGTGCCAGGTGTTGTCACAGTGCGCTGGAAATGAGGTTAAGTCATCAATAAACTGCGCATGCTACACGAAATGAGTCATCGACGCGCAGTTTCTCACAGTGCTTTGGAGGAGACTGCGCGCAATTGGGCACCGCTTTACGTTTACATAACCTCAAATTGGGAGTAACGCATTAGAAGGTTCCCACAGAGCATCCGAGTGGGAGCGCTGCTCTCGATTAAAGTCGGGGAATATCGCACACAAATTCCAATGCACTTTTAATGATTTACAATAACAAAGGGCGGAGGGAAGATCGCTTGATGCCTTTGTAGCAGGTGAGGGTGCTGGGGAGAGGGAGAAAGGTAGCAGAGAATGAGAGGGGGAACAATTTCAATTAAAAGTGACACTGAATGCATTGACAAAGACCCAAACAGTGGCAACATATTGGGAAACAATTTCAAATTGCATGTGTGTCATGGGAAAGTCGAGCGTACCGAATCTCCCCCCTCTCTCCTCTTCTTCCTCCGCCCCAGCCAAACTGTGACGCACTTTACAATTTCGTTAAACGCACTTGAGAACAGGATAAGGGTTCAAGCCAAAGCCAGGGATCAGCTACCCTAAAAAATATACAAGGTATGTGTGTGTGTGTGTTGTATATGTTGTGCCCCGTAAAGCCCTCAAGTGTTTTCCATTCAAAAGTTTGCAGGTGTGCCCGGTTCGATACATTTTCTGTTGCTCTATCCTTGAGCCAAAACACAGAAGTCCCCTGCCCTCTTCCTCCTCCTCCTGGCCTGGAATGCCAATACACTTATCGCCGACAAGCGGGTCATGCAAATATGCTCGAGTGCGCTGTAGGGAGTTTAAGCACAATAAACAACTGAAGTGAGCGACCGGATTGGAGGGTGCACAGTGGAACGCAATATGCAGCGTACAGTGGGCAAGACATTTCAACTAGTAGCAGGAGTAGTAGAAGTAGTTGTAGTGGAAGTGGTTGTAGTAGTAGAGAAAGAGATATATATCACGTATACTAGAAAAAGTGGTAGATAATGTACGTAGTAGTAGTAGAAAGCAATACAAGCTGAAGGCGTTTTAGCAGTAGAAAATTCTACAAAGAGTAGATGTAGTAGCAGTAAGAGGTATACTCGTATCTAATAGAAGTAGGCACTACCTTTAGATTGGATCAAGTCGAATGAAGGAATAGTATCAAAAGGTAGTATAAGTAATAGTAGAAGAACGTTTTGCATGTGGTGCTATTAGAGGTCCTTCAGCTAGTGGAAATTATTATATATAAAGGAGAAGTATAAGTAGTAAATGGTATTATGATATACGATAAGTATTAGTAGTAGAAAGCAGTTAAAAAAATAGAAGGTAGTTCACATAGAAAAATGTAATACGGTTAGTAGGAGGTATCACGATGAGATGAATTTTGTACGATTAGTAGAAGATAGAACGATGATTATAAGGAGTACGATTAAGATTAGACTGGTAAGATTAGTAAAACTTGTAGAAGTAGAAATGGTAGTTGTTAAAAAAGTGTAAAATAAATTATAAGAGTAAACGTAAGAGTATTACAATCAAAGAGACTATGGACATTATTTATTTAAAGAAATTAATTGAAAGTAGGTCAAGGAAAAACGAATACTCTATGCTTAAGTCATTTAAAAACTCTCAATAGAAAATGAGCAACGCGACCCACTGTGCACCCAGCTAAAAAGTTATGAGTCACAGTCGACACGCAGCACCAGCACCAGCAGCGGCAGCAACAGCAACAGCAAAGGCAGCGGCACCAACAACAAGAAGAGCAAACGCTTCGGGCTGCAAACTTTGCTTATGCATTACACATTTATTAAACATTAAGCGTTAACCCCTCTCCGCTTCACCCTTCCCCCCTGGCACTCACCCACTTGATTTAAGGGTTGGGCGAGCGACTCGATCGGGCCGGGCCGAAGCACGTTGATGTGCTTCATCATGACTATTGAACTTTAAAAACATGATGAAGTGCTCGTTCTGCGCCAGCCAAGACGCTGATTGCCGCAGCAACAAAGGGCCAGGCTAGGGAACGGATTGCAGAGCAGTGGAAGAAAAGAGAGTGGATAGCTGAGGTGAGGACAGGACCAAGTCAGCGAGCGAACCGAGGGCGCCCTCCAACTAATCACAAAGTGCATTTTGTGCTCGCGGCAGTTGGTAAACAGAAACAAAAGTCCAGCTGAAAGTCCGTGCATACAATTTGAGCATTAGATGAAGTCGAGAGAAGGTTCCGCCACGGTCTCAGTCTCAATCCCAGTTGGAGTCGCTGGCAACCCTCCTTGGCTGCATTTTTATGCACTTTTCAGTACTCACTTTTCAGTTTTCTGCTTTCTGTTTTCTTTTCTTTTCAACTTGAAGCAGCGGCAAATACTACAAATAATCATAATAATAAAATGCCAAGTTTCACATTCTGCTCCCTTCGGCTGCGTCTTCTTGGCTGCCTCTACCCATCTCTCTACTTCTCCCTCTCTCACTCTCACTCTTTCTCTTCCCCTGCCATGCGTTTGATGAGTCATTTTGCTGCGCTGACGTCTGTTCAGGGTTCCGGGCTGTAAGGGGTTAATGCACTGCCCACAACAGCAGCAACAACAACAAGAACAACAACAACCGAAGCAAGCAACAACAAGTCCTGGCAATAAATATAAAAATCTCTCGCTGTTTATTGTTGTTGCGCTGCTTTTGTTCTGCCACTGCAGCTTGCAACGTGTGGAGACTCGGGCCTCAATAGATTTAGAGCCGCTTAGGAGATGTCACTGAAGTAGAAGAAGAAGATTCTGTGGAAACTCGACTTTAATTTGGTGCAATAGAAAATAAATTCCGGGGGAATAATAACAAAAAAATATTTATGGAAATTATAATAATAATTAAAAATGATGATAATAATAATAATAATAATAATAATAATAATAATAATAATAATAATAATAATAATAATAATAATAATAATAATAATAATAATAATAATAATAATAATAATAATAATAATAATAATAATAATAATAATAATAATAATAATAATAATAATAATAATAATAATAATAATAATAATAATAATAATAATAATAATAATAATAATAATAATAATAATAATAATAATAATAATAATAATAATAATAATAATAATAATAATAATACAAATAAATTAAATAAAGACTTAAAAAGTTATGATAAATTAATAATAATAAGGAAAATTTCCTAGAAATTAAAAAAAATGTATTACAATAAAATTGGGAAAATTTTAATGACTATAAAATAAATAACAAATTAATAATGATAATAAAATCAATAAAAACTATTCCTAAAAATACTAGAATAATAATGAAATTTACTTTAAAAAATTGTAATAAAAACATAAACAATAGTTCCCAAAAAATTAATAATAAAATTATCAAAACACTAAATTTAATATTAATAATAATATTACTTCCAAAATAATAATAACAATACCGTAACTAAAACAAAAATAATACTAATAATAAAAAATAATAATAATAATCATATTTCTTGAACTTCAACCCCGTCCCCACACCATAATGCCTGCCCCCACTTGATCCCTCGTCGACCCATTAAAAAATAAATTTCACCCCCGACCACAGAGCGCAGCACAAGTGCTCACAGCGGAGCACTTAGCAACTGCCCGGCAACGACAGCACCGTCCACGCTAATAGCAACACGCAGCTTTATGGCCTAAATAGGTGTGGGCCGCAGTGGCAGGGGGGAGGTTGAGTGGGCAGAGATTACAGCGATTTGAATAAATTTGCAATAAAAGCGAATTCTATTTTTACACGAATTGTGCCGCGACAATAAAACAATTTTGTATGCCACAACGAGGGGGAGGGGACCACAACGGGGGAAGGAGGGCAATTGTCCGGCCTAGAGCTAGAGCAGTTTACAGTTGTACGCCGGCTTAAAGACTGCTTCCTGTGCAACATTGTGGCAGAAAGTAGCTGCCTCCCTCCCCCGCCGCAGCGCCGGCAGCCATTACAAGTGTCAAAACAGCAATTTATTGTTTGTAATCATGTGTATCTATAATTGCACAAGTGTGTGTGTGTATGTGTGTGTGTGAGGGAGAGTGTGTGTGTCTGGCAGTGTGAAAAGCAGTTAATCAAATAAATATGGCGACGTCGGGCACGGACTCCGGCAATGGCGCTTATTATTTTGGCTTGGCGGCTGCTGCGATAACATGGCCAGGAGGAGAAGCTTGCAACTTGTGCCTTGATTTACTACAACAACTGTAAGCTATGTCTTCACACTAGTGTTCCCCCACTCGCAAGCTCGCCCCTGCTCCACACTGCGTATACGTAATGTGTATCTGTTTGCAGAACTGGAAAACCGCAAGTCATAAAATTACTTTCGCGCATTATAAATTTATAGTTTGCTTTGGTTTTTGGCGTTCGCCCTGCTGCTCAAGCGTAAAAATTTATTATGCTTATGGCGGCAGGCAGAGCAGGACGCGAAGGGGGTGGGGAGAAGGAGGATGAGCAGGGAGAACAAGTTGTTGCAACAGCTGCTGCCGCTGCTGCTGCCTTGTCCGTCGCGGACATAAGTCATTTATATTGTAACAAATTGTGCGCGATTGGCGTTTCTCGCTACGGCGGAGACATCCTTCTTTGCTGGAGCCAGCTGTGTGCTGCATGAATCTCTTTAGCAGCGTCTTCTGCCATGAACTTTGGCCCCGCAGCCCCGTAGGTTAAATGGCGTCTTAAGCAACGCGCTGACAACTGACTTGCGGTTGCGCTTTAATGAGACGGAAGAAAGGCGATGCCAAGCAGAAGAAGCTGGCAAAGGGTTAAGACTTTGCAATAACTTTGACTATGAAATGCGAAAGGGTTTTGGTTTTGGGTAGCACACCCGAAAGCCCCAGCACATTCGGCTTTTGGTTGCTTAGGGAAAATAAATAAGAATAAGCAAGAATACTTTACATTAGAGTGCTCATGATTTCACTCCATTTACTGGGAAACAATATTTATATTAATACAGACTTGCATCCCGGTTTCTGAAGCTTGAATAGAATTATGTATAAGAAATTTCCATTATAGACTGACTGCTTCAACGATTCTGAGCTTTTTATAAATATTAAGTGTTTTAACTGATATACTTCTTCTATGCAATCTGTCAAATATCTTTGTTTTATTATAATAAAATAGTTGATGCATGGTAAAAAAAATACTGCTACCAAGTGGTGTAGAAACTAAAATGGATTACCCCATACTTCTTCTGCTCTCTGGTCGCGGGACCTCACGACCGATAGATACCATTCCACAGGTGTGCAACTGCTGCAGGTCAATGTAGATTTGCATCCCTTTTTGGTTCATTTTGGCAAGTAATTTACTTAAAACCTCAGCTGCAGCGCCCGCCATATTGGCGGAAAGTTCGCGGACATAAAGCTACCTGGTAAAGTCCTAGGCGCTGTTGTAACCCTTTTACCTGTACCCTTGGATTCCTATGGTACCTAAAGCTACCTGTTTTGGTATATAAGCAAGAGGTGCCGGGGAAGGAATATATCAGTCTACACTCAGACAGCGAACAAGCAACATCATATTCATCTCCAGTTGAATGCAAGTGAATCAGTCAAAATTATCTTCAGTTTAATCCAAGTGAATCGATCCGAAATCAAAATGTACCAAGAAGAAACAAAGTTGTGCTTCATTTTTAGTGGCGAGGACAAGCAGCAAACCTTCAACCATTACTGGAAATCCGAGGATGCCTGGAACGATTGCACAAGCTGCTCCAGCAGCATCGATGCTGACGAGCCGCCCACACAACACTGGCTACGTCACAGTGAGAAGCACCGCCCACAGATAAGCAAGCGACAACAGGCGGTGATGGACATTATCGAGGCACGCCAAATCGAAACCTTCTTCTTCTGCGACGAAAGCGGCAAGGACAATCCAGAGGACTTCCTCAACGAGATATTTGGACGTTGTGTCCCAGAGCTACTACGCTGGATGTTCCACAATGGCACCAACTGGTTGAAGTTCAGCTTATCTTGCTATGTGAAAGTCTGCGAACAGGTGCTGATCTTCCAAAGTAACTCACTGGCAGTGCAGCATCACTACGACATCGAAGAAAGCGTCAGCGTGACGTCCGAACTACTCATACAGCGAATTCGGAACTATTTGGGCAAGGATGATTGCAGCATCAGCCGCATAAGACTCCAGCTACAGCGCTTCCAGGAGGACAAGGAGGGAGCAACTCTGACACTGCCACTGCAGCTACGCTATGGCTCATTGGGTTGTGGCAGCACCTGCAGCGAGTCCGAGCTGGCCAATCTGACGGAGGCATATGTAAAGTATCAAAGTGATTGCCAAGGTAACTTTCCACCCGACATGTGTGTCAATTTCTACGGCCTTCAGGAGTGCCAAACCACCAAGGAGCTCTACTTGGTGCCCTACCACATAAGCGAGACACTGCACCATCAGCCCAACCGCAACTTCCTCGTACTGAACAACAGCCTAGGTCAGTTCCAGCGCCTGCACGAGCTACCCAACACAGCCTCCGATATCTGTAGCAACCGACCCCGTCTTGGCAAACTTCAGTGCTTCCGTTGCCATACCCAATTCAAATCCCGTAGTCGCCTTCACATTCATCAGCAGTTGCGCTGCGGCCAGGACTTTAGCGTGGACACCCTTCATCCCGACATTTCGGAGGTCTATGTGCAGTGCCTATTCGTTTTCCATAGCAACTACCAGTACGCCTGCTACGGCATCACCAAACAGAAGACCATTATCCACAATGGAAAGTTTGTGCCCTTCGAAGGCGACCATATAGGTAGGAACCTAATTCAAGTCCTTCATCCCTTTGTCGTCATCAGCAACTTACAGCTCGACAGCATCTGCAAATACCTTTAAGATATCTGTAAAATACTTTTTCCAATAAATATCAGTTTTAAACTAATTAAAAACTTAACTTTTTAATAACATATGATGAATTCTCTTGTGGTTAAACCCATCCGTAAAGCTTCCAAAGATGGCTCTAACTATTTCCAGCTTAGATAAAAATTATTGTTTACACCTATGATAAAAATATAAACCAAGTAAACTTCAGCCTATAGCTTCCAACAGTGAGATACCCTTTCACCCAATTTCAAAAACTCTTTACAAACAGGTTACCACACAAGTTACCATGTCTGTCGGTTCATATAGCCGTCCGTCCATTTGTCTGCGTCTAGATCTGAGAAACTATTCGAGGTAGACTCTCCAAATGCTGTACCAAATTTGCGTTAATTTTAAGGTCTTAAATTTCTTTTAAAAAGTGGGCCACGCCTACTTTCTACTCCGCAGATCGATCAAACTCGAATTCTTCTTTAATTCATACAATACATTTGCTATACTTTGTAGTTAATTTATAGCTAGTTAGTTCTTCTCTAGAGTCGCTACTGTCCCTTACTATCTCTGGTAGACTTTTTCTCAGTTGCTGCTCCTTTTTCTTCAATGGAATGGAATACCCTTGCAGAGGATATGGTAATGTTGGCCAGAAGTTTGCAACGAACCGCCGACTCTATAATATGTATATTTCTAATCAGCATCAATAGGGTAGTCGTCCGTCCGTCTATCTGTCCGTCTGTCTGTTGCAACGTGAACTTGTCTCTCCGTTTTAGAGCTATCTTGATGAAACTTGGTATACATATTTCTTATTGCTGCATGCTGTAAATAAGTCGGATCAAGCCGAATCACATAGATATAACGTATAGCTGCCATAGAACCTATCGGCCGTTTTGTCAATTTTAAAGAAATCGCCATAAAATTTCCCCGATGTATGTCCTTTCAAGGCTGTTAACATTTTATTGAAATTGGACAAATATACCGCATAGCTGCCATTAAACATATCGGTCGAATTTATTATTTTTCAAGATATCGGTATAAAATTTTGCTGATATATTGGTAGGTACGTCCATTATATGCTGTAAAAATATTATTAAAATTATTGTTAAACTGCCATAGAACCTATCGGTCGATTTAATATTTGGAAAAACTGCAAGGGTATGATGGTAAGATGGACCGACGGACATGGCTAGTTCAACCAATATGGATATACACTCTGCAAAGGTATAAAAATACATACATGTTTGTAGAAATGTTCAAGAAAGACATATTTGACCCTATTATCTAATTATGTTTTGAATAGCCTTGTTTGTCGGTCCGTCTCTCTGTCTCAAATTATTTTGAAATCAGTCCACGCCCCTTCTTCTTCGCTTCCAAAAAGTGGTTAAATTTGAACAATAAATGTAATTAGATTTCACGAATATGGGTTATTGTTTAAATGCTGACCGACACTCCATATAAAGCCACACATCATAATAAAGCAACTAACTAGGGACTAGGATGTCTCTACGGTTTCGGACCGTAAACTGGGTTAAGGTGCCTGTACGATCCATAGAAGCAAATCCACAGGTGTGCAATTGCGCTACCCTGCCGCAGGTCAGTGCAGACTTGCATCCTTTTTAGGCTCATTTTGGAAGGAATTTATAATATTGGCGGAAAGTTCGCGGACATAAAGCTACCTGGTAAAGTCCTAGACGCTGTTGTAACCCTTTTACCTGTACCCTTGGATTCCTGTGGTACCTAATGCTACCTGTTTTGGTATATAAGCAAGAGGTGCCGGGGAAGGAACATATCAGTCTACACTCAGACAGCGAACAAGCAACATCATATTCATCTCCAGTTGAATCCAAGTGAATCAGTCAAAATTATCTTCAGTTTAATCCAAGTGAATCGATCCGAAATCAAAATGTACCAAGAAGAAACAAAGTCGTGCTTCATTTTTGGTGGCGAGGACAAGCAGCAAACCTTCAACCATTACTGGAAATCCGAGGATGCCTGGAACGATTGCACAAGCTGCTCCAGCAGCATCGATGCCGACAAGCCCACACAACACTGGCTACGTCACTGTGAGAAGCACCGCCCACAGATAAGCAAGCGACAACAGGCGGTGATGGACATTATCGAGGCACGCCAAATCGAAACCTTCTTCTTCTGCGATGAAAGCGGCAAGGACAATCCAGAGGACTTCCTCAACGAGATATTTGGACGTTGTGTCCCAGAGCTACTACGCTGGATGTTCCACAATGGCACCAACTGGTTGAAGTTCAGCTTATCTTGCTATGTGAAAGTCTGCGAACAGGTGCTGATCTTCCAAAGTAACGCACTGGCAGTGCAGCATCACGACGACATCGAGGAAAGCGTCAGCGTGACCTCCGAACTACTCACACAGCGAATTCGGAACTATTTGGGCAAGGATGATTGCAGCACCACCCGCATAAGACTCCAGCTACAGCGCTTCCAGGAGGACAAGGAGGGAGCAACTCTGACACTGCCACTGCAGCTACGCTATGGCTCATTGGGTTGTGGTAGCACCTGCAGCGAGTCCGAGCTGGCCAATCTGACGGAGGCATACGTAAAGTATCAAAGTGATTGCCAAGGTAACTTTCCACCCGACATGTGTGTCAATTTCTACGGCCTTCAAGAGTGCCAAACCACCAAGGAGCTCTACTTGGTGCCCTACCACATAAGCGAGACACTGCACCATCAGCCCAACCGCAACTTCCTCGTACTGAACAACAGCCTAGGTCAGTTCCAGCGCCTGCACGAGCTACCCAACACAGCCTCCGATATCTGTAGCAACCGACCCCGTCTTGGCAAACTTCAGTGCTTCCGTTGCCATACCCAATTCAAATCCCGTAGTCGCCTTCACATTCATCAGCAGTTGCGCTGCGGCCAGGACTTTAGCGTGGACACCCTTCATCCCAACATTTCGGAGGTCTACGTGCAGTGCCTATTCGTTTTCCATAGCAACTACCAGTACGCCTGCTACGGCATCACCAAACAGAAGACCATTATCCACAATGGAAAGTTTGTGCCCTTCGAGGGCGACCATAGCGGTAAGAGCTTAACTCGGGTCCTTTATCCCTTTTTCGTGATCAGTAACTTACAGCTCGACAGCATCTGCAAATACCTTTAAGATATCTGTAAAATACTTTTTCCAATAAATATCAGTTTTAAACTAATTATAAACTTAACTTTTTAATAACTTATGATGAATTCTCTTGTGGTTAAACCCATCTGTAAGGCTTCCAAAGATGGCTCTAACTATTTCCAGCTTAGATAAAAATTATTGTTTACACCTATGATAAAAATATAAACCAAGTAAACTTCAGCCTAGAGCTTCCAACAGTGAGATACCCTTTCTCCCAATTTCAAAAACTCTTTACAAACAGGTTACCACACAAGTTACCATGTCTGTCGGTTCATATAGCCGTCCGTCCATTTGTCTGCGTCTAGATCTGAGAAACTATTCGAGGTAGACTCTCCAAATTTTGTACCAAATTTGCGTTAATTTTAAGGTCTTAAATTTCTTTTTAAAAGTGGGCCACGCCTACTTTCTACTCCGCAGATCGATCAAACTCGAATTCTTCCTTAATTCATACAATACATTTGCTATACTTTTTAGTTCATTTATAGCTAGTTAGTTCTTCTCTAGAGTCGCTACTGTCCCTTACTATCTCTGGTAGACTTTTTCTCAGTTGCTGCTCCTTTTTCTTCAATGGAATGGAATACCCTTGCAGAGGATATGGTAATGTTGGCCAGAAGTTTGCAACGAACCGCCGACTCTATAATATGTATATTTCTAATCAGCATCAATAGGGTAGTCGTCCGTCCGTCTATCTGTCCGTCTGTCTGTTGCAACGTGAACTTGTCTCTCCGTTTTAGAGCTATCTTGATGAAACTTGGTATACATATTTCTTATTGCTGCATGCTGTAAATAAGTCGGATCAAGCCGAATCACATAGATATAACGTATAGCTGCCATAGAACCTATCGGCCGTTTTGTCAATTTTAAAGAAATCGCCATAAAATTTCCCCGATGTATGTCCTTTCAAGGCTGTTAACATTTTATTGAAATTGGACAAATATACCGCATAGCTGCCATTAAACATATCGGTCGAATTTATTATTTTTCAAGATATCGGTATAAAATTTTGCTGATATGTTGGTAGGTACGTCTATTAAATTCTGTAAAAATATTATTAAAATTATTGTTAAACTGCCATAGAACCTATCGGTCGATTTAATATTTGGAAAAACTGCAAGGGTATGATGGTAAGATGGACCGACGGACATGGCTAGTTCAACCAATATGGATATACACTCTGCAAAGGTATAAAAATACATACATGTTTGTAGAAATGTTCAAGAAAGACATATTTGACCCTATTATCTAATTATGTTTTGAATAGCCTTGTTTGTCGGTCCGTCTCTCTGTCTCAAATTATTTTGAAATCAGTCCACGCCCCTTCTTCTTCGCTTCCAAAAAGTGGTTAAATTTGAACAATAAATGTAATTAGAATTTTTCAAAATACATAATTAAACAGCCGTTTTTCACGAATATGGGTTATTGTTTAAATGCTGACCGACACTCCATATAAAGCCACACATCATAATAAAGCAACTAACTAGGGACTAGGATGTCTCTACGGTTTCGGACCGTAAACTGGGTTAAGGTGCCTGTACGATCGATAGAAGCAAATCCACAGGTGTGCAATTGCGCTGCCCTGCCGCAGGTCAGTGCAGACTTGCATCCTTTTTAGGCTCATTTTGGAAGGATACATGGATTAAGTAAACAGTCGACTGCAGCGGCCGCCATATTGGCGGAAAGTTCGCGGACATAAAGCTACCTGGAAAAGTCCCAAGGTGCGGGTTTTGACCAAACCCTTCTACCTGTACCATTGGATTCCTGTGGTACCTAAAGCTGCCTGTTTTGGTATATAAGCAAGAGGTGCCGGGGAAGGAACATATCAGTCTACACTCAGACAGCGAACAAGCAACATCATATTCATCTCCAGTTGAATCCAAGTGAATCAGTCAAAATTATCTTCAGTTTAATCCAAGTGAATCGATCCGAAATCAAAATGTATCAAGAAGAAACAAAGTCGTGCTTCATTTTTGGTGGCGAGGACAAGCAGCAAACCTTCAACCATTACTGGAAATCCGAGGATGCCTGGAACGATTGCACAAGCTGCTCCAGCAGCATCGATGCCGACGAGCCGCCCACACAACACTGGCTACGTCACTGTGAGAAGCACCGCCCACAGATAAGCAAGCGACAACAGGCGGTGATGGACATTATCGAGGCACGCCAAATCGAAACCTTCTTCTTCTGCGACGAAAGCGGCAAGGACAATCCAGAGGACTTCCTCAACGAGACATTTGGACGTTGTGTCCCAGAGCTACTACGCTGGATGTTCCACAATGGCACCACCTGGTTGAAGTTCAGCTTATCTTGCTATGTGAAAGTCTGCGAGCAGGTGCTGATCTTCCAAAGTAACTCACTGGCAGTGCAGCATCACTACGACATCGAGGAAAGCGTCAGCGTGACCTCCGAACTACTCACACAGCGAATTCGGAACTATTTGGGCAAGGATGATTACAGCATCAGCCGCATAAGACTCCAGCTACAGCGCTTCCAGGAGGACAAGGAGGGAGCAACTCTGACACTGCCACTGCAGCTACGCTATGGCTCATTGGGTTGTGGCAGCACCTGCAGCGAGTCCGAGCTGGCCAATCTGACGGAGGCATATGTAAAGTATCAAAGTGATTGCCAAGGTAACTTTCCACCCGACATGTGTGTCAATTTCTACGGCCTTCAAGAGTGCCAAACCACCAAGGAGCTCTACTTGGTGCCCTACCACATAAGCGAGACACTGCACCATCAGCCCAACCGCAACTTCCTCGTACTGAACAACAGTCTGGGTCAGTTCCAGCGCCTGCACGAGCTATCCAGCACAGCTTCCGATATCTGCAGCAACCGACTCCGTCTTGGCAATCTTCAGTGCTTCCGTTGCCATACCCAATTCAAATCCCGTAGTCGCCTACACATCCATCAGCAATTGCGCTGCGGCCAGGACTTTAGCGTGGACACCCTTCATCCCGACATTGCGGAGGTCTACGTGCAGTGCCTACTCGTTTTCCATAGCAACTACCAGTACGCCTGCTACGGCATCACCAAACAGAAGACCATTATCCACAATGGAAAGTTTGTGCCCTTCGAGGGCGACCATAGCGGTAAGAGCTTACCTCGGGTCCTTTATCCCTTTTTCGTCATCAGAAACTTACAGCTCGACAGCTCCTGCAAATACCTTTAATATATCTGTTAAATACTTTTCCCAATAAATATCAGTTTCAAACTAATTATACAGTCCATTTTTAATAATTTTTTGTAGCCAAACTTAGTATTCCCTTTTAAAACCTTCTTCAAATGCTGCGCCTGCAAATACAGTCATGTGCATCTCTTTAAGTCCAGTTAGCGCATCGCGTTGCTCTTTAAACAGTCGTGAACACGCTAATTAAATGTGCACAAACCCCGCAAGTAAATCAATATCCTGGACACACACAGCAAGAGCGAGAGTCCTTGGAACGCCAACACGCGTTGGCATTTTCGCTCGCCTTGACTTTGACACCCCTCGCTGGCAAAAGCACGCGCATTATCCTGCATTGTCCTTGGCTCCCAGTAGCAGAAATGCCAAGGACAGGATTACACGTCAATCGAAGCCAAGGACAGAGCGAGTGGGTGAGGCAAATGGGAGTGGTTGGGTAGGTGGGTTGGGTACCCCCTCCTGGCCAGCCCGAATCTTTAGACTCCACTTACAATTTTTTATGCAAATTCCGCGCACAATTATTGCCGATGCTGACGACGACTGTTTGCCACTGCCACTGCCACTGCTTCCTCTGCTGCTGCCACTGCATAATTGCAACCATAAATTTGCCTGCTCTCAAAACTTGAACTGCGGCCGCGGTCGAGAGATTTCCTTGTCGAAAGGTTTTCCCGTCTCGGGTGTTTTTTAATTTTTCCGTATCATTGCATTTTTGTATTTCTGTATTTCAGCCCCGCCACTTGACACGGCACAGCAAAGATGGAGAAGGAGGTGGAGTGGGCAGGGGAGGAGGAGTGGCAGGGTGCGGCGCTTGGACCGCCCTTCAATTTCCATTACATTTGCAGCCCGTAGCTGTTGCTATCGATGTCTTTTTGTGTGCTCCGTCATCGCTATTCGGTTGCGTCTTTTGCATAAATTTATGCAAAGTGCGAGGGAGAGAGAGAGAGAGAGTGAGAGGGGGAGAGCAGCAATCGTTGTCGACTGAGCCGCACTCAGCGCAAATAATGAGTGAGCCGCATTTCCTGCCACGTTTCTATGTCTGCAACTTTAAATGTATCTGTATCTAGAGCTGTATAAGTATCTGTGTGTGTGTGTGTGCGTGTGTGTGTCTGCTTGTGTGTGCGTGAAGTGAAGTGTTGTCTACAACAAACTGACAGCATCTTCAGCTTTGTGCGCTGCACTTTGCCAAATGGCAAAAGTTGCTGCTGATTCGAAGGGCGCCATGGCCAGAGAAGGAGGTGGAACAGGAGCAGAAGGAGGATAAGGGGGTCAGCAGGTGGTAGGTTAGAGGTGTCACTCAGACAGGCAGTAAATGGCAGCGATGTACACTCAATGTATCTCAACTCAGATACTCATTAACTGATCAACTTAATTCAATGCTAAAGTTGCAACTTAAACAACTTAAAGGCGCATTCAACTTGGAGTAGCCACACCTTCCTCATCCTCTCCTGCTCCTCTGTCAACCACATTGGTATTCTGCATTGAAAGAAAAACAGGAAAATGCTGATTCGTATACGGATACCGATGAGGCAGCAGCTGCATGCGAAACAGCAGATAGTTTATTATTTTAATTCAGTTTGGCAAGTTCTCAGGGGTGGGGGGGAGGACCAAGACGACGCGTCTTTCAATTGGATACAAGCCGCTTTAGCTCTACGGAATAGTTCTCGAGGTCTTGGGACTTGGCGCTATTTTGTTAGCATTTGAAAAGCATTTTCTTCCTGTGCGCAATAAAACTTTTCGGGGCTGCAAACTGCAATAAAAGAAAACTTATCTGCGGTTGCTCTGCGGTTTCTCTTTGCGTTTCTCTCGTGGCCAAATGAAACAGCAAAAGTGCAAGGAGAGAAACTTAATGCCAGCTGATAAATTTGCTGCTCGGACCTGATAAAAAGGCAGAGCTGCTGCAGTACGGGATGCCATCTCCTTCTCCTCGTCCTACTCCTGGCTAAGACATTCGTTGCGAATAATTTCAGCAAGTGCTCAGCGCAGTCTCAATTTGTTTGTGTTTCCTTTTGTGTGGGTGGTCGACAGCTTCGTGTGGTGACTGTGCACCCTGACCCTGCTCCTTCCCCTGTCTCCCCCCCCCCACTCGCTCTCCCCGCATGACCACCGCATAAATTGCATATAATTGCTTTGGCTCTGAATTCGTTTTCGTTTTGCTTTTTCGTGCTTCATCGTCCGTCTTAAGATTTATGCGCACATGCTTCGTTTCCCTGCTCCTCCCTCTCCTTTTCTCTCTGCTTCTTCTTTACTGTTCTTCTCCTTTTCGCTATTTATTCGCAATGATAAAAATTTTATTAAAACAAAAGCCGCATAAATTTCGCAGCTGCCGCCGCATCCCGCTGTGCACTTTTATTCCTATGCGATAGTTTCGCTTCCGTGCTGCGCTTCGTATATGGCATAATTAGATTGCCCCACTCCCTCGCTCAGTGGGAGTATGCCCAGTGGCCGCTCGCCATGCGCTTCACACTTGGTAATCCAGTCCAGCATTTGCCGCACTTTTATGACTTAATACGTTTTATTTCATCGCAAGAAATAAATCTTCGACCCGACCCGACGCATCATCACCAATTCAAATGCTCAGCAACCTTCCCCTGCCATTGCTTACGCTTGACCAGCTCCGGATCTGTGGTGACATTTGTTGCTCCTTTTGTCCTGCTGGCTTTGTTCATTGACCAGTTTCGTCTTGTCCGCATTATTATTGCGCTCATGCAATCCTGACAGTTGGCCATTGATTTATTAGCTGGTCTCTCGCATTCCTGCCCAGAAATGCTTATCCCTCACTTGCCCCCAGTTCGGTGGATTTTGCTTAAGACAGGACCGTCTCTTAACTACACAAACTGGAGACAACACATACACATACTCGTATTTACATCGGGGTATGCTAACTCTGTGCGAAGTTATGTAACAGGCAAGAAAGAAACGTGGAATATTCGAGACGATTTTGTCATCTTAGTCTGTATGAATGCGTTGATCTCAGCTATAATAAGAGCTAAATATATCAAATTGAATATATATAATTCTATATAATATATGCAAGTAAAGCTTTATGTAAAGTTTGAATGCCACGCCCTACGCCTCCGAAAACGAGACTCTAGTATTTTTAATTTTTGTTTGATTATACAACTCTGGCTATAAGATTACCCAACCTCAAATTGAATGATACAACTCCTAAGTACTATAAACAAATGCTCTCTAAGCTAGACTCATACTTTTTTAATACACATATTTATTTCTGTACAGTAGTCAAGGTGAACGCAACTATCTGGAACTACCCCATATAAATAAAGATATACCAGAGTAGAGAATCTACCTAACTAAATGCGATAAATAAGTTGGAATTCAAATTAAAGATGTGCGGGAGAGCGGGAGAGGGCTTAGGCGTGGCGGGGGGGACGACACTCCTGGCCAGATGCCGTGCAAAAACGCTTGGCATTTTGGCAAATTGCAAAAGTTGCAACTGCCGTTTACACTGTGCGGGGGAGCGAGATAGGTAGCCAAAGAGAGAGAGAGAGAGAGAGAGAGAGACAGCAAGGAACAGACGGCAGCGCAGTTAAAAGCAACAATAAAAACCGTTTGCAATGTTTGAGATAAAAATTAAAAGACGACGTCATTGAGTCCCCAAAGGATCTGCCAGTCGCGTGTGTGCATCTGTGTGTGTGAGTGTGCGCGTGTGTGTGACGTCTGTAAATAGACATTAAGACCTGCCAGGCGCCCCATACCACAAACTTCAGGCAATGATGTTGTCCAGCAGCTTCCACGCTGAGGTGTTTGTGTGGCAGCTTCTGTTGCAGCCTCTCCTGCTTTCTCGTCTAACCAACCGATTTGGCTTAATTTTATTTGCACGGCAAATGTAACTTTTATTGTTTTCGGTTTTGGACTTTGGTTTTATTTGTCGGTTAAGTTCATTCCGCAAAATGCCTTCGGGGGCCTTTTCCGCTTCCGCTTCCTCTTCCACCTCCGTTCTCGTCCTTCTTCTGTTGCTCCTTGTCTGGCCGGTGTCATAAATTCGATTTGTGTAGCATAATTTAAGGCGCTTGGCGTTGATGTTTGCGCTGATTAGATTGAGCCACGCCAGCCAGTACCGTACAGGGTGCTCCTTTTAATTGCTCGCCTCGCCATCGCCAGCGCCATCAGCATCACCTCATCAGCAGCATTTACACGTAATGGGCCACAGTTAAGTCGACTTTGGGCCACGTAAAATGAAATGGAATCCTCCAGTGGACGCCATTAACTTGCGTTTAATTGTCTGCACTTTTATGACGAGTGCCGCAGCTCATCTAGTTCCCCATGTGCCTTATCTGGCCTCGAGCCTTATGGCTTTCGTTTTAGCTGGCAGCTTTATGAAGCTGTAAACCGAATCGAAACAGTGCAACGCGATCGGAAGGCTGCGATAAGGAAGGCAAGTGAAGGGAGTTGAAGTAGGTGAGCAGTAGGATGAGGTCAGCGAAGAGTTGATTAAAGATCACAGGGAACTTCAGTGTGTATTGAGCAGTAAATTATGTTTGTTTAATAAGTAAGTTCCACATGTTGCTACAGCTCAAACGGTTCAGTGGTTTGTAAGAAAATATAAAGCCAATTTCTTAGGAACCAATTAACTTCTGCATGCAAATTGTACTTAGTATTATGTATATGGTATACAGGAATAATTATGCCAAATTTGGTAACGCTAGCTTAATTGATAACAAAGCACTGCGTGTTCATACAGACAAACAACTCGATTATTGCAGCAAACCAAGCATATATGTACTTTGAGGGGGTCTGCCACGCCTTACTCTGCCTGTTACATACAAATGTTTATATTAATATGGACAATAAACTGCATTAATTGATGCAGTCAGCTTAAAGTGAGTCTTTCAATTATTGCCAATCCTCTCTTGCTCCCCGACTGCTGCAGTTAAACCTAAGTCGAACCCAACGAGGCCAACGTGTAACCTGCCCGAGCAACGTGACCAGCAAAGCAATGAAGAGATTTTGTATTTCTCTTTTTCATCATATTTATTTGTTCGCTGTGCTTCTCTTGTTGTTGCATTTCCATTTTGCGGGTAACAAAAGAAGCCGCGCACTTTTACGACGGCGACATGCAACAAAATTGAATTTTATGAATGCCGCGCTGAGTATTTATGAATCGTATTCATTGCGCGCAGGCACAAAAAGCTCGAAGGGTGCCGCAACAGAAAATGTTGACAGAAAATTGAACCTGACAACTGTAATGAAACTTGTTTCTAGTTCTCTCTGTGTGTGAGAACGGGCAAGGCACAGTGGAGCAAGTAGCTGAAAATGCATAAAGCTTGACTGCTTCTAATCACTGAGAAAGTATTCAATCTTGTGCCACTGTGCGACGTTCTTGGGAAGACTATTAAAGACGACGGCATCCTTTCAGAGCTGAGCTGAAAAGCTCTTCGGGCATTTAACTGCAAAGCAAACAATCGTTAGCAATGCTTTTAGAGAATATATAATCCATATAAAAAATGTTTAAGACCCCGTCTCGAAATTAATTTCGCCAACAATCGGAGATGGGCATTAAAATTAAAACGGGGCACCCTCTCCAAAGCCCAATGAAGCGCTTAACCATTAAAATCAATCAAAGCGAATTTATTAGGCAACATTGTCCAACAGTTTTTATAGGGTATCCGAGGGGGTAGCGTGTAGAGAGTAAGAGTGGCCATAAAAAGAACTGAATGTTAGAGGCAATGAAAAATCAAATCAGGCAAAAACGATCCAAAAAATTATGACCTCGACTCTCGCCGGGCAGATAAACCCCTTGAGCTTCCCCTGCCCAGTAATGCGATCCAATTCCTCTGGTCATCTCGTGTCACAGCGCGCTTTTATGTAGTTTCGTTTTGAATTGTTCTCGCTTCAGTCTTTCATATCTTACGGATTGGGTATCGTTCCTACTTTTTTTTTAGTGCTGGTAATTAAAATTCATTTGTCATACTTTGTAGAGGAGCGCAAACAATGCACGCGCTTCTTATACGAATATTAAAATCAATTTAGCATAAATTTTGTCAACTTTTTATAGATCATCGAGCAACTTTGTAGCCAGTATCCCTAAGACCTTTCTCAAAATCTGTATAATCGAGTGCCAAACGCCGGGCAACGCCTTCCCCTGACTAGATAAGTTTCTGTCAACGGAAATGAGTGCGCATATCATTTCAAGTTGATAAATTTCACGGGACACGCCCTGTTTCGCTTCTTCTTCTTTTAGCAACCCTCGGGGCCAGCATGATTTTAATAATTTTAATGGTTTTGGCAATTTACAATTTTGATAAATTCTTTTTTTTTCTTCCGCGGCAGCTTAAGCGACGCAAAGAGTTAATTTGATTGCAAAATGTTTGCATTTTTTGCAAGAGGTGAGAGGGGAACAGACGAAGTCGCCGGCTGCGTGTAATCAATCATTTTATCAATGCGCTTGTGAAATGGCAACAATTCCTCATCCTAGCCACGCATCCTCATCCTGGCAACTCAGTTCCGTAATCAGCAAATTGTTTGCCGAGATCGTGACTTTGCCAAAACAAATTTGCATATTTTTGTTATTTTTCGCGCAGCGAGTTCAGCGCGTCGCAGTTGGCGCTAATGAATAGCGAGCAGCAGCGCAGAGCGGGTACTGCAATTGTAGTTGACGACGACGAGGCGAGAGTTCCTGGAAAGTGTAGGAAGAAAAATTGCCAATATCTGCGCACAAGGGAAGTTTTGGTAACATTTGGTGGAAAGCTAAAATGTTGCGAAATCAATTGCAAACTCTGCATGCGACTCATTACAGCCAAATGAGTCAATTCTTCACTTTCAACTTTCGCCGGATAACAAACTGTTAGTTTTGTAGGTATGGGTGCTAGTCTGATTTCCCAGAAGGCCATATCCCTGCCGATGCGTTCTATCGATGAATTGATAAATACAATATTCAGTACTTATAGGAGACCTAAGCGACCTCACAAAGCTCATGAAAATTTAGCCGTTTTCCCTATATCAGGTTTTTATTCCCTTGTATATATTCTTTATTAGAACCAATAGGGTGGTCGAACCAGCCATGTCCGTCTGTTCGCTTGTCCGTCTGCCTGTTGCAACTTAAACTAGTCCCTCAATTTCAGAGCTATTTGCATAGAACTTGGTATACGTGCTGCTTAGTGCTGCACGCTGTTAATAGGTCGGAAAGAGCCGGATCAGAGCGATAAATCGTATGAAGGTATCACTTACCCGATATTTGTTTGTCTAAGTACGTGTATGTATTTTCAAGACCGGTAAATCGTACAGCTATCTTTCGCATTTCAAAACATATTTGGAGTAACTGCAAGGTGCAACGTGCCTTTTTTCCAGCTTAAAATTGTTTCCAACTTGTTTGACATATCTCCTAAGCTTAAGCTTATATTTTCGTATCTTCCCAGTAAAAACAGCCTTGTTGGGTTCCCAAATGTTGCCAGCACCAAACGCGACTCTAACCTCCTCAAACTCAAGCAAACTACTCGCTTATTTGTAGCGTGATTATGGACTACAACAGACTTCTGTCTGCTCAGTCGGCGTTTTGGTTCCGTTCACCTTTGCTGGCTTTAGTCAACACGCATAAGTAGTCTAGGCAGGAGCAGGAGAGCTGGCAGTGAAGTTGAAGTCTGACGTGCTGGCCAAAACGCAATGATTAATGAGTGAATTATGCGCGAATAAACAGCCAAACAAGTTCAAAAAGGCAACTGCCTGTGGCCCCCCCGCCACTCCGCCGTCTGCCTACACACAAAGTTCTCTTTGTCTGGGCACACACACACACCCACACACAAGGACCTTCCTTTGGTTGGCTGGCAACATGCCGCCAGCGAATTACCCGGCAACAGACGCTGCACGTTGTACAAATGATTTGAACACAGCAATGTGTACAAATTTTTTGTTGCTCTAGAATTTTTTACTGGCAGAAATTCTGCAATACCTTTTGACGACCTGCAAGCAAAGTCTTCGAGCAGGCAGCGTGGCGGGGGGAGGGGCGGGGGAGACTACAATATGCAAACAGCTGCTGTCGTCGCTAAAGGCAAAGTTCTCATCTTTTATTTATTTTAGATTTTTAATAATCATTTCCTCTATATTTTTTTTCTCGCTCTGCGCCGTTTTGCATTTTGTTTCATGTCTCGCTGTGTCTGCAACATTTTGGTGCGCCTCCTTCTGCCTGCAACTTCTGCGCATTTTAATGAATTTGTTGTTAATATGTGTGCGATATATTTGCAGGCTCCACTGGCCACATGGCGCGCCAGTCCATTCCCCCTCCCCCCCTTGGCGATTCTGCACGCTCTTCTTGCTTCTTTTGTTGCTGACATTTGCCCGTTGCTGTTGCCATTGCGAAATTTGCGCTTCGCTGCTAATTAAAAATTGTGTCTATTTGCATATTTGTAGCCCTTGTCCCGTGCCCCATGCCCCATGGCACGCCCCCACACGGCCACAGTGCCTGCATTTGAGTTCGGACAGCGCGTTTGTCTGTTTGCTTGTCTGTTGCAAGGTCCTTAAAATGTCGCCACCTCCTCGAAGATTCGTAGCGCTTGTCCTTTGCCATGCGTCACGCGGGCCTCGCTTTAATTAGCCGCGACTTTAATGAGCGCCGCCTAAACAAGTCAAGAGGCAAAGCAACCTGCACCCGGGCACCTCTCACCCTTCACCCTTCACCCTTAACCCTGAGCCGACTCCTAATGACCTCTTTGATTAGCGCACGCTGCGGGCCCCGGAGACACTTGTTCGTGCAACATGATGTCAACGCCTCGCCTAATAGTGCCGTTAGTTGCGCCCGCTGTCAATAATAATGAAAACAGCTGCCATGTTCTGCCCACCTGGGACGTGTCCCCGCCCCTCTCCCCCTCTCTCCTCTCGTCACCTGTGTGTGGCCAAAGTTTTGGTCCTGCAACTGTCAGTTTGACAATTTACGTTTAATTTACAGCTGCGGTCAGTTTGGTTTGCCTTGCTTTGCTCCGCTCAAAAGTCAACCGGCTGGGGTCAGTTTTAGATTAGTTTTTCATGACGTAGAGAGTTAGAGTGAGCGAAAGAGAGAGAGAGAGAGAGGGAGTGAGAAGGCAAACTATTCACTGCGTGTGCAATTAGCGTGCTTTATGACTCTCGCCCCGCTCGGCGCTCCTCAGGGTGCAATTAGTCGACAGTTGCGAGAGTTTTCTTTTCAATTGCCCTGCCAGAGTTGCGGCTAGTTAAATCGAATAACTAAAAACAAAAAGGGAAGGAGACCGCTGGAACAGTACTACGTGGAGTTTATCGAAAAATAGGATCTAAAAGATACACAAGGCTTAGATTAATTTGATTTTAGTTACCCTTTTTCAGCACTTTTTATGAGGCGAGGCCAATTTTACAATGCTGTAGGTTAAGTTATGTCCGCTTATCGATATCAATTATCGATTAAGTGCAAAAGCTATCAATGATTCTAAAATTTAGTGAAAATAGTCGTTCACAATGATCAAACTTATTCGATAATAGAGTTGTAATTACCTCGATGCTTGCCACTATCGATAGTTAACCATGTTAATAAACTTAAACCTCGATAACATCGATAACGCATTAAAATGCATTATTAAATTTAATGCCTGTGATCATTTTAAATGTAACCTGATAATATCAATGGTAAAAAAACACAAACGAGGTTTTGCAATAGACGCCATCAATGATTCTATCGATACTATCGATGACTGTTTAATAGCTCAATACGAAATCTTTTTAATGATTTCGATAACATTTATACACTACACCAATGAATAAAGGATTGATCAACCTCGCCCAAAATTTATTATTTACTTCATCACATTCTTTAACTCAATGCCAGACGATCCTACATTTTTCCTGGTGCGCTAATCATTTTATTAACATGTGCAGCTAAGCGGATTATGAAAGGAAAACGCGCCAGAAAGAAATGAGGGACTCATTTCATATTCACCAATCTGTCTATACGCCAGACAGCGAGCCATAAGGGCTCAGTGACGTAGCAATATTTAAACGCAAACATATTCAAATCCGTCTTTATGGGCAACGCAAATAAACCAAAACGCGCTGAGCTCAGAGAGGGAGAAAGCAAGAAACAAAGAGAGAGGAAGCGAGAGCGAGAGAGAAGGCGAGCTGAAAGTCAAGTGGAGTCAGGGAGCAAGGCGCAGCCGTGTGGACACCCGTCGCCCTGGGACTCATAATAATAATTAAGCCGATAACACTCGCAGATTTTGCACTTGCTTCGCTGGTGTTGGGCACAGTGGGAAGCAGAGGCGCAGGCGAAGGGGGGAGGCATATAAAAAACGTCTACAGCAGCAACAGCTTGGCAAATGTTTAATTGTTACACATATGCAAGCACGGAGCACAAGAAGGCAACAACAACCCCGGCAAACTGGCAAAGAAAACCCCGGAAAAAAACGAAAACAAAACCTAATGCGCTTATGGCGGACAGACAAGATCGGGCAAGATTGCACGTGCACAGACACAGTCGAACGCCCCGGACGCTCTCTCTCTCTCAGCTTGTGACTTGCTGTTTTATAGTTAATTTAGTTAGACCCTTGAGTCCGTGTGTGTAAGTGTGTGTGGGGGGGGTAGTTTCTTCCTCTGAGTTTTTTTGTTAACACGTAAATTTCGTCACTTTTGGGTGGTTTGCGGGACAAGGTAAGAACGCGTAGGGTATATTTAAATGTAACAGATGTTAACATGAGGGATGCTAATCGACGGAGAATAATGTTGTATCATGGCAATAAATAGTGCGATTATGTATTATAACTGGGGATAAACAATGCGAGTTCATAAAGAACTCACCAGACATCGCAGCGTAATAATCATCATCGAGCTGGTACAGACCGCTCCCCCGCTGCTCTTGCAGGTTATTCCTAAATTCTCTACATAGGGCGTAACTTCTGGATGTGTAGAAGCAAGGAACGTAGTTATTAATACATTCTTTATATACTGCGCAAATTTCATAGAAATCGGAGTAGTTTATGCTATAGATATGAAGCATTCCTTTCTTGTTTCCCATTGAACTAAACCTTCGACTGCCTGCTAAACATTTTAACGCACCCATTATCTTATCGCTAATTCAGGATCAAAATTAGGCACCATACTTCTGTCTAATGTGAGTCAGGAACAATAGGCGCTAATGTTGGGCAATTAATAATCAAGGCATAGTATAATATGTCATTTGGCTATAGGAGGTTTTTTCTATATAGCCTGCACTTTGCACTAATATTTCCTGCGTGGCCGCAATGTTGATAACGATCTGATAGAAAGCAAGGATTGCAGGACAGGAAGTTTCCTCTGACTGACCTGCCAAATACATCAACTTGTCAGTTGGGGGAAAACGAATCCTTTCGTAGTCCCCCCCCCAGCCTGCATACTTCGCGTAGTCTCTCACGCGTCGCTGCACCTGTCCGCTTGCGGTCATGTCCGCCCACGCCAATTTGCCGGCTTTATCTGCTCGGAGTTGGGCCCAAAACACGAAACGCTGACATGACATTCCATTAGCACACAATTTATCAAAAGAAACCAGTGACTGCTTCCTCGCTTCGCTGATCTTATCTCCCTGCGAAGAACCTACCGAAGAATACCTGCCTAGCCACGGCGCTCTCCCTTGTTCCCTGCCATCCGCAACTAATGTCGGCAATTAGTCAAACTGGGCGACATTAATGTGCGCGCACTTTGTGCACTTTGTAGCCCAAAGTGGTCACGTCACCCATTTCGCAGCTCAACGCCTTCGCTTTTCGGTGGGTTTTTTTTTAAATTTATGCAACCGATCGCAGCAGGTTGATAAATAAAAAAAAAACACCTTAATTCCCTATCCTCTGGCACCCTCTGGCAAGAGTCTTGGGCCCAGTTAGTATGCTAATTTTGACGCCTTTTTCCTTCCTTCCTCTTTGTTTATGGTCAGTCAGTCCGGCATGTGTCGCCTTCGTCAGGCTCTTAATTAAGTGTTTAGGCCGTTAGGAGGGAAACCCGGAAAGGTAGCGCTGCTTAGGCGCTCAAAGAGGCGTAAAGTTCCGGACAGCTCAATTTGCATTTCAGTTTTCGAAAATGAGCAACGTTTTTTCTCAGTTGTAAAAAAATGTTTAGGGTTTTTTAATAGTTTTCCTCAAAAGAAAAGAAAGCAGGGAAATACCATAGGAAAGGACTTGCTCCAAGGGGTGTGACTGTTGTTTTAATTAGGCCTATGAAGGCATAGATGAGTTCCACACTGACCCGAAAGGTGTTTTAATTTATGGCAACATTTATTTAATTATTGTCAAATTGGCAGTAAAACTTTTTACGAGCGGAAGCAATATGTGAATTTGCTGCTGTTTTATTAGCCGAATCCTTCGACTTTAATAATGAAAATTCTGATCGTAAAATATTTTATTCTTTTTAACATAATTTACCGGTTACGCTTTTACACCTGCCATAAAATTGGAGTAACTATTTACGTTATAAGAAACCTAGCCAAACTAGTTAAGAATTTCTAGCCTTATAAGGTTTGTTAGCCTTTTCCCACTTCTGTTCCATCCAAACTGAGATTAACCCCACGCACGCCCTGCTCATTCTGCTCTCGCACACCTCTTCAGCTGCTAGAGCGAATCAACAATAGTTCCTGCCTGCAACTTGACAATGGTGACTACAAATCGGAAAACACGCCGTGGACACGTGACCGTCTGGCAACAACAACAACAACAACAAAAACCAAAGCGGAGACTGCAGAGAAATGGGAAAGAGAAATGTCACTTCCGGCGGCTTAACACATTTAAACACGGCCACTGTGGACCACTTGGAGATGCTGTCTATGAGGAGGGCTACTTTCTAATTTATGTGCTGTCAATTCTTTTGTCATTTAGGAAGCGTGGGCGATGGGCGGTGGTTGGCAGAGACGGTGGGGGTAGGGGGGCGTGGAACAGCGTCGAGAGCGGCGCCTGCAGGACGCCGCCAACAACGAGGACGACCGCACTTAATGAGTCTTAAGAAAAATTATTCGCAATTAATAATTATGTTCATATTGTTTTCGGCCTATCTTGGGTTAAGCAACTGTATACACACAGCTCACGGTGGGTGTTCAGAGGGGTTGGCTGTGCAGGGAAGTGGGAGTGGGCGTCGGCCAACTTGTTATTGAGGTTTATTTGATGTTTGTCATTTAATCATTTTGAAGTTGACTCATTTGTTGTCATCTCAAGAGCGCCATGAACGGGCTTAGATTGGAAATGGGTGGGGGAACATTGAAGATAAATGCCTATTCAAAGTTGATAATAAGTTATCGATAACAGTAGCAGAGCCTGCCGGTAAGGCAATGGCAATACTATATTTAATTATCGACAGTTTACAACATAAAACACAGCCTTTTTCCTTTTTAAAAAGCTTTGTGCTTATCCTTAAAACCAGAGATGGGATAATATCGAAAATAGTGATGGAAAGAAACAGCTAGTTCGATTACTCAGTCCCTATCTTACTCAGTCCCTAAACAGGACTTGATTCAGAAAAGTAAATAGGTAAATAGTCTTTAAAGTTTAAACGATAGGTCGTTATCGATAGTCTCACAGGCTTACAGCCAGCTGCCCTACATCTCATTAGGCTGTTCTGTCTACATCTTAAGAGCATCATAGTTTGAGTAGAGATTTAAATTGATTAGCAGACGAGACATGAGACAATCTCTAACGATATTCCATTATCGATAGTTTCACAGCTGCCTTACATCTTATTAGGCTACGCTGTCTTGAAATCCAGAGCATCATTGACTTGGATCGGCATGGATAAGTAGAGGTTCTATTTGATAAGTAGTAGAAGAGAAAAAGGAAATCTCCAACGATATTCCGTTATCGATAGTTTTACAGCATCCCGTCACTAGCTTACAACTCTTTCAGCTACTCAGCCCCCATTGCAATGCTGCTAGCCTGAGGCTGCGACGCCAATTCGAAACGCCTCTGCCCGCCTCTCCTCCCCTTCTGCCACCTTGCAGATGCGTGATAATGTTAAATCAACATTATTTGGGCATCCATGCATGCGTAATGCGTCTCGAAATTGCACTCCGTGTGGGCGGGGCAAAGACAATTTGCAACCCACACCCAACACCCCGTGGAACGAAATTAAACGACACCGCGCCGTGTCTCGACTCACAGCAACTGTGCGGGGCAAATGCCCCCGATAAAAGTTTACTATGCCTGTTGCAAGAGTTGCAACTACACGATAGTGCATAAGCCTGCCTCATTCGGGAACGCTCGACATTGTCTCGTTTTATGCATTTTCCATAAGGACAACACAGCAACAACAACAACAACAACAACAATGGCCTGCCACTTGACTTGGGCTGTCATTCAAAGTGACAGCAATTCCCCCCTCCCCCTCCCGCACGCAGCCACTGCCTGTGGCTCGCACCTTTACGACGTCTAATGTGGCCACAAAATGTGCAACAGCAGCAAGGTCCGAGGTTCAATCAACACACTCGAGAGAGTCTATTTTCACAATTTCCCTGTTTATTCAGGCGCGTTACGCACGAAGGGGCCACAGTCCCCCCCTCCCCACACACCCCTCTCTTGCCCACCTGCTGCACACGCAAAGCACACATATTGTAAATTGTATATTGTATCTTGTATCTGTTAGTTTGCTTAGCGTCAAGTGCAAGGTAAATACGAGATATTTTACGCAAATTTGCCAAGTGTTTGCCCAGAGGGTGTGGGCCAGACGAAACGCACAAGGGGGAGGAGGGAATGCAGGGGCTGCTTCTTGGGGGCGGTTCAGTGCAATGGAATTTATTGTAATTTGCATTTTAACGCTCAAATGAGTTTTTTGTATGCCGCCAATGCGAATTAATCATGTACAGTGTGACCAACGCTAGAGTACTTTATATATTTGCGAATTTCTAAGTAAACATACTTATCGATAGATCGATAACGGGAAATTTGACATAGTCGAAACAATAAAATATTTTTAGTTTATGACATTTGGTTTCTATTTCCTATAAATCCAAAACTCACATCTTAGATGAGTCAAAACAGAGTAGAAACTGGGTAGAAATTGATCAGCAAAGGAGATCTCAAAGATTCTTAAAACCTGGTAACACTATGAAAGCTGCAAATTCGATAGGCGATGTTTTAATCAACTAGAGAAATATCAAAAGTAAAATTTCTGGTCAGATTACAAAAGCATTCCCTACGCTTTAAAACGCACAAGCTATTGTTTTAATAAAAGAGCAAATAAATGAAAAAGTTAGTTTTTCACACATTTTACTTTGAAATCCTCGCCATGGGGCATCTCTATGTTTGTGACAATAGTTGGTCACACTTACATGCAACCCGTGTGCACACGTTCGATATTTAAACAAAGCCTGCAACGTGTGGGCGGGCAGGGGAGGCGAATGCAATTTATTGTTTACCTTTTCAAAAGAAGAAAGGAAGAAAAGTACAGAAGCAGCCCGGCTTAAAGCCTGCCATGGCAATTGGTAGGCTGGAAAGTTGGAAAGTGGATGTGGGAGAGAGTGAGGTGAGAGACTGTTAATTAAATTTATATATCGGCCCAGGACTTTGTCTCAATTTGCACGCAAATTGAGCAAAGTATTTTTTAAAAATAAATTAATATGTATATCAAAATACGCACAAAGTGAGCCGAGTGCAATTTCAATCAACTCGAACAGCACCGCCTGCTGTGAGGCAGGCAAATTGACATGTTTCCAGGCGCCGCTGCCGCCGCCGCCGCCACACGGCGGAGAATCTCTATAAATCGAATCGAATGCAAAAAGAAAATGCTCAAACAAAAATCAGTTTGAAGCGTGGACCGCATACGGCGTGGGGGGGGCGGCGGCGGCGCCTTTTCAATGAACTCACAGTGCGTCGTTGTTGCTTTTGTCGCATGCAACAAATTGTTTCAATTAACTAAATTAAATTTACACTCCTGCAGCCTCACGCATAACAACAACAGCGGCAGCAACAACAACAACAGCAACGCATTGGACATATTGAATGCATTTTGCTGAACGTGACATGACACTGACAGATAGAAAAAGAAGAGAAAAAGCAGCAGAAATGAGATCCGAGATAACGTTGGAGGCAGATGAAAATGGCAAACATGTTGCATGCGACGGGATAACGCCACGTAGCACATGTGGAAAAACACATGCCTGACATGGAAATTTATAAAAATTAACTGCCAAAGTAGGCAGAGCAGTGAGAAAGGCGCGAGGGGGGAGTGGCGGGTTAAGGGATTGCAGTAAGCAGAGCAACAGAGCAAGGAAGTGCACTGAGAGAAAACCAGTAAAGCAAAATTTGCGTTCGACAGGTTTTATAAGTTTGCTAATCACGAAGAGTGTCTAACTATGGGATATGGTTGTCTAATTTAATAGTCTCTACTAACAATAAGTTATAGTGCAAAAAACTCTATTTTACATATGCAAATACACTACGATTAATATGAAATTTGTACAGCTTTTTTGCCTGGTAAATTTTGCTGATTTTGCAAATATTTTGCTAATTTCATTGTAGAACTAAAAGGAAATCCAGAGAAGTCAAATCAAAGTAAATTATAATTATTAAAGAATTCTAATCAGTTAACTTATTTAATTATTAATTTTATAAATACCAAAACAACTGCGCGCCCAACATTTCTCTCAGTGCAATTAGACATTGCTGCGACGGGGCAACATTGTTCGTCAATATCAATTATGCCTTCAAATGAATATTGAAGTGTAGCCGCATGCCAGCCCATTTCAACTCGAACACACACACACACAAATACACACCCTCTCTTGGCCGACAACAACACCACAAAGCCACCGCTGCAGCTCTCGGACAACGAGCCTCCCACACACAAGGACACACAGACGGACAGACGGACGGGCAGACGAGTGAGACAGCTCATCAGTTGCAGCAGCAGCAGCAGCAGCGACGGCAGCGAAAAATTGGCAATTGTACAAAAGTGTTAACACGGCGCCGCATCCTGCCGACTGACCACAGAACAGGGCAGAGACCCGTGCAGAGCGCAGCGCAGCGAAGGGGAACGGAAGCGAGACGAGGGCTGCAGCCAGGCTGCCGCCGCCTTGGACACATCCATCAATGCCAACGGATTTAATCGCCATTTAAATTGTATGAGCTGTGTGTGTGTGCGTGCGTATTTGTGTGTATATGTGTGCGTAGGAGTGTGTGTGTGTGTGTGGTGTGTCCGGCATTTACTTAAGCGTGTTATCAGCGTAAAATAAATCTCTATAGAGAGCATGGTCAGGCAGCTGTCCGGCCGACTAGGCTATCTGTTTAGTGTTTTCCAATCAGAGCCCCGGGGCCAGCAGATTGGTCACGTGTCGCCGTCTTCCCCGCTCTCTGGCCACTGGTCAGCGGTGAGTGTGACGTGCGTCACATAATTGCAATAAATTAGAAATTGTCAGGCAACTGCAACAATGTTGGCTCCCCTTCTTCCCTGTTTGTTCTTCTTCCTGTGCTGGCCTTAATTCACTTCGGCAAACAAACAGGGAGGAAAGACAAGGGAAAGGGAGCTCAAGTCATGGAGAGTGTCTAGTTCTACACGATTAGACATACCTGACAGCAGAGATAGAAACTTGCCTTCGAGCAGCTGTATCCACTCAGACTCTCCTTGGCTACAGTTTAATGTAGCATGGCTTGAACTCTGAACAGGCCACGTCACCAGGAAGCAAACATAATTAAGACGCAACAGAAGTCCAGAAAAAAAATTAATGCAATACGGGGGAAAATTCTGAATGCGAGACGCAAGGAAGTTATAAAATCAAATTTTACGATTTTCCTGAAAAAGCACGCGGCTGGAAATTATGCGAAAAGAATCACAGGACAATACGACTTAACGCACTGAAATTTCAGCTGGTGTGCCACGCCCCGCTGCCCCCTTCGTAGCATTCAACGAACGGATGTGTAAACAAATGGGGCGTGGCAATAACACTAAAAGCCAATGGCCAATCATTTGTTTTTATATCACAAGACACTTTTCCTTGACTTTCGATTTCTACGCCTCTTGTTTTTTTTTCTTTTCTTTTTGCGTTTCTTTTGATCAGATGAACGACATGGACGAGCATGCCCCTGGTCCTGCACGACCAAATTCACTTGTCCAAGTCAATCAGCGCGCAACGAAATCTGGTCAAAACGGAAATTTGTCGTATTTTTGGGGCGTAATTGCAGGCGGACACGAACGAAATTGGAAAAAGCAAAGTTATGTTGTCCTAGGAACTGACATCGTCGACAGGGCCCCAAATTAAGGCCTATTGCGCAGTTTCTCGACTTCAATTGGGGGGTTTCATTTGTATCGGAGTCAAACAAACAAAGATAACTTTAGTCTGGCAATGTTTTGTGTTATCCTACTAGATTCAAGTGAAATTTTGGTAGAGTTATTTAAATTATAGTATCATATAGATATGTAAGAGCAAAACAGTTGTATCTCTTAGAATTATCCGAAAAAATAGAGTTCAAAGTTAAAAAAATCGATTTCTTAGACTTTAGGACACGGTATTTATAATATTATATGTACATTACCTGGCTATGCTTTATAGGAACCTATATGTCAAATATGGTACCGCTAGCTGCTTTACTCGCTGAGATCAGCGCGTTCATACGAACAAATTAAAGATAAAACGAAGCAAACGGTTTGCCTATTGTCGTATTCTCTTTACCACAAATACCATCCCATACAGTGCAGCTAAATACCATATTATTTGGCACACCTATCAAGTTTTAAACGATTATCAATCAAAACCGCGAATGGGATTTGCTCTCGGAATGGATTGTATTATATTTCGTCATGCCAGACTGGCCTCTGCACCCTTTTTGGTCTGACATGGCGCGGCTGGTGTCACATGTCAATTTGTGGAAAACCCAAACCGAGATTGGGGTGTCTCGCCTGAGGAGAACGAGGCGAAGCAGATCGAGACGGTTTTCTTGACAGACAGCCAGTCTTCGTCGGGCTGCAACGCCCAATGTGTTAAATCTATCCATTAATATTAATAGTCTTTCCCGTTAGCAGTGCGTGTTGTACGTGACTTTTTCTTAACCCTTTCCAATCGCATCTTTGGCAAGCTTCTTCGGACTAGCTGCTCTCGGGTAGGTAACGTAACCTTATCGCTTTGATTTGTAGACATTTTATTGCTTTATTGATGCTTTTTTATCAAAAGCGCAGCGTTCCGTTTGATGGATTGTTCAACTGGGCCCTACCTGAGGCCTAGGCATTCCCCCTGGGGCGCAACCCGTAAACCGTCAGCAATTTTATGCTGGTAGACCACCACACGCAATTTGCCTTGGGAAACTTTTCCTTTTGTCAAGATTCCCAATTTGATTGGCACTTACGGACAGCAAGGGGAGGAGGAGGAGGAGGGTGGGAATACGAAGACAAAACACTCGCATTGTTATGGGAAAGCGAAGGAGTTGGGATCGCGGCAAAGACACGCATGCCACACGGATTAGAAACTCGAGTAGAGAAGCAGGGGGTAGGGGTACGGGTATTTAGGCAGGCATTAGGTATCGATAATATTCAAATGGAGCATAAACAAATTGGGTAACCCAATCAATTCAAATATTGCGTGAGACAGCGCTGAGAACTTTAAAACTACAGTTAAATTTAATGGGTATAGCTCAAAAAGAATCACGAATATTCGGAAATTATACCGAGTAGAGACTGCGTAAGCCACTAATAAATTTACTTGAGCCTCACCTCCCCGAAAACTTTGTGCAAAATATTAAATTTTACGAGCTTAATTTGTGTGCGTGCTTAGCTCAAGGCGCAGCAGAGGCGTCGACGGGACGAGGGGGGGGAGCCCTCCTGGGGTTGTCCTGGACAACGACAACCATGTCAATTACAACGATTGAAAAGTGGCCAGAAAACTTGTTGTGTAAACCAATTTTATTGGCGGGAGCTGCCCCCAAAGAGCCGACAACGACGACGACGACGACGACGTCGCCATCGAACTAATCTCCTTAACAAGGCGAGTATTAGACGAGGCTGTTGTGCAGACACGTCCACGGGGCGGGGTCTATTCATATTTCAAAAGCCAACGCTGTGCGCGATTCTCCAAAATGGCGTCATTAAAGTTTACGACGCCTGTCCGCACCGTAAAGTATGCAACGCTGTGTCGTAATAAAGGGTATTTCCTCGACATGGAGTCGAGCGTGTTGGAGTCTCTCTTCTTCTGCCTGTGGCCATTGTTGTTGCCAGTTGTAGATCTTGTTGCCTTGCTGCTTGTCTGTCGAGGCAGGCGTAAAATCAACAAAAGTCATCAAAAGATACGCGCCTGCCTAGGTTGAGGTTAGCTCGTTCATTCCTCACTCGAAACTTAAACTTTGCATATTAAATGTCATTTGCTAAAGTGGAATTAAGGAAGTGGAGCGGAGTGTGCAAGCAGACGCTGTCATGGCTCCCGAGCTGTCACAGCAAATTATGCTGAAATGCGTCTGCCAGGATGCGGATGCGGATGAGGATACGGATGCGTGTAGGTTGCACATTTGCACATCGTCGTGAAGTTGTAAGTGCGCGTGGAGGGGATAAGGAGGGACTGCATTGAGCCATAAATGAAAACTAAACAAGATTTTGGCAAAGAGCTCGCTGCAAATTTTATGAGCTAATTTTAATGAAGTTGCCGAAGTTGCAGCCAAAACGTTGATGAATGTCGACACGAAACAGACAAGCTTATAAATTATGCCAAAGAAGTTAAGATTATATGCCAAGGAGCGGAATGATATTAAGAGACATGTGAGACAGCCAACAGGAAATGTGATAACTAAATTCCCCAACTCCTCGAACATACTACGTACTAGAATTCTTTGTGGGGATACCATTAGGATCCCCGTTTTCCTAACTACCCACGGAGAAGCAAATGGATTGACCATTGTCACGGTTGTTAGGCTGCCCCCTTGACCCTGACCACACGCAGCTCAAAGGAACCAATTAGATTCATCATTAGCGGCCACTTTGGCAGTCTGTGTGATCCAAATTTCGTGCTCCATTAAACGATTCCACAAGTACAACTTGAGATTCCGTCACAATAGCAACTGCAACAGAGAGAAAGATCAGCGCATAAATCTAATTAAATTAAAATCAAAAACGATATCTACCCAAGTAGCGCGTCGAGCTGCCTACGCAGCCTAAGCCAAGTGCTGGGGGCAGCTCCCTGCTCAGTGGTTTCCTATAGAGCCATGGGTCGTCGTTGTTGTAGTTTTCGCTGGGGTTGGAGTCCACGGCGACGGCGGCTGCTTATAAGCGTGACGATTCCCATTTGAAGTTGAGCCGTGGAGAGTGTCAAATCAACATCATTATTCATTATCAAATAAATTATTGGGTTTGTGGTAAACCGATGCCGATGCCGAAGCCGATGCCGAATCACAGTTGGAGAAACAATGCGGCATGGGCCACATCCCATTTTCGGTATACTCTTTTAATTGAACTTTCTGTAAGTGGAATCGTTTCTGAAGGGGGTTAATATGCTTTAACAAAGCAATCAATATTGAGGGGATAATTAAATAAAACTAATGATGCCAATGACAGACTGCAAGGGGCTAATGATCGACCAACCGAACTTGGACTTTATGATATTTCCCAGTTACAAGATAAATAAGCGTATATGATATGAACTGATACATGAATCTGTGTACATACTTATGCCTTTTGAAGGCAACAGGCGGCAAGCCCAACTGCCTACTACCCTTTAGTTTGCTCATCGCTAACTTTCTCTGCCTAGCGACGCCATTTTCCAACAGTTTCCCCACAGATTTTTATGTTGCGTAACTAAACGGTAATTTATGGCAAATGCTCGACTTTCTCTCTCACTATAGCGAGTCCGCCCATCTCGGGAATTAAAAAGAAATTAACACGCTTCCCAAATTTCGAGTGCGTGTAGCCAAGTGAATTTTATACCCACGCACGCATGTGTGTGTGTGTCTGTGTGTCTGCGTGTGTGTGTTGCCAAGCCCCACCCGACCTTTTATCTAATTGAGTTTGTTCTTTGGACTCGCGCCGTGGCTGGTTTGTCTTAATTTTAATGCGCTCGTAAAACACGCGCAAAAATTGAAAGCAATAAAAGCGAAGCAACGACGATGGGCAGACATTGAAAATTAAAATAAACACATAAAGAGCCCCCGACGGGATGAGATATGTATGTATGTAGACGACGATAACAAGCTCGGGCTTGCAAATTCCACACATGCAGTCAAACTGGAACGCGCACCCACACCAGCACGCCGAAAGGGCGACAGTAAATCAAACGAAGCGTGAAACGCATTTTATGCCTTTGCCGACGCCTGCTCAATAATTTACATAATATTTTAAAGGCAAGGCATACTTACATACCTTACAGTTTTACATACGCCTTGCACCTCAACAAGCAACACTTTCTTCTGCAGTTTTAATTTCCCTTCCCGCTCATTGCGACTTTAAATGTCAAATTTAAAGATGCGCAACAATCAGGCTTTTAGTTATCGATATATCGATATAAAGATCCGTTAAGTCGTCAATATTTGCGTCAAAGAATCGTCTTTGAATTTGACATTTAAAGTCGCAATGAACGGGAAGGGAAATTCAAACTTTTAGTTATCGATATATCGATATAAAGATGCGTTAAGTCGTCAATATTTGCGTTCAGTATGTAGCTTGCCCAGTTGAAATATAATTTGAAGAAGAATAACTTAAATATGGTGTAAATCGAAGCTTAAGACACTTTAATATTAGCTGCCCGCAACCTCACCCCGCCGCATACCGATTGGGCCTTAGGAAAACAAACAAAACTATTCGAGCGTGCATGAAAATATGTTGCAACGGGAATTATGAAATAATAACAGAGGTAGGAAAAGAAACACTTAGCAGTAAATGAAAAATTACACAAATGTTTCTATGCGTGCGTTGACAGCAGCAGGACACACGACATAGTGCGCAAGGAGAGCAGGGGGAGGAGGAGGAGGAGGAAAAAAAACAAACAAAACATGTGAGCAGGCTATAAATTAGCCCGCATGCTGCCACAAGGCATCAGGGAGCAGAGAGCAGGCATCAGGTGGCTACGCAACGTTGATGACAACAGCACAGGAGTGGCGAGGGGAGCCCGACGAGTAGTTGGTGGTAAAAAATGCGTAAGGACAACAACGAGGAAACTAGCGGGAATTGCCGAAGAGTCATAAAACAAAGTGCTCTGTCTACAAATGATTTGACTTATTCGTGCAGAACAAATCGTACGTCATTTGTTGTGCCACTAAAAAGTTAAAATACTCCCCCCAGTATCCCCCTTCCTGGCGCTCTATCTGTGAACAATTGCGCAATTAATGTTGCCTTAGAAGCGAAGTCATGTGCGTGACAGCGACTGAAACTGAGACTGATAGAGCCATAAACGCTGTCTCAGTTCCACCTCCCCCTTCCCCTTGCAACTTCTGTGCAATTTTACGGCTTTACACATGTGCCGCATTGCTATGCCCCCCTCCCCCCTTGAACGACATCCTTGTTTTATGAGCCGCGCAGACAGCGTCTAAGTCGTCACAGCCCACAGATAGATCCATATACAACCCACACGTCGTAGTTTTCATCGCACTGCCAAGCGCAATCATAAATTTATAATTAATCTACGTATGCATTGGCGGCATCCTCGGATGCAGGGCGCGTCCCTTACCACGTCAAATTGGCATCATGCTTCAATGTTAATGTGCAAAATTAATTTACGAGCGATAAGTAATGGGCTCCTTTGAAGGTATTATGCAGACGCTAGTTTCTCCATATGCCATTAAAATATTTGTCAACATTCTCAGCGGCTTTTACACAAATTTTAATTGCCATTTTAATTGTGGCCCGGAAATATTTGACTTTTTAATGGGCTAGGAACTTGTGTGGGAGCAGATTCCTTTCGTTAAGTGAGCAGCTTACAAATATTTGCTGATCTGGCAGCTTCAAAATCACTGATCACTTCATTTATTTATTTTTATAATTTGCATAAATATTCAACTTAGATATCGATTAACTTTATCGAACAGTAAACTTTGTTCTGATTTTGCCAATTGTCAAATTAAAGCTCAAATAATACTTTTCTTTTCTTTTATCCATTGGAATATAGTGGAGAGCATTGTGATTACATCTTTTCAGTGCTCCACCTGGGTGTGATGTGTGCTGTCTGTAATCTACTTGGACAATAAACATTCTCATAATTCTGTTTACAGATCCCGCCGAAATGCACATGACAGTGTGGAATCAAGTCGGAAGCGCTGGCTTGGAGTCATTGATGTAACACGCCAGGAGCAGCTCAAGCTGGAGCGCTTTTATTGTTGTTCATTAATTTTAATGTTTGCACAACCTGCGTGCAATGTGGACGCAGAATTAAATTGAATTTCGAGTGGCCCACCGGAGGAGAGGGAAAGGTGTAGGTGGATCAGCTAAACAGCTACTGAAATGCTACGTCTGGGCCGCACGATAAAACCAGAAGCCAATGAAGCTAAGTGCGGTTATGAACCCTTTTCGCATTTGGCTAAAACAACAAAGAGCCAAATGGAAATAGAAGTGCAGGCGGGCGCAGAGAAGGCAGAGCTGGAGGAGCACTCGCAGCTCTCGAGTGCTTTAATAATTTAAGCGGGGCAACACAGAGGCAGTTCAATAAACCCGCAGGCCAAACACAATTGCCAGCTTAGGGTGCTCGCACACAGGATACACACACACACACACACAACTAATATATGTGATAGTCCAATTGATGCGCGAGAAACATGCAAAGCGCTGCCGAACAGGACGAAGAACAAAGAAACTGCTCACAATGTGCCGCAATTAAAGTGCACAGAAAATTATTTTATTATTAGAACTAATGCGACACAGTGACAACTGCAGCCACCCCCCTTATAAGTGTGTTCCTTGTCCCCGCCCCTGTGTGCCCGCATGCCACATGTCGCAAGTACAGTTGTGCCTTTGCCAAGGGCTGCACCTGAGGCCTAGTTCGACTACGGGCGGGGACCTGTATCAATGTCCAATTGGGATCAACAACTCCGCAACAACACAGCAGCCACAACATATGTGCCGGAGAAGGTCCGTCCGCCCATTCCGAGGTCTGTACCATGTAATTTGTTATCCAACAATTTATAATTGCATCAAAACACACGCACTCAGCGAGACTTGAGCTGACTATTTCCAGCTACAGTTCTCTGGGCACGACCCCTCGATGAGCACGGGTCTGCCTGCCCTCCCCCAACAACAACTGTCCGATACAATTTTATGCTATGTTTAACATTTTGTTCATTCTTCGCTCCGGACATGTTGTGGGTGCTGGTCCTAATTTAATTTTGGACTGACTTATTACTGCGTGTCTTTCACTTTTAGTTGATTTATGAATTTTTAAATCGATTTGACAACTAACTCGAGACATTTGAGTGCTCTACGTTTGTGGGTAGACAAATTATAGATTTGATATAAGGAGTATGTGTGTAATTTCCAATTTAAACCAATATGTGAAGGTTGTCTCCCATTCGAGCTCTTTCTCAGGGATTATATTGAATCATTCTCTGCTTTAACTATCTTCGTAATGTAAAAGAACAATTGAATTTACCCAAAAATTGGCAAGTTTTGTTGTTTGTTTTGCCTTTTGACGTTTACAAGTTTTGACAAGCATTCCAAAATCTGTTTTTAAAAAAACAACCCCCCCACATCAGTTTTAATGTTTTTAATTCCTAATGTAAAAAAGAAACACAACACTTACTGTAAGTGCTGCTCTTAGGGAACGCCGGAACTAAAAACAATCTCTCGCTTAAATCAAAATGCGAGCATCGAAATAATTCCGAGGCGTGACGAAACATGTTGAAATGTGGCACTTGGTGTGGTACCCGTCGTGACGAGTCGTCGGTCGGATGATCGACAGCAACTTGTGCGGAAACCCCGCAACCTTTCGGGGGCGACGTCGGCGTGTGTCTGCCGCTGCTGCTGCTGCTCTCTCCGGCTGGTGCACACGCTTCTCTTTGACAACTCAACTGACGTATTAGGCACTAGGCGAGGTGGGAGTTGGGAGTGGTTCAGCCTTTGGCCATGCCTGCCACAAGTAACGCAGCCTTCCCCCTAACATGAGAGCAGGCGGCCACACGGCGACGTCATCAATCTAAAAAATGTTGAAAAATCTCAGCAATTGTTGCCTCTATGATGTGGTAAGGAGTGTGGGGTGCAGGGTATGCTTGACGTGTAGTTTAAAATGCATGTTAAATGTCCATGCCTTTCGCTTTTCAACTAGATTTTGATAGAACGACGCTGCGCTTCATGGGAAAGTGTTATAATTGAAATGATTCCGGCTGCGATAGTAATTGATTTTTAAAAGCTAGAAAAGCTATGGGAAAAACAAATTTAAAAGGTTATTTTTAAAAGGTAGTCGATTCATTATATTTTAAATATACGGCTTATCGATAGATTCGTGCTTTGCGCACGTCTCATCACTATTGGGTCGATAAGCAATGTAAGATGTGTTTATAAGGTAGTCGATTAAGTTAAATTTAAATATACGGCACATCGATAAGTAAGTGCTTTGCACGCATCACATCACTATTTAGTCGATGCCTTGCATGCGATAGGTAAACAGTTTTCGCTGTGACTGGCAAAACTAATTACAAAGCTAGACCAGTGTTGCCAGCACCACAAAAACGGCACCCAACTGATTCAGCCACAACTTGAAATAGAAACTCAACCCGAGCTGCTGCATTCAGGGAAAATTTCGCTGTTTTCCTTGGGCGTGCAAAAAACGGGCAACGACGGGAACTGCCAAACCAACAAAACCACTCGACATGTCAACTGAAATGGAAATGCCAACAGAGAAGCGGTATCGGTGGCCCTGGCACACACAGGCAAGGCAGGAGAAAGAGGAGGCAGAGTGTGTCCAACTTTTTGGCTCTGCTTGCGGAGTGACATGAAAAGGACATGTCACACCGTATGCGCACATTAAGTGTAGCCACAATTTATCAAACCGCATAAATCTAAATAGAGTCTGGGTGAGTTGAGTTTGGCTTTGGTGCTGCTGCGGCTGCTGCTGACTTTGGCATGGGCTCATCAAAAAGTCAAAAAGCTAATTTGCATTTAAAAGGAAAAGGACCAACAATGATGCTGCTGACGTTGACGTCGGCGCCATCGCCATCGCCATCGCGTTGCCTGGCCAAGCATGCAAAATATTTAAAGCAATATTTTCAATTTAATAAGCCAAGATAAATGAAGGGAGTACAGTATGCTGCACTGCTCACTCTACCCCTCTCTCTCTCTGTCTGTCTCTTTCTTGACATGCCATGTGTGGCGAAAAACCTCTGCTTATTTGCATAGTTTGTTGAGCTGGGCTATTTCTGTCGATATGCCATGCACTTCATCAAACGACTCTCGGTTCCAGGATATGCACATTGGGATCTCTTCTATGCTGTCCTGTGCTGTGTTCAGCTCGATAAGACATCCTTTGTGCCAACTCTTGCCGGAGTAAAAATGAGAAAAGTTAAATTACTTTGCTTATTTAGCCATATCTCATGAAGCATGCTTTAAATTGAATTTGCTTAGATGAACAGATTAGCTCTCTAGGGGCGCACAAAACACTATGCAACATAAGACATAAAAGGTCGCAAGCAACTCTTTCAATTTAATTAAAGTGAATTTAAATTGTTTCATCACTTATTCTTATAGCGAGAAAGAAAACTTTAAAAGGCTTAACATTTTCTGAACCTATCGATAGCCGATGGAATCGATATTATGGATAGTGGAAGGTTTTTTACTGATCTTATCGATTATTGAAATTCATTAAAGTAATAAGTTTTCAAATATCGATACTATCGATGGTTCTGCATTATCTTTGCAGCCCTGCCATGTTGCACAGTGTTCCGCTGCAAGCTTTAGTCGGTTTCTCCTGTGTATTCTGCGTGGTTTATGCGAAATTGGCCCTTAATCAAATAAGTTAACAAGAAGCAACCAACTGACAATTGACGCAGATAATTGCCGTTGTCTGGTATCAGGCTACACAACGCTACAAATCGACAATTGGCAAACCAAATTATGTAACGGCAGTTTGTCAAATCAGGGGAATATCTCTAGGGGGAAGTAGTCGTGTCGTAGCCTCTTGCAACTGAAAGGCAGCGGAGCATGGTGGAAAATGGCAGCGCCAATAGAGCAGAAATCGCAACTCAAGTGGCCACAGGACACTGGACACAGGACACACAGGCCATAAGAAAATCACTGAGGCGTGAAGCAATTTCGTAGGCGTCCCCCAAGACAGGCAGACAAACGGACAGACAGTCGAGCAGTGTACGAGGTCATTCATTCATTCCGCCATTCATTCATTGCAGTGCAGCCCTAGGAAGCAGGCAATTTGATTTTTCAATCGCTGCTAATTAGCATGGGCAACTCGCAACTATTGACAATTTGTCAAGCGTGGCCGGCATTGCCTCAATTTGCCATTGCATAATAACGGTGATAATCACAGCGTTGACAACGTCGATTCGTGTGCGACCTTTGTGTGTAACCAGTACCGCAGGAACTGGACTATTATAGGAATTTTCCAATGGAAAATTAATGTAGTTGGCATGAAAATATCCTTCAATTTGTGCAAACTGAGCAAGAGTTGCTAAAAATCATGTAAAATAAGCTTTAATCAATCTTTATCTCTATCTTTGCATAGATTTGTCTGTATGAACTCGTCTAACTCAATAGCCACAGGAGCTAGAGACATTAAATTTGGTATGTAGGTGCTATATACCTTAGACTTAAATATAATATATTTAAATATAGCTTGGCATGTTTACCCTCTTCACGAATCAAGTGAAAACACTTGCACTAAGTTGGTATACCCCTTTTTAAATCAATTCCTTATTTCTTTTTCTTTTTTCTAGGAACTACATGTATGAGGGTGAAGACAGTCAAATTGGGTGCTGAATATACGATGAAGGAGTGAGTGGCTTGGACTATCTAAAAATAAGACACGAACTTAGCAAGAGTTGGCCAAGCAACATGAACATAAACTCGTGCTATAGTCGAGGTGCATCAGCGAAGTTCCTGGCTTGGCTAGCAAGCTGTGCTGTCTCAAGTACTCTGGGAAAAGTTCGTTTTTATAGCTTTTTGATTAGTTTTTGGCGCTTTAAATCCGTTGGGAGTCGGCGCTGAAGTCAATTTAAATTAAAAGAAACACGCGCTCCTGCATATCGAGTGGGAACGGACGCTCAGAAGGAAGGGGAAAGGAAAGGGGAGCTGAAACAAAAGTTAAATTGCAGGTATTTAAGCATTTTATATAAAATTCATCATCATCAAGCATGCGCTGGGAGTTAATGAAGAAGTGAAGCACCCGTCGCGCGTACCGCCCGGCCCGCCCCATTGGCCCCTGGCCAGTATCCTAGCTGGTATTCTCGCTGGTATCCTGTGCATTATTTAGCACGTCAAAAACTTCATAACTGCGCTGCGCTCGTGAATTGTAATTTTTCTTTCGCCATCTCGCGCACACTTTCATTACTTCATCACTGCAGAAGGAGTTCCAGAAGAGGTGGAGGAGCAGAGGGGATGGGTTCGCAGGCAGGACTCCATTTATTATGCCATGAAATTTGAGTGAGTTTTGTTTATGTATAAAAGCAGCGACTTCTCATTTACTCCTTTTTTTTATGATTTTCCAGTTAATGTTCATTTATGGTGGTTACACGTCGACTTTTTGGAGTTTGTTTAATTAGACGGTGTGGATTTTAATTTCCCAAAGCAGCATCAAGTTGTTTATGTTTAATTGGGAGATTTGTAGAGCTTCAAGCCAGCGGCTTAGCCCCAAGGATTGTTGACTCTTCCAAGAATTTGGCTGCGCTTATAATGCAAATTTGCATTCGTCTTATGTGCTTAAATGGAGATTCTAGTTAGGCTTTAAGTTTCGGTATTTAGCTCAGGTATGGCTGACTAACTAACTCGCTTGAAATTCCAGCGCGCTTAAAGTGGGAGACCTCTCTCCCCCTCTCTGTCCTTCGCCTTGTAAAGGTCCCCAGCGTTTTAGCCTGCTACAAAATAAAAGCAACCGAAAATAGCAAACTTATAAAATTTTACAACACCCAACGTTTCCGTCAAGTCTTAAAGGTTTTACAACTAAGCTGCTGGGGATTTGGCATTCGCCCGAGTACGTACAGCGTCCTACGTATTTACTGTACCTGACTGGGAGAGAGATCGAGGTAGGAGCTGGCAACTCTTGTGGCTTATGCCATTTAATATGCATTTTGTGTTATATTTAATATGCAGCCAGAAAAGCCAGAAAGCCAAGTCAAATTGCAGCTGTTTTTGCCTGGGTTTTTGCCAGTCGACTTAATGTGCCCCTGTTGCCTCGGGGAATACCCGGAGAAGACAGCAACGACGACTGCAGTCGATGAGCTGACGAAGAGCTGATGGCGTCTGCCTTGGCATGCGCCAATCATTTTCCTCTTGGAATCTCACTTTGGGGCATTGTTACGTGGGAATTTCGCTACCTGCTGCAGCTCATTAGGACGCCCAATTGCCAGAAAATTGCTCGGAAATTGCCCCAGCAGAGCTGAGCAGAGAGGTACAGTCAGTCGAGTCGAGTTGGCTTGCATTGAGCTGGGTCGGGTTGGGTTGGGTCTTTAATGAAGCACAACATATGCGGCTGCTCCGGCGATGCCAATCGAAATGTGCAAACAAAAGGTCGATGCGTAACCCTTCTTTAAGAAGCGCTCAACGCCTTTAATCAGCACAGCGGGCAGCGATGCCAGCGAACAACTACCCCAAGCATAAATCTATTGTCCTAGGTCGTTCAACCTCTCAGTGCGAATCGCATGCGAAATGCCATTTACGATTTGCGCTTTTATGAGCGTAAAATAAAAAGCATATATAGAAAAAGGAAACTGGAGGAAAGTCTCACATGAGCGTAAAAAATATCTTTTATGTCACGTTTTCTCTTTTAATGACATTTGTTGCATTTGCACTTGCCACTTTGGCACTGAAATTAGAGCTGCAACTGCCACAGCCAGAGCCACATAATGCTCTATCCTGCATCCAACGGATTGAGATGCTCTGCTGCATATCTTATTTTCACTGCCAAGCTCGCTCGAGGCGTTGCTGAGTCAAGCAACAGGCTGTCAGTTTGACAACTGCTTTACCAACTGACAGCTGTCATTGGCAGACAAGTGGAGATGGCCAAAGTGAAGGAAGCTAAAGAAAAAAGCTAAAAGAAGATAGAAAGGAGAGAACTAAATGATTTAACTAGATGGTATAGCACATATGAGAAAATCAGCAGGAAAAAATGTGCAGGCAAATGTAAAACAAGTTGAAGAAAAAAGGAGCAGCAACTGAGAAAAAGTCTACCAGAGATAGTAAGGGACAGTAGAGACTCTAGAGAAGACCTAACTAGCTATAAATTAACTACAAAGTAGAAAGTAGGCGTGGCCCACTTTTAAAAAGAAATTTAAGACCTTAAAATTAACGCAAATTTGGTACAAAATTTGGAGAGTCTACCTCGAATAGTTTCTCAGATCTAGACGCAGACAAATGGACGGACGGCTATATGAACCGACAGACAAAGAGTTTTTGAAATTGGGTGAAAGGGTATCTCACTGTTGGAAGCTATAGGCTGAAGTTTACTTGGTTTATATTTTTATCATAGGTGTAAACAATAATTTTTATCTAAGCTGGAAATAGTTAGAGCCATCTTTGGAAGCCTTACAGATGGGTTTAACCACAAGAGAATTCATCATAAGTTATTAAAAAGTTAAGTTTATAATTAGTTTAAAACTGATATTTATTGGAAAAAGTATTTTACAGATATCTTAAAGGTATTTGCAGATGCTGTCGAGCTGTAAGTTGCTGATGACGACAAAGGGATGAAGGACTTGAATTAGGTTCCTACCTATATGGTCGCCTTCGAAGGGCACAAACTTTCCATTGTGGATAATGGTCTTCTGTTTGGTGATGCCGTAGCAGGCGTACTGGTAGTTGCTATGGAAAACGAATAGGCACTGCACATAGACCTCCGAAATGTCGGGATGAAGGGTGTCCACGCTAAAGTCCTGGCCGCAGCGCAACTGCTGATGAATGTGAAGGCGACTACGGGATTTGAATTGGGTATGGCAACGGAAGCACTGAAGTTTGCCACGACGGGGTCGGTTGCTACAGATATCGGAGGCTGTGTTGGGTAGCTCGTGCAGGCGCTGGAACTGACCTAGGCTGTTGTTCAGTACGAGGAAGTTGCGGTTGGGCTGATGGTGCAGTGTCTCGCTTATGTGGTAGGGCACCAAGTAGAGCTCCTTGGTGGTTTGGCACTCTTGAAGGCCGTAGAAGTTGACACACATGTTGGGTGGAAAGTTACCCTGGCAATCACTTTGATACTTTACATATGCCTCCGTCAGATTGGCCAGCTCGGACTCGCTGCAGGTGCTGCCACAACCCAATGAGCCATAGCGTAGCTGTAGTGGCAGTGTCAGAGTTGCTCCCTCCTTGTCCTCCTGGAAGCTCTGTAGCTGGAGTCTTATGCGGGTGATGCTGCAATCATCCTTGCCCAAATAGTTCCGAATTCGCTGTGTGAGTAGTTCGGAGGTCACGCTGACGCTTTCCTCGATGTCGTAGTGATGCTGCACTGCCAGTGCGTTACTTTGGAAGATCAGCACCTGTTCGCAGACTTTCACATAGCAAGATAAGCTGAACTTCAACCAGTTGGTGCCATTGTGGAACATCCAGCGTAGTAGCTCTGGGACACAACGTCCAAATATCTCGTTGAGGAAGTCCTCTGGATTGTCCTTGCCGCTTTCGTCGCAGAAGAAGAAGGTTTCGATTTGGCGTGCCTCGATAATGTCCATCACCGCCTGTTGTCGCTTGCTTATCTGTGGGCGGTGCTTCTCACAGTGACGTAGCCAGTGCTGTGTGGGCTTGTCGGCATCGATGCTGCTGGAGCAGCTTGTGCAATCGTTCCAGGCATCCTCGGATTTCCAGTAATGGTTGAAGGTTAGCTGCTTGTCCTCGCCACCGAAAATGAAGCACGACTTTGTTTCTTCTTGGTACATTTTGATTTCGGATCGATTCACTTGGATTAAACTGAAGATAATTTTGACTGATTCACTTGGATTCAACTGGAGATGAATATGATGTTGCTTGTTCGCTGTCTGAGTGTAGACTGATATGTTCCTTCCCCGGCACCTCTTGCTTATATACCAAAACAGGTAGCTTTAGGTACCACAGGAATCCAAGGGTACAGGTAAAAGGGTTACAACAGCGTCTAGGACTTTACCAGGTAGCTTTATGTCCGCGAACTTCCCGCCAATATGGCGGGCGCTGTAGTCCTTCCAAAATGAGCCTAAAAAGGATGCTAGTCTGCACTGACCTGCGGCCGGGTAGCGCAATTGCACACCTGTGGATTTGCTTCTATCGATCGTACAGGCACCTTAACCCAGTTTACGATCCGAAACCGTAGAGACATCCTAGTCCGTAGTTAGTTGCTTTATTATGATGTGGGGCTTTATATGGAGTGTCGGTCAGCGTTTAAACAATAACCCATATTCGTGAAAACCTATCGGCTGTTATAATTATGTATTTTTGAAAAGCAATAGTCTAATTACATTTATTGTTCAAATTTAAACAATTTTTGGAAGCGAAGAAGAAGGGGCGTGGACTGATTTCAAAATAATTTGAGACAGAGAGACGGACCGACAAACAAGGCTATTCAAAACATAATTAGATAATAGGGTCAAATATGTCTTTCTTGAACATTTCTACAAACATGTATGTATTTTTATACCTTTGCAGAGTGTATATCCATATTGGTTGAACTAGCCATGTCCGTCGGTCCATCTTACCATCATACCCTTGCAGTTTTTCCAAATATTAAATCGACTGATAGGTTCTATGGCAGTTTAACAATAATTATAATAATATTTTTACAGCATTTAATGGACGTACCTACCAATATATCAGCAAAATTTTATACCGATATCTTGAAAAATAATAAATTCGACCGATATGTTTAATGGCAGCTATGCGGTATATTTGTCCAATTTCAATAAAATGTTAACAGCCTTGAAAGGACATACATCGGGGAAATTTTATGGCGATTTCTTTAAAATTGACAAAACGGCCGATAGGTTCTATGGCAGCTATACAATATATCTATTTGATTCGGCTTGATCCGACTTATTTACAGCATGCAGCAATAAGAAATATGTATACCAAGTTTCATCAAGATAGCTCTAAAACGGAGAGACAAGTTCACGTTGCAACAGACAGACGGACAGATAGACGGACGGACGACTACCCTATTGATGCTGATTAGAAATATACATATTATAGAGTCGGCGGTTCGTTGCAAACTTCCGGCCAACATTACCATATCCTCTGCAAGGGTATTCCATTCCATTGAAGAAAAAAGGAGCAGCAACTGAGAAAAAGTCTACCAGAGATAGTAAGGGACAGTAGCGACTCTAGATTGTATGTATGTATTGTATGAATTAAGGAAGAATTCGAGTTTGATCGATCTGCGGAGTAGAAAGTAGGCGTGGCCCACTTTTAAAAAGAAATTTAAGACCTTAAAATTAACGCAAATTTGGTACAAAATTTGGAGAGTCTACCTCGAATAGTTTCTCAGATCTAGACGCAGACAAATAGACGGACGGCTATATGAACCGACAGACATGGTAAATTGTGTGGTAACCTGTTTGTAAAGAGTTTTTGAAATTGGGTGAAAGGGTATCTCACTGTTGGAAGCTATAGGCTGAAGTTTACTTGGTTTATATTTTTATCATAGGTGTAAACAATAATTTTTATCTAAGGTGGAAATAGTTAGAGCCATCTTTGGAAGCCTTACAGATGGGTTTAACCACAAGAGAATTCATCATATGTTATTAAAAAGTTAAGTTTATAATTAGTTTAAAACTGATATTTATTGGAAAAAGTATTTTACAGATATCTTAAAGGTATTTGCAGATGCTGTCGAGCTGTAAGTTGCTGATGACGACAAAGGGATGAAGGACTTGAATTAGGTTCCTACCTATATGGTCGCCTTCGAAGGGCACAAACTTTCCATTGTGGATAATGGTCTTCTGTTTGGTGATGCCGTAGCAGGCGTACTGGTAGTTGCTATGGAAAACGAATAGGCACTGCACATAGACCTCCGAAATGTCGGGATGAAGGGTGTCCACGCTAAAGTCCTGGCCGCAGCGCAACTGCTGATGAATGTGAAGGCGACTACGGGATTTGAATTGGGTATGGCAACGGAAGCACCGAAGTTTGCCAAGACGGGGTCGGTTGCTACAGATATCGGAGGCTGTGTTGGGTAGCTCGTGCAGGCGCTGGAACTGACCTAGGCTGTTGTTCAGTACGAGGAAGTTGCGGTTGGGCTGATGGTGCAGTGTCTCGCTTATATGGTAGGGCACCAAGTAGAGCTCCTTGGTGGTTTGGCACTCTTGAAGGCCGTAGAAATTGACACACATGTCGGGTGGAAAGTTACCTTGGCAATCACTTTGATACTTTACGTATGCCTCCGTCAGATTGGCCAGCTCGGACTCGCTGCAGGTGCTACCACAACCCAATGAGCCATAGCGTAGCTGCAGTGGCAGTGTCAGAGTTGCTCCCTCCTTGTCCTCCTGGAAGCGCTGTAGCTGGAGTCTTATGCGGGTGGTGCTGCAATCATCCTTGCCCAAATAGTTCCGAATTCGCTGTGTGAGTAGTTCGGAGGTCACGCTGACGCATTCCTCGATGTCGTAGTGATGCTGCACTGCCAGTGAGTTACTTTGGAAGATCAGCACCTGTTCGCAGACTTTCACATAGCAAGATAAGCTGAACTTCAACCAGTTGGTGCCATTGTGGAACATCCAGCGTAGTAGCTCTGGGACACAACGTCCAAATATCTCGTTGAGGAAGTCCTCTGGATTGTCCTTGCCGCTTTCGTCGCAGAAGAAGAAGGTTTCGATTTGGCGTGCCTCGATAATGTCCATCACCGCCTGTTGTCGCTTGCTTATCTGTGGGCGGTGCTTCTCACAGTGACGTAGCCAGTGCTGTGTGGGCTTGTCGGCATCGATGCTGCTGGAGCAGCTTGTGCAATCGTTCCAGGCATCCTCGGATTTCCAGTAATGGTTGAAGGTTTGCTGCTTGTCCTCGCCACCAAAAATGAAGCACGACTTTGTTTCTTCTTGGTACATTTTGATTTCGGATCGATTCACTTGGATTAAACTGAAGATAATTTTGACTGATTCACTTGGATTCAACTGGAGATGAATATGATGTTGCTTGTTCGCTGTCTGAGTGTAGACTGATATGTTCCTTCCCCGGCACCTCTTGCTTATATACCAAAACAGGTAGCTTTAGGTACCACAGGAATCCAAGGGTACAGGTAAAAGGGTTACAACAGCGTCTAGGACTTTACCAGGTAGCTTTATGTCCGCGAACTTCCCGCCAATATGGCGGGCGCTGTAGTCCTTCCAAAATGAGCCTAAAAAGGATGCTAGTCTGCACTGACCTGCGGCCGGGTAGCGCAATTGCACACCTGTGGATTTGCTTCTATCGATCGTACAGGCACCTTAACCCAGTTTACGATCCGAAACCGTAGAGACATCCTAGTCCGTAGTTAGTTGCTTTATTATGATGTGGGGCTTTATATGGAGTGTCGGTCAGCGTTTAAACAATAACCCATATTCGTGAAAACCTATCGGCTGTTATAATTATGTATTTTTGAAAAGCAATAGTCTAATTACATTTATTGTTCAAATTTAAACAATTTTTGGAAGCGAAGAAGAAGGGGCGTGGACTGATTTCAAAATAATTTGAGACAGAGAGACGGACCGACAAACAAGGCTATTCAAAACATAATTAGATAATAGGGTCAAATATGTCTTTCTTGAACATTTCTACAAACATGTATGTATTTTTATACCTTTGCAGAGTGTATATCCATATTGGTTGAACTAGCCATGTCCGTCGGTCCATCTTACCATCATACCCTTGCAGTTTTTCCAAATATTAAATCGACTGATAGGTTCTATGGCAGTTTAACAATAATTATAATAATATTTTTACAGCATTTAATGGACGTACCTACCAATATATCAGCAAAATTTTATACCGATATCTTGAAAAATAATAAATTCGACCGATATGTTTAATGGCAGCTATGCGGTATATTTGTCCAATTTCAATAAAATGTTAACAGCCTTGAAAGGACATACATCGGGGAAATTTTATGGCGATTTCTTTAAAATTGACAAAACGGCCGATAGGTTCTATGGCAGCTATACAATATATCTATTTGATTCGGCTTGATCCGACTTATTTACAGCACGCAGCAATAAGAAATATGTATACCAAGTTTCATCAAGATAGCTCTAAAACGGAGAGACAAGTTCACGTTGCAACAGACAGACGGACAGATAGACGGACGGACGACTACCCTATTGATGCTGATTAGAAATATACATATTATAGAGTCGGCGGTTCGTTGCAAACTTCTGGCCAACATTACCATATCCTCTGCAAGGGTATTCCATTCCATTGAAGAAAAAAGGAGCAGCAACTGAGAAAAAGTCTACCAGAGATAGTAAGGGACAGTAGCGACTCTAGATTGTATGTATGTATTGTATGAATTAAGGAAGAATTCGAGTTTGATCGATCTGCGGAGTAGAAAGTAGGCGTGGCCCACTTTTAAAAAGAAATTTAAGACCTTAAAATTAACGCAAATTTGGTACAAAATTTGGAGAGTCTACCTCGAATAGTTTCTCAGATCTAGACGCAGACAAATGGACGGACGGCTATATGAACCGACAGACAAAGAGTTTTTGAAATTGGGTGAAAGGGTATCTCACTGTTGGAAGCTATAGGCTGAAGTTTACTTGGTTTATATTTTTATCATAGGTGTAAACAATAATTTTTATCTAAGGTGGAAATAGTTAGAGCCATCTTTGGAAGCCTTACAGATGGGTTTAACCACAAGAGAATTCATCATATGTTATTAAAAAGTTAAGTTTATAATTAGTTTAAAACTGATATTTATTGGAAAAAGTATTTTACAGATATCTTAAAGGTATTTGCAGATGCTGTCGAGCTGTAAGTTGCTGATGACGACAAAGGGATGAAGGACTTGAATTAGGTTCCTACCTATATGGTCGCCTTCGAAGGGCACAAACTTTCCATTGTGGATAATGGTCTTCTGTTTGGTGATGCCGTAGCAGGCGTACTGGTAGTTGCTATGGAAAACGAATAGGCACTGCACATAGACCTCCGAAATGTCGGGATGAAGGGTGTCCACGCTAAAGTCCTGGCCGCAGCGCAATTGCTGATGGATGTGTAGGCGACTACGGGATTTGAATTGGGTATGGCAACGGAAGCACTGAAGATTGCCAAGACGGGGTCGGTTGCTACAGATATCGGAGGCTGTGTTGGGTAGCTCGTGCAGGCGCTGGAACTGACCTAGGCTGTTGTTCAGTACGAGGAAGTTGCGGTTGGGCTGATGGTGCAGTGTCTCGCTTATGTGGTAGGGCACCAAGTAGAGCTCCTTGGTGGTTTGGCACTCTTGAAGGCCGTAGAAGTTGACACACATGTTGGGTGGAAAGTTACCCTGGCAATCACTTTGATACTTTACATATGCCTCCGTCAGATTGGCCAGCTCGGACTCGCTGCAGGTGCTGCCACAACCCAATGAGCCGTAGCGTAGCTGTAGTGGCAGTGTCAGAGTTGCTCCCTCCTTGTCCTCCTGGAAGCTCTGTAGCTGGAGTCTTATGCGGGTGATGCTGCAATCATCCTTGCCCAAATAGTTCCGAATTCGCTGTGTGAGTAGTTCGGAGGTCACGCTGACGCTTTCCTCGATGTCGTAGTGATGCTGCACTGCCAGTGCGTTACTTTGGAAGATCAGCACCTGTTCGCAGACTTTCACATAGCAAGATAAGCTGAACTTCAACCAGTTGGTGCCATTGTGGAACATCCAGCGTAGTAGCTCTGGGACACAACGTCCAAATGTCTCGTTGAGGAAGTCCTCTGGATTGTCCTTGCCGCTTTCGTCGCAGAAGAAGAAGGTTTCGATTTGGCGTGCCTCGATAATGTCCATCACCGCCTGTTGTCGCTTGCTTATCTGTGGGCGGTGCTTCTCACAGTGACGTAGCCAGTGTTGTGTGGGCGGCTCGTCAGCATCGATGCTGCTGGAGCAGCTTGTGCAATCGTTCCAAGCATCCTCGGATTTCCAGTAATGGTTGAAGGTTTGCTGCTTGTCCTCGCCACCAAAAATGAAGCACGACTTTGTTTCTTCTTGGTACATTTTGATTTCGGATCGATTCACTTGGATTAAACTGAAGATAATTTTGACTGATTCACTTGGATTCAACTGGAGATGAATATGATGTTGCTTGTTCGCTGTCTGAGTGTAGACTGATATGTTCCTTCCCCGGCACCTCTTGCTTATATACCAAAACAGGTAGCTTTAGGTACCACAGGAATCCAAGGTTACAGGTAAAAGGGTTACAACAGCGTCTAGGACTTTACCAGGTAGCTTTATGTCCGCGAACTTCCCGCCAATATGGCGGGCGCTGTAGTCCTTCCAAAATGAGCCTAAAAAGGATGCTAGTCTGCACTGACCTGCGGCAGGGTAGCGCAATTGCACACCTGTGGATTTGCTTCTATCGATCGTACAGGCACCTTAACCCAGTTTACGATCCGAAACCGTAGAGACATCCTAGTCCCTAGTTAGTTGCTTTATTATGATGTGTGGCTTTATATGGAGTGTCGGTCAGCATTTAAACAATAACCCATATTCGTGAAAACCTATCGGCTGTTATAATTATGTATTTTTGAAAAGCAATAGTCTAATTACATTTATTGTTCAAATTTAACCACTTTTTGGAAGCGAAGAAGAAGGGGCGTGGACTGATTTCAAAATAATTTGAGACAGAGAGACGGACCGACAAACAGGGCTATTCAAAACATAATTAGATAATAGGGTCAAATATGTCTTTTTTGAACATTTCTACAAACATGTATGTATTTTTATACCTTTGCAGAGTATATATCCATATTGGTTGAACTAGCCATGTCCGTCGGTCCATCTTACCATCATACCCTTGCAGTTTTTCCAAATATTAAATCGACTGATAGGTTCTATGGCAGTTTAACAATAATTATAAAATTATTTTTACAGCATTTAATGGACGTACCTACCAATATATCAGCAAAATTTTATACCGATATCTTGAAAAATAATAAATTCGACCGATATGTTTAATGGCAGCTATGCGGTATATTTGTCCAATTTCAATAAAATGTTAACAGCCTTGAAAGGACATACATCGGGGAAATTTTATGGCGATTTCTTTAAAATTGACAAAACGGCCGATAGGTTCTATGGCAGCTATACAATATATCTATTTGATTCGGCTTGATCCGACTTATTTACAGCACGCAGCAATAAGAAATATGTATACCAAGTTTCATCAAGATAGCTCTGAAACGGAGAGACAAGTTCACGTTGCAACAGACAGACGGACAGATAGACGGACGGACGACTACCCTATTGATGCTGATTAGAAATATACATATTATAGAGTCGGCGGTTCGTTGCAAACTTCTGGCCAACATTACCATATCCTCTGCAAGGGTATTCCATTCCATTGAAGAAAAAAGGAGCAGCAACTGAGAAAAAGTCTACCAGAGATAGTAAGGGACAGTAGCGACTCTAGATTGTATGTATGTATTGTATGAATTAAGGAAGAATTCGAGTTTGATCGATCTGCGGAGTAGAAAGTAGGCGTGGCCCACTTTTAAAAAGAAATTTAAGACCTTAAAATTAACGCAAATTTGGTACAAAATATGGAGAGTCTACCTCGAATAGTTTCTCAGATCTAGACGCAGACAAATGGACGGACGGCTATATGAACCGACAGACATGGTAAATTGTGTGGTAACCTGTTTGTAAAGAGTTTTTGAAATTGGGTGAAAGGGTATCTCACTGTTGGAAGCTATAGGCTGAAGTTTACTTGGTTTATATTTTTATCATAGGTGTAAACAATAATTTTTATCTAAGCTGGAAATAGTTAGAGCCATCTTTGGAACCCTTACAGATGGGTTTTACCACAAGAGAATTCATCATAAGTTATTAAAAAGTTAAGTTTATAATTAGTTTAAAACTGATATTTATTGGAAAAAGTATTTTACAGATATCTTAAAGGTATTTGCAGATGCTGTCGAGCTGTAAGTTGCTGATGACGACAAAGGGATGAAGGACTTGAATTAGGTTCCTACCTATATGGTCGCCTTCGAAGGGCACAAACTTTCCATTGTGGATAATGGTCTTCTGTTTGGTGATGCCGTAGCAGGCGTACTGGTAGTTGCTATGGAAAACGAATAGGCACTGCACATAGACCTCCGAAATGTCGGGATGAAGGGTGTCCACGCTAAAGTCCTGGCCGCAGCGCAACTGCTGATGAATGTGAAGGCGACTACGGGATTTGAATTGGGTATGGCAACGGAAGCACTGAAGTTTGCCAAGACGGGGTCGGTTGCTACAGATATCGGAGGCTGTGTTGGGTAGCTCGTGCAGGCGCTGGAACTGACCTAGGCTGTTGTTCAGTACGAGGAAGTTGCGGTTGGGCTGATGGTGCAGTGTCTCGCTTATGTGGTAGGGCACCAAGTAGAGCTCCTTGGTGGTTTGGCACTCTTGAAGGCCGTAGAAATTGACACACATGTCGGGTGGAAAGTTACCTTGGCAATCACTTTGATACTTTACGTATGCCTCCGTCAGATTGGCCAGCTCGGACTCGCTGCAGGTGCTACCACAACCCAATGAGCCATAGCGTAGCTGCAGTGGCAGTGTCAGAGTTGCTCCCTCCTTGTCCTCCTGGAAGCGCTGTAGCTGGAGTCTTATGCGGGTGGTGCTGCAATCATCCTTGCCCAAATAGTTCCGAATTCGCTGTGTGAGTAGTTCGGAGGTCACGCTGACGCTCTCCTCGATGTCGTAGTGATGCTGCACTGCCAGTGAGTTACTTTGGAAGATCAGCACCTGTTCGCAGACTTTCACATAGCAGGATAAGCTGAACTTCAACCAGTTGGTGCCATTGTGGAACATCCAGCGTAGTAGCTCTGGGACACAACGTCCAAATGTCTCGTTGAGGAAGTCCTCTGGATTGTCCTTGCCGCTTTCGTCGCAGAAGAAGAAGGTTTCGATTTGGCGTGCCTCGATAATGTCCATCACCGCCTGTTGTCGCTTGCTTATCTGTGGGCGGTGCTTCTCACAGTGACGTAGCCAGTGCTGTGTGGGCTTGTCGGCATCGATGCTGCTGGAGCAGCTTGTGCAATCGTTCCAGGCATCCTCGGATTTCCAGTAATGGTTGAAGGTTTGCTGCTTGTCCTCGCCACCAAAAATGAAGCACGACTTTGTTTCTTCTTGGTACATTTTGATTTCGGATCGATTCACTTGGATTAAACTGAAGATAATTTTGACTGATTCACTTGGATTCAACTGGAGATGAATATGATGTTGCTTGTTCGCTGTCTGAGTGTAGACTGATATGTTCCTTCCCCGGCACCTCTTGCTTATATACCAAAACAGGTAGCTTTAGGTACCACAGGAATCCAAGGGTACAGGTAAAAGGGTTACAACAGCGTCTAGGACTTTACCAGGTAGCTTTATGTCCGCGAACTTCCCGCCAATATGGCGGGCGCTGTAGTCGCCTGTTTACTTAATCCATGTATCCTTCCAAAATGAGCCTAAAAAGGATGCTAGTCTGCACTGACCTGCGGCCGGGTAGCGCAATTGCACACCTGTGGATTTGCTTCTATCGATCGTACAGGCACCTTAACCCAGTTTACGATCCGAAACCGTAGAGACATCCTAGTCCCTAGTTAGTTGCTTTACTATGATGTGGGGCTTTATATGGAGTGTCGGTCAGCGTTTAAACAATAACCCATATTCGTGAAAACCTATCGGCTGTTATAATTATGTATTTTTGAAAAGCAATAGTCTAATTACATTTATTGTTCAAATTTAACCAATTTTTGGAAGCGAAGAAGAAGGGGCGTGGACTGATTTCAAAATAATTTGAGACAGAGAGACGGACCGACAAACAAGGCTATTCAAAACATAATTAGATAATAGGGTCAAATATGTCTTTCTTGAACATTTCTACAAACATGTATGTATTTTTATACCTTTGCAGAGTGTATATCCATATTGGTTGAACTAGCCATGTCCGTCGGTCCATCTTACCATCATACCCTTGCAGTTTTTCCAAATATTAAATCGACTGATAGGTTCTATGGCAGTTTAACAATAATTATAATAATATTTTTACAGCATTTAATGGACGTACCTATCAATATATCAGCAAAATTTTATACCGATATCTTGAAAAATAATAAATTCGACCGATATGTTTAATGGCAGCTATGCGGTATATTTGTCCAATTTCAATAAAATGTTAACAGCCTTGAAAGGACATACATCGGGGAAATTTTATGGCGATTTCTTTAAAATTGACAAAACGGCCGATAGGTTCTATGGCAGCTATACAATATATCTATTTGATTCGGCTTGATCCGACTTATTTACAGCACGCAGCAATAAGAAATATGTATACCAAGTTTCATCAAGATAGCTCTAAAACGGAGAGACAAGTTCACGTTGCAACAGACAGACGGACAGATAGACGGACGGACGACTACCCTATTGATGCTGATTAGAAATATACATATTATAGAGTCGGCGGTTCGTTGCAAACTTCTGGCCAACATTACCATATCCTCTGCAAGGGTATTCCATTCCATTGAAGAAAAAAGGAGCAGCAACTGAGAAAAAGTCTACCAGAGATAGTAAGGGACAGTAGCGACTCTAGATTGTATGTATGTATTGTATGAATTAAGGAAGAATTCGAGTTTGATCGATCTGCGGAGTAGAAAGTAGGCGTGGCCCACTTTTAAAAAGAAATTTAAGACCTTAAAATTAACGCAAATTTGGTACAAAATTTGGAGAGTCTACCTCGAATAGTTTCTCAGATCTAGACGCAGACAAATGGACGGACGGCTATATGAACCGACAGACATGGTAAATTGTGTGGTAACCTATTTGTAAAGAGTTTTTGAAATTGGGTGAAAGGGTATCTCACTGTTGGAAGCTATAGGCTGAAGTTTACTTGGTTTATATTTTTATCATAGGTGTAAACAATAATTTTTATCTAAGCTGGAAATAGTTAGAGCCATCTTTGGAAGCCTTACAGATGGGTTTAACCACAAGAGAATTCATCATAAGTTATTAAAAAGTTAAGTTTATAATTAGTTTAAAACTGATATTTATTGGAAAAAGTATTTTACAGATATCTTAAAGGTATTTGCAGATGCTGTCGAGCTGTAAGTTGCTGATGACGACAAAGGGATGAAGGACTTGAATTAGGTTCCTACCTATATGGTCGCCTTCGAAGGGCACAAACTTTCCATTGTGGATAATGGTCTTCTGTTTGGTGATGCCGTAGCAGGCGTACTGGTAGTTGCTATGGAAAACGAATAGGCACTGCACATAGACCTCCGAAATGTCGGGATGAAGGGTGTCCACGCTAAAGTCCTGGCCGCAGCGCAACTGCTGATGAATGTGAAGGCGACTACGGGATTTGAATTGGGTATGGCAACGGAAGCACTGAAGTTTGCCAAGACGGGGTCGGTTGCTACAGATATCGGAGGCTGTGTTGGGTAGCTCGTGCAGGCGCTGGAACTGACCTAGGCTGTTGTTCAGTACGAGGAAGTTGCGGTTGGGCTGATGGTGCAGTGTCTCGCTTATGTGGTAGGGCACCAAGTAGAGCTCCTTGGTGGTTTGGCACTCTTGAAGGCCGTAGAAATTGACACACATGTCGGGTGGAAAGTTACCTTGGCAATCACTTTGATACTTTACGTATGCCTCCGTCAGATTGGCCAGCTCGGACTCGCTGCAGGTGCTACCACAACCCAATGAGCCATAGCGTAGCTGCAGTGGCAGTGTCAGAGTTGCTCCCTCCTTGTCCTCCTGGAAGCGCTGTAGCTGGAGTCTTATGCGGGTGGTGCTGCAATCATCCTTGCCCAAATAGTTCCGAATTCGCTGTGTGAGTAGTTCGGAGGTCACGCTGACGCTCTCCTCGATGTCGTAGTGATGCTGCACTGCCAGTGAGTTACTTTGGAAGATCAGCACCTGTTCGCAGACTTTCACATAGCAGGATAAGCTGAACTTCAACCAGTTGGTGCCATTGTGGAACATCCAGCGTAGTAGCTCTGGGACACAACGTCCAAATGTCTCGTTGAGGAAGTCCTCTGGATTGTCCTTGCCGCTTTCGTCGCAGAAGAAGAAGGTTTCGATTTGGCGTGCCTCGATAATGTCCATCACCGCCTGTTGTCGCTTGCTTATCTGTGGGCGGTGCTTCTCACAGTGACGTAGCCAGTGCTGTGTGGGCTTGTCGGCATCGATGCTGCTGGAGCAGCTTGTGCAATCGTTCCAGGCATCCTCGGATTTCCAGTAATGGTTGAAGGTTTGCTGCTTGTCCTCGCCACCAAAAATGAAGCACGACTTTGTTTCTTCTTGGTACATTTTGATTTCGGATCGATTCACTTGGATTAAACTGAAGATAATTTTGACTGATTCACTTGGATTCAACTGGAGATGAATATGATGTTGCTTGTTCGCTGTCTGAGTGTAGACTGATATGTTCCTTCCCCGGCACCTCTTGCTTATATACCAAAACAGGTAGCTTTAGGTACCACAGGAATCCAAGGGTACAGGTAAAAGGGTTACAACAGCGTCTAGGACTTTACCAGGTAGCTTTATGTCCGCGAACTTCCCGCCAATATGGCGGGCGCTGTAGTCCTTCCAAAATGAGCCTAAAAAGGATGCTAGTCTGCACTGACCTGCGGCCGGGTAGCGCAATTGCACACCTGTGGATTTGCTTCTATCGATCGTACAGGCACCTTAACCCAGTTTACGATCCGAAACCGTAGAGACATCCTAGTCCGTAGTTAGTTGCTTTATTATGATGTGGGGCTTTATATGGAGTGTCGGTCAGCGTTTAAACAATAACCCATATTCGTGAAAACCTATCGGCTGTTATAATTATGTATTTTTGAAAAGCAATAGTCTAATTACATTTATTGTTCAAATTTAAACAATTTTTGGAAGCGAAGAAGAAGGGGCGTGGACTGATTTCAAAATAATTTGAGACAGAGAGACGGACCGACAAACAAGGCTATTCAAAACATAATTAGATAATAGGGTCAAATATGTCTTTCTTGAACATTTCTACAAACATGTATGTATTTTTATACCTTTGCAGAGTGTATATCCATATTGGTTGAACTAGCCATGTCCGTCGGTCCATCTTACCATCATACCCTTGCAGTTTTTCCAAATATTAAATCGACTAATAGGTTCTATGGCAGTTTAACAATAATTATAATAATATTTTTACAGCATTTAATGGACGTACCTACCAATATATCAGCAAAATTTTATACCGATATCTTGAAAAATAATAAATTCGACCGATATGTTTAATGGCAGCTATGCGGTATATTTGTCCAATTTCAATAAAATGTTAACAGCCTTGAAAGGACATACATCGGGGAAATTTTATGGCGATTTCTTTAAAATTGACAAAACGGCCGATAGGTTCTATGGCAGCTATACAATATATCTATTTGATTCGGCTTGATCCGACTTATTTACAGCACGCAGCAATAAGAAATATGTATACCAAGTTTCATCAAGATAGCTCTGAAACGGAGAGACAAGTTCACGTTGCAACAGACAGACGGACAGATAGACGGACGGACGACTACCCTATTGATGCTGATTAGAAATATACATATTATAGAGTCGGCGGTTCGTTGCAAACTTCTGGCCAACATTACCATATCCTCTGCAAGGGTATTCCATTCCATTGAAGAAAAAAGGAGCAGCAACTGAGAAAAAGTCTACCAGAGATAGTAAGGGACAGTAGCGACTCTAGATTGTATGTATGTATTGTATGAATTAAGGAAGAATTCGAGTTTGATCGATCTGCGGAGTAGAAAGTAGGCGTGGCCCACTTTTAAAAAAGAAATTTAAGACCTTAAAATTAACGCAAATTTGGTACAAAATATGGAGAGTCTACCTCGAATAGTTTCTCAGATCTAGACGCAGACAAATGGACGGACGGCTATATGAACCGACAGACATGGTAAATTGTGTGGTAACCTGTTTGTAAAGAGTTTTTGAAATTGGGTGAAAGGGTATCTCACTGTTGGAAGCTATAGGCTGAAGTTTACTTGGTTTATATTTTTATCATAGGTGTAAACAATAATTTTTATCTAAGCTGGAAATAGTTAGAGCCATCTTTGGAACCCTTACAGATGGGTTTTACCACAAGAGAATTCATCATAAGTTATTAAAAAGTTAAGTTTATAATTAGTTTAAAACTGATATTTATTGGAAAAAGTATTTTACAGATATCTTAAAGGTATTTGCAGATGCTGTCGAGCTGCAAGTTGCTGATGACGACAAAGGGATGAAGGACTTGAATTAGGTTCCTACCTATATGGTCGCCTTCGAAGGGCACAAACTTTCCATTGTGGATAATGGTCTTCTGTTTGGTGATGCCGTAGCAGGCGTACTGGTAGTTGCTATGGAAAACGAATAGGCACTGCACATAGACCTCCGAAATGTCGGGATGAAGGGTGTCCACGCTGAAGTCCTGGCCGCAGCGCAACTGCTGATGAATGTGAAGGCGACTACGGGATTTGAATTGGGTATGGCAACGGAAGCACTGAAGTTTGCCAAGACGGGGTCGGTTGCTACAGATATCGGAGGCTGTGTTGGGTAGCTCGTGCAGGCGCTGGAACTGACCTAGGCTGTTGTTCAGTACGAGGAAGTTGCGGTTGGGCTGATGGTGCAGTGTCTCGCTTATGTGGTAGGGCACCAAGTAGAGCTCCTTGGTGGTTTGGCACTCTTGAAGGCCGTAGAAATTGACACACATGTCGGGTGGAAAGTTACCGTGGCAATCACTTTGATACTTTACGTATGCCTCCGTCAGATTGGCCAGCTCGGACTCGCTGCAGGTGCTACCACAACCCAATGAGCCATAGCGTAGCTGCAGTGGCAGTGTCAGAGTTGCTCCCTCCTTGTCCTCCTGGAAGCGCTGTAGCTGGAGTCTTATGCGGGTGGTGCTGCAATCATCCTTGCCCAAATAGTTCCGAATTCGCTGTGTGAGTAGTTCGGAGGTCACGCTGACGCTCTCCTCGATGTCGTAGTGATGCTGCACTGCCAGTGAGTTACTTTGGAAGATCAGCACCTGTTCGCAGACTTTCACATAGCAAGATAAGCTGAACTTCAACCAGTTGGTGCCATTGTGGAACATCCAGCGTAGTAGCTCTGGGGCACAACGTCCAAATATCTCGTTGAGGAAGTCCTCTGGATTGTCCTTGCCGCTTTCATCGCAGAAGAAGAAGGTTTCGATTTGGCGTGCCTCGATAATGTCCATCACCGCCTGTTGTCGCTTGCTTATCTGTGGGCGGTGCTTCTCACAGTGACGTAGCCAGTGTTGTGTGGGCTTGTCGGCATCGATGCTGCTGGAGCAGCTTGTGCAATCGTTCCAGGCATCCTCGGATTTCCAGTAATGGTTGAAGGTTTGCTGCTTGTCCTCGCCACCAAAAATGAAGCACGACTTTGTTTCTTCTTGGTACATTTTGATTTCGGATCGATTCACTTGGATTAAACTGAAGATAATTTTGACTGATTCACTTGGATTCAACTGGAGATGAATATGATGTTGCTTGTTCGCTGTCTGAGTGTAGATTGATATGTTTCTTCCCCGGCAACTCTTGCTTATATACCACAACAGGTAGCTTTACCATAGGTACCCCAGGGATCGGAATTGGAATAGGTACAGGTAAAAGGGTTACGGCAGTCTAGGACTTTTCGCAGGTAGCTTCATGGCCGCGAACTTTCCGCCAATATGGCGGGCGCTGCAGCTGGCATCTTAAGTAATCTTTCTATCCCGAACCCAAAAAGGATGCAAATCTGAGCTTACCTGTGGCCCAGCTGCACACCTGGGTGATGACTTCCACCCGTCGTACCTGTAGCACCTGAAGCCAGTTTAGGGCCTTCAGAAAGGGTAAAAGTCGTTCTAATTCCTTTTATTATTTTTAATTTTGACTTTATATAAGTATAGAGTCTCTATCTGCATATGTCTGTGGTTTCCTTCAGTTTAGCTTATAGTCTACGAGATCCAGCCGCTCATCCACAAGAGAGACGGTCCGAAAGACATGGCAATTCAAAACAGATTTAGTTTATGGCGTCATAGCCTTCTCATATGCTTCCTTCTGCCTGTTACGCATATTCCGACATACTTGTATATTTCTTAAAATCCATATCCTAAATGAAGTTAAGGGGAAGTATATGCTTTTAACTGAATAATGTAGCACGTATAACACTATAATTAATGTGTAATAGATGATGAGTTAATTGAAGCTTGTAAATGTGAAGAGGAGACTGTATGCTCTCCAGAGTATCTTTACTGTATCTCTACTTTATTTCATACTCTCATGCAACTGGTTAGCATAGCACATATTATGGCCATATTTAAAGCACTCCTCGCCTCGCTAGACTATCAGATTTCCTTCATTAATTACACTCGATGCATGCCAAATGGACGTCAACGTGGCTGCTGCCAGTGTTCGCTGCACTTAACCAGGCTGTCAGTCCGACTGCATACACATAATTAATTAACGCAGCTGACAGCGCTGCTTCCTCTCCCCCCATCCCCCGCCTTCCCTTCCTCTCCTCACTTGGCTAACAGCAATGTCAAAAATGCAAGTGACAAGTGTGAAAAAAGGACGAGCACGAGGCAGGCGACGCACACGAGACCAGAACCAGGCAGAAGAAGGAAGTAAAGGCAGGAGTAAAAACAAAAGCCAAGTCAGGACACACACATAAGGCAGCTGGCCTTGGATCTGGATGAAGATATGGATGTGGGCTGGGGGTGCTCTGTGGGTGTTGTCTGCTTGAAGACGTCGCGCAGTCGTGCAAGGGAAAATAAATTGAAATTTTAAAATGTATGAAATTAATTTTTGGCGCTTGGCGCTCGCTCGCTTCAGCGCCTTTCTATCTCCCTCCCTCTCTCCTTGATATTATGATGATTATTTATCTTTCACGCACACTTTGCCACATATGTATGCAAAGGATGTGCGTGCCTTGCCACTGACACTTGCCAACACTTTGTCAAGTTTTTAGTATGTTGTCAGCTCTCCCCTCTCTCTTTTTCGCTTGCCTTGTTGTCTTGGCCATTTGTCAAACACTTTGCATGACGTCATCTGCCAGGCAGTAGCTCCTGTTACTCCCCCCACTCTTTGGAGTGTAGCTTGTCTGCTGTGCGAAATTTACATATAGATTAGCAGAAGGATTGCACAATGAAGGACACGATGCCGATGCTGCTGCTGCTGCTGCTGCACTCTCGCAAATGGCTAAGCGTCATTCGATTGCAAATGGGAATGGAAAATCATTAAGTACCGAAGCGCATCTTGTAAACTGATGCGTAATCCCGTCCGCCCCCCTCTACTGACTGGTCAATTGTTTTCCGTGCGGACCAGAGGCCTTTTGCATTGTTGCTACTTCCTGGCCGAGCGCAAATCCCCTGGCAACACTTGCCGCCTTCCTTCCACGCCGCACACAAAGAACATTTTTGCGCAAAAAGCAGTCGAACAATCCTTGAACAATGCATGAAATAATTGCACAGCCCAAGAGAGAGACAGAGAGAGAGAGAGAGAGAGTAAGCGAGGGAGGGGGAGAGGTAGTTGTTCTGGTTCCTATAGAGTAGCACTGCTTGTTCCGTTGCTTTGCTCTGCCTTGATGAGCCATAAAACGCGGATGATGAGGCTTAAGTAGTTGCACAGTGGCGCGATTGGGACTCTTTTCGGGCCTCAAGTGATGATGGCATATGTGACTGCTGTGAGTTCGTCGATAGATGTGGTTCTTCTTATAGACAGGGCACTTTGGTGATGTGTGTGTGTGGAGTGTTGTTGGGGTAAACACATCTGTTTGGCAACCGAATAGTTGCTATAGTTATGGCGAATCGACCATGGTAAAAACAGGCTTAGAATGTACTTTCTGAGCTTACTGGACTGTTCAAAAGTCAACAGAGAAGAAGTCCAATGCAAGAGATCCCTCTTGGTGAGTGGTGTATCGAGGTTTACCTTGCTCTATCTCTCGTTACACTCTACAGAATAACCACGGTTAAAGTGAGCTCCGTGTAGTTTACTGTTACTTAACCAGACCTAATAAGGTTGAAGAAAGCAATATGCAAAAGTGGAATATTCCACTGAGTACAAAATGAGAAGTTAGGAGAATGTTAATGCATAAGGGAAGATTTACTAAGATTCTTACTAATTCTGTTGCTGTTAGCTCAGAGTATTGCCATAAAGGATGTTCGGTATATACTTAACATACAGTGCTTATAGTGAGCTTAAGATCTGACCGTGATAAAGCATATTTAAATGGGAGTGAGGCGTCTAAGCTTCCTCTTACTTTCGCACTCACAAACATAATGTTAGTAGTTAACATAAGAGAGCCCACTAGGAGCTCAACTAAGATACTTATTGTTACTGTCTCTATTAATATCTCCAGTTTCCTAGAGGAGGTTAAGATGTGGGGGTGGCTTCTACTAATCACTCTCTATCTCTCTCCCTTTCTTTGCTGTAATTTATTTAGTGTAGGAACTGTTAATCTACCAAAAAGGTATTAGCATAATGTTAAAACATAACATAACACAGCCTACAAAGAAGCTTTCTGTTGGTAACTTTTCTCCTACCACATTGCACTGTCAAATAGAACATAAGGATTTGAGTGCAGCTCTCACTCATCGCTCTCTCCCTCCATTACAATGCAATACAAAACAGACAACAGCTCGTCGGATCGGAACTGCATCATTATCATAACATTTTATGTTCATTGCGCTGATGAAAAGTCTACACAAATGCAATGGTAACGGCTGTCCGAAATAAATAATTAACATAAACAGCAGAGACCGCAGGCAGGCGGAAGAAGCAGCAGGAGCAGGAGCAGCTGGCGTGGGAGGCAGCTCGAGTGGACTCCATGTCAGTGCACATCACATGTGGAGCTGCTCCCCCTCTTCCTCACTAGGTGACAAAGGCTGCTGCAGTTGAAGCCGTTGGAATTTATCAAATACCCCAAAAAGGAGGCGCCAGTGGGCGGGATGGGGCGTGGCGTAGGGTGGGCGGCGCGTGTTGTTTGAACATTGGCGTTCTTGTAATTACCTTTTTACCCAGTTAATTCAAATTTACGTTAATGGAAAATCATTACGCACAAATGTGCAAAGTGCACTTTCATTGCCGTGTGTGGCAGCTTTTAATGCATTCCCTCAGAGCGTTTCTCTTCCCTTTACCCTGCCACAGTTTGCCGCCTTTGCTGCTGCAAATTTTTAATGAGCTTCAAGTGCAGCACGACAGCTGTGGCAGCTTCCAAACGATGGCGGCTGCTTATTGCAGATAAGCGTGCCACGTTGTCGTTGAGCTTCAGGAGAAGGAGAAGGAGGAGACTGGGAGCGAGCAGACAGTCCACCAGGCAAGTCTCTTAAAGACAACTTAAAGCACTTCAACTTTATTTGGCCAAAATGTATTTCGGCTTCTTCCTAACCTTTTGCTGGCCACGCACAATTTGCTGCGCTCCTTAATCAATACTCAACGACCTTGGCAAGCTTTGGCTGCGAGCATAAAAAGCACGTGACACGTCAACTGTGTCAGGGCTCGCCCACGCACACCCGCACATCCCCATCAGGAGGGAGCGCTCCCTAAACAATTTCATTGCCAAGGCCGCACGCACAATGCGGCAAGCTGCTTCTTCTTGCCACATCTTGTGCCGGCCGGCACGACCTTGGGGGGCCGCAACGAGCAAAGCTTTTGGAGCAGGCGAGTTTGGCATTTACCACGCGGCCTTGGCAATGACATTGAAACCAACCCGTCGGGGTAGGGAGTCCCTAACAAACCGGAGGCAACTTTTTTAAAAAATGTTGCAAGTGAAGTGAAGTGTGTGTGTCTGTGTGTGAGCTTATCGTAATGGATGAGCCAGCTCTGCTTTAGTGTTGGGGGACTTCAAGGACAACGTGGGACAGCGTGGGATGTGGGAAATGTTTGCCGGAACTGTTTGAGTGAAGGTTAAACTGGGATTCCGCTTGGGTTGTGTGTGTGGGTTAAGTGGCAGGTCAAAATATATGGAAAGAGTTGAAGGATTGAAAAGACGTTGCGAGTTGAAGGAGGTTTACTAACGTTGCAACTATTGGGTATGTGGTAGGAAACTCCCTATGTAATGAGGTTAGGGACAGTTAAGCAAATTTAAAGGGGAAACGAGCTGGTAGGGCAGGGTTTTCAAGGTTTTTCCAATTGTGCGAGTTAAGCAAGTTCTTTGTAGTTTATATATTAATTTGAGCTTTAAGGGGAATGTTTTATCAATATATTTCCCCTCATTTTTGATATTCTAATAATATGCGAAAAACACTTTACTCAATTGAAGTGTTCCGTTTTAAGAACAAACCCTAGTCGACAAACAATTGTTGATTCACAGGCCTTCAACTGCCTAACCAAATATTCGAAACAGTTTCGAATTCGAATCGAGTCTTCTCCTCATCTCTTAGTACAATTTCAAACGCTTTCCTAGAGTTCTTTCTAAGGGCACTCCCCTCTTTCGAAATTCGCCTAAGCCACCCTGCTGCTTACGTTACGCTACGCTTACGTATAACGTAACGCCGCATTGACTTGCCTTACTTCGCGCTCTCTCTCTCTCTCTCTCTCGTTCTCCTTCGTTCACGCTCTCGCGCTCTCTGTGTGCCGCTCTCTCTGGCCGAAGCCGAAGCCAAAGCCCAGCCGTGACTGTGACTGTGACTTTGGTTCTTTGGGGTGGCGACGGGGGTTACTACGCGTCTTTGGCCGCGAATGCGGTGTGAGTGGCTGTGGTTGGTGGTTCAATTGGTTGGTTGTTGGCATAAACAAAGCACACACACTCCCCTCCCCCCTCTCCCCTGGCCTACCCTAACCGATTGTCTGCCCGTGCGTGTGCTCGGGGGGTGACATTCGGGTGAGCGAGCGAGCGTCGTGTTGCTTCCCAGCACGAGCTATTTTATAAAAGTGACTGCGGCAAGGATATTTACAGTCAGTCCACGCAGAAACCTCGACGAGGCAACAGCAAAGTAAAAGCAAACGCAGAAAGCAAAGCAAACAGTTTATTAAAAGACGAAAAGTTTCGTTTTGGCGCCAAAAGCAAAAAACTTCGACAAAATCTGAAGAAATCAGAGAAATTCTCAAAAATTTAAAAAACTTTGAAAATAGCTTAGTGCACTAAGTGAAACCGGCGCAATGGCAATCGCTTACTTTATACCCGATCAGGCTCAGCTCTTGGCTAGAAGCAGTCGACAAGCTGCAGGCGGCAACACGAGTTCTGGGCAGGAACACAACCAACAACAACAACAACATCAGCAGCAACAACAACAGCAGCAACAGCAAAGAAGGCAGCAACAACAACGCTCACAGTTCCGTGGAAATATTTCCTTTCCCCTAAGTCGGGAACAAGGTGCCATGTCCATGTCCGAGTTTGGTTGCTGGGAGCTCCTGGCGCAAATCTTCTGCTACGCGCTGCGAATCTACAACTACAACTCGGCACAACGCAGACCGACAGTGATTCAAATATCCTTTGAAATCAGCTGCGGCGAACCGGTGACGCCACAGGAGGAGGATGTAACTGATGCGTCCTCGAAGCAGGATTAGATTTGGAGGAGATGCAAGACTTCACACATTTTTTTGGTGGCAGCTCAATCAAAGCGCATTGTGATTTTTGGGGAGAGGATACGAATACGGATACTGAAGGAGACGTTTCATTTAAATATTTTCGTATCGAACGGTTTTTTGAGAAAATTCGAAATTTGTCATCGATTTGCTGAAAGTGATATATTATTATTATTGTTGGTACTTTTTGGTGTCAAATTTTTGTAGTAATTTTTAGAGAGTGTCAGGAGCAGAGAGAGCAAAGAAAGTGAGCAAGGTTTCGGGTTGTAAAGTTGGTTCAAAAAAAACTAAGGCAAGACTTATTATTACTAATACTATTCATTCGAACTAATTTCCGAGGAGAGAAAGAGCCAAGAGAATATCATACACCTAATTAGCATCAGTGTCTACATTTAAACAGTCTAACAAAGTATTCAAACTACTATATACCGTATATGTCAAATTCTAGCATTTCTATTAGCGTAAACTATTTAACAAAAGCGGAAAACAGAGAAAACGATAACGAAAATGGAATGTGGAACAAAGACGACAACTACATTGTACAAAATAGATCTTAAGCAGACAACTTTTATATATACCTAACATAAATGTACAACAGCAAGTAAATTTAAAAAAGAAAACAAATTGAGTGTCAATAAACCAAACTAAACCGCCGAACCGCAGAGAACAACCCAAAAAACAAGATCAGAATTACTAAGCGATTTTTATAAGAACCAAAAAAAAACAAGCAAAAAAAATATATCTATGCATATGGTACGATTATTATTGATTTTAGCAAAATTATATTTATTTTTTCCCTTTTCTGGCATTTCTTGTACGCAAAAACCAAAATATTAATCAATGTCAGAACTATAAACACATTTGTAAGCAATTTAAACATTTTTATAAGAAAACAAAATAAATAACATTTTATACAAACGAAACGAAATTTTTATTTACTTTCTAAGGCATTTACAGATATTATTTATAAACCCAACAAGTGAAACTGATTTGAAGGGGCTCTTGATTTCATTTTTAGCCCAACATAGTTTTTTTTCAAAGTGAAGCAATGCTTGTGCGGAAACTTGGCTTATCTTTCGACATCTACAGGAACTACAGTTTCAAAATTGCAAAAAACTTACGAGTAATTTAAAAATTTAACTTAAAAATTTCATTAAAACGCAATATTCATTAAATTAATTTTGAAAACAAATCACGTCAGAATCGACAAGAAAAACACAGCACTTCTAATCCATCATAACATTGTGAAGAATCAACAATTTTATTTTGACAATTTTCTTGGCCATCATTTAAGCTTTAGATTTCAAAACCAAGTTGGTTTCAAACTTCCTGACGACCTGTATTAACACACAGAGTTCCAGATCTTGGGCCACCAAATGCAGTATAAAGATTTCCTTATCATATTTGTAGATCTCTGCCACCTTTTTCCACTGCTCCAGTAAATTGTTTATTGGAAATGCAATCTCAACTCTGTTTGCGGACTGACCCAAGGTAACCCTTCCAGGGGACAGGACAACCCCAAATGTGTAAAGGCCAGCAGAACAGCTTATTTCCGATGCTTATCGGCAAAACCAATATGCCACCTTTTGATGGAAAAGTGTTTTGGTGCCACATTTTTGTGTGGTGTCATGCCACAAGTTGCGGCAAGGGTTAAATTAAAAGGTTACGCTGCTTAAAAGGCAACTGGCGACTGGCAAAAGGCTCAAGTCATCAGGGTCACACACCCCCTTGGCACCGACTCTGACTCTGACCCTGGCACTCGGTAACATAACATCTGTGACAAATGATCCGCGGTCGCTGATAGCAGCCGTACCGGGTACTGCGTACGCGTACGGTCTAAAATGTTAACTTTTCCCTTTTCGGCCGTGTGTAATAATTATGCAAACATTTGGGAGCGCTAATTTGCCGCATTATCTTAATTTAAATCGCACAAAAGCGCAGTGAACAAATTTAATTGTCGTGACACGACAACAAGGTCCTCCTCGCTTGACCCGCGACCCTTCACTCTTCCCATTGTCAGCTAGGGTTAGGGCTCAGTTGTTTTTTTTTTTTTTTTTTGCTTTTCGCGTGCGGTTTGATTTTTGGCAAAGATAACGTAGCCTGTAAATTGTAGGGTATGCAAATGTTGTTTAAAATGCATATGCTCAGCTACGTTTTGTCGCGTGTCCTTTAGCTGTACCCCTTTTCAACGCCGACTCTGACTCTGTTTTATGAATTGCACTTCATTGGTAGGGTAAAAAGTGGAGTATAAGGGGCAGGAACATCTGATCAGGCTTAGGCTCAATTCTTTATCCAATCTAATAAGCTTAAGCTATCTCTTGCCAACTGAAAAATGGAAGGAATCGGGTTTAGAAAAAAATTTTAGGGTCCATTTTCTGATAAAGATTATATTAAGCTGTCAAGTCTAAGCAGCATCGCATTGTCACTGGACTACAGGGTATAGTTCAGTCTACTGCTCTTGAATGTTGTGTTTTTACTTGTACAACAATTATGTTTGTCATGTGATGTTGCCTTTTTTTGAGTCTCTGTTTGCGTGTGTGGGACAAACAGTTTATGATAACATATTTTTTGGTAATTTAGGAAATGTTTTAACATGTGTTTACAGTTAATTCGGAAGGAATTCACTGGGCTATCTACCAATTATCAGTCAAAACGTGCCCCTTCCTCTACTTCCCCCTCCACGGCTGAAAAGTATGCAATATAAGTGAAATTGCCTCTGTGGTTGCTCCACGCGCTGCTGCCAAAGTGTTCTCTGATCCAGCTGCGCTACCTCCAACGGGGCTTAATGATTGGCCTACTATGTAGAGAATAGGTGGCATTGATATAATGCGCTGCCCACCAGCCCAACCAACGGAGTCAACTCTTTGTCAGGCATTTTCAATTTCGTTAATGACCCAAAAGTGCCGTAAAGCAATTTATACCCAACCAGGGGCGGGGCTGGGGCAGGGGAGGGCTAGCTCTCTGCTGACATAAGACAAATAATAGCGCAGCAGGACATTGACAACAACACCCGAACGAGCTGGATGAACGTGGACTGTCTGTCTATGGCAACTGGTCAGTAATTGACTGCCGCCGCAGTGAATGCAGCAGAGGACGGAGTCGACGCCGATAATGAAGCACAATTGTTGAACGCGGCAACAAATTTTTTCGGGGCAACAGCAGCAGCCCAAACAGAGTGCAACTGCAGCCGCGTTGCAACATGTTTTGCGTGGGGCAATTAATCATATTCCTCATCTCGTTTTCGTCTACGGCCTCTCATAAACCTTAGCTATTCCCAACAACTAATTTAAGGTGTTTGCCCACTGTAGACCTAAATAAATCATTAATTTTTCCATGCTGAACCTTTCAAAGAATGCATACCGTACCGTAGGACCCCGTGTGGTTTTGTGGGTGTTGACACACGTTTAGAAGAGTAGTTCGAGTCGTTGGACTCGAGAACTCCGCCAATGAATCACAAGATTAATGAAGCTCAGGCTATGCGCACTAAATGTCAATCCGACCGACTGAAGAAGCCTCTGGACACCGGGAAACTATTGCGAGACGACTCCACGTTTGCTACATGTAACCATGTAACCCACACACACTTGACTTGTGTCCGCCTTTGATATTTGATTTGCCGTTTCCGACTTGAAAAAGAACTCTCCACTTTGTGGTCATATTGCGTTTCACTTTTGCTCCACTTTCAGTTTTTGCATTGCTCATCGGCAACGAAGTGGAGAGGGGGAGCAAGGGGCGTGCACGTTGGGGCCATTGCTGTTAGCTATTGTCCATGTAGTCCATAAAGTGGGTCAGTGCTGCCGGCTCGTGCCTAGAGGGTTACTGTACTTCCTGGGGCAACAAGCAATCAATATGCCAGTTGTAATTAGCCAGCGACATGAACTACGTGCGAACTTCGTCTTGCACAAATTCAGCGCATGAATCACCCATGGTTCTCTGCAAAGTGGAAAATTAAGGTAAAGAATTGAAGACTAGTATAACACTTAGATTATATTGTGTGGAATGTTTAAGGAATTTATGGATTGTTTCGAAAGGTATCTTTATACCCTTGCAGAATATTCATTTTTGCAAGAAGTTTGCAACTTACGTTAGGAGACCGTTTTGACTACTCATGTCCGTCTGTACGTTTGTCTGACTGTCCGTCTGTCAGTTGCAACGCAAACTAGTCTCTTTGTTTTAAAGCTTCATTAATGAAACTTTGTATACATTTATCTTATATCTGCACACTATAAATAAGTCGGAACTAGCCAGATCGGACTGATAAATCGTATAGCTACCATAGAACCTATCGACCGATTTTTGTCGTTTTTAAGGATATAGCTTTCAAACTTTTGCTATCGTTAGCAAAACTATTTTATATTCACTACAAGGGTATGAACTAGTTGGCGAGTCGAAGGTAGGCTTTCTGTATTGTTATTATATCAATTGGTCCCATCAACTCGAATTTCATAGCTGAACGATTGATACTGTAACAAGTCTGTAAGCAAAACTTTCCCAGGCAGTTGTCTCTCCCATGTCGTTTTTTTCTCTTTGTGGAATGCTGACATTGATTAAGTGGCACTCATTGACCTCTGTCCAAGCACATTTATTGACAAGCTGACTTTTATTTTGCATAACTCCCCCTGGCTGTGCGCTTTCTTCCTGACGCGTGTCAGCGTTGCCATGCAAATTGGCCACACCCCCTCTCACATGTCAACGGGCGCATCAGTAATAATCGATACAGATACAGATAGATAGTACGATAACTGCAAATCGATTTGCACGGCAAAGAAAAAATTAATAAATTCACCCAGAGTGACATAATTAAGTGGCTCAGTCGGGCGGACGAGCTGACCAGCAGTTGACCAGCTGAACAGTTGACCATTGTTCTGCGTCCTGCGTCCTTCATCCTTCGCTCGTAATAATGAAGTGTAAATGCCGAGTCTGTATTATAATCGGCTTTCAATACTCGCCAGGCAGCGCTGCTCGACATTGGAAAAAAGTCACGTGCCCACGTTAATCCGTGCAGAGAAAGAAAGTTGCCCCTGCCCTGTCCATGTGCTCGTTCCTGGTCCCTCCCTCCCCTGGTTCTATGTCCGCCATTTGTTACGCTTTGCTTTCAGTTGCCGCCGGGTGAAAGGCGAACGCGTAAATCGCACACACGAGTTACTGAGCTGCCTCCTGTCTGCCTGCTCGTCCTTTGCTCCCTTTCTTATTGTCATGTTGTTGTTGCTGTTATTGTTTTCGAAAGGCTGCAGTTATACTTGCAGTAGCGCTGATTAAATTATTTCAAGGGTTTGCGAAGCGAGCCACGCTCGTGACGTAATTGATAATGCTGCAAGTACTCGAGTCGTGTGTGTGTGAGAACCCAAATAAGTCATCAAGTACTCATACGTTCGATCGAAAAGGGTTAATCCACTCGGAAAACAGAGTAAACAAGAAAGAAAGGCAACATTCAGCTCGTCGAAGGTTTCACACCCTTCTAGTTACTCTAAATATAAAACAGTTTTGGATTGCTAAGGTTTTCCAAAGTTTTATTGGGATATCGAATAAAAAAAGTAATACGATTTATCGGTCCGATCTGAAACGTTCTGTTTTACAACGTGCAGTAATAAGAATTATGTATACCCAGTTTAATTAAGATAGCTTTAAGGCTGACAGACCAGTTTGCGTTGCAACAGACCGACGGACAAGACTATAATAAAAGAATACATACATTTTAAATATTTTGGTTAATAGCTACAAATATAAATAATTTATGTAGTTCCACCTTCCCCTTTTTATACTCAAACTTCTATTACAATTAATTCAGCCACTACTATGATTCTTTTGTGTTTTCGTTTGTATGAACACGTAGATCTCAGAGATCATAAGAGCTAGGGCTACTAAATTTGGCGACAATATGTCTTTAACATAGTTCTAGAATATGGGTACATAATACATTTACAAAACGTAAGAACTCTACTACTTCGTGTACCACCAACTCTTATTGCTTGCACCACTACTAGCCATATATACTCAAACCCAATCTGTTTCTTCCATAGCATCTATAACTTCTTTCCAACTTATAGTTCCCATCTTTCTCACGACTCTTGAGTTGTAAATCCTTTTTACATACATATTTCCAGTACATAAATTTCTTCGAGTTTTCTCTCTCTCTCTTATTGCCTTATACAATTTCTTCGGGGCGTTGCAAATAACAGCAAATTACACACACCAACTGCTTTCTCGCTTGTCCGGGGGGTATTTAAAGGAATTTTGCAAACAATATTGATTGCAAAGCGATCAAAATATAAATTTATCAACGCACTTAAAAAACGCGCCCGACTCTCGAGTGCCAATTGATACCCCCTTACAATGCGAGGGGCAACAATTTTAAAGTGAAATCAAAATAAAGTGAACGAGAGAGAGAGAGAGAGAGAGAGAAAGAAGCCAAGTAAGTCAATGATGTGGAAATGCAGGGCGGACAAGGGGGGATGTCCCTACCCCTTTTCGACGAGTTTAAACCACTCGAGAAGTCGTCGACTAATTTATAACTTATGACCGAGAGTGCATAAAAAACAATTTTCCATGCCACTACAAAGCAGAGCAAAAGCCAAAATTTGACAGGAGTAGCGGCCGTTTAGCCGTCACCCTATAAGTCTCTCTTAAAAGCCATAACCCTTTTCCGAGCCAGTGCCGGGCACACATACGCACACACACATGTATGTGCATGTACACACATGTCAGCAAGCGAATTAATCGAAGAGAAATGATTTATTTTAGCGCTTGGACGCGGCAACGCAGCAACGCTTCGCTTGAAAGGGTTGCCAACCCCTCGCAAACTGCAAACTGCGCACCCAAAAAATTTAAACTGTTTTCAAAACTGCATTCAAGAAAGGATCGCGGCCTTTCATTGATGGGCATTTATTGGCTTTACCCACTTTCAATCGTCGCGCCGTTGCTGTGGCCCAACCCCAGCTCGATTCGAGTGTGTGTGTTGCATTTTTTGGGTTGTTTTCGCTTTTTTACTGTGTGAATTTCGCACTGCATTTTGCGCTATTTCTCTCTTATTTTTTCTACCCAAATTTCACACTGCATTTTTATGGTTTTGTTTCTTTCAAAATATTTATGACGGCACGTTTTTTTATGCCCAGCATTTCCTTTAAGAGTTTCGTTTTATTGTTTTGATTTATTTTTCGAATTTGTATTTGACATGCGATTTTTGATTGATCTGCGAAGAAGAAAATCGCGTTAAATTTGCAGTAAATTTGCAGTAATTAATAAAACACAAAACCATAAAGTCGAAATATTTTGGGCTTGCAGAGTGTGAGAATTTTTTCGTGGATCGAAGGTAGATGATGTTCTTTTTTGTGTATGGAGGAATGTGTAAAATGTTGTATATTTTTGCAATGGGTGTGTGGAACTCGGGAGGTCGCTAACGCAGTATGAGACATCTGCGATATCCCTGATATGATGTGAGACTGTAAATTATTCTGAACAAGCAGGAAATGTTTTATAGATTGATATATATACGAAAATGGCGGACTAAGAATAGCCTATTTTTCTTTTTATTTTTAAATATTGCAATAAAGCTTGCCATAATCATTTTTACATATGTTAACAATATGTTGTTAAAATTTCATTAAAATCACAAAGTTCGCATAGAAGAAATCAACCCGAATAGGGATTTTAAATAAAATGTTGTATTTTTTTTTAAGATATTGCAATAAAGCTTTGCCTGTATGTGTAAAAAGGCGATCTATATATTCTCGTCAAACTTCATGAAATTCTAAGCACTTTTTCCTATACTTTTTCTCGAAATATTGCGTGGAATTCGCAGTAGCAGCTTACGAGGCATAACCAATGCCAAGCTACGTGCCATGACTCAAACGAGCTAAATGACATTTTGAAAACGCAATTGAGTGAAACTAATTGAAAGTAAATCGGGATCGCAGCCTGCCATAGCCTTTTGCGTTGGCGACGGGCATCGGGCAAAATCAGTAACTGATTTTGACATATTTATTTAGGCGCCTTCAAGCGACAAAGTCGTGACCCCTCGCGCCGCTGATGAAAAGGCGCAACAAATTGCGGTCGGATTGCCGCATTGTCTACCTTCGGGTGTCTGTCTGACTGTCTGCTAGCTGATAAATTAGCTCGAGGATTGTGTTTACATGATTTCCGCCAGCGAAAGAAGGACCCCATTGAAAAACTACTTTAAATAGGCCTAATGACATCCGTTCTAGTTCTATCGCAGTTGCCCGGAGTGTCGCCCCTCCTCCTCTCTCCTCTCCTCTCTCTAATGTGGGTAGCCTTTTATTGTTTTCCACTTCCTAATCAAACAGGAAGCGCCGCTGTGTGTGTGTGTGTGTGTGTGCGGTTAAGGGTTGTCCGAGCCACGAACTGACCGAGTGGGGCTGTCTGTTTTTATAGCGTTAGCGATCAAAATTTACGATAAATGCTTTAAATTTTGTACACCTAAACAAAAAGTCGCCTTTTGTTGCGTTAAGTGAGCGTGCATAACTTGATTTGTTAGAGCTCATAAATTTACAGTGCAGGAAAATAGAGTAGAGACAAGACATCTTTCATCTACCCATTGCCCATGTGTGTCATATGTGAAGGAGTTTTCCGCTATCCTCCCCTATCGCACGGGAAAATCTGCACCTGCCCCGCAGCGAAAGTTGCTCATAATGAGCCAGAGCCCCCATCCCCCTTTCCGTTCCCCTCCGTGGCCCACTCTGCTCATTTGTTGGCAATTATAGTATGCAAAGGCCTTGGCTGTTTTTACACAGAGAGAAAAAGAAATCACCAATCTCTGTCCACAACTGTTAAAAGCGCATGCATTTAAATTAGACATTTAAGCCACGAACTGTAACTGCCAAGGGGGGAGCTGAGCGGGTAGCCTGCTCCACCTAACCCGCCAGCCAGACGACAGCCAAGTGTCAAAAGCACAACTCCCTGCCCTTGCCCCTGGTGTGATTTGGCTGCTCTGGCAGGGGGTAACACCGAAATTTCGATACCTTCAGCTGCAGACGCCCAGGAAACGCTTAATAGGATTTTCCACAATTTTTACTATTTTTCTGGTGGCAGCTACCGGTTGCCACAGCCAGTCAGTCCCTGCCACTCCGACAAGCTGCCACTCTTTTTTTTTTGCATTTTCTGTCGCTGCGTTTTTTACCAGCTTTTTTTTTTTAATTTTCCAAATATTTTGCCTTTGAAGGGTTAGAAAAATGCCAGCGCACCCCTTTTACACTCACTCACAGCAAAAATTCTTGCACACTCTGCTTTGTTTTGTGTTTTACGTTGTACGGGATATGCTTATTCCTTGTTCGTTTTGTGTGTGTGTGTCTGTTTCTCCCTTTGGCACCGCATAACATTAAAATTCAGTTTCAGCTCTTGATTGATCAGTGCGGGGTTTTCCCGGCGTTTCCCTTACCCGCTAAGTGATTCGGGATTCCTTAAAGGCTTGTTCGAGACCAAGCTAGCTCGGGATTAGTTAATTTAGGAATCGCTTAAACGACAGTCTACCACATCTTTTGACTTCTGGCAGGCCCTAAGGGAGCTTATGCTAATTCCTGGCAAATCTCTTAGTCGTCACGCTTGCCGAATTTTCCCAGGCGAATTTACACACAAGGCAACCTCCCTCTTTTTGCTAACCAAAAAAAGAAAGAAAAAAGAGTTGCTCCACGTTGGCCACTTAAATATTCATGAATTTTTACACGCAGCCAACTCGATTAACAACAATGCATATTGATGGCATTGATGGAATAATTGATCAATTCTAATGAGCCACAACCCGCAGCAGCAACAACAACAGCGACAACAACAGCGACAACAACAACTGCTGCAAATTGCAGTTGCGCTGGTGGTGGTGCGAAAGGAACCGCAATATTTGCATTTGATTGACAACAAAGTTAATTGAGTGTGTAGAGTTGAGTCGCATATATATTTGGAAATTTGCATATGACCGAGTGGGAAATTGTAAGAAGAAAAAAGCGAAAACAAACATTTATTATATTTAACGTTAGACACCTTTTCCGTCGGGGTCTAAATGTCGTTTCAATGAATTTATAATTGCAGAAACAGCTTTGCTTCTCTCCGCACACTGGATTTGCATACAGAAGTTGCCAATGTTGCGTTTAATTAATGATTTTATGCCGCTTTTTTTATTAACCTCTCCCTCCACATGTGCTACGACACTTTTTGACTTTTCAAGCGAGCAGCTATTTTTCTCCGATCATTAATCAGTGCTACGTAGAACTCATTAACCCTTTTGTTCGGGGTTCTGTAAAATGGCATAACAGTGTCTTATGTAAATATTTGCATTGGCAAAGTTCTTATTTCCATTTCTGTTTCTGTTTCTGTTTTCTATTTTTTTGTCTCATTGAGCAATGCGGAACACGTGAGAACGTGAGACGCAAAAGATGCGACACGAAAGGAGTTGAAATCCTTATTAATGATCCTGTCGCCTTCGAGGAGTTTTAATTAGTTGACAAACTGACACCGAAGCACAGCTGCCCTGCCCCGACTTGAACCCAGGGCACAGCGGGTCGCTGCAATCTGCGTGAAGGATCTTGCTTAGTACTTCCTTCGATGTTCGAACTCGTATATCAAAGAAGTTCTTATTGCCTTTTGTTATCTCGATTCGCATTAAGTCGCATAAGTGCAGAGCAAACGTGGTAAACAAAAAACTCAAAAAAACATAACATGCCCCTCTGCGGAATTATGCCATATTTTCCAAATTGCTAAAAAGTTGCCAAAGTGCAAAAGAATTGGCAGCGATAAGCAGTAAGTGAGGTATAGTTGTGTATTATGTCCAGGCATAAGAGTTATGGCCGATTGGCGCGATAAGCTCCTTGACTTATGAGGGCAAAGTCAGCGGGTAGCAAGAAAAGCGAAGGGGAGGCAAAACGAAGAAGAAGAGAAATACTTCTAAATTGGTTTAGCATATTTTTTTAGATAAGCCAAGAGGTCACTTACCTCAACTCAGAAGGAAAACTGATACAGTTAATACAGTTAAAAAGGTAAACCTCATGCGGGTCAAAGCTTAACCCCATCGCGCCACAAGTCACGCAAAAGTTGACACCAATCGGGGGAAAATCATAATTAATTGTTGCGTAATGCGTTTGTGTGTCTAAACATCATTAATATCTATAAGATTGCCATCCCTGTTCGGTTAGAACCCGCATGGTTCCCTTTCCAGCGTAAAACAAAGCCAATTTCGGGGTTTCCCAATTAAACGCGCGGATTAAACTTGGGTTGTGTTTTGCACTTTCGTTAATGCCAGACAAATTGCTCTAGTCTTTTTTTGTCCGGAAAGCGTCATCGCATATGCGATAGATCGTGGTGGCATCATTAATAAAAATCATAATAAAGGGGCGTGGCGAATAACGTCACGATCTCGCAAAGGATTGCGTATGTCTTTCTGTGTGTGTGGGGGCTGTCACTGAGTTTTAATTAGTTTTTCCTGCGTTCTTCAATCCATTCTTCCGGAACTCTTTCCTATGCTTGACTGACTTCTTTGGAGACTTAGAAAGTGTGACGAATTCTGTTAATTAATCATTCTCTTTACTAACATTTTCCCTATTTTATCATCTAATAATCGATATAATAATATGCTAAACTCAAACGTTTTTTTTTTCGAACATCTGCCTAAATATTTCCGATTCAACTTAGCTTTGCGACATTTTTCCAACCCATTAAGTCGCGCTCTCTGTAGAACTACACTCGAGAGTCCTCTTAGAACTCAGCTTAATTAAGTCAAAAGTGCCGGCCAGGAAATTATATTTAATGAACCAAAAATAATGGAGAAAACCACAGAAATTTCAAAGGTAATAAATTTGCAAAAGTAAACGTTAACCCCAGCTTGCTTGCGATATTCAAATAAATCTCAAGACGCGCCGAAAAAAATACCCGAACTCGGAGTGTACATTAAATTAAATTGCTCAACAGTTTGTAATGCGGCACATTAGTGTCAAGCGATGACGAGGACGTGGACGAGAACGGGAACGGGAACGAGGACGATCCGAAAGTACTAGGACGAAGCCGAAAGGGTTAGACGGGGCGACATTAACACGTTGTTAGGACAAGCCGCTGACAATGGGACAAAGTCGGCGAGGGAAGGGGCGAATGGGAATGTGAAAACAGGCTGAAAATACTTTGCAGCTTTGTGGACAGGATACACTGGACCGGGCTAAAGAAGGACGATGATGATGATACAGTGGTGGGACAGTCCGCGCTGCGGTCGCTCTGCTCGCTTGCGGAGATTTATGTCAACACTTCGGTTCGGTACGGTTCGGTTCGGAACAACGACTGAATGAGCATAATTAGTGGCGAGTTTGTCCGGGAAAAACAATTTTCATGCAATTTGTTGCGTCTAAATGCCTTTTATATGCAAATCGTGGTCAGCCGGCTGGATGTGGATGTGGCCGGATGCGGCAACGGGATGCGGCGCTTGTGTGACCAGAGTCCTATTTATGATTTTTAATGAGCTTGTTTTTCATGATTGATGCACTGCTGCAGTTGTTTGGGCCGCCTTTTTGGGATGCTGTGAAATTTGAATATTTTTTTATGGCCAACGGTCACATATGAAGCGGAAATCTTTACGATGCCTGGATCCAAAATTGAGCATAAACTTGTTTCTTAAGGCGGAAAATCGCTGAAAAATGTCTCCGTAATTATGAGTTAGATTTCTTTCGAATTTCCCAGTTATGCAAATGCGGCTGAGAGAGGGAAAAGCGTAAAATAAACAAGAAATGAAAGCATAATTTTAAAACTTGCTGCCCCTTGCACTTTTTTAGTCTTACGTACAGAAGAAAAGCAGAAGCAGAAATAGAAAGAACTTAAAAATTTGTTTAGTATAGCAATCTATCAATTTTTGTGGACTGTGGGCGTGGCAAACAAAATTTGTCATATTCTTCAGCAGCGCAAGTTAAAAAGGTAGCTTCATACCAAATTTGGTGTTCCTAGCTCTTTAAGTTCCAGAGATCTACGCGCTCATACAAACAGAAAATCAAACCTAAATCAACCTAAGTGTATAAAGAGTTTAGCTCGCTCGATCGATATACTTAAAGGCAAAACCTTGCACAGGTTCAATAGACCTGTCCACCATTAGCCAGCTCTAATCGCGTTATCCACCTCCGGCTTCTCTTCCCCCTTTCCCCCTCTTACCACTTGTCAATCACGTTTATGAGTTCTAATGACGATTCTCATTTTTGGTTTTTATCGCGCGTCTGTCATCAATAAATTAACTTGATACAATGCGAATCGAACAGTGAGAGAGAGAGGGAAAGAGAGGGGAACACGCGATTGAGCAGCGCACAGCAGAAATCACAAAACGCTCAAACGAGCTGCGATTTTTTATGGCCAAGTGCAATGGCAGCAGCAGCGGCAATGGCAATGGCAATGGCTCTGGCTCTGGCAATTGGCGTCATCGTCATCGACGCCAGCGTCATTTCACCTTTGTGTCGCTGGCAGCAGGCAAAGAGAGAGAGAGGGGGAAGACAGACAAATGTCGCCGCACACGATAAGTCAAAGTTAATTTCATTTTATTTATTTATTTATCCATGGACTCTGACAGCGTTTTACAACACTATTTAATATTGAACGGTATAGCTTAACTATTCAGCTGCATCCGCAGTGTCCGTGCCGGGACTTGGCGTGACTCGCCGTGACTTTTATGCGCGATTGCCAAGCTAATGGTCCACGCAGTCCACGCTGACGTTGACGTTGACGTCGCTGCCCGCGCTAACCATTCGCATCATCATCATCCAAGTCGTCTTCGTCGTCGTCGTCAACGTCATCGTGCGCTGCCGGCGGCGAGTTGCATTTTTCACTTGGCTGCCAAGCAGGGCAAGTGCAGGGGCAACCCTAGAGTTTCGACTTACCCAGCTAGCTGTGGCTAGAACTGCTTGAGCTGCCCTCGCAGTAGCCGCACGCTTGTCAATGGCAATGAATGAGCTCTTTTGGCCCAGCTCCAAGGCAACAACGTCATCCATTACTGCGACAAAGGCGTGGGTGGGCGATATAGACGAATGTCTCTGTTGATTTGCTACCTGTTTTCAAATCGGGGGGTAATGACTTCTGCGGTAAATGAATATGTATATAAACTATATACTATACTTTCGTTGATTATCCAGCTGCCCATCTAATTTAGTAGTTTGGCGCTGCCAAGTGCATTTTAGTTTTACGAGCTTCCCGTTGGCCATAAAATCTTAATATATGAATTAAGCTGTCATAAATTTGCACTTTAATGGGACTTAATTTAATTGTCACTGCAAAAACGCCATGAAAGTTAAGGAGTTTCCAGCAGGGCATGGAAGGGGGGAGTGCAGAGGGGGGACAAGTGCAGCAGGTGCTACTGAAGAGCTTGAAAAGTGTCGCAAGAAAAGCACTAAAAGCAAGGAAAGTGCCAGCTTATCTTCCGTGCAAGATTATTAAAATATATTAGAGAAGGTGTCAGGAGGTGGAGAGGGGTGGAAGAAGAGGGGAAGGGGAGCACAGTGCATTCTAATTTGGTCGCATGAAAAATGGTGAACTTAATTTCAGAGTTTTCCCAATTAGAGCGCGTGTACTCGCAACTTCATTAATAATCGAGCCAAGGCGCGACAGCAAGTGAGGCCCCTAAATCAATTAATTTTGGATAGTTGTGTCAACATTCGTACGATTTTTCAATGACAAGGGGGGATTTATGGTGGCGGTGGCACGCTTCGCCGCCTTGCAGCGCATAATTATGTGTCAGCCATGGCTCTTGACTTTACAAATTCCAATCAGTTGACTGACTGCCCCACGTCCGCCTCCCCCAATGCAATTGAGGCCTGACCTGGGCGGAGGAAGCGTAGTGCATGCTCGACATACCCGAGCAATCGCATGATTTACGGCAATGTCAGCAGTGAAGTCTATAAATAGGACTAACCTATTGGGGTATTTCCTGAGTGATCGTCAGTGATCCTAAGCAAGCTCACGCTATAAATAGTCTTACCAATTGGAATATTTCCTCGATGATCCTCACTTGTCTTTCGCAAGCTTAGCTTATAAATTCGAATACTTTCTAAATGATCCTCACTGATCTTGCACAAGCTGAGTCTTTAATGTGCCTAAGTGATCTTTAGTGTTCCTCGTAAGCTCAGTCAATATAATGTTTAGCCAATTGGGTTACTTTCTAGTATGATCGCGAAAGCTCAGTCTATAAATAGTCTAACCAATTGCGATAATATTTCCCAAGTGATCCTCACTGATCCTCACCAAGCTTAGTTTAACCAATTAGGATATTTCCTTGTATGATCCTTTCTGATCTTCTGATCTTGCACAAGCTGAGTCTTTAATGTGCCTAAGTGATCTTTAGTGTTCCTCGTAAGCTCAGTCAATATAATGTTTAGCCAATTGGGTTACTTTCTAGTATGATCGCGAAAGCTCAGTCTATAAATAGTCTAACCAATTGCGATATTTCCCAAGTGATCCTCACTGATCCTATGCAAGCTTAGTTTAACCAATTAGGATATTTCCTTGTATGATCCTTTCTGATCTTCTGCACGCTCAGTCTAAAAGTTGTCTAACCAATTGGTGTATTTCCCAAGTGATCCTCAGTGATCCTTAGCAATCTCAGTCAATATATTGTCTAACCAATTGGGATCCTTCTTAGTAAGATCCTCAGGGATCTTTTGCAAGCTCAGTCTATAAATTGTCTAACCAATTGATACATATCTTGAATGATCCTTAGTGATCCTAAGCTAACTCAGCCTGCAGACTGCTTAGAATTTCTCACGTTTCTTGGGCAATGAATAATTTCTTAATTAATCATGTAAGAAACTTGTCCAGGCATCTCTCCCCCCTATTCCAGTCTTGACCAATCTCTGAGGCTGCTGTCAACTTTTGTTGATTTTCCTCAATTTTTAACCCAAACTTACCGAGCGCATTTGCTGCGCTTTTCTAGGAGCTTGTGGCTTGCCAGGGGACGGGGAGGAAGGGCAAAGCGTAAAATAGAATTCGGCAAGATTAATGAACTTTTTTGGCAGTCCGTCAGTCACTCATTCAGTCAGCATCCTCAGCAACTTACCTGGTCATCTTTCAGCGCAGGCAACAAAAGATAGAATGGACAATGGGCAGGGGCAGAGCGCAGCAGACAATGGGTTGGCTGTCCTTCTCTCTCTCTCTCTCTCTCTCTCTCTCTGGGTCTATGCGGCGTGGCGTTAATAATTCATGTTTCAATTAATTGCCATTTTGTTGTCATCGTGCTGCATACCCCCTTTTCAGTCGCTGCAGTCGACGCAGTCAACACCTTGACCAGCGGCGCCGCAACGTCTGGAAGGATCGTGTCGTCTCATCTCATCACATCGCATCTCATCTCGACTCGTCTGAAGTGCCACGACGAATATCAAGTTTTTGTTCAGTTAGATGATTAATCCCCACACAACACACAAGATGCTGTCAGAAGTTTTTAGAAAATTTTCGGTTGTTTTTTCTGCGCAATTTGCTGTGATTAATTCTTGTGTGATTTTATTCAGCCTTGTTCTCTTCCCATTCATGAGCTTTACAAATGGCTGCACTTTCCGTCCAAGGGTTAAGCCGGGCAAAAGTCTGGTATATCGTTGTCACGCTATAAAAGGCCTTAAGAAAAACAATTTAGCTTGGCATTGACATAAAGAGAAGCTCCGTTATGCGCCAGATTATGGCATAATTTTCATGAATTCTGCTGGAACTCGTAAAGTCCATTAAAAGCTTAAAGCGAAGCGACAAGACAAAGCCAATTGACGCACTTGAACTTGAATCTTCAATCTTCACTGCGATGTGGATTCACTGGCAAATCATGTAGAACTGCGTCTCAGTCGAGCGGGAGATAAAACAATCTGCATATTGACAGCTTGTCAAGGCTTATTGCCAGGCGATTTCTCAAGCGTTTCTTTGTTTTGTCAAAAGCAGCCGCAAAAATGCTTTGACGAAATGCAATTTACGGCCAAGCAGGGAGAGGTATCCATGCGCCAAGATGCTCCGATTGCATCTGTCAATTGTCAATTTTGTCTGTCCCCCTTTCCTGTCTAGTCTCCCGTGGCTTTTCACTCGACACTGTCGTCGTCACCTGATTGTGCCGCATTTCTCAGCGGCAAATGTAATTTTGAGTCTGTGCACCGAACATGCCAAAAAGTCAGACAAATGCAGTTTAACACAACACGCCATGCCACGCCCCCATCCGTCACCCCTTTGCGCCCACACCCATGACCCATGAGCATGTGGCATGTAACTGAAACATGTAATCCAAACGCAAGGGAACGCAGCATAGCCCGACAAACGAGCGACTATTTGCGTCGCCCAACTCTCTCAATCGTTCCATCGCACACACACACACAACACATACACATACGTGTACACATACTCTTATAGAGGGCACACATCAAAGTAAAACTTTTTCTATATAAAAACACGCCAGGGGGTCTCTCAGCTCAGCCCTGCGCAACCTGATGCTCTTTCTTGCGATAGATGATGGCATATGCTGCCTGTGATGATCTCAATTAAATGTTAGGATATTTTTTTAAATTGAAAATAAAGTTTATTTAAAACATTTCATTATTATAATGGTAACTTAGAAATGTATATCAGAATTTTAAATTCAATTATTTTTAATTTTAAATTTATTTTAAAATAAATGTTTACTATTTATACCATATTTAATTGTCGATTGATTTTAATTGAATTTAAATTCAATTTAATTTAGAGAGCATGTTACATATTAAAATAATTATTTTTAAAATTTATTTCTCTTTATATATTTTTAAATATGATCTAATATCCCATATTTTAGAATTTTCACACATTGTTTTTCTAGTTTATTCTTCTTAGGTTTTCAGTTCCATCAAGTAATTATAAATTATTCTATTTATTTAGAATAAATCTATCTTTCTTCATTCTTTTTCTTTAAAAGAGCATCTGCTAGTCTTTATCTTTTATACTTCTTTCCACTTTCTATGTTCTTAGTTTGCCCTTTTCCGCTTACGCAGCTCGTTTCGTGTCGCTTTCTTTCAATTGAATTTGCCCCTGAGTTGTTGCGCTGTGTTGTGCTATGTTGTCTAGTGTAATTCACTTGGCTCACCTTCTTCAAACGACTGCCGCCTGCCCCTTCTCCCAGTTTCTTGCGCTCTCTTTCTATGCCGCCTTTAATTAGCAGCGCGATTTATTTATTCATTTGTTTGCGGTCATCTTGGGCCACTTGAAATTGTGTCTTACTCATTGGGGGCCCCGAAACTCCAAAATTGTATTGAATTACAGCACATTTTCAAGGCAAATCATGTGAATGTGATTGTTTGCCAGACAAACACAGTTGTTCTCTGTTCTGCCCTGCCCCCGCGCTGCCCTGCATCCTGGTCAACTCTCGTAAGCGTTTCCCATACATTTTTGTGGTACATAAATTAACGGCGGGGCACAGGTCCTTAAACACATAGTGTGGGCAAGTTTTTCCCCCTCTCTCGCTCTCTCTCTCCAGCTGTGGCAATTTGATTAAAATGTTTTCCGTTTTCGGGCAATAAATGTCCAATAAAAATATAATTATTACTCGCCTGGCCTGCACACACACACACCTACTACACCTCCTACACCTATGAGGGCACGTCGAGGTGGTTGGGTTCCGCACACTTTATCTTTTTTATGTCCCTGTATCGGCGTGCCCTCGACTTATCTATCCGGCTTCGTGTGTGTGTGTGTCCTGAGCCACTCCCGCACATAAATTTTGTAAAGTGTATTTTTGTGGCTCTTTCCCTTCTTTCTCTCTTGCCAACCCTATTGTTGCTCTCTCTGCCTGTGCATTTGTTTATTAAGTAGCTCGAGCAGTTTTATCTACTTATTGTTCCAAGTGCATTCCGAGTGCTTCCTCTTGTAATTAAACGTGTCCATTAAATTGCCGCCCACCTATAAATTAATATGCATTAGTCTTGATTTGTTTTCACTTATAAATTTCGCTGTAGAATGTAGAATTTCCCTTGCGCCTCGGGGCGTGTCAACAACTAAGCTAAGTGTAAATTTGTGATTGTCATAAAGGAAAATACCCCAAAAAAAATACCAAGAAAAAATCTAATTAATTATTAACATATTTCATTCGTTTTTTTCGTGCTGGCAGATAAAAATCCCAATAAGTCATGCGAGGACAGCTCTAAATGCGGGCCCCCAGTGCGGGACAGGCAAGACTCGAGAGGGGAGAGGGAGCACGAAGGGAAGCCAGGCGCGCGAACAGGCAACTCAATTCATTTTAAATTTGTTGGCTGTTTTGCTGCTTCCTCTCCCTCTCTTCCTCTTCCCCTCTGCCTTTTCAGGCCGCTATAAATAGCTGGAATAAAACGCGGCAATAGAAGGCGACACCTTGGCAAAGGGGCGCAAATTGTTGCGTGTGTGTTAAACGCGCCACTTGAGCACACACATATACACATATAAAAGGAGGAGGGGGGCGGAAGGGGTGTAGGTGTTTTTAGATGCGCGTATTTGTTTACCAAGCGTTTTGGGGGCGCCCAAATGCTCCCCAGCAGCGTTTTAATTGTGCTGGGGGCGCCGTATCGAGACAAACTAAAAGGAGAACCTTACTGAGTTTTTGAACTGAGGCTGAGGTTAAGCAAAGAGTTGTCTCTCTCTCTGTCTCTCTCTCTCTTTCTCTCCTTCTCACTCCAAAAGCAACCACACCACTTGAGAAAGTCAATCCTCATGCCAATCCGATCTGGTCAAGCGAAAGGGTTACAAGCCTTACTTGCCTCACTGACAGTTTGCGGTCGTATTTCATTTTGTGACTTCTTCTTCTTCGTTTCGGGTTGTTGTTTTTTTTTTTTTTTTGTTTCTCTTGTGGCGTCCGGTGGCATTTACATTTTTATTACAAAACAAATTTGATGCGGTTACAAATGGGCCAATGCAAATACATTTTTAAGAGCTTTGCAGGAATGACCACTTCTCTCCGCTAAGGAGCAGCAGGAGAAAGCCCAGCTACCCTCTTGCTGTACGCTTCCAGTACTGCCAAAGTCAGAGTGTGTGTTTTTTTTAACAAATTTCCTACGGTTCATAAATCATGCCGCCTGTCAAAATAACTGCATAAATTTTCCAACTGTTTATCGAGACAAGCGGTTCTCTCAATTGAATTTGTAAGCAGGCAGGCAGCAATTGGATTAGTCAAAGGCTTAAGATGCTCTGGTCAAGTGTGGCAACGAGAAAAAGGAGAAGGGAAAGGGATGCTGGGATGCGTTTATAATTTTTCGATTTATAGTCGCAATTTATCCAGCGATAAGCGACTGGACACAGGCAAATGATTGATTGCCAGGTTAAGAAGTGAATGCATGTCACCCAAAGGAATAAGAAGAAGTCCTACGACTTCCCCAGGGAAAAGGATACAATTTGTAACTGTGAAGCATGAAGAGAATTGCCAATCGACAGCTGTAGAAGCAGAGCAAGACAGGAAGCCATGAGGGGAAAGGGAAGGGGGTAGCTTAGTCTGTTGATTGATGCCAGGTAGTCAAAAATTACTCAATTAGCCACCATTAGGAGGCTCGACTACCTACGGATTAGGCGCAGGCCTAATTGCTATGCTGGCTAGGTGAGACCGAGGAGAGGAAGAGAGAGAGAGAGAAGAGCGAGCGTCTAGCGTAATCCAGTGGCCAAGCCGGTTGCAACAATTAAGTAAAGTCAATTGAGCGGAGACCACAGTACCTCATTATAAACAATTTTCCTTATCACCGCAGAAGAAGTAGAAATGCATTAGGCCACGGTGTGGTCCCCCCGACACTGAACTCGATCCCGACCTCGACTGCAGCAACGGTCATAACATTAGAACCTCGCTAGACACTTTACCAAATTGCCGCAAATCACGAAAGGCAAATCAAAGTGAATTAGTAAAAAGAGAGAAAAGAAAAGAAGAAACCAAGTTGCAGCCACAAATTGTGGCATGGCAGCACGGCTCCAGCAGCGGACCAAGTGCCATTAACATATGAGACCGGGCCATGGCAGTGTGGCACCAAGTGATCCCAGATGTTGCACGAAAGTCGCACAGTCACAGAGTCGTCTCGAAGTCGCGACATGCGTCTAGCAACCATTTGGGATCGGCAATTAATTGGCGCTACTTTACGGAGTGAGGTGAAACGAAGAGAGTTCACAGAGAATGGGAGAGCTGAAAAGATATTGAGGGGAACAATAGCTACTCTTTGTTTGTCTGTCTGAACACCTATATCTCAGAGACTTTGTGTGCTAGGGCTATCAGATTTGATAACAATGTGGCTTAGTAGTTCAAGTTTGTTTTAGAATTTAGCCACGCCCCCTTACGCCTTTGTAAACCAAAAATATTGAATTGCTAGCGTTATACTTAGGTTCATTTACGTTTCTTGGCTTGAAATAACACGCTTCCCCTTCGCTTTAGAAGACACCTTGGTTGCTTCACAGTTGGCCACATTTTGCACCCAATTATAGCATAAGTCCCACCTCAATCATCGCCTCATCGTTTACATCTCATTATCTGGCAAACCCAAAAACGCAGATCCAAAACCGTTGGCAATCCCAGATCCGAATATGCCACAAAGATCTACAAAAATGTTGACCGCATACAAATTAGTGTTATTAGCACGTCTTTTCTTCTCCAACTCCATCTCTCCTCTTCCCCTCGCCTTATTTATTGCATTTTGGCAACACTTTTCACGCTTTGGCCACGCTTCAACAGTTTCGCAAACCAAACCTCAGTCATCATCGTCGGCGTCACCTGGTCCAGAGTCGCCTCCGAGTGCCTTTTTAATGGTTGCGTGTAAAAATCTGCAACTGCAACTGCAACACGCCTCAGACCGCAGGTTTTAATATAAAAATGTGTTGAGTTGGCAGCCCCTTCCCCTGTCCGTCTTTCTCTCTCTCACTTGCCTGTTTGTGTTTGCCTTGGTGTCAGAGCATTCTATGAAAACAAACAGCAATAATACCGCATAATGCCAGGACAGACGACGCCCGCACTCCGCTCCTGAGTTCATCGCAAAAAATCCATTAAAAATGCGTTGCGTTTTTTCTTCCAACCGTATTACAACGTTGGTTTTGGGCTTTTGGCGAGGGCAATTCGAAAAGTAATGCAATTGCTGTGCCTTCTAGTTTAACAACTTGTTTAACCCACTCTCGCCCTGTCGTGGCTTTTTGCCTTTTGCATAATGCGTTAACATTAACCGGTAGCTGCTGAAAGTGCTGGCAATTTTCATAATGACGCCCAGTTGCAGGTTGCGGGCCCAAATCGCAGCTAATTAACTTAATTAGTTTATTTAAAGGATCGTGGCACATACGACTGAGAGAGAGAAAGAGAGAGAAAGAGAGAATAAATCAGAGGCGCCCTAATTGACAGCCCTGGGATAAGCAAACCAATTGACGACCTACTTTACTCCCATTGCCCCCGCTCCGCTCCTGCATTGTTTACACTGCTAATTGCAAGTTTTCGTCTGTCTGTCTCAAGTGTTTTTCAGTTTCTACTCCGATTTTGCATGTCGCTGTCATTGACAAGATACAGCCGCGAGTCCCCATTGCTAATTTGATACTGAGTGCTGAATACACTCAACACTGTGAATACTGTGAATAAAGCGAGTACTGCCGAATCTGTGCGCCTGCCACTTGAGCGGCTTTTGCAGTTGACATTGGGGCGCAAAGGTCGTGTGGCATTGACAGTGGCAACAATTTTCGAGTGCTTTGTTGTTCTTCTTGCTCGACACTAATTGGAGTGACAGAGTGGGGGGATATTTGTTTATTGAAAGGTTTGCTAAGCAAGCGTAAATGAGTCACTCCCCCCTCAATTATTTTAAACTACGCAAGAGAAACCGTTAACAGAAATGGAAATGGAAATGGGCCATGCGTGGCGCATTAGTGTGCAATATTCTTAGAAAAGTAGCTGGAAATGTCAAGGATAATTGCAGTGGAAGGGGTGACTAAATGAGCAAAGGGGTGACTAAGCGCCAGCTGGAAGCACCGCGGACTATCCCAACGCTAAGCCATATAGACCAAAGCTATTGCAACATTTAAGTTAATTTACATTTTACAGCGTTGCAAGTTCGATGAGGTTGCAAGCGTTGCCAACTTATTATCATAGCTTGCCACCAGTAGAAGTTGCGCCAATTTATTTAATTGCTGCCGTGTTAAATTGAGCATAAATTTTGCCACTCTTGTCGAACTATTATGGCAACAATGCAACCCGTTACGAAAGTCGTTAAAGGTGCAAGGAAAGTTAGTTAATCGGAGGGAGCTGCCATAAATATGTAAATTTATCAATTCTGTATTTAAAGCTTAAAGTTCTTAAAGCTTCCCGTGCTCATACATTAAGCTCACCGGCCTCAAGTTTATCCGCAAGCAGCATCCTCATTGGCATCGCCATCGTCATCGCATAATGGTCATCGTTGTCCATAAATGCGAATGCACTCAAGCATATAGCGCAATAAACACAGCCCAGTCGCGAGTGATGACCACAGAGCCCACACACACACACACACATCTATCCAGCTCTCCAGCTCACTCTGTGTGGGGCACCCCAAACAATGAGGAAGAAGCGCAGGAAATAAAGGAAGAAGGAACGTTCCACGCGCACACTTCTTTGCTCAATCAAATGGAAATAATTGTGGTAGCATTGGCCCAGGATGGAACTGGACGGACAAGACGAAGTTCTCCCCCATTGTGTCTCGACTCTCGATTGAGGGCCAGTTCCGATTCCTATAGAGCCGCCGCACTCATTAAAGTGTTGATGCATCCAGTCAGAGGCTCCTACCAACTCTCCTTCTACCCCTTCTCTCTCTTCTCCTACTCCCTGCTGCTTTCTTTATTATGAGTAGAATCTGTTGAGCCTGTGCATTTTCTGGTTAGTTAGTGGTCAAGCCTAGCAAGGGGAAACTTCATTAAAATCGGCTTTCAAATGCTGATAATATGTCGATATAACCAGATGCAGCGCCTTCCCCCTTGAGCTGAGCCCTGCTGCACTTGGAGAAACCTTCAAAGCGTCATAGCAATCTTTCCAAACAATTAAGCCCTGCAGTGCACAGTACGGAAACTGACCCTTTTGTCAGTTCAAAAAAGGCTCTCAAAAACAAAAAAAAAAAGAACTCGCTAGCTCTGCGAAAAATGCCGACACACTCGACTCACAAAATGTTGTGAGGGGAGAGGGAGAAGCTCTCTAAAGGAATTTGTCAAGGACTCTCGGGTTACGCAGACAGAAATCTAACAAAATTTGTGGCAACACAAAACAAGGCGAGAGGCGCAACAAGCACTTGCACACATACTCGGCCCACGGTACAGTCGTCACTTGGCTGTCTTCAATTTGAATTTCAACAAAAGGGAAAACGCGTTGCCGTGCTTGTTGCACGTGTACTTCGCCTTCCCCTGTACTTGCTGCATTGCTCACCCATGACAGATGGTCAGTTGGTAAGTCACATCAACCACCGCGCTCCACTCGACAGCGTCGCTGCGTCAGTTAGTCAGTCAGTCGGTCTGGCAGTCACTCAGTAAGCCAAAGCAAATATGACAGTTCACCGTCGTCCTCGTCGTCGTCGGCATCTCAAACTTTAACCCTCCGAGCTACAGCATTTGGGGGTTGCTTGCGAGACCCAGGCCTCTATGCTGGCTCCTGCCCCTGCCTCTGCCACTGCCCTGCCCTGCTCTGGATTGAGTACTGGGTACAGTTTGTGCATTGATACTGTTGTGGTCGTCGGTAGCCGCCGCTGTCAATGCACAGTGGAACGAAAATGCTTCTGAATGTTATATAAATAATTTTACCTATTAATTTCGCCAAAAATGATAAAGGTTTCTTTTTAGGTTTCTTATATTTTCAACTTACAGAAATTTCACAAAATCAGGAAAGAAAAGTTATATTTGTAAATCTCATGTTTTATCTATTTATTGTATATGATTTTACCGATTGTTTCGTTGCTAAGTTTATATATTCCTATGTAGTTTGTTAAATCATCAATTTATATTAAAAATTTAATTTTTATATTAATTTAAATTGTAATTTAATTGCAAGGATAAATCCTTTAAAAAAAAGCTTAACGTTATAGTCAAACGATGTTGAAATTATCACAAATATTGGTGAAGCCATTACAAAGATTGAGTTACCCTTTTCAAGCTTAAAATATATGTTTATTATATTGACTCCTCCAACTTTTGTTTCCACATAATTCTTGCCGCAATTTCCACCATGTGCTGCCCACTGTGCAGACTCGTTGAAGTCGTCATTTGGGTGATGCGGCCGACAACAAGGGGCACAAGTGGTAGAAGTAGTAGTAGGTAGTATGCAGAAGGTAGGAGATAGGATATGGAGTAGTCGCCAGATAGAGTACTCTGTGTGGTTGTGTGGGGGTAAGGCGGTACAAGGTCCACCCCTGATGAGGGTTGTGTTTTTCCCTCACTCACTCTCTCTCCCTCTCTCCATCGGACTGTGTGTGTTGTGCGGGATTTAAGCGTTAAGTGGTTATATTGAAAATATTGTATTTACATCAGTAGGTGATTATGTGTGTGTGTGTGTGTGTGCGTGTGTGTGCAGTGATGAGTCACATGGGTCCGAGCGGGATATTGATAATTTCATTAAACTATTGAGCCGCACGGAACACGTACTACGCCGGGCTCAGTGACTGACTGAGTGCTGTTTATGTCCGGGCGTAATTGCTGCTGAAATTTGGGATAAGTGAGATAAGTGAAAGGTGTAGTTGGAGTGTAGATTCGCTACAAGGGTGCGAGGAGTGGCAAGTGCAAGTGGATTAGGAAGTAGAGCCATGTGGGTGGGTTGCCTACTTTGCTGCACTTGCCTTGTCAGCGGATAAACCTAAGTGCGTTTATAAAGTGCCACATGATTTGGTTTATTTCTGAAAATATATCCAAGTTATATATGAATGTACATATATGTGCCTCAAACTGTAGTCAAGCCTTGGCCAGTTCATCAAGTGACCCCCTCGTGGCCGCAACAATGAGGCATAACAAGCTGAAGCCTTATAAAAAACACAGAGGAGCGGCGCGAGGGCAAAGTCGCCTTGGTCACCAGGATATTAATGATTTTGCGCTTGAATTGCAACTGCAATAACAATAACAATATAACACACACATACACAAACACACACAATGATGCGGTCAAACCGTCAATTTTTCAAAAAGCGAACTACATAAAAAAAAAAACCCAAGCGTCCCGGGGGGGTTCCCCTGGGGTATGTGTTGCCATCGCAATGACATGCAATTTTTTGCATATCACTGCACTTGGCCGGGGGTTGGAAGGGGTGGCCGAGCAGCGCTGGAAGCCGTCGATATTTGACAGTGGGCCGACCTCGCTGGTCATCTCTCTTCAGCTCCTTTGCTGCACTTTAGCATCCCTCAATTTGTTGCATTGTTGTAATTTTATGCACATTTCTGTTTGTTTGCCAAATGATTTGCACAAAAAACCGATACGGAAATTTGTTTTTTTTTTGCCCGACATGCGTGGATTTGTAGGTATAACTATACTATGCAGTTCTTTGTGGGGGCGCTGTCAAGTTTTTTTACGTCGAAATTAATTGAGTTTTTTCCAGTTGACTGCGTTTTTAATGAAATCGTTAGTGTGTTGCAATCGTATGTGTGTTTTTCCTTTTTTTTTTTTTTTTTTTTTTTTTTTGGTTGTATTGCCGTGGAGATAATACCCAGTGGGCCTTTCTGGGTGGAATTTTGGGTTGAAATCGAGCATATTTGTACAGTTGTTTGACGATGCTTGTCCGTGGTTCCTTGTTGCCACTTTGGACTACTTGGATAGCTTGTTTGGGGTTTCAACAAGTTTTCTAGGGTTTCTAGTGAACAAAAAGTCGAGTACTTGCCACTATTTTTAAATATACACTCTGAGTTTGTAAATGTCAATGTTTTCTATTGAATAACATTCAACTACTCACCTCTGCGGGTGTTCATACGAACAAGCTCTTAGGTAAACATACACTCTACTTTATATACAATAAATGTCATATAAACCCACCTTTTGTACAGCAAAGGAATGCAATTAGTCTGGAAAAATGACTAGAATAGCGACGGAATGACGAACATAATTACAACATTAACGGGAGTCACTGAAAAGATCGTAAAAAAGAGAGAACATGGTGCGAGATTTTTATGGGAATAAGCGACCCATTTATGAAGAATCTCCCTCTGCCGCACAATTAACTTGATTTCGCGGCTGGGTGTCGTTTAATTTTTACGATAAACAAGAAGTGCCCAAAAAGATATATAATTTTAATACAATTTTTTAACGATTTATCTTGAAACGATCATTGTCCAAAATTAGTAAAACAAAATGAAACTATTCCCCGAAAATGTTTGGGCTGCCATTCAATCAAAATGTGAGTTCCAACACGTTCCGACTATGGCTTTATGTAATTTTAAAAACTTATAATTAATGTGAAAGGCGGTTTTGGGCTTTTATCGCCCCAACTTGATCTACATTTTTCAATTGCCCGACGACCTGAGTTGGGTCTATTCCAAAACAAATGTGCCATAAACGGCATGGACTGTCCGTCTGGCCAGGCCAGGCCCGTGTATAATTTATTAGCTTTGGACCATTTGACTCCGTGGTAGTTAATCTTGCTCAGTTTACTGATCATCAAACCGAAAAGTTTATCTCTGCTTGTTGGCATTCTTCAGTTAGACTCGTCTAATGGATGAGCTAAGGCGGAGTTCATTAAGAAGTCTTGGAAATTGGTTACGGCCTCGAAATCTTTTGTGCAACAATTAATGCTCAGCAAAGAGAGAAATTTTGGAGTTTTCAATTCGACATAAGCTTTTGTCGAGCTGAAGGGTGTCTCGTGCTGAGGGTCTGTAGAAGAACCTTTCCTCTTGGACTTGACTGCATCATGTATCGATCCATCTCTGAGATCCTACGCCTCTACGCCTGCCCACGCCAGCGTGCCACGTGTTCATCTCAAGCATCTTCAGCACATGCCACACTTGAGTTGACACGAAGATGAGAGACCTAGACGGACTGGGAGATCGCTTATCGCGCTACTCGTCGAGCCTATTACACAAAAAACACGACCCACGAAATTTGTGCTCAACATGTGCCCCAGTTCTTGCTATGCCAAGTGCAACTGCAACTGCAACTGCAACTTCAACCTCAACCTCAACTCGACGCGCAATTAAAACTTTTCATGCACATCAACTTTCACTCGAGCGCAATGTTGCCCCCGCGGGGCAACACTCACTGACTGACAGCGTCAGCGGCAACTACGACAGAAATCGGCGTGGAATATAAAACAAAACATAAAGAAAATATTATTTTTCTAACAACGACAGGCAATCAACGTGGCAGAGCCGAAACAAATTTTCCGAGGAAAGAGATCTTCAGCCAAGAAGATCTTGAAGCAAGCGGCAAACAGTAAATGCGGCACACCACACACCACACGCCGCACAGAAGCAGCTCGGCGGCAGTGCCGGCTCATGCCACAAGTCGGTGGCAAGTGTCAAGTGCACCGGCGTGGCGTGGCGGAGAGCTGAGCGTTTTCGGGCTTCATGCCATTTGCCACTTGGCTCCCAAATCTTTTTTTTTGTAATGTCTCTCTGCTTGTTCATGTGTGTGACAACACTTGAGGCGCACTTGGGTCTGTCACTTGGGCCTCGCATTTGAGGGGAATCGAGCTCTGACAACTCCCTACATAATGTTCGACGCACAATTTGAATTCTAGGGAGGGGGAGCGTTTTAAATTGAATACAGTTATGAAACTATCTTTTGAAACAGGAATTTTTACTTTCCACAAATTCACTTAGTGTCCAAAAAATGTACTAGTTTGACTTTTAAACGTTTTTTTATTTAGATATTTTAAAATTGAATTTTTATTATTTTTATCTCTTCTAACTATTGAAAATGATCGAAGAAGAGTATACTTGCTTGTGCAAATATATGAAAAAGGCATAAGAAGACGAGGCAGACATCACAAAGTAAATATATTCTAGTTAAGGAGTCGATTGAACCATGTCCGTCTGTCTGTCCGTCTGTCCGCCATGCGTCTGTGTTACCACACAGATCGCAGTTATAATAATAGCTAGAGGCACCCGATTTGGCATAAAGGTTTATTAATATCATGCGCTGCTAAGATTAATTTCAAATTTTAAGTGCCACGCCCACCGCCCACATTAAGTGAGTATTTGCCACTATTTCGGCGTTACATTTATCTGCTTCGCCATACACAGAGATAAATTCTATATGAATGACAGCCTCAACGAGTACTCCTAAGTAATTCTTTATTTTAAGAAATTGTTATATGAACTATCTAAATGTTATACTTGCGTTGCGGTCTATAGGTCTTACTATGCTATATGCTATATACTAGTAGTTAGTTATCTGTTTGATGGTTGTATCTTCAATGCTTTGCTTACCCTCTTAAACTGAGGCACATTAAATCCCTATTTCGCTAGCTTAAGTTCCCTAGTTCTCGATGCCTAATCCTTTATGACATTTACTCTTTACACAGCCATGTCATTCTTATTATGATGTATTTATTATGTATTCAACAACAACTCGAACCCTATTAAAAGGTGTAAAACGGAATCGAATAACGGAAACGATTTATACACTCGCTTTATTAGACTAATCAGTCGTTTTTCTCGGTTTGTAAAGATTTGTTTACAAAACGCTGCTCAATCGCATCATGAGCGGGTATTAAGAGTCCCTAATAGGAGTCTTTATAGCTGCATAAATATGGCTATATTCCCCGCCCAGGCACCATCCGGCCTGGCCTGGCCCGGTCGTATTGACACTTATCTTCAGTTTGTTCTGCTGATGATCTGTGGAATCTATTTTAGACCTTTATCGCTGCCACATGTATTTAAAGTAGGAAGTCTCGCAGCTTACCTCCAGGCAGGGGGGCTAGCCACGTAACTCCACTGATTGCTATGATTATGTCGGGTGCAAAGAACAGTTCGTCCGTCCCTTGTCTCTGGCTCGTCTGTTCTCGCCTAATGCAAGAGCGCCGCTAATGCTAATGACGATGAACACGTGCAACGACATGGGGAAAAACAGACAACAACAACAACAGTGACAACAATAAGAATAAGGCGATGCTGTGATCGTTTCGCATAAAGTGAAACTTTGATGACTCTGAGCGTTTTATGACGAGATCATTGTGAGTGCGGGGCATGGTCCAGTGTGCCTTCATTTGTGGCATGGACACACTGCATGACCGCTGCTGTGCCTTTTGACATGTGGCATGGCGTGCGCTGCTCCCATAACAATTTCTTCAGCAGCAGCGACAACAATCATAATAAACTTTTCATCTTTTCCATGTTAAATGTGACGCGGCTCCGAATCAACTCGAGCTACGCTGCTGCCGCCACATCTGGAGACACTTTGTTAATGGCAATGGCAGAGGCAACTTGGACTGGGACTGGGATTGGAACTGGGGACTGCATCTGGCTAGAGTAGGGGCCCCATGTTTGTTGTGAATGCTACTAAAAACAGCTTTTAAATGCAAATTAATGCGACCTCCTCCCTAACTGCCTGCTGCCTGCCTGCCTGCCATGCGCCTTTTTATTTGAAGTGTTGACTGACGGCCAACGGCAGCAGGTTCTCCCCTCTCTATCTCCATCTCTATCTGCGCTTCTATTGCCATCTCTGGCTGCATGTGGGATATATGTTTATATTTCATTCTTGCCGATTGTTATCTTTATGAAATTTTCACTCGACTTAATTGCATGCACAGTTTTTAATGGCTCTTGAAATTGAATAGCAGAAATACACGACTGCAGCTGAGTTGAGTTCTCCTCAGGTTGTGGGGGTAGATTGGAAAGATAGGGCATCTTAAAATAGCTAAAAGTAAAAGAGATTTTACTTGCGTTTTAGTGCTTATTAAATGCTGCCTATACAATGCGCACTGATTGCGTACATATCGAGTATTCATACCTTCTGTCTCACAGTACTATGAAAACCCATTCGATTCAGAGTCGAAACTCTTCGAGAAGTCTCCTTTGTTGCGTCTGTAAATTATTGCATATATGCAAATAGAGAGACCCAAATAAATTGAAAAACCAAAAGCGAAACACTGCTACAGGGCAGGAAAATGTGCAAGGGGAATACCCTTTGTCAAATACTCTAACCATTCTTGTAAATAGTTCCAGATATTCAAAGCGCAAAATCCTTTTCAAAAGATTCTGCCCTGTCCTATAAGAAAGCCTTATATAGTATGATATATTTCAAGTTTAAAAAAAAAAATCAGCCTGAAGGCCTTCGTTGCTCTGGCTATACTATTGTACTATAGAATTTAATTCTAAGTTACAATTTAAAAAAAAAAAAAATAAATGCTAGTTAAGAACTTTTGTAAAAATACTCCTCCATTTTTTTTAGCATATTTTTATAATAAATAAAATTCATATTTTTGTTTTAATTGGGGCTTAATGGGTTTTCCTAAATCCTTTGCAATAAATACAGGATTAGATAAATTTAAATAAATATTTACAAATTATAAGTAAACCTTTTAAATATGAATTATTATATGATTTACTCCAAAAATTTTTTTTATTAATGTTTGAATAAATTAAATCAATTTTTATTTAGTATCTTTATAGTTGAAAAACCTGTATTCTATTCTTACATTTTGTTTTCATTTAGATTCCTTTCCAATTTTTATCTTCCTTATATTTTCACAACCCTCTCAACTTAGTCTTCACACCCTGTGCATACCCTGCCAAGACATGCAAATCAGTTTGCCAGCATTTCGTTGCGTTTTTTTTCGGCAAGATCCATAAAAATCATTGAAGCGGCGCCAGGCTATAAAAGAGTCACAATTTCCATTTGCCGGAGAAGAGAAAGAAGAAACGGAGTAGAGTGAAGATATTTGGCTCGTTGGTTCCAGCTTAAGCATGTTCCGGGCGTCTCTCATGGGTGTGTGCCGGCCTGTGTGTGTGTGTGTGTACGGGTGTGTGTTATTAGCATACGTCGTTTGGCATGACACCCTTTTTGGCAGGCAGCGAAAGGGGTTGCTCATTGGGCTTATCAAGTGACTTTTATTTGCTACACAAGCCAACTCGCTCTTTCTCTTTCAATTGTTGTTGTTGTTGTTGCTATCCCGCGTTGCGATAAGGGGGCATTTTTTTTATATATTCGGATAATTTATATGTGAATTCGGTGTAATGTGTGCAGCGGGTAGACGCCATCAGATTCGTTGTAGTTGTTGTTGTTGACATTGTGTCAGATAAGTGAAATTGCATGTTTTCCGATTTGCTTACAAGCTCATTGAGGGAGAAGGTGGCTGGGGGGTGCTGTGCGAGTGATCGTTATAAACAAATCTGCAATTAATAAATAAATCATTTAAAGTTGCTTAAAGCCTTTCGATGGCCACAGAGAAACAATTCTGTCGCTGCCGTTGCCTCGTAATATCTGGCAAATGCCATTTTTAATTGAATTTTCATTACATTTCCGTTTGGGGCAGGCAACGACATGCCGCAACATGCAGCGACGAGTCGGGGACGTCAACAGTTCCCTCCGATCCGGAAAAAGCCCCCAAAGCTAACGTAACCAAATTTAATACGCGCAGCCGAATCTGAATCCGCATTCGAAACGAAATCAGCAACGCCAGCGGCAACGGCAACAGATTCCGTAAGGCTGTCCAGAATTTTTGTTTGATTGTTTTTTTGGCGAAAGCGAAAGCATTTTGGCAAAAAATATAAAATTTGCTCGGATGTTTTGTTTGCTTTTTGCACTGCGACACGAAAAGCCGCTTACGCTGCGCATTCCGAGCGGAAAATGCCAAGTGGGTGAAGTGGGTAAAGCGGGATTTGCTTTTTTTACGATGATTAAAAGTTATCTTAATGTCAGCCAGGTTTATGACAATGTTGTGCCACGCCTGCTGCCCCCGTTTGGGTGCCAAAGTTTTTAAGTGCAACGAGGCGGGGGGAGGGGCAGGGTGATGTCATTTGTCTGGTAATGAAATGGCCTGAAATATTCTGAATGCTTTTAATTGCGTCTGGCAAGGGCATCTTTAGTGTCTGACGAGGCAACAACAACCCAAACAACAAAAACCAACAACAAATCTGCAAAAGGACAGCAAAGTGTCTGTTCACACTTCTTGAGAACGTAGCTGCACCGCCTGCCTGTCGAATTTGAAAATGCACTTAGAATTCGCTCTTATGGCCACTGTAATATGCACAAGCATGTACCGCCCCCTCCCTCTTTTACCTACCAGGGCTACAACTGCTGTAATCTGTCATACGTGTTTGAGGTTGGAACGAGAGCGAAGCCAATGAACGATAAACTTAATTATCCTGCTTAATTGTCGTGCAGGCAAATGTGACTGAGTGTGTGTGCCTGTGTGTGTGCGTATTGGTTTTGTGGATAACCCTAATGCAGCATTATTAATTGCTTGCAAGTGTAAATTCGAAACCTGCAATGTAAATTGCAAAATTACAAGTCTTCCCCCTTTTGGTAGTCTCGGTCTCAGGCTGAGCATTAACTCAATTAGAGATAGCAACGTGTCAATGTAAAATCTGCAGAAACGCATGCATTATTTAGGCAACAAATGTTCTCATAGGAGCGTATAATACACAGCACTTCATATCAGTCTTCTTCCCTCTCACACATCCTTTTGTTTGCATAACAAATTTTACGCACGGTAAATTTTTATTGACAATTAAATTTTTTTGCGGGCAGAAGCAGCCAAAAAAGATTGAAATGCAAATATGCAAATTATGCGCTGAAAGCAACAGTAGCCAGTCAAGAATATAGGAACACACATATGTGCACATATCCATAACCATATTCACATCCTTCCTTCCTTCCTTCCTTCCTTGCTTCCTTTCTGCCTTTCTTTCTTACCCGTCAGCAGAAACTGTTGACATATGCATAAATTGAGACGGAGACGTCGCTACAAAATCATCTAGTAGATGTTGGGAAAACATTAAAATTATAAAAAATTCTGGGATAAAAAAAAAATAAATAATAAGTTTGCCGCAAGGCAATAAAAGCAAAGCTGGATTGCGGTATGTCCTGGGGTTAAGTGTGACTGACATGTGGATGGATTCGCAATCTTTTGAGCGGAGTTAGTTGAGCGTAAAATATAAAAAGCCGGATTGCGAGGGGTGAAGGGAGGGGTCTGTCTACAGTTGGTAATGCCTCTTTCTTTCCCACACAGAGTGAAAAAGAGAGAGAGCGAGACTAATCTTGCCTGCTCGCTTAATGCACCTGCAACTGCAAAGTAAATTATATTAAGGACAAAAACGCATTGATTGCCCCCAAAGTGTGTGTGGCGCCCGTATGTTGATGTCTAACACCTTTGAAGTCGAAACTGCACAGACTGCAAGGCACAGGTTGCAAGCCACACACACACACACACACACACACACACTTTGTAGTAGTATCTGCAATGGGGCACAATGTGATATAAATTGGATTATCCTTTGATTCATTCGCAGTTTGTCGAGCCCAGGCCAGGCACATAATTTATATGCTTTACATATCTCAAATGGGCCTAGCTGCAGTACCGCTCCCCCTTTTCCCCCCTTCCCCTGCCACACCGAATCCCTTTCAGATCTCGAGCTCGGTTGCTACACTGGTTGGGGGCAGTCATTAATTTTCTTGGTGTCGCTCAAAGGAGGCGATAACAAGTTTTGCCTGATTTGATTGCCGCCCCGTCTATGAGCAATGAGCTTATTACTTGGTTCACACAGATACACTACATATGTGTGTGTGTGTAAATTGCATTTCATTGAGACTCTGCACTTTGATGGAGTGTGTGTGGCTCGCATTATACCTCAATACTCGTATATCATTATACCGGCAGGAGCGATTATTAAGTTGACTAAATGTGTTACACATTCGCCAGACCAGATAAGAAATTGGGTACGGAAAAGCAATAGCTAAGACTGCTCGACTGGCAGATACCCACTAAAACTATTTACATTTATATATAACAACTGATTGGAACTAAATTTTATAGAATTTTGCGGATGGTAAATACCAAAAATAGATACTTATACTTTAAGATTACACTGGCAAATTAATTTTATTAAATTTATGAAGGCAAAAGGGGGTGTGGCCATAATTTAAAATGAACTTCAGCTGCATAAAGTAATAAGACACATTGTCACCAAATTTGGTAGCCCTAGATCTGATAGTATCTGAGATCTAGGTGTTCATACGAACTACCCTTTGTGTAATAATTAGTTTAGCTCATTTTAAAGTGTCTACTCCCTCGTATTCCCCAGACAACTGGCGCTTTAAGGTGTTGCTTTAACTTGCTGATTGCTTAGCTTAACTTTTCATGGCAGACAGGCAGACGGACAGACAGACGGACAGGCAGACGGAGAGACGGACAGAAAGGCAGACAGCCAGCCAGGTGTAGCAGCACATGGTGCTCATGCAACAAGCCCGTTAATAGGGCTTAAAGCGCTTATCTCGCTTTGGTTTTTTCTGGCACCGCTCAAAGCTCAAACACAACACACAAATGGGTTGCAAGGGGGGGTCGGTAGGGGCGTAAGGGGTGTGCACTCTGCTGCTGCTGTTGTAGTTTTTATATTAAAATCGCCCCAGACTGGACGAGGACTATTAAAAGCGTTGCCACTGCAGCAGCGGAGGAGCAGATACCTTTGCGCGAATCCCAGTAGGAAATTAAAAACCAAAATGAAGTCGAAATGAGAAAAGCGAGAGAGCGGCACAGAGAGAGGGAAGGGGGGAGTCGCGAGTGTTGCGGGCGAAATTTATCGTCATATTTATAAAAGCGCAACGCATTGCGAGCCAGTAGCAACGCCAGATCTCGCGTCCCTCGATGTCCAGTCGGGTCGTCAAAAACACCTTATTACCGATAAAAAAGGAAGCGGGACAGCGACAGCAACTGACACAACTGACGGGCAGTGACGACTGAGGATTGTGTGCAGTCCTGTGACCGTCGAGGAGGACTCTGTGACGCAGTCACTGGTGTCATGTCCTTTGCAAAGCTTTTGTTGTGACTGCGCCCTGCCCCAGAGCGGACAATTAAAAGAAGTCTGCCGGCAGAAGTCGCGACGTGCACAGGACGTACTACAAATGTCCTGTCACCTCTCTCTCTCTCTCTCTCTCTCTGTCTCTTTCGCCTGTTCCCTGTTCCCTTTGTGCACGCGGCTTACGATTAATGAGTCTTTAGCGTTTTTAGCCGCGCGAATTATGATGATTACTTTGCCTGTCGAGCTCTGCCCCCCATAGCCTTTATCTATCCCCTTAACCACCTGTCTATATGTGACTGTAGCGCGGACTAAACCAGACAAAGTCTGTGCAAATAACAAATAATTCGCGCACATATTTTTATATTTCCTTCTGCATTCCCATTTCATAAGCTTTTGCTCTGCTTTCTATCTCTACCCTCTACATTCCTTAGCTCACATGCCGAAGTCCTGGCAATTGTCAATAAGTATACGCGTTATTTATACTCTGCATGCTTTGGTAGATTGTTAGGAAAGGGTATATTAACTTGGTGCAAATGTTTAGAAATATGTTTGAAATTGTCAGTCTATACAAATCAAAGAAATTTAGCTAATCTGCATAAGAATTAGCCTTGCAATAGCTGAGTTTATTATGTTCATACAGACAAGTTAAAAGATTGATGGTTTGAAATGGACTGTTGTGACTGTAGGAATATATCTATTGGTGCTTGGGTAACTTTTTTTTTATTGTTTAATCTTAATTTTAAATATTATTTAGATATGCAAAAAGCTTACAGGGTATTTGTCCGTCTAAGCTACTACCTACTTGCTTTGCATTGCCTTCATAAATGTCACAAAAACGCAGTTGCTTGTTGCCAGAGTTGTCGTTGCTTTTGGCCCCTTTGGACTGTTGTGTTGGCTTGGCTAAGCATAAAAAATATTAAGCGCTGATTTTGACGCGACATTTTTAACGTTCGAGCGTGCTAATGAGTTTTTCTGTGTATGTGTGTGTGTGTGTGTTGGGTTGCCTTCTTTGCCTTTCTCCCGGTTTCTTTCGTAGGGCGTCTGGCGCCCAGTCCCGCGTGTGGAGTTTTGCCAACTTTTTGTCTAGATGTCAGTCCGGCGGGTTGTTAATTAGTTCTTCCGCTTAAAATGTATTTAATGCTTACGTGCTAATATTTTAGCACTGCCACGCCCCGCCACCTCCCTCCTTCCCCTAAATGTGGGCGTCTGCCACTTGGCTTGACATGCGATTAATAAATAAATTTCGAGGTGCTTGCGTGAGTTGTCCCTGGCGTGCCTAATTTGTTTATGGGTTCATTTCCCAGCGGTCAATTGTTGGGTCGTCTCTGATTTTTTCGACTTCCTATAGGGTATTAATGTGTATGTGAATAGGTGTGTTTGTGTGTGTGTGTTGGGAACAAAAAAAGCAGCAGCTTTTCAATTAGTCAGCCGCACTTGAAATGCTTTTGAGGCGTTCATTTTGGTTCGTATGGCTAGAACAAAAACCGTTAACGCCTCACTCGCTGGCAAGTGACATTTTCCCCTCCCTCCCCTCACCGGGGACCCATTGAATGCTACGTTTTAATTGAGTGCGCAGACGGACCGCATTAAAAGCTGCATAAAAGTTGCATGGAGAAAAAAGGCGCTATAATCAAATGGAAATACAAAACATAACAAACATAATAATGTTAATTTCCAGTAAAGTGCTACAAATTGATTTCATGCCAAAGGGGGGAAAACGTGTCGCAATGCCACCTAGGCAGGTCAGTAAAGATATCGCACAGTTCACAGCTCTATTAAAGCTGCAGTGGAATGTCGTAGATCGTAAGGCCGAAAGATTTCTGGGAGAATCTGGCAGAAGATACATAAATAGATAAATGAGTCAGCTTCAAGTTGATTATATTTTTTTTTTTTTTTGTAAGGGGGTGCTACAAACATACCACAAAATTGATTAACCGAAATGACAATCATATCTTTTATGTGCATCTCTTTGTATCTGGTAGTTGTTGCATATGTATCCATAGTTGTATCTGTATCTGTATCTGCTGCACGTCGCAGTGTCATTAACAGTACCTTTCTCTCACTTCTTCTTCTCTGTCATCTAATTGACATTTGTTAATAGTTTTCTTTTCTCTCTTTTCTCTCTGCTCTGCTCTTCTTCCTTCTCTTCTTCGGGGTCATTGTTACTGGAAGGCCACAAAAGGCGTTTGTTCGTGAAATTGTCAGTAATTTCTCCTGGTTTTATTGCCCCGTCTGTGTTGACTAATCATTCCCAGTTGATCGTTTTGTTACTTGTTATTGGCCCAGCAGACAAGAGTCGGAGACGTCAGCGATCGATCAGTTCATAATTGCTTACAATTTCTTTTTGGGATTTTGAATGCAAATGCCATAATTGACATGATTCCTCTTTGCTTTGGCAGCGTCATTAATCAACGTAACGAAGGACAGTGGGCAGACCCATCGAAATTGGATAGATGGAAACATGTGATAACTGCGACAAACAGGAGCAGCAATTTCAACTGGTAATTTGATAGTTAACTAGGATTTATTTTAGATCTTAAGGTCTTTTCAATCGAAACAGCTGTGCAAAACCTTTAAGTGCCTCCCCCCTAATCCCTCCACCTCCTCCTTTAAAAGGGGTCGCAGCAATTAATCAAAGCTCTGCTCAAGTGGCATAAAATTAACAGAGAAAATCGTCACGCGGTAGACCTGAAATAAATTGCATAATGGCAGCAGGCATAAATAAATAATTACCCGCCACACACAAAAGCCAAAGTGTTGAAGCGAATTTCTAAACAGCTTTACAGCTTCCCAGAGTTGCCAACTTGTGATCCATCAAGTGCGACGACAAACTTTACGCACTGTTAGCCACAGCCGGCAGCAAAGGGTTAGGCGCACAAAGGCTTAAATTGTAAAGTATTTATATATACACAATATATATAAAATACTTGAAGTATATATATAGCTGCAGCGCCCTCACAGGCTTAACTTCTGAACTTTAATTTAAAACGAAGAAAGGAAAAGGTAACTAAACGAATGAAAAGAGCTTCAAAAAATTTTTTTGTTTTCAAAGTACTCGCCTTGTTGAATATCCTTCCATGTATACCTACATTTAAGTTGTCCGATTTGTCTTAAATTAAATTAAGTAGAAATATCTTAAAAACAGTTAACGTTTGCTAATCCAACAAATATGTAATTAAAATAGCGTATTTTAAATAAAGCCAAAATTATATGTGTTTAATTTGGTTTCAATATCTTGTTAATCAATTTAGGGAGGTGGTTGGTGTGGCATCTAAACTTGGAAATAAACTTGTAATAGCTGAGAGAGAAGTGTTCACATGAACGGACAGGCGGACAGCCGGGCAGATAGACAGACAGACAGATAGACGAACATGGCTCAATCGACTCAGCCAAGGGAGCTGATCAAGAATATATATACTGTGGAATCTGCTACGCCTTATTAAGTTTGTTACACTATTGCAAGAAAGTATACCCTTTAATGACTATTTTAAATGTTCGAAGGGTATAGATTTGTTTGCCATTTTAAATTTACCAAAACCTTGCCCAAGGAATCATAAATCTATATAGCCACAGTCAATTGATCAATAGCTTCATATGTAAAACATGTTCTCAACTCAGCGTAACTAAGTGGGTGGTCCAGTTCAGCGAAGAGGCGCAATTATTGACAATAGCCTGCGAATGAATACCCCTACTCGGTCACTCGATTCCCACTCACACCAACACCAACAGAAGCAACACTCACACTCTCAGTGGGTATTATTTGAGTGGGGGGTATATATTGAGTGAGCGACTGAGTGTAATTTTTGCCATTCAGCTGGCCGGTCACGTTTTGCATTTAGCGCGTTACATAAATTTGCACAATTTGTGACAAGTGTTCGGGCAAAGAAAAAATAACAGCTAGAACAAGTAGCGCGGGGTACGGAAAGGGGGGTGTAGACTCTATAATACCCTGTAGGCAGCTTTAAAAAAATGTCTTGCTTAATCTTCAAATGTTCGTATTGCTCTCTGTCGCTTATAAACTTTTTCATCATTTCAGAACTTTACTTTCAATATTTTTTAAAAATTTATTATCATTTCTTAATGTTATGCAAACCCTCTTCCATATTTGCCAGCTTACAGGGTATAAAACCAAGAAATACTCGCAACAAATTGACAACTTGTTGGAGGTGGAGTTGGAGTCGCAGTCGCAGGCGAAGGCGGAGAAGGCAGCTTGTCTCTCTTTGTTTGGAGACGTCACTCTGGGCAGCCCGCGGGCTAATTGTCATGCCAGCCAACAAACGCATTCAGTTGCTTCCACTGTCCTCCCTCTCCTTCTGTCTGTCTGCCTGTCTGTCTCACTGTCCGCTCATCTGTCTGTGTGTGCGTTTTCGCTACTGATTTTTTCTTATTTTCCTACTCTGTGTCCATCAATTGACTTTATCTATTTGAACTCGCATGTTAAAAATATCAATTTGTTGTCGACTGCGCTGCTGGCTTTGTCTTCGCTGCTGTTTGTAGTTGTAGTTGCTGTTGCTGTTGTTGTTGTCTTCTGGCAACCACTTTTTCGCCGAGTTGCAGCACCAGCCTAGCTTTGCCTCCTGGTGTGATTTACGGCCACTTTGTGGCATAAATGTAGGTGCGGCCGCACATAAATCATCATCGTGCAACTTGCAACGCGTTGCAGAATTGGCAGCAAACAATGTCGATAAGGCAGGGCAGGGCAGGGCAGCGCGCGGGTAAGGTAGTGCAGCGATAACTTTAAATCGCCTGCCGATAGTTTCTGTTGCCTCTAAGCAGATTCTGTTTATAATTAGCAAAGTTTGGGCTGTCTTTACTCTAAGATGATTCATCAAAATCTCTAGAAAAGGGAGCAACACCTGTTATCCTGCTCTGTTGTGGCCAGTCATGCCATAGCTATTGAAATCACTTAATTCCCAGCGATTAGAAAGGGATATTTTCCAATTCGAGCTAGTGCACACTTGAGCCCAATTACACTACCCATTGCAATCGCAAATCCTGATAATGAGTGCGCCACTTGACGGCGTCCAGTGCATTAAATGGGCCACCCTGGGCACAGCCACTCCCACACCCATGGCCATATGAATAATTCAACTGCTGCAGATCTGTCATGGCTTTAATGAGCTGCGCTTCTTATTTACCATGATGCCGCAAAAAGCCAAGGGAATGCCAGATGGATAGAGCCAGTCGGTGAGGTTTAATTAGAAGTCGTGCCAAGTCAAATTGTCTTATCATAATCAACCAAAGCATTTTCCATTTCACTAACATTTCCCAATACTATTTGCACCGCCAACTGAAGTTGCTTAGTCATTTTCCTCGTACTGCCGCAGCAGGCATCAATCATAGCACGGCGGACAGCTACGTTAATGGCCAGGGATAATGTGTTGGGTGTTTGCGTGTCCTTTGGCTGTCTGTGCGTGTGTGTGTGGGTGAAGCTTTTGCCACGACAAGTGCATGATTAATTATTTTATTATCTGTAAATTGGTTTTTGCCTCAACCAGATTCGCTTACCCCGTGAAATATTTTCAAGCTGATTTTCATTGCATACTTTGAGGCGCATGGACAACTTTACGAAGAATGAGTATTATTATCTAGCTAGTATACATTTAAAGGTGCATAGAGTGGATCCTTTCCCCTCTGTCAAGCCCTTTTTTTCTGTCTGAGTGCGGATTGAATGTTGTTCCTCTTCAGTTTCGAGTGTGCCACATTTTGGCACAAATTGGCAACATGTTCCAGAAAAAAGCTCGTAAAATCCCCCAAAATTGGAACGGCCATTAAAATACATTCGCATTCGCTTTAAAAACTTACAAATCTGTTTCCCAATTCGGAACAATATAATGCATCTGCTACGATTCGGGGGCAGAGTTTTATGTTCTTGCGCAATTAGCAGAGTTTTACGACCCAGAACAGAAAAATGGATCAAGTTCCGCGCTGACAGCTCGAAGAGCAGCTGAGAGCTTTGCAAAATCAGCGCCATCAATACCAGAGGGGGAAGGGGAAAAATAATTATGGGAAAGCAGCGTAACAGATTCTTTTTGGGCATCGCTTATTAGGTGCATAGTTGAAAGGTATCCGCTCAATGGGATAAGCTCATTACCACCACAGGGAGTCTGTGCTGACTCCAAACTGCTTCTAGGCACGGCAAGCAATTAGAGCTCCAATCGAGACGAGTCTAGTCTAGCCCAATTAGCGGCCACATCATAAACCATTGCCAGCGACTAACTCAATCATTATGCAATTAAATGCAACCCAAATGGCTGAGGGATAGGGAGCGAGGCGAGCACATTAAATCACGCGACCCATTAATAAAATTCTGTTGCAAGATCGACTCTGAAGTTTTAATGGTCGCACAGAAGTTCCCCAATGTTTAATCATTGTCGCTGCGCATGGTTGTCGGCCATAGATATGCCATAATTCCGCCGAAAACAATTTGTTGGCTTTGATTTGTGGCAGCAGCAGCAACAGCTTTATTACCCTGTTATGGAGACCATTAAACGATTGTGTAAATTCTGAAAATCAAAAAAATCAAATTGAACAATTTTAGTGAAGACATTAAAAAGCGAAGAGAGTGAGAAGAGTGTGAAATCGAGGGGTCAAGTGAGCCGTGGGCGAAGCTTATAGAAACAGCTAAACTCACGTTGCCCTTTTGGGCGCAACTGTACGCGTAGATTTTCCCGTTGTTTTTGATTGACAATCGTGCCACAGGGGGAGGCTGGACTTATCGGGGCGCAGCATCACCTAATGTCATGCCCGATATGACTTCAGAAGCGAAAGTATGGGGAGTAGCGACCCCGACTGTCAACCGATGTTAGGCCGCGCAGGCAGTTGCAGTTGACAGCGGATGATTTTTCATATGTTGCACGGGGCGCACGCGCGCCTTGCACGAGCCTTGGGGCCAACATGTGTTGCATATTACTTGGAAAATGCCTCAAATAGTTGCGGCTTGCTGCTGCCGCTGCTGCAGATGTTTGGCAGCGCGCCCTGCCTTAGGCAACCTGCCGCCATGCCCCATTCCCATTCCCAATCCCCCCCCCAACTAATGCGCGGCTAAAGTGACGTTTTCATTTTTCGGAAAATCCCCCAGTTGAGTTTAGCTATTTTTAGCACGTGCCTGACGCGTGTAGAACTGAACTGAACCGATACCAGAACCGAACCGAACCGAACCAAACCAAAACCGAACAGCAGCAGCAAGCGGCGGCCCCCCATTTACCATTGCCATTTACCGCCCTCGTTGTGTCGTGAATGAAAATTTATAAATAAAAACCGAGAGAGATCGCGGCCCGCCACTTCTGGGGAAATCCGTCCGTGGAAATGTAAAAGATCTCCTGCTGAGTTTTCCCCGGCGCTCGTTGACTACACACCCAAACACAAGTCTTTCTAATTTGGGGGGAGCCTTTCAACAAATGCGGCTCCTAAGTCAAGTTTTCTTTCGGGGACGGATGCATCAATTGATCAATATCAATTTACAGTTGGGGAATTCCTAACATAGTTTGCTTGCTTTCAATGACCTTTAATACTACTGGAATGAGATGAGATAAGTCGTGTGTGAAGATAGCAAGTTGATGTGTTACGATCTTCCTTTTTTACGATCGAACTGTCACCTTAGTCTGCTTGTTTTTAAAGACTTCTTATATCCGTAAAATAAAATGAAAGAAATCCAAGTTATGATACAAATTTAAACAGTATACTCGATGCTTACGATCACATATTACAAGATAACAAGTTGATCAGATATGATCCTCAAAACGCTTGATTATACTGTCTCTTTTACGACACCTAGCACTATTTAATCTCTATCGAAGTCCTTTCTTACTACTAAATATGATTGAAAGACACAGAAATAAGGATAATAATTTGATCAGCTACGATTCTGAATCCCCACGATCACAGATCACAGTTAGCCCGCCCAAATTGCCACTCCAGAGATTCCTCCAGCTGCTTACTCGCTTTCAAAGACCTTTAATACTACCGAAATAAGATGAAATAAAACATAAGTAATGATAACAAGCTGATCAGTTACGATCCTCAATCTTTACGATTACAGTTAGCCCGCCCACATTGTCGCCGTTGCTCCAGAATGTTATGATTGCCTTGACAAGGCCGCGGGGCACCTGTTCGGGCCAATCCTCGGTGTTGAAGAGCAAATTGTTGATATAGAAGTCGCCCTTGGGAATTGGGCAAGTATTGTCATCCACCAAGGGAAAGTTGGTTATGTCACCCTCCCTGACCGAGGGCTGCACAAACTGCACATAGAACTTTTGAAAGCATTCACAAATGTTTGTTGGTGGCACATCGAAGACCATTCGCTTGTAGTCTCCATCGCTTTTGGCGCTGACCCACAGCTCCACAGACACTTTGAAGCCGCTGTTGTCCATTTCACCCGAAAAGACAAAAGATCCATTGAGAGCCCTCTCCTTGCCGATGGTTCTCAGTGTATCGAATGAAACCAGCGACTCCTTGTCGCCCTCAAAGGACTCGAGCATCTCATTGGTTACAACATAGGACTGCTCTGCCTGCAAAGGAGGAAGAATCTCTTGTATGGGCAGTGTGCGATCCTCCTCAGCTAACTTACCCCAATGTGGTTGACCAAACCCACGAACAGCAGAAGCACGGCCCACTCCATTTCCACTCTGTATGCTTCAATGGCTGCTGGCCCCACTGAACTGCCCTATTTATTGTTCTGCTTCTCACGCGAAACTCATGTATCGATTATAGCCCACTGATTCCCTTGTGTCATTGCTTGTCGTACGACAACAATGTTGTAGCGGATCAGTGATTACGTTGACAACACATTCCGCAGCTTTCGTTTGGACTTGTTAACTGTCGCTAATTGCTTCCGATCAAGTGCAAATGAGTACAGCTCCCACATACAGAGGGAAAGATCGTCAAGCTGTGCGAAGCACGCGACTTTTTATCGATAACACAGATATATATACAAGTGACATTCCGTGACAAAATATTATAACAATGAAGCCATAATTGGAAGAGTTAATAGAAGCATTTAACAGAAATAAACTTGTTTGTTAAGGCTCACAGGCAAATTCACTTTCATTTCGATCGATTAATTTGATAAGATCAACCCATGCTGCATAAGACTATCGACAAGAGAAAATGAAGAAAACTATCGAGCGATGTTTTGATTATTTGACAGATCAAAATAGAAATATTTGGTATCGATAGTATTCAATAGTATCTTCTAAAATTTCTGCTTAATTTGTACGAATATATGTTATAAAACAAAATTGAATACCTGATAATATCAAAATTTTCGATAGTGTTCTACATTTTGTTAAAGAAACCTCCAAATAAGTTTGGTACACAAATGATCGAAAATTTACCAGCCCTACTATCAAGACTATCGAAGCCAGCGCTATGCAACAAGTCAAGTGAGTAGAGGAACACCCACAACGCTAGGCAGGAACAGGTACAAGACCTTCAAATTCGATCAGCCTCGATTTCACAAGTGCACAACATATGGAACTTTATACTATACACACTTCTGTTGTGGCTCAATCATAATAATAAATTGCTGTGATCTAATCAATTGTAGCAGGTGTCTTGCAACAGCACGCGGCATGGCGTGGCGTGGCAGCAACAACTGCCAAAACCTGTTTGCAACTCCTTGTGGGCCTCGCAGCACTTGTGGGCTGTGTGGTTGATTTGCACAAATTAGCACAAGCGAGGCAGAAGAAACCTGCTGCACCAGCGAGACCCACAACATAGCACAGACAGCACAACATGCTGTGGTGCCACATGTGGCACTGCTTGTAGAAACCGAAACTTAATGGCTTTGGCCATAGCGCAACCCACGCCCAACCCAACTGAAGTTATAGATACGAATCTGAAGATTCTGTCGAATTGAAGAAAGCCTAAGACGCAACTCCGAGACGAATCATATTCAACTTGTTTGAGCTGGCATAGCTTTCCCAGCAGCTCATTTCCATTTTGGCAATTGCCTCGATTGATATTGATGGCGGCACATCCATCAATCAGCAGGTAGCAGCAGTAGCTGCCGGGGAGTGTAACCCATGCCATATGCATATCTCAAACACACATGCTTCGACAAATCCATGTATTTCCACGCTCCACGGTAGCCGAGAGCACAGTGGGGCAGTCAATTATGCCATTTGGGCCGAAAACAACAAGTCGAATAAAACAAAAATGCAATCGCTGTTCGTGGTGGTTCGGGTCGCCTGCTGCATGCCTGCCCCGCTGTCCGCTGTCCGCTGTTCGTTGTCCGCTATCCAGTTGTCCGTCCAACGATCCGATCTGTCCGTTGCGCATGCGCACCGCATGACGTCCAATAAAGTTAAGCGCGTGTTGCAGTTGTCGCTGTGGCAGTTGCAGTTGCAGTTGCTGTCGTTGTCGTTGTTGCTGCTGTTGTTGTTGTTCCCCACTTGACCAACAAACGAAACAACACGTATAAAGTTTGACGCGTGACGTGCCTGGTTGGCTCATTAGTTACACTAGACTACAGAGTGGGAGTGTGACCAGAGCATGGATCCAAGCTGCAAACTATGGAGACAATATTGAAATAATAGGTCAAATATTTGAAAAAAAAACCCAAAGAGACATGACTGTCTGTATGAACGTCCAAATCTTAGAGTCTATATAATCTAGGGACACCAAATTTGGTGACAATATGTCGTATTATGGCGTGCAAATAAAGTTGTTTAGAGAATTTGGCCACGCCCCCTTGCGCCCTCGTAAATGGAATTTCAAGCGTAATTTTAAAGCTAAAGCACTTGTTATTGTTATGTACAATTATTGATACAAATTTACTGACACCTTATACTATATAAACTTACCTCTTTTGAGCGGACACTTGCGACAGTCTGTGTGTCCGCCCAAGAGAGTTTTCACTGTAATGAGGATAAATCCAAATTGTTTCAATGCAATTAAAATATTTCATAATGTTCCGTATAGGTTGCAGCTTATTGCCTCGCCTGATGAAACCCACTTCTGGCTGGCGTGTGTAAATTGCCACTGCCACTTGTGGCACAAACAGCCGTGCAGAGCCGCGTGCGCACCAATACAAGGGCAACAACTTTCGCATTAGGCCAACGCGACAACAACAGCAACGGCAATTTAGTGAGCTGCCGCTGCCGCCGCCGCTGCTGCCACAGCCGCGGAAGCCGCCGCACAAACGTTTGGTTTGTGTAGGAAGCTTTGTGGCAAGGCTTTTAGACTCTATGCCAAGTGCTGTGGCACAGGCTAACCCGCCCACCCCCTCCGGAGTGCAGTTAATTTTCGCAACGACGCAATAGAGTCAACCGCGCAGCTCCCACGCTGCCCCGCAGCTGCAGCTGGCTTAACAACCTGCCGAAGCCGCCAACGACGACGACGACGCCGACGCCTTATCACCTGGCTCTGCCAGCGCGTGTATTGGTTCTGCCTGTAATTTATTTTATATTCATCGTTTTTTAGTGTTTTCGTTTCTGCAAAACTTGAGCGCGCCAAAATTTCAGGTTTTTTCGTCACACTCCTCATCTGGCCATGCTGGGGCGTGGGTCGAGCCCAGCCAAGCTAAGCTGACTCCGACCTGATCCGAAGCGCAACGAACCGCAGCGAACGGAGCAGACTAATCAAAGTGCATTTAATTAATTGAAATACGCTACATTAATTGCTGCGTAATTAAAAGTTTGATTTATTCACCCCCTCCTGCTTCCCCTCAGCCGACGACTCCTTCTTTCTGACAGGCATTAATTGTTTACCTGCCTCGGGAAATGTTGCTATACCTATGGCATAGTATAGTATAGCTAGCTTCACAGTATGCAAATCAGCTTAAACTGCATTAACTTTTATGTGGTATTTAAAGCGATTCAGCTGCTCCAAGAGTTGACAAGAGTTCTACGCAGTTTAAACTCAGCAGCAGGGGAAGCTAGCCGTAATGACTCCCAAAAGTATACCTCACATAGTGAAGGTGAAATTTATATAGAAAGCAAAGAAAGGTTAGCTTAGGTTTAAAGAAATATATTAAATTTAATCAGGTTATTCCTAAAAATTTAATTTACTTATGGCTTCTCTAAATTTGAATGTGCTGAAATATCGAATGTGATCGTCGAACTAAAAAAGATCATGATTAGTTCTAACACCTTTAAAAAAAAGAAACTTTCCGTCGGTCCATTACCTTCCATATTTAGATCCTACAGCTAAAACATAAATAGCATATAGCAACATATTCATGTAGAGCACTTGACATTATTGAATGCCTTGATCGTTTAGAGATCGTTTCAATGCACATGCCCTGGATACATATTCACTTATCGCTGTGACTGCAATAGAGATCGACTAATTGCCCAGTGAGCTCATCGTTTATCCTTGATCTTCAATGGTTCATTAACTCCAGCACCCATTGGCAATGGACAATGCATTAGGACAGACGGAACGTAGGACAACAACAACAATGATGTGTAGAGTATTTAATACAATTAACTGAGCACGTTTATAAGATTAACCTCGGCAAAGAGCGCTGCCAAGTGCAGACCCAGACCCAGACCCAGACCCAGATCGGAGATCGGAGATCATGTCGAGAGCCTGTGCAGAGCAGATTAACCATCAATTAAAATTGACAACTGCAGAAGGGGCAGAGCCCAAAACAAGTGGCAGGCAGACTTGCAACACACACACGCGCACAATGTAAACTGCAATCATAAGGAAAAGTTAAGGAAAATAAAGGAAAATAATTATAATGGATGCGTAAAAGGCGCCACTTAGCCCCGACGACACGCAATAATTACGCCCAATTAATCGCAATAACTTTGCAAATTAGATAATTTGGGTGCACGTCCCCACAAGTGCCCGACGGGATGGAAGCCGACCGAACCGTCTTGCAGCATTACGACGTGCAACTATGTGTATTGCATCTGCCCGAGAGCACGCGATGGCCAAGCGGAGCGCGTGTCTCTTTTAAGGCAGACATGGACAATGCCAGATCGAGTTGTAGGTACTGCAGATAGCTTGCTCTACAAAATATGAGACCTAATGGCTGTCATAAGAACAAATTATAAAGGTTTGATTAAAAATAAAACAAGTAACAAAAGCTACAATTGATAGCCCCCGACTGTAAGATACCCTTCGTCCAACTTTGAAAAACCTTGCATAAAACTCACCTTAACTTTCTTATAAATCAAGTGATTTAAGCGCGAAAAGACTTTTTGTTTATATCTTGAGAGCCTTATTAAAGCTACAACTTCAAATACTTAAAATAATCTTATTAAAAGAATTCGATTTCTTATCTCATCATATCTTTATTTCAAATCAAGCAAGATATATTTTTTCTTTATGTCTTTACATCCTTTATAATCATCCAATTCCCCATGTTACTTTTACTAACAAGCTAACTATTATTGTTACAGTAAATCTAAATAATCAATAGATCATATTTGAACATCATAATTCAATTTTGATACAGATTTCGTAGAAGTTCCAAGAAACTCATGAGAAGAGAAATACTTATTGAATCATATCACATCATCATTATGCTACAGAAATAATAAAGCGATCCTCTTAATCAATCTTGAAAAAACTTCCAAACAAAGCAGGCCAATATGGACAGCTGCTTATCTAGTGCAGCCGCTCTGCCTATACTTAACCACTCGACCAGTCCCTGGCCGGCCCCAACTTCAAGTCGAGAGCTTGGGCAATTTTTCAAAGACAACACCAGCAGTTCAGCTTACGAGAAGATGCAGCAGCAGCAGCCACCACTCGTGCCACGCCACAATCCTCCGGCAGCTGAGCCGAGTCTAGTATTACATAAGCAAAGTCAACATCGCCTTATCTATTGGCCCAACTGTGGAGATCAACTGCAACTGCAACTGCAACTTCAGATTCGAGTCAGCGTGGAAGGAAAGAGGAGGAACCCCTAAGGCAGCTGGGCGCAGCAGCTGGCAAAAGGTGGCGGCACTGTACCAAGAGAGAGAGACAGAGCAAGTGAGCTCCAACTGGGCGCTACAGCTACAGCTTGGCTTGGACAGCCGCCACGCGTCCGGCAAACCGGCAGCCCCTCAGTCTGGGCGGACACAGGCTGAGTGCCCGAGTGCCTGGGCCCAGAAGAACAGTAGCCGATTCTCAATCCGAATTCGCAGTTGGGGCTGCAATTGATTTGTTGTGGCCTTTGTGCAAGTGACAGGCCCATTCCAATCAGCGATTTTGACCAGCGCGCACGCCTCCAATTAGAGCCTAAACGACAATTGTACTTTTAACCCAATTTACTTGAGCCCATTGCCTGGCTTTGTTTTCCTCCTTGATTCGACTCAACTGCCTTAACAATAAATCTAAATTGTGTAAAGTTTTGAAAGTCGTCTCTTCTGTTCTCCATGCTCGATCTGTCCCTCCGTCCCTGGCTGAAGCCGACTACACCCCTGCACTATGCTGTTAGGGTTGGCCTGTCGAGGAATACTCTTACTTTTTGAAAATCAAAGTAAAACGATCTTCATACTAGTATATGTAAATCTCACTTTTCTATACTATGTATTTCCCAGTTCTGATAATGTAAAAGCTTCTGAAATGCTGTTATTCTTGGATATAATCCCTTTCTCGTTCGTGTTGATCATAGGAAGATCCTTATTCTATAATAATACTATCCAGATCTGATAGCGTAGTAGCTTTTAGGTGATCTTGTTTGTCGATCTACATTAGCTATTCCCTGCGATCAAATCGATCTTTATCTATTTCAGCTATAATATTTAAAGAATTACAATCAGAGATCGCTATATAATATAATATCGTATAATATCGTCAATTTCGACAAGCTAACCTACGATCGTTAAGAGTAAAGACGAGTCGACCCGCTTTTCCCTCTCTCTCCTAAGACGATCATCCTAAGTACACATTTCTTTACTATACCTTCCATTTCTAATACCTCTTCTCGATCAATCGTAGCTGCCTTCCTCAATTAGTAGAGCATTAACGCGTCGACTTGCTCCCTACTCTTTCAGCTCTCCCTCTTGTTTATGTATTTGATTATTTGCTTAAATCTTTATCGCTGCTCGCTGCCTGCCTCGTTCGTATGCAGGCAACGTTCGGTGCCGTCGCTCGCATCTACATACGAGACTAGCAGGGAGTCGTCGGGAGTTGTCGAGAGTCGTAGAGGAAGAGAGGGAGTCGAAGGAGATGGAGGCGGAGGTGGAGGTGGAGGGAGTTGGACTTGCGCTCAGCAGATCCATTAAGGCAATGACCTGTTTTCGTATCGCGTTGTTGTTGTTGCTGTTGCTTCTTTTGCTGCTTGTGTGTGTCTGCTTTGTTGTTGTTTTGTCTCGCTCCCGCACATGCAGCCTGTTGGCGTAGGCGTGTGCAAGGAGAAGAGAGAGGGAGAGTGAGAGGGGAGCAAACAGAGACACACGCAATCGCAACGGATCGAGTCGACTTGCCTCGGCTTGGATCGGTCCGCCGCAGCGCGTCGTCGTCGTCGCATGTGTCCATGTCGTAAGTTGATAGTAAAAATTATGATGATTCTTGTCCCAACTGGTCAAACGGGTTATGCTCTCTCTCTCTCTCTCTTTAACCCTCCCTCCCGTGTGTGTGTGTAGTTTCCTTACACTCTCTGCCCTGTGCATATTTATCTGGCGTTGTCGTTGCCCCCACTTCATTAGGTCTTTAATTTTATATCGACTGCAAGCGCGTATCAAAACAGAGAAAAGGCAGTCCACAACTACCCCTCTCCCTCGCTCTCCCCTGCTGTCTCTCTCTCTCTGCTTGTGCTCTTTTTGCAGCAGCTACTTCGAATGTGAAAAAAGCCCTTGGCGCGTAAAATCTTTCGGGTTCATTAGAACGTTGAACGTTGTCGTCGTTGTCGCTGGCTCTGGCTCTGGATAAGCCCGGCTTGGGTCTGCAACTGAGACTGGGGGCCTGGTCTACACCTGGGACTGGCTTTGGCTTTGGCTTGGCTCCAGCGCGCGCAATCAAGTCGTTTCACTGCTCTGTCAGTTTGACAGAACATCTGCGGTTTAATCTGGTTTGGGATGCGTTGCCACTGCCTGGCAGGATGGTCTGCTCCCAGCTTGGTACAGCCTGCTCCTAGTTAACTTATGCCTGACACTGCTTGCCTGCCAGAGCATCTGCTAGTCGCAAACTCTCTATTGACCCATATGAGCTAACCTTTTGTTTACCTTGCGTAGAGTATACCCCTTAGCCAGTTTGTTTGATTAGTTTTCCCAGAGCAAATAGTGCTCTGTCACCTGCGACTCGCATCTGTGTGGTCATGCCCAACCTTGACCATAGACACATAATTGCCAAGTGCGATTCTCTACGCGCTCAGGGTCGCTGAATTCTAATTGCAACATCGCTGGCAATCGTTGCAACTAGTTGCATCCTTGAGAACAAATTGAAATCTTTAGTCGAGAACTCGTGTATATATATTGCCATCATAATGGGGCACACCCCGGGGGCGGTGGCAGCGACTGTGTAGACACAACGCTGGCAAATGGCACTGACCAAAGTGAACTTCGCTCCGAGCAGGGTAATGATGTGCCCAACCATGTTGAGTGCGCACTCGACGAGGGGCAATCATATTTTCATAACCCCAAAAACGGTGTACCCAAAATTGTGTAGGTAGTTGCAGTTGCAGTTGGAGTTGCATGCGGGTCTTGGGTCTTTGGGTCTGGGTCTTCGCACACAGCACGACAAATGATTCACGCGGCGATCGTGTGCTCCCTGAAGCTGCAGGCCAACAGCAACGGCGACGGCGACATTGACAATGAGCCAAATGCGATGCCAAAGCGAATCCAAAACGAATCCAAACGGTAGCCAAGCAAAGCACACTAAAGACCCACAACAACACTTACAACAACAGCAACATAAACGAGACCAACAAAGCGCATAACAACAACAGCAACAACAACAGCAACAACAACAACAAGAAGAAACGTACGCGCTCGCAAGAGCTTTTGGCTTAAGTTTTGAAGCATGATCGGGCATGATCGTTAAGCAGTGCACAGTAGCAGCTCGAGCGTCATAATAAACGCAGCAACAAGATGTAGTAGTCCCCCTTCGCAACTCCCCCTCTCCTCCCTGTCGCATGCCCCACCCAGCCCCCAGTCGCAACTCCAAATAGGCCTTTGTCTGCGCAGCACAGCTGCAACGCTGCAGGGTGTAAAGAGCAAGCGAGCTTAGGAACGGCAACTGGCAACTCGCTCGCGCATGCTCAACAAATCAACACACACACACACACAAACACACACACACAGCCCATCTACTCCCCTCTGCGCCCCCCTTTGGTACGCCCCTTTTGACAGCATTGGAAGTGCTTAACCGGTTTTGTTGGGGTAAGACAGCGACAACGATGCACAGAGCTTTTAAGAACCTTGTTTGTTGTTAGCTCGCAACGCGATGCACTGCGCGAAATGGGTGAGAGGTTTGCGGAACCTTAACAAACTTAACTTGTATATATTATACGAATACCACTTATTACTTGTATATATATACGAATACCAATAGAAATCTGCGCGTAAAGATTTGTATCAAGAATTTAATTAAGAACTAAGTTTGCTCTACATTTGAAGTATTTTCTAGAAATATTCCCCAAGTGATCACATTATTATAATTGGTTGCATTAATGGATCGAAAAGATCTTGAACGTCTTATTTTAATTAAAAAATGTATACCAAGAATAATAAATAAATATGAATTGAGAAATAAGCTTCTTCTCGATCGATTTGCTAAATGATCTCTAACTGATCCTTTGAGTATGATCTATATGATCTTCCAAATTAGATTTGGGAATTTGCAGTGGGCATTAGGTTTTCCCTAAAAAATGTTTGATTCCTTCATCTGAACTTATTTTGTAACCTTTCCTTGGTTTCATGGGATGTCAGGCTTGATCATTTAAATGATCCTTTCATTCTTTTTAAATCTGCAAGATTGGAAGATTTCAAAAATTAGTTTCTTAGTAATTCAGATGATCTAGTGAAGGATCTACTAGATTTCTTATCTATACCAAAAATTAATGTTACCCTAGTTTAACTGGATCTATAACTGTCTTTGAAATCACATACTGATCTATTGGTTTCTACAAATTTCTCTCATTTCTTTTTTCTCCCCCCTTCTCTACTATAATTAGCAAGTGGACTGCGAGGGTATTCCACACACATACTAATGCATGCTGGTATCACATACTCGTATACAAATCAAATGGGGTACCTCCAATTTCGTTGCGTGTAATTGCCACTTCCAGCAGAGAGAAGAAAAAAAAGCTTTTATTTTTATTTTCGTTTCGGTTTTCCATTCGATTCTTTTCCTTCCTCTATGTTTAAGGCGACGGCGCGCTCCCGTCTTAAGCTGCATTACAACTTTTTACTGCGTCTTAACTGAAATCGAGTTTTCTTGTTGTTGTTGCTGTCGTAGTTGCATGTAGTTTTCTATCTGTGCAACTCCGTCTGAAATATCAACGCCCAGAGCATGGGTCTACAATATATACATATTTATGTAGGTGTGCGTGTGTGTGTGTGGCAAGTGTGTGCTTGGATGTGCTGACAAACTGCTGGTTGATGTTTACAGCGATGCCATCGTCATGCTCATCATCGACAGCCTAGCCTCATCATCGCCATCCTCATCCTTAGCCTCATCCACAGAGCCTAAGCCTCATCTCCATCTCCAGCTCCAACCTCATCATCATCGTCATCTTCATCGGGCTAAAGTCGTTCGGTAGCCGCGCTTAATTGCATTTTGACTTGCGGCGTGAAGTTGCTTTGTGTGCAGCCCATTCTAGCCCGCACTCCGCTCCTGCTCCCCATTCTCTCTCTCTCTCTCCCGCTTAGCTCGCGTCTTTGGTCTATTTGCTTAGCGTGGCGAGGCGTGGCGTCGCCTCTCTTTTTGCGTATACCCAGTAGCAGTGCTGAAAATTGTTTCCCTCTTTGACTATTTTTTTGTATCTTTTGCCCACTGTACTTTGTGTGTGTGTGTTGCAGTCTTTATGACTTGCAACTGTGCCGCGCTGTTTGTGCCATGTTGATTGAATGCGCTTTGTTGCTAGCTGGTCAGCCCTCCGTCCGCACCCCCTTCCCTTCCTCCACGCTTCCCCCCCGCCCACGCCCTTTCCACTGTTCGCTGTCGCCTCGTCTCTTTTGGCAGTCGGTTAGTCGTTCGAATCTTTTGTTTGCTGCAGCCGTTTGAGGCAGCCATAAATGTACTGCGTCTATTGTTCACTCGATGTGATTAGCCACAGTCGCGTTATTAATAATTTTATAGCACACGGCCTTTTGTTCAAAATTTACTCGTTACTCATACGTCATGTTGCCCCAGCCTAATCAATTGCAAAACACACACACAAGAACATTTTAATTACCTTTGTGACTCCCCGACCCCGAAAACCTGTGCAGTTATCGTTACTATTCGAATTTCACTTGATTTAGCTGCAGTTTTCGCATTTGGCTTATCAAAATTGTAAAGTTAGCTTGATAAGGAATGATTCATTTAATTGTTACTAGTTCGTGCTATATGAAAGATGGTATATAGTGGCACGTCGGGTCATATACTGGCTGCCTTATCTTTGATGTTAGATCCTTCTAGAAGACGAAGATATTCCTTCAATTATCAATGAGTTTCTCATTGTATAGGCTTGTTCTATGTAAATAAGCCTGATGTTTGTTCTGCACTAAAAACGACTTGCTTAACTCTATAAAATATATATATTCTTGATCAGTATCCAAAGATCTGAGTGTCCTTTTTGTCTTCATAAAGGTTCAATGAGTTTCTCATTGTATAGCCGTGTTCTATGTAAATGAGCCTGATGTTTGTTCTGCACTAAAAACGATTTGCTTAACTCTATAAAATATATATATTCTTGATCAGTATCTGAAGATCTGAGTGTCCGTTTTTGTCTTCATAAAGTTTCAATGAGTTTCTCATTGTATAGGCTTGTTCTATGTAAATGAGCCTGATGTTTGTTCTGCTCTAAAAACGACTTGCTTAACTCTATAAAATATATATATTCTTGATCAGTATCCAAAGATCTGAGTGTCCGTTTTTGTCTACATAAAGTTTTCTTTTAGTTTTAAGGCGATCCTTAGCAATTTTGGAATACATACTTAATATTGTTCTAGGATGTACATAAGCCGGAAAGCTTTAGAGCATCATCTGGGTTTATCTTAAACTCTTCGCCTTCCCTTTTTATATAGTAAAGACTAAATTACTTAATCGATGATTCCTTATTAATGTCTTCTAACAAATTTGACAAGCTTCATCTATTCCATCATCCGAATAAGCAGCTGTTAGACTAGTTTAGAGGGTAAAATGCATGCAAAGGTCAAGTGTGCACCTATATGTTAGAATAAGATAGAGAGAGAGAGAGAGAGAGATAGAGAGAGAGCGAGACAGACAGAGAGAGAGCTTATGTAGCTCTTCTGGAGCTACTCTAATTCCAAACCAAGATCAAAGCTCACCAATGATCCTTTGGAAGAACTCTAAACAGCAGCAAAAACAAAATACTCTGAAGGAGCCAATGACACGATTTCCCTGTAAGAGAGTAAAGAGTGAGGGGGGAGGGGTGATAGGGTTGCACTTGGACAATCAGGCAGCGTTAGGCATTATCATTATGTTTATTATTCGAGTACGCGCAGCGGCAGCAGCGCAGCCGAGAGCGCAACAAGAGCTCATATAGCGCTGATCATAATCAGGCAGGGGCCAGGCAGCCAGGCAGGCAGGCTGCTCCAAAGGGAGCAGGAGGAGTAGGTGAGGGAGGGGCCCACTCGAAATCGACAAGTTGCTGCATGCACGATCGACTCGTGTCTTGGGTTAGGCTTAGCTGCGGCTGCAGCGTCAGCGTCAGCTTCTGCCTCGGCTGAGGGGACTCGTTTGCGGCTGCGATGCTCTCGCCTCGGCCCGCATAGTCGTGCGCATTTAAAGGTCGCCAGCTCGGAGTGTGCTTTTTCCCCACTCTACCCCCTCCACCCTCCTCGCTACGCCCCTGCAACGATGCCTTGCAACTGCGCTGCTGTCTTCTGCTGGAGCTGCTTAAGTGCCGTTGCCGTTGCCGTCGTCTTTAATACTTGATTTTAAGTTTGTATTTTTTATGTGCGACTCTGCGTATGTGTGTGTGTGTGTGTGTGTGTGTGTGTAAGTGTGTGTTGGTGCGCTTAGTGTTGCCACTGCAGCAGCTGAACACCTGTGCTGCTTTGCTCTTGCGCTCCTCTCTCGCGGCGGCTATGGACAATATTATTTTTATTTCCCCCCCTCTGCGTTGTTGTTGTTGTTGTTGTTGTTGCTGTTGTTGTTGCTGTTAACCTAACCTCGTACAATTTAATGTCATGTTCTCGTCTTAGTAGATGTTTTTTTTTTTTTTTTTGTATGTTTTTGTTTATTTTTTTTTATTGCTTAAGTGCGTGTTTAGGTCCAAAGGTTTATGTCCCCAGGAGCAGGTCGTCTCTCCTCTTAACCTATTTATAATGAAATATATATTGCGGCGAAGGTTGGGGAAGGGGAAGTGCCGCATAATGTCCTACAATTTATGGGCCTATTAAAGAGCACAGTTACTCGCTTATGAAGAACGCCTAGATAATTGCAGCAAATCTGGTAGAAAACCCAATCATATCGGGGCAGAGTTATGGCCTAGTAAAAGCTAACACCTCGCACTCGATTGTAATTACAGGTCGGTCTGTTAGAACTGCCTGAATATGCATTCAGTAAACTCATACTTCTTGTTAGTATACAGTGCGGGTCAAGATAATAGCAACACTTAAGATCATTCGTCGATACTTTCGCCGAAACATTAGGAAAACTATTATACCTTTATGAGAATATTATGTTTTATTCTATATTATTTTTAATTTTAACACTTTATTCAGTAAGTTTCATCCAGCCATGGACTTGGACTTCTTATGTCTCCAATTCAAAGTGCATAGATCAATAAGCTAGTTAGTCTAATCGTACAATTCTTTAGACCTTAAGGCTAAAGATCCCCGTTTAAGATCTCATTGCATTCACCCATTCTCTGCTTAGCAAATACAAGTCTCAATATCCTCCAATTTTTGTTTAACGAACAACTTAAAATGTTCTAAATTTATGCTTATTACTCAATTTAAGTAAATCAGATTTGCTACGGAATTGAGAACTCTTAACCTTGGTACCCTTGGGCCATGCACAACCACCGAAAAACGGTTGCTGGCATGGAACTGTGTAATGAGTACACGAAACTACTAAACTGGTCGAAAGAAACGACAACAAAATACGAAAACCAACAGCAGCAGCCGCAGCAGCAGCAGCAGCTGAGCCCCTACGGCTGCAGCTAATCAACAAGCACAAAGCTTATGCAAAACCCCAAAACCAGAACAGGAAAATGAAAAGCGAGCAATAACCCAGGCAGCAATCGGAGTAGGCAGCGCAGCGCAGTCCGCAGTCCGTAGTGCGCAGAACGCACACCTCAAGTCGAGTCAAACAACAAGTCAATATGATCGATCGTTTGCTTGATTAAACCTAATTGAAAACGAAAATGCACAGTGCACACACACACGCACACACACGAGAGCAAACACACACACACACACACATAGGGGCAAACTCGCTCGCTATCGTGATCACTTGTCCGAGCTGAGGCTGCCTCTGCATGTGTGTTTGTGCGCATAGTGGTCCGGTCCGGCAAGTCAGCAAGCAGCGAGGGATCCAGAATGTTGAAATCAAAACAAAAACGTAAAAGATCAACGCACAAAGAGCCAAACAACGCCACTAACTTTTGGCGGGAGACTACTGTACCCCCTCAAAGTCGACGGCCAGCAGAAAAATACGAACAAAACAAAACTACAAACTGCGCGGACAGAGAAGCGGCAGAGCAGTGCAGCAGCAGAGCAGTGCAGCAGCGGAGCAGTGCAGCAGCAGAGCAGTGCAGCGACAGAGCGCAGCGTGGCGGGTGAAGAGCGAAGAGCAAATAAAATCAAAAGCAGCAAAGAGTTACGAGCGCTTGCCTAAGAGCGAGCGAAACCACTTAAAGAGTAAACGAAGATTTCTGTGCAGAGAGCGTAGCGAAGAGAGAGAGAGCAGCGTGCAGCGGGCAGTGTTGCTGTGCTGCAGCTGCCGCTTGTAGATTACGCGCCAGCATGAAATGCACTTTTTGCCTTCGAGGTGATTAGCTTAAAATTGCATTGAAAGTATTGAGTAATCTGTATATATAGAATATATTTTACTATTTAGAGAGAGAGTTCTATAAGCTGCTTTAGAAAGCACTTTCCTTTTAGCAGAAACCGATTTATAGTCCTTGCTTAAGAGGGTAATGAGAGCCCAACCCGAGAGGGTAACAACCTCAACGCGGTAACGCCAACTCGATCAACTATAGCCAAGGAGATTTGTTGGTGTTTTAAGAGCCTGAAAGACACCTCTGTGTCGCTGTTGGAACCTCCATTTTCAGAGGGTTGTTCAACAGAATACATTTCAAAGTGGAGCAAAGCAGAGTCAGAGCGCCTGAAGACGGTCTCAGCATAATGGAAGGGTCTGCGCCCGGTTCGGCCGGTTCGTACGATCCCCACCACAACGACGACGCGTCGTGTCGACGTCAACATCAATTTGCAAGTTTTCCTTTTCGACTGATTCACAATTAACGGGTCCAACAGCCGTCAGTTGTAGATCTGTGTGTGTGTGTGTACGGCTTGCACCCTTCTGAAAAGGTCTGTACAGAGTGTGGAGTATTTACCCTGCTCACGTCTTTAAATGCCTTTAATCCTAGCAAATATTACCAAGAGCAGCCCGTACAAGTGTCTATGGTATGGTATATATGGTAAAATGGAGTAGCTCGGTACCGGGTACCCTGCCTGGACTCGGCCAGAGGCATAAAACAGAAAGTGTGCAACACACGCTGCGCAGCCAGGCAAAAGACAAACACCAAGTAAGAGAGAGAGAGAGAGAGAGAGCGGGAGAAGGAGACAGCGAATGTGTAGTCGCTGCCGCTGACGATCGGAGGTACGACTTCGCTGCAATGAACTTCTAGATGCGAGTCAATGAACTTATCCTGCCTCTGCCTCTTTCTTTGTCGCTGCCTCTGCCTTAGCCCGAGCCTGGCCTGACTCTGACTCTGACTCTGACACCGACTCCGGTCTGGCTCTGACTATGACTCTGTCTATGGTTGTGGCTGTGGCTGTGGCTGAGGCTCTGCCAGTTGCCGCATGATATCAACAAAATGATCATCATGATCAACAACACAGTGAACTAGCTTTGTGCCAGCTACCTCGCTCTCCCCTTGTCTTTGCCTCTTGCTGGACGACTATTCCTTGGACATAATGAACTTGGGCTTTTGGCGATACGTACGCAGTTTTCAAATCGTGTTTGCTCGTCTCCCTCTCTCTCTCTCTCTTTCTTTCTTGCCTTTACCCAGAGACAACTGGGCATAAACAACGTTTTTAGAACTTTTATTTGATTTTGCCTTGTAGCCTGCCAGCTAGTCTTCCCCATTATTGTGCACAGAGAGACTCTAACCCACAGAGCCAGAGCCAGAGCCCGAGCCCGAGTCGGAGCCAGAGCCAGCCCCCGTCGTATGTATGATAATGATGTTGGTGATCGTGCCACTTTAGCAATGGTTAACTACGAGGAGGCAATCCGACATGGAGTTGAAGCTGTAGCTGGAGCTACAGTTGGCCCGGGTTGAAGAACCTTTTGATTTGTTGGACATACACGACTCGCTGCGGCTCGCTCCATGGGCAATCCTGAAGTTGGTGCGGTCTGCAGCGTTTAACTGTGCCATGCTCACTCCGGTTAGTCCTACCCCTCCTTCTTCTTCTTCTCCCGCTCCCGCTCCCCTTCTCCTCCATTTGCATGCATAATATTCTCAAGATTTATGCAAAAAATTGATGGCAATTAGTCGCCGAGTCTTGCGTTCTTTATCTTCCACTACTCACTGCATGTGTCTGTCTGTCTGTCTGTCTATTTGTCTGTGCATCTTTTGGGCCTGTGCATAATGATTTTCGGTATCAAATTACATTGGTTAGGGGTTTTTAGTATGTATTTTATATGCCGTATACCCTGTCGACGCTGCTGTCTTCTTCTGTTTCTTACTCCTCCCCTCCCCTGATTGCACCTTCATTTGGTGCGCTCGTGCCGTCTGGGTCCGTCCAATGGAGTCCGCTCTGTCACCACGGATGCAGCCTCAGCTGCAGTCTCAGCTCTGTATCTCCGCCTATTGCAGCGAGCCTTTCTCCAGCGTCTTCTGCCATTCGAGCGTACGAAATTACTTACGAGCTGAGACTAAAATAATAAGCGATAATTTACTAGATCTAATAGTATAGCATTTCGAATTTTAGCTAAAAACGTCGTTGGCAATTTCGAGCAACTGAACAAGAGCACCATAGTGTGGGGATAGACGTAATACAGTCGAGTAATCAACACGAATCTTTTGCTTTTGACTGGATAGCTTAAGGAATATCGGTCTTAGGTTTCTGCTAATGTTTCGGCCTTAGTTCCTTTGGGTTTGTTTGAGGTAAAGTGCTAATTTTATAACGTTTCTTAGTAGTAAGTGGCAGGAATCCAAATGGATGATCCCCATGATATCTTAAAGTAAGGTGCGTTCGATCATCAAGTTAGTTCATTCCTCTTGGTAGGGTCTTTCATTGAGGTTATCTAACTGCATCTCAGTTTACCCAATCAGTATGGAAGAACGGACGCTTAACTGAATCAAACAACACTGCGCTGAAGTTTAGTAGGGTCCAAAGCACTCTGTACCCTCCATTACCCTAACCAATGTTTGTTTCTTTGCACTTTGGTTTCACGACTTGGTATCAGCGTCGCATAGACGGGCAACCTTTAATCGGTTCAACCCCTTTTTACATCTCGTTGTCTCTATTTATATATCTCCCTTTCCCACCAGAGACGTACAAACTGCCGACGGTCGCCGCCTTCCAATCCGACCAGCTGTTGGCGCACCGTCTCCGTGTAGACTTGGGTAGACAACGACGTCTCCGCTCTGCTCTGCCCTGCTCTACTCTGTTCTGCTCTTCTCTGCTCTTCGTTTTCGCCTTCACCTTCGTCGCGTGTATGACATGTGAGTTGCACGTTTTGTCGATTTTCAAATTGAGGCACTGTCTCAGCACTCGACCGACTCGTGCAATCAAATTGAGGAGTTTCAGCTGTGCCCGGGTCGCTTTTGTCCTACAATCTATGGCTACCTGTCAGTCAAAATACGTTTTACAACAGATTTCTCTGCTTCTTTCTTTTCGTTGCCCATTTGGTAACCCGTATCGTCAATTTTGTTGCTGCTGTTGCTGTTGTAACATGATTTTAGTTTCATTTTCAATCTTCTCTCTCTCTTTGCCACAAGTTCTATGAGCAACCTATCTTTCTAGTGCAAAAACAAAGACAACAACAACAGGACAGGCTACCCTGAAAGATGATAAAAGAAGGGATATTCAGTCTTTGCGAATGTAAGTAACAATCAGAATAGATCTCCTCTTGATCTATCAATCTGTTTGTATGAACGCGTGTATTTCAGAAACTATCTATGTTTTATGTAAACAATGTCTCTCCATAGACTTCTATGAATGTCTAATAAGCTTTTCAAAAAAAAAAAAATAACTAGAGGATATTACATGAAAGATTTGCTTTAATTTCTAGAGATTTCCCACTTGAGGGTTAATCAAGCAAGCCCTGAATAATAATTTCATTTATATTGGATTTATATGGAGATTATCACAAAAAAAAGAACGTTGAAATGACTCTCTGGTCAAAACAATTTATTATGCTTTATGTCTTCTTTGTTTTTTCGCTCGCAGTACGGTGCGATCGTTTACCATACACATCATCTTTGTGATCGTGCCACATTTGCGTTGCCACACAATAAAATGTCATAAATTACATGCTCTCTGGGCTAAAGAAAATAAAAGCACAACGCATGGCCCATCATAAAACACAATAATAAAGATCAGATACAACAACAACGAGGGAACAGGCGACTGATCACTAATTAATGGACATGATCAACTGCGGCAAGTCGCATAAGAGCTACGAGTTGTGCGCTCCGGTCCAGGCCATTAGAATGCAACATTTCGTCGTCGTTGTTGTCGAATGTGTAGAACACAGATATTGCCATACACACACACACACACACACACAGATCAGTATACATATTTTACTTCTCTTTGTTTACAAAACAAAACGTAAACAAAACTTTTCTTTAGCCACAGCGATCGAAAGCATTTGCTGAACACAAGCTTCGGAAAGGGTGGAGGAAAAGGCAGCAGAAGCTGTTGCCGGGTGTGAGAGCGGAGGGGGACACAGAATCTGGGGCAGCCAAGCTGGGGGCCTTTTTCCAATGTTCACCAGCTTGCATAAGGTCTGAGGATGCCAGAGGCTGCAGCGTAGAAAAGGGGGAGAGGAGGGTCAGCGGCAGCCGCGTTACGCACCGAAAAGTTTCAAAGAAAACAAATAATAATAAAAAATCAAAGGCAACACCTTTGCAATGAACGACTAACGCTACCCTGTGCGGGGTTTTGTAAACAATGCTTGTTTAGATGATGTAAACCCTAGAGCTAAAACTTCAATCTCAAGTTGTCTTACACCCTGTTCATCTGCTTGTACAATCGAAACACCCCACTGAACCACTTTGATTTACAGGGTATCACTTTCAGAGCGCATTGCGCTTTGATTGACAGTTGCTGCAGCCCGGCGAGTGCTTGTTGGGCCCGGCATGTGCTCGGTCTTTAATAGTTCATTTATCTGCGACTGCCTCGACAAAGTTTCGTCTAATGACATTCACTTTGCTGTTGCTTTTGTTGTTGCTTTTGTTGTTGCTGCAGTTGCTTGGGGCGCATTCTGTATTTGGGTCAATCATTATCGTCATGTCAAGTTGGCCAGCACGCAGTTTGCACGTTCAGTTCTCTAAGCTCCGTAGGCAATGCCAAGGCATGAAGTGTCCCGGAGATTTCACTTTCAATGCCTGGGTTGGATGGATTGCCTGGGATTGGGGTTTCGGGGCTGTCGTATGACCGAAATGCAACTCGAATGTATGTGTCTGCATATCGGTTTACCTTTCCGAGAGGGAGAGCTGGAGGTACACGTATTCATTACCATGCTAACCCTAGACGCACAAGCTACATAGATGGTCAGTCTCGGGACACACCTAGAAAACAACTCCCATTATCTGCTCAAACAAGTATTCCTCAGCGAATCTTTAGAGGGAGAGGGAGAGAGGGCGAGAGGGCGAGAGAGAGAGAGCGAGCGAGTGAGCGCAATAGAAACGTCAACCGTGGTCTAGGACTGGCATGATAGATCACCCCGTAGACAAACACGGACAGGTGAAACTTGTCAGACACCAGACGAGTGGAGCCTTCAGTGCAGTGGAAAAAGGGTCGCAGCAAGCAAACAAACGAAGAAGTGAAACACACACACAGAAAAAGTCCCGAAAGATGCGAGGCCTGGAAAAACTGTCTGGCTGGGCTGGTAGGGCTGGCGACCCGATGCCTTGGGCCTGTCGTCCCTCGATGCCAGGGCGCGTTTAGCGAAGCGACCGTCTGCTTATCGCACTGTAAAAACAAAGACGTTGGAAAAGGGATCATGTGGCTGAGCTCAGTGAACCCGAACCCGAACTCAAACTCGAACTCGAACTCGAAGGCAAAGGCAAAGCCAAAGGCGAAGGCGAAGGCTAAAGAAAACACAAACCCGAACCCCAGGCTAGTCACACTTGCGGAGTGTGCTAGGCACAAGTGCTGCGGTTGCCCAAGGTCTTCGAAGTGGAATACGCTTTCCCTGCTGATCGTATTGTTTTATATATATTCTTAACCGATAAAATTATCTTATAACCTTATGTTAATTTCATTTATCACGCAATCTTCAGCTTTTTACGATCAGTCCCACAACGAGTCTTCTTTAGGTTTCGCAGCTCCCTCAACGCTTTGGTTGATCCACACTGAGTCTGCTTTGTATTGTCGCCTTTTATGGAAATCTTTAATGTCTCTATAAATCCATTTGAGTCGCACGGTGTAGATTTTACGACCCGCTACTATTGAAAGGGGCTTCGTACTACGCTGTATTGCTCCAACATGATTCATAGCTGATGCCCTTTTCAGACAGAAAACACCTGCAAACTAGCCCATAGAGTTGTCTGACCGTAGAGAAGTTCAGTTGCTCTCATGTTGTTGTGGTTCTCATACAGAGTGGCTTATTAAAGATGGTCTCAACTGCTGATCGTAAGAACAAAACGCTCCGACACGATCAACAAAGTAAAATTAGCCTTAAGCGGCTGCAGTGATAATCCGCCAGAGCGTTGCCAAATATGGCAAGGAGCGATCAGGCAGATCCTCTGATCACATAGCTGTAAAACATACAAAACAGCCACACCTCAGCCATTAAGTGGTAGCATTCTCTGCCTTGGCTCTGCAGTCTGGCTGGCCATTAACAACGAGGTGTCAATTACATGAGCAACATAAGCAACAAAGCATCTTCGAGTCGAAGCTTGTTCTTTCAGCAATTTGTCGACCCGGAAAACTTGTCACATTAGCACAGAGCCAAAAGTGGGCAAACTAAAAGCGAAAGTGATGGCCAGCAGTGGCATATTTACATTTCAGGCCAGCTTACTTGACTTACTAACTGACTCAGTCGACGCAGATCGACACAGCAGCAGCGACAACCTGGTCGGGTTGGTCACTTGGCCTGGTCAGTTATAATTTGCTGTGCAACAAGTTCCATGTGACTGCTTCCAATTATGGCGAGGATCTGCCTGCTGCACATGCCGCATGCCGCATGCCCCAAGCTGCCATTGGAACTGCAACTTGGCCTACAATTCCGGCTGAGACAGCGCGGCGACTGCAGCAGCAGCTGCTGCGTAGCTGGCCCGGACTCCGGACTGCTGTTTCAACACTGCCCACTGTAAAGCAGCTGACTTAATCACGGCTTATGCGTTGTTGCTGTGATTTTGCGATCAGCTCGCAGAAAACTCTGCATGATTCTTAATTATAGTTTATTTACTTAATAAGCCAGCTTTATGGCATACTATATGTTTGCTATATGTACGATCTAGCTGGAAACGGGCGTCTCTTGCTCTCGCTCTCTGAATCTGCGCCTTAACTTTTAGCAGCTCCTTTTGGCTTTGTTGTCGTTGTTTTTGGGCGCTTTAATTAAATCGTTATGTAAATTCCACTTGTCGTTGTAATAACAGCCAGTTATAGTTATTGTTGCTGTTGCAGTTTCTTGTGTATTCGGCCATATAATTTTCATCTTTACTAGAGCAGCAAGTGCGCTTAATGGCTGTGTCTGTGTGCAGACCTGCCTGCTGTAGCGTACTTGCCACAGGTTGTTGCACGGCTCGTTTTGACAGTGCTTTACAAACTGAGCAGCTTGTGCCACGTTAACAGTCTGTTGCAATTGTTTCTGGACACTCCCTGGCTAAGCAAAAACGCTTACCAAATCAGGTTAGCTTATAAGGCGTACAGGGTGACCTTTCTTGTTTTAATTACATTATCAAATTTTCCCATTTCATCATGATTAATTTTCTATTTAACAAAAAAATTTGGGTCAAGCGTTTCATTTACATCCCCAAACTGTCGGTCTGTGGCTGCTTCTGCTTCTTTCAAGATTGCTTCAATTTTCAAATTAACAGCTGCCACTGCGCCAAGGGGGCCCTATTTCATGTGCCCACTTCAGTTTGCTCGCTTGTCGAAAATTAGAGCTCTAAGCGGGTTCAGTTTTCGGGTCTCATCTTAGCTCCACTTGCCCTTAGAACTTGCTGATAACATTTAATTTGATTTTGATTGTATTGCGGGTCGCGTTGTCGAAGTGAAAGCTGCGCTTATCAGGCCAGAACTGGAAATGCGTATCGAATTATCTTTCCTCTGTTGAAAATCGAACTTAAATCGAGCTGGGCCCCTTAACGAGCTCCAAAGACTGACTCTAGCCCCACCTGCGTTACCAATTTTGCACCTCGGGCAACGCGTGAATCATGCAATGTAGCGAAAATATGCGGCAGTTGCCTATCGAAAAGCGCAACAAAAACAACATGTAAATTAGTCATCGTTGTTGCAAAAAATTGAATTAGTCAAAAAGTCAACGAGCTGTTGAAATTCCTTAGGCATAAGTGTGCACTACCTACTAAGTAGAGCTATAACATACGTTGGTTATGCTAGTCTTAATATTTTTAAAACTATATAATAGACAATAGACAGCGAAAATGCAAAGCATAGAGCTTGGCTGCCATATTTCTAAAGAATTACAGAAATATGCCAACATCTTGCAAGTCTTTAATGCATCTATTATTTCCGTCAGATAGCCAGGAACTTGTCTGCCAAATTTGGTCTAGGTAGCTTTAATTGTTTGAAAGTTACACGCGTTCATACAAACAATCACAACTACTTTTTATGCTGACTTGGATTCAATACACTTAGTTGATTCGCCCATGCCTTTTCATCACTTACTCCTCTTTCTGACACTCACCTACATTTGCTTAAACTTAATATACCCTTTGGTCTCCATTCTCAGATTGCGCAGAGTATGCACGCAAAGGAAGGAGCAGCATACTTTGGCCTGGCTACATCTACAGCTACGGCTTATTTATGGTCTTTGGTTTTGGCTTTGGTTTTGCTCTTTGGGTTCATTGGCTCCTGCGGCTGCTTTTGTTGAAACGCATTTATGGTTCCCACTCCGCTTTTCGACGTCCTAACATATGCATGTGCATAAGTGTGTACGCGAGTGTGTGTGTGTGTGCGAGAGAGTGTGTGTGAGAGTGTGTTTATTTATTTTCTTTATTATTGCGTACGAACAGAGGAAGGCCAAAGCAGACGACGAGGAAATTTCACAAGCGTCGCCAGTTTGTCTGGCACGTCTCGGGACCGAGAGCAAGAGCGAGAGAGAGACTGTGACGGCGACTGTGAGGCCCATGGCCAGACCCAGACCCAGATGGAGACCCAGATCCGAACCCAAACGCAGAGCCAGGCAGGCAGTCAGGCAGTCAGGCCATTTATGCGCTGGTTATCTTGCCTTTCTTTGCCCTGAGTCACTTTGTTGTTGTTGTTGTTGTTGTTCTTATTGTTTTTGTTGCTGGTGTTGCACATAAAGGCGCTGCATGTTGCTTGCTTGGGTGCTGAACTGCTGTGTTGTTGCTTCTCTTCTTATTTTTTTTTGGGTTTATTTACCTTCACGATCATAATTGCCATCCACATCATCATCATCGACGTCGTCGTCGTCGTCGTCAGCATCCAGAACCGTGATCTGTGCGCTGTTCTTTTGCCATTGTAATCACTTTTAGGGTCTCTAGAAACGATATACCATGTATCTGTTTCGTGTCTTTGTTTTTTTGCACCGTGCACACTTCGAGGTTTATCTCGACTTAGATGAGTTTCATCATTGCGATCGGTTTTAAGTGCGTACTACATGTATACATAATAAATAGGTTTATTGTATATGCTTATCTCTCTCTCTTTTTATTGATTCCTTACGACGACTTTCTATATCAAGTTACAGTTTCTGTTCGTATGAACATGTTATTCTTGAAACTGATTGGAAATATCTGCATGATATGCATAGTACTTGGAGCAGCTGTTGCTGTAGCATCACTTTGTGTCTAATTGCCGGATGTTTATCTATGAAATACTGAGTTCTCAAGCTTCAACTCCCTTTACCTCTTTACGATTCGTTACTACCAATGTTGATGTTTGTACGATTACTTAGACAATGTCTTTCTCACACCGACCCTAACTTGCTGATTTTCCCGCATTTTCTTAAGTAAACAAAGAGGTTCTTCTCCTTCAGGGTGTGGCAGCCCACGCTCCGGCGATTGATTGCTTCCTCACTAACCAAGAAGTTTTGACTGCAGTAACCCCCGTTTTGGAAGCGATCTTCTTCTAGAAGAAGAAGGTGCGCGGAATGGCGTGAAAACGCTTGTATTTGGCCAAGACAATTAGCGTAAGTTAGGATAGTTCTGGGCTCGTTCGTTTAACACGCGAGTGCGCATGCAGACCCTTCCCTCTTTGCAGACCTGTACCCTTCGACATGCTCGATTGCTTCCCAGCTCTTTAACTGGTTCGATGTCCGCTACTAAGAATCAAAGTCTCGGACAACCACAAGTTTTTTATTTATGTTTTTTTGGGCTAGCCAAATTATGAAATGTCTTGAGAGTGTGGGACTTACTTATTTTGATTTCTTGTCATGTTCTCACGCAAGTCGGAGTCGGCAACTCGTCGCGGCCCATTGGGTTTCGGTTGAGCTTGAGTGAATACGACAATGTTTAATCATAAAATAAATGCAAAAAGTAGCGCATCGTCTTATGGACGTCGTACTTGTCGATTTATAAAGAGGTTCTTTGAGCTTGCGTGGGAATTTCGCATAATCAATGTGCAGTATTAATTAGAATCGTTGATCAAGTGGAAAGAATGAAGTAGGAAGGAGGTGAAGTTCTTCGTCCACACGTCTATCAGGCTGTGAGTTGTGAAGCTGCCATAAAAGAAATGTGAATCACAACGCATACCATAAATCTACTTCGATAGTCCTGACCCATTTCGAAACTTTCCCTTTTCCATAACCGCAAAAGTGCTTGTGCGTGTTGAAGATATTTCTGAATTCCCAAAAGACTCTTTCACGCCCTATTTTACAAAAGCAACTGGCAAATGATGTGGGCTCTTCGCTGCCAACTCACGCGAACTCGTCCAATTTCTCGAGAGTGTAAGGATCATTAAGCAACAGATAATCCAATTAGCACTGAATCCTCCACCTGTTCGACCGATGCTAAACAGATGCGCACACAAGGTAAACAAAAATCGAGAAAAGGTTTAATATTTTGCCAAGCAACCGAAGCAGAAACATTCGAGCCTAAGCACTTAAACAAACAAGTGATCACGATCACGATAAGGCTCACCTCGGATCTGCTCAAGGACCAAAGATCCCCATACATCCCCATGCAAGGCAGGCAGAAATTATTACTTTTACTCCACGGGTTTTTGATTGATGTTAGACAAGGCCCTTTGTGATATCTGATCTTTAATCTTCAGTGAGTCGGGCGTTGAAAGCAACGCCAATTTCACTCAAGACGACACGCAAATGGCAAAGGCAGTGAGGAGAGAGAAAGAGAGAGAGAGAGAGGATCTTTACAATTCCGATTTCCCTTTCGGTCGGGGGATTATCCGCTTGTCCTTCGCCCTTCGTTCATCAATATGTCCGCAATTAAGTTGCTCACGAATTTGTTATAATGGGTCAGCAATTGATAGCAACAGGCGAAGAGCAGCAGAGCCTTGCGTGAGTCCCAAAAGAACAAGGGATCGAGCGTGATTATAGCTGAAACTGAGGTCTCCCTTCTTATGTATTTCTGCCGTAACCTATGCAAATAATTGAGAGAGAATTGTGATCCCCCGCGTGCAGTGCATACAATTGTTTGTCTGTGATTGTCGTGAGTGCACTGAGAGAAATTACATTAAGCAAGAAAGGTTAGCTTTAAGGTAAGTCATAACTGATGGTTCATTATATATAGGGTTATACATTATATCATTTAAATTGGATAAACTAAGCTGTACTTCGTAAAAATCTAAGCCTGAACAAGTTGGATTCCCAAATGTATTATATAGCAATTCCTTGTTTTAGTCTCGCTTATCCCTACCTTATTATTTGTATTACCTATAACAATTTCTGCAAGTGTAATCCCATTTTGCATAGCCATTTTGATCCATGCAGAGTGTGGCACCGTAATGAGCTGATAGAGCACTCCCAGAGTGGGTTAGGCCTAGCTGCTGCAGGTACCGAGAGTTGCTGCGGCTCGGCTTAACCCTACTCCATCATTGTCATTCCCTTTGTCACAATGCCTGACAGCCCACGAATTGTAGTGTAATTGGCAGTAGGCGCGAAAAGCGAAAACGCGAAAATCGATGAAAAATACGAGGCGTAGGGAAACTGATCAGTTTCATTCGCTGGAAGAGCGAAACGTGGGAAACCAACGCAACAACGCGCCACGCAGTGCAACAATTGCCAATGAGGTGCGTAAGTGATACGTACCTAGGTTTCTACGAGGACAGACATTTGAATAGATTCAGCAATAAGAATAGGGATCGAACGAGAAGGGGTGCGCAATGCTGCGTAAAATTTGATTAAACTGCAACTGGAACTGACAGGTCGCTGAAAAGAGCAGTCTGGATGCTCTCTCTCTCTCTTCTCTCTCTATTTGGATATGTGAACTTGTCTCCATTCAAGTGATTGAGTTTCGATGGGACTCTCCAGCTGGTACACCTTTTGTTATCAAATATTTTTGTTGCATTTCTGGTGTTCAGTTTCAACACTTCAACTTGTCATATGCATCAAAGTTTTATGCTTTTTTAACTGCAAACGCCAACAGCAACAGCAACAACAACAACAACAAACACAAGGGCAACAAGAACAATTCCCAAGTGGAGTTAAACAGGCGAGACATTTCGTAGAACGCACGTGTTGCTCAAGTGTTTAGCTCGTTTTAAAATAAATCAAGCCTGCAAGGGGCAACAGGCAGCAGCAGGGATGGAATAGGGGGACGGGGGTTCGGTTAAAGAACAGCAGCCGGGACCAGAACGCGTCACCCAAGTTGAAACTAATTTTATGCATGACTTTTTACACATTCCTGCAATATTTTCACTCTCTGAAATGTATCCGACTGACAGCCACTTCAGCCTCAGCCTCAGCCTCAGCCTCAGCTTCGTCTTGTTTGGCTCGCTTGGGTTGGGTTAGGTTTGTAGTTTGGCTGCTCTCGCGTACTTGAGCATTTTTACGGTCACATAAAAAATTTTTTTTTGTTTTCAGCATTTTATGCACAGTTAAGTTAATCTGCTCTAAGCGTACTTAACAGTTTCGGCCCCGACTCCGTTGCCGATGCCGACTGCGACCTCGACTGATCCCGGGAGTCCACACGCATGTGTCATCCACTCCTCGACACTCGACGAAACATTTTTTGCCTGTGGCATGTGACACGTGAGACGCGACAACTTGGTTCGTGACACGAGGAATCCTACTGGACCCACTTGAGATTTAGCAGCAGCAGCAGCAGCGGGGGAAGGTCGTCTGTCCACCTAAAGATTTCGCATGTGTTCGACAGGGCGAACAACGCGTTGGTCCATAGGAATTTTACCACGTCAACCGGACTGGGTTGCAGTCAAGTGTGCCCTAAGGGCACCTAGGCTCCTGCATAGTGTGCCATTTGTTCGACTATGCTGCCTCATCGCTCAGCTATGCCATACAATTTCCGTTTGAAGTGAACCCTAGCGAATCGTCAGAGGAGAAGAAGCTTTGGCAACACTTTCCTTAGCTTCAGCTAGGCGATATTTCAAGAGCTTATAGTTCAAGAAGTTATTAACAAAGCGACACGCTTAATCAGCGAACAATACCTGAGTTGCTTGGCAAGCCAAGTTGAGTATTAATCACTTGGGCACTTTATTTGACACTTCACAATAATGAAAAGCGACGGCGGCGGCTTCTGTTTGGGCCCAGAGTGCAGAGTCCACTACCCTAAGCCGGCACTAATCATATGCGGAAACAGCTTTAAAGTGGACTGTCTGCCTTCTCTCTCTCTCTATCTGTACTTTGCTTTATTCTCTGCCAGCCACCTGCTTTACGTAATTAAGAGTCCAAGCGGACGGACGGACGACAAAAGGTTTCCAAACCCCAAACGCAACTCCAATTGCACTCCCAGTTTCAGTCCCTGTTCCCCTTCCCCTTTCCGTGTCAGTCTTAGGCCCCATCGAACTGGAACTCTGTGTAATTACTCAATGCTCGAACTGGTTCTGTCGTTCCTCTCCTCATGTGTGTGTAAGCCAAGTAGCTGACAGATAACCGGAGAACAGTAACCAATCGAGCTTTGTTCGCCTTGAAACCCTTTTAGATACACACAGCCTGGCAGGGACAAGGTGTTTGGGGGGGCAGCTAAATATTTATGTGTCATTAGTCAGTGCTCTGGCACTCGTTAAATGGCTCGCACTGTGCTTATGCCCTGCAATACTTTTAAGTGCATTCAGTTTTTAAAACTTTGTCAGGTATTATGATGACATTTAACCTGGTATATTTCATATTTCTTTTAAAAGAATTATATTATTTAAGAATATAGCTGCAATTTCTATTCTCTTCTTTGCAGCAGGGTATAGGACAAACGAGTTTCTATCTTTGTTACGTTGCCTGATTCTTTTACACTTGCAGTTGGCAGTCGAATTGTATCTGATTGTTCGATTACGGTTCGCAATTCGCAATTTGAAAATGTATTCAGTCAAACTTACTTTAACCGCAAAATGCACTTTTGTCTGTCTGAAAAGACAATAGGCCCATTGTGGCTGTCTCTAGGCAACTTGGGCTGTTGCTGCGACTGGGGCTGTTAGACCCTAAAAACCAGTGACCCAAGTCTTGGTATCGTATGATTGATTGCACAGTCGAGGTGGATCTTAAGATGAAGGACTTTGTTTGGTTTGCATTCTTTACTGCATAATGATTGAAAAAGGGGTGTCACATATATTCAGAAGGAGTTCTTGGCTTTCTAAAGATATCAAAGGAATTCCCTATTGATTTATCGAGGCTTCTTAACTTAAGTTATCAACTTCCTGCCCCAGTTTATTTCGCAACACTTTCATTTGTTTTGTTCATCATTTTGTTAGCTTCTTTCTTCTGCTTCTTTCTTTATTTTAATTCGCAACTTTCGTTTTTTGAGGTCAGTTAATTAATGCGACAATCAATCGTGTTTTTTGCCGCATTTTTTATGGCCTTCCTTAATGGTTTGTTTTCATGCAGCTGCATTTAAATCAGCTAACTGAGCTGTCAGAATTTTACAGTTAATGTGCTTTTGTTCCCCATTTTTTTGGGGCAGTACGGGATTAACACGAGATGCGAATTTGCGAACGAAACAAGGTCAATGCAGAAAAGCGAAATCACTCGAAACGGAAACACAGGCTGTAAGTTAATCAAAAGATGCGTCTCAAAAGTAAAGGTGACTCAACCAGACCGGAAGACTGTCATAAATGTGATTATAGTAAGTAATGAGCTTGGATTATAATTGCAGGGTATGCACTAGCCTGTCTACACGATATTCTCAGCCGGTAAACTCTCATTACATCAACTAAGCGGAATGAGAAACCCGAAATTTTTGATTTGAACTTAAGTAAAGGGAAGACGTCGCCTGGCCCAGCCTGATATGTTGTCTGGGTCAATTAATATTAAGTGAGTGCTGGGACCAACACACTATCCCCCTCTCCCTCCCCCATCCATGCCTCTCGCACTTAAGGCAAAAGCTATCAAAGTTGCGTTGCAACGAAAATTATATAGGAAAGGAGTCGGACTGGGGAGTGTGGAGTGGGGAAGGGGAAGGGGGAAGGGGGAAGACAAAGCAAAGCAAGCAAGCAACTCCTCTAATATAATGAAAACCTTTGCGTCTTTTGGTGGGCAAAACTGGTTTTTCGGCCAGACAAGATGTGAAACGTAAATTTATGACCAAGTGCGCTGCCGATGCCGGTGCTGAGGCTGCTGACGCTGCGACTGAGAGCGTTACGTTTTGTATCTGTATCTGTAAGATATCAAGATACAGGCACACGTAGCTGCTACTGCGACTGGATGCACACCTGCACGTTGGCGTTGCTTCTGCTGCCGCTGCTGCCGTTGCTGCTGCTGTGCTTATTGTTGTTGTTGTTGCTGTTTGCCGTAGTTGTTATTGTTGTTGTTGTTCTCTTTTATTATTGGTGTTAAAATTATGGGTTACGCTGCGTCTCCCTGACTCACGACGAGCTGAGCTGGGCTGAGGAAGGGGGCGAGGCAGCCCAACGTTGACAAGAACGATAGGCAAGAACAGTGCGGGCTGCGGGCAGGAAAGAGGGAGGGGAGTGGGGAACAGCAGGTCGCGGGTCCAACGCGTGTAAGACGGTAGCACTTCCCTAGCTGCAACCAGTTCCTGTTCTCGTTCAGAAGCGAGAGAGACTTGCGTGTGCATGCACGGTCAGGCACGGTCGAGAGCTGCACTACCAAGCTCCCCCCTTTCCCCCCTGCCCATTTCGTGTCAGCCCCTGGCCATGAGTTTGTCTGGCGCGGTTTTGTGGCTGTGCAGCCTGTCGTCGTGTCTAAAATCAGTTCTAAGGACCATAAATTCTGCTGCTGCCAGCTGCTCCGCTGCCGTTGTTGTTGTTGAGTTAACACTGGTAGTCAAAAAATCTTGTTTAATATTAGGGCTTAGCCTGAAGTGGACTGAAGTGCGAGGCTTCACCTTCGTTGTTGTCGTTCTCTGTTGTTGTTGTTGTTGTCTTTGTTGCGCCTAGAGCTCTTTGCTAGTTTTGCGTTTCCCGTTCCGCGTAAAAAATGTAATTTATGCAACGCGCGACATTAAATATCACTGCGATTTATGCAGTTGCTTACGACTCAGGGAAAGAACACTAAACGCAAATGCATAATCTCTTTGCCATGCGTAATTTTATGGTATTTGAAAATATGCACGGTAGAGGGCGCTTAAGTGAAACAAATTAACAGCTCGTAGGGGTAAACTAAGTAAGGTAGGGAAAGTTAAGGTAGTTTTAGCTATATTTACAAGGGGAAGGCATGGATATCGATTCTACATAATCTTCTAAAAAGATATTGAAATTCTTTAGTTATATTAAGTAGAGGAAATTAATAAATTGTAAGGTATACTGGACTTACGTGTAAGTTTATCTTTAAGTTTCTTAATGAGGAAGGAACAGATTTGTTGCAGGTTGAATATGTAAATCGATCAAATCCTTATAGAGATCTAAAAAATATTTAATATAAATAAGTAAAATAAATTGATAATTTGCAGGGTATCCTAAGTTAGGATGGGAGAGTTAAGGTAGTCTAAGCCTTATACCTTAAAGTCTCAGAGAGAAAGAAACATAACGTTAAAGGTTTCATATGATATGCAAGTCAATTTAAAGATTGTAATGGGAAATTATGGTTAAGAAAAGGTTACTTCTAAGGTTTTAAAGACTTGATGCAGTTTATTGGGCTTTCTGATATTATACAGTTGATATAAGATTTATAAGAAGTTTTATTGGAAAAATAAATGTAATAATAAAAATGGCAATAATTTCTTCGAATACTATCCTATAATTTCTTCGAATTTTAAAGAATATTTACAAATACATTTAGAACCTAATAAAGCCAAAAATTTTTTAGTAAATTTCTGGAATTTGAAAATATAATACAGTATGTTTTTAAGTTCAAAGTATTATCAATAAAAATGTGAAAGCAACTCTAGATATTTTAGATATTTTGGGCTGGGTATTTAACAGTCAAGCACAATATAACTTTGCTTTCTTAGCCCCCTTCGTTTCCAGTTGAATGACAAGTCGCAAAAGGGCGTACATTAAGTACGCAGAACAGATTCACGTAGATCAATTGTCAATTTGCCTGGTCTCATTGCGGCTAATGAACCTTCACTGCGCCACGGCTCCATTGCCAATCAGAGCGCAGAGCAGCTGCTCGGCCCAGGTGGTGCCATAACTCTACGACGATTGGTGGCTAATAAAGCCATGGCAAATCTGCGGCAAAGGCTTAATGCTTTGATTAGGACAACAAGAACGGGCAGCCCAATTACCTTAAGGCAGAGGCAGAGAGACACAACTCAACTCCAACTTCAACTGGCTTCTAAGCCCAGAGCAGGTGTTGCAGCCAGTTAGCCTCAGCTCAGTCTGGGACGGGCTGCAATTTAAATTTGCCATGCTTCGGGATGCTGCCCCTCCTCATGCCATACAGAAGCTGACAGCCCGAGCTGAAGTTGAAGTTGAAGAAACGCATGTGGCTACGCCGACGCGGACTGCAGCTTCTGGTGTCGTCGCTTATCTCGAGCTGGCATCTCATGCCAGAGGCAGCTGTACTTGCCCATTTAACTGTACTTTTTGCATGTGGCGCATGCGTGGCGGCAATCCTCGGGTTAATGAGCTAAAATTGTTTACCCATCCTCTCCCCTAATTGGGGATTAGCTGCGCAATCTGCAAGCTTTGCCAGACAATGCCCCTCGATTCTAGAGTGAGCCTTGACCTATTAGTCGCAAACAGTTTTAACCTTATGCGGCACCGCTTGTCGTAAATTAATCAAGCCTAAATAACGATTACAACGTCATCTAGCAAGCCCAAATCTGAAGTCGAATCCGAATCCGAATCCAAATCCGAGTCCCGCGTAGCACCTGAGTGCAGCAGTTTGCAGACAACAGACAAGTTGATTTATCAAGCCTGAAAAAAGTGCCTCGCCATTGTGAGTCGAATTTCAGGGGGAGAGAGAGAGAGAGGGGGCAGCCGAAAAACCTGAAATGGAACCCAGCTTGGGGCCGCGGGCAGCTGCTGCCCAACTGGAGTAATCTGGCAGGTCTGCCGGGCCCAACTGGTTGCGCACGTGCCAAAGCCAGAGCCAAAGCGCGACTGTTCCTTTAATTGTAGCTAGCTTTGTATTCAGCCTTTTGTTGTTGTTGTTGTAGCTGTAAGCCTACAAAAAGACAAAACCAATAGCGAAACTTGTGATATACCCTGCGCTGAGTGGGGTATGCTGTCTGTCAGCTAGCAATCTGCATGAATGCATTCATTTGTTACTTCAGCTAACTGTAAAGGTTCGCAGTGCATGCAGATAATACATTTTGGTTGTTGTGTTCTTCAAAATACCCTGTCAAGAAAGGCAGAAAGAGCGGATTAGTGTTTATAAAAGCGTCTCGAAGGAACGTGTTCTCAAGACTATCTTTAAGATACTTTTGCATCTTGTAGATACTAACCAGATGCTGTACTTTCTGGTACCTTTGATATACTTTTATAGCTTTGAGATTTTTTTGGAGATCTAAATGCTATTTTTGAATTCTTAAGATACTCTTGTATCTATGAGTTCAATTTGTATCTTTCAGATACTTTTAAATCAATAAGATGTTTTTGTAGTTGCGAGGTACATTTTATTTTGTATGACATATCTGCCAGCTATCTGTATGGTATTTGGCGGATACTGCTTTATCGTTACATCGGACATCGTTAAGCATACGATTTGTGAGCCACAGCTAGACCTTGATAAGGAATGGCTAAAGTACCAAAGTCAGCTAGAACGAAAGATTGGGAGTAAATCCTATAAAACATTTGTGAAAAGAAATTGGTCAGGGATGAAGAAAATTGTAATACATTAAGCTATTTAAGTTGAAAAATTTAATAAATATTAGTGCCGCTATGAATGCATTCATGCAATGCTCTACTGTCAGCTGGGACACTCTGCTCAACCCGAACGCCTGCAATGACTTGTTTAAACGTGAGTCTTGAAGTAAAAGTCATTTATTTTGTTTAGATTTGTTATTTGATTTGTTGTTGTAGTTGTTGTAGCTGTTAACCCTTTTAATTAAAAGAAGAGAAAACACAAGAAACACATGGCGAAGGTAGACAGAAAGGGCGCACTCGCCCATGCTATACCCTGCACTACAGCGCAGAGACAGCAATATAAGGTGAACCCTACAGGGTATCAGCTCGACTCAGCTTGCTAACCTTTTCTTTAGCCGTGCTTGGGGCTTATTTGTCCAGGCACTGCCTACTTTTTAATTGTGTAGCTGGGTGACGAGGCCTCTCCCCCTCCCTATCCCCAACACGCCCCCCCCCGCACACCTTTGTCTAGCTGTGCCCACGAAGGTGCCTAAAGTGGGCGTCGCTTGGGCCCCAACGCGTTGTAATTGTTGCTCTTGGATGATGCAGCTGATTTGGAGTCGTCTGCATGGATATTTATGGCTCGTGCCTCGTGTCGTCTCTTGTTAACTGCCCATACATAAATCGCTCCTACTGAAACAACAAACAGCACAAAAAGCTGTCTGTAATTTATCAAAGCATCTCGAACAACTCAACTCAAGTCTTGACTTGACTTGACGTGGACCCAACTTAGCTTCCAGCTTCAGCTGCAGGTCGCGCTTGTCTAGACAGGGAAAGGGGGGAAGAAGGGACAGACTCTGCCGTCAAGAAATGGAAATAAAAGTCGCGTCATTCGTCGGAAAATTTATGAAATTATCTCTGAGAAGTGCTACTGGAAATTTGTTTGTTTGCACTTAAACTGATTTTTATGGCCCCCCGACTTTAATGGCAGCAGCCTTTTCCATTTCCATTTCCATTTCGACTATCCATGCCCATTCACCAAAATTCCTAATCACATATGTAGAAATAGAAATATAGATATTGCAGCAACACCAACTCAACCCGAACAGCATAAGCCGCATGAGTATTTCCTCGCTTTGAGTTTCTATTGAAATTCAAATGCATTTGGAAGGTTGTGAGTTCGGCTTTTGTCTGCCAGGTCAGCTCATTTTGTGGCTTAGCCACGCGCTCCACATTCGACTTGCAGGTGTTGTTCTCCTCCATTTGCAGTTGTGTCTCTCTGCGCACACACCCCGACCTGCCCAAGTCTTATGACAGCCCGTGCCCGTGCTGAAGTTCTGCTGACAGCTACGGTTCTTGCCTGTGCGCCGGCGCCCACGCCACAAGACTTTAAAGTCTTTGTCCAGCTAACTGTGTCAGCGATTAGTTATGGTCTTTATTTATGGTTGCTATTTGCCATTTGTTTGTTTAATTAATTCACTTCTCTTTGAAGCAGGCCATCAGGCACGCGGTCAAGTTGGGGCGGAATTGCACACTCACACTTTGACAGTCATTAGACTTCTAGCAGATTGCTGAATCAGCGCCCATTAGGTACTTCATCTAGAGCTGAGATGGCAGCGATGTCTCTATCACTTATACTAGTTGTATTTTTTAAAAGCCTTCATTTAGTTCCAAGGAATCTCTTAATATACAATTTTTGAATGTTATCTTCGATCCTACTAACTCCTTAGTGATCCATAGCAACCTCTACAATCTCCCAATTGACACTCGTTACAAGAGACAACAACAAAAGTTCTTACAGCACCAACTTAACAGAGAGATCAATAGTGCCAATCGAGCCCAGCAAGCAATAGTCACCTCAGACAGAAAAGTGAACTTATCTCGGCTATAAAATCAATCAATATGGTTGTTATTGCTGCTGCTTTTATAACAATAACAAAATTTGAGCTTGTACAAGTAAAGAAACAAAGGAAAGAAAAGCTTACTCGACTGTAAAATACCCTCTATTCAAAGAAACCCAGCTTTCTACTTAAGGTAGCTTTCAACAAAAAGCAGCCAGAATGATAGGTGCACAAAAAAGTATGACTTGAACTAAGCATTATTTGCATGTGGTATTCGGGAAGCTTTAAACCAAATCAAAGATTCCTAACTCACATATTTGCTAAGATCGACGCGTTCATACGGACAACCTGAAGAAAATGTTTGCCTATTCAAAATAAATACACTTTGTGAGGTCAGTCAAACTAAATTTAGGCCTGTTACACTCTTTTTGTGCCATTTCGGTATTCGTAGGGTATACAAATATTAAACAGTTGCTGCAAAAGGAGTTCGGTTACCGCAAAATGCGCACCGCATGGAGGGACTCAGTGACCGGCTGACCGATGGGGTGACTCATTCGACTGATTTCGGCTGACGTTGTTGTTTCTGCTTTTCGGGGCGGCAAGTGATCGGAGCAAAAGAAGGAGCCAAACCCATAAATAAGCAAAAATATAAATAATTTTTGGTTGTCGTGTCCGCGGACTTAAGTTTTGTTTGCCCTGCTCCATGTTTGCCCATTCTCTGCACCGAACTGAACTGGGCAGTAAATCTACCTGGGCCCCAACATCTAATATAATGCAAAGAGAGAAACGAATATGTATCTGTATCTGTAGCCGTCGCTAGTCTCCTCATCTACAGGGCTTGCTCTCTCTCTCTCTCTCTCTCTCTGTCTGTCTTTGTCTCCGTTTGTCTGTGTGCTTAGTCTGTGCTCTACCTGCACAGACTGTGAGTCATCTTCGGACGAGCAAAGTCAATAGCTACGATCATTCGCCAATTCAGTGATCAAGACTTTGGAGGCCTGATATGATTAGCAAGTTGTTGCCGATCTCAATGCGATGGCAACATGCTGCCGAGCCACATTCAGGTTTTAGCTTCCCTTAAGTCAAAACAAAGACACTGACCCTGAGCCCTTTATTCGCTTTTGCCCGAGTGTCTCGAGTGCAAGCTCTGGCACAGTCTTTGCTCGGGGTCTTCTCTACGCTTCTCGGGCATGACTCATGCGGGCGCTTGGAGTTGTCGGGGCAGGAGGGGGGAGCTGTAGCAACGGCAACCCAATTCGGTTTGATTTGCGGCTTCTTCGGGGTTTCGTTTTTAATGCGAATCTTGTGTTTCTGCTGCCTTTTTTTTTTTTTTTGCTTTTTGCTCCAACAGAAGTCGACAAATTGTGTGATGAGTCCAAGCGAAACTAAGCACTTTTATTTCAATTATGAACTTAAATACCTTAATGGTTTTTTTTATTAGGTTGCCCCCTCAACAGCTTTGTAACTATTGTTCTTAGGATAATAATCTTTATTTCTAAATTAAACTTAAATCAAAATTTGAATTTAAAATAAATATATATTAACCTTCAAGTTGTATACAATTTTTTTTAATTATTTAAATTTTTAATAAAAAAAAATAATAAAAAATAAAGAAAATATAATTTAACTAAAGCTCTGAATATTCCAAATCTCAATCGAGTGTTAACTACACAATTGATTTACTTTTATGCACAATAAAAAAAATCCTAAGACCTAGTAACACATTTTTCCAAATGGTTTTCTTGATTAAATCTTAAAATAAATATATATTAACCTTCAAGTTGTATACAATTTTTTTTAATTATTTAAATTTTTAATAAAAAAAAATAATAAAAAATAAAGAAAATATAATTTAACTAAAGCTCTGAATATTCCAAATCTCAATCGAGTGTTAACTACACAATTGATTTACTTTTATGCACAATAAAAAAATCCTAAGACCCAGTAACACATTTTTCCAAATGGTTTTCTTGATTAAATCTTGAGTGCAAACTGTAAACTGTAAAAAGCGTCTGTGGGTAAATAGAAATAACAAAGAGCACTGAAATCGCAATGAAATTAAGCGAATTACAAAGTTGTGGTTGGAGTGGAAGCTGCGTGCCTCACAGGGGGTACGACGACTTGTTCGCACTTTGCCAAAAAAAAAGAGCAAAACAAAGTGACAAACGTGTCCCCTTCCCCCTTCCCCTTCACTGCACCTCCCTCATGTGGCGGCTGTCCAAGAAGTTGACATCCTTGGCACGAGTATCGTTTTCAGCTGGTTCAGCTGGTTCAGTTTTTCCCACTCGGAAAATTAAATATTACCAATACAGCTCGAAGTTGGACAGTCAATCAAAGTGGTGAGAGGTATCGGAATAGTGTCTACAATTTTCGGATATCGCTTTGAATTATGTATGATATCGAAACACTCAAGGTTTTCTGTTTAATTGTTAGCCTAGCGCTTTGATAATTAGTTGGGCAATATCACATTGAATCGAGCAAAGAAAGCTACAGTTTTAGGACAGCTAAGATACGCTTTCATATATATACAATATATTGCATCATCTTGTTGGAGATATTGTCGTCTAAACCCGAGCAGATTTAATCAAAAGCAAAATATGCAAAAACACGCTGTCAATGTTATGCGAAAAACGGCTACAGTGGCACGCCCATTTGTTGCCATCAAGCGCAGCCCTGTTTGCATATACCCTGCCTCAACAAAAACTGGGGTAAATAGGCCTAGAGAATTTTTAATAAATATTTTTCATAAATTTTTAAGGCAATATAATAAAAAAATAAACAAAAGTTTTAGTTACGCTTAAAGTTCTCTGCCAATAAAAACCTCAACCATTACAGGGTATATTTGTAGTGCAGCTTCCTTCCGCTGCACTGCCGCAGGGCCAACCATCAGGGCAAACATTTCACACCTCCGCATCATTGAAAAATCTATTGCAATATATATTGAAGTTTTGCATGGAAATTCGCCGGATCTGGCCATTCATGTGAAAGACTCAAACGAACTGGAAAAATCTCTAAAAATAAATGCGTGGCCATATTCGTGTGCGCGTGTTTGTGCGTGTTTGTGTTTTGGCGTTTTTAGAAAAATAACGCCAAAGCGCAAACGGAGCGTGAGGGAAAATCTAACGCGAAAAATTTAATTTGACAGACAGCAAAGTGCACAAAAAATTGAACTTGTGCTATGATTCCATCAACACAACGCGGCAATAAATGCTATAAATACCCGCCGGGTATGGCAGATGTCAAGCCAGATACGAAGAGATAACAGTACGCTATGATTCTCTAATAGTTTTCCATGTTGATCAAAGCAAGGCAAAGGAGGCAAAGTCAAGCACAGTTCGGGGGACTTGCACTTCCTATGTTTACACTTGGCTCCCCAATTGGGCGAACTGCCAATTGGACAAGTGGACTATTTATAGCAGGCAGGCAGGCAGCAGGCAGCAGGCAAATTAAACGCGTCTTTAATGCGTTGGCAATTTGTGGTTGAGTTGGCTTTAATTAAAAGTCGCAGCTAATGAAAAATCTCTGAAATATAATTACGCAAAAATCGTTGGTGACACACAAATCGCACTCGGCGAGCGTGACATACTTTCAGCTTGTTGCGCCTCCCACAAACAAGTTGACACACACTCAGACTCAGACTCGCACTAACACTCACACTCATACTCACACTCGCACTCGCACTCGGACTCGCACTTGCAATAACCCATTACAAGCTGTCTTGCTGGGGGTTGATTGTATTTGTACAAAAAAAAAACAATGCAACCTTTTATCGGGGCAGTTCGCTGAATTTTGAAACACGCGGCCTTAACTCATTAATCAGCCGACAAAGCTGTGCCTCCTCTGTGCTCTGTGCTGCGTGGGTGCTGGAATGCATCTTCGCGGCTCGCCGCTTGCCAAGCGGAAGCGTTCTGTCTTGCTCTGGGTTTCACTTTGTTCATGCGTCGTATGAGTGATATATGTGACAGCTCGGCTCGGCTGCGACCCTATCGCAAGGTTTAACCACTTTGTACAATATTTCAGAATGTGTCAGCGAAAGTAGGTGCCTGCCACCTGGATCGAGTTGCCCCACTGTGCGAGCAGTGAAAGTGGGCCAAGTAAGGGTGCAAAGCTTCTCGAAGGCGTAGCTTACTAATAGAATGATATGATGAAATCAAGTGAAAGTATTCTGAGAAGGTGGCTAAGATCGCTTTAGAATGCTAACTGCGCATTTGCTGGGTTGTTGAACTACTCAGTCGCCCTGCATACTCATGCTGCACTCATCACTGGAGCCTTGTCTGACACGTTATCGCCTCTCGAGATCTTGTGGCGATCTGGCCGGGATGTCTATCAACGAGCGCTCTCGAAATCAGCGTCGGATTGAAAGTCGACAAGGGGCCGCATTTCGCAACTGCTGTCAATGCTGAGCAAGGATAATTTTAATTTTAGCCACAACACTCGTTCCTTCCCATCCCCCACCCTTCCCCAACTCCTCTCGAGCTGTTTCTCGACGCGCTTTTATCGTTGCAATCAGCGTCCATCTCCGTCGCGAAGGCAATTTATTAATTATGCATAAATGGTCAACGTCCAGAAAGCCATCGAGTGCCGACAGGCAGCACTTCGCAGCGCTGACTTCTCCACAATTTACACTGTACAGTTATAAGTTAAGAGGAACATGAGCTACAGCATCTCCTCCTCCTGCCAGGCCACTCGACCGCGTAAGCTGACAAATGCGTTTTAAGTGTGTTGGCGGCTTTTAATTGATTTAAACCCAAAAAGGGAATCATGTCTCTTCTCGCAAAGCAATTTGAAGGAGCCAATTTCGAATTTCGATTTGTGCTGTGCCATAAATTAAACGAGCATGTCTAGTCCACATCCTCTGTCTGCCAAAAGGAAGAAGTAAACAACGAAGAATAAGCCCAAATAATGGCGAAAACGCATTTTATGTGGACTATCTGGCTAGCTACCTGCGCGCTGTCCTCATTTATCTAAACTGCCCAAGCGATCCTCCATGTGTTCATAAGTGGCATAAATAAGTGTCCGACAGTGAATGCACCCTACAGCGATTCTAAATTTTTGAGCAGGGGTGTGTCAGGTCTGTGGTAATATGAAATCATCTTTAAAACAAAAAGTATATACCTTCAATTGATCTGAACTATAAACTCTGTAAGGCAAATGTAGCTCTGATTTTTATGAATACATCCAAGTTTAGAATTCGTTTTGGTTTAATTTTGTGGGTGAAGGGTATATTTGAGTTGAGTACACTCGATGCTGGTCTATCTCGTTTCTACTTCTTCATTTTCGTACAGTTTTAAATTTCTTGGAAATAAAAGCATAGCCATTAGTTTTCGTTTTCGTCCTTTTCCTCCCTTTTCGATGCGTTGCTTTTCGCTTGGCTGCCATTGTATTCCACAGAGTCTAGACACATGTATATACCCATACAAACACATACACTAATGCCTACACACGCTCTCGCATACCAATGCAGAAATACACTTCAGACAATCTAAGAGGCGAAGGACAATCGACACGTCTACATCAATTTTGTTACACACTCCTTCTCTCAGTCATTCTCTCTCTCTCTCGATCGATCGATCGATCGTTCTACCCTCTTTAATGTTTAGCATACTGATTTGCTAGTGCACCCTGTAGTTGATTTTAAATCTTCAGATATGGAATAACCCTTACTGCCTTGAATGCACCTTACTTTTATCTAGAAACAGATTTTACCATACTTTCCTCTAATAGTTGAGATCTCTCGTAGGAGGTACATAGACTTTTTCAGATATACCCAAGGAATATTCTTTAGTATTACTTAAAAACATTGTGAAATTGTTTTAAATCATAATGTGAGTGGGAGAACGTTTTCTTTTCAAAGTTGTAAGAGCTTCTCCCCACCCGTGACCCTTCCTACTTCAAGCCTTTTTTGATTCGGATCAAAGAAGTTCATAAATAAAATTCTAAGTTCCAACTTTACCGTTGCAATCCATTTTGTGTTGTTTCTTGCTTCTCTAAGCCCAAGAAAAAGAAAAACATTTAACGGCAAGTGACGCCAAATTTGGGTAATTACATGGGACATGCGGACCGCAAGACGGACACGAGGGCCAGACACTTGGACGACGCCAGAGCTGGGACGGCACCAGCTGCAGCAGCAATGGGGCACCGCATGGGAGCTCAACCCGAGCCCCAGCCACATGTAAGAAATATTAATCAAAATCACATCGGAACAGCACAAAACGAAGAATCAAAACAGAAATTAAGAACCCAAAGCGCGCTGGAGAAAAGGCATTAGGAAAAGGTGTGGCAGTGCTATGGGGAAGGGGAGGGCGACGGCGACGGCGAGATAAGCGGACTGAGGAACTGAGGGACTGACAGAGTCGGGCAGTTGGACAGAAACGTTGCATGGATGCAAAGCACTTTATAAAGCTGAACGGCAGAGCCGAGCACAGTGCGAGGGATCGGGTGCGAAGCAGCTAAACTTGTTATACGCAATCGAATCGAAAATATGGGCGAAATAAGCGAGAGAGGAAGGTGCTTGCCTAGGGGCAGGGAGCAGGGAAAGGGGGGAGGCACCTTCGACGTCGTCGTCGACGATGACTGCCGACGGTGCGGACTGCGACTGTAAATCTAGAACTAGTTTTATATTTTATACACACACACACACACGCATGGGTACATGGGTATGTGTGTGTGTGTGTGTTTGTCTGCATTTGTCTTCAACCCAATGACGCGGTATAAAAGAAAATATTGGACACCTGCACGGTTTCGTATCGCTGCAATAGCAACAACCACAACGGCAGCAGCAGAAACAACAACAGCGAAGCGTGTGAGGGACAAGCAACGCCGAAAAAGAGCCAGACGGACAGACATGCGCAACGAGCGATATCCAGAAGAAAGAACTAGGCGTGGAGCAAGTCGAAAAGTAAATGCTCTTCCTTAGCAGGCGAGTGTAGACACTAATCTAGTATATTGGTTAAAAGTCTAACCCAAAATCAAACCATAGGTTCTTTTTGCTTAAGACATTGTAAAGCATTTTCAAATTCAACATTTTTTTTACCAGATGGTGAATATCTCTAACCCTTTCTGGTACCTTCGACATCTGATAGAAAGTAAGAGAAAAAAGACAACTACATCTATATTTTATGTCATACGTTCTTGATCAGCATTGATAGCTAAATTGATTTCCAGCTCTCCAACTGATTATCTCTCTGTATGAACACAGAGATCTTGGCTATTATGAGAGCTAGAGACACCAAATTTGAGTTGAACTTCAAGTCAACTTCAAGTATATCACACGAAGATCGGACACCAACTCAATTCAAAAAGAATCTCTTTATACTCTTACTCATACAAATTGTTATGCGCTATATTTGCTAATGAATTGAGAAGGAATGAGTCCCCAAGAAGTTCCTCTTGCCTCTAAGCACTTGGTCATTACCGATATTTACCGCTACATATATTTAATATTGTTGCTGCCCCCATTCAGTCCACCTCCTCCAACACATCTTGCCTTATGCAGCTCCTGCTTCTCATTGAGTTGCCCGCCCTGAAAATGTGCGCACATTAAACAGCCAGCTCAACTGGGATCGTCTGAGTCGACGAAGTCATTGGATAGCGGAAATGGAGCAAATTATAATGCGAAAATGTTAATTGCGGCCCGGCCTGGCCAAGTAGCCAGGGCATTGTGACAGTGCCTTTTACAACGATGAAATTGGCGTATTCATATAAAGCGGCAGCGAGCCGTAACGGATTATAGGAACCAGGTCTGATGAGTTCAGCGAATTAACGGTCACTTACGAGTCGATTCTGTTGGCTCTTTGTTTCGGTATCGTCTGCCTGGACTTATGGTGGAATGACAAGCGCTTTGCGTGGAAAACTTAATGACTTGAAACATTGACAAACTTTGTATAATAAAGCTTCCTTAAAACATAAGGCTTACTGGAAAGGAAAAGGTTAGCAGGCCAAAGGGTTTTTGTATCTAGTTTGAGAGCTACTAGCGATGCAAACGAAAAACCCCTTGATCGAAGCTCAAACGTTGTTTTAACCCTTAAGAATCCTAGCTGAAATCCTTTCCCCTGCCCACTTTGTCTACTTCTTAGACCACTCCCGCCTCCCATTCTCAAAGTGTTAACTAAACGTGACAAACTCATGGCAAAACGTTGTCCCATACCCCCTTTAGCAATATGCGCAACATGAATATAAAGTAGATGATGATATGGCGAGGAACAAACACTCTCTACCTCTCTCTCTCTACCCTTTTCTCCCTTTCAATCTCAGTCTATCTCTGCTCTGCTGATCGCACAACGATTGCAAATGCGACAAAAACTCTACAAACAATATTACAGAGGGGATCGTAGGCCGCACGTGCAAAGGGCCAGTCGCCATGATTTTGCATTTTATAAGGAGACAACGACAAACCCTGCCTGCATCTGGGTCTAGATGCCTTCCCAAGTACTTTACATACTATTAGCGCAGGGAGAGTCTTATCACATCATTTCCATAGTTTCGCAATCATCAAAAACGCAAATCGCTTTTCTCTGTTGAAAGAAAATCCCTAGAGGCGTGCCAATGATGATGATGATGATGGTCTAAGGAGTCCACGGGGTCCTCTAATGTCATTGTCGGGTGCAGTTTTTTCTTCCTTTTGTATTCAGCAGCTTATGGCATGCAAATTACTTTTCAATAGCCTATGTTTTTTTCCAAGATCGACAACTTTTTCTGGCCCCTTTAGCGCATTAGAAGTGTATTTAAAAAGTCATTATCCGTCCCCCTTGCGATCGCGAGCAGAGTGCATTAATCATAGGCCCTAGTTTTTCCACATACACCAAATTGGCAGAGGTGTTAAACTGTCTTTGAAGGGGCACAAAGAAGGTGTTAAAGTGTCTCTAAAGCGTGTTCTTTTCTTATACTCACAGACACTTGCTCAATATAAATAATAAGTAGTCTATCGAGTTCAACTGAGTTCAACAATTTCCGCTGCATTCAACCATCTCTGTTCCAGTCGATCGAAATGGAAAAGCTCTGACGCATTGCACGCGCACTACGTATACCATATGTCGCATACCTCAATCTGCGAACAATCCAATGAATCATCGATCGGTTGGTCGTCTGGTCGCGGGATTGTTCCAGGGCGATGTTTTTAGAAGCCACCCAGGTTGAGTTGGTAGCTGGGGACTGCAGTTTAATAAGGCAGGCGACTGGCCAGAATTGGGTCAAGTGAGATAAATGCGTGAAAAGTGAAAGAGTGAAAAGCACAGCGAATTGCAGGAGAACAAAGAAAGAAGAAAACGCCTGGGTAAGCTCGAAATTCAATACAGACAGTGAGTGGAGGGGGGAGAACAATGGATGGGCTTTCATGCGAACTGTCAACTTGTCACGACAATTAAGCGAGCCGATGGTTATCTATCACAAAGCTACCCGTTCCCCTCTGGCCACGCGCAGTCAGGTATTAAGCAGATTCAATTGGAGAACTATTGTAACATTATATTATCAAAAGTGTTCTAAGACAGCCCCCACCCGACCTAGTTCGCATTGCACTTGCCTACTTGCCTAGCCCCCCCCTGCTCGACGGGTTGTTCTCTCACCTGCCGTCGTACAGCTCAATTTGTTTGTTCTGGGGCCGCATTTTCAACTTTGAAAGAATCGAAAAGCTGCTCGTTTCTTACTCCTCTTCACCTTCTCTTCTGTTTACCAATATTTGATTAGCATTTAGCTTATTATGTCGCGTACGCTTCGTTGTCCCCCCAGTTCGTTTTGGTTGTGTTCTGTTTGATTGCCCTTATTGGGCAACCCCCCACTTGCTACGGGGGGTACCTGCGAGCGGCAATTCGAGTTTCCAATTCGAGTTATGATTATTACACTTACACATACGAGTCCGTTGGGAAAGTCAAATAACTGTCTTCAATAGTCGTGCATAATTTCCATTTGATGGGTTTTCAATAAGTCTCTATGGTCGATAGCTGATGGGTTTATTGATCTTCTCCGCAGTTGAAGGTGTTGGAAAAATTGAGCATTGATACCCACCAATGCTAATCAAATATTCTAGATAAATGCTCATTGTCCAGCCTGGGAAAGTAACATCAAGTTTCAATTGCCACATTGCCATCATTTGCGGGTTAGGTTTACGATCAGAGCGAAGAAAGCGTCACATCATCGTTAGGATTAGGTCTTGCTGGTTTTCCTCATTAGCTGTGATGTCAACGAGAAAAGTTCTCAGACAATTGGAAAGTCTAGCCAGATTTTGTGTTGTGTCATATTTTTCTGTGGACTGATTGACAAATTTCGCTGCGTCTTGTTTGTCCCTTACCAATGTGCAATGTCATGTATGGCTCAGGGGCTACTGGAAAATCGAATGAGGCAGTGACAAATGATCGCTAACAGAACCCAACATAGTCAGGGAGTGATGCATTAGGTTGCTACTTATGCAAATCCAGCTGCGAATACCACTCAGAAACGGTGAATTGCGCAGCGATCAACTTGGGTTAGCTCTGGAATAAGGCCCTACTTAGAAGTCAAAGCACAACGTGTGCCACAGCGGAAGCACATTCGGGTCTAGTTGGGGGCTAAGCCATCGCCCCAACCAGAGAAAAAGAAGAACAAGCTGGCAATGACTTTATTCTAATGAAGAACTGTACAGGTTCGGCGCCTGGGCGGTAACCCCGCCACGTACGCGCACATTAGAAATTCCATTAGTCGCCTAGAGAAACTATTTAAATGGGCCTGGGGAGCGCGTGCCAAGCTGCAGGGTCCCCACATCCACTCAGAGTCACTCACAGAGTCTCCCCGATGTCTGCCAACGCAGCAAGGCAAAAAATAAAAATGCCAATTTCCAGAGCAAGTTCCAGATGTAAACACACAACTCACAACTTGCAATTGCGAACGAAGATAGACGCGCTGCAGATCCCTCGTTGCCAGTTGAGCGAAATTCCTTTGTGCACCCATTTAGTTTATAAATAAACTGCCACGGCCTCCCTGTCAAAGTTGACAATTTATTTTTAATCAAAAATGTGGCAGAGAGTCGCGTGCACCGCTGCTTCTTATCGCGAGCAAGTCGCTTCAAGTACAATCGACGCTGTCCGCGCCACTGTGGCTGCGGCATGAATTGCAATTTATGAAACGAACGAATAGAGGGTCTAAGGAGCTTCCCTATCCAAATCTATGTGCAACTGCTAGGTAACTTCGACTCCTTCGCTTGTTTGATTCACATTTATCCGTGATCAAGTACCAAGTCACTTATAATTCCCGTAGCAGATTGTATTCCCTAATAACAGAGTGATTATCTCATACTTCATCTTAACTGCAACTACATTAATCACTCTATAGGAATAGATGTTAAGACATGAAAATATCGCCGAAAGCTATTAGAATAGAGTGGGAAGTGGGAAGAGTAATGTAACACCCGATTGGCTTCTGTAGCTATCTACGTTCGTATTTGTTCTCTGTTCTCTCGACTTTTGCAAATGGTCAAAAGGTTTTGTTCGTAGAAACGCGCCGATCTCAGCAACCAAACAACTTAGGAGCACCAAATTTGGCAAAAAGGTAGCTGTACTTCATAGGTATATAGACTAGTCTAGCCGGTAAATCGATAGTTTCATTCTTAATGCAAGGTTTACTTATTTACTTACGCACTTACATGATAATCCAAATTAAAGTGTTGTCTTAAAGGGTATCTTAGTTTCGAGCATGCTCCCAAGCAGCTCTATTTACTTGTTGCTGTTCTTACTCCTCAGCAACTCCTTCAGTCTTTCCGGGAGCAATTATATATCTGGCAGTCCGCACACGCTTTCCAATTAATAATTGTAGCCCCGAATCTCAAATCGCAGTAGTCCAAGCGTTAGGTAGTGCAGGAGAAGGATGAAGTAAGGGGTAACAAAGCAATTGCGCAGATTTATCACCAGTGCTAGAAAAGCGTCTACGAGATACAAGTAATAATTTGCTTCTTATTGCACTTTCCGAGTGCCTTTCTTTCTTTCTCGTTCTCTATATGCGTGAGTGCCTTGTTGAGGCTTGTGGCATGCAACACGCGTCGAAAGCTTGAAAAGAGGGGACTAGACCGCGCTACTGCAGTTGTAGTTACAGTAAACTTCCATAGACCTAGAATGACCTGCGAGTTCACGTCTTATCGGCCGAGTTTCAGTGAAGTTTCCCGAGAATTTTCTGCAAACGAAAGCGAAACTCGAACCAGAGACCGCGCCATGCTCTAATAAGTTCCGACCTCAATGACAAGGAGACTAAAGAGATGAAAGCGCATGCCGCTCTGGAATAGACGATTCGCATGGCTAACTTGCCGTCCATCTCTGGGTCAGCTCGACAATGAACTAACGCAGTTAGACCTTAGAGAGTTTTGGGCTCATCGAAAATGCCTGAAGAGAAGAAAAATCAGCTCACACCGAGCTCTAAGTCGACTCTCCTTGGTTCCCCCAAAATCGATCGATCGAAACACTTAAGTATGGGTTTGCTGCAGCACGCCGAGTCCTTTGCAAGCGCAGGCCTGCAATTTGGTTGACGCGCAGAATAAATGATAAATGCAATCATTGGGGAAGGCAGTGGAGAGGGGGGGGAGGACAAGCCAAAAAGTTGGCGAACACGAACGCATGATTAAAACTCTGCGAGGGACCTCAGGATTGGGAACTACCTGCTCCAGTCGAGGTCCGTTCCATGCGTGTGCCCTGCCACGCCCCTTCGACCAGACCGATCCATCGCGATACACAGGCTTGCGCGCGAATCTCTGCTCTCCCTCTCCTTCACTCTCTCTCTCTCTGTCTCTTTGCACTTGGACCAACTCAAATGTTTTATGGCTGGTCGAGCATAATTTGTTAGCCCGCTGCGACTCGGGTTGCTGCTGCTGCTGCAGCTGGAGTGTAGTGGAGTGGAGTGGATCCACTTCATGCTGTGTATCTGTAGGATGTGCCAGCCTGTCCACCTCCTCCTCGCTGAGGGTGATTCCTTGTTTTGTTTTTTGTTTTGGCTGCAGCAGCACAGAAGCTGCTTGCTGGCTTCGATTGCGTATAATTTCTGCCTCTCAACTGGTTCGAGTCGCGTCTTCTGCCATCCCACTGTGCTGCGGGGCACAATTTTTTGATGAGCTTTTGTCTGCTGCTCTGTAGCAGAAGACACTGTAGCTGATGCGCTACACAAGAAAGAAAGGGGTCGTTGGAATCATATAAGTATCTTCCTTGACTGGGTTAACCCGCTTTATAACCTGGCGAAAACGAAGATATGATCACTGGGAATTCAAAGTTGATAGAGTCCTAATGATCAGTAGGAAGCCCAAGCTTTTAAAGGTTAAATGATCAGTATCAATTTCGGGCTTGTAGAGGCTATATATTTTTGAGACAAGTTGAACTAGACAAACTATCTGAGATGGGGTAATTCCAAACATCTTTAAGGATTGCAGCGCATTTCAGAATCCCTTAAGCCTGCCTAGCCTTGCTTGCCCCTTTGCATATGTAGAGTATCATCAGAATATATGCTACACATTTTCACTTTATGAAGTTCTCCTCGGTAATTGTGCTGCCACCTCAAGCTGTCCCTGTCCCCTTACCCCTCCCTTCTTTCACGCAGCGAGTGCGCCGCAGGCATCGCGTTCCGATTTTATTGGCGAGAGGATCGGGTAAGCAGTAGGAGGGTTTCGAGAGGGACTCGATCTGTGACTGGTTCTGTCGCAGGCATAGGGGGCTGCGGCTGGGACTGGGACTGGGACTGAGCTGTGGGCAGTCTGTCAGGCTGATGAACGCCAGCCGACGACGTGTTTCGTGTCTGGCATCTTAAAGGAATCTTTTCTGGGTTCGATTCGTGTTTTTTTTTGTGATTTTGCTCGGGACTCGCGACTCGCGACTTGCTTCGACGTGCATTTTATGCTCATTTAATCTTGCTGCGCGTTTTTTAACACATTTACGGCAGGGCCGAGGCAACAACAACAACAACAGCAACAGCAACAGCAACTACAACTACAATCTCATCATCGATTATGTTGATCTCTTCCCGACTTCGCGTTTCACTGGCGACCGATTTTGTTTTTTTTTTTTTTACTGCGCAGTGTGCGCACCTCGCGGAGGCAGCAAAGGGCAGAGACAATGGCCGAGCCGAGCGACGACTCGCTACCTGTCTTACACAAAATAAACGCACGTCCCGTTCCCCTACCCCCGTACCCCTCTCCAGCGACCCAGCCTCAGCCCCCGCTTGCCATCCATCTCGTATCTTTGCCCAGTTTCGTTTGCGCGTTCTCCACTTCGGTTCAGTTCGGTTCGGTTCAGTTTTGTCGGTTTGTTCTTTCCATATTAATGTTTTCTTTTCCCTTGCTCTTTATAACATAGTTTTTTCATTCGCCTTGGTCATCCGTCCCTCTGTCCGTCCCTCTGTCTGTCCGCCTGTCTGTCCGTCTGTCAGTCAGTTCGACAGTTTTGTGTGTGTTTTGAGTGTGTTCTTGGCGCGACGACAGGCAGCTCGACTCGAACCCTGTAGGCTCTGATTGCCGGCTCGGGTTTGTTTTTCAAAACCAGTTCAAAAACGTTAAGTGAGATAAGTGAGCAGAGTGTGTGACCGACTGTGGAATACCCTGGGCACTTTAAAATAAAAGATCTGTATATGATAAAGTAAGGGGTAAAATGCAATTATCTTTGAAAATTCTGGTCTGAGTTGATCCATAATTTGTGTATTATATCGGGCTTTCTGACTCTAGATCCATTGTAAGATGTATAAGCTCAGAACTATAAATGATATAACTATCACATCATTTAATGGCCAGTGCTGCAATCAAGCTGACCCATTTAATGTGATAATCCCATTTTTTTGTTGCAAATATGTCTACAAACCTAATATACCCTCTTCGCAGGAGGTACAGTAAGCAAATTCAACAACTGTAAACAACTTTGAAATGATTTCTTGTTGTAAATTATAACGTTTTGTTAGCTTAAGCTCGGCTTGTTGTCACTGTGGCTACTGTTTCAATAATGCTGGCTTGAAAGCAGATAAAGGGAGCAATCTTACTGCAACATATATAAAAGAAGAAGTAGGATGACTCTGTAAAAAAAACAGAGATAAAGATATAATGGCCAAGGGCAAACAAAACAAATTAGAAGAGCTTCATTTGTTTAAATATTCCATTTAAAAAGTTACAATTAAAAATGGTAAATTAACATTTTCTTTAAAAACTTTTAAATTTTTTTTATTAGTATTAAAAGTTTCTAAACATAGAGCTTAAATTAAAAGATATGACCATAAATCCGAAAACCGTCCTAATCAGAATCGCTTTAGGTTCTTCAACATTAACTGTGCAAACTTGAAGCTATTCAGACCACTAGGACTGTGTGATTGGGGTCACTGATAGCCGCTTTTCAGGGCTCTCTCCCCCTGAGCCTAGGCTCGACTTAAGTAGCTGCAAAAAGCTTGTGGGGTCAGCCCCTAAGCGGCTTCGCTTCAAAGTAGCCAAAACAAAAGGGAAATGGAAAATATTACCCCAATTCAGTGGGGCCCACTTTGCTGGTACCTGACCCTCTGGCAACCTGCGAAACTCAAAAGACGCTGGGCAAATGTAAATAAAATTGCCACATTTATTTGCAACACACTAACACACACACACACACCCGCACACACACTCATCACCTCACTCATTCGCGCGCTTTGACACCTAAAGTGTGCGCACATACGCCTTCGCAGTGCCCTAACCCCTCCCCCCTTTCGGCTCCCTGCCCGCCGCCGCCGCCGCCGCCGCCCTTGACTTGCTTGGCAACACTTTTTCGCGGCATCGGGCGCCCCCTTCGTTTATTTTAATTTTTTGTTTCGCCTGCGCTTTCGTTTTTATGCGAGAGAGCGAGAGGAGGGAAGGGAGGGAGGGAGAGAGCAATTCACGAAGCCTTTTCCCTTTTTCCCCAATGTTTTTCCCCGAGTTCTGCTGTGGCAGCCCCACAGCATTTGCTGCCAGTTGGCAACCCTCGCGCCGCTAGCGCTTGCGGCTCTCTCTCTCTCTCTCTCTCTCTTTCTCTCTTCTTCTCCCATTTGCCTGGCGTGTTGCTCAATAGGTCTTGCACTTGATAGGTCACTGACCCACTGCATGCTGCGTTGCGCCGCGCTGTGCCGTTTTGTTCCATGTGTGTGTGAGTGAGTGTGTGTGTGTGTGTTTGTTGCGGCAGGGCAGCAGCGGCAGCGGCAGCGGCAGCGGTTGACAGAAGCTTTCGTTACAACGGGGCAGAAACAGTTCTGCGTGATGAGCCTGATTGAACGATTGTCTTTGGCCCTGGCTCCAAATCAAAGACGAAGGTGTGTGGCAACACGCCACCCCCTCCCTCCTCCTCTCACCCTACGGTGCTAGCGCATGCCACACCCTGCGGCACAGCTGGGCGCAGACTGTGGTTGCCCTCCCCCCTCCCCCCTTCCCAGCACAGCCTACTGCAAGCGTGCACAGCATCGAGTTGCATAAACCCTGTCTCCCCTTTCCTCTCTTTCTGCCTGCCTGCCCAGCCGGCACACAGCACACAGCACGGCATCATCTCCAACATCATCATCATCATCATCATCATCCTCATCGCGCTCGTTCTTGTGCGCAACTTATTTCTGTCTTCTTTTGCGCTTTCCACAAAGTCAACGTTCTTGGCATTTTCGCAGCTGCTTTGCCATTTCCCCCCAGGGCAGGCAGCGGGCGAGGGGCAGGATGGGTGAGGTAGGCAGCCGTAGCAAGTTTGCAGCACATGTGACGCTGTGGTCGCGTGCTGCCTGCGGAGTTGCAGCCTCTGCCTCTGGCCCTTTAGCCCCGTGCCCGGCGCTGCATCTGCCCCTTTAGGCATCAAGCAAACTGACTGAGAGGTCGCGCATAGGCAACTCTGCAGGCATACGAGTTTGCCAATTGCCCAGAGGCAGGGGGAAGCGGTAAGGGGTGGGGGAAGCTTATCAAGAGCAGGTCATCAAGTTGTGCAGAAATAGCGTTGGGGCTGCAGCAATGCAGCTAGCTGAGAAAGTGTTACCTTTGGGGGCGATGCTGGAGTAAAAGTTTTAACCGGAGGTTAGTGTTCAATTTAGACTAAAGACATTTTGGGGGGCCCCAACCCTGCCCTGACCTGCCACACTTCACAGATGCCCAATGGGTCAGCCCTCGCTTCATTCCTTCCTTAGCTACGCGATTTGCAGCGCGGAAAATTTGCTTGTCGCTAAAGTTGTCATTGTTGTTTTTGCTGTTGTTGTTGTTGCAGTTGTTGTTGTTGCAGTTGTTATTGTTGTCGTTGCTGCTGCTGGTCGTAGTAAATGGGAATTATTATTTATTTTTATTGAAGCGGGCGGCGGCGTTTTCGTCGCATCTTGCGTGCTCTGAAGTTATGTATTTGTTTTCATTGTTGTTGTTGTTGTTGCTGCTGCTGCAATTGGCGAAATTGTGTAATAAATAATGTGTGTGTGTGTGTGTGTGTGTGCTGCCGGCTTCTGCAGCGTGCCACATAATCATATTCAATAAAACAAAAACAACCGAGTCCAGCTTGGCCGGACCGCAGAGTAGGGTCTGCCTTCCCTACCCCTGTCCCTACACTATACTCATTCCCTGTGCGGTTCCCCGCTCGTTTAACTCGTTTGGGTCGCTGACCCAGAAATGTCAACGGGGAAGTCTTTTGATTCGCGCTGCATATTGCTCACTTTTTGCCTTATACGATTCTAATCGACGTATCCTATCGTATAAAATATATATTCCAATTCCACAATCCATGGAAGAGTGTTGAAATAGTTACCCACTTAGGCCAATGTCAACCTCAAATATCGAAAATAACAGATACAATTGTGGGGAACAGCAAGTAACTCAAATATCGAAGTATTGCAAAGGTTTCAGTCCATGACACTTAGAACAATAACAGGTGCTCCTTGGTACATGACCAATTATGACATTTACAAAGACCTAAACTTACTTACGGTTAAAGAAGAAATAAAAAGAAATGCTACGAGGTATATTAACAGACTACACAACCACGAAAACATACTGGCAATAGGTCTATTAGACAATACTAGCAGTCTTAGACGATTAAAAAGATTTCACACGCTAGACTTGTCACATATGTAGATTCGAAAGTTAAATTTAAGTGGAAAATGTAAATAAATGTTAATATGTATATATATTGTATGTGCTCATTGGAGCTCAAGCAATCCTGTCAAGTAATTTTTAGGCGCTATATAATTTGCTTATTGTCATAGTTCTAAGACAGATTGCAAAATAAATAAATAGAAAAAAAAAAAAAATAATTGAGAATACATAATTGCAGGCATATATTGACGTACATACATACATATAAAGTGCATTCACAATCCTGAGGAATGACATACAAGTACGTCAAATATCTGATATATATTATATAACGCTACAAGTTCCCCACTGGATCGCTGGATCGCTAGATGCTATGCATGCAAAGTTTCGTAACGCCAGAGTTCTATTTGTAGAATACATTATTTCAGACCTACTATATATTGACGTACATCTGCAGGAATATTTCATAGGTTCATAGGTAAGGCCTCACTATATTCTTTCGATCCTCTGAGCTCAGTAAAGTTCGCAATTTCAGAGTTTTCTATGCAATACATAAGTCAAACACTTGAAACATCAAATTTTCGCCATTATAGCGCGATTACTGCATCCTGAGCATAGAAAGTTTCGTAATTCCAGAATTTCATATGCCTGTAGGCGCATAATTGCATGCATATAGTAAAGACATATGTCTTAAGTGTTACGTGCCACATGATCAGGCACATGGACGCCAGCCAACCGGTTTCAACATTCACCTAACAGCTACCGTTACTCACTTGACAAAACCTCGGACACACCCCCTCAATGTGTCGGCTGATATGAGAAAACACACACAAACAACAACAACAAGAACAACAAACAGATAAGCTGCAAATAAATATGGCAAAAGAAAACAAGAGATTTCTCAGCTAAATTTTGCACTCACATTACGCTTAATCAGTTTCGGTGCCAAAACAAAGACAAGAATTCAGCAGCATTCATTCCCTGCCTGCCTTCTGCTCCTATCCTTTACTTTGAGTCAAGTAATTCGAGGCCCTAATGAAAAAGCTTTGTGACAAAGCCAGATAAAAAAAGCAAACAGCAAGGAAAATAAGCAAAAAAGAACAAATTAAACTAAGCAAAACGATGCAGAGCAAGAATCATAAAAATCGAGCCCCCTTTTTCAGTGCCTTTCAGTGCCTTATCTGCCACTGCCGCTCTCTCTCTCTCTCTCTCTCTCTCTCTTCCTCTCCTCTCTACGTCCTTTTTGAAGCTCTTCGCGCGCGCTGCATGCACAGTCATGTTTATGTTGTTTTCTTTCTGAATTTCATCACATTGAGCAATCCTTGCAGCATGTCTTTTATCTTTATCACATGTTTTCGCTTTATCAACGCCTTCGCTCCTCTTTGTCGCTGCTCTTAAGCTGCGGTTTTGTCTCTTTCTTTATGGAGAGTCAAGAGTTGTGAGTTTCTAAAACTTAGCTTTAGAATTGAGGTTAGAAATTGTCGTCTTTCCATGGAGTGTTTCAAGTGTTTACACGTTATGTATTTTGGGTATATTGATTTTAGCAGGATTTACTTTTGTATCCCCCAGCCACATCCAGCCACATTTTGTCCGTTGCCTTTTAGTCTTGTGTTTCGCGCGCGCAAATTTATGGGAGAGCATGAGATGTGGCATGATGCGAGAGCCTGTTTTTGGATGAGGCTGCACAGTGGAAACAGTGGAAACAGCAGAACAGGTTTCCACGTACGGCAATAAACGTTTTCAGCATATCGTGAAATATACAAAATTTTGGTAGTAGGCAATAATGCACGCGAGCAGCTATTAGCTAATAAAGAAAATGGCTCTAAATTACCCCATAAATAGCAGATATTTATTGTCATCTCAATCAATTAGAATATTTCATGCACTTTATGCCCTTTTTCAGGTGTGTTACTACTCTTTTCTCATATCTACTACTATTTCTACTGCCAATCTTAAAAGGTTTTCCGCCCCACTGCCGTGCTATCATGTATGCTATAACTATTCACATAACCCTCTGTTCGCTATAAATAAATGCACTGTGAATTAATTAGTGAACAAAGCAGATCTTTCAGTTCTTACTTAATAATATTAATCTGCGTAGTACGAGTTAACTTTTCATACAAGGCATCAAACAGAGCAGAGTAAGAGAAACATCGCTCTTTTCCCGTTGTGTGTGCTTCGTTTTCTGTTCGTCCCTTACACAGTCAGTAACAGCAACAGCAACAGCAACAACACAACAACACAACAACACAACAAAAAACAACAACGACACAGACTCTATGCCTGCATTTGCGCGTTTTGTTTTGGTTGCTGGTTCGCAGCGCGCTGCTCGCTGCTCGCTGTCAATTGTTGTTGTTGCTGTTACCTGCTCAACAAGATCTTTGTGCTGCTTCTTACCAGCACTGCCACTCGCACTCGCTCTCTCACCCCCACGAACACAGAGGCGCACACACTTGCAAGCCGCCTACTCACTCACTCACTCGCATGTTGGGAGCGCAATTCTTTCTCTTCTCTTTTGTATGACTCTGGCTGCAGCTGCGGCAGCGGCAGCGTCAGCGTTGACGTCGACGCTGGCGTCCCCACAGCCACAGCCAGAACAACAACGACAACAACAACAGCGCGTGCACTACTACCTGCAACAACATGCATGTGCATGAGCCTAGGCAGAGCCACAGCCCGATTGCACAGCGCTCTCTGCCTGCTTCTCACTCTGCCGCCGCTCTGCTGCTCTGCTCCCACTCTCGCAGCGCTCCCAACGTCGATTATGCTGCTCTCTTAATTTGAGTCGTTTTTATTTTCATTTTTTTTTTACTCGTTTTGTAAACGCGTGTCTTGCAGATACTCTGCCTCGCATTGCCGCACAGTCGGCTTAGTTCAGTTCAGCCGCGAAGCGAGTAAGACGTGTTCTCTCCTCAAACCAAGCCACAGCGAACCCAGAGAAACTTGGGACTTGGGTTTGCGACACGCTTTAAGTGCTTCTTGAGTCTTCCGAGCGCAGTTTGCCAAGTACTCTATGTGTGTTTCTAAATGAGTTGCACGAGATTTTTGAGAAATACAAAAACGAATACAAATCGATAAAGAAAAAATTACAAAAAAACTAAACTAAAATAAAGTTAATAGAAACACCGAGCAGTCATAACGATTCGATTTAATGAAATACTTTGAGTGTTTGTGGTGCAAAACAATTTCGAGTTCTACGAGTTCTAAATGAAAATGCTTCAGTTTTTATTGTTCAAAATTTTGCATAAGAAATACAAGATTAACTGACTGAGTGCACGCCCTGAAAAGTGTCACCGAGAGACAGAGAGATAGCGAACAGTCCGAGCAGGACAACAAGAACAGTGCCGAAAGCAACCAAACAAACTTTCGAGGGTTACCTCCTGCTCCTCCTCCATCTCCTGCAGCAGCAGCGAATCAACAAATCTACATACACACACACGCACACGCACACGCACAATGGCTGTGCCCTTTCATCTGCCGGAGGGCGGCAGCGATGACATTGCCTCCAGTTCAACAGGCACATCGGGCGCCACCATATCCTCCTCGGTCTCCACCTCATCGTCGTCGGCCTCGTCGTCGGGTGCATCCACATCGTCGGGCGCATCGGATGGCGCCAGCAGCATCGCCTCACAGTCGCCAAACACAACCACCTCGGCCACGCAGACGCCGATGCAGTCGCCGCATACAATGCCCACGGATCAGGTGCTAATCGCCCTCTGCGAGTGGTACCAGCAGCACCAGCGACAGTACAACTACAACGTTAGCACTACCGGTGAGTAGACTTTCCTTCCCTCTTGGTCTTGTCTTCGTTCCCGTTCCCGTTCCCGGTTCCGTTCCCGTTGCAGTTCTAGTTCAAGTTGCCACAGCCGAAATGGGTCAGTTTATGCAACGCTAATTAGTGTCGTTGTCCACTTGACTGCGTTTCCTTTTGTTGCGTTTCACTTTCCAAGGTTGTTGACTCACTCTTTCCCCCAGTGCTCGCTCTGCCTTCCTCCCCAGTGTTCCGCTTTTTCTTGCTCTTCTTGCTTGTGTATGGTCAGCACTTTTTGGGGGGGACCTGATAAGCGAACCACAACAAGGCATCGGATTTCGTTCAGTTTGGTATATGGCTAAGAACAGGTTGACTAAGGTTCGAAGTACTCCCGAAGGGAGGGAAAGGGAAACCCTATCGAGAGCAACTGTTTTGCATTTATAATCGATTAATCATGAATCACACATGCCCAGAGAGGATTATAGAACAATATATAGTCAATTACGTTTGATTTGAATACAGAAATAGCAGACTGATTCACTTAGACTCTACACTAGACTCTCCTGCTATTGAGCACCCTCTCTTTTTAGGCTGTCTGCTCCTGCCATGACTATTACAATAACAACAAGAGGTAGCCAGCTAAACCAGTTCGCACCGCGGCGGGCGTGTGCTGGCCAATATTGGCAAACAGTTGCGGGTATCGCTTGCTTAATTGGCACGCGCCAAATGTCTTTGGCGGATTGTGTATCTATGTATCTATTAGATATGTATCTTGCGGCGGCGCGCAGTTACAGCTGCGCGTTGCTACTAACCCAAATTATTGAACGTTTGACCTTAGGCGCAGTTTGTGTTGGGGTGATGAAGGGGCAGCATAAGGGGAGGTCCCAGGGCAGTTGTGGCTATTCAAAAGTGCAGCGCTTTAACGGTAGTTTAAGCTACCTTTTGACTGCGGTCAGTTTGAGTACGCGACCCCTCCTAAGTCTAAATCGATTCTCCTCTAGTCTTGTGGCTTTGCGGTTTCTGTTGAGCTGCCCGATTCTCTCTTTCTCCTCTTTCCTATTGCTGCTGCGGTTTGAAAATACTCCGTCTTTTTCTATTTCTGTTTTGCTTTTCAATTCAATTTTTGCAACTGTCAGCGAGTGCCAGCATTATTTATGACTGAGGCACACCAAGTAGCCAAGACTCGTGCCAGCCAGTTCCTTCTTGCCTAGAGCTCTCTCAGCCAAACTCCTCTTAACCAGACTCCACCCATTGGATGACTCATTATTTACTTGTTCTATCACTTTCGAGTCCTAGCCGCTTTTCGTTCTAGGGTTTGAGTATGTTTGAAACGCTTTGTCAGTCAGCCTTATTACCAGTGAGGCTAATCGCTGGATTTCTCACTTATCCAATAACTTTGCAGTCCTAACAGGTTTACCTAGCCTGACCAGGCACTTGACTTTCCTTGGCGCTTCTATTGGGCTTCACCTCTCGCCACCTCGATCGATCAGTTTAGCTAATACTTAACGATTTAACACCCTTTAAGATGCTTGGATTCCTATCCAATTCTATTATGACTCTATCTCCGCTGCATCGCACATCTACTTAGCTAGTGCAACAGCCTCGACCTGGCCCAAACCGCTCTCGCAGATGGCAACAACCCAACACAGGCGTTGAAGCTGCGCGCTTAGTCATCATCGCTGCCAGGCAGCAACCCCAACGTCAAAGCGAAAGCCAAAGCCAAAGCCTAAAATAAAATACAACACCCCCTCGCTCCTCGCACCGTCCCCCCTTTTGGCTGGGATTCAAGTTCGTGGCAGGCAGCGGAGCCTAAGTTGCCTAAGCGGCTCTGTAAACCCACCCCGACAGTGCTTAACAAACGGTACATTGACAGTGTCGCCTACTCCCCCTTCCACCCCCCACGCTCTCTCTCTCTCTCTCTCTCTCCGAGCAACCCGACGACGTTTTGGCTGTTCCCTCTTGTGCTGCCATTCGCGTCGTTCTGCAGCTTCTTCTGCAGCACAGCTGTTGCTGCTAGGCGTTGTTTCGCAGTCGACGTCGCCGTTAGCGTCGCTGTCGCACTTGACATTTTGCAGCATTTTGTTTTGCTCAGCAACTTCGTGCTTCATCGTCGTCGTCGTCGTCGCTGGCAGCGCCACAAAAAAATGGCGGCAAACATGGCGACCCTACGGCGCCGCTGCCTTTCCTGTTCCTGTTGCTGTTGCTGACCTGGCAACAGCTGACGATTATGCGCAGAGCGTGCAGAGTGGGAACAAGAAAGAGAGAGAGAGAGATAGCTGCTTATTATCTCACTTGCTGTGTGTACAGCCTACACAGCAGCAGCAGCGTCAGCCGCGCTGCTGCCTTTTTTTCCACAGCTGAAATGCAAATCTGTTTGGCCCTGTTGCCAGGCCAGCCCCGTTTGTGTGTGTGTGTGTGTGTTAGCCCTGGCTCAGTGTGTTGCCAATGCTTTGTGCACTCATCTCTCTCTCTATCTCTCTCTCTCGCTCTGCTTGTTACAGTTCGTGATGCGTTGCTTGCATTGACCGTGAATTTTCGTTGCGTTGTTTTATGCAAATCCGATTTGTCGCTGTCCCCTGCCCCTCACTTCCCCTCACTTCCCCTCTTCCGCTTGCTGCTAGCTTGTTAATTGCTTCATTCAATACGCGCTTGCATTTCCTCTGCGGATGTTGCCTGCGGTGCCGCCAATTCCCCCCGGTCTCGCCACAGGTTGTATCTCGCTCGCCTCAGCTCAGCTTGACTCATAAACAATTTGACGAGCCAAAAATCTTGGCAACAACTTCTTTATAGCAGCCCAAAGAGGAGGGGCGGGAAGGAGGCGTGGCAGCGCCCCTTGGGCACTTCGCTAACAAGAACTACACCTGGCAGCAGGCGCAGCATAGCTAGAATATAATGACCATGGCTAGCTCCCCCATCCCTTGCTCCTCCAGCACTTGCCACTTGCCAAGTGTCCTGGCTGACTGCTGCTGCGCCTGCTCCTCCTGCCTTCTGCTGCTGGCTGCCTTTTGATTGAGTCTCACACGTCGCCAGCTGTGCTAAATTGTTTGCATTGAAGCCAACTATGCGCTCGGAGTCGCTGGAGTCGCTGGAGTCGCTGCTGTCTATGCTGAGAGCGTGTTCTGGGCGCAGAAACGTGCTCAAGTTTTTGTTGTGAAATCGAGCCTAGTCGCCTCTGCCAGACAGCAGTGTCCTTGGCCGGAGCAAGTGGAGTTGTGCCAGACAAAGGCGCAGAAGGATGTGCTTTGAAAAGGCGGAAAACTAAGAACAGGATGCGCCGCCGGGCTGCAGCTACTTGTTGTAATTGGCAAGGGAGACAGGCGGAGAGGCGGAGGAGCAGGAGGGGCAGATAGCTTCAGATTGACAACGTCAAGTGCTGCTGCTCTGGGCACAAAGGAGTCCTAGCAAGTGGCAAAGTGTTAATCAGCTACGCCCGCAACGACGCCTCGTCACAGTGGGTGCGCGCAGTAGTGTGACCCCGCCCCCGCCCCCGCCCGTTGGAGTAGGCAAATTAGTTGCAACGTTTAACAGTTGATTAAATAGGCGGGCGGGCAGGCAGCCAGGCTGCAGCAGCAGGCCGTGGCCGCAATCAACAGCGCAAATAACAAATGGAAACTGCAATTAAACAATGTGCGCTGCGTTCTCTGCTCTGCGCTCTGCTCTGCTCTGCTGCAGCAGCGACGCGTCGCGAGGTTCGATCGGATGAAACGCAATTAAAATAATTAAAAAACTGCAGCCGCAAAACGGCAAAATGCACGTTTTATGTGCCACAAAAACAACAACAAAATTATTAATAAATGAAACGAAATTGCAAATGAAGAGCAGCAACAACAGCAACAACAAAAGCAAAGGCAGCTGAAGTTGTCGGCGCTGCCAGACGCGATGTCTTCGCTGCGTCATGCGACTGCAACGGCGACTGACCACTCGATGCTGGCGTGTCTAAGGGTTTCCCTTGCCCCCGCACGCTGCTGCCCCCTCCACACTTGCATTACATGTGCGCCGTTAATTGTTGCTGCTGTTTGTTTTATTTATATTTTTATTTAATTTATTTGTTAATCGCCTCGGTTTGTTTATGGCAGATTGCGGATCGTATTCGAGGCGATAATAGTGTGTGTGTCGATAGCTGCAGTCGATAGTCGATTACGTGATGAAGCACTGCAATTTACTAGAGCAAATTGTTTTGCCTGCCTTCTACCCCTTCCTTTCTTCTCTCTTTCTGCTCTCTCTCTTTTCTTCGAAGACCCTTTTGCCCCAGGGTGATATCAAAATAATGGATGTGCATTTGAAATATCGATTAATATAACTTTTCCTTGTTGGCTATACTTTCGTGCATTGATAGTCTCACAATTTTTGAACTTTATAGAAAATATAAAAATTGTCAGTGTAAAAAAGAACAAATATTACGTATACGCAGTGTACTAAAACAAGCCCTAATTCCAGTGCATTTGCAGAGTATACCAATGTAAGAAATACCCTGCTGTTCTCCATCATTTAACCAAGACGGAAGCGCTCACCTTTTGTTTAGTACTGATGGCAGGAAAACAAAGGGAATTCCTTAGGCATAACTCGAGATGTTTTGTCAATGTTTTGCCTCACAACGCTTAATATATTCCGTCTGTCTCTCTTTTTCTCTCTGACTGCAATTAAGTGAAATTATAGCGATAATTATATACCGTAATGTTGCGTGTTGCATGTGGCGCTGTCTACAAATCGAGCTTGACACGTGTCACGCAGCACCCTCAACCTTATCCCCTCAGATCGCACATGAAATACCTTAAAGTATCAGGAAAACCATTAACTGCACAAGACATAGCCAAGTTTAAGTAATCGATTAGTTAAAGTTATCGTTCTAATCGATTATTAGATGATCGTATGATCCGAGTAATGGATTTTATCCGTTAAAAAGGAGGGATCGAATGATAGATCAATCTGACCGATAACTTTTATCAATAGATCGAGATAATGAGAGTTATCGAATAACTGTTTATCTTCATGGAACTCTTCAACTACATTTCCTGCCTTCTAGAATCCTCCATTTATTCACACAAGCCACATTTAATTAGCTTGTCTCATAAGAACTTTCTCCCATGACTCACTTTGCATTGGTTTCCGCATTTCGAGCAGCTTCCCAAACGAATGAAGCGACAAAATGTTTTCGTTCGCATTACAAAAATGGCTAATTAGCGTTACCAAAATTGGTAATTAACTGTTGCGATCGATTGATCGTTTGTGCACACACCAGCGACACCTGTTGATTGACATTCGCATTCGCATTGTTAGACCATTTTGGGCTTAGATCACTTGTGTAGCATGAGATTCTTTAGGAGTTTCCCACTGCGTCGCCGTTTCCTGCCTGAGCAGAAGCAGACCAAAAGAGAGAGAGACAGAGAGAAACCGAGGCAATTAGTCAGCTGACCCCAGCACAGTTTGTACCGTTAATGCAGCCTCGAGACGAGACACCAAATTTGTAGCGCCTTGGCGGGGAACGTGACAGGAAGAATGTAAGTGGAGAGAGGAGAGTGGGGCGTGGGGCGTGGCATGTCGAAATTTGTGAATGCCTTTTGTGCTGTCACTGCGACGCGCTTGGCTCATCAATAACCAAGCCGATCTCTCCCAGCAGCCCTGACAGCTAACATGCCAAAAGGATTGGTTAGGGAATTATCACTTAACCAATGTGGATTGTACTGAACCGATTAAGCGAGTCAGTCATGCAAACTTGGTTTCGATTTTGGTTTCGGTTTCAGTTTGCTGTCCGCTTGGTTACTCCGATATATTCCGCAGCTCTAGCATTGCATTTTTTTGCGCCAAGCACTTCAAGGCCAAAGTGCGCACATGCTGCTGCTGCTTGGGGCTGACATGCAATCAACTGCAGCGTGGGACGGGGAAGGGGGGGGGGGCAGGTAAATTGCTGGCACATTGCAAGTAGCGCGCGTCGTCAGCGTTTTGTTCTTTTGTGGCAAGCAAAGCGTAACACACACACACACACACACACACACACACTTGAAGTGTGCTGTATTTTTCACGATTTTCCGCCAGGCTGCCGCGTCGAAATTGTTCTCGAGTTTTAATGTTCTGCTAAAGTTTTGACTTTGTTGCTTAGTTACAATTTGTTGTAGTTGTAGTTGTTGTTGTTTCTCTGATTGATGTTTGTCAGCTGCTGCTGTTGTCAGTCGCCTGCCTTGGCAAATGATGCAACATGCGGCATGAAAAATTAAAGCAAATTAGACACAAGCTAAAATGCTACAATGCTGCACAGATGCAACAAATGCCACTCCCAACTGACCCCCTGGCCCCCACCTCCCTCATGCTCCCCCTAGGGGGGGCCCTTGTGACGATCACAATTCAATTAAACATTTTGCCAGGCTATAAACATAATGGCTTTGTTGTTGCACTGGCAGCTCGTTGTTGTTATTGCCTTAAACAAATGCAGAAATATTGCAAACAATCGGTCACGTTTAGCCAACAACGACAATAAAGACTGATGACAACAACAACAACAAAAGATACAACAACTACTTGTAATCGGCCTGCAATAGTTGCAGCGTCGCCCGCACCACGAGCGAATCATAAAAATCGCCAAGGTGCCATAAACGCTTTGCTAGAGATGGCAGACACGAGAAATCACGTAAAGGGGTGGGAAGTAAAGTTAGTCCGATATGGAAATCCAGTAAATTATCGGACTATATTGAATTGATATTAACTGAATCTTTATATTATTTTTGTAGAAGTTATCGGTACATTAATAGTCTATAGTTATCGATAGTCAGTGGTTATCCAGAGCTATCGATGGTATTGCTAACCTTGGTATTTAATTTAGATTTAAATTATTTTTAGAGTAGTTATCGATACACTTTTAGTCAAAATGTATCAAAAGTTATCGATTGTTACTTGTTTACTAAAAGTATCGACAACAGTCGACAGCTTTTTCGTGCTTATCGATGTACTTCTACTCAAAAACTTTCGATATTCATCGATATGCATCAGTTACTATCGGATTATAAAAGGAATATTAAGTTTTTCGATATTTATTAAATCATAAAAATAGCAGTCCTTGATGCCCTACCCGTGTTCTATACAGATAAGAACTTTGAACTTATTGATTTCGTTTTATCAATTAAAATTGCACAATAATCAATTTACCCATGCAATCGTTAATCGGTAATCGATATTTTCAATTGAGGCTTGCATCATATTCAATTGAATCGCACAGTTTAGCCTGTTAATGAAGAAGTTTCATTGCTTTTATTTGCAATGCGCAAGTGACAAGTCACTGTCACAGTCTCGCAGGGAAAGGTCACAGTTTAATAAGCTTACTGCACACACACTCACACACAGATTGCAGTGCCCACATGCTCATATGCAAATGCAATTTTAACACTTGGCAAATAATTTTCCACACAATTTGCAATTAGTAGAAACATTTCCAATGTGCCTCATCACGAAGGCACCAGCATGGGACAGCCTAAGTGCGGTCATATCTGTAGAGCTGTAGAGCTGTAGAGCTATATAGCCAGAGTCAGAGATATAGCTATAACTATAGCCTCATCTACTGGCTGGTTATGCGAGCTTGGCCAGCGAGCTCCACCAAGATGGAAGATATAATTTACAAGTCGAGTGCCAGTGCGAGCTCTAATGAGGCCCGACTCAACTCGACTCGACTCGCTGCGACTCGATTCGCCTCGACGTGTCTTGGTTTTGGACCGGCTCCGAGTCGAGTTGGCTTGGCTTGGCTTGGCTTGGCAGATTTTCAAGGTTAAACGCTGGCGATGGAGCTCGCGCGGCGCGCACACGTGAGCCTCAGCCTCAGCAGCAGAGCCTCAGGCAGCTGTTCGCCTGCCAGCGATACAAACTAGTTTCAAATGGCATAAAGTATCTGTAAGATACACAAGGAGTGGCGGCGCACTGCAATTAGCCAGCGACTTTACAGCTGCGCAGCCCCAACTGCAGTGCAATGCGAGCTTCGAGTTCAAGGCTGATGGGTCAACTGTGAATTTGCTGTTCCCCAACCAGGTTAACCCAGCTGAGTGACACTATGCGAGTGGACCAAGCTGTATCTGTATCTGTAAATGTATCTCAGCCTGTGGCCTCAACTTGCTGACATGCCAAACTTCGCAGCTAATATAAGCAATCATCATAAGGCACTCACTTGGCAACCCTGGCAGCCCTGGGCTAATTGTCGACTTAAGACTTTATCGCTGTCCGAGAGTGATTTGTATAAACTTTGCATTACAATCAATCAACTGTCGTGCCTTAAAATGCAAGGGGTATTATGGGGTATGATAGACGGAAAAAATGAATTAACATACATATGTTAGATCAGCTAGGCATGCCTGATATGCGCCTAGTTGTAGAGCTATTTGGAAACCCATCTCTCAATTTTGAGCCACGCCCTTTTTAACCTCCACTCTGTAAATTCAACAAAATTCTCTTACAACTTAGTTAACCCTTCCCTTTCTACGGGGTATTTCTTTATCGAACTAGGCACATGTCTCTAACTGAATTAAGCAATCATAAAAAATGTTATACAGTGAGTGCAATAATAACTTGTGCGCATACCGAGTGAACAAGTGGAAGGTGCTGACGCCTTAACTGAGAAAAACATGAGATTAACCGAAATAAAATATTCTAAGGGAAACACTTAGAGTAACTGAATGGACAGACAACATCTTCAGAGGTTCCTTAGCTCTTAACTTGAACAGGTTAAAGAACTAGTTCTTTGCAGGTTATTTAGTTTGCTATTCCTATTACAAGAGAAATACTTACATAACTCCTTGCTGGAACTCTCGAAAATCTTTCAGCAAATCGCGAAATATTTCTCCTCCATTGCGTCTAGTTTATAACCTGCGATTTTATGGTGTAATGAGCGCATTTATGATCGCAATCGACGCAAACCAGTTGCATCTTGGGCGACCTTAAACATTTCCTGACATTGTCGCAGCCGCAGGGCCAATGCCCTGGCCACCTTTGTTTACGTACTTGATGGAATTTTATCTACTATATCCATATATACATATGTACTTATGTTCGCATTGTTCTTGTGTGTCTCTTGCAGCCTCGCAAATCTTCCAGTACCCCCCGCAGCCCAGTCCCTCGTGCTATGGTGGCGGCGAAGTGTTCTTCCCTCACCAACTGCACGTGCCACTCCGCACACCGCACACCAGCGCCAGCTACGGCGAGGAGCCTAGCTACTACACGCGACAGCCGTATCCGGCGCCATCGACGCCTCAACCGATGCCACCGCAACCGCCGGCGCCGCAGTCAGCGCCGCCGTTGCGCTATAGCCATAGCTACCCGCAGCAGTCGCCACACTTGCTGCAACATCATGCGGCCTCTTATGGACCCCAGCACCCGGTGGCCTACTATGCCACCTATACGCCGCCACCCACACCGAATAACACCGTGTGTGCATCCACCTCCAGCTTGGCAGCAGCCTCGTTTGCTCCACGTGCGGGCCGTGGTCCGGGGCTTGCCTCGACGCCCATGGCGCCAACTGGGCCCAAGATGCGGCTCCAGCGTAGTCAGTCGGATGCGGCCAGACGGTAAGTAGACGTGACACTCATTCTGACTCGCGTTCCTTCTTCGAACTCAGTTCGATAATCCCTTTGGTTTCTCTTATCTGCAGCAAACGCTTGACTTCAACTGGCGAGGATGAGCGGGAGTACCAGAGCGATCACGAGACCAGCTGGGATGAGTTCGACGATCGCTATGACAATTTTACGGCTGGACGCGAACGCCTGCAGGAGTTCAGCGGACGCATCCCTCCGCGCAAGAAGAAGACAAACAACCCGAACAACACAGGCACGGGCACAGGCAATGTGAATCCCAGCGAAGGTGCCTGCCCAGAGCAGAGCAGCTGTGCCAAGCAGCGGGAACAGCGCGATCGTGCCGAGAAGAAGGTGAGCAACTACTCCAATTCGGAGTTCGTTAACTTGCGCCCATCTGCGCAACTAAAAATAGACATATTTCCACAAGGAGGCAGAGGCAGCGGCGCAGCGGCGTTAGAGCGCTCGGGGTTGGAGTCAGAGTCCGCACAGTGGCCATTGCATGCGCATATATATATCAAATGCCTCTATAGGAGAAGGAAACTTTGCACATGCGAAAAGTGTGATAAAAATTAATTACGCAGCGCCGTCGCAGCCGCTGCTGCCGCTACTCTTCCCCACCTCCACACCGCACGCCCCTGCACACTAGCCGCCCTCACCAGGGCATTCGCTGTTGCTTTCGCATCGCGGCATTATGTTAATCGAGACAAGTGTCGTTCCCATTTCTTGCTCCCCCCCGCGTCGTGCACCTCCTCAGCGAGGCTTCAAGTAGTTTAGTCAGCAAAAGAGTCAGCCTTTGTCCGGCAGGCTATATAGTCGTATAGTCGCTATATGTGTGCGTATAGTAGAGATCGTGTAGCTGTCGCTGCCGTTGGGTTTCGCATTGTGACAAACGGGGCGCACTTTTTTATTTTGCCTGCGCAATTAAAAGAAATTCAACCTTCAAGAAACTGAATCACAACGATGCGATGTCTGTTTTGTATACCCTGCCATGAGACAACAGCAAAACGGGGTATATTCGATGGGTGTAAAAGTAAGAAAGATAGAGCTATAAACTTCACTCTTTTACCTTATCAGCTCTTTAAATTTCCACTTCCCACACTTCCCCCCCTATGTGTCTGACAGGGTGTTCAGCAGTCGAGTCATTCGTTTGTTTATTTTTTGTGTTTTGTTTCGCTTCGTTCGACGCTCTTATCTCGTTTTGAGAGGCCTGCTTGGGAAGCTGCGTCTCGATTTGGCTTATCGGAAGTGTGTTTTATTGAGATCGTGAGAAATGTTGTAAACCAGCTGAGCAGACAACACAGATTGGCGTAAATTGAATAGAGATTTCAGCACAGAAAGCTATATAAATATACATATATAAATGACATCGTGTTGAGTTACTTAGGCTCTTTCAAAGCTTAATCAATCAATGAGCTTGGGGGCTGTACAGAAATCATTCAGAAATGCACAAACAACACATGAATGGAGTGAATAGGGCTGCCTGCGATTAGGTTAAACGATTTGGCAAATGAAACACAAAGTAATTACAGGGTACAACCATACCACACTTACCGCAAACATACACACACACACTAAGAGTCATTTATGAGGCCTAGGGAACCTTGAAACAATAGCGAGTTCCCTTTCATATCTAAATTTTCATTTTTCTCCTTTCCATTTCAGAACCAACAAAGCTTCACTTGGCCCACAGTTGTCACCGTTTTCGTTTTGGCCATTGGCTGCGCCTTCTTTGCAGCGCGATGAGCGTCCAACCAGCAAATACGATAATAATCATGAATAACCGTATACTTACTTAATGATCTTTAGTGAAATCAGCTTACGTTATCCCATATACATGAATCAAGCTCAAGCTCAAATTCGTAATTCGTAATTGATAAGTGAAACTGAAATAGTGTACAACGAATTTAAAGTCAATAATTCAATACAGTTTCAGATTCGGAACTGTATTAAACTTAACAAGGTTTGCGGGACACAAGAACAATATACATACTTATATACAACATACATACCAACATACATACATATATGTGTGTGTGTGTGTGTATGCTAACTTCTCTCGAATGAAATTGCAAACTGTAGACTGGCTTAAGACTAAAGACAGAAATGCATATAACAGATATTTTTGCTAAAATCAAATCTTACAAATATTTTTGGTACCACCTTTTTGGAAAAAAGACTCGAGCATATTTTTATAAACAAACTTTTGAAACATAGAACTTACTTAAACCGAAATTTAGCCATACACGAAACTCTAACAGAAACTGCTATTTTTCGATATCTATTGATATCCCAATTTTGATCGGTCTCTCAGCCGTTTGAGCGATTTTCATTCTTGCTTTTTTTTTGCATTTAGCTTTGCATTTCGTAAAAGTTAAAAAACAAAATACATAAAAAAAAAAAAAAAAAAAAAAATAATTATTAATGTAACTTTTGCTTCCACGTTAATTTCTCAAATTATTGCAATTATATATACATATATATTATTTGTTTTTCTTTATCAAAACAAGAAAATTCAATGTCTTCGCTTTGTAATTCCAATTACAGACACATTACTTATGTATATCCTATACCGTAATTATTCGTAGCAATTGATTTAAAGTAGTGAAAATTGTAAACGAAATATCTAGCTTTAATTGTTATAAATGAAAAACACGTAAAAAAAAAACCGAGAAAATCCCACAAAAAAAGGAAAATGCTTTGTACATAGCTTTTACGCCATTCTTGTGATGATGATTTGTCAACGATTTATCCATAACTCAAACACACATACACATGTTTTAGTTAAAATTCTTAGAGTTATCATGAGATGAGAGTTATTTTGTTTGTTCTTCAAATTGGTCTCACAATTTTAGTTTTTAAGTGCAACAACAACAACAACAACAACAAACACAAGAAATTTGAGCAAACGGTCCTTTTGAAATTTCCCAAGGCTCTGGCAGCAGTTAACCCATCGGTTAAATGTGAAAAGCCAACGTTGAACGATCTCTTAAGGGCTCAAGAACTCAATTGATCTCCATAGCTAGCCAAAGTCAAATGTCAATGTCAATAACAATGTCAAATGTCAAATCTCTAATGTCAAATATCGAATGTCAAATATCAACACGTAGCAAAATTTAATTTTTGTGTTGTTTTGGCAAATTTCAAAGCGCTGTTGCCAAATTTCTTGACGGTTCAATGCTAATCGAACAGTGAAAAACACAGTAAGAAAATTGCAAAAAAAAAAAAAATGAAAAAAAAAAATAGATAAATATTCCCAAAAATCGCATTGATCTCATGGATTTTTTTTATCATTTACATCAACAATTTTTAACTGCATAACACGCGAAGAGAAATGAGTAACTTAGGTATAATAATTGTGTAAAAGTCTAGCGTTAAGTTACGAAGCGCCAAGCGTTTTAGTTTACATTGTTAAGTCTAAGTCTTCTCTTGAGCTAAGCATACTGCTTCGATAGCCTAGACATTACCCTTGAATCTTAACGAATACAATGAAAAGAGTCAAGCAAAAGCCTGTAAATAGCGCAATATATATTCATATATGATTCATATTACATACCTCCCACAATCCCAGCCACCCAGGCAAGCAGCGAGAGTAGATCAAATTTCTTATACGGTATTTTTTCTAATGTTAATATTGAACACTTAATTTGTAAACAAGTATTCCACACACTCCCCCATATACACACTCACATCCAACTCGATGGAAATTTTGTAAATTTTTCTAAAGTGAACTGGACGCAAATTCTGTGGGGAATTTCACCGAAGTCAAAGACCCTTTGCACTGGTTCATTCTAATTAGTTTTCACAATGATCTCGGTAAAGTTTTGTGGCCGCGCGCCCGAAAGTCAGCAGCGATTTTTGGTTGCCATAAACTGAAGCAAGAAAAACGAAAATAGCGAAATTTGTTTATTCCCGAAATGCTAAATCCGTTAAAAACTTTAAAAATTTAAGTAACTCGTAATTTGTAAATAGCGCAAATCAAATGCCATTTTTTTGTAGTAGATGTCGGTGCCAAATGTGTGTCAAGTGCGCTGCCAACTCTTGTAATCGAAAGCTGCGATGAACACGTATTCTAAGTTAATTCAGTTACAAGTAATACTATTTTAAGTACCCCCCCCTTTCCCCTCCCTAGACTCCTAGACACACATGTATCCCGATTCCCAATTATTTCCAATTTCGATGCGGATTTGAATGATTTTCTTTGTAACTTGTACATTTATCATATGCTGTAATATTTTTTATATATATATATAGAGAGTATAACTATGATCTCATGAATATTTTCATAAGACGCAAGTATATATATATATATATATGTATGTAAATGGATAATCACGCACAATACATGTAAGAAGAATTATAAAAATCATACAAGCTACGAGTACAGCATAAAGAAATAAATGAAAAATAAAAAAAAGTAAACCGAAATACAAATCTCGTAGGCGTTTCATTTACGTAGCCCTAAATCTGCTCATTCCCCCAGATCAATCCAGGCAGTCGACACACAAGTACCAAAAAATATTTTCAAAGCATAAAACTTAATAACTGAATTCAAACCAAACAATTAAAACATAATGAATAATGAAGTTTTAACTGCACTCAAAAAGCTCCAGCAGGGGCAGGAGTCAGTCTTCGTGCCCCTGGAGGATATCGTCCAGGAGGTGTCTAAAGGAAAGGGCGCAGGCCAAGACTTAGCCGAAGTGAAGAGCACAGTTAGCAAGTCTCTCTTGGTCTTGACTCGCTTCGGTCTGGTAAAACAATCCGGCAACTCGTACACGCTTTGCGAGCTTTCGGGTTGCATTAATAATACTGTAAGTCCTGTGGGGATTTCCTCACGGCGATTACGAGTTTATACTATGATCATTCGCAGAGATCTAGGGCCCAGAGACAAAGACCAGTGGAGCCGCCATCGAGCGACGAATCTTCCCTGCAAGCGGCCAAGCGGTTCAAGCCCAACGGTGTCATGTGCACCTCCTGTCGTCGAGCCATAGCCACCTTTCAAAAATCCCTCCAGCGTCTACAGACAGAGACACGTATACGAATGATCAAAGAAGCTCGCATGGCGACCCAAAGCGTGGAAGAACCCAACGTGCAGAGCGTTCCCCCTGCAGAAGATGAGCCCTTTTTGTGGACTTTTAAAAAACCATTACCGAAAGACTGAATCTATATTTCCGTTTGAGTTCAGCTCCAGTTAAATATATTCTATTCAGTTTCAGCCTGCACTCTTCGATCTCCCTTCTCGTGGAAAAAATAGTATTGCATAGTTTTAGGCTTGCCTTAAAAGCGCTAGCTTGGCACAATGGGACAAATGCCCACTTTTTGTGAACTTTTTTTTGAAAGTTATATTTGTTGAAATTTCTACAATAAAATATGAAAAATAATACATAATACAAGCAAGTTAGCTCCACTGATTTATACATTGCTACACAAAGCTGCACACCTGATTTATTTTTAGACCTTGCAATAAGTTTGCAACGCACCTTAGGAGACATCTCCGACCCTACAAAGTATATATATACATGTATATATGCATACTAATTAGCATCAGTAGGCGAGTCAAACAATCTATGTCCGTCTGTCTATCTGTTCGTCTCTCCACCTATCCGTCTGTCCCTTGCAATGCGAACTAGTCTCTCAGCTTCAAAATTTACAAGGCAGAAGGCGCAAAAGGGATCTACAACCAAATCTGGTAGTCCCTGCTCAAATATTCTCTGATATTTAGGCATTCATACAGACATTCTCACATAAAGAGTTTCAACCCTTGTGGGAAATAGCCCTGGGCTGTGGTTGGGCGACAATCGCTGGCCACTTAACCACTCATTATGCCATCTAACCCAATTTGTAGTTTTTGTGGTCTTGGATTAATACTCATAATTGCTTATAATGCGGTGCACGGGACACGCGACCTGGTAACAGGATACGCCGCACACGGATGCGGATGCGAGGCTTGTCAGAAAAGTGATATGTCATTAGCGGCTTAGTCAGCCGACGATTGCAACTGAAGTGAACGGAATCCGAGCCATCATTAAACACGCACACACACACACACACACAACCTGCGCACCCTGACTGCGACATCCGCTTCCGCCTTCGGCTGTCAATCAAAAGGCAGGCATAAATATTGGATTTGCATTGCATTGCGTGAATCTGGACGTGTGTCTCCACGGCTGACTGGTTACTGCCTACTGCCCACTGTAGCCAGATCCGAATCTCGTTTGACATTTAAGTGTCAGCGCGTGTCGCATTTGTGGCAAGCTGGGCGTATCCTTTCACTCGCCATGCGAATATTTACAGGCCTTAAATTAAATTTTAAGCAACAGCAATCAATAGGCCGCCCACTCCACCCTGTGCCACAACCTGGGCTAGTTTATGATAATTACTTTTGGCCCAGCAACTGGTACCCCCGCTCTCCTTCTGACTGCCTGCCTGCCATTGTCATTTGTGGGCAATTTTATTATCCACTCAAACCATTTGCAGGCGCCTTTTGCCACAGAGCAGCAACAACAAACAGAATGCACCACCAACCCATCCACCCACCTTGTAGAGCTTTGATTATTAAAATTATCGAGAGGCCGCAACAGTTGCGCGCTGCATTTGTCAACTTGCCGTAAATTAAAGTCAATTAAAGTGAAGTTCCACAACTTGGATTTATTCAAACAGCGCAGGAGCCTCCTTCCTCCCTTTCTTCGGTTGGGAATCTGCAGTTGCCTATTTAAGTGCCGCAGCATAATTCAATTATAAAATACACATTATAAGAGTCGCATCTGCTGCGGCTGCCAAAGCAATTTTATCTTGAAACAGAAAAAGGAAGTAAGCAAGAAAGGCAACAGTAAAGCGGACTTGACTTATAGATACCCTGCAGCCAACCATAACCTCAAAAGCCGCAAATTGAGTAGGCAAACGTGTTTTGTCAATAAATAAATAAATAAAATATACTAAGACAAAAAATTTAAAAATATTTATACAAATACCTTCTATTATGCCTACCAATTGTTGGCATGCACAAACCTTATATATCCCTCTCCTTAGTGAAGGCTTTTTACGGACAGAAACCCTTGCTCTCAGCTTGCAAATGTTTTAAAATTCTCTATCAGCCAAACTGCATTAAGAATTCATTACAAAGTGCTTACATCTCTAAACTCTTTCCCAGACATACTATGCAAAGTGATTTGTAAACTTAACAAGGTTTGCGGTAAAAAAAAATTAACTATTTACTTACAAACTCAGTATACTCAGGCAGATACAGATGTGTAGAAAAACAAACAAATAGTGCATGCATACATACATATGTTAGGTATATATGATATATTCCTTAATTCTGCCAAGTACATAGCGCTTGAAAACATAAACAAACACTCAACACTTAACAGGACTGGGAGGAAACCGGCGACTCAGCGGAATTACGCAATGCTGCTACAGAGTCAATTCTCAAGAAATATGTTTATGTTTTTCTAGAGCACAGTACATAAGGCTGTTAAGAGAACCATAAGTGGATGAATGAAACAGTCTGATTGTGACAACGAAGCGAATAAGACGTATCGACAAATTTATCTATATGCAAAAGAATATTAAAATCAAGCAATATATTCCGTGTACTTGTATAGTCAACATATCTGGCATAAAAACAACTAAGTGCAAGACTTGAGTTCTGTAAGTATAGTGAAGTGATAAGAAAACTTAAACTAAGTGCGATAAGTTGCAAATATTTCACTGAAATCTTTCAATAACAACCTTAAAGTGGTTGACGAACACAGAGTGTTTGTATTTACTAGTAGTATAGTAGATAAAAGAGGGGAAATATCAGACTGATCAGGTTTGAGTACTGTACTATTTGTCGAAATGCTATTTGCATCGTCTGATCCTCAGCATAACAAAAAAAACAAAATTTCTAATAACCAATATGAAATTCTTTAATTACAGAGCACATTGAGAAGAACTATCCAAGTAACACCACATTTCCAACTTAGAAGATTCAGATACGAAACCGTTTCACCAATCGACCGCTTTACCTACTATGGAAAGCCCCGAAGACATTTTCATACTTCACATACCCGATGCAATCCACTTTATACCAACTTATGGAGGAAATCTTAAAACCCTTAAGAAATTTATCGCAACTGTAGAAGCGGTACTAAAGTGTGTTAAAAATGAAGGGCGTAACATACTAATGAGAATCATACGCAATAAAATAGTAGGAAAGGCAGATGAGATACTAACGCAGGAAAATGTTCCACTTAACTGGGACGAAATAAAGGAGACTCTCCTGTTGCATTTCACTGACAAGCGGGATGAGTCGACCCTTTTGCAAGATCTTATTCGGTTAAATCTTAAAGATTTATCAATCATGCGTCTGTACGAGCAAATAGCAGAGATACAATTAGCAGACAGTAATCAAAGCAAAGAAGGAAACTTATGCTCTGCTATGTCTAAACGTCTTTTTAACGGGCCTAAAGGGACCAATTGGGTCACTTATTGGAGCCATGAAACCAGCTACAATTAGTGAAGCCTACAGGGCAGTAATTCAAGAGTGCAAACAAAACTTTCTACTGCGAAAACGGAGGCAATTGATTGCAAAGTCTTCGCAGATTTAGTCTTCGCAAAGATTTAAAAAAAAAAAAGTTTTTTCCCAATTTTATTTACTAAAAATGGAAACATTCATGCAAAAAACAAACATTTTTATATAAAAATCTTTTTTTTTATTATACATCAATTACAATTTATTTTGCTATAGCGTAAGTATGCGTAGAAATTCCTTTATTTTTTACAAAATATCTAACTTTAAATTTAAAAATGTATACATAACTTTGATTGCATTCTTGTCTTGATTTTGCTAAAGACAACTTTACTCACACACATAAACACACACGTTTATGTTTAAATCCTAAAGTTACGAAATGCCTGCGCAGTTGGCGCAGCTGCGAAAATGTTTGCCAAACTCAGTATATGTTCTACCCACTTGGCACACACTTAGAAGAACTTTGGGGTTAGGGTAAAGGACTAAACTATGATGTAAAGGATTTTGCCTGAAATAGACTCAGCCTTCAGGTCACAAGCGAAACTCATAAGCAAACCGGACGATAAGGGCGATCGTCATCAACGTCTTTGGCTGCCTTATTGACAAACTAATAAAAGCAGCAAAATACGATAGAGAAAGATAAAAGAGGATTGCAAGACGAGACGATTTATTAAAATCCCTGTACATGGCATATAACATACATACATACATATATAAAAAGCAGCGCCACCGTTGACCGTTGATGTGATGAGTAATTTGCTTTTGGCTTTTAGTGCCATAGACGACGTACATAGATGATGAAAATGGGCGAGATGAGCAGGAGTCCGGCGTGGACGATAAGGATAACGACAAGGACAAGGACAAGGACAACGACAACGTTGTCGGAATAGTAGCAGGACACGGAAATTAGTGCGGAAACGGCTACTACGCTTAGCAATCTGTCAAAAAGCCAAAATGTAATAAATGAGACTGAGACACACACACACACCCCTTATACACTTCCCATCACATGCTCCTCCTGCCTGCAATGTCATGAGCATCAGCATAATTCATATATCATGCCGTGGCACGACAAAAGGCTGCTGCCAAAGGATGCCAGCGATGCTGCTTATGAGCTTGGCAATATATGAGGACACATATGTGGCATGCATGTATGCCTGTGTGTATGTATTTCATTACACGTTGATAAGTGCCCATTTGTCCACTCACTTTGGGGCAGGACAATGCATGGCGAGGGAGCAGCTCGAATGCCAACAGGCATTTCATAATAATTTTAACAACCTTTTTACGCAAACATGAAGCATTGCTCTCTGGCCGAACCTGATGTTAATATTAAATGCACCAGCCGTGACTGTACCACGCCATATGCTGATTCCCATTTTATGCATTCCTATTCAAATAATCACTCCTTCCTTCCTTTCGCTCTTTTAGTGCTAAAGTTTCCTCGATTTTACGCTGTGCTGAATCTCATATGGAAATTTATGCACTGTAAATGGTTGCTTAAAGTGCTCTTAACGATAGTTTCATAAAGTAAATGTTTTTTAACGGGAAATTATTATATAGCCTTCTTTTCCATGACCTATCCTAGACACCCACAAGTGCGTTGCCTCACGATTGATCAATCGCTGGAACTGAACCCGGAGTCACCCAAGTTGACCTTGCGTAATTTCCCCCATAAATGAGTCGAAAATGTAAACAAAGCAATGGCTAAACGCACTCGACTAAGGAATACCACGTAATAAAAAATTAAAAATATATACAGAATAAAATTTACAATAATTTCCAAAATTTTAGTTGTGTTTAAGAGATTTTTAAATAATTGATAGGGTACACTTTTGATTATAGCATGTGATTTGAATAATTAAATAAATTTTAAATACTTTTTAAACTATTTTAATAAATAGAGTTATACTTACACATAATTAAGTTATGGGTCAATTATTGTCATTAATTTCTAAAATTATATTTACTTAATATTGAAATTGTTTCGTTTTACTCTTCTTTAACTGATTTTAAAACAATATTCAATAACTTAACTAAAATAAATTAAAAAACTTATTATTCAATTAGAAAAACAAATATTTATTTAATATTTAAATGGTTAAAAATGAGGCACCTCAGAGAATATTAATACAAGTATATTAAAATTCCTTATATTTATTTAAGTAAAAAAGGAAAAATAATTTTAAACATTAAATTAAAATTTGAAAATTTAATAACATATATTTACTAGCCTGGGAAGCCTAATGGAAATGCAGGTAAATATTCAGGTATAAATCATTAAAAATCTATTACCCCTGCCCATCTGCCTGTTAATTCATTGTTTATAATCGCACATACCCTGTCCGTCACTTCTAATGAGTATAGTTTAAGTGAATGAGGTAAACAAATTGCCAGCTTGCCAAAATTGGCAAAGCTCGCTTCGCAGCAGCAGTTTCAGGTGCGGCTTGGTATGGTGTGAATGACACACATTGGCACAGATCCGATTCCGCGCTGAAGACTGGCTTGGTTAACCCACGATCTTCATACTTCATACTTCAGTTTCGCTTTCGATATGACCGCCAAAACGGGCTGAGACCATAGCTGCCGGTTACCTCATGACTTCCAATCTCAGTCTCCGCCTCCACCTCCCTTGTTGTCTCCGTCTGTCTCTGTCTGCCTCAGTTGCCGTGTCTATCTTTGGCTTTGGCTTCGAGTCAATAAAACGTGTAAACGTATTATTACGCCGCTTTGGAAAAGAAAGCCACGAGTAGCTGCGCTGCCAACGACTTGCGCCGCGTCTGAGACTAGACCAAAAATTACTCAATGCGCCGCATCTCAGCTGCGACTTAAAGCCAACGTCTTGTCTTCGTCTTGGTCTCGGCTCGTCTGTTGCGCTGCTCTTCGGTTTCTACTTTCACTCTCGCTGACTAATTCGCCTGCTCTTTGCAGTTGCTGTTGTTGTTGGCCATTTAATTAAGCCATTTGGCTAACTGGCTAACTGACTTGACATGGCATGCCCCGCTCGCACCCAGCGCATTGTACTAACATTAATTGTAATTTGTTCGCTTTACACTGGCTGAGGCCATACGGAAAGTGTAACAAATGCGTGGACAGTTGCTGCGCTGCAACTGCGCTGCGTAATTGAGCTGAACTCACATGGTTGCTTGGCTAGTTTGATGCCTTGTAAAATTGGGCAGCAAATTTGGCTTAGTTGAATACGTTAAGTTTTATTTCAATTTGTTGCAAGTGCTCTTTCTGTGTGTCTCTCTATCTCTCTGTCTCTCCTCCCTCTCTTTTCTTCTCTCTCTCTCTCTCTCTCTCTCTTCTAGCTGCGTCTCTCGCTGCCTCTCTTTGTCTTCTTTTCTCCCTCTATTCATCTTGCGCTCCACTTAAGCTGTCTCCCTCGCTTGAGCCAAGCCAACAACCTCTGCTTAGGCCTTACGCTTGCTCTTCCTCTCTGTCACTCTTACTCTTTCTGTCTCTCTCTCTCTCCCACTCTCGCAGCGAAAGCCCCCGTCTGAGTCGACAGCAGACTTTACGCTGCCTCAGCGCAGGCGGCGCGTGTCACACGAACGCGACACTCAAAGCAGCTCAGACGTCGCTGCGCATGCGAAGCTCAGCTCAAGAAAAGAAAGAAGAAGAAGAAGTGTTTTATTTTTAAGCCAAAGTTAAATTTTGTTTTGGAAGTTGCCAGAGCAGCGGAGTGCAGTGTGTAAGTGAAGTGAGCCGAAAGTGCGCGAAACCTCGAGGCAAACAAAGCGCGTCAATTGCGACAATTGCCCCAGACAAGACATGATGCCACAGCGAGGCAGTCAGCCAAGAAAAGCGCAGAAAAGAAAGTGTCTTCTGTCTTCTGTGTGTCTATTCGTTTGTCTGTCTGTCTAACTGCTTCCATTGTGCAAGTGAACATCAAACATTGCGTAAAGAAAATAAAAATTAGCTAAGCAAAAGCAACAACTCCAACGACTCCCCCGAAATCGAGAAGGGGGCACCTAGAGTGGATTATATAATTTGCCAGGCACGCCCAACTGGTTGCAAGGGGGCACAAACTGGCAACAGGAGCTGCAGCTGCAAATGGCAGCACTTTCGTTTGCAGAACACGTACGTCGTGCACGGTGCTTTGCTGGTTTCCGTGTTCATATCCGAACGTATCCGTGTTTGTCTTTAACCCCCAAAATTGAAGCTTGTCTCAAGCGCAAAGTGTCCTTTCGTGTTATTAGGGGAGCTGTCCGCCTCGACACGCAATCGAAGCACTTTGTGATCCTTGCACCTGCTGCTGTTGCAACACGAGCTGCTGCTGCTCTTCGTTTTAGTGCAGCGCCCTCTGTTGCCTGCAAATGCAATTTTCTAGTACTCCGTGCGTCGCCTCGTCGTCGTCGTCGTCGTCGTCGTCGTCTCCGTTGGTTGCACCATAAAATTTTGGGGCAATTACAGTTACAGCTGCCAGCTGTGTGTGTGTGTGTCTGTCCCTCTAAGTCCGGGAATTTGCTTGTATGTGTAATTGCAAGAAATTTAAATTTTATAAGCGCCAAGCTAGCTCTGCCATACTCGCTTTTTATAGCATTATTATGGCACAGCATAAATAATAAACTGCGACTGCGACTGCGACTGCAGCTGCTCCCCCTCCTGCTCCACCAGTTAAACACCTTAAAGTTTCGCCAAACATTCCAAGACTTTCGGCTGCGTCATGCGTCATCGCAGCAAGAGAGATTCAAGCTTCGAGCTCCGCTTGAAATTCCAGCCAGGCACACAATAACCTTGACTTTATTTGTATGCAAATCGAAGAAGCGTGAATTGGTGAAATTTATTGACGGCATGAGAAGCGCTTGAACTGGGTTAAAAATGTATTCATAGTGCGTGGGCTTTAGAATTTGTTTATATTTCTATTAAGGCAATTAATCAGTTACTTTCTCTGAAATAAGACAAGCATGCTCAATAATAAGATACCCCTTGCAACAATCCTTGCACTAGCCAACACTAACTATTCCCTACAACAAATCCCTTATATTATATAGTCTATCGCTTGTACCTAATTCTCCAATCATAAGTTTATATCTTGATTTCTTTACTTAGTAGGCAAATCCACATCAAAAATATTGTATATATTAGAGCAGGGGGCGTGGCACCCGAGATTTTTAATATACACTATCTGCATATGATATACGAGAACCTTTACGCCAAATTTGGTGTATTCAGCTTTTACAATAGTCGAGCTGTCTGCGTTCATACAAACAAAAATACGTAGGAATTCAGCAAAATTCGCTTTTTATACCCGCTACTCATAGAGTAGAAGGGTATTATAACTTTGTTCAAACCGAAAATGTATGTAACAGGCAGAAGGAGACACCTCCGACCCCATAAAGTATATATATTCTGGCTCAGGATCAACAGCCGAGTCGATATAGCCATGTCCGTCTGTCCGTCTGTCTGTCCGTGTGAAAATCTAGATCTCAGCTATTATAAGAGCTAGGACAACCAAATTTGGTGACAATATGTGTTATTATTGCACGCTGATCAAGTTTATTTTGGATTTTGGCCACGCCCCCTTCCGCCCCGCAAATCGAAAAAACATTGATATCAAGTGCAATTTTGATGCCATATTCTTCATTTTCGGTTTACATGATAACTATAGCTAGCCAGATGATCTCTGAAAATTTGGTAACAATCGGATAATAAACACAGAAGTTATTCAGCTTAACGTTTTCCATCCTGGCAACGCTGCTTGCAGCATTGTGCCAAATCGTGTGTGCGTGTACGGTGGTGAAATGGGTTAAGTTGTGGACTGCAAAGCGAACAGTACTATTATGCATTTACGGGTTCGAGTCCCGCCCGCATCAAAAATTAAATGTGTGCAAAAATGTTTTTTTTTTTTATTTAATATTTTGACTTTGCATAAATATTGTAAGTCCATAGCCTTTTACGGTCAAAATATGATTGTAGCCGTTTTTTTGTTCCGCAAATAAATTATGTACAAGCAGCTGGGTACCGGGTATATTACAGTCGAGCACACTCGACTGTAGCTTTCTTACTTGTTTTTAAATTGTAGATAGTTTTGCTTAGAGTATACTGTATAAATGTAGCTAGCCTGAGACTTTACATATTAGTATATGGAATTTTTGTGGTCAATCCAAGAAGCCAGTAGCAACAAGACACGTCAGAAACCTCAATAAAAGGATACTTAAATCCAAATGCTGCATGGGGCGGGTGGTATTTAAGAGTACAGAGTCACGAGCAGACAGAGGATTATGGATATGCTATCATATCGTGATATGGGCAAGTCGTCGTCCTCATTGTCGTCGCTGTCGTCATAGTCATCTTCGAAATAAAGCTGATGGTTACGACTTGCCGTGCGGCTGCATAAACAGAGACAGAGAGAACGCGCGAGCTTATAAAAAATGGAATTAAACAAATGTCGAGCGTGTGGAGCACGAGGAGCACGTGAGAATTGCATTAATACGAATGCAAATGGCACAGCCCCCTTTCCTCCCAGGGGGGCGGGGGATAAATCTATGAATTTATGTGCAAATGTAGCAAGAAATTTTTGGCGAGAACCCTGGAGAAATTGCAATGTCGCACAGTTTGTAGTGGCTGACAGCAAGTTTTTATGTTATTTCAGGCGACGTGCGAATGAATTGCTGAGGCGCACAGTGCGAAGAGACAGAGCAACCCCACCGTAACCCCAATCCCTCCCAATCCCTGGATGCAGTACCCAGCACAGCCGCAAAGCATGCAATGGAAAATTGCATTTCTAATTATCGCATTAGTCGGCGACGTGTCGTGCATAAGGAATGGCGGCGACACGGCGACGACGGCGCATGATGAGTGAGTTCATGTCTACCTTAATTTATGCAAATTCTAAAAGTTGTTTTTGCCCTCCCCCTAGACAGAAACACATTTCCGTCAAGCTGAAAAACTTCTTTCCCTCGGAGCCTGCAACAGTTCCACAAGCGGAAGTGGAGCCACTGCAGTCTCCGCAATTATCCGCACGGGTATCGAACGGTGGCTTCAGGCCCTCACAGCTGCTGGAGTTCACGCCGTCGGATGTGATGCACGGTGGCATCAGACGTTATCCGCCCAGTTATCTGGAACCCAACTACAAGCGAGAAATGCCCAGTTCCGTGTCGATTGACAAGCAATTCTCCTTTCCGGACTCGGACACAGAGAGAGAGGTGCCCACGACACCAGTGGTCAGTTACCTGGATCCATTTACACAGCAGAACTATGGCTACACGCCCACGAGCACTGCGTCTCCTTACTACCTACGCGAGCAACCACATAGCCAGCAGGATCAAGTGTACACGGTGCAATCGTCGCTGCTGGTGGGCAATCACTCGCCCAACTTGCAGCAAACGCGTCCAGGTATTGTAGAAGATGTCTACCTAAAGCGTCCCGGCTACGTGTTCGACGAGGGCAACTCGGCCAGCTATCGTCGTCCTCAGCCAACGACTACGACAAGAGCAACTGCAGCAAGTCCGGCGCATAAAATTTCATACGATTCGCATGATTACCCGCCACCGAGCTACGCTGCACAACAGACATCCAATTTCGTGCCACAACCCACGAGAGCGACTCCACCTCCGCCTTCTCCACCTCCTCCTCCGGCTGTCCATCGACCGCCTTACAACCGCCAAGACGTCAATGACAACAGACCATTAGCAGGCTCATCGATACATGAAGCCGCTTATGCGTCCCAGCCTCACTCCTCCTCCCCGGCTGCGTCTAATTATGCAAACAACTTTGGTAATTATTTGCAGCGTCCACAGCGTCCCGGCTACCCCAGCTCCACGCAGTCCCATTCCAGCCCCGCTCACTATCAGTACGAGCCTTTGGGGAGGCCTCCCCCGCAACAAAGACCGGGACACAATTACTACGAGTATCAAATTGGCGAGATACCACCGCAACGCCAGCAGCAGCAGCCGCAGCAGCAGTTCAACTATCGCCCTGGCCCAGCACCCGGCTACCGCCCACCTTACCAGGAGGGAGCTGAGGGTGCCGGTGGTGGTGGCGGCGGCGGCGGCGGTGGCGGCGGCGGAGTTGGCCTAGCCACTTTGGCATCGTTGCTTGGCTCGACCCAACAATATGCGCCACAATTTACGAATCTGCTGCTGGGTGGGGGTGCCCCATCCTCCTCCTCCTCAGCCTCCCCACTCGGCAGTCTCTTAGGCGCCTTTGCCGGTGGCCAACAACAGCAACATCAGCATTTGCCCGCCGCCCAACGACCTCACAACACACAACTCATTAGGGCTCTGGAGAACATCGCACGCAACGACGATTTGCAGTGTGTGCCCAAGGTGCTCTGCCAGATGATTGCCGGCCAGACGTTACGTGGCCAACTGCCAAGCTTCATTACATCCCCGGCCATAACCAAGTAAGTACGACAAGGGGGTAGAGGATTTGGGGGTAGGGGTAAGTGTATCGGACAGGGGCTTAGTTGTAAGTAAATATTATTAAATTTGCATTCCCAACCAAAGTCCATGTTCGAGTCCGAGTCCAAGCTGAAGTCAGCAAAGGCAAGGCAAGGGTCTTCCCATCTCACTCCTCTTTCAGGCCAGTTTAATTTCGTACCGGCGTTAACTGGGATTAGTCTTCATTATGCAAGTCGATGTGGTCCAAGCGTATTGATTGTTCTATTAAATGAGCCACGCTCTGATTGAGATGACCAAAAAGAGGAGGCAAGGCAAGGCAAGGCACCCCATGGCAAATTAAAACTGTTTGACTTTTGCATAGCGTTTCCCATTCGAAATTGACATTTGTCCAATTACTGCAAGCATGGTTAGGTAATGAGACAAGGCTCTGCAGTAAATTGAGTCCTTGCTTCTTTGGTGAGAGTCTTAAGGTGGCCCCTCTCCAGGGAAGTACCTTGAAAGGGTTTCCACCTTAGTAAAAGTAGACCGATAGCGTCTATCTCACAAATAAAGTGAGATATCCATTAACGAACACTTCCTAAACAACAAGTGAAACATTTCATAAGCGCATCTTTTCTTATCTTTTGATTTTCCATATCAAACCCTATTGAAACTTTTATAATATTGTAGATAGGTCCAAGCTTGCCAATTAAAATTTTTACTTTCTTCGCAACCTTCTCATTTTCAATCATACGTCAACCCACCCACCTATGCCACATTAAAATAGGAAGGATCACTCAAAATTTCGCATGATTTTAAAAGTAATTTCCTTTTGCATTTCTCCAACTCATGAAGTTTGAAATTAAAAGTTCTTCTTAAGCTATGCTAAGTCTTCCATTCACTGTCCACACAGCTTTCTTGCCGGCTTTCCTGTAGCCTCCCCTGCGCTCATCTACGGCCGTGCAGCCCTACTGGGTATTAGCGGAGGAGAGCGGAGCTGCATTCAGACGTACGAGAAGTGCCCCAAGAATGAGGTGAGTCCCCAAGGGAGAAGCTTACTGATTACAATTCAAACTGAAACTTCTCCTCCCACAGATGGAAATCATTCACTATCTGAACAATCATCGCGGCGGGTTTTTTAAGTTCTTCAGTGAACCGGAAGAGGAACTGACTCACTCGCAGCAGAGCGACGCAGGCGCTGGGGGCGGCTCATTGTTTAGCCTTCTCTCAGCGCTCACGGGGAGCGGCGGCGGTGGCGGCGGTGGTGGTCAGGTGACGCGTACAACACCGCGACCAGTGGCACGACCCACCCAGCGACCCAGCACGGATATTGCCGACGGCATTGGCAGCTTCTTTACCCGCGTGCTGTCCGAGTACCTAAGCGGGGTGGAGTTCCAAAGGCGACGCCGCAGGCGAAGGAGCTTGTTGCCAACGGAAATTAAACGCAGCATTCAGACGGATAAGGAGCGTTTGATGGACGTTGATTTTCACGACGAGGAAGATGACTTGGATACACAGAGGCCAAAGAGAGTCAAGTTCTTAGACGACGACGAAGAGGAGGCAGCGAAGGCGCACACCGAACTGATAGGAGTGTTGCAATTTCCCGATGACGAGGGCGAAGGCGAGGGTCGTGTGCTAAACTTCAAGGGCATCCACTCCCAGGAGGAGCAGGAGGGAAGCAACGATGGCGTTGTGAGATTTCCGGATGCCACTGCGGAAGCAAAAGTTATCTACGAGTTCAATCGCAATGCAGCACAGCGTAAGCTTAGATTCCCTCAGTCCGATTCGGATGAGCAGGTGAGGCAGGTCAAGCAACTGGAACTGACAGAGGGCTGGTCAGCTGTGCTGCCCAATGGGCTGACTGCAGCGGACTATGGCGTGAATAAGCGTCGTGGCAAGCGAATTGTCTTCAAGGACACCAATGAGCACGTCGTGGATTCGGACGAGGAACAGGCAAGGGAAGAGGATGTATCTGCAGAGATTTCACTCAGGGAACAACAGCCTCTCACTCCACCCAATGCGGTCTACGAGGAGGCAGCTCCGCCACAACGCGGTGCCAGAGTGATCTTCCCCGATCACTATGAGAAACACATTCGGAGGGGGAAGATCCTCACGCGACCTACCTATGCACCCAGCTACGAGTACAACCAGAGGCCACAACCCAAGGAGGAACGCTTCGTGGTGAGTGATGAGCACAGACCGATAGATCACTATCGCCTAGATGACTCCGACTACCAGAGCAACTATCTGGGTAACATGAACCTGGGTGAATACGTGCCCGGGCAGCCTGTGCGCTTCGAGGAATCCCACTACAACTACCCCAATGTAAACTACGTAAGCGACAATCGCTACAGCAGCGCGTACCAGACAACCTCGACGAGGAGACCCAAGCACGAGGACAATAGAAACATCTATGTGACTAATGCGCAGGGCATCACAGAGTACTACGTAAGGCCCGATGGTCGGAAGGTCTACCTGGCCACGGGATGATTGCTGCGAGGCTGCTAGCTTAAGTTTCTATGCCTGTATATATTTTCCACAACAACTAACTGAATAATTTATTAAATACGTAGTTACTAGACGCAGCAACATGCTTTGGGGAATGAGAGCTGGGGAGGTTCTGTAATCCATTTCCATCGTGTCGGCAAATCAACAAGTTGCCTCAATGAAAGATGCAAACCCAACGACACATAAATCTAGCGGCAAACGGCTATGTCGCGGGAATACGAGTCCGTTTGAAAAATTAAATGTGATAAACACACAGAGCGGGAGAAGCAGCATGAAAAAATCGCGCACAATTTCGCTTTTTTCCGTCCCAAATGGGACGTGGCTGCTGCTGCGTCGCGACGCGCTGCCAAATCACAAAAATGCAAAATGCAAATGCAAAAAAGTGCAGCATACTTTCGGGCGGCGACGGCGAGTGGCGGCAGAGTTGCCAGCTTCACCAACTCTCAAAGCGTCGCTTGTCGCTGCCCTTGTCTACACTGCGATGTCGCTATATTTTATTTGTAGTTTGCGAGTTGTGGTGGAGGCGGGGTAAGGGGGCAACACCGATGCACAGTGCCTGCCAACATATGCAACGAGTTAATAAATTGCACAGAGAGGTTTGCTAGAGCTGAAGGGGGTAGTCGGGGTAGGGCAACGCGGTTCGTGGGGATTGTGTACTTTGACAAGAGGGGATTGTGTACTTTAGCAAGAGCTGCTGCAGTACTTGAAATGGAAAAAGAAGAGCGTTGAAACAAAGAGGGAAAACAAGAGGGATAAACGAATGAGGTTTCACTAGAAGATACTACGTAAAGTTATAAAATAAATAATTAAACATTACTGCAAATTAAATAAATTCAAAAAGAAATATTAATAATTTTATTTAAATTGTTAAAGATATTTTTTTAATGAGTATAATAAAGTACCATAAAAACTTCTTATTTGTTTTTAGTAAAATATTTTTTTTTTTATTATATTCTTAAAACTGTTACTACAGAAATTTTAAAATTTAAACCGAATATATTTATATTATTTACCCATTTGCATAAAAGAAACTTGCATAAGTTATGGTTTTATACTTTCTTAGAAGTTTTAAAATTAAGAGCATAAATAATAAATAATTCATTTATTAATTTAAGAAGAGAATGTTATACTATTTAAATAATTTACCATAAAAACTGTTTTATGTTTTTAGTAAAATATTAATTGATTTAATTTTATACACAGTTTTTTTTAATTATTAAAAATATATAAATAAAGTTTTAGTCTTAACACAGTCAGACTCCCTCACTCATTGTGTCTATCTCTAGGGTATCTACCGAGTCTGAGCTTAATGCCTTGCGTCAACAATTTTTGCGCGCCGCTGCAAAGTATGCAATGGTTTTCCGTTTTTTCTGTTGCACGCTTTTTGGTGTATCAATTTTTGTTTGCACCAGCAAAACGAGGAGGTTCGGATGAGCCTGGAGAAAATGCATTGTCCGAGCTGGAAAACAAATGAAACTTCGAACCGGACGCGCACAGGGCACAGGGCGCCGAGGGACGCTGCCAAAATATGCCAGACATGATGCGGCATACTCTCTCACAGAAATTCAGTTTCAGTTTCAGTTTTTGTTGATTTATTTGCTTATTGCTTGTACATTTATACTTATAAGACTAGACTAAGCCTATGCCGTCTGTTGTTTAAATGAAAACCCCTTAGAGCAACTAACAGCACGAGCTGGGATGGATGTGAATGCAGTGGGAAGAACCTAACACAGATGTACATGCGATTGATGCGATGACTACACGATGCCACAGACCCGTATGTGGTTGGAATGAAATGGGATGGGGTTGGGTTGGCAACGTACAAAGCACAGCGCCCGCCCCGCCCCTGTTGTGTGTGCACGCCTTAGCGGGGCTGTGGTGGCGGCAGGGGTCCAGTACCTGGACATGGCATCCGCTTGGCCAGGTGCTTGCACAACGGCACATCCCGCACGGCATCGCCGATGAACAACGAGAGCAGATACCATTGTTTCAGGCCGCCGCTTGATTGCACTTTGTAGTTCCTGAGTGGTTCAGCGTTGAGCAGGAGTGAAGGAGTGCAGCAGGACCAGCATCGTCATCGTCATCGTCGTCGTCATTATCAGCGAGCACAATAGTCGGAAACGAAAGCGGATTACAAAAATAATTACTTGTAAGTAGCGGGTAATATACACAAGACTCGGCAACCCCCTTGCCCCTTCTGTCAGAGTAGCCAAGCTTAAAACAAAAGTCAATTGCACTCAGAACTTGCAGACTTTAAGAACCGACGAGCTTTAAATATGAAATATGAATATGAATAGAGGTAAATAGAGTATAAGAGTATCTTATAGATACATTTATAAGCAACCTCGTATCGTATCTTCCTAGTCAGCAGACACAATTTAAGAACTCACACGTCTCTCTGGGTATAATTTAATCAACTCAGCTAACAAACACACCTGCAGTGCAGCAAGTGAGCAGCAAAGAAGAAAGAAAGGTGCCACAGTATCGAAAAATAAAGCTGACCATGACAGAAAAAGAGGGGAGAATGCATTGCCCACTGTGTGCTCGCATAAATTTAATCAAAAACTTTAATCATATTTTATTATTACAAAACACGACGACGGGCAAACGAAACAAAACAAAACTTCTAATGCCAATTACATTTGCAGAGCAACGAAAACTAAACAAATTCAGGGCGAACAAGACGGAGAGACTGGGGAGGGGGCAGAGACAGCACGACAGACGTTGAGCACATTTCAAAAATAATTTTGAATATTTGCACTTGACACGTTGGGCCAGAGCACTTGGCTCCACTATTTCCCCTGGCCCCTTCCCATCGGGTCTGGCCACAAGGAAAACTTTGAGTGTTGAAAATTTTGCATGTTAAGTGTGAAAATGTCAGACGCATGTGCACAACTGCTCGCCCGGCAGGGGCAACTGCGATATGACACAATATTAAATGAAATTTACAACAATGACCGGCGCCATGAATGCCAAATGTTGCGCATACGACACGTATGCCAAAGGGTTGCTGCCATCTCCTAAGACCTTCTAAGACTGGCCAAGCATGGCCTAATCAGACTCTGAGATATACAGCGAGAAGAACACTGACTGGAATTAATTATAAATCACTGCAGACGAGAGCGAGCTAAGAATAAGCAATGAAAACGAAATGCGCAGAAAAAGAAAGAGAAGAAATATTTCCTTTTTCCGTACGCGCTGCGCATTGCATTACCATGACAATGGCAGACGTAGGGGCCAACTTACTCATCGAGAGTTGAGAAATTTATGTAAACTTACAAATTGAAATCCAAAGCCAAAGCCAAAGCTAAAGCTAAAGCAATGACATGCACATTTAGACTGCGCGCGAGACAAAGAGCAAAGAGAGGGAGGGGGATGGGGGATGAGGGACTGGGGAGAGCGAAGACATTAAATTATGCGCAGATGAGTTAGCATTGCCAATGACAATGGGGAGCTGAGACAGCGTACAAATAAAAATTTATTGAAAAACATTCGAGCTAAAAACAAGCTATTCATTTGCCAAATGACAACAGCAGCAGCAGCAACTGCAACGCAGCAATAACGAATGCAATCCAAGAGATACTCAGGAACTGCAAGGAGAAGAAGATAAAGCAGTTGGGAACGGGGAGACAAAACAAAAGTTTAAGTTGTTACTGTCAGTTGGCTGAGAGAGCCATGAAAACAGGGAGACAGAGAGAGAGATAGAGGGGGAGAAAGCAGAAGCCGAGTCCCTACACAATACCGAGCAATTTAAGTGCTAGCTCAGACATTTCTGGCAACTTGACCTACCTCAAGACTTCAGCCCAGGGCGCATGTGGTGCTGCCTTGCCAGCGCTGGACAGACGTCGCTGTGTACCTGGACGCGAGGCGTGCACACGACAAGGTTCCTCCAGTATACAGGCGCCAGGCCCGAACTCACGCAGAATCTCCTTCTGGGCCAACTCCGCATCTAGAGCCAAAGGGTGATTGGTGTCACGTCGGCTGCGAGAGCGGTAGGTGCCTGGGAAGGAAGAGACAGAGAGAGAGAGAAAAAGAGTTAGAAATAGTTAAGCGAGAGAGTTTTATAGCTGTTACAGTCATTCCAAAAACTTAGCGCCGTTAGCTAAGTGCCTCCACTTGGCTAGTCTCGCAAATAGCGCTGGTATTTCCCATCTTATTGTGTGATTAAGCCAAGCAAAGCATTGATAAATGCCGCAACTACACACGGCAATGCGTGGCTGTTTATAGATCTGTATTCCGGCTGCGACTTCAGCTGGCATTGACCTCATTCGACTTGGCTAAGTGGACGTGCACGAGACGATAGAGCACTACCCTCTCAGTGTATGACAAGCAGCTGTCGTCACATTTTGAACTGCGAGACTAACGTGTTTGCGGTTGGGTAACCCTACCTAAGAGGTACACACTCTTGATAATCCAAGTAATATTGAAATTCCTTCAATTGATGCTACAACTTTCACTCTTTGGGAAGAGAAATGGTAGCTTACCCGGACTCAGTGAGTAGGCCAACTTCTTGGCGAACTGCGACAATCGCACCGAGAGCACAATCACTGGAAATCCAACAAGTTGCACGGGCAACTCAAATAACGGATCGGGATTCTGGGCCAAACCCTCCTCCACGAACTCCAGCAACAGCACCAGCAGCACATACAGCGTGGGCAGCAGCGACAGGGTGCAGATGTAACGAAGATTCATGTTGATCCACAAGCGAATCTCAGTGAAGCAAATGGCAACCAGACGGAGGCAGACAACTTGGTGCGTTTAAAGTCTTTCGGTGACTAACGCGACTCGCAGACGTTGCGAGCCAACAAAGCACAGCGGACACTAGTGAGGCCAAAGCCAGAAAAAGAGAGAGAAACCAGGAGAGAGGGAGAGGATGACAAAAGCAACGAAAAGACAGAAGACTGAAGACTGAAGACTGAAGACTGTTGGGTTAGGTTTAAGCGTGCGTTTTGCATTTTGACCAAGTTTCTGGCGGAAGCAAACGAAGACCAAAGCGACAAGTGAAAGTGAGCCAGTGTGATCAGTGGAGGGCGCATACCGAGCCTACTAACACACGCACACACAGATTTATGTGTGTGTAACTGGGTGTGTACGTGTCTGCACACCTCACTTACAAAACTTACCAAACAAGCTGCTCAGCTGTTGTGTCCAGTCTCTCTCTCTGCAATCTCGCTCTCCCACTCGCTCTCTTTCTTCCCCTTCCCCCCTGGGCTTCTCTTCTACACTCCCGTCTAGTCTTTTGTAATTTCACAGAGTTATGAAATTTCCACTTGGGGGCCGTTACTTTTGCACTTGTGATTTCCTTTTGCCGTGTTTACTATGGACAGACACAGTGGGCTTTGCATATTATTTACACAAACTGATCAGTTACAGAGTTCGCTTCCGTTAGCTGCTCAACGATGTTCGGAAGGGCGACTTAGGCTTAAACTACAAACATTAACGACAGCTGTTGCTTCCGAGTTCGATCAGTAAACCTAAAGTGAATTAATTCTTGTTAAGATCAAAGAGACTAGTTTGAACAGACAAACAGACAAAGATAGAGTCGGCGGAGATATAAATAAGGTATAAATACCATATGTACTCTATGAAGTTAAAGATATTTCCTTCTCTTCCGACCAGTCTTCTATTTCTACCTGTGTGATCTTCTCTCTTCTTAAATAGATAAGCAACATAATATAATAATAAATTGCATATAAACTTTTATTATTATGTCAACAATCTCTCGCATATTCCCTGGCATAACCCTTGCAAAACATTAAGCTAATTAGAATTGCAATACTGTATTGTGTTTGCCACACATAATGTTGACTTAGCCACTTAGCACAATTACCAGCTGGATTCGCATTGCTCAAGTTCAGTTCGTTTGTTTGTTTTAGCAATTCTCAGGTGCGTGGTCAGATCTGGGGAGCACGTGCCATAGTCCACGCTTTGCTTCGAGCTTAGTAAACAATAATTGCTGTCTAGGCAGAACAAAATCCATCGATCAATCGATCGTGGTCAATCCAGTTTCCAGTTACCAGTTCAAATTACCGATCACGCTAAACGAAGCGATTGCAGCCATCAATTAGCTTAGAACGGATCAACTGAGCTCAATTCATTGCGGTAAAAGACAATGGAAACCGTACAAACAGTACAGAGCTTTATAATATATATCTTTCCCCTAAACAAAGATTATATCATAACCTATGCTTCCTTAAATTCCAAAAACTTTTTGCCTTTCTCTCAGTGTGCTCTTGCCTGCCGTTCGTGTTCGCGTTTGTTGCATTCGCTGCTTCTCGTTGCTGTTATTGTTGTTTTTCTCTCTAGGTTGAATGTGGGTTGCAAAGGCAGTTGCAATTTTTGAGAAACATGTTTCATGTTTTTCCAGCTGTTTGGCATGTTCAACAGTCTGGGACGTGATTGTCGAGCACTTGGCAGGGAAACATAGGTTGCTTTCTTTTCCTTAGCTTTCCTTTTCATTTCGCGCACTGCAATGCGGAAGTATTAGGCAACCCCTTGACAAATTGATAGAAGTTTCAGTGCCGGCACCCGTTTACCAGTCACGAATAGCAAGTGCCGGGTAACAGGTAGCGGGTAGCAGGTAACGAGTATCGACCCATTGCACAATAACAACAAACAACTTGTCAAGCGTCGAGCCAAAAACTAAAGTGGCCCATTCCGAAATTGGGGCGCTTGAACAATGAAAGTGTGCGCCAGGTCCGCTTGGTGGGGGAACCCGGGGAGGGTAGCCTTTTGGCACGCAACGCAGCGTAACATACAACTGACCCAATTCCATTGATATTACAAATTGTTTACTTTTATTGTTTTTATTTTTGTGTTTGCTAAACCATCCGAAGAGCTTCAAAACGTAACTGCACAAATCACGTTGAATGCTTTTTTGTGCACATCCCACTTACTGTTTATGTTAGAGTATTATTTGAGCTCTATATTTAATCCTAATGCTTGTTGATTGAGCACAGAACCTTCAGAACAAATAGCAAGGCACGTGTCGATGACTGATTTATAGCCCAAACGAGTTGTTTACTTTCTTGCCCCCAACTTAATTAGACAATAAATATTGCCGTCATATTCGCGCGATTTCGGTCAAAAACTTTTCCCCCTGTGTGGCATTTCCTACGTGTTTCCCATGCTCGATGAGGCATTAAATGCCTCAGCCTATGCCTTGCACTTAGATAGGTGTCTGTTTGAAATGCTCAACTGCGCATAAAGAATGGGCGTGGGCGTGTCAGTCCACACGAATTCCGTACAGGGTATCTTGCTATCGATTGCACTTACATAACATATTTCGTATTTTTAGCTGTAAAATGAGTGCAAGACAGGGACTTGCCTGTTCCGTCTACGGAACATAGTTGCTTGGGACGAACGGAATGGAACACTGAATGTGGGAACGTAAGGATTTATAACGCCTTATGTTGATGCTTTTCGAGTGCTTTTTTGGCCTTAAGCGATTTGCTTAAGTTCTACACCTCTTGTAGCTTGTCCATATTGACAAAGAACAAAATCATCATTAGTTTTGACTGTACAGTACTTCGAGAATCCTCTGATATTAAGCTAAAAGGTTTAACTCGCGGTATGCAAATACCTTTTTTTAAGCACCCAAAAGTATGCAATAAATTAAGGCACAATCTGTGTACGAACTACGTATATTCCTTATTCCATTTAAATGGTATTCCCTTACTGATTAACCAGTCCATTGAAATAGCTCACCCTGCGCTTCTTCTAACTCTTCCGATTCTCAGCTATCTTACCGATCCCATATGCATATGAGAGGCTTGTCAGTTGACTGGGCAAACTGAACTTCAAACGCAATCAGAGAGGGCTTAGCTACTCAGTAATTACTCCTCGTGGGCGACCTTGCAATAGCATTAGCAGTCTAAAAATATCCACAGATAGCCCGCAACAAGTCGAAAGTTCTCTAGTACTTAACAACGATTAGGGCGCCGTTTAGGTTGCGATGACGTTTGCACAATCGACAACTATCATTAGTAGAGACAGTGGAGAGACAATTCAGTCTATACATACGAGTACATTTATTTACACATACAATACAAAAGATCGGAGTTACCTACTATAGTGTAGTAGCACGTACATACATACATTCGGAGTGGGGACAGACTAGCCTTAGACACTTCGCTTACTGACTAATTAGGCCTTACAGCTAACAGATACAAATCGCAGTTGTCACATCAGTCAGTCATCAGCCACGGGCTCCATTGCGAGTGTGGGGTGAGGAAACATATATAGTACAACAGTGTGGAATGCAGCGATTGTGTGTGTATGTGTGTGTGTGTGTGAATGTGCGTGAGTGTGTGTGACTTATGGTATTACTTAAGCTAAAGTGTGATCACATTTTCATCGTCCGTTTAGCCACTAAACGCGCACCTTGTAGCTCAGTTTCATCAGCTTCTTGGAACTAATGGGGCAGCTGGGCCACAGATTAGCACAACCCATGGGTCCGCTCATGTTGTCGCCTGTATGACGTAACAGTTCACCCATATGGGCAGCAAAGTACCACTTGCTGGGCGGCATATTCATCATCCAGGGCATGGTGGGAGATCTGTAAAGGTCGCAACGAAAAACGGAAGTTAATAATAACACCATAAATATGCAAACATATCAACATAAGATCTACTGTCTTCGCTCACACTATTATGTCTGACTATAATAGATATCGAGCATATACAACGATTAAACACTGATTCACCTTCGAGTCAAGTGCGAGGTTACAAAACACCCAACCCGACGCTACTCGACTCGGTGAGGTAGGTTACGTCTCTCGTCACCGTGCGTCGTGTTTCAGTTTTAACTTGAGCGCTGAGGCCGTTAGTAAGGCCTTAAGCCCGTTGCGAGAGACCCCCATAGTAGTTAGAGAGCATTCCGTTTATTTCCCTGAGCTTAGCTGTAATTCCCACAGTTCACGCAGGCGTTCCAAGTTCGTTGCACGATCGGTAATTGCGTGACTAAGCTAAGTGCTATCAGATCTTATCGTGATCTTGTCGCCTTTCACTCACCTTATCAATCTGAGCAGCTCTCGCTCCTTTTCACTCAACTGATACTCCGGCTTGGCAGCCAGTTCGCACAGCATTTTGGGCAGACATGACTCCTTGATGGTGTCCGTCAGCTGAGACTTCGTTTTCAGATTCGCTCCGGTTACCACGCCCGCGGGAACTGGTTTCAAAGCAGCCGCCGCTGAGAACTCATCAAAGTCGTGCTCTGAAAATTTTAAATAAAATTTTATTAGTACATTTTTTAATTGCAGTTAGAATGAATAAAGTATATTCAAGGTTAGAAAACTAGGGAAGTCATAGACAAATTTTGTATATAATTCTTTAAGCGTTTCGCATAAGTTTGAGTTAATATTTTCAAATTAGAAGGAAATGAGAGAACTAAAATTATTTTCATGTTCTTCTCACGCTTCTAAAATTTACTTTATATTTGTAGAGCAGGTCGTAGGAGAGGTAGAGGTTTTCTCTCTGATCCCATCATTTAGTTTATTGTGAATATATTAAGTCGGACAAATATATTGTATATCTACCATAGGAACTTTTTCCCAAAATTGGGTATTTTCCAAGATATCATAGCCCAACCTACCGCTACACTCTCATTTATGTCTTTAGTATGTTTTTGTTGAATAAATAAATGAATTAAGATAATAAATAATTTAAATAGTTAAAAAAATATCTACCATAGAACAATCGATAAAAAATAAAGCATTTGATATAGCATAAATTAAATTAAATTAAAACATAAATACTTGAATAATATAAATAAAATATTCTCTACCTAGGTAAACGAATATTTCCACCGAAGTTATTAGCATTAGTTTTGCAAGCCAAACATATGAAAGGTCACTCTAGAACGTGAGCACCCACCCGAGATCGACGGACTCGCGTCGACCCCACTCCCAACAAGGCCAACTGAATGAAAAAACGTGCATTGAACTTTGAGATTTGTCCATTTTAAATGAAAACCCCATGAAATATCTTTAAAATCGTTTTGGGTACGAAGCGACGTTTGGCTTAATTAATTATGAGGCTGAATAAACATCGGGCTAAGTTCTTAGACAGCTGGCAGTTATTTGCAATTAACAACAAATCACTGACGTCGACAGCTCCACACACACACACACACACACACACACACACACACCTCACACCTGTACTTTGTACATGCGGAAGCGACCCCACAACAGGCCCAGCGAACCAACGAACAACAACAACAACACCACAGCGAACCCAAGCAACCCAACGAACTGTGGCGTCTTATTTGCGGTTTGATTTTTTATTGATAGCCCCCTTAAATATTTCATATAGGTTCGCACGTGTATACACAAAGAAAGTGGGGGAAATTTCGAATCGAATTCGAGACCATTTAAATATTCGAAAGCAAACAGAAATGCGATAAGTTTTTGTTGTTGTCATATTATATAACTGGTTATTTTTGTTTACACTCTTTCTTTCTTTGTTTCGTAGCTGCTTTATCAAAATAGAATCAGTTTCAGTTTTAACTTTAGTGCACGTAATGCTGATGCAACTGAGGTCTGAAAGATAAATGATAAAAATAAAAGTGCCCAGTGAGCGGAATATCTTGGCCACCTGTTGAGATACTACTCTACGTGGAACTCGTGCCAAGCGACTGGAGAACGTGAGGGCCCTGGTTAACTGTCTACTACTACAGATTTATCGAAGCAGTTACAAGGCATTAACACAGATATTACGAAACTGCAGAGCATTAAGTTCGGATCACTCTCGATTTCCGTAGAACTCGTTTGCGAGCTGATAATTTATAAACCGGCGCTTAACGCGATTACGTACTACTGCTATGACACTGGGAACCGGTTATCATCTAGCCGGCATTTACGAAAACCCAAAACGAAAACTACTATTTCGGTTTCTGAAGCACAAACTGTGAGAAGTGTTCAATAAATTAATATGGCACAAATCAAGTTGGTTTATATCTATTGTTTATTTATTTGGTTGATTCCAACTTCCTGTTAAATCGGAATAGTCAGCATTGCTATGCAGTTTTTTCTAGACTCAACGGAATTTTCGAAATTTTCGAATCGAGAAACCTCGCGAAACCTCTCTACTACCCCAGGCTCTCAAGTGGCCCTCTTTCCTGGGAAAGTTGGGTTGATTTTTTCCACACAAAACCGAAAAACTCGTTACTAACGTAGCTGTTGTTGTTGTCATTGTTGCTGATTTTATTACGTGAAGTTTATTTGCCTGGCATGTTTTCACTTTCACCTGTGCCTGAGCAAAAGCAAAAGCCAAGCCAGGCCCGATAAGAGATGAACTGAGATCATGTTAACGACCTGAGCTGAGCCACAGTGATCTATCCCTAGCTGCTCTTGGAACCATAGTCACAGACTTGTATGGCGCATTGCATAATCGAAGCGCGTCCATAAAAGTTTCTTTCGAGCTAATGTATTCAAATAAAAACACAAGAAAACAAAACATTTGCCAATTTCCAATGTGCAGGTCTTTTTGGCCATTGGAAAGTAGCTGACAAATATTTATGCAGCTGTTTATACGTAACTTAAAATTTATTTCAAACATTTGTTGAATAACGTTGGCTTTGAAAGCAAACTGAAATGAGTAAGCATTTGCAGCGGAAAATAACTTTTCTTGGCTAGACGATCGTAACGAACCTCATTAAAAGAACATTTAGGGTTAGCATTATCAAACCAAATCAGCACATGTACGCGCACTTAAAGCTAACGATTCTAGAGAATTTGGAATGGAAACTTTTTGAATCGAGAATTTTTTGCCATTGAAAAACAAATGCGAAAGGTAACTAACTATCGACAAAGACATCGATAAATGTTGGATGACTTTAAAAAATGAAATGAAATTTACCTCTAATCTGACACCTCGGAATCATCTAAAATAAAGTCATTAACAGATAAATCGTTAACGAAATAATTGCGGTTATTTATAGTTCTATCACACGTGCTGCACACTGATTTGAAGAGCTTTCGCTGCGAATTGCCTCCATTTATAAATCGAAATTGACCTTGATACGACCAAACAAAGCGAGACTTATGTGTACGTGTGTGTGTGTGTGTGTGTGTATGTGTTTATATAAACATGCAAACGTAATCGCAAACAAACCTATAAAAAACGTTGGTATACTTATTTTGCAATACGAAGCGCAAACTGCCTTGTGAATGACAAAAAAAACGAAGAAAGACCACAAAAAGTGTTTCAACAAAAAATGCAATGCGCACAGGTAAATATAAAAACTAAAACCAAAAAAAAAAAACCTGAAAATGTCACTCACCTTCGCCTATTTCGATTTCGGCATTCTTCTGCTGGAACTTGCCAGCGGCAGCGGGTCCAGTTGGTGATCCAGCGCCCGCTTGGACGCCGCCGACCTCGTCCGGATGATCGGACTTCACGCCTCGCACACTATAGCCCCCATAGCCAAATAGATCGCCCACCAGCAGCAGCGACACAATGCCGAAGATCATGAGACGGCAACGCCAGGCAGTGTCCATGAGTGCCATTAGTCCCAGCAGTTACCACTTCGATTACAAACTCGATATGTATATATATATATATTGATAGACTGGTACGTAGTTGTAGCCCGACTGTTTTAGCACCTTCTCAAATTATAATGACGCGCTGAGCAATGAAAAGTCGACGATAAAAAAACGAAAGTTGGAAAAGCGACGAAAAACACGAAAAAACGAAAGCCACAATTTGCGTTCCTATAAACGTTTTCGAATTAAACGCCAGTTGTTTTTCGATGTCAATTAAATTTGGCATTCAAGCGCGCACAGTACACAACACTGGATGGCAAAATGTAACTGTGAATGCGCAGCTCACACGCGCAACCAGACTCGACTCGGGCAGAGAGACAGAGAGGAAGAGACGCAGATATACGTAGCCAAACCACACAGCGAGCCGACGACGCGTGCAACTTCGTGGCGGCTGATCAACTGAACTGAAACTGAAAACCGAAGCTGAAGCTGAGCTGAGCTCAAGCGGAGGCCGAACAGCTGACAGCAGGCAGTCGAGAGAGCGATCACAGAGAGCAAGAGCACGAGTGAGAGAGTACCTGCTGCTGCTGCTGCTGCTCACTTGTAGTGCGTAGTGTTGTTGCTGTACCAGCTGCAGCAGCTGCTCTCCGCTAGCCAGTACTCACTGTAGCGCTGTAAATGGTGACGGCACACTCTCACGCACACACGTGCAGTTTATTTACTTTCGGGTTCGATTACCTGCGCAGGCGAATGGCCAGTGAGTGCAGCCTGAGCACAGTGGAACAACAACTATTGATAGCCGCAATAGACACTGGTTCAATATGATAATGTAATCAAAGTTCGATGCCCACGCGCCAAAGTAGAGCAATGAATTTTGTATGGCTACCTGTTGAATTTATGTGGGGAAACTACGGTGCACATTAAATTTGTGAGTGCTCGCGCACCACAAAGAGCTTAACTTAATGCGCAATGGTTCAAGGTACTCCACAGTTCTAAAGTGTCAAAGATAAAACATATGTTATGCCTCTCTCTCTCTCTGTCTGTAGCAATGCGCACTTTGTGTTTGTCACGTACGCACACAGGTAATGGCTTTGGCCTTGGTAGATTCCAGAGAGTGCGAGTCCTGGTAAAAGAAACCAGTGCGGTAGTTCCGAGAACCAGTAGACATATGTCTCGAACAAACTCCAGCTGCGGTTATACAACACTAGCAAAGACTAGAACAGTTCGGCGAGTGCAGACATTGAGCTACTAAACCTCACCTGTCACTTTTCGTAGCACCATTTGCAGATGTCTGTAGAACCGCTCAGAAAAACTGCAGAACGAGTTGCCTTCACTGCGCCGAGACCCGAGTTTGGAGACGTCCTTCAATTGCAAACTTGTACTCCCATAGCTCAAGTACATACGCCCTGAACAACTGTGCTAGCCACAACAACAGCAACAACAACTGCAGCTGAGAAACACCTTAAACGTTTTTTGTTTTTTCGTGCTGGCAGCTGAAAAGAGACAGAAAGCGAAGAAAAAAAGAATAATAAGTACAACATTCAAAACATTTTCGCGTCGAAGGTTAACAACGGCAAAGTCGACGCCAAAAAGCGATGAAAGAAACAACACACACTTTATTATTGCTGTCTGCGCAGCGAAGCGCGCGAGTCTTAACAGAATTATTTAAAATTATTATTATCTTTACTTTATAATAAGCTCGAAAACGTACAGTCAGTACACGCCCCTCTAAAAAGCTGCTTAAATTTTTTGGCGGTTTTTGAACTCCGCAGGTCACTTTAAAGAGTTGCTGTGCTTTAGTTCTTTCAGCTTCGCGCAACTTAGCTGATTTAATCAGGCAAACAATTAAAGCTGATTAAATCCTCTGCTTAATCGGAGCTGCCAATTAAATTACATACTACGACAATAAATATGCGAAATGCAAAAACTGCCAGGCACAACGGAAACGGAAGCGCGAAACGGTCTGGCGGCTTTTTGATGCCACACCTCAGCTAACACCTAAGCCGCAAGTCCCTCAACCTTCGGCATACCCTGCACCTTGCGCCCTGCGGCGCCTACGCGCGCTCTTAATTTATGCTAAACGCATCGCGTCTTTGCATTTAATTGTAAAATTAAATTTGATGCGATTACTGTTGACACAACGCGCGATTAGGCTAAAGCTCGCGGTTGCCTTGAATTTGCAAATGGGCGGAGGAAAGGCGAGGGAGGGAAGGGCAGCCTAAATAGCCCTGCCTGGCATTATCACAGCTCCTACGGCAATTTGGAATTGCAGGCAGGCGAGCCTGACGCAGGCACAAACAATAATTAAATGTAGCCAAATTAAATTTTACACTCAAGAGCAAAACACAAAGTGACAGCTGGGCGTGGCCCAAAACGCCCACATGCAGATAGCATTGCCCTGCATATAATTATGGGTTGACTAGCGTGTGCCTGTGTGTGTGTGTGTGTGTGGGTGCATGTATGTGGTCTCCGATAATGTGCAGTTTAATTACACTCAGACAACAGCAATAACAAGCACGAAGAGAAGGACCCTTTCGCACCGAAAAGGAAATACTCTGCAAACAAACTTTTAAGAAAGTTCCTGAAGGATTTAACGTATGGTTTGAAAATCATCAAAAATGACTATAGATGTTAGCGATTGATTTAAAAACAATGTTTTCAAATTTTTATAATTATTAAAATATTATTATTTCTTGATTTTCCTATATTATTGAATTCTTATCAATAGTTTCAAATTGATATATTTTATTAAAATTCTAGTATTACTTGATTTTTTTGATATTATTTAATTCTTTAATAAGTTTCAAATATTTTTCCAAACTTAAATATCTTTATGGAGCTAGAGGCTTTCCGCAGAGTGCATATACCCGTAGAAATGTCACCCAATGTAATTGGCAGTCGACATCTTTGCATAAATTCATATTAGTTTGCAACGTATATCTCCACCCGCTCACTTTCTCTCTCCCTCTCCTGTTAGCGCCTTCTCTTTCTATGCCTCGCATCACTTTTAATTTCGAGTTTGAGACAATGTTTCTTGGGCTTGTCAGGTGCGGTATAACAGTATCTACATCCGATTGCACCTGTCTTTTCCTGTGTGTGTGTGTGGGTGTAGCTGTTTATTGGCATCCATTAGATAGTGGAATTTATGGACACTTGCAGGACACAGATAGAAAGGCAGAGAGAGCGAGGGAGAAAGCAAGAGATTTGAATGCTGAATTTAATGGGTATATACGCTATATTCAAACAGTTTCCTGAACTTCTCTTGTTTTGAGCAACTGTCATTCAATTCATTTGGTCTGTTCCGTTCCAGCTTTCAATGGAGCCGTGCGTATATATTGACACTAATTAACACAAAAGTTACACTGCACAAATAAATACGAATAATTGTAATTAAGTACTCATATCTGTGTGAGTATATTCCAAATTATATGCTACAAAATCATCATTCGTCGCTCTCCTGGTTCCATTCAATATAAATAAAATGCCATCCATTCTGTTTTCATTGTAAATGAAGAGCTCCATGGCATATTTCCCGCTTTTTTAATGAAAACTGCAAATAAATGGCATATCCATGTATCCCACATGGGTGTGTGTGTGTGTATTTGTGGGTTTAATTAAAAAATATTATGACATTTTGTGTGCAAAAAAAAGTTCTGCTTTTAATACAATAAAAGTCGTGGATATTTTTATTACTAAGTGTCCAGCAAACACTTTGATGCAGGGCAAGTCAGTTCCGTTCAGCGAGGGATTAATGTAATAGAGATGCCTGTCCTTAAAAGTCAAAAACCGCATCAAAAGCAGCTGATTTATTAATAATATTGATACACATGTCAAGACCCAAGTCTGTATACCTTTGGTGTGTACGTCCAATAATCATATTTGCGATTGAATGAATAATTTATTTATAAATAATTCGTTCGCAAGTTAAGACCGCATAAAAACCTGTCAATTTCAGCTTGGTACTTGGTATATAATTAATATTTTTTTTCGGGCAATGCACACACAGACATTCGTGTTGACTCTAATTGGGAATTACCACAATTTACTTAACCATAAAACGAAAAAAAACTTCACCACAAAATAAAAGAAGAAAAGAGCCAGCTCGATAGTAAAATACCCTTTAGCTGGGGCGGTGTGCATGGCAGCCAACATTTGAAATATACATGTTCTGTGTGGCTATTGCAGGAAATACTATATTAAATTTTGTGTCTGTAACTATTGTAATAGCGGAGTTATCTGCGTTCATACAGACAGTTGGAGAGACGGATATTCCTGTAACACTTATAGGAACTTTACGTTAAAAATTGGTGTCCCTTACGCTCATACAGACAGAGGGACAGATAAACGGACATGTTTAATTCGACTAATCAATAATTTAGGGGTCTACTACGCCCAAAAAAGATATTAAATGCATTTGGTAAAAGTTATATAACCTTTTTCAAAAGCGTTTAAATGGCGTTATAAATCTCATAACAATCGTCTAGCGAGACAATGACGTCAAATTGGGGGTAATCATCCAAATGTGTTTTCAATTCCCTTAGCCAAAACTGATGCAACTTGGGAAAGTCGTTCGACTAGAAGTACAAAATGCATTAGAAGAATTAGCAGGAAGAGTCACTTGGGCACCATAAGATCTCCCAATCAAGATAGATTTGTATGCGTCGCATGCGGCAGCTCATCGAAATTATAATTTCGCAATAACAATACTCGAGTTTTGTTTTGAATATTTTTTTATCGATGAGTGAAACTGGTTCTACGATTGTCTCACGGCGCATTAACTGATTCACTGAATACTCTACAGTGAATAAGTCTAAGAGAAGCTTAGTTAACCTGTTGATGAAGTGTATTGTGCAGAGTGCAGGGTACCTCAACTGTCAGCTTTTAAAATAACACTCTACTGTGTTCTATGTTTGTTTACATTTCAAAATATCGCTTTGGGGGATCCAGTAGTAAAAGTTCTATGGGTGCGAGTATGCGTCTTCAGACTTTAAGTACTTAAGCGCTTGTGGGATGAGTAAAATTTCATTTGTGCGTCTGCGTCGCAGCCGGAGACAGCTTAATATCGCGACTGGAATGTTTACTACCTAAATTGGAATTTAGATAACTTAGATATATATATTAAATAATATAACATGCTTGACAATCTGATAACCTGGCTCTTTCTGATCGCACTGTGCGGCTACCTTGTGTATGTGTATCAGCGACAGGCGAGAATCGATCGCCTTACGGGCAATTGGCCGGGTCCGCGTCCTCTTCCTATCATCGGAAATCTGCATTTGTTTATGAGCTTGATAGGTCCAAGACCCTTCAAACGTGGCTCTGAGTTGGTCAACCAACATTTCAGGGATCATCGCTGTAAATTGTGGCTTGGCACAAAGCTCTACTTTGTGGACTGCAATCCCAGGGACATACATGCCCTAAGCACCGCACAGCAGTTGCTGCAGAAGACCTCCGACTATCGCGTCTTCGAGAATTGGCTAGGTGGGGGTCTCTTCACCAGCAACGTGGACAAGTGGATGCAGCGCAGAAAGATGATCATGCCAGCCTTTAGCTATGCCATGATCAGACAATTCAAAGACGTCTTTGAGCGTTACGCTCGTTTGTTAGTGGAGCGACTGGATGGACTAGCCGGCACGGACAAACAGATTGACTTCTTTCAATACATCAGCAGCTTCACCCTGGACACCATTTGTGAGACTGCTTTGGGGCCCACTGTGAACTCCCATGCGGAACATAAGTCAGAGTACTGCAATGCGGTCAGGGAGTAGGTGAATTCTGGAGTTAGCAACGTTTTCCAAAATTAATTTCTATATTCTCTCTCTGTAGAATTGTTCGCATTATGGATGCGCGGCTAAAAAGTCTTACGGGTCGCACTTGGCTCTACCCTCTAACCGCACTGGCAGCACGAGAGAAGAAGACCCTTAAGATACTCCACGGATTCACCGAAACAATCATCACAGAGCGACTTGAGCAACTAAGCTTGGACGTGGCCAATTGCAACAGTGTCGAGACAGAGGAAGAAAAGAACCTTTGCTTTTTGGACACCCTTTTGTTGGCACGCACCACAGAGGGTCAATCCCTGCTGGTGCAGGACATACGCGAAGAGGTGGATACCATCATATTCGGTGGCTTCGACCTAACCGCCGCCACTCTCACGTTCTTCATGTACAACATGACGTTGCATTTGGACTGCCAGCAGCATTGTCGGGAAGAGATCTTGCGAGTTTGTGGCAGGAACAGAGAAGCACCGATTACTACAGAACAGTTGCAACACTTGGAGTATCTGGAAATGTGCATCAAGGAGACGCTGCGCATGTTTCCCTCGGCGCCGCTAGTGGCCAGACGTGCCACAGCCAATTGCAGAATAAGTAACTGAGATTCAAATCTTGTTTAGCAGTTTCTAATAACGTTTAGCCCGTCTCTCACAGATGACTTCCAAATACCCAAAGACAGCGATGTGATAATCTCCCCTTTCTACATGGGTCGCTGCGCCGAGTTCTTTCCCGAACCGGCCAAGTTCCAGCCCCAACGTTGGGCACGCGATAGCCCACAGAAGATCAACGCCTCCACCTTTATTCCCTTCATGACAGGCGCACGCAGCTGTCTGGGCAGGCGTTACGCCATGGTCATGATGAAGCTAGTCCTCGCTCACCTTCTACGGAATTTCTACTTCGATGCTGTGGGCGCGAGGCAGGAGAAGGCCCGCATCATCTTTACCATGACGCTGCATACCAGAAATCCCTATTACTGCACGCTGCGTGCCGTCGAAGAGGAGGACGCGCAGGAGGAAACCCAGCCAGAGACAGCTTAAGTCGTGGCATGTGAAGTAATGAAACCCAGCTGCATACAATACTCAACAGCTCATCAAGTGCCAAGCAACAAGCGAGCCGGGGATACATCGAACCTTTTGTTAAGCCCAATTCGATTCGTCTCGGCGCGGCTTCATTCAAAACTTTTGTGTTGCATACTTCGCGGCGCACAAATTACGCATTACATTTCCGTTTTTAATGACGACGCGACGGGGTCGCTTTATACACATAAACCAAACAAAAAGAATTGTTACTTGACTTGAGAATACCCTGTAAGCCTCTTGATAATTCAATTGTGACACAAAGCCCACACAAACGGGCAAAATCTTTAACTTAACTGTAGACATTGAAAACGTACGCCTTTTTATGTCTTTATAGACCTATCATTCCCTCCATTTTATACTGCTTACTGCGTAAGGCAATACCCATTGCAATTTGTAAATTTTTCCTGCCTTTTTTCAGATTTCTTTTTTTTTTATTTATTTGAGAAACGCGCGTTCGTCTAGAAAATAATTTGCTTTTTGCCCCGATTTTTTATTGTGCGCGCGCTGCGGAAAATCAACAAACATTTCCCGGCAATGCTGCGTGCAATAAATAAATATACATAAAGCAGGCAGCGCGTCCGTCCGCCCGTCCGTCCGTCCGTCCGCCCTTTCGTCCGTCCGTCTGTACGCCCAGTGAATGCCACATATCCTGCCATCATATTCCGGTGCAAATTATGACTGTTGCCTGCTTATTATTACGACAGCGAGGCGAGCACAGAGTGAAAGGGGGCAAGGGGACAAGGGAGGGGGGGCCAGGACGACGCCAGCGCATAAAATGCAATTTATTTAAATAAAAATCAAGTTTAATTTGCAGTGTCGTAAATTTCTGTTCGTCCGCATTGAATTTCACGCTTTTGTTAACAAGCGCATAAAAGTTTTCTGCTCGGGCAACTGATACGACGCCGGAGCGGGTGGTGTGAGCCGAGTTAAGGCACGTTGAACTCTTTGATATTGTGTGCTGTGTGGAGATGACATTAGTCGAGTTCCCTTATAAGAAATCGTCGCTTTACTCAAAAATAGAAACGTATATAGCCGATGTTTCGATCGAGCAATCTTTCAGCTTTACGACACATTTTATTTGTTTTCCATAAGTGACTCAATTGCGTTGCCTTTGCCAAAATTGTGACACGTGATTCAATTTCGTTCATCGATTTTAATTGATTGCTTCAATTGGTTTTTGTCGCAGCCCCAAACGTCAATTTCACTTTCCCATATCCTTTTCTTTTCCTTTTCCTTTTCGCTTATTTTTTATTTTCATGTGCACTTTATTTTCCCTTGTTGTTGTTTTGGCAATTCAATTCCCGATTTTATGCGTTTTTAATGTGCAAATGCAGCGACTCCTATCCACCCCTTTCAGAGCACACACACGCACACACACACACGCACACACACACTCCCGCACTTGCCACTGTAACTTGACGCCTAAATGTATGCTACGATTTTTATGTGTTTTTACAGCTAGTTTACGGCCGTGTTGTGTTGCCAAGAGGCGGCACTGATTCAGAGTGGGAGCAGGGGGTTATACATATATCCCCTGCTTGCTGGAAATCCCCTGAACACTTTAAGCCACAGCAGGCTTGCAGCTGCCTGCAACTTAAAGCCAAAGTCGCTAATTAGCATATGAGCTGGGGCGCTATCGAAGGCAGGCCAGCGGCCGCAACTTACACAAATCCTTATCACGAAAAGCCGCAGCTCGCCTACGAACAGACAAACACCCCACACACACACCGCACACACCTCCACACACACACACACACACCCCCATTCAGCCATTAGCCATTAGCCCAAGCACAATATTGACATAATCGACTTTCGGCTGACGTAGAGCACACAAATTTGACCACAAATGAGGCTTAGCCCGAGGGCCGAAGTCGCCGGCGATTACTTCAAAGCAACTAACCAACCTGCACCCCCTGCCACCCCCTGTTCAACTGCCCCATTCCACGCTCTGAATGCAACCGCAGCTTGCAACTTGCAAGTCGCCGGAGCTCCCTTTGGGCTGCCGCAGTCGAACAATAACCAAAGCGCATTGACCATGAACCGCAAGGACAGCGGGTTGACAGTGTTGGAGAGCGCGTTTTGACTCTTTTCATTTGCCCCACTGCAATTGAGCCCTCCCCGCAGCGCTTTTAAAATGGCAGCATCATAAACTTATGATGATTTGCAGCTGCCGGACATAAAATTTTTAGAAATGAAGAAGGAACGACAATAAAACACCATGCGCCGAGGCGACTTTCATGTCCTTTTAATGAGCATGCCGTGAAGATCTGCCAGCGGAGATACGTAAAAATATGACAGCTGCAGAGTGCACAGAACACCCCCTCGAAGTACTCATCATAATTAAGAGAATGAGGCCTAAGCGGAAGTAACGCGCAGTAAAAGCGAAGGATTCATATGGATAATTGAGTTATGGCAAATGCCCGAAGAACCAGCTAAAGGGTTAAGGACGCGGGCGACCTCAATAAAATTCCATAAGATCGTAAACTGTTAATGCTTTTAGGTTAAGCGTTACGGTAATCACAAGTAGCGAGGGTGAGGAGGGTGTACAATAAAGTAACTGTTTCAAAACTTAAGCTTGGCTGGTTTTATAATATTTTAATGCGCAGACATTTCTGAATTTTATTTCGAACTCTGCAGAATTTCCAGAATGTTTTACAATATGAAAAGCATTTAGTAAAATTAAATTAGACCCTTATAACTTTAAACAATCCCGAGACCATTCTAATTGCATTGCTCAACCTGTAACAAACCGAAATCTTAATGCAAAACGCGGACAATGCAATTAGGCAGTCTGCGGAAAGAAAACGGAAAGAAACTGCAAAAAAACGGGGAAAAAGGAAAAAAATTAGCAAGCATCCAGAAGGGTTACGCCAGGGGAAGACCAAATTACAAACTGTTGCTGGAGATGTCAAGTTAAACTTTTTATGCAACGTAATTTCGGACAGCAGCAGACAGAAGGCAGTCGTACTCTCTGTCCGTCTGTCCAGTGTCCACTGTCGCCTGTCTCTGTTCTCCTGCTAATTACAGAGCAGGGCAAAGAAAATGCAGAAGAAAGAAAATGTAACGCAAGCTACAGTCGTAGGCGCACGACTGTGATATACCCTTCGCTCGTTTTTGAAAAACCCGTTGCAAGTACCCAAAATATATCCAGCAATAAGATCCACGGTATCTTCAATTGCCAACCAAAATAAACTATTATTATTTACCAACTACCTATTTGGGGGGCGGTGGGCGTAACACTCAAAATTTTAAATAAACCTGTAAAGCAGACTCTATACAGAAGCCTGCATGACAAATCTGGTGGCTCTGGCTTTTATAATAGCTGAGATTCATGTGTTCATACAGACGGACAGACGGATAGACTGACAGTCAGAAATGACTCAATTGACTCGACAAATGATGCTGAACAAAAATATATTTGCTTTATATGAACTGTTACGCTTCGTTATGCCTCTTACATACATCTCCACAAAGTGCGTATGCCCCTTTTTAGCAATTTTCAATGTTTGCACGGTATAATAATATAAATAAATAAATGCAGCGGTGCAGGCAACCCTAAACGAAGACAGAGACGCCCCAGAGACCTGAGCTAAGACGTTAAACAGACGCTACACAAATGCCAAGCACGTCCGTGCAGAGGAGCTGAGCGAGGGGAAGAGGGAAACTAATACAGAACTAATTAAGGCAAAAATCGTAATGCTTGAGTTGTAGTTCATCTATAGATAGCATAACGCAGGGCGACTCTGAGCTGGGAATCGGCGCACCCAGATGGCGTTGCCGCAAAACAATAACGAAACACATGCAACACAACTGAAATTGCAACTGCAACTTGCAACTTGCAACTTGAAACTATGTATATTTTGGCTTTTAGGTTTTCATTGCGGGCTACGAGTTTCGGTTTTGCATAAAGTTTTGTTTTGCAAACATTTTACAAGGCACCCGCCGCCACTTGAATCGAACAGCAAAAGTTGAAGGCAAAACTTTTGGCCGACGTCAAGCAACATTGTTGCAGCTATCAGGCCGCAGGAATAACTGCCACAACAACAAGAGCTACACATATGAAGGTAGAGCCACAATGCAGAGGAAACTGAATTTTTAAAAAGCAAAGGTTTACTATAAAAACTCTACTCGAAAAGTCACCAACAGCTTTGTATTATGAAATAATTTTGAAAATACATCGAAAGAACACGTAGGTATAGCTACTAGGCAAGTGTACTTGAATCATACTGAGATTTACTTCCATATCTTTACAATTCAGTGGAGTTGTTCTTCTTTTAAATGGAGTAGCATATACATAGCATAGCGTATATAATGTTTATTAAACTGCCTTTAGGTTTGACAAACCCCGAAAAGATTTAAGCTGTTTAAAATTAAACAAATTGGATTTTCAGATAGGAAGTTTGTCTGCTAAAGTGCAGTTGCCAAAAACCCGCAAAATCATCATTACTTTATCAAAGGAAAAGAGTTAACATACCCAGATCTAACAAGAGCTAAAAGGGTTTCCTTGCATAAGCGCTAAGTGTTTCAGTTTTTAAGCCTATTAGATAGCAGCATGAAAAAAAGTCTTACTGACAAGATATACAAGTAGGACTAACGAAGCAAAAGGCAGCAGAGAGAGAATGAGTGGGAGAGGAGTTGCAGGTTTAATTACTAACAGACCATTCGACGCAATTGGATACAAAGCCCATTAAAAATTGAAAAAGTTGCAAGATCCCCACACAGAAACAACTCAAGTGACAGACTGTCAGTGGGAGCAGAACAAGGCAGATACAAAGATTCAGTACGAAGCGCAACCAATGAGTGACCAAGGCAGCGGGAGAAGAGAGTGCAACCAGTCCTAAGACAGTTTGCCATGCACGAGCACCTTGCCTCAAGTCAACCGGGTCCAGTGGCAACACTTATTTTAATGAGAAATTCTAATTTCCCCAATCATACAAAAGACCCCTTGCAAGCCGGGGAAAAATTGCACAAAAATGGGGCAAGAAACGCCAACGAAACTGCGCCATGATTGCTTTTTGCCACTCGTCCGTGACGAAAACAAAGAACTTAGCCAGCAAATGCCTGTCCGAAAGAAAAATATAACAAGTCCTTCGGCTTGAGTGTTTTGCCATTGTATCGAGGTCTAGCTAGAGGACAGACTGGGGGACTAGACAGTTGCCAAATGCCATGAAACACAATCAGGTCTTTAGTCTAGTTTAATCTGAAGTTGTCATGGAAATTCCAACCTGCAGTAACCCGATCAAAATTACAGGAAATTACAGTGAATTCTTCGTGCAGTTTAATTAAAGAAAATCCAAAGACAGAAGGTAATAAATGCCAACGATGTGTGACAAGTTCGAAGAACCTCAAAAACATCTTGCCTTGAAGCCAAGGCAAATCAGTGCCATATTGGAAACACATAAAGTTACTTAACGCGAAATAGCTGAGATGCTACTTTCCTGCACTCAAGGAAAGTATCTGCCGTACAGAGACAAAAGAAATACAATTTAAAATATAAGTAAACCCAGTACTTGACTGCGATAAAGTTGTCATACCATAAGCTGCAAACTGTTAGGGGTGCGGGAATTGTGTTCGATTCGGTCTTCGGTTCACATTCCACTGTGCAACATTGTAGCATACACACACACACACAAACAGACGGCCAGACAATGCTCGGAATTTCTTGTATTAAATCGAAATAGCCTGGAACAACCCTGTATTTGGATATGCTCTGCCCTTACAGCAGTCAACATGTTTAATTGAAACTGACACTCAGTGTCATTTTATGGCTATTGCCATGCGTTACCTTAACTTCAGTTTCTGCCCCCCTGAACTTTGCCTGGCTGCAGCTTGATTACTGTGGCACATTCCTTGCAAACTACTAGATGGGGCAGCTCTAGGGTTTGGTAGACCCTCTGCTATATTAGTTTAATTTACAGCCCACAATCGCATTGATATTTGCGCCTTGACTTGCCTTATTTGATTCTGCAATTCTGGCTGCCTATTCGGTTGCATTTTGAGTCCAATAAAGTGTTTACATTCCCGCGAATTCCTTTTCACACTTGTTTCAAGCACACTCACTCGAACGCGCTGGGAACGTGTAAATACTGGCAAATTCTAGCCTTTTTTTTTAATTTTGAGGGTGGTTAAGGGCAGTCGATGTCATTCCAATGCCAACGAATCGTACTATTTGCTCAATATTCAAACTTAATTCCTTTGACAAATCAATCGGCATCGCGTTGAGGGTCTCTGAGTGACACCGTGTGCGATTGTGGCTTGTTTGCCCAAATCGTTGAGCTTCAAGAGGATCTGTGACGGTGTTAAAAGCGACACTTCTTATTGTTGGCGCAACAGATCAAAGCAGATGAGAGTGCGCAAGAACTGCAGGAACTTCAAGTTGACTTATTTCTAATTCACTTATTCGAACTGTTCAATAAAGCATATATCAATAAGTTTTTGGCAAACAAAAGAAGGGAAGGGTCTATGGCAAGCCTGCCGGAGGACTTTCAGGAAAGTCAGGACAGAAGGAGATGCTCCAAATCATACACTACCTAAAGGTTTTCATTAGATTGAAAACAATTTTCCATTTCTGTATACCGATTTAAATAACCCATCTACACACTATGCTTAGGACCTCCCAAGTTAGCTGGTTTAAGAGTTGAAGGCGCAAATTCTATATATATATTTCCTACACATTACTCAAAACGCCGAGACAGTTTTAACTGTCGACGAGATGCGTTTTTATGCGCCAAATTTGACGGCTGGGCTGTCACAGGACATCGTAAATGTCGTAAAATGTTCTCCCTATATTCATCCACCATGTGTATTCAGTTTATCGATGCAGTGCAGCAGTTACCAAGCAAATGGAAGCTTCATATTTGAATCGTGTATGCAAAAGACATTAAAGTAGACAAGGGAACCGATAGTAAGGAGACAGACCCACGAGCTTTCTAATACCCTAACTAACTATAGCCACATTGTATAGAAATATATTTTTAAAATGTTAATATATTTCATTCATAATCTTTAAACTATATTTGAGAGGCAAGCTTTGTTATACGGATAAACACCCAAGAAGACATAGAGTATTTACATGCCGAATGCATACCAATTTTAAAACTGTCTTTTATGAAAATAGCCAAACCACTTTTAGAGTGTCCTGCTCCTTCTTAAACATAGCAGTAAACCGCTAACTTTCATAGTGCCAAGTTGAGCCAGTGTAATTAGCTTTTTGTCCATGTCCGTCGGGCTGTCCGTCTGTCGATCTCATAAAACCTATGCATGTGCGTCCGGAAGCAGCTCCTGCCTCATGCCATTACAGACCCATGTAAGCACTTAAACTACCCGAACTTAACTCAATTCAAAGCAATTCATCAATCAGTTAGTTTTTACTGCCGCGCGAAAATGCCATAAAATGTGCTGTAAAATGCGTTGCAGATAGAGAAAGTACCTAAGCCCGCAGACTGAATATGGAATATGTTTTATGACTGCTACGATGCTTTTAGGGTAATTGCAATAGATTCAACTGCAAATAGGAATAAATGTAAACCGATGGCATGTAAATATATGAACTCACCACCTTTGCGAACGTGTCACTTGCCACTTTGAATCTCAGTTGCTACACACCAAAAAGGGGCGTGGCAAAAAAAACTTCTCCAGCTGTACTAACAGAAGCGAGGATACTTCATTCAACCAAGCGTAAAATTACATATGCAAATCTCATAAAATTACCAGCAAAATGCTTAAGAAAGTCAGGCTTAAAACCAAACTGGGAAATTGCATTAATTTTTCATCCTAAATGAGCTTGGGGTTCCTAACAGGGTGTCGTCATTGGCGCACATTAATCAGCCCTGTCTGTCTGTGTGTCTCTTCAGTCACTTTGCGTTTAGGTTTAGGCAATTTCAAAACGCTGACAAAAGCTTTTTTCTACGCATTGAATTTAATTTTAAGTAATTATACACACACATGCAGCCTCATAGGGGGAGGGTGCACAGTGGGTACAGTACAGTGCTCAGCGAAAAACATTAACACTTGCTAACAAATAATCTGAGATAAATTGCGGCATCATTAGTCATTAGCAGAGTGAAAGGGCTACCCACACCTTTCTTGCCTAACCCCGTTTATCATGTGTGTGCCCAATTTTTCACACACACATGCAGACAATGAAACATGTCCCATACGAAAGCTTCAGTCATTCATATGCAAATGTTGTGGGGATTACGGGGAGGGCACTTTGCTTAGTTGCTAAGAAATTATTAATGGCATATCGTTAGCTTCTACTGGTGATGACATGGATATCAAGAAAGAAAGGATCACAGAGTTTTATATAAGTTTTGAACTCTTACTGGAATAGGCCGGTATTTAGTTATACTCAACAGACTTTAAGAGAACTTAGACTAAATATCAACTAAACAAATCGCTCGCTAAAATCAATTTGGAATTGAAAAAGATTTACTGAAAGAAAGATTTATGATGTGCCAAAATAAGTTCCGGTTTATATGTCTTAACATACGTAGAAGTATTTCACTTTTATTTGAGTTCTGCATAGAAGGAGGCAAAAGTTCATTAATTATGATTGGAGACAGTTGTACAATTAATAAACAAGGCGAACTAAGCCCAAACGACGTCAGCAGCTGCCCTTGTGGTCAGTGGAGCTCATCTGGGGGGAGGGTCGTCGCTTTCTTTTGCTTCCCTTTTTTCTCTTCTATTCTCCCCCATTTTGTTTGCTTGTGCTTTACACTTTGCGATTATGATCGCGCTGTGATTTATGGCCTTATGTGCAAATTTATTGCTTTTAATTGTGTGTCTTTCTTGCTTTTGGTACCCAACCCCTAGGCCAGTCGGTTAATTAATAAGTTGAAGTGGTTATATGACAAGAAAAGCCAACTTAGTCAGAAATCCATTTACAAAGTCGGGCTAATATGGCGACTAACTTCGGAAGCTTGGTAACTGAATATACTATTTGGCTATTTCAAAATATTTGCCGCTTGAAGACGCCCCACCTCTTATTCTTTCCCTCCTTGTCAGTGCCTTCATAGTCCATTTGGGTAATCGTAAGCCTCAATTAAGATTGAAAACAAACAACTAACTTGAAAAAGAGCCCCAATGCAACACGAAAGAAAACTCATAAATCCAATTTTGAAATGCATTTGTCCGTTTCTGTTTGCATTGCCTGCCAGCAAAGTGCATATTGGGTTCTGCTGGGGGGAAAGGGACTAGGCTATGATAGGTTAGGGTTGTGGTGACTCAACGCAGACAGGTCAACTTTCCACTGCTTGAAAGGAACTTCCGCATCAAAGCAGGTACCCGAAGCTGCACCCAAGCTACACCAAGAACAAAGTCAAGTCCCAAAGCCAACGTCACCTTTCAATTAATGCATAATTCTCGAATATCATGGCTGGCAAGTTGCTTTGTTGCTCTCATCTTCCTTAACTCAACTCGGCTCAACTCAACTCACCTCAACGTCTACGCTTGGGGGGGACATTGCGCAGTGTTGATGGGGTTGATTTTACTTAACGCCTCGCCTCAGCACTTAACTTCCGTTTCCTGTTACTTTGCCAAAGGCCCCGGAGGTGGCTGGAGTCATCGTCGAGGCATTTGCAACTAATTGAAAGTGCAATGTGATGCTGCAGAATGCAATTAATGCCTTGCAGCAGCAACAGTAGCAGCAGCAGGATGGAGAGTCATGTCTTTGATTTGTATTTGCAGTGCGAGACAGAAATGTGAACAGAAATGAAACACAAATCGACTATGAAAGCTGCTTTCTTTGCAGCTCAAAGCGTTGCATGTTAGGGTAATCCAAATTAAACAAGTCGCATAGGTAACTGCCTTTGGGAGACCCATTACACGAACTCTCTACGATTAGAGTTAGGAAAGACGGCCATACATACTCAAGAAAACTATGATGTAAGTATGTCTTACGACTAGCTGCAGGGTATCTAACAGTCGAGCAGTCCTCATGCCACATAGAATACCTTATTGTATATACATTCAATTTTCATTATTTACCATTATGAATAAAACGAAATTCAAGAAATTACATTGAAAAACTAAAAGACCAAAACCCTGCAATGTCACTATCAACCAAGTAAGTAAACTCAGTTTGTGAGTTTTGGGGAGTATGAGCTTTGTGCACGCTTTGAGCATGAACAATAAATTGCTTTTTAAACACTTACAACTTACAACTTACATGCAACAACGAGTGGCAGGGTGTAAAGTGCACTACTACTCCATGCCCAAGGAAGGTTGCACGCTCGGCTTAGCTGCAGTGGAAAACTGACAACTTTCTAAGAATAACTGCAAAGCGATGTGCATATTTTGCACCTATGAGCGGTGCGATGAAGGAGGTAAGTAGCAAAGCGTTGCCAGCTTTATCGCACTCTATGCAGCCCCAACAAACATGCATCACACTCGCATTCGTATTCACATTCACATTTACACTCGCATTCACAATCGCATTCAATTGCCTGTACGCACTCGTAAATCTTGGCCAGAAACTTTGGCAGACACGAAATTTATTTATAAACACAAGAAGAAGGACTTGAGTAATGCAACTTGTGTAGCTGTCAGAACAACGCCAGAAGCTGCTTAAGCTGAGGAGCACTCCCCCAAGCAGGAATCCTCTGGGTGGAGAACGAGCTGGTCATACAAACACATACCGAGAAAGCCCCGAGTCGAAAACTGCCTGACAAACTTCTTAAAGGCTTTTAGTAAAGCAACATACAATGGATGTGCTTTTCCTTGGGCATTACTTAACTTACGGTATATATATACCGCATCTAAAAGTCTTAATAGTGTCTATAGAGAACATAAAAGTTGACAATGTTAAACTCAAATTCGTCATACAATAAATTTGTTATTCAACAATTGAAAAAACTGATAATTTTAGGGAATTTAAAAAAATATATATAGTTTGTTGACATGATTGAAGAGATCTAGTCATCTATATACGAATTATACATATAAAGCTCGACTCAACGCGTTATCAGTTTTGCTTTCGGCTTTGCCTTATCATATTGTACCAGGGAATTCCTACGAATTTGTGGATCTAGTATAAGTAGCTATATAATCTGCGCTCTGCTCTCAAACACTCATTTTACGTTTTGGTCCAGTGCAAGACGGAGCATTTCATAATTTGTCGTTTCAAAAGTACCCTAGTGGAATGAGGCCAATCCACATCTTCCTACTATGGCTGACCCTGTTGCAGACCTCAGCCTATCTCAGACCTGCCGCAGCAGAATCCCCTCTGGTGAGTAAGAAGAATCCGATCAGATTGAGAATTGTATGCGTCTTAATCAGCCTTTTCGTAAGCCTCTTCAACAAATGGATACGTGTGGAGCCTATATCCACGGACTAGTAAAACCTATGCTGGGAAACTTGGAACTAATGAAAAAGCAGATAGACATTCATGTCGCACAAATGGAAAGCAAGAACAGTCAAATTCGACAACTGGAGGAGAAAAATTTCAAACTTCTAACGGAATTGCAAAGCAAGAAAAACCAAATTGGGCAACTTGAAGAAAATCAGATCAGCCTTAGGAAAGAAGTTAAAAGCATGGACAACCAAAGTCGGCAGCTAAGAGACAAGAATGTAGAGCTTCAAGTAAAATTGGATGGTCAAAGCAATCAAACTAAGCTATTAGTAGAAAGGGAGAGTACGCTTCAAAAAAAAGTAGACAGCATTAGGGAGAAAGTGGAGGAGTTAAAAAAAAAGAACGTAGAGCTTGAAACACAAGGAAAACATTGCAACAACCAAACAAAACTTTTAGAAGAAAATCAGATAAGCCTTAGAAAAGAAGTTCGGGAGCTAGGAAACAAGAATGTTGAGCTTCAAGTAAAATTGGATGGTAAGAATAATCAAACAAAGCAACTAGTAGAAAGAGAGAGTACGCTTCAAAAGAAAGTAGACAGCATGAGTGAGAAAATGGAGGAGCTTAAAAAAAAGAAAATAGAGCATGAAATTAAAGTGGAAAATTTGAATAGCCAAACTAAACTTTTAGAAGAAAAGCAGATCACCCTAAATAACGATCTTAAAAGCAAGGATGACCAAATTCGGGAGCTAAGAGACGACAATGTAGAACTTCAAGTAAAATTGGATGGTCAAAGCAATCAAACTAAGCTACTAGTAGAAAGGGAGAGTACGCTTCAAAAAAAAGTAGACAGCATTAGGGAGAAAGTGGAGGAGCTTAAAAAAAAGAACGTAGAGCTTGAAACACAAGGAAAACATTGCAACAACCAAACAAAACTTTTAGAAGAAAATCAGATAACCCTTAGAATAGAAGTTAAAAGCAAGGACGACCAAATTCGGGAGCTTAGAGACAAGAATGTAGACCTTCAAGTAAAATTGGATGGTAAGAATAATCAAACGAAGCAACTAGTAGAAAGGGAGAGTACGCTTCAAAAGAAAGTAGACAGCATGAGTGAGAAAATGGAGGAGCTTAAAAAAAAGAAAATAGAGCATGAAATTAAAGTGGAAAATTTGAATAGCCAAACTAAACTTTTAGAAGAAAAGCAGATCACCCTAAATAACGATCTTAAAAGCAAGGATGACCAAATTAAAAGCAAGGATGACCAAATTCGGGAGCTAAGAGACGACAATGTAGAACTTCAAGTAAAATTGGATGGTAAGAATAATCAAACCAGACAACTAGTAGAAAGGGAAAGTACGCTTCAAAAGAAAGTAGACAGCATGAGTGAGAAAGTGGAGGAGCTTAAAAAAAAGAACGTAGAACTTGAAACACAAGGGAAACATTGCAACAACCAAACTAACCTTCTAGAAGAAAAGCAGATAAGCCTTAGAAAAGAAGTTCGGGAGCTAGGAAACAAGAATGTTGAGCTTCAAGTAAAATTGGATGGTAAGAATAATCAAACAAAGCAACTAGTAGAAAGGGAGAGTACGCTTCAAAAGAAAGTAGACAGCATGAGTGAGAAAATGGAGGAGCTTAAAAAAAAGAAAATAGAGCATGAAATTAAAATGGAAAATTTGAATAGCCAAACTAAACTTTTAGAAGAAAAGCAGATCAACCTAAATAATGATCTTAAAAGCAAGGATGACCAAATTAAAGAGTTAAAAGACCAGAATCTTGAGCTAATTAGTGGACTTAAAAACAAGAACATAGAGGTTAATTTGAAAATGGAAAATTGGAATAACCAAACTAGGCTCCTAGAAGAAAACCAGACAACTTTTAGGAAAGAAGTTAAAAGTAAGGACGACCAAATTCGGGAGCTAAGAGACGACAATGTAGAACTTCAAGTAAAATTGGATGGTAAGAATAATCAAACCAGACAACTAGTAGAAAGGGAAAGTACGCTTCAAAAGAAAGTAGAAAGCATAAGTAGGGAAGTTGAAAAGTTTAAAAACAAGAACATAGAGCATGAAATTAAAGTGGAAAATTTGAATAACCAAACTAGGCTTATAGAAGAGCAGCTAATTAGCCTTGAGAATGAAGTTAAAAGCAAGAACGAACACATTAGGAAGCTGGAAATCGGGAACATAAAGCTTCAGGGGGAACTGCAAACTAAGGAGAAAATGTATCAAAATGAAATTGGAATCAAGGATAATAAAATCAAGCAAGTTGAGAAAGAGCTGAGTAATCTTCGAGTAGAGAATGGCATTTACAAGTCAAAGGAGGATCCTCTGGAAATACTTAAAGATCTAAGAAGTCAAATGAAAAAAGTTCACGAAGAGATGGAAATGGGAAAAAAGATGGCAATTAACCAAGTTACGAAAAAATTATTTGATGAACAATTTGAGCAATTAAGCAATCTCATAAAAGAGATCAACTCAAACCCAAACCCAAACAGACTTGAAGAATATGAAAAGCAATTGCAAACTCAAAAAGGATATTTACTCGAAAAAGATCAACAAATTGATAATTTGAAATGGAAAATGGAGAAAGCAAATAGTTGCATTAACTTTGCAGAATCGCCAGGAGTTCATAATGTAGCCCTTAAATCTGGTACTATTCAAGTGCTTTGCAATTCTGATATCGCTGGTGCTGGATGGACGGTTATAAAACAGAAGGTCGATCTCAACTTTAACTTCAACAGAACATGGAGTGAGTACAAGAACGGGTTTGGGTTTTATGATGGAAGCTTCTTTCTCGGACTAGAGAAAATATACAGACTAACAACCGAGCAACCCCACAAGCTGTACGTGCACATGAAAACAGATGAGGGCGATACCTACTTTGCAAAATACGATCATTTTAAAATTGCCAGTGAACACGATCAATACAAATTGATCAGTTTGGGAAAATTTTCTGGTAATACAAAAGATTTCCTGAGCAATAGCAAAAATATGGGATTCACGACAAAAGATCGAGACAACGATCATAGTCCTATTAACTGCGCCAATGTAATGAATAGTGGAGGGTGGTACAACAACTGTGGAAATTGGTAATTATCTCTTAGCCAAATTAAAAATTAAGATACTCTACGATTTCTCGTTACAGCAATTTTGATAGCATTAAAGTTCAACGATCTGGCGCTATTTGGGGAACATGGTCAGTTCCCAAGCAAGTGACGATGCTTATCCGGCCTATAGCCTCCTAATATTTTCATTTTTCAAGGATTAACCAAATTAAAACAAAACCTAATTAAACAAACTCATTGAAAATAGTCAACAATAAGATAAATGTTATCAATGTACATTTCTGCATGTAAATTACATTACTAGAAGACCCACATCGAGAAATGCACTTTAAACCTTTTAAAAAATACACTGACGAAATAACTTTCAGAAAATATTTATATATATCAACAAGTTTCTGTACATTAACGTTGGCTAAGGTCACTATAAAATTAACAGTTAAAAATACTTAAAGCAAAATGTTGATCCCTTGATTTATAATTTGCAGTAGATTTTGTATTACACAACTCAAATGTATGTATATGTATGCATGCTGTTAATTAAACATTAACATTAATCATTTTAATATTAAATTTACCTTATTATTTAAAACTTACACATCCAAAGATACATTTATGTTTATAATTGCGGATGTGCTTTATCAAAATCATAATAAATATCAAAGTCCATTTTAAGATACGTCCTAATTCAAAATTAAGCTCACCAAGATATGATATAACATAGGTTGAGTCTTTCTTTATATATAACTTATCAAAATTACAATTACAGAAGAAGACTTATGTTGATAGAACACATATGTTTTGTATGTATAGAAGGAAGGGCTGAAGCTGCATTTAAAATAATAGCAAATAATAAAAACAGCACTAACATACATACATTTTACATGGACGTGTGTTTCTATATAGTATTTTCTGATAATTGCTATAATATTACCATTGCTTTAACGTTTTTAGCGAGGAAGTCCTTTCTAGGATTATTTGTAATTACTTAGGTTCCACGACTTTTGACTCACAGTCAGTCGGATCGATATCGCGCTCAACTTCAACAGTATTTCTTGTAATTTTATTGGCAAGCTCTGTAACTAGCTCGGAAGGAGCTCTGGCAGTTGTTCGGCTTTTTTTGTCGGTTTTCTTTTGCTGTTTCTTATTTAAGTTACTTAATCTAAAAGCCTCTAAGAACTCATTAAGATCCACTTTTCCATCTCCATTGAGGTCCATCATAAGGCATTTCTCAACTAGCTCAGCTTTCGAATAAACTCCAGGTATGTGAGCTATTAGCAGGTCGATTGCCTTTTCGAATTCATCCAGCGTTATTTCACCTACAAAAAATAAATTTTTAAATATTTTGTTAGAAAAGAAACGCAAGCTCTGATATAACAACTAAATGTAGAAAAAAACCTGAATTATCTGCATCAATGATATTGAAAATTGTTTCCAGACTGGTTTTATTAGAATATAAAGCATCTAAAACATTTGTGCCATCAGCCTCTGCATCCACCTAACCGAGATATAGAGAAATAATGAATAAGCAAGGCTATAAGAATATCTTATCTCATCACAGCTTACTATAACATCAGTGTCCAGAAAATCTAGTGTTCTTATATAATTCACATGCTGACTGTCCGACCCTGGAGCAAGCTTATCGCGCAGTAATCGCCACGGCAAGCCCAACTTGGTAACCTTTTCCATGACATAACACCATTTTGTGTTGGCAATTAAGCCTGTCTCATTTGGATCGTACTTTATGAACTCTGTTTCCAGCTCGTTACGATGCTCACGCATCCTAACCGCAAGTTCCTTTAACGCGGCACTCTCGATAATCCCTATTCGTTGCTTGAATGAGAGTTTGTTTGTCTGAGAGGCCGCTGAAATGTACTGCACGAAGTGGGGCATAAGTTGATTATTCAGCCGGATGTAAGCACCTGTATTGGAGCCCATGGCATAGTAGTTGGAAGCAGAGAATAAGGTAATTATCTGTGAAGCAGATATTATGATCAATATCGTGATAATCAATTTGAATACATATATACTTACCTTCTTATCGTGCATAAACTCATAGCCATTCGGCTTACATTCGTGAGAGCGTATAACATATTTAAGTTGATGGCGGCTCAGAAACTCTTCTGTGGTATCGGGGCCAAACCAAACTCCAGCACCTCGCAGGCTGTTGGGTTTACAGCCTTGTGCAGCTTGTGGGTCGCTCCACATTATATCGAATATCTAGAAGCATTTTAAAACTATATGCAATATGTGTCTCATGCTGAGGTATTCCAATCTACCTGTTGCCATTCCGCTTTATCCAGCTGCTCTGAATCTCGCAGAGGTGGACGAAGTATAGACACATACTGAAAGAAGAGGATTCTCGGAAAATAAGTATGCAAGTTGTAAAAGATAAAACAACCAATCCTTACCTTTCCCCTGTCTATGGTTTTAATATATTCAAGATCCGTTGTGTCTGCGAATCCGCCGTGCACAACTAACACACGGTTGTTCAAAAGAGATCCCAGTGGTAGCCAGCGGTACACCTCATCAATCAACATTAGCAAGCGTTTATGATTGTGCTAGATAAGGTAGATTAGATTTAGATTAGTATATAAAATTTATCATTTTATGAAGCCAACAAATACTTACAGGATACTTTGCCTCTACCTCCCGACTAAAGCCATATCGCAAGTTCATAACGCTATCTTCATGATTGCCGCGATTTAAGAAAACAGTATTCGGAAATGCTAAATGGAGGGACAGCAAGAGCAGCAAAACTTCAAATCCATTCTTTCCTCTATCCACATAATCTCCATTGAAGACATACGGGTTGCCTGTAGATGGCATACCATTCTGTTCGGAGTAGTCAGCATTATTAAATAACAATTCATTACATATTTGGTGATTAAAACTTCTATTACTCACCTTGTAAAACACCACCAACAAATCGTCAAGTTTTCCGTGTAGATCGCCACAAACAGTTACCTGTTGCGATATAGCAGTGGATACCATCGATAGGTTTGGCATTTTTTTAAGCGAACTAGCAGCTTCACGCAGTATAAGAGCAACATATTTTGGATGTAGCAGATTTCTCTGAAAACAATTAATATTTTTTTTTAATTATTTACACACGGAGTCAGACTATAAGATACCCTTTTCTTGCGAAACACATCAATCATTGTTTCAATGTGACTTTTATTAATGGGGAATTCTATCTTAATTGACGAAATATCGCTCTCCTCATCAACGAAAGTATTCTGTTCTTCCATGAATGAAGCTATTTGCGAAAAAAATGTATATTAATAAAATATTAAAAAAATAAAAATGTTGAACACGTGAGCTTACGCTGCGTTGATTTGTTGCCAGTCCCAACTGCTTGTGGCATATGCTTCATGAGGTCACTGAAGAACTTGTACAACTGTAGGTTAAAAAGAAGTCTTTAATATGTGGTACCCAACTCTATTAGGCATTCTTCATACCTCTGATTGGTCCTGCTCGCTTGCATATTCAAGATTTTGAAATATTTGCCAATTACAGCGTTTTCTCATTTCTTGGCGGGCCTGATGTTGGCGATACCATTTTTGTATAAATATGGCCGCTCGGATTGCTAATAACAAATATATAAAATATATGAATATTGTTAAATTATTACATTTTTCAGGCTCATCAAATTCCAATATTTACATTTTTCGGCCTTGGTGCCACTCATGCCTCGCTGTGGTTTGCGAAAGTGCTTGAGCCATCCTCTTCGGGGAAATAGTTGCTTGAGTCCAAAAGATCGCGATGTAGAGGGTGTATTAATTGCTTTGTGCTGGCCTTTGGCCCCCATTGGCTCCGTTTCCGAATAGCCGCATGACGAGTTGTCGTCGGCGGTGGAATTGCGTCGCTTGAAGCGGTCGCCTCCTTGCAAACATACACAACTGCGTAACATCTCAATGTGAAAGCGATTGCTCAAGCCAAGAAAATCCACTGTAAAAATAAGCAATACCTTTTTTTGTTATTTTATATACAATATAAGTAACAGTAGATACATTATTATACATAAAGATTTAGTATACTATAATATAATTTAGTATACCTAAATCGATTAAATGCAGACATTATAATATCAGTTTAGCTTTAAACATGTTTATAAACTCTCAAGTAGTTCAAAACTTTAAAAGTCAAGGAGTAAAAAAATCAATAAAGCTTTCTACACTAAAGACCGTAAAATTCTGTGTATCTGTTTATGCAAATAACTTCGCTAAAAATAATATTGACGCCAATGTTAAATGTTATACTATGTACAATTATACACACATATTTACATACAAGTACGTGCGAGCAGGAGTTAATATTTCTGCGTTCCTCATTGTATGGGATTCCGGTGAGAACTAACCCCAGGAAAATTCTTGTAGTCGACGTCACCAGCGCCGTCGCAGTAATCGGCCTTATTATGTTGCAAAAAAAAAAAAAAGATTACACCGCCTTAGCTGAATCAGCTGATTGCCTTTGTTTTGTTTATCGTTTGCGTTCGGAGGCTGCGCGTACACCATGGTGTTTTTTTTACCATGGTAAAATCAATAACAAAGGAAGAGAAACAAGGACTACTTTATGGTGGTGGAAATCGGCAACAAATTTTTTTTGTTGCTACTGTGGAAAGAAGTCATTGAAACAGAGCACATGCACGCATACTTTCGTATATATTTCAGATGTTAATGAAATATTTTTCGTCTAACCAAGCCTAGAATGTAAATGAAAATTTAGTTTTAATTACATTTGTTTTTTTTTATTTATTTTATTTTAAACTGTTTAAATATAATAATTATATTTCTCCCATTACTTTCGTAATGTTCTGGCGGGGCATTCTAGACATGATAGATAAGGAGGTTGGCATATAAGCATATTTACCTTGAATTTACAAGCAATTTTATTGGGTTAACTTCATCAACTTAGGTTGAGATTTACATAATAGTTGTAATTATACTTAGATAAATACTACGATTTATAATAATAATGTTTTTTGTATAAAAAATGTACCATCTAATCTAATAAAAAAGGGTCTAAAAACGATAAAGTTGTTAGGTTATATAAATTCCAGATTTTAGTTATATAAATACATAAAGAAATGATGAACTTCTTCTGAATGCATACACCACCTATGGAAACTTTTAATATAAAGTTTTCTACAATAAACATGTTATTGTTCTTTCCTTATATACATAAATGTATAATGTACCTTCATTACATAGGAAAGATCAATATACTTGTCATAATACAAATTATATACATTAACTTAACTTGCTTCAACGACCACATGTGGACGCCGGAACACAATTCACTTATGCAATATGCATAACTTAAGGCTTATTAATTTCATTGCAGACAGAAAAATGCAATATGCAATACGAAAAATGTCTTAAGCAAAGTAACAACTTAAACATATCGCTATATTAATGTTAACAACTCATTGAGTTTATTGCAGCATTGTTGTATACAATAATATATTCTCAAGCAGGTTTAACTTCAGATCACAGTGTCTTATGTTTTCATTGATGACTACTGCAATACTTCGCGAAAGCGTTTCTGTCGCTCCAGGCTCTCCACCTCAGCCCAAGAATTACGCATTTTGCTGAACAACTGTAAATGTTGGAAACAAAATGAATAATTAAAAAAAAAACTTTTAAAAAACACCGCAAATTAACCTCATCGATCCAGTTATGCTCTGCAAGCAGATCGTTTAGAATTTCCGTTGAGGTCTTGTCAGGAAATTGTTGCTGTTGCTCTGTTACACGTTGCGAACAGTTAATAAAAAGATTGAATTTCTCATGCGCAATCTTATGGAAGATATCTGCCCTAGCAGCGCAAATACGACATAATACAATATCCTGAAAATAAAGAACATGATATAGTAGTGATCAATGGAATCATTTAGAAATACTCACCTTTTCGTATACAATCCGCGCATCTGCAGCTATGGTTTGCATTGTGTTAGGATTATACGGTTCCCCAAAGAGAAGAAAGCGCACTGAGATCCCCGGTTGATGACAACCAGCGCAATTTTTTTGAGTTAAATTATTTTGCACCCATTCCGAGAAAACATGACACTTGGGCCACGTTTCAATGGAGGATATAACACTTCTTGTCCATGGCGTTATTGCCAATAGTTTCCGTTTACAATTATCCATGATATTGTCTAGAATGCGAACGCTACCCAAAAAGTAATCATCTGAAATCAAAAGCGAATGTTTACCAGTCGGACACATGTTTGCTACATTGTTTCTCACCTTTCTCACGCGTTATCTCCGAGAAGAAGCTTGGATCAAGCGCTTGCGATATCATTGTTTGTATATAAATTTCAAAATTATCCCGATACGACAAAAAGTCCTCCATAATTTTTTCAATAAACTGCTCGGTATCATCAGCAAGTAACTCTGAACGCATAAACTCAACAATAGTCTCGGTGTGCGATTGCAATTGTATGCGGACGGGTGCTTTAAGATAGAGTTTCTTCGTTTCAAGATTCCAGGACGCATACTGAAATATAGGCGGGGTTTTAATTTTCAATAGAATTGATTTTTCGATGTGCACATACCTTAGACATGTTACGGTAAAAAGTCTTTCCATTCTGGCGAAATGGTTCGTACTTTTGCAATATACATTTAGAGTCCACTTGCCAAATGGTCGGCCAATCATTAACTAAATCCGAACGTAAGACAATAAAATCGCCGGTCTGTAAAGGAAACAAGAGTTTTCTCTACATAAACTCGGTAATAACATTTCCCTTTTGTTACATTTCAACAATTAAACAGAAGATACAGATTGAATCGATTAACATATTCGATAGGAACATACTTTAAAGTTTTCAACAGTTGCTGCGGTTCCTGAGGAAGTACTGCTATAGTTCACATCGCCACCACTTTGCAGATCCTGCTGCATATTGTAACCGTTAACGGCATCATGTAGTTGGGATTGATTGAGATGCTGCTGCTGCTGCTGCTGCTGTGAGCCCTGCAATTGTTGCAACTGTTGATGCTGCAGGTGCACTGGTTGCTGGAAATAAGTATTCTTGCGCGGAGTGCCCTTAGTGCGACGCGCTACCTTGCGCTTGCCATAGCCCTTGCCGCCATCGTCACTCTGTAAGGAATGAATTACAAACGGCCAACGGAGGAGCAAGCATGAAACACTTACGTCTTCCTCCTGCGGCGTCCAAACAGGATCCGTATCCGAGTCTGTAAACTCCTCGGGCTCACCCACAGCGCCACCCTCCCCAACAGAAGACGTATTCAAGAGCAGAGCGTGCATGCTGCTCTCCTTGGCCTTGCGGGAGCATTGCTCCCGACGTGGCGGCAAATTCAATGGGTCTGTGAAGAGCACAAAAGTGAGTTAGCAAGCATCAAATTGGTGGTGGAGGCGAAACACGACATTTCGTATAGAGATTGAATTTAATGAACGCGGAACAACAACTACGTCAACAACATAGACCCATTTGCCACAGAGCCATCGAGAGCGCTGTCTGTGTCGCTGCAGCCGTTAAACAAGGCAACATACAAGAGTAAATAATAAAAATACACGTTTTTATTTTTGATGATTTTTTTTTTTTTCAAATTATTAATATTTGTTCTCGTTATTCCATCTCAAAAAATACTTATACTTTTTTACTTTTGTTTTTTGCTCATGCGATTCGTCTTTATAACAATTTTTAAAGTTAAGTTATGTATTTGATTTTTTACATATGCACAGTGTCCAAGTCCCTGCTCTCAGGATTGCTGTCTATTTCGTCTGTCGAGTCATGTGTATGTGGGATGCGGCGACGTGGTCAACACCGCCGCTAGTGCTGCCATGGCCAAAGCAGATTTATAAAGTGATGAGGATTGGCTGCGGCGGCTGGCGATGCCACGCTAACTGCTGTGTTGATGGTGGCTGCCGCCGTTGATGTTTCGGCGGACGTGTGATGGTGATTGTTGTTGTTGTAATTGTTGTTGCATGCCGCAGTATTATTTGCGATAGTAGAGTGCTTATTGGAATTATGCTGTTGGTCAAGTAACATACCTTGACTCCCACTGCCGGTCCCGCTAACACCAACACCTGTACCCAGCTGTGCGCATTGCTGCTGCACAAAATGCTGTGCGCTGCCCTGGCCAGGCGAATCCTGCTGCTGCTGCTGGGCGTATGGCCGAAACGAGGACGTTGCATGATCTGCTGCAGGATGCTGTATAACAGAGGTAGATGTTGATTCAGCGGCTGCTGCTGCTGCAGCAGCCGCTGCCACCATTTGTGCATGTGGCCTTTTCTTAGGCAGTATTTGAGTTTGTGAGAGTATTTTAATTCGATGTCCATCATCGCCAACAAGGCCACTTAGACTGTGCACTGCCTGATTCTCTGTCGTTGTGGCACCAGTCGTTACCTGCGATGTGGACGCATCGTCACCGCTGCCACCTTTCCCTTTGCGTTTGTACGGAACACGAGGGTAATTAAGTTTTCGCGATGGCTTTACAACTGGCGGCGGATCATCATCGCGTTCGCCTTGCAGAAATTTAAGGTAACTGTCCATAAATTGTGTCTTCTTTTCTCCAATAGAGGTACCAACACTAACTGGTTTCGGTGTGGATGGGCTATATGTTGTGGACGTGCCACCAGATGGGCAAAGTGAAATGTTGCTCATCGATGATAGTCCATTATTGCTGCATTCGTGCGTTATGGCAGGCGGTTCCGGCGAAGGCGTTTTATTGGGATTGCGTATGCCAAAGTTTGTGTTATTCGTAGAAGAGTTCGTGCCACGACCATTACTCGTTAGAGAATTGGCATAGCCCTGTTTGGGCGCACTATTCGCATCGGCCAAAAAGTCCAGTTCCTCTTCTATGTTTGGCACAATTACTTTATTAATAGCATCGCTGTTAGCAGCTGTATCCGACACTTCATCCTCATGGTGCTGCACTGCCTCAACCTTTTCCTGTTCATGTTCCAGCTGTTGCTGTTGCTGTTGTTGGTGCTGCAACTGATGTGTGTACACCTGTTGTTGCTGCTGCTGTTGTTGTTGTTGTGAGTAGACATGATGCTGCTGCTGCTGCTGTTGCTGCTGCTGCTGTTGTTGCTGTTGCTGCTGCTGTTGTTGTTGTTGCTGCTGCTGCTGCTGCTGCATACACGCCGTGTACTGGGAAGCAATCGGTTGTGGGAATGCTGGATAGTACTGCGCAAGCTGCGTAAGATGTGACTGGGCTTGCGATGATTGCAAATGCGCAGGTTGCGGCAAATGCTGTTGCTGCTGCTGCTGCGAAGTCTGTTGCTGCTGTTGACCTTGCTGTGGATATGTTGGTATGTTAATGGTCGTTGCTGGCGAAACAGATGCGGCATTCTCTGTTTTAAGCGGCGTGTTCCATTTATTATTAAAATCATAATACGTATTTTGCTGCTGCTGCTGCTGGTTGATCTGCTGTTGTTGTTGCAACTGATGGTGTTGTGTTTCCTGGGGACTTCGAACCGAACTATACTCGCTAGTCGCAATCAGCGTTTTTTTCGGTTGTCGTTTCCGAGGCGTCTTAGCAGGCTTTGTTGGCGGCTTTACATCCTCCTGAAATGGCATAAAAACATAAACCATAATTAGCTAAATTTTGCAAGTTAATAGCTTCGTTTTTACATGACTTTCTGTAAACTTGCATTTGGGGCATTTTATAAAATACCATGTGGCAAATACAAATACCATTGAAAATTCCTCAACAACAACAACAACACACACACGCACACAACTTTTCAACGTCACGTCACAGTTTCAATTGGACCACAGGATAATATTTGAAACTTAACAGCAATTAAAAGTACAAAAAAACAGAGTACAATTTACAATTGAAAATTGATGAAAAACCCATGACATACTGAGAATTTTAAGAGATTTACAAAGAATTAGTGCTAAATTAGTACTAAACAATTAACGTACAAGGTGCTTAATCAGTTGTTATACATTATGCGTTTTTATACATTACAAATATATATGTAACCTTACAACATTATACTGCCATGGATCGATATTTATATATATATTTACGTATATATAGTTTTTCATATACACGTGAGTATATACATAAATATACGTTTAAGCAAAATTTAACCAAACGCACAAAAACAATATCGAAGCAAAAGCAAAACAAACAAAAACAATAAATAAAAAATAATAAATATAAAAAATAAATACATACAATAAATACAAACCTTTGGCACTGTTTGAATCTGTGACGCTAAGTTGCTCGATGTCCCGGGTGACACTATCATATTAGCCACAACATGCTGTCGACGAACTTGTGGCGGAGCAGCATCCTGTTGCTGTTGCTGTTGCAACAGATGCTCCTGCGCCACAGCTTGCGCCTGTTGTAACGACAACGACGCGGATGATTCAACATCGACCACGCTCGGTTGATAAAACGTTTGCTTTATCTCAAGACCCGGTGGCAGGTTAAATACGAGATTCTCGCTACCATCTGCACCACCACCTGCATTATTAGCATAATCCAGCTGACGATGCTCCTGCTTAACGTGCAACTGCAGCACACTCTTGACTTCGTCATCATCAGGCTTTGTCCAGCAATGCTGTTGCACTTGTAGCGGCTGTTGCTGTAGCGTGCTTTGTATCACAGATGAATAAGCCACCGTTGTAGGTGCTACAGACGAACCCGCGCCTGGCACATTCATTACAGCACGACGCGTTACCGGCGATCCAGTCGAGCCTGTCGACGCTGTCGATGTCTTGTAAACAATAACCTGTGGAGCGCCAACCACATCTACAGCATTTAAATTCGTTATGGGGGATCCGTCAGCTGAACTTAACGCAGGGCTGGCATATTGGGCCGCATAAGCCGGACTGGCATTCTGTTGCTCAATGTGTATCGTTTGTGGATCCTTGCGTGCGATCTTTAGTTTCTGCCCCTCTGTTGTATAATATGTTTCCGTGTCTGCAATCTCGTGTTGCAATTGCTGATGCTGTTGGTGTTGCTGCTGTTGTTGCAATTGTGTCAAATAAATGATTTCGTTGTACGCTTTTATTTGCGCCTTCGTTTGATGCACGTTTTCTTGCTTGATTTGCTATAGATTTGTTGAAGTAGCCGCGTAAGATGATTTGGTTTTGTACATAGATTTGATGGAAACGGAAATTGTTTTGTTCGAATATTGATACATATGTATGTATATAGATATATAGGCAGTTAAGTAAAAGTCAAGGCATAGCGTTAGGGAAAGGCCAAGTTGTCGAGGAAACATCAAAAAGGACCCAATAGATAAAATATATAGCAATTGTTAGCATTACCACAACCCTAAAAACTATCAAATAATTAACATGATTCTAAGATAATTAAAAGCAAATTCTGCTAAAAAACCAACGGCTTTATGCCAAAAGTTCTATCATCGATAATTGCAATTCAAAAATTTTGATTCATCTCTTCATTTTCTTACAATTTCCATTGAGGATCTTAACGATTTCTATTCAATTCACAACCATTGCCATATATAAATATTATCGATCAGCATTTGACTCAAATTACCAAGCACGTCGTTAGAAAAACTAAGCCCCTTGAGGTTCCCTCTATGGCCAACTGCAAGTCTGTGTAGAACTTATCGGCGGGCTTCTAAACAAAATACTTACCACTTTGTCCGCCACAATGCTTAGCTGTTGCTGCTGGGATTGCTGCTGTTGCTGTTGTTGTTGGGCCTGCTGCTGCTGTTGTTGCATGGCTAGGAACGTATTGGATATCATGTTGGGTGTGTTCCACGAAAGCGAAGTAGAGGTCAGAGCCACTGTAGTGGGTGAGGGTGAGGCGCCGCTAGATGATGAATTTTCACCGTAGTAATTGGATGCAGCATTATTAACGGCCGCGGCGGCAGCGGCTGCCGACGAAACAGCCGCCACGGCCGCTTGGTTTTGGAAGGTGGTTAGCTGCTTGTCCAACGTAGTTGGAAGTTGTATCTGTTGCAGTTGTCGATGTGGTGTATTAACCGTAGAAGAGGCATAATGCGCCGGCTTGGGTTGTACGCTGGCAGCAGCTGCATGATGGTAAATCTGCTGGAATACTGGATTGTAGCTACCGATAGGTGATGGCGGAACAAAGCTGCCACCACTGGCTGCTGCCGCATTGAAGCTTGCAAGACTTGCAGCCGTTATTGTGGCTAAGTGCGGATGCTGAAAGTCCTCCGCAGCACCTCCCGCTGTACCAGCGGAACTAGGTACAATCCGATTGTAAGCGTATGACCAGGGGCTGGAGTTGGGATCCATGTGGCGTGTTTAAGCTGAAAACAGGTTTTATTATTTAATAGATAAAACACAGACTTATTATTCCACTAGTAGAAAGGATATGTGCGTGCTTTCAGTTTACTTTTTAATATTGTATACAAGAACTTCAGGGCATTTTAATTGTAGATTTTTTTTTTCACAGAAACATAAATATGTATATACTTAGGACTTCAGGCATGTATATACATACTTCATATGTTGGTAGGTATATGTATGTTCATACAAACATATATACATATACAAGCAGAAATGCAAACGCGAATAATGCCGCGCACTTTTTGCATAGTAAGGGCTTTCATTGCCAAGCTGATACCTGCGACCGCATGAGCATTCCTTACATCAACTGAAGTATTTTATGTTTCATGAAATATTTATAAACATCTTAACATAACACATGTATAGAAATAATACATCAGTTGATATTTTTTTAGCACTTTTAATATGAATGTGCATACATACAAAGAATGCAAATGTGTATGTATGCACATACATAAAAACATACATACGTACATGTGTGCGTACGTTAAGAGCAACCAAGGTATTTTACTGCTTCGTTGACTGCACAGAGCGTTGAACCATCATTATATTCTGCTTCAATTATGCACTTATTAATTTACCGTGCAGTTTTATGTAAAATATGTTTAACGATGTCTATAATTTGGCTGCATAACTTTTTTGTGGGTGAAACAATCTCCAAAATGGCCGCTCAGGTTCATGTGAACTATTAACTCATTTGAAGCATTGGCACGTGAATCAGTTCATAAAAACAAATGTGTTACGAGTTGGCAAGCTACTGTTGAGTTGATTTATTATTAATTTATTTATCTATAGTTAAATATTGTTCGGTAAGTGACACAAGTGAACCTTTGAAATAATTGGCATAAATAAACTTTTTAGGATGACAAATATTTAAATAACTTCGAAATAGGCTATTTGGAAGTAAAATAACTGCACATTTATGAGCACGCATATGTATGCATGCATAGATTAATTTACTTGTTTACAGAAACATATACATACATGAATTATATCTACCTGTATATGCATATGTCCATACAGTGTTTATAGGTTTAATAGTCATTATAATAATACAAGACTTCAATGATTTTTCTTTAGTTCATAAATGTATTAAAAATTTGAATACCTATCATAGGTATATATACACATTTAAAGTTATTTTTTTACATGTAATATATATGTATGCCAATTGAATTAGTTTTAATTTTAGATCTGTAATAAAGGTTAGCCCTAATTCTTTCAAAGAAAGATGGTTTACCATACAGTATTTATTAGTTCGCAAGATGCACTGTTAGTGCTGCCACACTTCGAAAAAAAAACAGTATTGCCACGTTCGCAATAAAAAAAGACGACACGCTGTAGATAATTAATATTGTTTTATACCAAAAAAAAAGTGTATAAATAATATAAGATTCCACAAATCTACATAAGTTGAATTCACAATCGAAAAAAATTAAAAACTCTGAATTGGAAATTATCGATAGTTTGCCATCTCTATAGTGACTAATAAGAAGAGTAAGTATATTCGACAAAAATAAAAGGCTTGATAGAATAAACAGCTTTATTTGTACGTATTGTATGTGCACTAATATTTGCATTAAATAACTTTTTACAATCAATTACAATTTGATAAGCAAATACGTGTTCACAATTATTGCGCTATTATTATTGCTTGAGCTACTTTAACGTTCTTACATACGTGTAAGTCCCATATACGCCCATTAATACTGTACTACTTATGTATGTTTGTATTATGCGTCTCGTTAAATAGATTTCAATATGGATTTTGGAGATGATTTTGCTACAAAAGAGGAGGTTGATCCCGCAGCAGATTTCCTAGCTCGCGAGCAATCAGTACTTGGTGATCTGGAGGCAGAAATAACCGGAGGATCTGTAAAAAATGCAGCAGCTGCTCCCACAATTGAAGATGGACAACTGACTAACTTGGTAAACACGGGTGCCGAACTGGGAAGTGAACTATTAGCTGCTACAGGAGGAGGTCTGGAGTCATCAACTGGTAGCTTTGAAGTAATTGGCAGTGAGTCCAATGAGCCGGTTGGCATTTCCGGGCCACCGCCGTCTCGTGAGGAGCCCGAGAAAATAAAAAAGTGGCGTGAGGATCAAAAGAAACGTCTTGAAGAAAAGGATCTCGAAGAGGAACGCAAAAAAGAAGAATTGCGCCAGCACTCCAAAAAGGAATTGGACGACTGGCTACGACAGATCGAGGAGTCCATTTCCAAAACAAAACTGTCATCTCGAAACGCAGAAATCCAAGCCGCTTCACTGGAGAACGGCTCCATCGAACCTGGTACTGAGTGGGAACATATTGCCAAACTCTGCGATTTTAATCCCAAGGTCAACAAAGCGGGGAAAGATGTATCACGTATGCGTTCGATTTACCTGCACCTCAAGCAGAATCCCATACAACTGCAGAAAAGCGCATAATTTTTGTAATCATATTAAAAATTGTCAACTAGCGTACATTAGGTGGGCCTAATCAAACATAAAATTGAGTATTTGAATTATGGTAAAATTGAAATTTCGTAAATTCCAATCATATTACATATATGTATTTTAATTTAATTATGATTTCAAACTGAAATAAAACAGTGCTGAAGATTCCAATTATAAAACATATATAAGTATACTCTATTATATTGTTGTTATATTATACCTTATACTTTTATTTACAACTTTATAGCTATGATTCATGAATAATAAAGAATTATTTACATATATTATGTCTGTACGTACTTTTTTTCCACTCTCGGTTAACCTACATATATGAGCAACCTAAGCGCTAACTTTAAGTAGTATTATTATAAGTACTCTAGGAAATAATTCGCATACTCACTTTGACCACTATTTGCAGTTATATGTCCCTGGAACTAGAAGAAGATCGCAGGGATGCGATAGAGACATCCGAGAAACCCGTGACGACTCAATCTAAAAAGAGACAGGATTATTTAGCTTGGGATGATTACTTCATGGCAACTGCACTCCTTTCAGCTAAGCGTAGCAAAGACCCAGTTACCCAGGTGGGTGCATGCATTGTGGACAATCACAACCGAATCGTAGCAATCGGATACAATGGATTTCCCCGGAACTGCAGTGATGATGTCTTTCCCTGGGTTAAAGATATCGGTAAATTGTCTTTGGAAAACAAAAAGCTGTATGTCGTACACGCCGAGGCCAATGCAATCCTCAATAGCAAAATCTGCACTTTAGATGGCACTCGGCTCTACACAACGCTCTTTCCGTGCAACGAGTGTGCAAAGCTAATCATCCAATCGGGCATCGCCGTTATATATTACATATCAGACAAGTACGCGCATAAGCCCATCTATCAGGCATCCAAACGCATGCTCGATGCGGCTGGCATTGTGTACCATAGGTATACGCCGAAGCAAAAGCAGATAGTTATTGACTTTGAAGCTATTATTGATGAATAACAATAGTCACATTTAGTCTTCGTTTCAAATATGTTTTCAAGTGTTCAACGAAATCGACTACTTCAACGTATCGGCCTTTAATAAAACGTATAGTTATTCTATAATATAACATATAATCTTGTTTTAATAATATTTGTAGTGGCTTGACTAAACTAATTAAGGAAAGTTAAACATGTTGAATGGAAATTTATAAATATAAAACATAAATGCAGGCAATGTGACAGATCCTATTGCACATCTATTGAGTCTGAGCTATTTGCAACTGTCGCCGACTTTTTCGGCGGTGACTCAGGGAGACAAGGAGAAAGATCCCGCAATTTTACAACGTTACCCACAGATACCGAATTAGCCGCTTCACTAGTTGTGTATCCAATATCTAACGGAGTACCGTCTGGAAAGCCAAGATAATAATCAGCAATACGTCCAGCCTCGCGGAGTCCGCTCAAATAGGCTCCATGCACTGTTGCAGGATAGTTGCGTATCGTGTGCTCTCCAGCAAAGAAAAGTCGTGGAATTTCTTCGGTTTCCTTAGTGCAATGCGGATTCTGGCTTGAAGGAGGTATGACTGGCGCTGCCAATAGATCATAGTCACTTCCAGAGGAGCCCACAGAAACGTAACTATATGATCCACGTGCCCATTGATCACTGCGCCAGCGGGTAACAACGGTCTCCTTTGGCTGTGGTACAGATGTATTGCCAAAAATGTTTTTCAGCACAGACATGCAACGCCCGATGATGATGTCGTCTGTCACGCTTTCCACAATATTTGCGGCCATACCGGCCACCAGGGCCAGTAGAACGGGGGAAGAACTTATGCTCCAAAACAGAAACATTTCCCCTAAAATAAATATGAATTAGTTAACTTACCAAAAAGCCTAACAAAATAAGCAACTAAAACTTACCACGACTGGCTGTTGTGCTGCCAACATGGCCAAAAAGATTTGCATTAGGATCCCAGAATATGCGATCGAAACAAAGCACAACCTTGTTGAGATTACCAAATCCTAAGCGGCGTATAGCCTGTTGCTTCCAATCTGGAAGTGGGGGATCGAATTTCACAGTATTGGCGTGTTGCCCCTCATTCGTTACGGCCACCTTAAGTACGCCAAGGGTTAGCGTACAAACTGCCAAGTCGGCTTTGTAGGTCATTTGTGATTTGGAAGTCTTTAAGTTCTCGGCAACAATTTCCACTCCCTTGCTGCTATATTTTATTTCCTTCACCGCACTGTTTAGCCGGATGTCTAAATTTTCGGTGAGTGCCACGGGAACACAAGAGTATCCATTGCGCACCGTGGTATGGTGGCCAATGAATTCGAAATCATCGTCTTGGTCCCAGTGTTTCAATGATAGATTGTTTAGGCGGGTTGCATTAGCGAATTCCAAGTTCGCAAAATGCCAGTCCAGTATAAGACGATCGCGGGAGGACAAATACACCTGACTGTATAAAAAAAAAACTTTATTAATCTGCATAATTCTGCGTAAACGGTTGAGGTAGAGTACATACCTGGGCTCGTTAAGCTCAAGCTCTTGAAGCTTTGATTCTAGCTTCTGACCCTGGCTTCGAAGCTCTTCTTCGGCCTTGATAGTGTCCTCCAACGTGATTTGAGTAGTGCGGATTGTGTATTCCTGTAAAGCATAGCTGGTTTCATTGTGTGCGCTTTTCGGTAGTCGCTTGTTAACCAGCCCCTGGTAGTCAGCCTTTAGTTTCGCAATGTCCTGCATCAACGACTTGAGTTTCTTTCGATGTTCGATAATTTTATTCTGTGCGTTGATAATTTCCATCATGTGCATGGCACGTTTCTCCTGCACGGCTTTATCCTGCATGTTGATGATCCACTCGAGAGCGTCACCCAAAGAAACAGGATTATTTCCGGCATAATTAAAATCCAAGCGATGCGATAAATAGCTTGCTGATTCGAGCAGTCGGTTGAACTCGCGTTCAATCACATCATCCTTTTCCTTGGGCACTGGTTTGCCGTCTGGGCCATATAAAGGACAAGACTGTTGAATAGGAACTAAATCCATGCCAATTTGCTTGCTGAGAATCGTCATGGGATTGCCGTAAACGCCTGTAACAACCATAGCTCCAAGGTCAGCTATGTAGCTGTTCTTTCGAAACGTAGCGATGCGTCCGCCAACTCGATCTCGTGCTTCTAGAACAATCACATCCATGCCAAATTGTTGCAATTGTTGGGCAACCGCAAGACCAGAAATGCCAGCGCCGATGACTATCACCTTGCCCAGCTTTTTGCTGGTAATTGGGTAAAGTCTTTTGAATATACCAAAGTTTATGAAGCCGTGCCGCTCAAGAAAGGAGTGCACTCGTTTCAGCAAATTTGGTTCGCTATCAAAGGGGGGCGGTATGCACTTGAGAGCGTACTCATACGTCAGTTGTACTTTGGGATTATCGACCCACATATGTAGCAAGCTATTACGCACGTTAAGAAACACTCGGTGTCCAAGTATGCCGGAACGGCTGATATCTGGAAAGCACGCCTCCTCGTTTGGCGTCATTTTATTGAATGGCAAACGGGACTGAAATACAGCTCCCTCTTGACCCGACAGCACAGTTGGAGTACTGGTGTCGCGAGACTCAACGTTAGCTTCATTTGTAACGTCTTTCTGGGAGGAATTGCGCGAGCCGCTGATGGCAGCCTGTTGAGGGGCACTTTCAGACTTGCGTGTACGCTGTTCATTGTGTAAGTGACCGCGTTTATCCGTCAATCCACTGTTGACCCCAGTTCCAATGGAGCTCGACTTTTCGTTAGTAGAATTCTCTGTGCTGGTCGGTGTGTTCTTATTTGTGTAGTCTACCTTGGGTTTGTTACGTCGACTAGTTCGCCGCTCATCATTTGTTGTGAGTGTATCGTTGGAATCGTCGTCAAATTTGGCTTTCGTTTGCCCGCCGGCTTGGTTGCCCGCTCCAGAGCTCGTATAGTTACGCTTGGGTGAGGGCTCTCCATCTGAGTCGTCACTTATTAAAGTCACATACTCGATTGGTTCCGCCAGTTTGCTGGCGCCGCATGTCGTACTTGAGTTGGCACTGGTGTCGCCACCGGACTGATTAGACTTCATTTCACAGCTGACACAACAAAAAAGTTATTCACTAGCAAAGGTTTGGTTGACCAGCTTGTTTATGTTAATTGTAGTAACTTACATATTAACTACAATCAAATGCAACGTTTTTAAATACAAGGAAACACCATTTCAAATAGTTTTGACTTTATTTAGAATTATCATAAAGTCCAACTCGTAGTCGTAAACATTAGAACCACCGTAAACAGCAGAATAGAGTTGTAGCGTTCAGTTCAGATTCAGTTCGTTTGAACTTATTCCTAGAATGAACCAAGAACTTAGTTCGTGATTCCCGTTCTATTGAATCGTTCCTTGCATTTTAAAATCTTTGTTTGTCTTCTGCTTTCAAAGTTCAGATTTTTTATTAAAATAAATACAGTACAATAAGTTCTGCACAGTGTCTAGTAAGCGAATGACGAACAAAAGATCCAACGAAAGGAAGCACGAACGACGGACGTGATTCGAAGGATGGTCGACCGAACGAACGAACAAACAACAAAGCAAACGGAAGCAACAAAAGAATGAACTTAACTGCATATAAATAAAACCAACGAACCTTATCCCTAAAAGGAACGAAAATCGACAACTCTAACCAGCTGAAGTTGCAAAAAATACTGTCATTCGATAAAATACTTAATATTTTAATCGAATTTTATTTGTGCTACTGGTTTCAATACCAATATCGATATACACTCGATTTATTTTCTTGCGAACTAGTTTCAAATATGAGTTACCAACATATTGAATTAATTACGAAATATTTACATCAAAATATAACACATACGAATATAATTCATAGTTCATTCTCCCAGGATTTAGCTGATGATAAACAAATGTAATTGTAAAATTGTTACTTTTCCATTAGATTTGCAAATGTATTAGGCAATCAAAATTTATTAAAATTTTAACGGTTACAATATATATGTACACACATTGCATACATAAATGCATTTATGTATATATATGTATCTATGTGTATCCACATTCACATGTAAACTTAATCCGTACCGTCACAGCAGTCGTCGTAGATAATGTTAGGAACACAACTCTGTAGGCTCTCATCAAAGAAGTAATCCCAGTGGCAGGTACCATTACCCACCTCGACGCCGTTGACACATTCGATGTAGCTATGACAGTTATTGGTGCTGCTAGTGACCAGCATATTTCCGCGTCCATCGCAGCGATTGTGTGTGCAATACACAGAAGTTGGCTTTCCACACTTCTTGAGTGTGTCGTCGTAGAAGGTACCTTCGGGGCATTGGGACCATGACGGATCAAGGTCTTCAACGCTACCCAAATTGGCGCAAAAGAAGTAGCCACGGCATGTAGCACCGTCCGATGTTAAGCCTGTTATGGGTTTCTTGTTTTTCAAACACACATCCGTCTTGGGATGAGCATCGCATTTAACTTGATTTTTAGGTAAACACTTAGCGCTGTCCACATCAAAGTATTGACTACTCGAGCAAGACTTGAGTGTATGCTTGCCGCTCTTGCACTCGAAGTACTTATTGCAATCATCCTCTTTGCGGAACTTGGCGGTGCTTGGCAGTATGTCACATATGTTGGCTACGTCCACGCATAGCGAATCGACTCCATACATACACGACTGGGTGGATTCGTTGAAGTGCTGCGAGCCCAAGCAATGGCCAGGCACGGAATTACCATGGTCGCAGTAAAAAAAGTTTTGGCATTCCGTCGGATCGGCCAGCCAGAGACCATCGAGACCTTCGCATGGGTTGGCGCAGTGCTTAGTGTTGCTTGCCGTCGCCTTCACACACTTCTGTTGGGATGCGTCAAACACCAAGGGAGTTTCACAGAAATGAAATGTGCCTTCGCCATCGTCACACTCAATATACTCATCGCAAGTTCCGGGCTTACGGATTAGGGTTCCGTTCTGAAACAGTCGACACAGCTCGTCGAAGTCAGTGATGGCTTGCAATTCCCCGGCCAGGCAAGTTGCCAACAAAAATACAGTCAGCTTAAGTCGAAAAGACGCTGAAACGGATCATTGGGGCTTATAATAATATATTTTTTTATTATACAAATATACATATGTGCAAGACTGTACCGCTACTCACATTGCATTCTTGGTTGAGTGGGAAATTCCTTTCGCGCCCTAATAAATTACTGGATTCTGGTATAGCTCTTTTCACTGATTGTCTTGAACTAAACAGAAGCCGTTGCTTGAAAAGCATTTATATTTAGAGAGGAATGTTACTGATACCGTATTTTTTCCAAATTAGGGGTATATGTTCGGAGAGCTTCAAATCTTATCTATTGTGCTTTGGCAAGGAAATATTTTGGCTACAAAGAGAGGAGCTAGAATTAGACATGGGCTTGAGATGAGACTAAACGTACCAGCTGGGATGCCTCTTTACATAGGGGAGCACCTCTTTTTTAGTTTTATTAAGTTTAAACAAAAACAACTTTGTGTTATTTATAGAACTTTTTACTTTTTATAGTATCATGTTGTGGTAGCTTGATTAGTTTCTATATGCAATGTTCAAGGCAATAAATTAGAACTTTAATTCAGTATTAACATTAAACTTCTTCACGTATCAGCTGAAAAAGCCAAGTGGGCGCCATAGTAATTATAATTGAACACGTATGTTTATGAATCAGTTAGCCTGATAATGTTGTTTTTTCGCCTATCGTAAATCTGCCAAATTGATAAACTGATAATTGAAAAATTATAATAATTTGTTGCCAGACATTTTACACATTGCTGCTTTAGCAAATCATATGTACTTCAGATACAATCTCGCAATGTAGGGCGTTTAATGATTTATGATAGATTAAAGTTCATTAAAGCACAATCATTATAGTCGATAGTAAAACGTCGTAGACTATATTTTGTTATCAAATGTTAATTAATTACTATGGGTTAACTGATTTTATTATCAATACTATTATTATATTAAAAGCAAGTTGCTTAAAGTTTACATCAGCTAACTGATAACAAACGCATTCTACTCTGAATAGTCAATCGAAATACCTTGTATAGGGTACGGGCCTAGAGGGTCCCCTTTAAACTTTAAGACTAAATATCTCGTTAGATGATATTTGCAGGTCTGTTGAGAGCATCTCCTAAAAGTATGCTACCATGACGAAGCTATCAAAGCACAAAGTTCTTGGAGAACTTATTTCTAAGAAACTTTGTACCAATGTATCACCGGAAATAATGGGTCTGTCAAGTGTGTTGTTCGATATAGTCGACGCGATTACCTGAAATAATTACGCAGATAAGAAGAGACGCCGCCAAGTGATCAATTATAGGAACGTCATTGAATTAAAAACGCATTACCAAGAAATATTAATAAAAAAATTTGGTCAGTTCGCTAGGTACTTAAAGATAGTGTCTAGAGTAATCGAGAAAAGAAATCTGAACAACAGATACTGTTGCCCGCTTCCACAAAAGGAACGAGTATTATGGTGTAGGTTGAGCTAAGAGTTCCACTTTTAATTATGGAAGTTACGCTATGTTTGGGTCGTTGGTAAGCTTATCTGCGAGGTACAGACAGTTTTAATTAAACTCACTGATAGGGTATTAGATGTCACTGGCTTGGCTCTGTATATAAAGCACGCCATTCATTTTATGGGTTTAGTCTTGAGGTTGTATGCTCATATCAATCATATTGCATACAAACAATTAGTTCCATTCTAAAAGAACCTTAAAGCCATGGCCGGTAGGACAACAACGATGACAGCTAAACAGCAACCTGGATAATATACATTAATCTCTTCGTTTCACATTCTTGCAGGATTCAAAACAAGATTTTCCGTTTCGGCGGCCCTCCTTGCTGTAGGAATTATTCAGGCAAGCGCCTACACCATGGAAGATATGTGCAGCCAGATGACTGGCAAGGGGTACATTGGTAACCCCACGGATTGCACCAAGTGGGGATACTGTCGCTCACAGCAGCTGGTGTCCTGGGGATCTTGCGGTGATGGCTTGGTATTTGACTCCACTTCAAGTACTTGCGAATACGCTACCGATGTGGCCTGCTCCACCAGTGTGACTCAGACATGCAAAGCCCTGAAGACCCCAACACTTATGGCTGATCCCAACAATTGTGCGAACTATGCCTATTGTTTTGGCAATGGCACGTCCCAGATCCAGAAGTGCCCCGACGGACAAAACTATGCCGCCAACAACCAGACATGCGTGTGGGGTCCCGATTGTCCCCAGGAGACAATCTGCCGTTTCATGCCAACTAACATTTTCGTTGGCGATCCAGCCAATTGTGGCCAATATTTGCAGTGCGTCAACGGCTATGGTGTGTCGGGGGCATGCAAGGCTTCGGGATCCGATAATACACCTTACTACTTCAATGTGATTACTGGTAAATGTCAGACCGCTAACCCTTGTGACTCCACCGGCACCACTGATTCCGGCTCGGGCGCTGTGACAGCACCAACCACAACTTCCGCAGTGTGCGCTGATGCCGCGGAGGGAGATTTTCTGCCTGATGGTGCAACGTGTTCCGGTTTCTTCTACTGCAATAAAGACCTCGAACCCCAGTGGGGCATGTGTCAATTCGGAACGGTATTCGATTCAGAGTCAAAGAACTGTGTTTCACCAGCAGAAGTTGCCTGCAAGTTTGACCGTTGCCAAAACACTAACATGACCTTTGCTACCGTAGCAGGCACGGAATGCCAAACTTACGAAATATGCGCAACCGGTAACAAAGCAACGTGTCCATCTGATTATAAATACTACGATGAGGTGAACAACAAATGTGTGAACTCTAATCCAGGATACGCTATTTGCAATACATAGTACATAAAAACAACATATGAAAACGGATAAATTCAAATTCAAAACAAGTATTAAAACAAAGTGCATTAATAAATGAGAGAGTCTAAGAGTTTGACATTTTAATATATATTCTATAGAGCCTGAAACTTTCATGATTTGTCTTTGGATATATTCCGATGTGGCAGCTTGTATGCTCAGTTCAAGGTAGCTATAAACCTATGAAGGAGGGACTTATACGCATAGTAGATTGTTTAATTTGACTGTTGGCTGGGATCAAGCTTATGGAGATGTCTCAGAACAAAAACAAGTTGTTTTGCAAAAGGGGGCGTGGCAAAAATCCGAAAATAGCATTTACTGCTTGCAACGCATTTAATTATTGTTACAAAATTCGGTGGTTCTAGCTTTTAAAATCTCAGAGAATAAGGCGCTCATACAGACAGAGGGACGGATGGAAATGGCTATATCGACTCAGCTGTTGATGCTAATTCAAAATAAATGTACTTTATGGAGTCACAGATATCTCCTTTCGCCTGTTACGCAGAATCGATTCGACAAATCCTAATCAAACAAGTAAGAACGGCTACAGTCAAGTATTGACTGTATAAGACCATGGATTTTTTAAGGTCATAAAAAAAATCCCATTGAGAAAACTGTTATTGGTAAACGTGTTTTTCAAAAAAAAAAAAAACATAATTTTCAATTAGACGCCAAGCAGTCCAAGCAGTTGGAAAAAACACTGCTTGGAAAAAACACTACAACTGAACACTGTAGCTTTATTATTACTTATATTATAAGTAGGCGTGGCCCAAATTTTAATAAAAATTTTACAGCGTATGGCCCACATGAGCGTTGTCACCAAATTGGTGGCTCTAGTTTTTTTAGTTTCTGATATAAAGGCGTATTTTTATAAAATCGATGGTCTAAAAATCAAATATTTTACCTTTTCGTCGTTTGTCTTCAACAAAAGGTAAATTTGACGGGAAAAAAGCAGAATTAGCAGCTCTTACTTTGTGGCTATTATTTACCCAGATAAGTAAAATTTTGCAGATATCCTCTGATCAAACCCAAAACTTCAAAGAAGTTTCAGAACCGAGCGAAGGGCATGCCACTGTCGGGTGCGCTTGACTTTAGCTTTTTGTCACTGGTTTCAATTAGAGGCGACCACAAGCAATGCTGACTTGGTTGGTGCCGTGCTCCGCTACGATACACATCATTGTGCCCAATTTCGCAAGAAATATCGGTCGAGCGATGTCATCCATACGACATGATACCGTCGTGTAATTTACATGCTACTTGCTATCTGATGAGGATGCTATCGCTCACACTGATTGAGATATCAGAGAACAGTGTCTATGGTATACACCGACGATGGATGTCTCCCTTGGCCCCGTGCATTTCCAAAATTATTAATTTTCTTTTCTTTTTAGTTTATTGATTGTTTGCATATTTAAGAAGGCGCCACAGCGTCGTTGCGCATCAGTCAAGTTTTGGAGCTGCGCTTTGACAATCGCAGCGAATCAAGGATAACAAACTGGGACGACTTCAAGACGCGATAACGAAACCAAATCACAGCATGACACAAGGTAACCTCAAAGTAGGCCTTAACTAGACAAGCTTAATCTGAAACCATTTCTATTACTTGCAGCAAGAAAGATCGGAGCTCTGCTCTTGCTGTCTGTGGTCAGCCTTGCTAATGCCGGCAACATGATCGATGAATTCGAGTACCTCACCGTGAAGGAAATGTGTGAACTGTTGCCGACGGACAGCAGCTTCTTGCGGCCAAATACCTGCAACAACTGGGTGCGCTGCCCTGGTAACGGCACCAGTCTGGAGGAGGGCGCATGTGCCACTGGCCTTTACTACAACAAGAACCTGGGTCGATGCGCCATGGCCGAGGGTGTGGTATGCCCCTACACCGATGCCATCTCTAGCAATCTCTGCGCCAACGAGAACGATGGCACCTTCCTTGTCGACGCAACGAGCAGCAATTGCCAGGGTTACCTACTGTGCAAGGCAGGACACGAAGTGAAAGCCAATTGCCCCAATGAGCTGCTCTTTAATCCTCGCACACGCTCTTGCGTCTACCCCAACCAGTACACTTGCCCCCAGAACATCCAGAGAACCACCTCGCCAATTTGCCGTTCCCTACCCAACAACACGCGCCTGGCCCACGATGAGCAATGCAACAAGTACTACGTCTGCACGAATGAGAATCTGCACGAGCGTGAGTGCGCCGCCCAAATGGCCTACGATGTCTCCCTGGGCCGTTGTGTGGCTGTAGCCAACGTGACCTGCTATGGATCGGCCACACTGCCTCCACCGGAGAATACCTTCTGTCTGAAGAATGGAACTGCTGTCCAGGGATACTTTGCAGACGATGAGTCATGCAACCACTACTACATATGCGCCTCGCCCGTGAACGGCAAGCACGACACGAAACCCAGGCACCTTCAGTGCGGCCAGGGACTGTACTTCGACTACGAGAAGCTCTCGTGCCGCGATCGTCTTAATGTCCGCTGCACCCTTGACCGCTGCGCCGGCACTAGCCTGACATACGTGAACGTGCTCGGCGACTGCCAGACCTATGCTCGCTGCTCAGCCGGCGTCCGTGTAGGCACTGGACGCTGCCCGCCTGAATACTTCTTCGACGAACGCAACCAGGGCTGCACGCCCGTCAATCACAACTACCCTGCCTGTGCTGCTTGAGCGGCGCAAGCGCAAGCTCAAAGTGCCTCCAAACCTTATGGAGTTAAGAACAGAATTTGAATCAATAAACTATTGGTGAAAGTCGAAAGCATTGCAAATCATTCGAGGTTATTTCATAATTTAAAATAATAATTAAATTTTGATGCCTTTCTGAGCCAAGGAAAAACTTCTATGTGTCTTGGACTAGCCTTCCAAAGTTATACAGGAGGTTAGCACGTTTAGTACTTCCCCGTTGAAGCTGTTTAAGCAGTGATTCATGACAGACCTGGTTATACCCATTAGGCATGTACGGTACCCATAGCCTGCACAAAGATAAAGCTAAACTTTGTCATACAAACACTGCGATATCTGGACAGCTCCATGACAGACTAACAACAAGCTATGCGCCTGATTACACGCTTCGATCGGCGTCATGGCTACAAAGCCCCAGCAAGCACATTCTTTGCTTGGCTATAGACCTTCTCATGTATGTCCTGAGCGTAAGCGCTAACTGGTTATGACACTCAGATACGAAAGCAAGAACAACGGAACAAAACATACATTTGCTTCCTCCCTCCCGGCACCTATCTGTTCCCCAACATTAGCAACTTCCGTGCTGGCAACTGTTGCAACGGGGGAAGAATTCTTCGAAGCCGAATACCACCCGCACACTCTGCCTAAACTTGCTTGCGGTATATTTTTAATAGCTAATGGAAATGTTCATCAGATGAGCGGAGCGATAGCATTTTATCACATTTATACCTTGATATTTCGGCAATTGTTTTCATGTCAGCTGTCTTACCTTGCCTTGTCTACCTGCCAGTGTCAGTGCCATTTATCGCAACAGCGACATTTACTACTACTAAGTACAAGCACCTGGCGGTTATCAGTGCTCGTCAGTGTTAGTTAGTACACATAGAACAGGTAATTACATACTATCGGTATTTGTGGAGTTCTCTGGAATTCAATAAAGACGTTTAACATACTACGTATCTCGCTAAGGCGTTTTGTGCCCAGCAGTTCCCAGTGTAGTCATTCAAATGTGAAGACCCTAAACGAAAATGCGCCAAAGTGAGCTAATTGTGTGTGTTATATGTGTATGGAAATACATTCTTGTGCATAGCAAATATTTATAACAATTAAGTGACCGATGTGGCGTGTAATCCATGAATTATGTGCAGTATTTTTTGGGTACATACGTACAGGAAAATACTTTACACAACTTTAATTAGTATTTCAACTAAAAGTCGCTGCTAATATTTGCATTGTTTAGTATAATTAATAGATAATACAAATAAGTTCATAAGTTCACTTTCACAAACACTTGAAAGTAATTAATCAGTGAACTAATCGATTCAATTGTTCATTTGAATGTACGCGTTTGAAGCTCAGCACCAAAGGTATCGATAAGATTAACAATCGAAATTCAAATGTCAAGCCATACTTTCAATCAGTGTGTGTACACTTTTTTATTGTTTGATAGATTAATTCCAAATGGTCTATCGTTTATCGCGCGGAAAAGCACATAAAGCCACATATATACTGGTGAGGACAACTTTCCTAAACATTTCAGCACAATATACATTGGTTTGCAATTAAATAAACTGTTTATATATATTTCTTTTTTTAGTTCATTAGAGTATGGTTATGTGTGCATTTCATTGGATTTCTTTGTCAGCTTAATGAACTTGTGGCCAAGGCTTGCACAATGAGGATCAGTTATGAAACCAATTATTGGCGTCTGAAATCAAATCGAATTGTATTGCGGCGCCAAAAAGTATGCCTCACTCTGGATTCAACTTATAAGTCTTCGATCCACACTTTCTGCTTATCGCGCAGAAAAAAACCTCAGAATGATGCTCGATAAGACCTAAAAGAATATTTTCATGTTTCAATTAGTGTACGACTGCACCCAACTCCAGCATCGATGGGCGTGGAGCATTTGATATAAAAGCGAATAATGCGCAGTTGTAACGTAAATTCACAACGTTTGTATACTACAATTTGATTCATCATACGCTATTTTAAAGAAGAGGCTCGCATGGAAGTTTTTATCCATCTTGCACTGATTGTCGGCATCTACCTCGGATCGGCACAGACAGCCGAGGAGGCGACTCAGGCGGAAATACTGGACATGAGCTACGTAAGTACATCCCTATGTACTAAAAAAAGATTGTAGACTCATTTTCCCATTGGCTACAGATTTGCAAGGATCGCCCAGAGGCTAGCTTGGTGCCCCATCCCCGTGATTGCAGTGCCTACTTTGCGTGTTTCACGATTCCAACGTTGCTTTACTGCGATGCAGGACTAGAATTTAATGCTGTCAGCTCTGAGTGCGATTTACCAGAAAGGGCGCAATGCATCCCCTTGCAAAGTGACCTCACCACAACACCGTCTAATGCACCTAGCGATTTCAACAACTGGGAACACAAGCCACATCCGGTCTTTGTGGCCGTCGATGTAGCAACTGGTGAGCCTGTAAGTCCCATGGACAAGTACGATCCGCAGGATATCGAGTGCCGCCACTTTGGCGCCTACTTTCTGCCGCATCCAAGCAACTGTCAACTGTATTTTATCTGTGCCTATGGTCATCTGCATCGTCATCAATGCGGTGCCGGTACTCTCTGGAACTACAAGAGCTCTGAGTGCCAGCTAAGCGAGAATGCCCAGTGCTATAGCAGCAGTAGCAGCAGCGGCAGCAGTGCTGGTGCCCAGCAAGTGGATGTCGATGTCGAGAAGTTTACCAGCACGACGCCTGGATCACAGGTTACCGTCTGCTATATTGTAAGCACCATTGCCATTGATCGTGAGCCGACAACGATCGCGACTGCTCCAGCCCCGCCCAAGGAGCCCCAGAGTGCACTGACTTGTCCGTCCCAGCGGCAGAGCTATCTGCCACATCCCGAGGATTGCAGCAAGTACTACATTTGTCTCGTAGGCATGCCAGTGCTCACCTCCTGTCCTAAGGGTCTCTACTGGGATCAAAGTGCCGGTTACTGCGATCAGCGCAAGAATGTAAAGTGCTTCCAAAGCGATTAAACCACTGCACTTATCTGTGATTGGCGTTTTATTTACTTTAGTTCAATTATGTATAATCGAAGTAGTGTATTTAGAGCACCGTGGCCATGCTTATCCTCTGCCACAGTTCGCGCCGTTTCTGTATGGTCGCAGGACTCTCCAGCGCCGGCTTAATTTGATGCCATCGAGCTCCACGCTGCACGCCAGTCTTCAGGCGTTGCCACCATGTCTGAGTGCTCAACTCGGGCAGGGTATCTGGATTTGAGTCCAAAGCGAGCACAGTCCAGCAGCAGAAGACCAGCAGGCATATTGCACTCACCCAAACTATCTTACTATATCCAATCATCTGAAGAAGACACTGATCTACTACTAAGGCCAAGTCTCTGGCTGGCTGGCTCTGCTCGCACTTTAATCTAAAGTGTGTCTGAAACAAAGGTTTTACTTTCTTATCAAGTGACAATTTTTATGAGTCGAGCAATTGCCTTTGCACGCAATATAGGCGATTAGATATCATCATACTTGATATTATATACAGTAGTAAACAGAGTAGTACATATGTAAAGATATATATACTCATCGGTCTCCGCTTTACACTACCCTATCTACAGATTTATTTCAAAATAATTACACAAATGTAAAATAATTTGTAATATTATACATATGTATATATATTAATCAATAAAATCATGAACAAGTGTTTCTTACTTATTTAAATGTGGTGTAAATAAAGCTATTTTATTATTACATACATTATTGATAATTATTGTATTTCATTTAAGTAATACGCACTCCAAAATTTTGCAGACAGAGTTCGTTACTTTTTACTTTAAGCTCCTTTTACTTGGAGACTGAACGATGTCGGATCGATTAAAAATAGTTTAATGCGATGACAGCAAGCGTAACCCAATATTTATTTAAGTAATTAAATAGACCTTGACCTAACTTTGTAAGTGTGTAGGGTATATCAGAAATACAGTTAAATACAATCAAAATTGCACACTAGCTAATACTGTGGAAGTGTATTTTATCCAGACGCATCAGTTTTTAACGAACTACCTTCTGCATTTCTGCGAACTATGGGTAACATATGGATAACATAAGCTAATTATTATCGCCCCTAACTCTTCTAGTTAATATTGTTTAATGGTATGCGTTGACAGACCTATAGATACTCCTCGTACAGATAGTCTTTGAAAAAGAATATACGATAGACAACAATTTTATTGTTCAATACCTTTGTACGGATGTATAAGTTGTTATCCGCGATCTTGTGAAACTTGATAAGCAGGAAGCGGGCATCGATTCGTAGGCACTACACAATTTCACTTCTACGCAACTAAATATATACATATGTATATTATCTTAAAATTAAACCTAAAGCTTTACCATTTGCACGACAAATTATTATTATTCATAGGCCTAGGTCATCTTAGAGGGGTTATCACATAAATCGAATAACTAGAATGTTTGACTGATCTGACAGATAAACACAAAAATGCCATGGTCCCAGCATCAGGGATATTTAAATCTCAACTTTTTGGAGATATAAACGATGCATCAATAAATCAATCCCTATTTGTACCTTTAAACTGGATTTGCTGGAAATTATCGGCAACAAAAACAATTGGATAATTGTTCTGCTAACTTATGTAGTAAGTACAAGGTGCTTCTCGCAGTATACTACATATATAATAACTCTAAATGTAACTAGTTAGCATAACTAAGGTTATATATGTATATGTATGTGTGTATATGTATGTATACTTTTTGAGCCCATTTTGGGGGCAACATGATAATAAAGCTCTGTTCCTTGTGTACATACCTATGTAGTTATTATGGCATTTCTGTTATGCTATAATATGATCAACTTGTCTTTCATTGTGCTGGAAGATTGCTTTCAGATATATTATGTAAGTAGAAGTAGTATGCAGGTATATGGATAGACAATGGAATGGGGAGCACTTATGTAGTTGGAATGTTCACTATTTACTTTGTATTTTCCTCTCTTGGACCCTAAAGTGCAGTAATTTGTCGGTGTTCTTTTTAGATCTTTTGCATTAAGCTAGAGCTAAATATAGCAAATATAATACCTCAAAATCTACTATCAAAACAAGAGCCCCTGTATGTTCGTTGAGGGTAACTTCAACAGTTTCGTTTGGATCCAAATTAAACATCGGTTTCGGTACTTAAGCGACGCTGTAGACCCAATATGCCCTCTTTGGCCGTGGTCGTGGCTGTGCCCAATGGTTTCTTATGCGATAGTTGCTTCTGCAACAGAGGCACGACCGATGAGGGAAACTGATAATCAGTGGCCATTGACGCTGCTGAAGCCATGCCAAATTGCTGGCTACCCTTGTGCATGTGGCCGGGCGAGAGTTGCTGTGATCGGGGACTGGGTGGTGTGGGCGTCGAGGGTATCTGGTGCCAATTAATACTATTCTGAGAGGTTATGTTACGCGTCTTCAACAGAGGCGGGTTCTTCGTTGAGGTCGAGAATGCCATACCACGTCTCAGCGGAACTCTAGAGAGGACAAGGTTCGCATTTATGTCGATTGGAAACGAATATGTTGATTGTTGATGGTAGGGTATGGCATGGTATGGTATGGTATGAAACATTTAAAAAATATGTCAATTCAAATGAGTTTATTCAATGTAAATCATGTTGTATGGGTTGGGAGAACTGCTGGCTGCCAAAAAAATTGAACTCCCATTACTCGAACTCACCTAGTTGGGCTCGGCGGTGGATAGGAAATGCCACGATGACTGGGCGATAGCAACATGTTACCCGAGTGACTAGTTGTCGTGCCCGGCACAAGCAATGTGTTGTTGCTATAAAAGTATGGGAGAGTTTACAAACAAACAGTTACACACATCACAATGAATGAATGCATCACTACACCGACTATCCAACTGAATTGAACCAAATTGAACTGAACTGAACTGAACTGAACTGAACAGAACAGAACACAAAAGTGGACACTGACCGCTGTGATAGTAGTTAATCAAAAAACAAGGACAGCAAAAAAAAGAAAGCACACACACACACAGACACGAGTTGGTAAAAAGCAATAACTTTTATGTAAATGTTTTTTTGTTGGATTCGCTGGCGTATGGCAGGCTATATAAAGCTATCGACGGATGTGGTTACAAATATGGAAACTGAGTTAACAACAAGTACACTTAAGATTAGGCATATATGTATGTATATGTATATATTATATATAATTATGTTAAGCGTAACACTAAGCAGCTATCATAAAATTTATATATTTTACAAATTAAAACCTATAATTCGATACTACTAAGCTAATATCTACGGTACTGTGACTTAATGCCTTGCAGTCTAATACAATATTCACAAACAATGCTTGTATATATATATATATCTATGTATATGTATATGTATATGTATATGTATATATTGGCGGTCTTGGGGACAGTTTAACAAATTACTGCAAGCATTTATCTGAGAATGAGTGATGATAGTTTGCGGATGTGCTGTGGTTGATGATAGCTTGCTTGCTAGACTCAAGATGCTGCACGTGGCTGGGTGTTCATAGGCAACTGCAACGAAGACTTACGTTTGTATGTGTTGCATGCTGAGATTAGGTAGACTCTGACCCAGGCTGTTATGCGGTTGAACCGACAATGTGTTGCCCGTAGTTGAGGCGATGGCTGCAATCTTAGGCTTGGCTAAGCCTGCCAGCAAATGCAGTTTGCCCTTTGGAGGCTGCACCTGATTACCTGTACCGGAAAGGTAAGTGATAGGATCAAATGGGAATAATACTAAGCCATGTCTGGACATACCCATGAGGCTGAACCCCTCGTCACTCGACATGGAGTTGGTCTTTTCGAAGTCAACGGAAATGTTTCGCGAATCATTCCACTCTACACTGCCACTGTGACTGTTATTCGCACTGGAAATATGGCTGCCTATCGAAGAGTTGATGGGCGACTTTCGCACTCCGAGGGAATCAACAGTTGCTCCACTTGTGGCACTTCCGCCAAAGCGAAAGCTGTCGCCATAGTTTGCACTTATACCTCGCTTCAGTCCCTGATAGATCGACTTGGCGCGCAAAAGGGCATCGTACCAGTTCTTGGCCTCCGTGCACTGCAGCGTGAATGCCGTGGTTGCCACTTGGAACTCATTAAGGTAGACACAATTCAGTGTATTGTTATGTCCATGTTCCACGACCAAATGATCAGTTAGATACGGTTGTCGTATGACCTTCAGCGCACCCAATCCCTTCTTGGCTATGGATTTGCAGACGAGCAATATATCCGTCAGCAGAAAACAATGAACATCGCTTTTGCTGACATTGTCCTTGAATTTGTGGTCGCCCTCCATGAACAGATGACGCACCTGGTTCGTCGCACAGCCACGCATGGGTGCGCATAGATCGAACATTTGGCTATGCTGCTTGATCAGCTTTTCCAGGCCTTCGTTGTTGGTGTCCTGCATGCAGTAGAGTTAATAGGAGCAATAAGAAGAGACAAGTACCAAGTTCATGTTCAATATTTACCACCACATCGTAGGATTCAATGCGAGCCATGACGCCTTTGAGGCGTTCACTCTCCTGACGCATTGTCAAATGGTTGTTCACGCTACCCACAAAATTCTCCACACTGTGTATCATTATGTCCATAGCTTCGGATTGCTTCTTGTCATCCATATGTTTCCTGATGGCTGTGAGTAGCAGACTGTACTTGGTCAGCCGCTGCATGGGACGCACAACGATGTCGGCCAGGCGAAGGCGGTTGCACATCTTCTGTGACTCGCACCAGGCCAGATAAGCAGTAAACAGCGAATTGTTTTGATTTAGCTCTTTGCAGTAGAACTGGCAGGTGCTCTGCTCAGCACAGTAAACCTATACATAGGTAGAGGAGAGGAGGAGGGAGATTCACATTTATGTGCCTCTGCTTAACATAGCACATGCAATCAACCTACCTTGTAGGGCGCAAATGTGGAGGCAAACGTTCTGAATCCCTCATTGAAAAATGCACATTGCAAAGGCTCGTGGGTTCTGACACTATGCGCCACCATGGGGAACAACCAAAGAGTCCAAAACTTGATGTTTGCTTCACAGACCGAGCGTATATTGGAGAACAATCGATGCTGATCGACTTCAATCAGCAGGCGTTCCTCCTGCACAGCCTCCAGGCAGGCCAGGAAAAGCTTCGAAAATATTGATACGGTTATAGGGCTTAATAACTCAAAATGAATACGTTTAACACTTACATCTGTAACAGTCTGCAGTGCATGAATATAGTCAACCTCCGTGGTGACCAGCTCCCATATGGCAGTTTGAATCTTCACTTCGTTATCACTCATGGCCTTGCTCTCGACAAAGTCGCGCCACGACTTATGAATGTTATGCAAATATGTCAGCGAGTCTGAGAGCGTGGTATGATCAAAGCCAAAAGAGCCTGCTAGTTGGGGCACTCCATTCTTCGCATAGCAGTTAAGCAACTCGTACAGCTGACTCTGTTGTGGATTCTTTACACCGAATATGGAAGACCAACGCTGTCTTATCTGCTTACTGGGCGCGGTGGCCAATTCGCTTGTCTCTTCTGTCGAGACGGAGGATAAAAGACGCGGAGGTCGCTGACGGGAACCCTATTGGAATATATTAGTATAAGAGTTTCTATCAATCAAGTCTTAACTTACAAATGAGGCTGCTTTCTGCAGTGTCTTTCGACTGCCATCGCGTTCAGTGACCACAAGATGATGTCCAGCCAGCCCTTCCACTTCAGTGTGCTCATCCAATACGTTTGATACACCTGAAGCTCCTGCAAAACACAATTTATATTGTATTTACAAATGCATTACGTATTGATTAAAGTCAGTTTGATATACCTGCATCCAAGTTATTGTCCGTCACTGTAATCTGGGAAAAATTAAGATTCAGCCTGTGCAGCACCGACCTTAGAGCGTTTCTGTAAAGCGAGAACATAGGTTTATAGTTATACTTGCTTTTTCTTAATAGTATGTGATACTTACTGCAATGTTATTCCCTTTGTCACTTGTAGGTAAATTTCATCCAGACATTGCCCCGATTCTGAATAAAAGGAGACTGTGAAATATTCAGAGCTGTGCACCTAGAAAACAACAAGGTTTAAAAGTTATTAAGGAATATAAAGGGAATATAAAGATACTTAGAGCTTTTATGGCTTTTAAGTCTGATCGTACCCCGTCGGCTTGTTGTTGTAGTAACTCCGCTGGAACTGTACCCTTTGGCGATGTCAAAGTTCTAGAAGGCTGTTCGGGTGCAGCCGTACCATGTTGACAAGAAGTCACTGTACGAAGACCATCCAGGTGAGTGAGACTTTTTGATTTAAGCTGTAAAGAATTAGATAAAAGACGCGTAAGTCAAGGCTGTCAAAACAATATTAAGCCCAAAATTGATTTGGGCATAGAAACATTTGAAAACCTTAGTAATAAATTCATAAAATGATAAATAAATAAGTTATTAAGTAATCAAAACAGTCAAATAAAGCGAAGTGGATGAGCGACAGGCCCTACCAATATACATATATAACTTAGCTACTGTAGGACCTAAGGCCAGCAAATTTGGCATATCAACTCTCTACCTTGCCATTTGACTAACTGAGTATACCTTGAACATCCAATTAAACCATAACAAAAGAAATTAATAAAGAAAGCATTTGCCAGGCGCTCCGACACAGCCAGCCGGACTCACCTGTAGTTTGCTGGCAGGCGGAGATACAACCAAGCAGATTTTCATGGTGGCACGAAGAAACTCCTCCCGCTTGGATCTCAGATCCGAAGAGGGCACCGCAATGGGCGATGTGGCAGTTGCCAGAAAGGGGTTGAGGGTGCGAATTAGGGGCGTGGCTTGACTAGCCTCGGGAGACAAGGCGGACATTTCGATTTTCTGTTGCAGCTGTTGTTGATGCTGGTACGAGGTGCTCGCAGTGCTCGGGCTCGACTGCTGATGCTGCAAACGAGTGGGCGAGTTCAAACTGAAAAGCTTTCGTCTATGCCGTCCAGGTGTGGAGGACGAACTCGATGCAGGACTGGGCGTAGGTCCCGGCGGACCACTTATAATACTCTCACTGAATGAGGACTCCTGTGAGCCAGCTCGACTATAGCTAGGCGTGGGCAGCTGGGCACAGCGAGATGCTGTGCCCGTGCCTGTGTACTTAACGGACGTAACATTGCAGTCCAACTGCAATTCCTCCTGCGGCTGAGGTGCACCTTCGTTGTGCTCCTCACTCTTGTATGTGCTGTGATAGCTACGCGCTGTTATTTCCGGTAGAAAGGGATTGTTTGGTGACGTAAGGGTGTACTGGTAATAGGGTCCAGCATCGGAACTCTCATGGGGCAACGTCGCATCGACATCGCCATCGGTCTCATAGGGCGCAGTCTCTTCGGGAAAGGAGCCCGTGTTCAGGTCATGTATGCCTCCTCCTGTATGCACACCCAGTTGCTCCCATTCCCCTGAAGATGAGTTATACGAGGATGCAGTGAATCCATCATTGGAATGACCCTGACAGCTGCGACTACTCTCGTTGCTGTTCTTGAAGAGAAAGTTCTGAAGCCGCGTTATTCTCGCCGAGCTGCTATCACTGGTCAAGCTGCAACTGCGACTGCTGCTGTTAGCTGGAGCGTACGCCGGAGCAGTTGCTGTATCACTTCGTCCACTGCTCGTCTGGTGCTGTTGCACTTGCGCTCCTTCACCCCGTCGCCTCAAGGACTGTCCTGGTAATTCGGTAATGTTGGTCGACGTAACAGCTGTGCTCATCTCACTACCCATTTCTTGGTTCTTGGGGCAAGCCCAGTAATAGATACTCGTCTGGGAATCCCGTAGCTCACTAAGCTCGTACGAGCTTTCCAGTGAGCTGCTCGAATTGGTATTTGTAGTGGCTACGCTGCTCAGATGCTGATACGCGTACTCGGGCGGAGTACACTCATCTGGGCTGTCTAGCAACAATGCTGTATTGATATGACCTCCTAGACTTAAGCCAGCAAGTGGCAAGGAGAAATGCTGCTGTCCGACGAGATTGATATTGTCTGTGGTGGCCAAAGCCGGTGGGCCTAAGTGCTTTGTGTGAAACTCGTCCGACTGGGAATCACAGCGCTTAATCTCCAGCGAGCTGTGCTCCCGACGTCGAAAGGAGCGACGTAACCTTTCTGCAAGCTTCGATTGCTTCAGTGGCTTGTCTCTGGGTCTCTCCTTAGCGTTGCTAAGAAGATGCACCTTCTCAGCCTTGTCTTTGCGTGTCTCCTCCAGCAGTTTCTCGTGCATTGGTGCGGCCTTCAGTAACAGCGCCCCCAGCACTTTCAGGTGCCCTTCTATGGCAACGTCTGTGGACGTGTGTGGTTGCTGTTGTTGCTGCTCCTGCTGCTGCGGTCGATTGGCAATTACAATGTATAATGCCGCAAGACTACCACCCATTACGCAGGTCGCACTCCACAGAATAGGTTGCTCCTATGAGTGTTTCCCTTTGTGGTTTAGATGTAAAGAGTACTGAGTAACTAGCTCAGGTTTGAGGTTTGAGAAGCTTTATTCAATTTTAGAGCTGGGCTCTTCTTTCGGTATCCACAAGTACACGTACTTAATATGTATAGGGCTAAGGTGAAGTTGGGAATTCAATACATATGGGGTTTCCCTTTAAATACATTAATAATGCTGTATGACAGCCAATAAAGTACAACAACCGACATTAAGTTGTAATGAAAAGCCGCTTTAAAGTACTAACCCATTGCATAAAAATTCTTTTGACCTTATTGCAATATGACATAATACACAAAAAAACCCTGGCAATTTAATCTGTACCCCCTTTCCCTATCTACCTACTAACTGGCCGTAAAACTTCTTTAAACGAGCCTGGTGCGTCAAAAGCTTTCTTCACCAATGCCTTCTAAGACTGCTTTCAAATCGATCTAAATGCCTTGCTTGCGTGTTTCGCGAGTTAACGTTACTATTAGCATTACCTTGAGACCTATGGTATATGGTATGCATGCAGTTCACTCTCTCCCTCTCTCTCTCTCTCTCTCTCTCTCTCTGCGGTGTGGCCTAAATATAAAAAGTTCAAACGCGCCAAGCAGGAGTGCCCATTTCGAAGGCACCCTGACTTGGGAGGTGTCTACAATAATAATACAGCACAGGAAGTTAAACTACCCACCGTAACCGGCGTGTTAAACTAGCCTTGTAAGCCTCCCCGGTCTATTCGCCTATCAGTCTGCCTGCCTTTTAGTGTTTAAGAGCCAACGGAACGGGGGAACATTCTTGTGTATTTTAAGATATTTCAGCCAAACCATCGGCACACTTACTACAACTCTATAACTCCCATAGGTACCACAATTAAGGTATAGCAGTTTTAGATTCAAACTGTTTAAACTGGAGGCCCTTAACCAAAAGCTTCAATACGTTCAAAATTCCCACAAAATATAATTGATTAAATAAGCTATATAAGCTATGTTAAAGCCAAATACTGAGGAAACTATATTGGTGAGGCCCTTTACCATAAAAATGAAAGCGTATAAAACATTTGGCGTTAAATTTCCCCTTTAGTCTAACCCTCTACGACGTAGAGCAAAATAATAGCAAAAACACACGCGATATATGGAGAAAATTCAAAAGCCATTGCAAATAGGATTAGGACTATAATTTTCATCTCTACATCTGATATCTGCAAATAGGCCTGATATGTTATCTCAACTCCCTAATGTACCTGAAAATAGCAACCTTGACTAAGATAATCTTGAAAAATCTAACCAGTTGTTCGACATACACGTACATATATTAAAATCGCAAATGTTGCACAATATCTGCTTTAATAGCGCGCCCTCAAAGGGTCCAAGTTTCTTGCGCCCTGTCTTACGTCATTCAATGTAAGTCACCAGTGACTTTGCAACAGAGGCAGCAAGGTTAGAGCCTGTCTATGTGTCATCATTATCACCCTCACCTCACGTGGCGACATCCACCTCCAAGTTGTGCCAATACCAAAATCGATCGTTGTGGTTCCCTTTCATGGTGGCGCTATGTACTATAATGGTATTTCGCACATTTCGATTATATCTAACTGCCTACTTACTTAAGACCCTGCCCGGACTGATTCTGCGTATTTTTTGATGTATCAAATTTACATAAATCGTCGTTAACATAAATTGCCGGTGCTTTGGACAGTCAATGTTGTGTTACCCTAATTTCCCTTGGCCCTGCTCCCTAACGCCTAGCCTGGCCCCAAATTTCATCAACTTCTTTTCGCTAATTACCAACACGTTTTCCCGCACTTTGGGAGCGACACTCGTTTTACCAATTAATGGTGAATTTCTTGTGCGTTAATCTGATTTTATAGCGAATTCGCCGTGCGTGCGATTTAAATTAGTCATTAAGGTCTAGCGTAGATTCAGTCGAAACCCAAACGGGGGGGGACAGAGAGCTGTTTGTACTAGTACTAGGTACCAAAATGGGACCCATTAAAGCTAAACTGTGGCTATTTTCTGGCTTAAGAGTTTTGTGTGTCTTTTTAACGTATGTTATGCACATTAAAATTGATAATTGAAATAAGGAATCCACTCAAATTTAATAAATCCTGTTATGGCTACAGCAACACTCATAAATAAAAGTACAGCAAATATTTATATTGTGTCGTTCCTAAGAACGCACCTTCCACCTCCCACCTCCCACCTTGCTGAGAAAAAAACCGCGAAGAGTCTCAAATTAAATTTGATTTATGACCACCCACAAAAATCCAGGACAAAACGAAATATTCGCTAGTACCGCACGGCTATACCAAGCGGCAGGCGAGGTATGCCTGTTATGTAGGTATGTATGCAGGGTATGTACAGGGGGCAGGGGGGAGAGAACCTTTCTTTATGTATGTTTCACTCTTGCCAAGAGGCCATATGCAAACTGGCCCGTGCTGACGTCATCTCCGTGCAGCTGGTATTCATAATCATAATGTGTACGTCCGTATAACTTATGTTCGTGTGTGTGTGTGTGTGTGTGTAACATGAACGTTATGTTATGTTCTACCTGTGCGGCTTGGGTTTCTCTGGTAATATTTCGACAACACCTTGGCAATTCCTTGCCCAAATTCCCAGTGGAGGAGCAATTTAAAGAACATATAGCATCTTGAAATATACACATACATACATATATTATACCCAAAGCACACACCATAAGTCCTTACTCAAACAGATACATATAATAAATATAACCCTACACATGAATGCACATAATAACGATATTATTGGAATCATATTGGCTGTGCCATTATTGATATTGATATTCCGCTGTTGATTGATAGTCGCTACCAACTTGTGTTTACTTAATCCACCCATTTGCAAGGTGAAATCAGGTGAATCGCCTTCTGGCGTTGAGTAATCCAACACATATATGCATCATGTGTGTGTCTCTTTGTATGTGTCACGGTGTCACGGTGTCTTGGTGTCTTGGTGTCTTGGTGTCTCTGTGTGTGTGTTAGACACACAGAAATTGCCAACAGAAATTGAAAACATTGTGTAATTTCGCTGGGGCCAGCATTTTTGATTTATTGCACTTGCTGCCTGGGTTTGGTTTCTTGCTTGATCTGCCAGACGATTCCTTTAACGTTCTTTTAAATTAAGTATTCTATGCAGAACTTTGACCCGAAGTTTGATTTGTTTTTCTTGTTCGAGATGTTCGACAACATAAAACAAACGTGAGCACTTTCAACTCACGGAAAAGTACATACATATGTACACCAAACGCACACACACACACACACACACACACACACACACACACAATTACAGCGACATAAAAACAAAACGAATGCGTTGCGAAAACGACAAACTGATAGGAATGTTTGGTTTATGTAGTTCTCAAGGCCCGTCACGCGTCCTTTTTTGGGTTTATCCGCACGGCGCGACGATTCGCAACTAACTAACAAGGCGAAGGAGCAGTCAATCGTTTAAGGACGACAGTGCCGAGCCACAATAGCGAAAGCACACAGAAAAGCCCAACCGAAAATTCCTGATAAGAACTACGATGTCCAAGGACACGGAAAGAGAAAACGCCGCATGGCGTGCAAATCTAAGTGAATTCAGTTCTCTTTTCACCTTGGATGTGACTTCTTAGAGATGGGAAATTTCAATTTATGACATCGAAACAGGAATAAACGATTACGAGTTTCGAATTCCAACAATAGAATGTTATAGGATAAAAAATCAAAATTTTTAGAAATTTAAAAAAAGGAAAAGGAAAAAATTAAATTTGGTATAATTAAGTTTAGGTAACTATAGGGTTTTCCTTTACGAGAGAAGCTGACAATATGCCGTTCTAACTGTTAATGATATTCTAATTATTATAAAGAGTAATTCGTGTTTTGATAAGACTCTTAAATTCAATAGATATATAAGAAACCTTACGCTCTCAGCTGATGCTTTTAAACGCGCTCTTCAATAATCATCGAAAGCTTTTGGGGAGAGCGAGAGAGCTTTTGCGATAAGCCATTGGTAAACAAACCGCGCTTTCATTCACAGAAGCAACAACGACATCGTCATACCAAGAGCGCCTATATACCTACGTATGTACATATAATACTATTTATTATATATGCATATGTACATACATATAGAATACGAGTAAACATCGCTGCACGTCTGCACATAGCCATAGCACATGTAATTCTGCAAACATGGCAGGGACTATCGGATCAAAATAAATAAAATAAAATAGAAAATAAAAGCTCGAGGGGCCGCCCGCCATGTGAAATCCGAAGTGCCGCCGCCGCCGCTGCTGTTGGGGCTGGCGCTGAGTCATTGCGTTGTCAATGCAAATCACGGTTCAGAATTCGAATTATTCGTGCAAACATACAGACGTAAAGAGCAGGGTATATATGTGCTGGGAGAAAGGGGGTGCTGGTTATATGTTATGCTATACTCCAAGTTAATCTGTGGGGTGCAGCAACAGCAAGCGCAGATGAATCTATTATTGAAATCATTTGCTTTGATTCCCTTTTGCCATGTGATGATAGTCAGATCTAGCATTCCACCACATTCACATTCATACAGACAAGGCACGAACCTTCAAGCAAACACACACACACACGGTAGGGTACAACGTGTTCTTGTTTGCTGACATCATTCAGGCAGGTCGCGCGCGTCTGGACGTTCTTGGCTCTGCTGGATAGCGAATACTGATGCTGACTCAGAATGACAATTCTTTGCGGATTCAAGAGAGTAAGGAAGGGGAAGGGGAAGGGGAATGCCTGCTTTGCTGCCAGTCATATGCATTCCTGTTTCTGTACCAATGATACATGATGTACATATTCCTAAATCCTAATTGTAATTTATAACTTTTTTTTGTATAGAAGCCATCAAAGTTCTTTCAGTCAAACATTATGCTAGCTTCCTGGCATGCTGTCTGTTTGTGGCAGAGCAAGTCAACCACAGACGCGACATAGTCTGCCGTGAATCATCGCAGAGGTCTTCTTAGCACAACTGACTGAGTCAGTACACGCCTGCTGGCAAATCAACGCTTGGCCAAAAGCGTAAGCGTGTATATACATACATATATGTATAGCCGAGATGAATGTAGGTAAGTAGGTTTGTACACATGTGTGGCGTGTATCGTTATACGACTTACTAGTAAATTGAATAAACAGTTTTGTAACTGCCTGATTGACTAAGTGCACCCAAATTTGATATTCCATGACTGACAATCTGTGTTAAGCAGGCAAACTAGTTATGCCAATTTTGTGCAAATTTATGGCATAGCTTTAGCTAGCAGAGACCCTGCAAAGTATTGATCAGGTCTGTCTTTTCTGATCATTTGTCTGTATGAACGCTTATAATTTAAAAATTAATAGAGCTATATAAATCAAGTTTGGTGTTCTGCTTACTGTAAACTCTAAGAAGTCTATTAAGTTAGTAAGTTTGCCTTAAATGCTTCCCGTTACAGGTTTCAAACGACTTTTCAGCAATAAGAAATGCTGCAGTAATAATGATGACCAACAGGGTATCTAACAGTCGACTTCACCAGTCATTGTGGAATGTGAATTTGCATCTAACTTTCATGCAGGCTCAGGCTTTTGGAATAATAATCAATGTTAACTGACACGGTGCAACAAAACGATTGGGTTTGGGTTGACGTCATAGCTGCTTCCGGCGGATTCATTGGCGGTTTGGCATGGCGTCTGCAGCAATGATTAATGCCCTTGGTCTGTGTGTTACACATTCGTACACATAACTGGGGTAATATATAGCAACAAAACCAAAACATATAGCTATTTTTGTATGTCTCACCACCAATAAGGGGAAATGGAGTAGGTTCTGATATAGTTTTGAGCTTACAGCGATAAGACAAATTTTAACTTGATAACGCTTTTCTCGCGCTAGCGCGCCGATATATCGCGATAGCTCTGAAACATATAAACGCCTCCAACCAAACAACTCATATCCCATTTCGAAACACACCTGTTATCGCCAATGCCTCGCCTTATCTTATCGCGTACAGCGCGTACATAGATAAGAAAAAGCTACACATTCTTTTGCTTGATTTTCCCCCAAGTATGTATCAGTTAAGCGACGACGTTCAGTTAGTGAACAGCAACGAGAAAACGAGAAGAAAAGCGCGAAACGTGTTTTTTCAGTGTAACCTAATTGCAAAATTGTATCAACCGGACTCAACATGGTATCTGTGGAAACAATTGGTTCTATATTTATCAAGGCTTTGAAGCTGGTATGTTCCGAAAGAACGAGAAACCCTTGGGGTATTTTCCCTTCTCGAAAATCTGTAATATCCCTGAAAATGTTGAGCAATCCGAAAGCTGGTCGCCAACTAGCTAGGCCAGATAAGCCCCCCATCTTATCAACGAACGCAAACATATTACTCATTCGCTCGAAAAGCACTACGAAGAGCTACGGGCGCTGAGTGTGAAACAGCTAATAAAGCTCCACAGGGTGGGGCTCGCAATGGGTCATTCCTTTGCAATTATATGGATTGATACTATACCTACTACTGATGACTCTACGTTCGATTACAGCTTATTAACTTGGTGGTCATATTCTTGTATCGCTGGGGAGATGGCGGCGAGTTCCTCGGCATTGGAGGCACCTGGAACCTGAACGAGGAGAAGAGTGCAGATGCGGAAATTGTGGCCTCTGGAGTGATGGTAGGATTCTTTATTTACACGGCTTGCCACACGATCGCATTTGCCTTTGGCACCACCAAGCACAAGGGGTAAGCTATATTGTGACGCCTTTGACTTAGTCACAGCTCTCAAACAATCGTCTTTTATCCACAGGGAGCTGTGTGACACCATTATGAATGTGGTGGGCACATTCATGTGGATCGCCGTGGGCGGTGTAGCCCTGCACTACTGGAAGGGTTACATGTCTGACGAAGGATTCCTGTATGTCAACTCGGAACGACAGGTGGGCATTGCTATGGGCTCGCTGTGCGTCATAGAGGGTGCTCTATATCTGCTCGACACCGTGTTAGCCTGCATACACTACTCCAAGGGTGACACAGACTACACTCAGTAATCAACAAGCTACAAATAGCCCTGCAAACAAACCACAAAGCATCGCTGGAGCAGATGCCGAATAATTGAAAGAGTAGAAAACATTTCAGTTAATACTAAGTGAAATTTAGATTATAATTTAACCGACGCCATTGTCATTTTATAGTTTCTTACCGCACACCTTATACCTGTTTACAAATACAAATTTTCTAAGATTAAAAGCTTTGAATCACTTTGGGTTCAAGTTGCCGATATGATTTAGTTCATTATTCATCGCTCTAAATGAGCACAGCTAAGTCAGCTCGTACTGGTTCCAGCCTAGCCGATTACAACCTATCTCGGTTCTTGCAATCATTGTAAAGAGAAAATGAAAAACGAAGTTTAACTAAAAGTAGGGAACTCTACAATTGACAGAGACAAAGCTCTATCTTAATATTATAGGAAGTACAAACTGTTTACCAAGTGGAACTTAAAAACTTTATATGTTCAAAAGAATAAAATTGAGCAGAAAATGGTCAAATGTCAAATTAGCAATTCACAAAGGGTCAATTTTAATTAATCTTATTCTGCGTATGATATTCATAAGCTTTCATGCCGGTTTTGGTGATTTTAGCTCTTGTAACAGCAAAGATGTCTGCGTTCAGACAAACATGCTTGTAATATACACAAGATTATTTCATATTTTGAAGTATTAGCAATAAATAAATAATGCGATATATAAATGTACATAGCCATAGACATGATAGATATTATCAATATTGAATATGGTTCCCCAGTTAAGTTCCTGTTTGGAAAATTCAGCAAGCAACTCACCTGTTTTTTGGGCACCGCACCACATCCATCAACCACGTCCTTGCGCTGCTTGAAGCTGTTGACTCTACTCACACGTTGCGAGCAGAGTTCACAGCGCTGGTTCGCCGATCCGACCTCCAAGTTAAGAGCATCTAAGAGCATCGCCTGGTCTTGAATGTAGGAGTTGCGCGAACACCGATTGAGCAGCTCCAAGATGCGTGAGTCTAGGCTCTCCCGTACAACGTTGTTTACCCTATCCAAATTGCGCCGCATAACTACCGTTCTTGACGTGCTATCCTGTATGGATGGAGTGTGTGGAGTATCCAGGTTAAAGCTCGTTACACTCGGACTGGAGGAATGCCAATTTGAGTTAGAATACATTGTGACCGGTCCGTTGGTGGCGGTAGAGGGCAACTGCAATGGATGCATGACTGGAGTTTGCTGCTCACCAAGACTCATCAGTGAGTGCTGGCGTTCCAGCTGCTTTTCGTATCCATTGAACTTGTCATAGTCGATGAAGGACATATTTGCATAGCTGACCATGTTGTCAATCGCTTGCAAGGATTGCAGTGATGCGCTCCATTTGGGGTTCATTTTCTCCTTCTTCTTGTCACTGGAACTGCTGCTGCTGCCCCCCGCCGCGCTGCCGCCTGTCAGTCCACTAAAGGTGCTCTTAAAAGAGGCAATCAGCGTGTTGGAACGTCGCTTCTGGAAATTAAGCTGCGGGTCTGTGGGCGTTAGGGACACAAGGGATGGCTTCCGAGACATTGAAGACCCTGAGCTAGGTGTCTGCTCCAGTGGCGTGGACGTAGATGGCAGTGCGGACTGACGACGAGCTGGTGTCTTAATCGAGTTGGCCGTATCGGCTCGCCGTCGCAATACAGGAGATCCCGGATCGGTGGCGCTACTATCAGCCAGTGAGTTCTTGCGCGGAGAAGCCGGTGACATGGGATCCCCTGATTTCTCCGCCTCCTCCGATAGCTGTTCCAGCTGCGGCTCAATGAAACTACGTCGAATGGGTCTACGGAGCAGTATCATCGAGCGGCTACGTGTGAAGGTAAACGGGGTCTTGCCAGCCTCATCCTTCAGCTCGTCGCTTCTTGCTAGGTTCTCCTTGCTACCGGTCAAATGATTGAAGATCCGGGACAACTTGCCGCGAAAGCTGTTGGTGCGTTCCATTTTGGGCAACGATTCGATGGCACTTTTCTCCGGCGTCGTCTGCTGTGCCCGTCGCTCCGCCTCGTAGAGTTCCTTGAACTTTTGCGATATGCTGGGCGGGTTTGCAGAAGTGGAGCCATTATTGTTTTGGATCATATTGTCATTGTTATTATTTATATTATTATAATTATTATTATCGTTTATATTTGTGTTATTATTGTTGTTGTTGTTAATGTTGCGATTATTCTTCGGATCGCCTTGTTTAGTCTTTGCATGCGTTGAAGAGTTTCCGATTCCGTTTTTATTGTTATTATTAATATTATTATTATTGACTGTCGACTGTTGCTGTTGCTGTTGCTCTTGTAGCTGTTGCTTCTGTTGCTTTTTATTTGTCTTTTGTATCTTTTTGTGTCCTTTTGCGGCGCTTTTCGACTCTTTGTTAGAACTCATATTGCTGCTTTTAACCTGAAAAGAATATATATAGAGAGAGAGAGACGTATTAATGACTGATTTGTAGCTTTAATCAGCCACAAGGCGCTCTCAACTCTCTATTTCTCCTATCTATCGATTTATCTTATCTGCTCGCATGTATTTTTCTGGGTTCATGTATAAGGCGGCATTCCAATGTCCATAGCTCAGACAGAAAGCAAATTTGGATAATGAAATCTTATTTTTTTTTTCTCATTTTTTCCAAAACTTTACTCTTCGATTGGATCTACAAAGAATGGGTTTCTTAAAGCAATAAATTAACTAGAGCAAAGTATGTACATATGTTTAGGCATTACTACGTGCATGTTCGTGCATATTTTAAAGACATCGCACAGACTTGACTGTTAAATACCCTGCACATAGTACAAATAAACTATTAGGAAACAGTATCTTATTGGGATTCTCAACAATGGGTGTCCATATACTATATAAACATACAACGTTACATACATATACATATGTATATGTATGTACGTTTTCACAAGTGATATATGTATACACCTATTCAATCTTTTGTAGTGGGTGCAGGGTCTAAGCTCTATAACAACAGTTAACAATGTGATAAGATTTGAATACGCTTCACAGTGAGTTTTTTGCGTGTTTTGAGTGATATCACTTCTAAATTGACATTGTCTGGAAATTTAACTTTGATAAAAACACAACACAAAATAGTCCCAAGCACAATGCGAAGGCCCAAACAAAACCAAACAAATTGAAACCTAAGAAGCAAGAGAAACAAGTTTTAAAGACCCTGATGTTTTTGTTTTCATTTCAAATGAAATCACGAATTGTATTTAAGTTGTGTACGTGCGAATTTCTTAAAATAAAACCATTACATTTGCTTTCAATTGAACTTCATTGGATTGTATGGGTTCTAAAAAGTTATATTTTGCGGTTTGTCGTACAACAATAATATTGTTATTTTCGCGCTTGGGCGGAACTTATTGTACACTACACTTTGAAGAACTGCGAAGAGCTATCGGAAACCGCGTTTTAATTAATTATACATATACATATGTACCATATGTACATATCATATCGTATGTATGTACAAATGTACGCACTTGACGTACACAACTTGTGTGTGCATGATACGAATTAGCATTGAGGCATTGTCAGACGGACGACGCGACGTTGATGTGTTAAGAAACCACAATATCACTTCTCGTTTAAGGTAGAAATTAAAAAAATGATATTAAGTGCACATTCGCACATATGGTGGGTCGGTCGCATGTATATGTATGTTTAATCACTTTTATACTTTGATATATTTTGAGTATTTTGTTCTATTCTCATGTTCATATGTTTAAACAGGTTCACATACAAATATATTTTGCGTGGCCACTTGCGCAACTTGACAACCAGCTGACAGTCAAACGCGCACGACTCTCTTTCTCGACCCCAACACAACTCATACTCCAACTACTCTCCCGCTAGCGCTCTCTCTCGCTCTCTCCCTCTTTTTCAGTGATGCCGCAACGTAAGCACGCTGATCATAGTCAGTCATTTCTGTCATTTTATTTTGTACATGAAGCGCGCACACACACATGCAAGCGTACATCAGACATGTGTACATACATACATACAAACAAGTGCATATCTAAATACACATTTATGTGTATATTTTTATGTTGCCAAATGATTGTGTGTATCTTATCCAAGTTTTGTGTTTTTAAATTAATTAAATGCACTTGCAACTGCAGCAAATACAAATATACATTCATATTTATGTAAATATTTGCAAGTTTTGCAGTGTGTATATTTGTTTATGCATGTAGCTTATTTGCCGGTCCCGCTAATGTATGTACATACATACGTATGTATGTACATTGCATGCAAGCGTGTGGTGTGAGTGAACTTGCATATGCAGGCACAGAGTAATTTGGTCTCACCTCCAAACCGGCTTTCCTCACAATCACTCTTATTTTTCAGATTCATTTATCATATGGCACCTCTAACATACACTACGTCAGTCGCGAAAAAATAATGAACAATTTGTACTCTACTCTATACATATGTATGTACGTATGTATGTAAGAATGTACGTGTTTCTATGTATGTTGTATGTATGTAAGTATATCCATACGTCTTTTTGACTAAATGCGAGCTCAGCGCTACCAACGATCTCCGCGCGCGCGGGTGACTAGCGGTTAACTGATCACCAGGCAGTGCTACAGCTGATGCCATGGTGAGTGAGTTTAATGAGGTTACGTCGGCCACGCGACAACTGTTGCTCGCTCTCTCTCTCACTCTCTCTCTCTTCTACGCGCGCGAAATGAGCTTTTTAATTGCGACGCACAATCTACGCTCTAAGGAAGCATAATAAAACACACACTCGTAGACAAGTCATTGTTAAATAGTAAATAAATAATATATTAAGCACATTAATATATTAAATCACTAATGAGCTTTAAACTCGTTTCTCTTTGCAGCCCTGCGCAACAGTTTCAAACTTCATGTATTCGTGACTTTCAACTTTTTGTCACTGTTTAATTAGCTGCGAGTCGTGTCTTGAATCCATATCAAATTATGCTGTTTGTTTGTATGTATTTCAAATGTAAACATACATGCCTATTTGTTTATTAAGTGCGCCGGCGCAGCCGCAGAATTGTTAATAAATTTTCGAAAACTACAAGTTCCATAAATCAAGGGCTTTTTCGATTTACATGTGACGTCGACTTTGTGTAGTTCGTATTTAACTCAAGTCCAATTCCAAACACACATATTCATTTCAGTCAAGGTTATCAATAGCAAAACGTGTGTTTATTTGTGTTAATGGACACACACACACACTTCCTGAGCTTGTGTGCAGGCATTTAATCTCGATTAGATTGTGTGTCGTCCACAACATATGTGCTGCACAAATACATATGTATTTGTCCACACACTTGTGTGGACTCTAATTGAATTGAGATCCATACTATGGGATTGCCTGACTTTCGGCTTGTTTACCCAATCAAATGAGAGAGAGCGTCGCTAAAGTGAACTCGCCTTTGCAGTGACGAGCGATAATGGACAGCGCGATGAAGCCGATTCTCTGCGTTGGCTGCACTGTTATTGACTTTGTGACTCTGAACAGTAGCTACCCCAAGGAGGACACGGATGGACGATGTCTCGATGGCTACTGGCAGCGGGGAGGGAATGCCTCCAATGTTTGCACCGTACTACGATCTCTCGCTGCCGATGTGGCATTCTTTGGCATGCTGAGCAAATCCCCCGCATTCAGTGTACTCCCGGAGGATCTTCGTCGGCGTGGTATTGACATCCGTCACTGTTGCCAAACCGAGAAAGATCCACCGTTTTCCTCGGTTATGATTGTCCAGGATACCGGATCTCGTACAATTGTACATTGCAATAAGAATTATCCGTATATAACGTGGGAGGACTTCAACAAAATCGACCTGAGTCTCTATGGCTGGATACATTTTGAGGCGCGTCATCCAGAGGAAACCATTAAAATGATACGATCTGTGCGAGAATACAATAGCAGACATGATGAGTCTCTTACAATATCCCTCGACTTTGAGAGCACATACGAAAGAAACTTAGAGCTGTGTGGCTTGTGTGATTACGTGGTCTTCTCCAAAGAACTTGCCATGAAACAAGGCTGGACGACGGCTGAGGAAGCGTGCCTTAAGCTATCGAGTGTGCTGCAGTCCCAATTGCCAATCATTATTTGTCCCTGGGGCAGCACCGGCGCCACCTTCATAGACAAGTTAAGAAATTGCCACAAAGTGGACGCCTATAAGCCAGAAAAGGTGGTGGACACATTGGGCGCTGGCGACAGTTTCATGGCAGGCTTCATCTATGCAAGCTACATGCTACGGAACGACCTACGAGACGCTGTTGAGTTCGCTAATCGGGTGGCCGGCCATAAGATTACCAAGTTCGGATACGATCATATCGCAGAGCTTTTAACAAAAGATAAGCCAAGCGAACTATGATTGTTATCAGTGAATGACTATTGAATTTTCTTAGAATTAATACTAATTATGCTTCAGACCTAATGTGTAGACCTAGTGCACCGTGTGCATAGACAAATTTTATAACGAATAAAGACAATAATGCAATCCAAAGATTATGACACAAATCATATGTAGCAGGCGCATATATAAAACCCACTTTTATATATTGATAAATATTCAAATATGTAGAAATATTCCTCTTTGCACATCAAGGAGCCTACTACAAGTTGGTGTTGTACTCCATAATATCTAACATAATCACAATGGTAAAGATCTATGTAAACTTGGTGAAATCGGCTCGATGATCATCCATATCCGCGCTGACGGCTCCCGAGGAGGCTATACCAATTCCGCTTGATGAACTTCCGCTTTGTTGGCTTAGCTGAGTCTCAATGAGCTAAAAGAAGTTTAATAATAAATTAGTTCCTGGTTGGAATGTTACGTTTTTGGGTAGAACCTAACCTTTGATCGCAAGCGCTTCAATTTCCTCAATCTCTCAAGCCAATTCGATGCATATGGATTCTTTTTCTGCACACTTTGATAGACAAGTGAGGCGAGCTGCGTGAGAAAATATTGGATAAGTATTATATAGTCTCAGATTGGATATAATCATACGTTTGCATGCAGAGCCATTTGTCGGGCTAATAAGGGCGCACTGCGATCGGAGACAATGCGCGGTTCCGGGTGGCAAACAAACTTGGATATTTCGGGACGCGCTTTAACATAGACACGATTTGAGTTGAGCTCCAGCGGTTCTACAATCACACAGGCATAGTTGAAGTGACCCTACAAAGATACAAACTATTAGTATTTCTAAAACTTCTTCAGGTTCTCCATCCGATTACCGAAATGGTGGTGAGATTGTATTCCTCGCCACTCTCGTTGTAAATGATTTTCACAAAATCGTTGCCAATGTGTTTCTTTTTCTCGTTGCAGTTGGGATCATCCTGTAGGTTTGTGGGCATCAAGGTGGCCACGTGGAAAGTAACCTGCAAAAGAGATATCCCTAGGTCAAGAATTTATCTAAAATATTATTAAACTTTTATTCTGTACCTGCAATATGTCATCCTTCCATATGTAGGCGAACTTGCCGTCGGTGCCGCTCTTATCCAGCCCAATAAACAGATTGTTCTGCTCGGCCTCTTTGAGACTGACCAGTGTGCCAATGCAGCGTAGGAACTCAACGTAGCGTGTGCTGCCATAGGAGTTGCGTAGTATCTCAACCTCGTTGTTGCACTGATTACGACCCACGTAGAGCACTCCGATTTTGTGGGTCTCAAATGGAGGAACTAGATCCAACAGTGCCAGTGCGGAGGACTGCTCGGGGCCTACTTTTAATGGGGTCTCTGTGACCTCTAGTTGACCCGTACTAAACAGCTGGAGGAACATGAAGCTGGGATTTATGCATAGCTTGGCACTGCTGGGTGGCTTGGCGGGGCCAAAGCTCCTAAAACTGCTGGCTGGCGGTGGACGAGCTTTGCCATTATTCACCTCCCGCACTACGGAAATGGTTTTGGAACGACCACGCATCATTTCGCCTGAGCCATTATTGTAATCGGAACCAAGGCCGATACCAACGGAAGTGTTATTGTTATTCCCACCACTGTTTGACTTGGTCAGATTCAGGGAAGCACCGCCATAGGTGGTGGCCTTATTGACCACCGGTGCGATTGTTGGTTTGACAACGCTTGCCGCTGCTTGTGCCTGGCCAGGAGACAGTGGAGGCTTTCCTATGGCCGCCAGTTTCAGAGACGATGCTGATGCCGAGGTTTGCACCAAAGCTGGCTGCACATTGGCGCCCGCCACTTGACTACTCACATCGTCCGCGGAGTGCTGTTTGGGCGGCAGGGAGCCTACGATGGGCTGCAGGGGGAATTGCAATCCCTGTGCCGCTTGTGGAGGCGTTGATCCGGCTATTTCCTCGGGTATGGCTTCGCAGCTGACCCGCATGTCTTTGGTGCTGTACTGCACAGTCTTTTTCTTTGATGGTAGCTGCGGTTCCTCAAACGATTGCCTTATTGCCTCCGGGTTCTGGGAAAGCGGCGCTGGCTTTGCGGCTAGAAACGTTTGTCGCCAACTCGAAGTCATTTCTGGACTGGAATTGACACGTCGCACTGGATTACGAGCTCGACCCTGTGAATCACCAAAGCCCAGTATATCATCGTCGGCCTCGCCATCACTGACGCTACCACTTAGAGCTGCATCCTTACCACGCTTGGCGACCATACGTGGAATGGGTATGTCAATGGCCGCTGTGCCACTAGCGCCATTATTATTTATGGAGTGAATTTCCTCCTGACGTTGCAAGGCGCGAGTTTTCTGGATCACCATGGGCTTGCTTATATCCGTCACCGTTGGTACCACTTCAGAAACTGGCTCTGCTGATGGTGCATCTGGCTGCGAGCCTGATTGTGCTTCCTGCTGCACTTGTCGTGGCTGTTTGGCCAGCAATGTGTTCTCCGGCCCGAAGACACCACCATATGCAGTGGGCAAGAACATTGAGACCACACTATTGAAAGGAAGATCATGTCCAAAGCAATCGTTTGCGATGGGATTCTGAATGCGCGTTATCCAGGAAATGTTGCCTGTGGGTCGCCTTATGTACACCTCGGCCCAGCCAGTGCAGGCACGAACACACACGGGTTGCTGTACCACTGAATGTGTGGAAGGACTCACACTGGCTGTGGACAGCGACATCGAGTTGCCCAACAGCGATGTGTTGCTGCCAGTGTTAGATACCTCAACGAGATTGCTAGCAGCCGAAGCTTCTGGATTGGAGCCACGACGCGAACACGTGTCTAGCGAAGCTGTTGAGCTGTTCGAAATTTGACGATGTGGATGTGTGTTTGCTCCAGAATTCGATATGGAAGAGGATGAAGTATGATCTGTGCTGCCAGCGCTTTCGTTGCCGCTGCTGTGCTGCAAGCTCAGTTTTGTGTAACGCTGATCCTGCTCCGGCGACAAAGGAGGCTGCCCTGCATCGCTATGGCTCTTCGAGTTTAAACTGATGCTGGGAGCTTTGCCCAGCTGGGCGCATCGCTCGCATAGCCCGTTACGAGTGGGTCCAGATGGGCAGCCTGAAGTGGTGATTGTCACCAAATTATGGCCCACTAGCCACGTCTGCGACACACCATCCTTTAATAGATAATCAACCGCTGGCAAACTAAAAAAAAGTTAGAGTACAATTTAAATTCAGCATATAAAAGCAGCAGGTGCAACCAACCGTTTGGGTAACGAGGGGCACGGCGAGAAAGTGTGATGTGCTAGGAAATCGAAGCAAGTTTCAGTCAGCTCAGCGTGAAAAGTCCTCAAGCTGTTATTCATCAGGGGACGCATCTCGGAGTCGTTGCGTGTGGCGGCGCTGATTCGACTGCCACGCTCTGTTAGACTGGTGCTTCGCTTACGATTGGACGAATCCTCATTCACGCTCAGCGAGTTAATGTTAACAATATCGTTGTAAAGCATTTTGGCATTAGATTGCATGGACTGGAAAGCAAAACGTAACAAATTAAAGATACTTCTTTCAACTGGAGTGAGCATATTTACTTACCGACTTAATGTAGCCCACACAATTCTTGCGCAGCTCAAGCTTACACTTGAGAAACCATCCAGCAATGACATGGTGAGCCAGCGAGACAGTGTAGTGGTCGTAGCGATGCGGCTTTGTGTAGGGCAGCGATATGGCAAACACATACATATTGTGCATCGGCGTGAAGTTCGTAAATAGATGATTCGACAAATGGATGAGCACTGTGACATGGACAAAGAGAAAAAAGAAGAAATATGTAGAATAAGTAACGAAAGCAACAGACGTCCTATTATCTTACATGACAAAAATTCCAAGACAGGAATGGCCACTGCAATCGTGTCGGACATCTTGCTCATCTGAAGGAGGACATCGGGTAGCTTGCGCATAAGTGCCTCAGGCATCTCTAGTATTAAAATGGTCATTGTGTTAATGCAGACACTTGCGATGCTGGTGAGCACGCGCGAATTTAGCGCGGTTATAATGTTGTAATGCTGTTGTGGCTGTATACAATCGTGATAGATGACCAGGGAGGCGATTGCTGGCAGAACAAGAGCGTGGAATTCATCTGTCGGCCTTTTGAATTTATTGTTGCTTACTGAGTTAATTTTAAACAGAATATTAGCCAGTTCCTCAATATCGTTGCCCTGTATAAGCGCTTTATTTTGCAATACTTTGGGAAGCTCTTTAATCACGAGCTGAAAGACCTGATAGTCAGTATCGTGCTCTAGGCAGCGTACAATGAGTTTGCATGCGCGTCGTATGGAAATTGTCGTTGTCTGCGTTTGCGGTGGCAGGGGCGAATCTATACCCAAATAATGGCTAAACCTCAGTGTCTCAGTGTTAGCTTCAGGATAGCCAATGTGATAGGAGGCATTGGCTCGGGCCTTGAGCATCCAATTGAATATCTGCAAATTGAATTGGTGGTTTAAAATGATATACAAAAAAGAATATGCATATGAATCTCACCTTAAGTCGCACAATGCTGGCCTGCTCGAACACTTTTGGCCTATCGTAGTGTTGCTCCAGATGATCCATTAATATGTTAAATATTTTAATGGCATGCGTGGCTGGCAGGCGATGTAGTTTAATAGTAAACACTTCCACCAGTCCATCAATGGCGGCAATGATGTCCCCAATTTCGGATTCAGTCTTAATGATAATGCTGTTACCCGACTCTGACGCACTTCCCTCTGACGATACTTGACGCATTAGCTCAAAAGGTCGATTGATAAGTCCCTCCAAAATATCCAAAAGTTCCATGCAGCGCTTCGTATCGCAATGTGCTGCAAAGTCCGAGAGCGCTCGAGCCACAGCCATACGAACTTGTACGCTGGGCTCCTGATGAATCTGTGCAAGCTGCGTTACCACAACACGATCAAGTATTTCCTCCTCATAGCAGGATCTGTTCTGATTCATGATCTGCACCAAAGAGTCAATTGTCTTGATGCGCACATTAACATTTGCCATGCGGTAGTAACGACGCACGAACTTTGTCAACACCAGCAGCCACTCAGGTCGAGTAGCTGTCACACGCTTGGTCCGATAGTCAATCAATCCTAGCACCGATGCTTCCGAGCGTCGATCTGCTACGCGCTCAATTAGATCGTATATTCGATCCACATTACCCAATACCTGTGCACGCTCATCCTGTAGTAACTTCTCAATGCAATCGATATTTTCGTGAAAATTGATTTGTAAATGATACAAGCGAGTCTTGTCTACACCGGAGCGCTCTAAGAATTGAAACGTTATGTATGATAAGTATATGATATAAATTACAAATATAAAACTAACCGTAAAATTCAATGTTGTCCACAATAGTCGACATTATGTCACAGATCAGATCCCAGATGATCTCAGACAACTTATATTTGTTAATGACCATTCGCACGCTGAGGATTACTTCGTAGGTGACAATTACTTGTCGACTGTCCAGTGCCTTCAGATATTAAATAAATGTTACTACAACTATGAAAACTTTTATTTTTTTTATATATAGGATGCGGCATACCCCAAGAAAGCCAGTCAGCACGTTAGTGGCATAGATCATTGGCGAAACCTGGAATATGACACTAGAACCGAAGATGTTCATGTTAAGATGAAAAACGGCTCCACGCAGCAATTGTGCATCCTCGTATAAGCTGCGATCATTAAGAATGTTGCACATCATCTTCATCGAATGATAACCAAGCTGCGTTCCCAAAAGGTTTTTCATTATCTGCAAAAGATCAAAATTAAGATGATATTTAAATGTAATTCACAGTATCTTTGGTTTCTTAAGTCTCTAATGATCACAATTATAAAAAGTGGGTAAACAAAGTTGGCGTTTCTAGTTAGCCTTAAATATCATTCGGCACGGAGTCGAAATTCGGAGTAAAAGTTTTAGAATGAAGAAACAAATTGTAAAAGAGTTCATTACTGTCAAGAAGGTGCGCTATTTACCGCAGCCGGAGCCGCCACCACCTCCACCTCCTCCTCCAGTTCGACGTGTGCTTGTTGTAGGTCTCTATTCATTGCATTTGATCACAGTGTGCGATGAGCATCCCGAACCGGGAGCATTGGTTCGCAGCAATGAGGGTTTGTGGCGTCTTGGTGGCAATGCACCCAATATATGCACTGTCTTGCGGCGCTTAGGCTCAGAAACAACGTTCTTGGGCCTATTGAGTAACGATCCCGCGTTCGAGTACCTGACAACCAGATTCCATTCTAAAGGTATTGACATCTCCTGCTGTCCCCTCACATCTCTCAAGCCATCGCATCAATGCATCGTACTAGTTCGCGGTGAAGACACTCGCACCACAGTCGAATACTCAACCCGCCGACACGAGCTTACGTACCAGCAATTCATGGGCGCTGTCGACTTCCGAAAATATTCTTGGATTCACTTTGAACCGCGAAATTATACGCATACGGTTCGCATGATGCAGGCTGTGCGCGACTATAACGCTCGAAGTCCTGGTCCTGACATCATTTTGTCCGTGGATGTGCATAACTTACGACCGTCTAGTTTGTATCTGGGCTACTTGGCGGACTATGTGTTCGTAAGTAAAAGGCTTCAAGACACATATGCCTATATGAATGGTCGCGAGACGGTGTGGGCTGTGCGTGAAGGAATTCAAACTGTTTATAAGCTATGGTTGTCAAAGCAACCTAAGAAAACTCCGGATTCAAATGAAATTGAAACTGAAGAAGACGTGCAAGCCGAGCTTAATACTTGTGAAAGGAAACGGAAACGGGAACCTTTCGTTATTTTCGCAAAATATGAAGAGGGCGCAAGTTGCTTGAGGCCTGACAACACCTATTTCAAAGTTGGCCCTCACAAGCCGCATAAGCAGATTTTGGACACCATTGGGGAGCATGAAACCTTTGTTGGCGCAATTATTTACGCTATGCAAGATGTCAAATTGAGCCTGCGCGATTCCATGGAGTACGCAACGCGGGCGACTGTTCTTAAGATAACTGGCTACGGTTTCGATGGCTTGCGTTGTATGCCAAAGGACCTAAGGGGTTGCTATTATGCATGAGAACATATCAGTACATATCAGTGTGAAGTCCTTAGCGCCGAACAAGTATAACTTCATTAAGAGGGAGTAATATCACTATAAGCAACGGACCTCACAAAGCTTGATTAGGTTTATATTTAGCATAAAATTCGTCAAGTCTAATTTTAAGAAAATTATTTGCATACCTTGAACGAAGCTGGACAATATCGAACATGATTAACTGTACGACATAGCGTGACTATGCACTGCTGTAGAGGTTCGCTGGGGAAAATGGCATAGCCGATGACCAGCTCTAAGATGGTCAAGCATTGCAATCCGATGTTGTCGTCCGCAACGGTGCAACTTAAATCACAAGCGTTCCTGAAATAAAAATTGAAGATATATTACAAGCTGGAAAACAGATACGATATACCATGCACATACTGTACTATCCCAACAAGTATGTCCTTGTCCAAGTGAGCTGCATTGAATTTGATCAGATTACCCACCATGTCTAGGAAGGGACACAGCAGATCAGCGTCTGTAATTGCGGGAATCCAAAGCAGTATAAACTTTCCTATCTGTTGCACAAAATAAGTGAATTATAAAAGTGTTTCAAATAAGATCGCGGCAAACGCACCTTCTCCTCAAAATTTGTAATATTTTTGCCATTCTCTGTGAGTGTATCGAGCAGCTCCAGCAGGTGTTGCAGGTCCTCGTCTGTTTCATGATTCTGTATAACCAAAAAGAACTTTTCTCGCATTAGCGTTAAGTTTTTAAACTGAGTATGGATGAGGCGCTTGTAGAAACTAAGTGCAATCTGTCGAGTTTCAGCGGGTTTGTTTGGTACAATTAAATCGTTGGTTAGGTGCCACAGTTTGGTTATAGCAGTCTGTTTTAAATAAAAGAGTTCTGTTTAATAAAATTCAATCGAAGAAGACCGGATCCCTCCTGACCTCATCCAAGGTAATGTTGTGCAGGTGCACTTCTCCCAATTCTTTAAGCATTTTGCAACGTTGAGCGATGGGCAGCTCTGGTCGCAGTTCGTTTTCGAACTCCGGTTGCAATGTGCGCTCGCCCACATTTCCTGAGGGAATAAATTGAATACATTTTAGAAAGAAATTGTTAAACTATGCAAATCCTTACCTAATGACTTTGTAGTCTTTAAGAAGTTCTTAAATTTAGTTTTATCCTTGGAAGTCATAAGTAGTTTATAAACAAATATCCGACAATCGAATTGATCAGTCAACACACTCTAGAAAAGAACAAATTTTTACAATGTGCAAGTCGTCTTTATAATGTCTTAATTACCTTTTCGCAGCGATATTAATCGTATTAACAGAACTTAATGTGCACAGTGCTTGTTTGAAAAGAAACCAATCCAAATTACAAATAAAATTGCCACTTGCAATTTTATGCATTGAACTTGTTTTGATTTTCTTCTATTCAATAAACAGCTGTTATCAGCCGAGATATTGATCCATGCTACAATACATAACTTTGGGTGCACAAAACCGTCCGTGTCTATAGAAGCTGTTCGGCGTTCTTTTGAACAGATTTCTGATAAAATTGAGTCAATGTCGATCAGAACGGTAGAATATTTATTCTGCATATATTTTTGTTTATTTTTTGCCTTAAGATTTGGTTGTGAATAATTGAACTAGTTCATTATTCGATTGGTGCTATTAAATAACTATTCACAGTGATTTCACCAGTAGACATTCGATATTTTGCGTATCGATAATCGTATGAAAATCTTTTGTAGCGTCTCACAAAGTATACGGAATGTATTAAAAGAGGAAAGAAAAGTTGTTTAAGCGCCACACATTATTTCGTTTTAAATACAAATTTAAATTAAGGAAAATACGCCTTAACTGTTTTCGTGTAATAATTGTGTAAACCCAACTTTAATTAGCTGCTGCGCTTAATTATTGGAAGAAGGCGTACATGTGTTTTTAGCCGAGAAAAGGAGGAAAACAACAGTTATTTGTCATTCTCAGCGCGTCTTATAGGTAAAAACGATACCTCCTTGCATATTCGTTTTGTGTTAATTGCAAGATGTAACAATATTTGCGTTTTAGATTAATACATTTTTATTAACGCTTAGTTGACAGACTATGTTTGTGTGTATGGATATACTTATATATTCTTAATTATAGGCATGCCTACATACTGATAGATGAATGTTAGCAAGTACATGTAAAACATACATGTGTACATATGTACATACAATCAGATGCCAGTGTGCGCCTGATGAAGTGCAACTTTATATGGCCATTTTTAGTGGCAGTATTTAAAAAGATATCGCCATTTTAGTAGTTTGCAGAGTTACTTACACACGCATGTACCCACATTAGCACATAATTAATTTGGTGGCAACATGCGCTTGTTTGCTTAATTTATAAATAATTTTGCGTTTTATTTTGCAGAACGAACATCATGAGCTCTACTGAAGAAAATAGCAATAGTCCGGCGACCACGCCACAGGAGAACGAACCATCTGGCGAACAAGCCGATCCCAGGGACTTGGAGAAAATTGAAGAGGAGAAGCTCAAGTCAAAGTATCCAAGTGGCATGCGAGTCCCTGGCGGTCATTCGGCATTTCTGCAGAAACGTTTGCAGAAGGGAGTAAGTTGGGAAAATGAAAAGGTTCAATATAAAAAGTGTTAACAAATAATAATTTATTTCTTTCTTTGTAGCAAAAGTTTTTCGATTCAGGTGATTATCAAATGGCCAAACAAAAAGGTGGTGGTGTCAAACAGGTGTTCGCCAATAAGGTGACCACTGGCGAGGCTATACCAACGCCAGAAACAGTGCCTGCACGCAAAACTTCTATTATACAACCATGCAACAAGTTCCCAACGACAAGCTAAGCTGTCAAATATAAAATATCTATTGATTCCCGACGCCTCCCATAATGCTCTTTAACCTAATATAATAGTCTACTGCTAGGTGGTCGGCAGATCTTTGTGCACTTGCTAGTGCCGGTGCGATGGCGTCTATTTTGCCCAATTGTTTATATTTCATACGATTCTTCTTTGGTGACCCCTCTATTTTCAAATGGGGGTTTCGCCTCTTTATAATGTAACACGAATTCGCAACGATACCTAGCTTGTTCCGTCAATCTCAAGAGAGTTTAATGTATTATAGAATAGCACTTTGCAGAATTTTGCGTGTGTTATCTGTAATTCTGATCGTATGTAGTAGTAAGTTATTGAAATCGTAATAGAAGCAAGCTGGAAACAGTTTTTATTGTAAAATGTAATTACTTTTGCAGTGTTCGGAATTAAATAATAAATTATCAAAAAATAATATTAATACAGAAACAGTTACAGATTCTACGTGGTAAGACCACATCTGATAACATACAAGTAAAGCAATATTTTGAAAATATTCTTGAAATTGGCGTTTTTAGTTTTTCCAGCTGTGCCCTGCTGTACCGAATGGGTGGTATGTTAAGTATTTGGCTGCAAGAATAGCAACATTTCTGCATGCCATAGTTTACCATTCTTTTTTAGTTAATTACTTAATTTTCAAATAAATTATAAAACTCCATTACTTAAATGAAATCCCTGAGAATGGTTTCCTAGAGTAAACGAAATATATCGGAAAATAAAAAAAAAACCTTAAACCGCCCCCCCACCAAACATTAAGTTTCAAAATTTTGTATTTAAAGTTTCAAATAAATTATATTTTTAAACAATTACGCAATAAACTTAAATTAAAACAAAAACAAAACTTTTAATACTTGAAAAAGCCCTGGAAAAGCCCTGCATAAGAAATTTTTGGCGCGGCGTCTAGGACTGTGTAATCATAATAAAATATCGATAGTTTCGTTAGAAAAATATGTATCGTCCCTTTTTAGACGATAGATATCAAATCATTTTGATATTTAAAAATAAATTGTATTTGTCGATTGCATTTTTATAATAAATTGTGTAGAACCCTAAATTAATCTATAGTCCGCAGAAATTCTTCTTTAAATTATAAGAATTGCGTAGAAAAATGTTCTTAACCAATTAGAAAATTGTACAGTTCATGAACATTTATGTTAAAAGTACACAACACTTTATTTCTGGCAAAAGATATATGCGTGATAAGCAGAAACTCTACATTAAGCCTTGAGAAGTTTATAGAAAAAATATTTTTAAATAAAACGGAATGGTCCACACAAACTCCTTTATGTTACTGTTTTCCAATACCTTGCTCTTATAATTTACTTAACACTTACATGTAGCAATTCTTTTATTTTATTGATAAGTAACAAGTATTTGTGAAATTACCCATCTCTAGCACTCTACTCCCATTAGGTAGTGATGCCTGTTGTTATAGTTTATGTAGAATAAATCTCTTATACCAAAATTATAAGCATTATTTGCATATAACTTGTATTTGAAATGGATGCAGCAAACAGTTGCACCCACAGTTTTTTTGAGTTAATCACTAAGTTAGCTGAATTGGCGTTACAAGATGAGCGGAATCAAAAACAACGCACAGCTGCAAATATTGCAGATACCCCCTTGCCTACAGTATTAGTTGCCAAAAAGCGCAGTCAAATCTTTGAATCTCTGCTGCACTGCACCGCTGCAGACAGCTCTGCACCTTGCCCACGCTTGGAAAGTCTTCCCCAATGTCAAAAGTTCTTGCAGTGTAATAGCCTTGATGCAAAAATGGCCAACAACATTTCGCGCTGTCTGCTAAGCTTGTCGTCTTCAGAAGAGGAAATTATGCCTGGAAAGCCCAATATGGTTGTTAGGGAAGCTTACAAAGCCAAACTGCCATTTGAAACTCCATTGCTTTGCAGCAATAGAAGGAAACCGCCAGAATTCATTCCATTTTCGACATCGGTTGAGGCAATTCCTTTTCAATCTGCTGAGGATATGAAACGCCTAATCAAATCTCTGGAACTTAGCCGTCAATCAAACATAACGCTAAGCGATATTGACAAGCTGCGTGTCGCATTTAAAAGTCAGCAAGAGAACCACTTATTCGGTTCTGCTTTAGCGGCATCATTGGAACGCTTTAAGGAATCAAAGAGAAAAGTGCAGCGTATGAAACATAATTTTCCGCCCCAGCAGAAGAAGATAATCGTGGACGATGTTTCAGCCAATAATGGTCAAAAGATAGAATGGAAGGAAAAGCATTTTTTTTCAGATAAAAATGTAAGTAACGAACTTCGATGGTCACAAGATCACACCATTCAACTGGATACAATAGAGCAGGCAGTGCTCATAGATCATTTAAAAAAAGTTGCAGGTGGGTTTTTATTTTACAAATAACGTTAACAAACATATTAATAATACATTGTTTATTTTGCTTTCAGCGGGACTGCAATCTGAAACGTTTCTGTGCACAGCCGATGATGTCTTTTGCATTAGACCCAACACATCAATTAGGAGTGTGCTCCCAGAGGTCTTGGCTGACTATGCTTTGCCATTCATGCTCTCTGGCAATGCCTTCCGGCGGCTAACAGCTCAAACTCAATGGACCCACATACCAAAAAGAGTTGAACTCCCTATCAACAGAGTAAGACATCAAAATTCTTTGCAACAGCCCCGAGTTCTTTATGATTAACAATCGCTCTATGTTTGTAGGCCTTGCGTCAGGCAATTACTATCTTTCTGACTAACGCGCGGATGTTCTTGATTTCCCAGCCCGCTAGTAACTTTTCAGAACTTCAACGAAGCACCACACCGACGATGAATCTGTTGCGGCAGTTGGAACAGTTGCAGATCGATGCCAATCGTAAGTTGTTGTACATTTCATTTTTCGAATTAAATAAAACATATATTCATTATTCTAGTTTCTCTTAATGGAGGCGAAAGTGGCGTCAAACTGCTGAGCTATATTTGGTCAGCCATTGATCAGAGCGTCAGTAGTGAATATCAGCATATGCTAATCTATCTACTGAGAGCCTTGTGCCAGACATATTTTGACCGGCTGCAGCATTGGCTTTATCAAGGAGAGATTGATGAACCGTTGAACGAGCTTTTTATTACCTGCTGTTCAGACAAGGCTTTGAACAGTCGCAGCAAAGAGTTCTTCGACAGAGGCTTTCATATGCGGCCCGATATGATTCCCAGCTTTCTAGTTGGCTATGAGAAGGCCATATTGCAGTGCGGAAAGTACAACCGGTTACTAAAGACCTACAGAGAAGAGGTAAGGAATGCAAACTTAATATTCGGTGAATTAAAACTATTGATTTTTTTATAGCACATGATCTTCAGCTTAAATCAACCTAAATTGGTTGTGTGCCTGTCCGATCAAGAGTTGGCAAGCATGCAGCATAAATTGGAGCTTCACTATAAACAAATATTTGAGAACACCAAACCATTTACGATCAACAACTTCTTTGCGGAACGTACAGCAAGTATGCAGACCTTTGCTAGCCGCATGATTATCTGCACCCAGAACCACATAAGCGATTGGAATCAGCAACAGAGCGAGTTGCAGTTAAAGGCAAATGCAGAAAAGAAGCTACGCAACAAATTACTTCAACAGGAGTGGGATAATGTTCAGCAACTGCGGCTAGATCAACAGCGCATGAATATTGTAAATGAGCTGGCCCATAAAGAAGAGTGCGAAAAGATGGAAGAAATAAGACTTCAACGGGAGAAGCAAGCGCTTGAGATGCAACTTTCTGATATGCCCAAAGAGCTACTGCCAAAAGTGTTGACTCCTGTTACCATGAGCCCAGACGAAAGCACAAGCAGCTTTCTTTCATGCTTGGAAGAAACAAATCTGGATGATGCTCTAACGGAGGTGGCAGCAGATTCGGCTTCTTTTAAAACATTTGATGTGGCATCAGATAAACTAAACTTAAATGATATTGCCAGCCAAAACCGTGAACGTAATATGTCCTCCGAACAATTTATGAGCTGCCAGACTAAGGTGGAGCTACAACAAAAGTCAACCACTTCAGATGTTGTAAGCAATCGATTACGTGTTCTCAATTGTACCGAATTGCAGGCCCAGTTGCCTCCGGATATGAATATGAACGTTGAGGACCTGAGTGACCTGCAGAGAAATCGGTTGCGCATGCATCATCACAACGAATTCGGCTCGATTACTAGCAATGAGGACGAACAAGATGGACTTCCTAAGACCAGCTCAATGCAAATAGAAGTGAAAGACTCAAGCAAAAGCTTGCAATTGCCATTGGAAGAGTACAAAAGCCAAGCGATAAGTCCAACATTGGATCCGCAAACACCCATGTCAACCACATCAGATATAGAAGTTGACTTGTTTGAAGAAACTATTCCTGCTGCTGCTGTTGATGCCGCCAACAACAATGTCCATGTGGTCTTAAATCTGGTGCCAGCAACGGATTCTTGCAACACAGATGAGCGAACCGTATTAACTGCGACAGACCAGTCACATGATCAGCTGCATGAAAATGCCTTAAAGAAAACGGAATTACGCTTGCCTAGTCTACAAATTGAAAAGAAATCAGGAGATAATTCCTGGCAAAGGAAGTTAAGAAGCGGTGGTAACGCCTTTATGATTAAGCATCATGTTAAGCAATCAATTGCGATTCCAGTGAGAATGCACTTGTCATTTCTGCGCAACGAGGTGCTACGCATAGTGCATGAGCTTAATATCTATGAACACTTCCTGCAGCTGCGAAATTATTTCTTCTTGCTGGACGGTGAGTTTGGAGCACAGCTTGTCAGCGGGATCCTGAGAAACATTGAAGCTGGCATGGAGCCGCGTGGCATCTGCCAGAAGGGTATACTGGATTCCATTCTTAACAATGCACTCGGCAGTAAAGACTCTGATTGGGTTAGTGTGCGTGTCGGGGTGGATGCGATGCCGCTGATTGCTGAGACTCTCACGCTGAACTGCACTAATATACCAGAACGTTTTGATCTCATGAACATTGATATGCTATCCACATTCACATTGCATTGGAAGGTGGAATGGCCATTAAACTTAGTTATTACTGTTGAGGCCGTAGCCAAGTATGCACAGATATTCTCACATCTGTTAAAACTGCGTCATGTCGGCTTAATGCTGGATCGGTCCTACCAATACTTGCAGCAGATGGGCAAACAACATGGCCGAATACTTCTGTTGTCCCCACAGTATCGTCATTTGCAGTCGATGCGCTATAAACTCTCCCACTTTTTGATCAGCCTGCAAAACCATATGGATACCAATGTGTTCCAAGTGGCATGGCAGACGTTTAACGACAACTTGCGCAAGGTCGAGTCCATTGAGGATCTCTATCAGCGTCATGTGGAATATTTAAAGCAGGTTGCCTTTCTATCGCTGCTTAACCGCCAAAGCGCCAAGTTTCGGGACTCTATTAATGCAGTACTTGTGATTGTGCTACGATTTTGCAAGTAAGTATATCTCGCATGATTCTTGGTTCTCATAATGATAACTGTTTTATCTTAGGAATCTGCAATCTCAGACATTTGTGCTGAACAACGAACAGCAACAATATGTTCATCCCCGATATAAAAGTTTGTTGCATGATGAGACCGAATTCGAGAAATTTGTTCACTATGTAATTTATTTAGCCAAAAAGATCGTCGCTTCCGGCTATCAGGATAAAATTCTGGAATTTATACGTAATCTGAATTTTAATGACTACTATAATGTAACACCCCAGTTAGCTGAAGTTTCTTTCTAAATAAAATGTTGCAAAATGGAATTCGTTTTTAATCCTTTTTCTATTTTTGAATTTCATTTTAAAAAGTCCAAAATACCCGCTTCAATAAAAGTGAAATTTAGCGAGAAAACAGTTAAACTGCCAGCACTATTATACTGTATAACAGAAGCTTTTCATAAATTTGTTGCTGGTATTTTATGGTATTTTTAAGGAGTGCAAAATTTTGAGATTTTTGGCATCGAGATATGCGGTCACACTGCGAACGTTAGTCAGATAAGTTATATTTATAATTCTGAGTATTAAGAAACACCTGGTAAATTTTAACAATTTAAAATTGAAATATTCTGGTTTCTCTAAGTCAAATAATTAATAATGGTATGTAATTTTTTATTTATTTCTGTGTTTCATTCATGTGAATTACCAAACATGTATTGGTACGCATGCATACAAACACGCACACGCACACACACATGCACATGCATATTTCCACCAACAACCATATATGGTAAAAACTAGCACGATAAAGTTGATATGAATGAAAATGTTGTATTTGTAGGACCCCAATGAAGACACTGAGTGGAACGATGTTCTCCGCGCCAAAGGAATCATCGGTCCTAAACAAAAGGAAGCTGAGGTCACGGAGGATCAAATTCAGGCACTCATGAATGATGTGATAAAGCGACGCACAGATCTGCCGCTGCAGGAGGGCCAGCGCGAGAAGGCAATCGATGATATGGATCTGGACGAGCTGGATGAACTCGAAGATTCTGAGGACGAGGCGGTGCTCGAGCAGTACAGACAGAAACGCATTGCTGAAATGCGAGCAACAGCTGAAAAGGCCAGATTTGGCAGCGTGCGAGAAATTGCTGGACAGGATTACATTAACGAAGTAACGAAAGCTGGTGAAGGCATCTGGGTGGTGCTGCATTTGTACGCCAACGGTGTACCTCTCTGTGCACTGATACATCATCATATGCAACAGCTTGCTGTGCGCTTCCCGCAGACCAAATTTCTGCGCTCCATAGCAACTACGTGCATACCAAACTTTCCCGAAAAGAACCTGCCCACCATTTTCATATACCACGAGGGAGCGCTGCGTAAGCAGTTCATTGGTCCCCTCGAGCTGCGTGGCGAAAAGTTGACTGTGGAGGAGCTTGAATTTATGCTCGGTCAGGTGGGTGCAGTGCCCAGCGAAATCAAGGAAGATCCACGGCCACAAATCAGGGATAAAATGCTAGCTGACCTCGAGGATAAAAGTGCCGACTTCTATTGACCCTGCTAAAGCGTCGGTATTGTATTTATTCCTCAATTAAATTAATAACTTCTGAGTTCACTTTCGTCACATCATAGCACACTTTAAGGTTGTGTTCTACCGCATAACGTGCATTTGTTTTTAAAATAAAAACCGTTCATTTTTCTAACAAGGTTTACTTGTGCGTCTTGCCACTGTTGGTCAGGCATTTGGACATGGTCTTAGGCTTGCCACGGAATACATTTGGATCGATTATGTTGTACGGGTGCTCGCATGCGGGATTGATAATGCGTCCGCGTCGCGTATCCTGTTTTTCTAGCAAATGCGGAGCGAGGAGTAGAAACAACTGCTCCGTCCACGAGGGCAGTCCGAAGCTGGAGAAGCACAGCTCCCAGTAGGGCAGTCCCAAGTGGGCAATAGCCATGCGTAGGTATTCACTAAATGTCTCGGCCAGGAACTGCCAGCTAAGTGTATTCAGTTCCAGCAAATAGAAACGAGGATTATTCGAATTTGTGGTCTCATACAGCATGCACACCTGTGGGAGAAGAGCGTAGCCGCATGTGGCAGATATCTTTTGTAACTATCTCCCCTTACCTTCGCCACCTCATTGATGTTGTTGATTTCAAAGATCTTTGATTTGGGCATAATGATTGGTGCTACATTATCTCCCTTGTCCTTGGGCGTAGAGCTCGACGCCGCATTGGATCCACCGGCAGTCGAGGCGGAGGAGCCGCTGGCAATGCTCGTGTTGGAATTATTGCCTGCTACCTGGGTGCACTCGACATTCTCGCGCAGCAACGTCACCTGCAACAGGTGTGGGAAGTGAATGTATCCAACGCGGCGAATATCGTTAGCTGTGTAGGTAGGAACGAATCTTGTACCATTAGACTGCTACTTTAGCCTAATTGCACCTCACTCACGAGCATATTGATAGCTCCAGTTGAGCACGAAACCATCGGTCGATAGGTAAAACTTCTTCATATCCTCCGGAAGGTAGACACAGTGGCGTTGTTCCCAATTGACCACTTGACAGGGATTCAGCGGCTGCCGGCGCTCCAGGCTGATATTGCAGACTCGTGGCACATTTGCTAGAGAAAAAGATACATTTATTCTTATGTCATACAAGCATTGAAACTGTATTTATGAAATCGGCTAACACATGAGAGCGCTTTACACTCTCATTGTTTCTCAATCGGGACACTTTTGTCCTCTACACTTGCGAGGTATGGAAAATGCGAGGCTGCCCATCACTGCCTAAGGGTACTGACAAGTACCCAAGTACGGCTTCTACGTAGGCGTTATTTATTCAATTGTATAAGTTAGATAAGCTACTCACATAGCGTTTTAATAAGTCCTAACGTCAAATTTTCGTAGAATGCGTCTTCTGGTGACTGTTTCTTATTCATTGTTAATATTTGAAAATTTACCCAATTATTATAAAGAGTGTAGTGTGCTACGTCAAACGTCAATTTGACGCAGTAAACAACGTCTCCTTGCCATGGTTGTTCTGGCAACGGCGCCCAGAGACCTACCCCAACCACTATGTATCGTTTGTAGTAGTCTTTCTTGTTTACATATGTATATACATTGTTTTGCCCACAGACACTTGTATGGGCTACATCGAGCCGTTGACCTACCTGTGGTTATGGGTAATAACAGTAATTACGAAATAAGCATGACGCCCCACACTTTCGACTTGTATTGCCGCATTCCAGGAGTCCCTCAAGTGATTCGATGTCTGTGTGTGATTCACATTTACCTGTGAGCCGTACTCAACTGGTCTCTGACCTTATAGATATGAAAATGAATCAACTAAAGGTCTGATTTATGAGCCTGAAAACAAGCAAGCCCAAGCAGCAGCTTAATATCTCTTTTAGTCAATTGCAGAGGTCAAAAGTCGTTATATAGAACATTTGAAATTTCTTTAATGCTTTCCTTCTTTATATCTCTCCTTCCCAACTCATTTGATTTCCCTAGCTCTTCAAACATCTGATTTCTCAGCGTTCACACAGACAAACTCTTTATACATTGTACATAGATAAGCTTTAATTTTACACGTTTCCATTGAGAACAAATATTTACAGAGAAAAGTTTTAGTGAAATGATGATGTGGCGAGTAGATAGAGCTGCGCCAGCACACAATAATAAACGTGGTTGTGTCTTTGGTGCAGGCGAAGGAGACTTGGATTTGCGCCATTTGGTTTTACTTCTTAGGATGACTGGGTGTGGCGCTCTTATCCTCCTCCTCGTGTCAGGAAACTTCCCATACGGTTGACTCCACCGAACGACGTGGGCGTGCGGCAACCTCAACGTGGGCGTCCAGTCCGTCACTCAAGCGACTAAATCGACGCGCCCAACTGCCGCGAGCGGTGGTCTGACTTCCCGTTATTGAGGGGCGATTGCTGGCGTCTCGGAATAGACTCATTAAGTCTTGATTATCACCCTGCGCTCGCTTTATGCCGTGGTTATACTTAGCCTCCTTGGCTAGTAGCTGTTCGCGTTGCATTTGGGTCTTCACCTCCGACGGCACATCTGGAATGATGAACTGCATGATGCCGGTTAGGACAAAGACGACATGCTGCAGGGAAGACAGTGGCATAAGTAAATTGGAATAATTGAATATCGTTTCTATTGCTTACCTCAAAGACCACAACGAAAGCCAAGCGTGCAGCGAAAACATGCCAATAATGCGGACTCAGTCCATAGGGTTCATAGTCCTTGGGGCCATTCCTAAAAGAGGACAATCAATTGAGAATGTATACAGTTCTAGATTTTTGTTGCGTTACCGATAGCCTCGATACTGGCAAGTGTCCGGATCCCGTTCGCTGCTGCTGGCTCCCCACTCCTCCTTGTAATCAGATGTGTTGAATATGGACAGCGAGTGCTCGATATAGCCAGCCAAGGTATGCGTCTCTGAGTAGACAAACTTGTACACAGTGCGCGGAATGAAGTCACTTGTGTAGGCAATGACAAAGGCATTGGATACGACGGCCGTGTAGGTAATAATGCGCAATATGCCATACCAGGCACCAATATCCTCGACTCGCTCCGCCAGCGGCCTTCGAGCTTGGGTGACCATTTTGTAGGCATCCAAGCGAATCTCAGCTACGTTGTTCAGTAGTGCAAAAAGCGGAGCCAGCGGAAATGCGGCCACAAAGAGAGTTACAAAGCCATATTGGAGTACTAAGAAAATAAAATTAGAATAGTAACATAAATGCTTGGAGCTACTTCCAGAGTGTGACACTCACTCATTTCCAGATACTCGTCAAATAGTGCCAAACGCCCCGGGTCTTGCATGTGATAGTCCTGTTCCCAAGCCATATGCAGATGCGATTCATCCTTTGTGTCCTGAAAAAAGAGGCTGTCAAGACCAGAGAGACTAGACTAAGAATTTGCATACCTGTTTATGCTTTCGTTGCCGCCACCAGTTCCAGAACTTGGGAAACAAGTACTCCATAAAGTTATTCCAGCATTGCTTGCCCACCATAATGATAGCCTAAAGAAAGGAAGAGAAATCAAATTTTGTTATAGTCAGCTAAGTCATTTTCTTACCAATTGTATACAGAGCTCCGACAAGCAGCCCGCCGGATCACAGATATCATTTTTAAGGCGAAAGAACTCACTGCGCCGCGCCTGATCGTCGCCAGGATAGTCGAAGAAACGACCCTTGAAGAAAGCTATGTATATGAGGGACGAGTAGAAGTTCATAAATTCAAAAAAGAATATCTTAAAGGTATATGAGTCCTCGTATTCTGTATGAGTGCGTGGATTCTCCAAGTTAGTTAGCTTAATTGCCATGCGGTGGTAAATCTAAAAAGGAAGAACAATCAAAAAGGTTATGTTTCTAATGTCTTCTGCATTCTTTTCTACTTAACATACTCGTGTTAATATCATAATGACCACCAAATTGATAAGCGCAGCAGTCACAGTAGTAAAGAGCTTAGCGTGTTCCTTGACAAAAAACCCACCGCCGCCATAGATGACTGAGACCAACGAAATGCGGTATATAATGGTGCCCAGCACTGCCGAAAGGACTACAGAGATCTATGAAAATGTAATCATGATAAGGGAGCATACAATAAAAGCGTACAGAGGTTGGGACTGTAATTACCATGAAGAGCACAGCACTACCGGTAATCACAAAGCGTATAGCTCGACTCCACGTGGACATGTAAGGTTCCTTTTCTCGCGTAACCGGATTCATTCGAAATGTGGTTGCATTTGTTTCAAACTCTGGACGATTTTCTTCATCCATATCAACGTTGTGAAGGTCCCATTCCCACACAAGCACCGATTGCTTTCTCTTCCAGAGCTCAAGAAATGTGGTAGCTATTAAAAGATGAACAATGATTGATTATCATTGATATTTGTCCTAGCTACTTACCCCAAAACGACATGAATATTGCAAAGAAAACTGTAGATGGATTGTCAAAGAGGTATGTCAGTCGAGAGAAAAGACACGATTCCGAAAGCAATTGGTAGCTGCAGGCCTTATCGCAGAGCGGACATAACGTAATGTTGCCAGTTCCATATTCATTGCATATCTCCTTGCTTGGCGTATTATCTTCGGACTCCAATGTGGCCAGACCATAAATGAAGCAAAGGAATCCGACAACACTCGGGTAGACAAGCATTTCGGTGTAAAAGCCTAGCCAACAGAAATACAGAGCGATCTTGTCGCCAAAGTATTTACGCACTAGACAAAGCGGTTGCTTCTTATACCACTGTGAGGGATGTGCCCAGGTCTGATAGAGTACACGACGATCTAGCGAAATACCGCTCGAGTGCGGTCGATCGTAGCGTCCCTCGTGCAGTGGAAAGCAACCCAGATAGGTGCCGTCGTTGAGTAATCTTCGTATGCCACTTCGATCGCTCTCGTCATAGGGGGTTCTTATGAGCACCTGCATTACCATAAGTGATCGTTGGGCGCTCGTGTAGGCTGTCGCCCGATCCTTGACTATAAACCTGAAGAAGATAATTCGTTAAAAGTACTGTAACCTGTCAATACCCATTGTGAGCTTACTGTTCTTCAGGATTTCCATTGGCTGTGGCTGCCTTGAATGTTGTCTCACCCTCCAGCAGACTGTGATCGAGTTGTATCTTCTTGGTCAGTCGTTGCCACACATCTTTCCAGTATTGAACATTGCGCATAACTACGTTCTCCTCATTCTGTGTAGGTTAGTAAGGTTAAAGGTTATACCGAAAAGGCATTTATACTATGCTGCGTTATTTACCCATGATGGCTTCACGGAAATGGTAATGAAACGCTTGATTGGCAGCTTAAGATTCATGACTTCAGCCAATCGGGTTTCCAGTCGCCAGGGTAGATGGATTTTCAAGAAAAAAGTCTTTTCGTTAAAGGACTGTGACTTATCCTCTAGCTCTACTTCAAGACCCTCTTTTGCCAGGTTGTCCATAAAGCAGCGTCTTATATCGCGTCGACGAGCTTCAGCCTCGGTCATTACCCCCAAGTCTTCCTCCTCCCAAGCCAGCACCATGTCTACCTTTCGGCGGCCATCGCGAAACATCAACGACTCTGGGTCGAGACCTTCACGATCCTGTTTGCTAATACGTCTTTCCCCACTGCTCTCTCCCGCCAAACTGTTACTTTTGCTGGCCTTGCGACTACTCACATAGCTACCGCCTATGCTGCTGTTGTCACCAGTCGAGGTTTTTCGCTCAGCCGGCACGAGTTGTCTGTAGCCAAACTGATCGGGCAGTATGTTGGAGTGTGATGATTCGCCTTCATAGGGTTGGCTGACTTTCTCGTCAGCTATTATTGATTTGCGCCCCACCAGAACTGGACTTAAGTTTAATCCCAGAGTGCGTCGCATTGCTGTGCCTGGAATATCCTCTTCATGGCTGCTCACTACTCTGGGTCCAAATGCCTGTGTGGGACTAGGCTCAGCTGATTCGGTTTCCAGGTGTGTAGGCAGCGGTATTGTCATTGGTGGCTGCTTCTGGTAGAGTGAACAATTGTTGCTCCGATTAATTGAGGAGTTTAGCCATTTTTCCGTATAGGACGCATTGTTTCCGCACATGGAGTTGGAGTCGACTTGAGGACTTGCTGCATCATTCTCATTTTGGCGTTTCTCATTTTCTAGAAAGCTATATATGTTAGCGGCGGTGACACTTGACTCCATTGGTCGTGTGGTCATTTGCAGATCCAGCTCATTCGAAGGGCTCTCCTTGGTGGATTATTCAACATATGAGTTAAGGAATTCTGCAAAGGGCTGCTGAAAACTTACCCCATAACCAACCAAACGACCTGCCACTATGCCACTATCTTGACTGAGTCTCCTGGGTCGCACTTTCAGAGGATTACTGCGGCTCATGCGCTCACTTTTTGCAGGACTAGAGACAACGTCGCGACGTGTTGCGTTCTTGGAGTTGTGTGAGTTACGCAATGTGGGCACCGATAGAAATCCTATGCGAAGATTCGTTAAGGTCGAAACCAAGTCGATTTCTTGTCTCTACTCACTTGGAAACTGAAACACCGATTGCTCAATTACCCTCTCACCCTCACAGGCGGCGCTTCCAATAAGATTTTCATGAGAATTCGATTCCGTTATGGGTGCGGTGCTCTCATCGTCTATACTGTCGATTCTGATTTGGAAAATGTCAGCTTTACCGCCGGGACGTTCGTCGGAACTGCTCATGTTCCCTCAAATAACTTGTTAATGACGTCACGGAAATATTCCCCCCAAGGCGGAACTGAATGGTCTGTTGTGGGGAGAACTCTTGAAATACTTTTAATTTTTTTTACTGAACTACTTTATAATTTGACCTACAATTCGTGAGAGATCAACAGCACCTGTCATCGTACCCATAATTATAAATGTATTCCATTTTATCATAAAAATTACAAATGTACGCAGTGCTGTGTGTGTGTGGGTGTATTGCTCAATGAAAATAGAGTGATTCCAAAAATAAGAGGGTCCTGCACGCATTTACTACGTGTCTCTTTGTTAAAGTAATTGTAATTCAAAGAGTGCACTTGACTGATAGCTAATTTGATGACATGGGAATAAACTGAGCACTAGAGTAACGCGGAAAGGGAAACCTAATATAATACCAAATTAATAATACCTGAAATCAGGAAAGGAAAAATCACTTTGCAAGTTTTGAAACCTATAGAATCTTTGTAGTAAAGTAGCTTATCTCTTTGGAAAAGTTTAATATTTTAAAAGAGTTTTGTATATTTATAAATTTATTTGACTTCCTATCAAAACTTTTCCTAAATCTGTAATATGAGCTAAACATTTTCGGAATTTCAAGTTTGATGTCTCTAGGATTTGTCTTCTCTCAGCTTGAACTAATAGTATCATACACGGCATGTACACTGGCTGGTAGATATGTTCGTATGAATGTGTTTCTAGGATGAATATAAACATGTATGTTATATGTAGCTTCATTGTTGTTTTCTGTACGTCAATTTAAATGGCTTTGGCTCACGCATATGGGAAATAAGCCAATAACATATTGTGGTAGGAAAATTTGAGCCCTAATGACCTCATATACCCATAAGATATGGTTCATTACGAGCCCATTGGATCGATATGTGTTGAATAAATAAACTTGTTGCTTAACTACTTGCCTGCACCTCGAAAAGGGAGCAAGATTTAGTTGAGATATCGCATTTTAAATAGGTATAGTATGTATCTACACTTCGTAGAGTTCATGTCTGACTACATGTGTGTAGAATAACTCATATAATGGAATTACTTTTTTCAATTAAAATGTTCAGGGCTGTTTTGAAAAATGAAAAAAACAAGTGCCAGACAATCCTTACCTGGCGACCCAATTATTTGATATGCATACAAGTATTTTTTATTGGACTATATATAAACGTATTCCCTTGTAGGCGCTGTAGGCTTTTGACTTATTGGACTAGCTAGATGCGTCAATGGTGGGGGTGGTGTTGTTGTTTGCTTGGTTCAGTCAGTTGTGCAAAGTCCCATGCCATTGAAGTAATCACAGCAATAGACGGCTTATTGATTTGACGTCGTCATTTCTCAAGTTTTATAAAAATAATCGATTATTGATTTAGGGCGTCATTTGATTTTATTTTTTTTGCCATCCAAAAAACTAACTAAATGCCCGATTTAAAAAGAAGTGTGTGGGATTCACTTTCACGAAGTTGGAATTAGTTTTAGTGCAATTTCGAATACTCAAATCAAGTGTCTGTAATGACTATCTCACGAGAATCTCACTGGTTAATGCTCATATATCACTTGGGGCTATAAGCACAATTCCGACTCCGTTTCCGTTTCGACCGATTTGTTGAAGCACTCGCGAGCGAATGACTGTTGCAGGACTGGAGAATGGACAATGTCCCCGGTTGTTGTCTCTGTGCGGTGTGTGTGGCGTGTGGGTGTAGTGTGACCCTCCCCACCTGCCCTATTTGGTTGAGTGAAAGTCTCTCTGTCACACATTTGTGAGCACCTTAACTGAACACGTTAATATCAAAGGTAAAATTGTTTTGTTTGTGTGTTTCACTTGCAGCAATTTTCGAGCGTTTAACGAGTGTGACATCTGAAGGGCTGTGGGTCAAATCAGAGTAACATAATTATCATGGACTTGTGGATTTTGCGCAATTACAATGCTTCAAAGGTTAGGTAGGCTATGTGAATAATTTAAATACAAGAAGAGTTAGTTGCTTACGCGTGTGTTGGGGTTAACCCCCAAATAAAGGTCCTCCTACCCCAAACTGTAGTTTGTTTTTTATTTAGACCCAAATACGATGTCTTTTTTAATCAGCTCGTGCCACGTCAAACTGCGTTGATGACGTAGACAGTGAATATGGCATAAGCCAGGGATTTGTATGATATAAATTTATTGAACCCAAAACCAGAAAAGAAAATATAACTGTTTTTTAATGCGATTATACTTGATTATAAAAAAAATTATTACTCATCCGCCATGGACTTTCCATAATCGGCCACATTGTTGATGCACTGCTGGAGCACATCTTCCTGGCACGTGTTTGTCGTTCTGCTGAAGTAGTAGCCCGGCTGGCACTCGGCCTCGATCTTTTGGCCGTGCACACACACAAAGTATTTGCGGCAATTGTCCACATCACGTGCCAGTTGACCATGTTTCTTATTGCACACACCCACACGTTCGCCGTTCTCCATGAGGCAAGTGCCGTCGTTTTGGCGGCAGATACCCAGTAGGTAGTCGTAGCTCTCGCCATTGCGACAGCGCTGCGAAGTGGGCACATCCTCGTCACAGCTGATATAACGCCGACAATCACCGGGCACGGCCAGAGAAGCTCCCTCGCCAATGAGCTTGCACACATCCGCGAAGTGAGTGGGTTCATCCGAGCACTGCATCTCAGGTAAGTCTACAATTCCCGGCGTACTTGTTGTTGTCACCCTGGTCTTCACGTCCTGATCTTTCTGCTCTGTTTCAGTTACGTTTATAAACTGACATTGATTGAGGCTGGCATTGAAGAAGTGTCCACTGTAGCAACGATCAGCGCGAAGTTTGTTCGACACGCATATGTAGAAATTGTTACAGTTTGCCGTATCCGCCGTTATGTAGCCATGTTTTCCTTCACATATTGTAGGATTTGGTTGTATGTTTCGATCGCTTTCGGTTGCGTTTCCATTTACCCTTACAACATGTGGACACACCCCATCGTCGGGCAGACATAGCAGCTGCTCCGCATCAAAGTAGCTACCCGGGGCACAGCGCTGGGCGAGTGCTACGCCTCCGGCGCATATGTAATACTTGGTGCAGTTGCGATAGTCGGGAACGTAGCTCCCATCCTGCAGGCTGCTGCAATTGGCAGCGACGCTACTTCCTCCAGCTTCCTCCAATTGGCTACGTGTGCAGTTTTGCCCAGACTCTAGATCCGCTACGCACTCACCTGCTGTGGCATTAAAGTATTCTTGGTCCGCGCACTGCGTCAACATGGCCAAGGATCGCACACAAACGTAGTAGAAATTGCAAAATTGCTGATGTGGAAGTTGCTTGCCATGTGCCAGTTCAGTGCAGAGGCTGAGACTCACCTCAGAATGAGACAATGGCTGCACAATGACCGCCTTGCCGCTACACTGACCCTGGTCCAAGCGACACTGTCCTATCTCCTGGTCAAAGTATTGACCTTTGGGGCAGTAGATTAGCTCTGCCGCCGAGCAGTTGTAGTAGGCGTGGCAATTGCGGAAATGTGGAACTAATCCTGCAGAGACATTGGCGCAAATTGAATCCGCTTGTTGGCAGCTGCCATCGTTGGGGCGACAATAGCCCAGGGCAGCATCAAAGAAGCTGCCTGAGTGACAGCTTTGCGGTAGCGCGGGCTGTTCCTGCAGGCACACATAGAAGCGGGCACAGTCGTCGGGATGTGCTACGCTCTGCCCGTCAGGCTGACCCAGGCAGTTGCTGTTGGCAGATAGCACTGCCTGACACTTCTCCAAAGATCGACACTTTTTTAACTCCCGCACAAAGCTCTGACCACGCAGACAGCTGCCCAGATGCCACTCATCCGCTTCGCAGTAGTAAAAGGACTGCGAACAATTCGAATCTGTTTCGGGCAGAGCACGAAGATCGCCAGCGTTGCAGGCACGACGTAGTCCATTACCCTGGCAGCTGCCATCGTTCATCACGCATCCCAGCAGTGGCTCATACTGTTCCCATATGTTGCACGTCCTTCCCAGCCACTGTCCCTGCACGCATAGCTCATAGGATTGACAGCTGCTAGCCACGGCTCGTCTTTCTCCAGATATGCAGCTGCTCGAATTGGCTACAGGCACAGTCACAGCCACTGGGCATTGGTTCGCATCATTGTGGATGCAGTAGTTCAGTTCCCGGCTAAAGTACATGCCAAGCGGACATTGTTGAGTCCACCAACCCGTCTCTGTGCACATCAAGAAGTAGGAGCAGCCATTCGGGGAAGGACGCACGGCAAGTGGTTGGCATTTTCTGGTGTTTGCTTCAGTGCGGTTAATCCAGCCACAGAAATTACCCTCATAGGCTGGCATGGGTAGGCAGGTGCCCACGCTAGGCAGATAGTAATGCGATTTTGGGCAAGACCGTAGCCTCCACTTTCCAGCCGAGCAGCGGAAATACTGCAGGCAATTTCCTCCCTCCCTCTTGTTGCCAATAGTTTCGGATTCGTTGTCCTTGTTGCACGGCGGAAGACCCATTACTCTGGCATAGCTACAAACCATATCATCTCGGGGCTCTATGCAACGCTGCAGCTCTGGATTGTAGTAACGCTGCTCGGAGCACGTTCGTTTACGCCAGCTGCCATCCAGGCAGATCTCGTACTGGGAACAGTTTGCCGGTATTGAACGCTTCTCATTCACTTTGCAGGCGAACTGGAAGGTAAGAGATACGTGAGTGGGGCAGTTTAAGGAGGACTTTATAATAATCTAATGATGGTTGATAATGGTTACTAGTACAATTGTAAACGATGAAGTAGCCCACTGCGTCTGAAAAACTAACTTTCTCATACATCATCCATTCTCTTCTTCTCTTCTGTCTTCATTCAGAGACTAGAGAAGCTGGGATATACCAATACACCCTTCGCAATAACATATTTCCTTAATTTATTTGTGCCACGCCCCTTTTCACTTTGTGCGTCGGTTCTATAGCCTTATAACATTGCAGAAATTCCAAAGTTCTATCTTGCTTACGGACAATGAGATCAAGTATAACGGTTCCACTTCTATCTATTTGATACAAACAAATCTGTTCTAGAAGCACTTCATTTGCCTTGTAGTTAACTTAGGTTACGTTTCTTGTATTCAAGTTATTCTAGGCTCGATAGCTTAAAATACAGACGAAGCTGCCCCATTAATATAAATCTTTTAGAGTATTTATTGGACTCCCCCATAATAAAAGTAATGCATCATGCGAATGTATGTAGTAAACATAGATATATATTTGAATAATATGTGGATCTTATGTATTGAAATATAAAACTAGAGCAAGCGGAATTTCTGGTAATATCATAACTCACAAATAACAAGCATAATTATATAGAGAAGTCAAGAAATGGGGGAGTAACCGATAAATACGCACATAGGGTAATAGTCATTGAAGCCGTATAGTCACATGTTACGTTCGGCTACGTAGTGATTTTTATGCAAGTTTCTGGAAGAATTTCTTGAAAAATGAGAGGGATCTTACTTTTTCTTCTGGTTCAACGGATCTCTTTTGTACGCTGTGCGCTTCGATGCACATGGCCAAGGTGCGATCGAAAATCTTTCCACTTGAGCATCTATGGAAACTGACAGCTCCATTGTTGCTATCGCATGAGCAGAATCCCTCCGCGCTTTTCTTGGATGCGAATGGCTCGAATAGAGCGCGGTTCTTGCACTCAATTGGATCACAAGCACCATCCAGGACACTTGATTCCTCCACACAAGCGCCTAGCACATTATCGAACACGTGTCCTATGGTGCATAGGATAAACTTTGGAGTTATGTCGCAAGAGCAGAAACCTCTGCTTGTGTTCTTGGCTGCGAAGGGCTCGAATTGTAAGCGGGTGCGACATTGCATAGGATCGCAAGCGTCCACCACACATGACATTAGATCATCATGGTAGAAATGTGCATCCAAACAATCCTGATAGGTAGCAGTACCATCGGATTCGCAAGTGCAGTACCCACTCGTTGTGTCCAAAGCAGCAAAGGTCTTCAGGTTCACGCGCTTATTACACTGTGCGGCATCACATTTCAGCTCCTTGGTGACCTTCGCAACAGGCTCGAGGCATATATTAAAGTCTGTGTTGAACTGTTTGCCCTGTGGACATGTTTCGAAAATTGCAATACCATCAATGCAGCTACAATAGCCTGCGGTATCGTTTTGAGCTGCGTATACCGAATCTGCAGGCAGTGAGGAGCATTTTCCCACTGTGCACACGCAATCAGGAGCCTGCGGAAAATGCAATGGGAAAATTTTCTAGCCTAAGCATTCTTTATGTACGGATATGACATACCTCTGGCAACATGCACAATCCTTCTTGGGCATTGTATACCTTTTTAGCCTCGCAAGTATCGTAAACTGCAGTTCCATTCAGACAATAACAGAAACTGCTTTCATCCTCCGTATTCGTTGAGGGGAAGCTGTCGTAGTCGACCAAACACGAACACTTCTCAGAGTCGCAATAGATCGAATAGTCCTGTGGGGTTTATTTGGATTAATACACAAGTTCTCTTGAGACGTGGAATAAGGTACGCCTTACCACTGTGGACAGACACACTCCATCAGCGTCGCTGAACGCGTAATCGGTTGGGCATTGCTTGTAGATTGCCAGATTGTCCACACAGTAGCAGAAGCCGTCGGTTCCGTTCTCGGCCACGAAAGGTTCGTATTCCGCAAGAGTAGCACACATCGTTACATTGCACAACTGATATTAGAAAATAGGCTTAGTTCTGTGACACAATTACCAATTCAGGACTGTACCCACCGGAGGTTCGAGACAAATTAGTAATTCACTGTCAAACGTGGAACCACAGGGACAACTGGCATAGATCGGACAAGAGTCTTGACAATAGCAGAAATTGTTGGGGCTACCTTCTATGGGATACACTTGATTCTCTACCGCAACAAGGCAAAGGTAGGGATTGCATTCGTTTACTTCACAGTACTGTCAATGAAATTACAATAATTGAGAGTTCATTTTACTTTCATTATCTAAATTGCTTACGTTTTTCTCCAAGCAAAGTCCTACTGAATCATCATAAGTCTTATTGACGGGACAATCGTGATAGGATGGCACCTCAGACTCGCACAAACAGAATCCTGCATCTGTATTCTTAGCGGGGAATGTCAGGTCCTCTGGTTTGCCTATGCAATAATTACGGCAGCATCTCGGCTAAAATTGGGTAGGGTTTATCGAGTTATGACTAAAGTAACTCAATGTCTCGACTTACGTCTGGCTGTGGGGCAAGCACGCACAGAAGAGTCGCATTATCGAATGTATAACCAATGGGGCATTCTACGGGGACGGGTTCACCAGCGCGGCACAGACAGAAAGCGTTAGGATCATCGAAGTTGACGAAGGGTGAGTACTCAGGTGCATTGACGCAAGCCAGCGGATCACAGGGGCCGGTCTGGAGAATGAAAATCAATCTGGGTTAATTTAGTTCAAAACTTAATCTTAACTGTTTTTAAGCCTTACAAATGTGCATATTTCCTGCACGTTATCGAATATATAACCCGTTGGACAGAAGTCGAGGTAGGCACCATCGCTTTTGCAGAGGCAGAAGCTTGATTCGTCTGGACTTTGAGATGCGTATACTGAATTCTGATTTGCCAAGGAGCATTTGGACTGATCGCATTGGCACTGAAAATTCGATGTAATTGATTATAACGGTTAAGATCCCATAAGATTAAACCTAAACCTACACTGGGTTCAGCTAGACAGATGCCCAAGGTTGTATTGTAGACTTTGTTGGGCGGACAAGACTGAATGCCTACAACATTGTCGATGCACACGTAGAACTTGGTGTTATCACCGTTGACAGGGTACGTCTCTCCATTTGTGTCTGTTGTGCAGTTGGTTGCTGGGCAACCTGAGTTGCTTGAGCAGGCACCAGCTGCTGCGTCGAAGCCCTGACCAGCTGGACAATTTTGAACTTGAGCTACTCCATCAGTGCATTGATAGTACTTGGTGCAAATGGGGTGTGTAGCATTGCCAGTTCCACAGCTACAGGGATTAATACACTGGGCAGTCACATCAATCTGGCAGGTAGCTCCATTGTACCACTCATCGCGACCGCAGCTGTTGGGTATTGCCAAACCATTGGAGCAGGTGAAGTAGGCGGTGCAGTCATCGGGATTGGGTAACTGGTAACCATTTGGCCTATCCCGACAAATCCAACAAGTGGCATCGATGTCGGGTACACACACTCCTTGGCTGCTGCTAAAGATGTTGCCCTGGGCGCAGGTGCCCTCAATCAGTTGTTGATTCTGGCAGATCAGATACTTTGCACACTCAGTGGGATGGGAAACAGTGCTGCCTTCGGCGATGTTTCCGGTACAGCAGTTAGATTGCTCTTGTTGCTCCTGCTGTTGATATTGCTCCTGATGCTGCTCCTGAACCTGCTGTTGATCCTGCTCCTGAACCTGCTGTTGATATTGCTCCTGATGCTGCTCCTGATCCTCCTCTTGATCCTGCTGCTGAGCCTGCTGCTGATCCTCCTCTTGATTCTGCTTCTGATCCTGCTGCTGCTCCTGCTCTTGATTCTGCTCTTGATTCTGCTCTTGAGCCTGCTGCTGATCCACCTGTTGATCCTGCTGCTGATCCACCTGTTGATCCTTATGCTGATCCACCTGTTGATCCTGCTGCTGATCCTGCTCCTGGTTCTGCTGTTGATCCTGCTGTTCATCCTGTTGCTGATTCTGCTCCTGAAGCTGCTCTTGAACCTGTTTCTGCTCCTGATTTTGCTCCTGATTCTGCTGCTGACCCTGATCCCGATTTAGCTCCTGATCCTGCTCATCTTCAGTGCTACGTCTGTTACGCACGACTTTCTTTGTTTTCTTCCTTAAGTTTTCAGGGCAAATGCTATTATCATCCTGTCTGCAGACGCCAACTGTGTTATCAAAGTAGGTATTGACCACACACGTTCCCTTTTGCCATTTGCCACTGACGCAAGCAAAGTAGGTCCAGCAGTTCTCGCCCTGGTAGGCTTTGTCGCTTTCAATGCACTCAGTGGAGTCCGTAGGTTTTTCTTCTGAACTGCTATCGCTATTAGATCCGTTGTCCGAGTCACATTGGGGGCACTTATTGTCTGTGTCTGGCACACACTGTCCACATGAGGCGTCGAAGTATTCACCGCTAGTACAGGTCTCCGATTGCCATGCTCCATCCTTGCAAACGTAGAACTTATTGCAGTTTTCTGTATCCTCAATCACTTTGCCATCACAGTCACAGTCTGGCGCAGAGCTGTCGGGGCAGATATTTTCCGTGTCCTTTTGGCAAACTTCGAGGGTGCTATTGAAGTAGTTGCCCCTCAGGCAATCGCCGGGCACAAGAACTCCATTATCGCATATGAAATACTTGCGGCAGTTGTCCTTATCGGCAACCAGTTGTCCATTGACTGAGCCATCGGCACAATCGCAGCCCGGGGCAGACGTAGTTGTGGTAGTAGTAGTGGACTCGGTACAGTCACCGGGTACACAGCCAGACACTTCGAAGTGGCTGCCATCTGGGCAAGTTTGTTGAACTGCTTTGTTGCCATAGCAGACGTAGAACTCGGTACAGTTGTCATCATTGGGTATCATATCGCCATCCTCCTTGCCAATGCAGAAGTTTTCCCAGCAATGTGAGTTATCCTGGTCTACAATGCATGCCTCCAAAGTGGTATTGAAGAAGGAACCACTTGAGCAACTTTCCTTGTTGGCTTCATCGCTCTTGCAAATATAGAACTGAGCACAGTAGGCACTATTTGGCAAATACTTTCCATCGGGCTGTCCTATGCACTGATTCTGCCAGCACTCAGAGTCTGAGTCTGGCAAGCACTGATTGGTCGTGGCATTGAAGTAACTGCCTGCGTTACAGATCTGTGGATATGCCAGCTGCTTGTCGCAGATGAAGAACTCGCCACAGTAGCCCGACTTGGCCAGGAAGGCGCCAGAAACTTCATCAGCGCATACGTTCGTTGCCTGTAGGCGGATTGGTTTAAGAAGAGTTGATGTCGAAATTACAGGATCAGAAACTTACCTCAGCTAGGGGCGCTGCAAGGGTCAGTGTGCAGAGGCCACGTCCAGCATTGGAGCATTTTCCAGTTTTGGGATTGTACTCCTTGCCAACTGGACAGCTCATTGTCCTCACAGTGCTTTTCGATGAGCATCTGTAGTAGCTAGAGCAGCTAGCAGGATTCGGCCAATGTAGTGATAGACCACGTATCTTTCGGTAAACACATTCGGGATCGGCTGCATTGCTTAGGGATGCCAACGCAGCGAGTATAACCGCGGTAAGTAGAGTAACTGAAAACGGAGAAGGGGTAAGTATTGCAAGTTCTATTCTTTGTCTCTTCCAAGTCAATTAACCTTTCATCTCAGCGCACTAATATTCCACGGCTAATGCTATAGTTGTACTCCGCATGGTTAACGAAACTTCCAAGCCTTTATATACAAATAAACAAATGCCCCAAGAAACATCGTTTCTTACTGCTTATCAACGAGCATCGATCTCGGTGCGTACTTATCAGTGCTGTTACATGTAGTACCCACGCCCATCAGGTATTTTTAATTGAATTCTGAACTTTTGCAGCAATTCCGGGAAGACAAAGATCTAGTAGATTATGGCAAGCCACTCCCCTCAATTTGGCATTCGCACTAGTTATGAATGATGCTTCAATTACAGTGTAATCAAAGACCTTCTGTTGACTAAAAACCCCACAAAAGAATTAACAGCAGTAGCTTGATATAGATTGCATTTCCTTATGTATTTCTAGGCTAGGCACATGTAGCACCACAAGTATTGGTCCTAGAATCCCAGAGCTGATCTGCTACACACTCTTCAATAGTGCCAGTCGAGTCAATACACTGTATATACTTATGACAATTATAGGGATGTGGCAGGAACTCCACACCAGGATGGTTTTTACACATGGTGTTAGGATCGATGGGAATATCCGTTGTCGTTGTTATTGGAGTTGTCTCCGAAGAGATGACTGGGCCCTCAGTTGTAGGCAAGTCAGTTGGACTTTCTGTCGTCACATCTGCGGGCTTATCCGTAGCATTAGTTGAAGATGCCGTCGTCGGTTTGGTTGTCGGCTTTGAAGGTTCCTCAGTAGATGAATGTTGTTCCTCAGTAGTTGGCTTAATTGGCAACTCTGTTGGTGATGATTCATCCGTTGAAGTGCTTGTCTCTTCGGTCGGTGAAGCAGTGGTTGGTTCGGGTGGCAACGCCGTTGAGGGAAAGTGAGTTGTTGGCTTGTCAGTTGGAGCTGTTATTGGGGGTAAAGTCGGTGGATTGGGCTTCACACATCGCCTTGCATTGAGCACTGTCACCAAAAGTAGTAACTTAAGGCACACGAAAAGCCAGGAGAACACTTAATCACATGGAAAGCAAGGAATGAGTTAACACTTTGCTGGGTTAGAGGGAGCTCGAGGTCACTTACATTTCATTTTGTCCCTTGGTCAGCTATTTTCCAGCACTAAAGTGAGTCCCAGCTATCTTCGTTCTATTTATACGTTTTAGAAATATGCCGCGTTATATGAATATCTCATTAGTGCATTACATGTTCTTATCTTATCGAAACAAAGACAAGATTTGCATAAAATTACAGATTTTAATTATATATGCATAATGTAGTGAATTGGGGAGTTAGTGTAATTGAATGCAGTTGAAAGCGGAAATGGAACTTTTCAAAAATGGATTTTTAATAGAAATTAATACATACATATATATGCAGTTTGAAGACTTAATGCAGTTTTCCCAAAGGGAAAGTTTAATTGATTTATTAAAAAACTTTTTAAAACCGTCTCTTTAATTAAGAGTTACAAGCTTACAAAAAAATATATAATTACTTGTGTGCAATTCTCATTCATTTTGTACTTGTGTAATTATTAAATTAATTGTGTGGAGCAATAAATTATTTATTAGCCTGAAGGTATGCAACGGAAAAGTCGAGTTTGAGTTTGTGTCTGGCATTTGTTACTATATGGTATCTTTTATGAAATGTTTCCAATGCATTGATTTTTGTTTTGTAATTTTGCTGGCTGAGCTATTTGATTTATGTACTATGTAGTTAACAGTTTAAATATTTAACGGAAGTGTAGATTACGGATACCAGAAGGTTTAACCATAGGGGTATACCTTGTATATTGAAATAGTACTTGAGAACTCTCTATGGTATTTTCTTAAGTACTCAAGATATTGATAAGCTGTAATGTATCAAGAAAACTCGCTTGAATGTCTGATACCCTCGCGTTTAATAAGCCTATCTTAAAGCTTTACTTTAAAGTTTAAAACACAGTTTAGAAAAAAGTCTATCTGACTATGTTACGGTCTAGCTATGTAGTTTTCTAGGTCTTTAAATGGTTAATGCAGTGTAGTTAGGGGAGAGCACGGGGATAACGATGATTCCTAATCTTGATCAAGAAGTAAGAAAGTTCAACCCCTTGTCTGTATCAAACATGTGCACAAATTAAGTATACCCTATTTCTCTGTTTTCCTCGAGTACGAGTATAAAAAGCCGATGGCAGTGCTTAGAGCGTTAAGTTCTTTTACGGAATTGTTCCGTTGAAAGTGAAAAGTAAGTAATAATTATTAAAAGAGAAAGTGTAATGCAAGTAATTTTTTCTTTTGCAGTGTCGGGTCTTTCTTTGATTATTTATTTTCTGGTGATTCTTGTGACAACGTCTTATGGTTACAGCGATGTGGACAAACGGTTGGTAAGACAACGAGAATAAGAATTAATTGCTAAATGAAATCTTTAATTAAACCCCTTAATTTTTTTTTATACAGAGTGTGTCAAATGAACCGCCCATAAAGATGAATTCGTGCCCATTTCTGGACGATCCCAATCATGTAGTATTGCTTGCTTATCCCAACGACTGTCGAAAGTATTACACTTGTCTCAACGGCCTGGCACACGCTCGTCAGTGTCCCGATCAGTATTATTGGAGTCAGATAACCTATCGATGTGATGCCAAGGAACACTCAAATTGCAAAGATGAGGAGACTTATTCAGACGTCTTACCTATCGATCCACCGTCTGTACAATATCGTGCTTATCCCAACGATTGCAATCGCTATGTAGAAACACGTGTTCTACGCTGCCCTGTTAACTATCATTGGAATAGCCGCTTTCAACGTTGTGACTTACCACAGTTTGCGGGCTGTGAATCTGCATCTTGGATACCAAGTAACCCAATTAACCCAATTGTACCAACTGCAGCCACACCACCTTCTACTATAATTCATACGCAGATACCGACTACGATGCCAGACGTTAGTTTGCCAATAAACCCTGCATATCTCTGTAAGAATGCTGGCAACACAAAATATCTGCCTTATCCCGGAGACTGTCACAAGTTTATTTACTGCGGCCCCACTGTGGATGTCCTTACATGCCCAGTTGGGTTGTATTGGAATCAGATTGACCAATTATGTGATGTGTCAGCAACTGCTTGCTCATTTTAACAAAGTTTTTCAGTTGCAAAATTTATTAATTTGACTTATAAGAAAATCAAGAACTGAAATTATATGCATTAAAACCATATCTGATAGAGCAGTTTTCCAGGCTGACAATTAGCCAACTGGGGATCCATGCAGACTAAGTCAATTGGATTGAATTCCGTTTCGGCTGGACAGTCATATCCCACCGGGATTGGGTCACGGCACACTATGTATTTAGAGCAGTTATCCGGGTATGGAACGTAGGAGCCTTCAGGCCTTCCTCTGCAAAAGTCAAATGGGAATACCGTCGTATCTGTTGCTTGTGTTGTTATCAAAGGGTTTAGAGTTGTAACCATTGTTGTTGTGGTGTATACACAGTTCGCAACCCACGGGGACATACATCGTTCCAGTAGAGCACTGAACTCTTGTCCTTCGACACAATCATACACAACGGGAGTAGGGTGTTCACACTGTATGAACTTGGTACAGTCGTGGGGATAGGGAACTAGTCGTCCCTCGTCTACGCCCTCACATGGGTCTGGCTCGGCTGTCGTTGGGTTGGGTGTAGTAGTAGCAGTAGTTGTGGTCGTTGTAGTAGTTGTTGTAGGAGTAGTAGTAGTAGTAAATGTTGTGGTTGTAGGAGTAGTGGTAAAAAAAGTCATTGTCGTAGTCGTATAATCCTCCGTTGTGGTAGATGCGTAACCCTCACGACACGCATTGGAAGACACGTTGGGGCTACATTCTCCACTTGAGATATCGTAGTACTCTTCGTTATTGCAAGAACTCATCATGTAGACATTATCGTTAACGCATCGTATATACCAATGACAGTCTTCTAGGTATGGCAATGTTGCGCCTGAGTTGTTTGTACAAATGGAAGGAGCCTTTGTGGGTGATGTTTGTCCTGGAGGTAATGGAGTGGTACTCGTGGATACGCAATCACTTTCATCCCAATCCACGCACTCCTGTGTACTCTCACTAAAGTAATATCCGGATGTGCAATAAAATGCAATAGGCACGGGTTCAACACACACTATATACTTAGAACAGTTATCGGGATAGGCCACGTACTGTCCTTCCATTACTGTGCAAAGATCGGACACGTTTGGAAGTTCTGTTGTTGTAGGTACTGAAGGAGGATCTGTGCTTGTTGTTAAGCTATAATCCTGACATGCTGTTGGTGAAACGTTTGGTCCGCAATTGCCCGAAATGGGATCATACCAAGCATTGTAAATGCAATCAACAACGGCAGATTTCCCGTTTCCCAAGCATAATATGTACTTTTGGCAGTTTGATTCCAGTGGATAAGACGTGCCTTGTTCCTGATCTGTGCAGAGCTTATCTGCACTTGAGTCAGTTCTCAAAAGGGAGCTTCTTACATCATCTCTGTTTCCCTTGCAACTGATTGTGTTAACGACTATCAACATTAACGTAATGGTAATTATCCATTGATAAGCTGAAATAGAAAATACATTTTTATTTCATCGAATATTGATATTTTAATTAAATTTTATCTTTAAATTATAAGGAAGGTAAATTAAGAGGATATTTAGCAGACTACATTACTATACCCTTTGCATATTGATAGCGGGTATGAATAAATTATTTATAAGAAAACGTTTTTAACAGTTTCTCCCTATGCGAATTTGATATACTTTACCTATGCATATGTATATTGGCTAAGTAAATTAAAAAGCAGATTACAACAATTATCCAGTATTCATAAGTTGCCTTTTCTAGGCATTTGCATGTTTTATTTCGGTAATTAATATAATTTTATAAGCTTTCCGTTCATTTTCAAAATGGGGGTTCTGGGTGGGATGTCGAGGGTTTGTCAACAATTAGGACTGTACACAGGCTGTGTTCTCGGGGAGATCGCAAATACCCTTTTGACCATTAAAGTATCTATCGCCACAGCTGACCTTCAGTGCACGTTGATGGCGGCAGATATAGTAGTCGTTACAGCGCTCCGGAGAAGCCATCAGAAAACCATCAGGCTTTCCAGCACATACGATCTGAATTTGAGAACTTGTCAGTGTTCCTTTTGTAAGCTGAATCGCTTCTTTGACTGGACGAAAACTGGGTCGGACGCGAATGGGAAGACGATTCTTGTGAGCCACGCTGGCGCTGGCTGCCGATTCACAGGGGGGTGTGGTTTGGATGCACGGAGTTGTTGTTGTTGGATTGCATGGTGTTGTTGTTGTTGGATTGCATGGTGTTGTTGGTGTCGTCTCACAAGGTGTTGTCACAGGGACCGTGGTCTTGGGTGTTGTTGGAGTCGTTTCGCAAGGTGTTGTCACAGGGACAGTGGTTTTGGGTGTTGTTGGAGTCGTTTCACAAGGTGTTGTTACAGGAACCGTGGTCTTGGGTGTTGTTGGAGTCGTTTCACAAGGTGTTGTTACAGGAACCGTGGTCTTGGGTGTTGTTGGAGTCGTTTCACATGGTGTTGTTACAGGAACCGTGGTCTTGGGTGTTGTTGGAGTCGTTTCACAAGGTGTTGTTACAGAAACCGTGGTCTTGGGTGTTGTTGGAGTTGTTTCACATGGTGTTGTTACAGGAACCGTGGTCTTGGGTGTTGTTGGAGTCGTTTCGCAAGGTGTTGTCACAGGGACCGTGGTCTTGGGTGTTGTTGGAGTCGTTTCACATGGTGTTGTTACAGGAACCGTGGTCTTGGGTGTTGTTGGAGTCGTTTCGCAAGGTGTTGTTACAGGAACCGTGGTCTTGGGTGTTGTTGGAGTCGTTTCACAAGGTGTTGTTACAGGAACCGTGGTCTTGGGTGTTGTTGGAGTTGTTTCACAAGGTGTTGTTACAGGGACCGTGGTTTTGGGTGTTGTTGGAGTCGTTTCACAAGGTGTTGTTACAGGAACCGTGGTCTTGGGTGTTGTTGGAGTCGTTTCACAAGGTGTTGTTACAGGGATAGGTGTTGTTGTGCTACAAGTTGTCGTCGAAGTTGTTGTAGATGTTGTTGTGGAAGTTGTAGTGGAAGTGGTAGTAGAGGTTGATGTACTGCATGTGGTGGTTGTGGATGTTGTGGTTGAAGTGGTTGTGGATGTAGAAGTTGACGTTGTTGTGGATGTTGTTGTGCTACATGTTGTGGTAGTTGAAGTTGTTGTTGTTGTGGTTGTTGTAGTCGAAGTCGTTGTAGACGTGGTTGTTGTTGTCGATGTTGTTGTACTGCATGTGGTAGTAGTTGTTGTTGTTGTAGTAGACGTTGTTGTTGATGTCGTTGTGGTTGTGGTTGTAGTAGTGGAGGTGGTTGTCGTTGTGGACGTAGTAGTGGACGTGGTTGTGGATGTGGTTGTGCTACATGTGGTAGTAGTTGTCGTTGAAGTTGTTGTCGTCGTAGAAGTTGTTGTTGAAGTCGTTGTAGTTGTAGTGGTGGAGGTGGTTGTCGTTGTGGACGTAGTAGTGGACGTGGTTGTGGATGTGGTTGTGCTACATGTGGTAGTAGTTGTCGTTGAAGTTGTTGTCGTCGTAGAAGTTGTTGTTGAAGTCGTTGTAGTTGTAGTGGTGGAGGTGGTTGTCGTTGTGGACGTGGTAGTGGACGTGGTTGTGGATGTGGTTGTGCTACATGTGGTAGTAGTTGTCGTTGAAGTTGTTGTCGTCGTAGAAGTTGTTGTTGAAGTCGTTGTAGTTGTAGTGGTGGAGGTGGTTGTCGTTGTGGACGTAGTAGTGGACGTGGTTGTAGATGTGGTTGTGCTACATGTGGTAGTAGTTGTCGTTGAAGTTGTTGTCGTGGTAGAAGTTGTTGTTGAAGTCGTTGTAGTTGTAGTGGTGGAGGTGGTTGTCGTTGTGGACGTAGTAGTGGACGTGGTTGTGGTTGTGCTACATGTGGTAGTAGTTGTCGTTGAAGTTGTTGTCGTTGAAGTTGTTGTCGTCGTAGAAGTTGTTGTTGAAGTCGTTGTAGTTGTAGTGGTGGAGGTGGTTGTCGTTGTGGACGTAGTAGTGGACGTGGTTGTAGATGTGGTTGTGCTACATGTGGTAGTAGTTGTCGTTGAAGTTGTTGTCGTTGAAGTTGTTGTCGTCGTAGAAGTTGTTGTTGAAGTCGTTGTAGTTGTAGTGGTGGAGGTGGTTGTCGTTGTGGACGTAGTAGTGGACGTGGTTGTGGATGTGGTTGTGCTACATGTGGTAGTAGATGTCGTTGAAGTTGTTGTCGTGGTAGAAGTTGTTGTTGAAGTCGTTGTAGTTGTAGTGGTGGAGGTGGTTGTCGTTGTGGACGTAGTAGTGGAAGTGGTTGTGGATGTTGTTGTACTACATGTGGTAGTAGTTGTCGTTGAAGTTGTTGTCGTGGTAGAAGTTGTTGTTGAAGTCGTTGTAGTTGTAGTGGTGGAGGTGGTTGTCGTTGTGGACGTAGTAGTGGACGTGGTTGTGGTTGTGCTACATGTGGTAGTAGTTGTCGTTGAAGTTGTTGTCGTCGTAGAAGTTGTTGTTGAAGTTGTTGTAGTTGTAGTGGTTGTCGTTGTGGACGTAGTAGTGGACGTGGTTGTGGATGTTGTTGTACTACATGTGGTAGTAGATGTCGTTGAAGTTGTTGTCGTGGTAGAAGTTGTTGTTGAAGTCGTTGTAGTTGTAGTGGTGGAGGTGGTTGTCGTTGTGGACGTAGTAGTGGACGTGGTTGTGGTTGTGCTACATGTGGTAGTAGTTGTCGTTGAAGTTGTTGTCGTCGTAGAAGTTGTTGTTGAAGTTGTTGTAGTTGTTGTGGTTGTCGTTGTGGACGTAGTAGTGGAAGTGGTTGTGGATGTTGTTGTACTACAGGTTGTAGTAGTTGATGTTGTTGTTGTTGTGGTTGTTGTAGTCGAAGTCGTTGTAGACGTGGTTGTTGTTGTTGTGGTTGTTGTAGTCGAAGTCGTTGTAGACGTGGTTGTCGTTGTCGATGTTGTTGTACTGCATGTTGTGGTTGTGGTCGTTGTTGTCGACGTGGTTGTTGTAGTGGATGTTGTAGTGGTTGATGTAGTCGACGTGGTTGTCGTAGTGGATGTTGTTGTAGTGGATGTTGTTGTAGATGTTGTTGTGGAAGTTGTTGTAGTGCATGGGGTAGTTGTTGATGTTGTTGTAGTAGTGGTTGTGGTTGTGGTAGTGGGAGTTACTGTAGTAGTGTCATCTTTATCTGAGCAAGGTGGGCGTGGTGTAGTGCAAGATGAAGTTGTTGTAGTAATAACGTTTCCTGAACATGGTGGGCGAGTTGTCGTGGTGGTCTCGCACGGTTCATTCGTAGCTGAATCTGATACTCCTGATACGGATGTAATTTTTACAGTTTCAGTGCAACCTGGGTTATAAGAAACGCAACTTCTTGCCCTAAAATCATAATATTTAGGGCAGGAATACTGCGTAGCCTCTCCGTTTTGGCATTCAATGTATTTAGAGCAGCTGCCTGGGACCAAAGTTCGAATTCCATTGGCATTTCCCCGACAAAATACCTGCGCGTATTTTTGGTCATCCAAGCTTTGACCAAGAATACTATTAGCAGACAGTGCTAAGAGCAGTATTGTTAGAACTGTCAAGGGGGAAAAGTGTGAATTCAAGTGTTTTGGGTTTTAATACTTTCACTGCTTACCATAGAAGCTAGGCATGGCTCTAAGTTATTACAGAAGTTAAAATTGAACAAATTTTAAGCTTCCAGTGACTGGGCAGCACTGAGTGAGGAGTCTGGCGCCTGTGGCCCTTTTATACTGTGCACAAATTTGCCAATGTGCCAAAAATAATACCAATAATATTAAGAACCGTCAGGCTGTCTCATTACCAAAGTAGCTATCAGTTGCCATTCTTATCAAATCGGTATCTAGATGTTTATCATACGTACTACTGAAACCACCACACCCTGACCGCCTTTTTCTAAAAATTCGTAATACTTCAATCCGTAAAACAAATATTCACGATTATAATATTACATTAATTTTACATAGCAATGTTATAAAAGTTACACGAACACATAACATGTATTTGTTGGATAGAGGTAAAAGAACCGATAAGTGCGGCTCAAGCGGAAAGTTATAGGTAGGGTATTTCCCAGTTAGGTATCCACTTCTGTCTACTTTTTTTTTTTAAATTTCTCACTTAGCATTAATAAAAAATGCAACACGTGTTAACCTTAGTTTTTGGAAATGCTTTTTGTTGTACACTTATTAATTTTAAAAATGCATTTCTTGATTAGATAACAAGAAATGTGTAGTCTCGCCAATAGAGAAGAAATGGGTAGATAAAAGTAATAATGGGAATTGAATCAGCCATTAGTCTTTAAAACAATTAAACTTGTAAATGCATACATTTTTATTAAATATTAAAAAAATAAATTAAATTGTTTATTATTTGTTGTTTTGTTGTTACCTTTAAGTTTTAATATAGGTTTCATAGCCTTGACAAACAATTCAGTTTTTTCCAAAATAAATTACAGAGTGTTCTTTGCAATTTTCTACTTTTTGGAGTTATTCTTACTTGTGTATCACGTTATAAGACAAACTAAAGTGATAATTAAACCGTTTCTACAGTTATATACCTCGCAATACGGGAAGGAAAGCTTATCTTTAGAATGACGAAGGATTAATACTCTTTCAGTTCATTGAATATTTTTTCATTGCATTTTTTGCCATATATATTTATATTGGTATCCAGGTTGAATTCAATTTTTTTGACAATTGATTGATCATATCTTTAAGTGTATTAAATTTTGACAAATAACTTTTATTACAGACTTTCGATTGCAGCTATCATTTAAATCCCCTTTTACAGATTGTATAGAGCATCTAACAGTCATTAATATTAAACATTTATTTTCTTTACCTGGTTACGATACGCTTGTAGAAAACCAAAATTGACATGCTCTTGTCTATAGATAAAGGGGAATAAACGGATGCATTTCGATAAGGAAGTGGTGAACTGTATACTAGCATGCTTTTATACTCAACACTTTAGTTAAATGGATGATAAATATAGTTTAGTTCAAGTGACTAAGGAGTTAAATAGAGCAAATTGTCATAAGCTACCCTTTGTACTGTTTTATAGAGGATAATAGATTTCAGAATTGAAAGATTGTAGATCTAAATATAAATTTTCGTTTCGCGAAATACTTCTGTCCTCACATGTGTCAGCGGTACTGAGTATATGACTCATGTAGTATTTTTAATTGCTTTCATATGAGATTATGGAGACAACTAGACTTCTAATTAAAACTTTCATGATGGTATGTAAAGAAAAGGAGGGGAAGTTAATATAATTAATAGTTAAGTAAATGATATGCAAATAAAATTATGAAGACTGTAAAGCAAAACTAAATGATATATTTCTTAACGTCAATGCACATTTCTTAATCACACCAAGATAATTTTTCTATACTTTATTATTGCTCTATAAGAAAATACAAGAAGAAAGATTTTTATGTCTTATTAATTGGGACTCAGCATACATTTAGGTGGTACAAAAAAAGCCTACTTTCAATTGCATACTTTTAGGCGAATTCAATAAAGGTTTTTAAAAAACTTTCTACATTAAGGTAATTTCACAATTATATGCAAACAATGAGGATGGCATAGGCCAATCAAAGACAGAGATTCCCATGCACAATTATTTTAAAAAGTGAGATTTTCTTCTGAAAGATAAATCGTTTCCTTTTTGATAAGTTGTTTTACACACATTGGAGCTCTTATCACTAGATTGTAGAAATTACAGGTAGAACAAGTCTTGTCTCGATACAGTTTCAGATGATTTTATCGAGCCATCTACATTTCACATATTGCTACTCCATGCAAATTTGCCATCACATTCGGGTGTATAAAATACAAGTATGAATACCAAAACGATACAGTTTGTAGGAGAATTCGACTGTAGAAGGAGAAATGAAGTTGATTGTGATTTTGTGGATAATTCAGAGTCTAACTAAAACTTCTCTTGCGCAACTTAAGGTAAATAGCAACCATCTTGTCTCTCGGATATTTCAATCTCTGTTATCTCTTTTAGGATGGTACTGTTTATAAAACATCCATCTGTGATGGCAAGAATGGTAGCCTTTTCCCCATGTTTGGAACGTGTCGAGGATACTACATCTGCGATAATGGAAATGCCTTAGTTGGATCATGCGATAAGAATAGTCGATTCGATGCAAAAACTTTGCAGTGTCAAGATGCTGACAAAGTAGAATGTTCATACGATATACTTGCAGAGTATAATAAAGGCGAAATGGATAGTATCGAAATCGATCAGTCGGAAGATGCCGGTGAAGAGATCATTAAGATACCGAGCACAACAACAGAGCCAACCCTAAGCGAGATATTGCCATCATCCAGCTCTATCAGTAATCTTTGCCTAGGCAAAAAAAATGGTGTGACTTTTCCTAAACCGGGATCGTGTACTGAATATTATGAATGTAAATCAAAGCGTCCTCAGCTGCGTCAGTGCCAAGGCTTACAACATTTTAGCCCCTTTCGTAATACCTGCATGAAGAGGACAGAGGCCAATTGTTCATTTGATCGGAATATTCAGCCATTAGAAAGACCATCGGTAACCGCAGGTCTTTGCTCCGATGAGAAGCAGGACAGTCTTGTACCCTATGAAGCCGACTGCGGAAAGTTTTTGCTCTGCAGCAATATGATGTTTCTTGTTATGGATTGTCCCACTGGATTGCATTTCAATTCCGAAAGCCGTCGGTGTGATTATCCAAAGATCGCTAAGTGTAATATTGGAAAAAAGACACAAAAGAAAACAAAAAGACGCCTGTTGAAAAAAGGCTAAGAAAACACACTGTAACTTGTAATGACTTCTCTATAAACAGCATGATAATTTAAAGCATAAGTTTTATCCCATAAATTTCTTACATTCTGCTACCATTAAAAAAGGTTTAAAAAGGTAAAGGATAGGCATGGCAAGACACTTCTTTTAAGTGCCAAAAAAAATATATATATATATTTTTGATCAACAGCAGATTTAATTCAGTTCTTGTTGGTCTATCTGTCTTTCTGCATGTGTGTGTGTAAACACAGAGAGATCGACTTATATTTATATTAAAATAATCAATAAAAACACATACATATTCTGCAGTTTTATACAAGTTTATTTACTTTAGCAGTTAACATTTGCCGGCCAATCGCAAGACCGTATTTTCTCATTGAAAACGAGCCCATCGGAGCACTTAAAGTTCACTTCGCATTCACACTGGCATACAATATAAGATCCACTGCATGAATCTGTGGATTCAGCGAGCATAGTACCGTCCGGTTTTCCTACACAGCGACCCTTGCTCTCACAATAGGTTCCTGAGGGACCTGCGCTAGGACCACTGGGTGGAGGGGAACCATCATCGCATTGAACGTTCTCGGGATAATCACACTCCTTAGTGATATTATTGAACTGAAGATTATTGGGACAACGTTGCTGGAACTTTGAGCCGTACAGGCAATGAATGAAGGCAGAGCAGTTATTCTCAACGGGACCCAACCAGTTGTTCGGAACATCACAGCATTCAGGGTCACAATCCTTTGGAATACACACGCCTTCAGTATCGACAACGCAAACCTTCATTTCTGAATCAAAGTAAGTCTTAGCTGGGCATTTCCGGTTTACAAGTTCATTGTCTACACATTGAATATACCCAGCGCAGTCAACAGGGTTTACTTTAATTTCTCCACTGACACAAGTCTGGTTGCCTCTGCACTCGCCATTGTCTACTACGCACGTGCCCAAAGTCGAATTAAAATAGAGTCCATTAGCGCAGGAAACCGAATCGAACTTTCCATTGCTACACAACTGATATTTGGTACAATCATTACGATCCTCAATAATTTGTCCGTCGGTACAAGTCTGGTTGCCTCTGCACTCGCCATTGTCTACTACGCACGTGCCCAAAGTCGAATTAAAATAGAGTCCATTAGCGCAGGAAACCGAATCGAACTTTCCATTGCTACACAACTGATATTTGGTACAATCATTACGATCCTCAATAATTTGTCCGTCGGTACAAGTCTGGTTGCCTCTGCACTCGCCATTGTCTACCACGCACGTGCCCAAAGTCGAATTAAAATAGAGTCCATTAGCGCAGGAAACCGAATCGAACTTTCCATTGCTACACAACTGATATTTGGTACAATCATTACGATCCTCAATAATTTGTCCGTCGGTACAAGTCTGGTTGCCTCTGCACTCGCCATTGTCTACTACGCATGTGCCCAAGGTCGAATTAAAATAGAGTCCATTAGCGCAGGAAACCGAATCGAACTTTCCATTGCTACACAACTGATATTTGGTACAATCATTACGATCCTCAATAATTTGTCCGTCGGTACAAGTCTGGTTGCCTTTGCACTCGCCATTGTCTTTCTCACACTGCTTATTTTTTGAGTTCCAATAGTCTCCACTATCGCAGGAAACCGATTCGAACTTTCCATTGGTACACAGCTGATATTTGGTACAATCAGTACGATCCACTGTTGTCTCTCCGTCGGTACAAGTCTGGTTGCAGTTGCATTCACCATTGTCTTTTTGGCACTGCTTAGCCTGCCAGTTCCAGTACTCTCCAGCAGGACAAGACTTCGGGTAAAATTCTCCAGTGCAGCATTCAAAATACTGAGTGCAATCATCTTCATTGCGTTTGGTCTCCCCATCCGTACAGCAGTCCGTGGCTACCGACAAGGAGACTGCGATACACAGGGTGTACACTTTAAGTAAATTTAAATTAGAGATTTTTTTCTTTTTTAAAGTATTTTCTCTAGTTATTACCGAAACTTAATTTTCGCCATTGGGTCATTTTTCCAACTTTTTCCTAGCGCACAGGCCCGCTTACTGATGTGAAATTCGCTTTTTTTCAGCTTTTATATTTTTCGCCAATTATAATGATTAAATGTTTTGCTATGTGATAGTAAGAGCTCGATATTGATCATATCAGGCAAGTGCAAGTTAAACACGTGAACGATTTCCTATCATTTTATAGTAATAGAACACTGCAATGTGAAAGAGAAAGATGAAAGTAGTGGGCGCCATTGCATACTAGCAATACTACGTTAACTAGGGAATACAATTATAGAAACATTACATGATCATCAGAAACAGCTGGTTGATATGATCAACTTAGAAAAATATTAAGGTATTCAAAATTTTACCAAGGTCTTTCCACTCTTAGGTATTTGAGTTAAGTTGCTCACTTGATATTCTTCGTTTATTATTTAAGCTTTCAGTATTATTTAGTTTCTCTATGTTAAATAAAATATGTTTAATATAGAGAACCAAATACGTAGACTTCGCCAAAGATGCATGTTTATTACTCAGGTTTCACTCTACTTAGTTACGCGGGGCACACACCTTCGGTGTCGATCACACAGGCCTTTAGAGTGGTATCAAAGTAGGTACCACTGGCACATTTCTGATTCACAAATTGACCGTTACAGCACTGATAGTAAGCAGCACAATTCTGTGGATCCAGTTTGATGTCGTTTTCAGCACAAGTATCTGAGACAGAGCACTGACCATTGTTAGTTTCACACGATTGGGAGGCAGAATTCCAGTAGTCTCCAGTGTTGCAGGAAGTCTGAACGAATTGTCCTGTACAGCAAACATAGTAACTCAGGCAACTGTCGGGATCTTCCTTGACTTCACCTTCGGTACAGCAGTCTGAGGCCAGTGAGCTGTTAATATGCCAAAGCATGAGGCACAGAATGAGCACTAAATTGTTGGAATAAATGTAATGAGGATTACTGATTGTCTAAATAGACTATGCTTTGCAATTCCTTTCCTACCATTTTGATGCTTCTTTGTGATTTGTACGAGACCCATTTTTCTTGCAATGCGGAAGTTTACTAAATTGGATAGTGATTTTCTCTCCTTTTATATTTTTTTTTGTGACTGTCAATCATCAAAATGATTTTCTAACTGATAGGCAGCACTGATAATAGATACAATTACACGCTGATTGATATCAGGCATCTTACAGAAAAACATATAGTTGTTCAACTTCAAGAACTATTCACTTTATTAAACCCGAATAACGGCATTCATTTGCAATGCAAGTACAGTAATAAAACATTTTCAAGTAGTACAATTAACCTGTGTAGCATAATTGCAAGTCTGCAAGGCATCGTCCCACTGTAAGCCCTCGCTGCACTGCATAATAACCTCGCACTCACACTGACAGATAGTGTATTCGCCGCAGTCGGTGAGTGAGGGAAACAGGGCACCGTCTGGCTGTCCCAAGCAGCGACCATTTGACTCGCAGGAGGTACCAGAGGGTCCTGCATTCGGTCCTGTCGGTGGCGTATATGGCCATGGACACTTATAGTTCTGCGGATAGTCACAGTATTCTCCATCCGTGTTAAAGACCAAATTATTGGGACACACTTGCTCCACGGCGCAATTGTAGTTGCACTTGTAGAACTTATTACAAGCACCCTCTACCGGAAGAAGTGTACCCTCCGGTTGATTCTGACACACTGTGGCCGTGTTGTTGCATTGCACCTGGGGTACATAGTCTGCCGGGTAGTCGCACTGATTCGAGGTGGAATTGTAAACAAGATCATCGGGACAGACAACACTATTGGCAGCATCACCGCTTCTATCCCAGTCGCACACTTGGGCAGTCTCATTGAATTTGGTCTGGCTATCGCAGGGCATGGCAATGGGGCACTGACATTGGCACACGAAGTAACCATTGGTGTCGGGATCGGCAAACATTGTGCCATCACGTTGACGAGCGCATACGCCCTGATCGCTGCACGTGGTGCCCGACGGACCAGCTATCTCGCCTCCCGCATTCTCTGCATCGTCCGGCGTGCAGTCCACATTCCAAAAGTAATCACACGCATTTGTGTCGAAATTAAAATACAATCCACTGGGACATGTGAACTCCTGGCAGCAACCATGGCTGCACTGTATGTAATTGGTGCACACGCCCTTCACCGGCACCATAGCGCCATCCGCTTTACTAACACAATCGGGGCGTGGGTCGCTGCAATAGAGCGGAACCAAGGGATTGGAAGTCGAGCTGCTGGTTGTCTGGGTGGTACTATCTGAGGTCGGTATGCTGGTTGTCTTAGAAGTGCCATCGGAGGTCGGTTTGCTGGTTGTCTTAGAAGTGCCATCGGAGGTCGGTATGCTGGTTGTCTTAGAAGTGCCATCGGAGGTCGGTATGCTGGTTGTCTCGATCGTGCTATCGGAGTCATCCGTATTGATAGTTTCAGAATCAGTGGTGGTTTCAGTCGGTGACGTTACATTGCTGCTTCCATTATCGCCTGGAGTTGAAGTCGCAGCGTCTGGTGGACACAAAGTTGTTTCCTCAATAAAGTCATTTGCCAGACATTCATTCGCACAACATGAACAACTGCAGGCATCAGCGGTGTCATCCAAGGAGGCACCAGTGCATTCTGCACGCCACTGAAAATCGCATTCGCCCAATTCATCGTTGAAATGCAGGCCTTGCGGGCAGGTACCGACCTTGGCCACTTTTCGATCTAGGCATAATGCATAACTTCGACAATCCCCGAGTAGGCCAAGACGCGTACCATCTTCTTCCTGACAACAGATATCTTCAGCCTGGGCAAGTATCCCAGACGGCACCAATAGGAGTAGTAACCCAATTATAGCTAGAAGTAAACCGATTTTAATGGGCATGGTTTAGCCAAAATCATTGCATTACTTACCCACTTCTTTACTTCCGACCATTTCTCCAAATCAATCCGTAGAAATTCTAACTCGGTTAAAATTCACAGACGACTATTATGCGATCTTGGCGCTCCCGTAGCATTTATGGAAGTGGAAAAGCTTCCAAAGTACGACATGTTCATGGGTATTCCTCTGCATGATTGCCCCAAATCAGTTGTCAATCTATTGATAATACCAAAATTATCTCTTGATTAATTCGCTTGAATTCTTATCGCAGCTGCCTGTGTGCTGCAGGCGCAAAGTGTATGCGTAATTACGCGCTTGTTTTGGATTCGTAGTCCCTTATCTTTTTCTCTCTTTCCTTTGGCAGCACACACAAGTTTGCTACAGTTCTTAATTTATGTTCTTCCTCTGTTGATAAAGCATCGGTGAAATCGCAATTTCGATAATGGCTTTTACTCAAGCGCCATAAAGTAGGAATTTTTTACTTTTTAAAATTGTTTTAAAAGCCAAAAAGGGGTGGTTTTAATGGTTTCTTGTGTTTTTAACAAACATTTTTACTGCAATAAGCATTGCAGAACTCTTGTATTCTAAAGTCATGTCATGTCCTTCTATTCTTTCTTCTGTATCTGTTTGTATGAACACCTTAAACTAAACAATCGCTAAGCTTATCAAGAAGATGTCTATATGCCATATGCAGATAAAGTGTATTTAAAATTGTATGTGCCACGCCCACCGCCCTCGAAAATCACTTTTTATTTGTATATGTATTAACAGAGCCTATTAAAATAGACAACTTGTCCTTTAAACTATCTATATCTTTTTCTATATCGTCAATCAGTTCTGACTACAAAACCTTCGCTGACGCAAACTGTTTACGTTTTCTAGCTTTATTTATAACGCGCGTGGCTGTTGGAAAGTAATTAAAGACATCGTGTAGGAAATTTGTTGTAGGAAACGCTCAAACGGTATCTTTACTTATTTCACGTCTTGTATTATTATGATAGGACAATTTTAGAAAGTGCAATGAGTACTTGCAGATCATCGAAACTAACAATTTTAGAAGTGTGCAATGATTTACTAAATTTATGATCAAATTTTAATTAAATATTCCGCTAGTTTAACTTACTTTTCACTGACTTTCAAAGCAAGACCTGCATAAAAATGGTGTCATATCAGATGACAGTCGTCAAAGATGCGCTATTGTTTAACATATTCAGCAAGACATCTTCAAGATAATAATGAGCGTACAATTGCATCCAAAGAATAGGCCGACTGCAGTAAGAGGCTTCCCATTTGAATGGTGTTAGATGGGATGCGCATGAAACTTAAGCCAAAACAGTTCTATTTATTTAACAGAAACTCGACGGAGTACGCTTGAATTAAATTACCAACGCAGAAACAAGTTAAGAAAGTGGGGCACTCTCGACTGTTGTATACTCTGCACTCAACAGACTAATATACTTGTATATATATCGAGTGAGTAAATGGGGTAGAAGCTGCCCCTGCTCGAAGATAACAAAACTAAAACTACTCCATAGACTCTATTTGGATGTACGATGTATATACATACATATGTGTACCATACAATCTTACATATGTAAGACTTTATCCTATATGCAGACATTGCTGTATATAGTACGCACATACATACAAATTTGGCGTGTATATACGTATCTACACATACATACATACTTAGACGAACTACAACAGAAATATGAGTTGATCGACAATCTCTCACAACAGAGAAGCACCCAAGAGGTTCAGTCTTTTGTAAAAATCTCCTCAAGTGTAACAGGTTTCTCAGATTTAAACCGAGGTAGAGTCGGAACATCACACAGTCGACTGTGACTCTCGCTTCGTTGTGATACGTTATCGCAAACGTTACACGCTTTATAACGGTTTACACTTGGATCCTTTATTTGCTCAAATTGAAAAACTGGGATCGATTGGTGCATAGATATCGATCATAAATTTCAAAAAATTCTAGCACCATTCGAAATCAGTGCTTTTAATTGGAAACCATCAACGCTGGATGTGATATCAATGGATTAAAAGAAAACTAAGTCAACTCTGAACTATATAAATACGTTAAAATATAGATTATTACGGACATACTAGTTCACACATACATACGATCGTGTATGTGTCAGTACATAAATACATTTAACTGGCTGAAGCTGATTGACTGCGATCGTGTTGGAAGCCTTCAAAGTGCACCAAAGGTTTCTCATTCTAGCTTGTCGCTCGCTGTAAATATCATAAAATGTGCCGTGATTCATGTGCTCATTAACGCGTGTACATACACACAACTAGTCAATGGGATCGAAGATATTGTAAACAATTTAAATTAAATTATAAAATAATACTCACAAGCGGCATAAGTTTGCTAGAACCATTTCAGCTAAATGTGGATTTTCCATTGACATCAACCAACCACGATATGTGAACACCTGTTGTCTGTGGGAGTTCCACTTGGAAAGTGGCTTCTATGCTCGTATCACACACGTACTAGCATGAGAAATCGTCTCTCAAAACAATAAATAAATATAATTGAAATTCCACCATTTCGCATAGTGCAACAATAATCAGCTAAGAAGACAAAAATAAAATGAAATTCCAAATTTAGTACACAGCCTGTACGATGTGTATGCTGTATGAGAAGGAAGAGGTAACTGTGCCATGTGATCATTGTTTTGGGGGAGCTATGTCTTTGCCACTACTGATAGTCTTATAATGTGACATGCGAAATCTTATCTGGAGTATAGAGGTAACTGCTTTCTTAATTTATAGCCTGACAAATTTAAACCCAAAGTCTCCAAATGCGGAGTATAAATGTCATATTTTCCGTTGAAGCCAGTTAGTTACTGTGTTCGCTTCGGGGTGTTTAAATGATGCAAGGTTCGCATTTTTCTAGAGGTTTTCAAAATTAATAAAATACATATTAATTTGCTGCTCTTTCAGGAGCTTACAACAAGCTTGGTATTTGTTTTCGCCTATTGGCATTAGCTGCTCTTTTGCAGATAAGCAGCCAAACAGAGCATTTATCAAGTGGAGAGGACATCTGCCGGCTTTTCCCAGATGGAACAGAACTTCGCATGCCTGGATACTGTGATCGGACAATAGTGTGCAAGAACTCCGTCAGCACAGATGGCCAAACTTGTGCGAATGGCGAGCTTTTCAATCTGAAAGCCAAAAAATGCCAAAAAAGTTTGGAGAAAAGCGACACGTATTGCGGTTCACCATGCAGTTCGAAAACATCGGGATATATAGGAGATACTTTCAACTGTGCCAACTGGTATAAGTGTGATAAGGCAACAACAGTCAATAAAGGAACTTGTCCCACCGGCCAGTACTTCGATCAGCCATCAGGTGCGTGCGTCTATCCCAGCAGTACAACGTGTAATGCAGTCTTTGAGCTGTGCCAGGTGGTGCCGGAAGGAATCAAGATTAAGGATGAGCATAATTGCCACCAATACATTACTTGTGCTACCGCCAAGGCAACATCAAATGTGTGCGACGCTGGACTTTACTACGATGTCGCCACAAGTTCTTGTATTAAAAAATCTTTAGTTTCGTGTGACAAACATCCGCATCCCGAAGATGCGTGTGGCACAAAGAAATTGGCTATACGTGACAAGTTTGTTGCTGACGGTGCTACCTGTAGCGGCTATTTCTATTGCCGTGATCTTGGTTCAGGTAACCCCGATCCTAGTCCAGTGTGGAAGCAATGCGATGAAGGCTTGTTCTTCAACGAAGAGCTACAAGTCTGTAAGGACCGAAACGCTTGTTCTTGCTCTGAGGATCGTTGCGAGGGACGCGAGAGTGGCTACGAATTGGTAGAGATAGCCGGTTGCCAGCATTATATACAGTGTGAGAATAACGCAGAGAAGCCAGATGCAGAAGTGCTTAAATGCGATGAGGGCATGTATTTCAATGTAGAGGCTCAGGAGTGCACCACGGAGAAAACGGACTACGGTGTGTGCCGAGCTTGAAAGATATCATGTGATAAAACAAAACAAAAAAAAACTTGTATAATTTTATTTTGGTCCTTAAAATAAATCAAATTTAAATGTCGATTATTTAATCAAAAGCTTGCATGTCTAACAACAATAAAAAGCATACCGATCTGTGCGGGGGTCTCATTATCGCATACGCAAGAACATCAACGAAGCAGCGCAGAGTGCAACCTCTATGTATAAATTGTCTCTGCTTAGGTGCTTTGCAGACCAAGCAGTGCAACAAGCAGTGCATCAACACTGCGCAAAGCAGTGCCAAAGTGCAGTCTTTTATGATTCAAATTAAATTAAAACACTGCAGCTCACTTCACTTATACCTGTCTTTTGTTTTTATTTTTATAATATAATAATTAATAATTGCTTATAAAACGTAGTCCAGCATTTACATTTCAAAGCAGTTGAGTTGCCGATTTGGTCTGCGTTCACTGCTTAGCAAGCAGCTTGAGACTGCCGCAAGCAGTGGCACTGCTTGATTTCACGCTCTGTACGCGCTGTGTTTTAAAAATCAAAACTTTTTGCAATCAACGTCAAACTTAAAATATATTTAATAAATATTTAATTGCAAAGCATTCTAGCATGCAGAAAGTGCCTGTCTCTCTTGATTATGTTATAATACCCTGAATCTATTTCTACAGCAAGAAAATCTATGCCGTATATTTGTCACGATTATTTTTGGTCTGTTTTTCTACAGCTTTGATTTCTTGTTTCCCCCTTGCAATATCAAATATTGCTATGGACTACCTTCATTTATTTAGCGTGTGCTTCAAAGTTTCAGGGCGACATCCACCCTTAATTGTTTGGATCCCTTGCTGCTGTGGCACTTTTTTTTTTTTTTGATGGACGGAGCACGTTGCCGCCGTCCGCCGTCCACCATCTGCCATTTTAGCTTTTCCTACAGGAAGCTTGCATATTTTACGTGCTCCATGTTCTTGTTGTTGTTGTTGTTGTAGTAGTCGCATTTGTCTGTGCTGCCTTGCTGCGCCAGTACCCCAACTCTTCATATTTATCGATTGAAATGTGTCTCAGGCTGTGAAATACAGGTCATTGATCTGCTCGTGCCTTTCTCGCAGCCATGAAACGACTAATTCCTGCTCGTGTTGTCTGTGCACTTGCCTCGACAATAGGTGGGGGAAGGGGGAGGAGGGAGCAGCCTTCGCTGCTTGCAACCCATGAAAAAGCGTGAGTGCAGCTCTTTGCACAGTGAATTGAAAGGATGAAGGGAATAGGAAATATTTGGTTTTTGCCACAGGAAGCTTGCTATGTCCGATAGGGTTGTATGCTAAATTTCTAACTTGTATAATCGAAGCATTTAGTTAATTACAATATATTTTTTTATTGTTGTTTTTCTATAATTTCAATAAAAAAAAAACTCTGCAGACATGTCCTGCGATATCGCATTAGGTAGTAGAGCTTTTGGGGTAGTAGAGCACCCAGCGAGTGGGACGCACTCTCTGTTTTCAACTCGCACGCCTGGGGGGAAAACTGTACCGAAAGTTTGCATTGAAATTTAGCAAAGAAAACGCTGAGAATCAGGAAACGTGGCACAAAGCACTACACCATGCCAGGAGCAGACAGTGGTAGAAAAGATAAACCAACTGCGACGCAGTAGACAGGATGTTTATCATTTTGTTTTATGGGGTTGTACTCGAGCTATAAATGGCAAATAAAATAAACAAAGAATGCTGCATATATTTAATTAAAATTCTACTATTATCGCTGCCTTAGTTACAATCGATCTTTATGGAACTTCTTATGCCTTTCAAACTATACATTACATATTGCTTAAAATTAAATTGCTTTATTTGGAAACTATGAAGATTAAGTAAGGATTGCCATGAAAACATGTATGTCTTTAGTAGTTAGCAATCTGAAGCAAGGTTTTTCTTTAATGGATATTATCATAAAAAGACTTGAAGATTTGTGCCTAAAGCTGTCAAACCTAACCTATCTATCTTATACGTGTTTTATCTTTATCATACCGGCTTACCAAATTTAAAAGCAGAGCACCTCAAAGTCGAATGGAAACAAATATCTGAACTTCACCTTCAATTTTCTGCGATTTCATTAAGATTTCGCGGTCAAAACAGTTGCAGCTACGATTCCATTCAATGCGCATGCGTCGTCGTCGTCGGGAGAGTTCCCTAATGCCGACATAGGATAATGGCCTCGAGAAACGGCTCGTTGATGTTATAATCGTTGTTAATGTTGCTGTTGTTGTTGCTCTTGGTGCAGCCATTTTACAGAAGCTGGGTTCTCTGCACTCCAAGGTGAAAATCCTGGGGTCGCCATTGGCATTGGACTTGACGAGGGCAATGGCAATGAGAAAGGCAATGGCATTGGCATTGGCAATGATAATGGCAACCTGCGTATTCTTCGTAGGGCGGGAATACGGACAAATACGCGTTACTAGTTTATTAAATAATTATCAAAGAAAATATTAAAAATGTATTTAAAAAACCCCTGTAGTTTTCACTCTATTCTACAAATGACTAGCCTTCAGGGCCGTATAGCCATTGATAAAAGTCTGAAACGCTGAGCGACATGACATACACACGGTCCTGGAACTCCTTGCATTAGGGTGACCACATTTAACTTTGGGGAGACCTCGCCTTTTAGCCTCCTTGGGTTTGTCATTCGAAGTTTTTGCGTCTGCCTTCGATTCATCTGCCTTATCCTGGATCCTACGATTGCGACGCTGCATAATCGTATATATATATTGTTTTATCTTGGATCTTAAGACATTTCTACTTAGGCTTACCATACTCTTCATTTTGGGCACAACTTTCCATGGAATTGCACTCACACCGCCGGGAAACTGTAAAGCTTGACGCAGAGCAAAGTCCGAGGTCCCTGAGCGCACCAAGATGCCCAATCGAGTTAGACTGCATAGCGAATTATGTATGTTTTGCTCCAGATTTTGCCGTAAATTACTTTCGCGTATCTGCGATTCCACCTGTTCTACGATTCTATTGAGGGGCACAAAGACTGTCGGTGCAAGTTTGGTCTGTAGAGCCGCAAGCGCTCTTAGCACGTGTCTATTGATTTTCTTCGGAACACAAAAATTATCCATTTGTGTAATTTCATTTATGAAAATGTTGTATGTGAAATTACAAAAATTTTACTTTGGAAAATGTTAGATATGTTTAAATCTAATGAATAGCGTACTCTTCTGATTCTAAAATTTCAACGTCTACTGTATATTCCATATAGTGGTACCGAACTGAGTAGATTTCTGATTTATAATACATCTTTTTTACATTTTATAACGTTTGATCATTAAAGGTAGGCCAGAAAGGGTAAACTTACTTTGTGTAAATGTATGTTAAAGGCAGAAGGAGGCGTTACAATATAAATCTCACTCAAAAATTGAGATAAAGTTTTCCATAAATTGATTTTTGGCTTAAATATATATAAATGATGAATAACCTTACATGTTAATTGTTAATAATAAAAGCTACAGTCGAGCGCCCCCGACAATAAGATACCATTCGCCCAGTTTTGAAAAAAATTATTCCTCTTTGGGTTACGTATGGTATATAGGAATCTTCATGTGAAATTTGATATATCTAGCTTTTATAATAGCTGAGATCCAGACGTTCAAACGTACAGACGGACAGACAGACGGACATGGCTTAATCGACTCGGCGGGTGGTCCTGAGTCAGAATATATATACTTTAAGGGGTCTGCCACGCCTCCTTCTGCCTGTTACATACATTTGCACAAACTTAATATACCCTTTTTGACAATTTTCAATGGTCGAATAGGTTTATAAAAATATACACTTATTTAATCAAATTACAGTTTAAATATACGTATGTAATGTTTAAGTATTTATTAAGTATTTATATATGATTTATTTGCTACTTTATTTGTAAATTTATAGATGCATATAAATTCTTGAACAGTAATGACAATAATGACGATATAATCTTATTCGCCATATAGTTAATCAATCTTTTTTCCAGTCTTTTGTATGATGATTTATCGTATAGTATTTATGTCTGAACAGATCTGTTATAGAAACCATGTCTATAAATTTTACAAAACGATAAAGATTAGAAAACCCTGGTCACACCTTTCTTTTGTATGCTACAAAAGATCTGCACTTTTGTCATCAGTTTCACTAAATGATAAAAAGCGCCCCGTAATTAAAACGAAAAGCGAAAACCTTCTGCAATTCCACACACACACACACAAAACACAATGCAGACAAACACACAGGGGAGAATAGAACAATAACAGACTAACCTATTGTAACGTGGGGAGTATGTGCATGTGTATGTGTGTGTGTGCGTTGCATATTTATACATATGTATTTTTGAAGTACAGACAACATTTCCCAACATGGCGTCTCAGCTCCACAGCGCTTGCCTCTTCCCCATGCCACGAGCTGCTTTTCCAAATGACGCATGCATCAATGCACACATTCGCATAGTACAAGCACACACACACACGCACACAGACATGCAAAAATATGAATGTGCTAAGCATTTTCTCAAGCAGAGTAGCAGCGGCTTTGTCCGCCACAGTTTGCGGCACAGTGTGCACAGTGTGCCCTGTGCAGAGTGCAGAGCGCAGAGCGGAGCAGGTCAATGATACCAAAAGTTAACCCACACCAGCAACGTCTGCGTCGCACTCGAGCAGTTTTCACGAAAAGCACCAACAAAAACCAGCCCGGACTGCGTTCAGCCACTATAGTCCGTTCCCTATGGGTAGTGGCAGCCACCCACTGCCACTCCGCGCTGCCAAGCCCATCCTTCCATTCCTCATGCACATCGCCAGCTCCAGTCTCAGTCCCAGCCCATTTCGAGCATGAAGCATACCCAGAAACCACCTACATATTGCTGCAGTTAGCTCCAGGGGCACCGCCAGTGTCAAGTTTACGCCACATTCACACAGACACACACACACACACACGCACACACATGCCGCTCTGGTCATGAACTCCATTTTCAATGGCAGCCGTAACAGTCCCCGCAGAACCTTAGCGCAAAAGCTCTTTTATCTTTTTTACGTACAATTTGTGCAGTGAAAATTGAGACGGGCACAGAGAGAGAGAGAGAGAGGGAGAGAGAAAGGCGGAGAGAGAGAGAAAAGAGAGAGCGAAAATGAGAGAGAGAGAGGCAGAGGCCGCGGTAGCAAGAGCGCCATGTTGCACTGCCAAAGCGGAGAGAGAGAGAGCAAAGAGTAAAAAGCGAATGCGAATGAGGCATTCCACCGCACCACCTTTCCCCTTGCAACCATCCTACCCCTACCCCAACCCCAACCCCTGCCCCTCCCACTTGTGCTGCTCTCCACTGTAGTCTGACTGCAACGGCAAGCGACGCCTCATGCATCATTTATTGCCTCCGACTCCGTATCTCTTTTTATACGCTGTGCTGCGCTGCGCTGCGCTGCTTTTTCCTGTGCTCCAACAACAACAACAGCAGCGGCAGCGGCAGCAGCAGCAACAACGACAACGACAACATGCCACGCCACAACTTGAACATCGCGGTGAAGGTCATTGCTACCAAAATTGTGTCTCCCTTTTGTCCTACTCTACTCCCGACTCGACTCGACTCGACTCGACTCGCAACGACTTGCAACGACTCGCCTCGCCTCGCCTCGCCTCGACTCGATTCGTCTCGATTCAATTCGCATTCGCATTCGCATTCTCATTCGCAGTGCTGCTGCTGCAGCCCTGAGCAATAAAGCGTACACAGATAAGTGTACGTATGTATGTGTGTAAGTGTATATATTATATACATATAGATTACATAGGTATTATAGCGTATATATAGTATATATAACTGCTGTCTAGTTGCCAGAAATTGTTTATGATTCGCTATGAAAATGAACCAGTTCATTTGAACAAAACTCGCAACGCAACATGTCGTCTATATCAGCGTTATATAGAGGATTCTATAGCTGCCATTAACTGATTAGCTAGGAATCCTCTAGAAAATCTACTAGAGAAAGAGCAAGAAAGAGAGCGGGAGAGAGAGAGAGAGAGAGAGAGTGAAAAACCCGTTTGCAGCCCGACTGACTGTCCATTTCGACTCGTTCCATTCCCGTGCCAAAAGCAAACTGTGTCTGTGTCACTCAACCCACTAAACTTGCACACAATGCGCTGGCAACGGCGACGACGACGACGACGACGACGACGACGATAGCGATGACGCCGAAGTCGCACTGTGGAACGTTCGTGCTGCTGCCGGTCTGCTGCTGCTGCTCACTTGCATGCAACATTTTCTGGTCTGGCTCTGCCAAAGCGACTGCCTCTGCCTCTGCCTCTGCCTGTGCTTCGTGTACTTCTGTCTCTGTTCGTCCTGCTTCTCGCTCGGATGTCTGCGCTATTTTCAGCATGCTGATGTGGTTGTTGTTGTTGCTGTTGTTGCTGTTGCTGCTTTGCTGTGCTTGTCGACGCCGCTGTCGCTATGCTGGGTTCAATGTCTGGTGGTTGACCTACCCGAACCACATTTTCCAAAGGACGTGTTTGCCGCTGTCGCTGCCGCTTGAATTTCGCGCTTGTTTGCTCTTTCGTTGTTGATTGATTTCACGACGGACTGTAGCAGCAGCAGCTCAGTCTATACCCGCACTGCCTTACCCACCTCCATCAAAACCCAACCCGCCACCCACTCACAACGAGTAGAGAGTGTCATTTGTCTGACAAGTGAAAACTAACGCAAGTTGCCGCCGCGGGGCCCAAGTAAAAGTTGTGTAACTAAGACAGTTATGAGGGGACTGCCATGCATACCAAGTTGTGGCATGAGGCAAGCTCGAGGCAAACTATGTTGCCAGTTGCAGCACAACTCATCGAAGAAGAACTAAGAAAGCGTTGTGAAAACGCAATGCAATTTCCATCAACATTCGACGATTCTATTAGAATGCGAATAGTATAACTAGTTTTCCAAGCCAGTTTCCATCGCCGAAGCCCACTTCAGCCGCCTGGCCGTTGCGAGGTGGAAACTCGCAGAGATCCGAGAAACGAAACTATTAAGAGATTCAAGGCTAAGGCTGCACGTCTAAGAACTAAGGTCATTGCCATGCGCCGGCGCAGCTCGTGAGTTGAGCTTCGGCTACCCTGTACTATTTGATTAGAGCGGGAATGTGCACTGAAGCTAAGGTTTTCTTTATCTAAAGTGCTTACAGAGTACATTCTGGAAGAAACGCTAGACTCGCTCACGCAAATACCGCATTGAAATGTAGCCTGGAAAACTTGTTTTCGGCTACGAGCTGAACTAATTCTTTTGGTGCAGTCAAAGCGACGGTATAAGCAATTTGTTAGCGAATAGTTTGGTTTTCCAAGACTCAAGACCCACTCTACAGGTATGTCGTAATTTCTCTTCCTCTTTCTATCTCACTTGGTGAAAGTATAGAAAAGCATAGAAAGTTAAAGTAGGAGACTCTTGGCATTGAGGAAAACCCCGGTAGTTATGACATATGTGTTCCGATGGTAATGAAATTTCGAAAGATTCTAATCATGCTTAAAGAGAAATATGTTGAGTATGATTGCAATAACTTTAAATCTGACGAAAATCAACCGTTTAGTTTCCGGTTAACTAAGGTTGTTCATCTAAACAGGGAGTGTGACATTGAGGGACTACTTTGATCTATGTGTACTACATGAGGTTGAAAAAGATTCCTGCTATGTGTTAGCAACTTCTGCAAAAAAAAACTAATATACATTTAGGGATATAAATGGTAAATTTCCCTCTAAAACCAGCTACGAAAAGTGAGTCACAGTTTGCCAAGCTAAAAATTGCAACCCTAGAAGTCTAAATTGGGCTTGTAACAAGCGGTGCGTCACCCTAGGGACATACAGAATGAATAACAAAAGTGGTGTACAGGTGTAAGTAACATGTGATTCGACTAGGACAATTTACTTTCGGGGGGGTAAACTTTGTTTCAGGTAAGTTGATTTTGACTGGAAATTCAAAACGTATTACCAGAATCAAAGTCCAATGACTCTATTCCAACGATTACAAATGAAGACTTAGCGGATTCCCTAGCTCTCCTACGAGATGCAAGGCGTTATCCTGAGGGTATACTAGGGTCCCCACGTCCAGGCTACAAAAAATTACTCATCTAGGGAAAGAACGACAATTAACTGATGTACTTATACTACAGCTCCAAATGAGTCACTAACCAGCGGACCTGGGCACCTCTAGGGTTTGGGGAAGTGCATGCGATGAGCTTAGCTCAATTAGATCCTACAATATCACAAAAACTCTATTGGCACTAACGGTTTTTTTTAGTCATTATCTGAGCTCTCGCTTTTGGTGAAAGCGTTCTATAAAAAATGTCTGAATTATAATAAAAAAAAAAGGAAAACCCCCAAAGCGCGCCCATGATAACAAGGGCAACCCTGAATATGCTGTGGGACAACTGGACCAGCAGACAGACGCCAATCTGTTGCCCCCATACAGTTGGCCTCGGCGACATGCACACACTCTCGCAGCAACCGAGAGCAGCCGGCGCATCCCAGGCAGAGCGTCCCCCCACATGCAGGCGGAGCAGCCTTGGCAATGAGAGAGAGAGAGCAGCTGCGTCGGCAGCACATGCAGGATGCAGGACTACAAGAAGGCAGCTGCGGTTGCAGGGGAGATGAATCCCTACAGCCCATGCGGAAATGCGCATGCTTACGTGTCCTTGCCCTTGGTAGTCCTCCATGGAGTGCAGATTGTAGTTGTCGTTGTCGTTGTAGGTGCCCCTGAAAATAGCTAACCTTCGTGCAGTCGACGCGAAGGACATCGCAATGTGCAACGCAGTCCTCGAATGGGGAAGAACATGCGCACTGCCTGCGATGCTCGCTCGGCCAGAGAGAGAGAGAGAGTTCCCGGTGCCGTTGCCGTTGCAGTTGATCCAATCTGCATGTTACGCCTCGAATGCGGGTGTCGTCTGGCAGCTCCTGCCGCGACCACGACGGAGTGCCTGGGCGAGTTGCCACGTCGTTGTCATTGGCAAAAGTCACGGTGTTTTGGTTATGTCAAAGCGCTTGTTAAATCTAGTAAAACCCTTATTGCATAGAATACTGCTAAATCGGAAGAAGAAGAAGCGGAGGAGTAGTACAAACTTTGAGAAACCAAACTTAAAAAAAAAAAAAACGGACAAACAAATAGTTACTACGACTACTGGACAGGAAGGAAGGAGTTTGTCTCCTTCAGACATAGCTCGGGGGTTGCAACTCCAGACAGACAATCCACACCCGCCCACCTTGTATTTTGGCAGTAAAGTAGACATGTTCCATATATATATATTCATATATATATGTGAAATTTCTATGCGACGACAACTCCCAGAATTTTGCGAAAACTTAACAACCCTTAACAAGTAGAAAGTGCTGCAATTGGGCCACCTCGGCTGCAAGATACCCCATTTATCGCATTCCAAAAGCACAAGGGAACACACACAATCATACCCTATTTATTTTTTAGTTAAGCATCTATAACTTCGTTTTACTCCTTTGTTCACTTATGATATCTATACATTACTATATCATTCCTCTATAATCAAGATAGAAGTGTTACCTATGCTTAATTAAGCTCTTTGGGCTTATAGACATATTTTGTAAAAATCTTGATGTTGTATGGGTTGTTCCTAGTAAAGCAATGTATGCTATACATTGAGCAGCTTTCGATCCAAATTTTAAGTGTATTTACACACAAATTATAAATTACATGAAATTATTAAAAATAATTTAATTCAGATTTTAATAATTTTTATACCTGTATTTTAAAAATATTATATCTTAAGATCTACCTAAATTTCTTAATACTTCTTGGTACCTCACACTATTAGACTAGATTAGAAAGAAGTTTGATAACATGTAATTTTATTACTATTATAAATATATCGCAAAATTTAATGTTTATTTAAACCGAATTCATATCAGAATAGTTCCGTGAAATTTGGCAACGCTGGATTAGAGAGTCTAATTGTTTAAAAAAAAAACAAAAAGAGTTGACAAAATCAATTGATTTTATTGATATTGCCTACTTAAGTCTTCAAAAAATCATATTTTATTTGCGCAATTCTTTATAATACTATTATAATCCATATCCAAAGACATTCCAGAGTTTAACGAACTCAGCCCAGACAATTCTGTCAATTTAATTTGAAGAGATTGTATCAATCAAAATTTATTTGATAAATCATTCACATAATTAAGAGCTACCACTTAATTACATTTTCGGCATGCCCGCCCTGGCTAAAGGGTATCATAACAGCACAAAATCTGCAAACGCAACATTTCCGCGCGCGTCGCCGTCGTCGTCGTCGTCGTCATCGCTCGCTTGTTCATTGCACCCCCAACGTATTGTACATTGACTTCTCTGGGCTACGTTTTGTTTCCTGCATTCGCCGACGGCGGCGGCAGCAGCGGCAGCGCTGGCAATGGCAATGGCAGTGGCAGTGGCAGTGGCAGTGGCAGTGGCAGCGACGCGTTGCTCAACCACTCTTGCTCTCACGCTTTCGTTCTAGCTATTCTGGTTTCTCTTTCTCTCGCGCTCTCTCTCGCACTAGCTCTCTCTCTCTCTCTCTATCTCTCTTCTCTGGCAAAGCTGAGCAGCATTCCCATACCACGACCTACCTTACCCACACCCACAGTGGGCCTTCGGTTGGGCTGGCTTTGGGCTTTTCGACACTCTTCCGTGCACAACTCCCACCCAACTGGGCGACGCTTTGGGTTTGGGTTTGATGTTGTCTGCAGTCTCTGCCACAGTCACCGTCACCGTCTCCGCTGTCGCCGCCGTCGCAGTCGGCTTTGCTGCACCAATTCGCAGTTCGTTTTCATATTGAAAGTAGAATTTTTCACTTTTGCAAATTTCTGTCTCGTTTCAGTCGCGTTACCGACGTCATGCCGCACGTTTGTTCTGTTTCTAGTTTGCCAACTCCTTCAGTTGCCACATCTGTTCGGCAAATGTGAGCTTCAGATCTGTTGCGAATGCTCAGACTACATCAAATTCCTGTTGCCTGCAGTCAGTCAGAGACAGACAGACACGCAGAGACAGTGCGACTAGGAAATAAACTTTGATTAGTCAGTGTCAGTGACATTGTGAATACGTTTGGATACTCGGGCTCGCAGTGATAACGCGATCGTTTGTGTTCGAGTGTGTGTGGCTGTTCAATTGGAATACATTTTCAGAAAACATGGAATACAAATATAGCAATATCTAGTGCAGGTATTAAAAAAATATAAGTGAGACTTAAATTGTATCGTTTATCGTCTTTGATCTAATATCGAGCTACCTTTCACTCTCGAAAACACTCAAATAGAGTTGTCAAAACTGTGAAATCCTTCAAAATATACATTTATGCCTGTATGTGTGCAGACAGTCGTGTTTGTATGTGTATGCGTATGTGCATGTAAATAGCTTTTCCCGTTTTGGTGGTCGGTCTACCAAAATGTCTGACTCATTCCTAGCGCTCAACCCCCCACACACACGCAGAGTAGACGCCCACTTCTGCACTAGTACTTCAAACTTCAGACATTGCAACCCTCGTTGACCCCCAAACCCCTAGTGTCTGGCACAAGTGGGGGCGACGGCGGGGCAGTTGCAACTCCAATTATCCCCTTTACTCAGTTGTGTTTACCACCAACAGCCCCAAATCGCAGCAATCCCTTTTCTTTGCGCGCTACTTTTACAGTGCGCTGCTCGCTCAACTGTAGCGCCGCTGTAGACACGCTGTTAAGTGCGAGCAACACACACACACACACACGCACAGCGTCTGTTAACCTTGCCTTGGTGTTGGTGAACTTGACAATACACGCGCGCACTGCTCTCGCACGCTCGCACTCTTTTTACTCAGCGATGACGTTCGCTCGCTCTCTCGCTCTGTGTCTCTTGGTTTCGACGTCTCCGTTTCAAGTTCTTCTTCAGTGCACACACGCACACGTGAATGTGTTTGTGGGGCGACGGCGTCAGCAATGAGCATTCAGTGTTAAGGTCAATACATTTGTTGTGTTTTTGTTTCCACATGACGACGACGACGACGACGCGTCGCGTCGAGAGAGAGTGCATCCATGAGGTTGCATTTGTTTGCTGATTAGTTTGCTATTGAATTATTTTCTGTTGCACTCACACAAACACACACACACACACACTTACACTTCTGTGTGTGCACTTGTCATATGCTTTATTGCTCGCTTGCCGCTTTCCGTTTGGGGTCAAACAATGAGTGACTCGGGCTATTTGACGTTTGCGGAAGCTTTCGTGCTGGCCTTGCTTAGTCGCACGAAATGAGTCACAAGATGTGCATCATATTTCGGAAATATTTTGCAGAAAAAACACTCTAATTACTTACACTACTTCGTGGCTATTCAGAGAACAAAGCGTAGTGCGGAGCGAATTTCACTTGTCGCGCACCGCGAACCTACCTCAATGGCAAGTGTTGTGCTTGTTGTTGTTCTTGTTACGCATATTACCCATACGCACATTCAGCTCTGCCATGGAGCTGGAACACCCCTTGGTAAAAGTAACCCCCATGTGAGTGTACAACTCCAGTAGGACCCTAACCATACCCTTACCAGAAATTGTTAGCCTCAAGCGAAATCTGCCTGCTTGCTTTTGCCCAGTCACTCTGTGCGTGTTGTCATTCGCCTGCTCTTTCGCGTTTATTTTTGTTTATTTATGTTTTGCTTTCTGTATTCTTTGCAGCTCCATTTCCTTGTGCTCTCGCGCAAGCTCAAAACGCATGCCAAAGCTCTCTCGAGCTAGCGCGCTCTCGCACTCTCACTCTCTCTCTCTCTCAGCACAGCAGCAGCACGACTGTGGCTATCGGGGCTCCCTTGCGCTCTCTCAGCGCTCAGACGTGCCCACTTTGCCCACAACAAGAACAACAACGAGAGCGAGAACGAACGGTTTTCACTTTCATTGTGCAGCTCATTCGCCTCCTACTCCGCCTCACACACAGACAGGCTGCACGCCACATTTGCTCTCGCTCTGTCTCTCTCGGCAGGTTTTCGTTCGGCTCGGCTCGCATCGCTTCGTTTCGTTTCGTTCTCGACTCGGCTCTGCTCTGCTCTGCTCCGCTCTGCTGTTCTGGCCTGTCAGAATTTGCGATTTTCAGTTTCAGTCAGAGAAAGTACGGTGCACGCAGCGGTTGCAAATCAAAGCGCGCCCACAAAGGCAAGACAAATAATAACACACAGAGATAAAGCTTTAAAATCGCCATCGTCTTCAGATTATACATTAATTGCTGTGTATTAATTGCCAAATCTGGCTATAAAATGTGCAACAATCGCAGGTCTGACCTATCTCTCCCTCTCTCTGAAAACCCTTGAAAAAGTCACCGCAAAAGTTGTTACAGTGTGCGAGCTTCAGTTCAGTTCGTGTGTGTGTGCGCTCGTGACGGTGTATGCGTGCCTTGTGTCCTTGTCCTTGTGCAGCGCCCGGCAGGGGAGTCAACTCAACCGAACAGCTGTTGGCTTGGCATCGTCCTCCGCGTCTACATCTACGTCCACATTAACGTCCGTGTCCGCGTCCGCGTCCGCGTCCACATCCACGTCCTTGTCCTTGCGTTGGCGTCCTCGTCGTCTCGTCCTCGCTTTCGTGGCTCGTCGTCCTCGTCGCTTGGCCTGTGTGTGTCTCTTCACCTTGCTCTTGAACGCCACTGGGTCCTCAATGTCAGTCGCATCGCGCTGTCATCATATTGAGTTTTCGCAAACATTTTGCCCGAAAACGCCTTTTCCATAATAATAATAATAATCAGATTGCAAGCAAAGCCAACTCTAATCCTGCTGCGTTGTCGCCTCGTCTACCCCAAGATGTTGCTGGGTAGGAAGCTCACTAAGCGAAATCATCACGAATCGCTCTACGCGATAGGAACGTAGAAATCCTACGCAAATACCTAAATACATACGAATGTATATGTATAATGTGTTTATCGCGTTATGTATCGTAAATTAATGCATCATCAATTACTTGACAGGTGCAAAGGTCAAATGCCTAATGTCAAAAACCAATACAGAAATTGTGAAAATCAAAGGAAGAAAACAACAACAACAACAACAACAAAAATATACCCAAAAAGTGAGACAAACCTAAACATGTAAGGGATCTCCAGTGTTTATCCACAAACGGAAGAAAATACAATCTAAGAAGCAACACAACTTGGCTGCAGTTATTAATCAAATCTATATTTTTATAATGATTTTACTTCTACAATCGTACAATAAAAGTTCGACAACAAAATATGTATAAAAATGCTCAGGTGAAAAACAAAACAAAACAAAAAATACTAAACATATACAAAAAATAAAATATTACAAAAAAATACCCCATGAAAATGCAACATCTTGATGGTGTTCAATGTGCAAGACATCGATATATAACCCTTAAAAAAATATATATACATATATTTTTGGAGAAAATCAATTACAAATAAGCTACACAAATCGTGAAACTTGAGTTACTTAGGGTAAAGTAACCGATAACAAATATAACAAATTCTCCTAATCAAACTGCAATTTTACTCAATATTCTGTAAGAAAAATAAAACGAAACAAATCGAAAATACTCGTACTATTCAAGAAGAAGACCGATCTAACTCGGCATAAATTACATACATATATATTTGAATATATTTTATATAATCCCTCACACGGACTTATTTAACTTCACATGTAAGTTTATCATACGCAACGAAAACCATCCTAAATATCTATATATAATATCCTTCTTTTTTTCCGCTTCAAGATACATAAGAAACCTACGAAATACTCGTATAATCGATAAGCTGCTGCGGGAGAAAGGAGATGAAACGCTAACAAGTATTACACATAACCTCATTTACATAGCTCTGGACAGGTTTAAGGATAACGCTAGCAAAGTAAGAACGAAAACAAAAACAAAACAAAAAACAAAACCCACAAGGAAAGGTTGAAAACGAACTACAAAACAAAAACATTTTGCAACTTGAAGGCTGATAACAAATTTTTTGATAACAAGGAAACAATACGAAATATAAATTTCTGTATAACTTTGCGACAAGCGTAAGAAGAAGAGACTGATTTTTTTTGAGGGCGTGCAGGCGTGCAGGAACAGTGGCTAAACAAGTGATTAAGGATATAATCCAAAACAAGCGAAACAAAGATATATACAAAACACTCACTCACACTCATTTTATACATAAACATTTTTGCGGGGTCAAAGTTTGTGAACTTCTCGAAACATGCTGAAGAAATTGAAGTGCATGGAAGCAGCTGCCGCTGCCGCCGCCGCCGCCGCTGCTGCAGCGGGAGCTGCACCTAGCAGCGGCAAGGTCATCAAAACGGAGCCAATTGACTATGAGATGCTGCATCTGGAGGAGCAGGAGCGACGCAGCCAGACGGAGCCCACCAGCAGCAGCAGCAGCAGCAGCGGCAGCAGTGCGACAACAACAACGCCACAGCGTTACACGCACGTGCAGGTGCAGACGGTGCCACCGCGGCAACCCACCGGGCTAACCACGCCCGGGGGCACGCAAAAGGTGATATTAACGCCACGTGTGGAGTATGTGCAACAGCAGCAGCAGCAGCAGCATCCCACGGGCAGCAGCAGCAGCAGCAAGCACATTTATGCACAGAATGTTGCATGTGCAGCTGAAAGCTCCGCTGGGCCGCAGATCATCATAACGCGAACGTTACAGTCGCAGTCGCACACACATCTCGCCCGCCGCCATTCGGCCAGCCCCTCCGCCACACACTACCACCCCCTGCAGCGTCTTGCCTCCACGCATGCGCAGTCGCCACCGCCGTTGCATCACCAGAACGAACATCAGCAACAGCAGCAGCAGCAGCAACAGAAGCAACTGGAGCAGAAGGGCAATCCGCAGCAACACGTGCGCGTTATACGCGACGGTCGCCTGTACGAGGAATCCTCCACTTCTTCCACTTCCAGTGTGCGACGCAACTCAGTGTCGCCGCCGCCGTTGCATCATCATTCACGTTCCGCTTCCGCATCGCCAGTGATTACGCGACGCGCCTATGTGGAGCAAGCGAGTCATGTTCAATATCAACGGGAGACGCCACCGCTAACAACAACAACGCCCACCCCTCCGCCGCCACCACCGCCGCTGCCGCCACCTTCCAAGCAGCAGCAACAGCAACATTTTATTGCCGGACCGCCGCCCACAGCTGCTGCTCGCAAATTTGTGGTCAGCACCAGCACGCGTCACGTGAACGTCATTGCCGCCAATCACTTCCAGCAACAACACGAGCAACAACAGCAGCAGCAGCAGCAGCAGCAGCAGCAGCAGCAGCAGCAGCAACAGGAGCAACAGCAGCAGACGCAGCAGCAACATCATGTGATTGCCAATGTCAGCTCAAGCAGTGCCTCCACTGCCACTGCCTCCTCCTCCACTTGCCCCACCACCTCGTCGGCGTCTCATATCTTTCGCACGCCTCAAGTCTCCAGCAGCAGCAGCAGCAGCAGCAGCAGCAGCAGCGGCCAGCAACAGTTGTCTACGCATCATCTTCCAAACAACAGCAGCAACAGAAATAGCAGCAACAACAACAGCAACGTCAACTCGGCTATGCGACCGCCACCTCCTCCGCCGCCGCCCAAAGTCAAACATTCCTCCGGCAACAACAACAACAACAACAGCAGCAGCAATAGCAGCAACAACAGCTGCCCCAGCAGCGTCAGCTGTCCCAACACCAACGGCGAGGAGCCGTCCAGCTCGATTCCCGATCTAGGTAAGTGCAGCAGCAATCTATGGCAATTTGCCGCCCCCAACTCGCTGAGCATAGTAGTATTTACATAAGATTCGTAGTATAACATGCTGTCTGGTGGTATCTGCAGCTACTGCAACCCGTTGACCCTGGACCACCATTTGTCGCAGCAGACTCAGACTCTTACATAGCTTGGTCTTCTGGTTCTTGGAGCAGCAGTTGGCATATATGTATGCTATTTAGTTATTGGATAATGCATCTCGATGCGAATAGTTGCGAATTATAAAATTCTTTTCAATGAACACTTTTAGTATGAAAAAAAGCTACAGTCAAGCTAGCTTGACAGTTAGATACCCTTCTAACCTCACGCTTCACATGGCATGACATTTTGTTCATGCTTTAACATTCTGCTACATTTCAGGAATTTCAATATAGACTTTTTTAAAATATTCAATATTTTGGGTTGGGGTTACACCTTATTATATTAAAGATTAAACAAACTATATGCCAGAGTAGAGCGAGTTGTCTCTTTATACCATTCGACCATTGAAAATGGTCAAAAATGGTATACTAAGTTTGTGCAAAAGTATGTAACAGGCAGAAGGAGACACCTCCGACCCCATGAACTATATATATTCTGGCTCAGGATCAACAGCCGAGTCGATTGAGCCATGTGCGTCTGTCCGTCTGTCTGTATGAACGTCGAGATCTCAGCTATTACAAAAGCTAGAGACAACAAATTTGACATGATGGTTTCTGTATACCATACGCAGATCAAGTTTATTTCAAATTTGGGGTGCCACGCCCACCGCCCACGCAAACCGATAATTTTTGAATATTAAGGAAAGTATTACAGTTACGGACACCAAATTTGGCATGATGGTTCCTATAAATCATGCGCAGATGAGATTTATTTGAAATTTGAGGTGCCACGCCCACCGCCCACGTAAATCGATAATTTTCGATTATCAGGAGAAGTATTGAAATTACAGCTTTCTGCTTTGGTATGATCATAAATAATTGCAATATAAATCTATTCCCTAAATTACAATCCAATCGGACCATAAACACAGAAGTTATCCATGTTTCCGTTTTCCGTACTGCTTGCGCCTGTGCTGTGCGTCGTGACGTCAACGTCACGATGATTCGTTTTAGCCGTAGTGTGTGTAAAGCTATTCCGTTTTCACATGTAGATGGCGCTATTCAAAAATAAATCTAATCTAAACAATAGGTGGAGGATAAACTTGTGCAGATTTTTTTGATGAAATTAAATATGTGATAATTTGTTTCGAAACTGGGCGAATGGTATCTATCTGTCGGGCGCGCTCGACTGTAGCTTTCTTTACTTGTTTATACTACACAGCTAACAGAGTGTATTAAAAAATGTTGTTATTGTTTTCTGGGGCGGGGCATGCAACATTTGAAGTAAACTCTATCTGAGTATGGTATATAGAAACCTTTATGCCAAATTTGGTTACTTAAGCTTTTAAAATAGCTAAGATCTGTACTTTCAAAGAGACAGACGGACATGTCCAAATCGACTCACCAAATGACCCTGACAAGGAACATGTACACTATGTAGGGCTTGCCACGCCTCCTTCTGTCTGTTTCATTAGTGAATAGTTAATAGGCTCACTTGCTATATTATATTTAAATAGGTTTATACAAATATAGACAAATCCTTCCTTCTGAGCGTAACTAAGCTGCGATTCAAAATTTACTTTTATTACTTGAAATTTTTCCTATGAGCTGTTATTCTAGCACCTTTTTAATGCTCTATGTGGCGGCATGCCTGTAGCTGACTTAATTATCGTTTTTACTTATATTGTGACTATAAAAGAGGGTATATCAAGTGTGTGTAGATGAATGCAAAAAAATACTGAAAATTATTACAAAGACAGTCTGAGAAAGGAAACATGGAGGTAAATTGTGCGCAGGGTATAAAGCAGTCGCGTTCGCTCCCACTGCACATACTTATTTATTTATGTTTTGTTTTTCTTGGCGCTGGGTGTTATTGTCAAGGCTGCGTGTTTCTGTTTGTGTGCTAATTTTGTGTATACGATAATTCTTTGCGTGTCTGTTGTTTCTTTTGTTTTTGTTTTGACTGTCGTTTTCACCTTGAACTTCAACTGGAATAAACTTGGTGCGGAGCATTTAATTCTGAGTTCCCAGCGCCGAAAAAGACAAACACAACAACTGATTGACTGCGAAATATCCTATGTCTGTTTCTAAATAATTACGAGCTTCTCACTTGAATCACACATAAGAAATATGAAACACTGAGCTATGCTCAGGTCTTCAAGGTCTTCAGATGTATCAAAATTCGTATCTTCCGCACTTGCTGTAGGAAACAGTTCTGAGTTATGCGCAAACCTGTTTTCCAGTATAGACCCAGTTGAAAGGGAGAGACAGTGGCTTAGGTGTTCGGGGCTCGACACTTGTATAACTTTCGTGCTGAGCATTATCTCGATTATGTTCGAGCTTATAGCCAGTCAGTCGGCCAACTGATTTCGTATGCTTTATTTATAAACTGCGTGGACAGCAAGTGGTTTGGCATAGGGTATATACAGTTTATAGAAATATATCAACTGTATGAAAGGCTTTGTTAGTATTTACATCAGTTAAGTATTTAGTGTTGGAAAATGTAACATGCTTTCAAATCTGAGTGTAGGGTAAAAGGCATCGTGTATGCTCGCTTTGCGGCTTTCTTCACTTGTTTGCTCTCTCGTTTCTAATAAATAAACCAGTCTGCTGATAAATACTTAAATTAAAGTCAAGGCCAACTGGGTTGCTGTGGATTGAATGCAGAGTTTTGTATGATTGAGTTTATATGGGTCGCTGCAAGGCAAAAGTTTTAACCAGCATAAGAATCCGCTATAGTTTACTACACTTCACTTACTACGTTCGTAGTTTCATTAAGCAACTGAAAGTATTTTCCCGACTAGGCAATATCCTAACTCGGAATAGCTCTACGCAGTGCGAGTTCATTGAGTTATCCAGTAAAACTTTTCCATACTATATTTAGTTTACGAATTGCTTGCACTTCCCTTACCATAGGTTAGAAAGTTTTGCTCACAATCGCCTTACGTATTGAGTCACTCTGCGACCTTGCTGATGAAACCCATGCCATAACCCATTTGTTGGGTAATCGGATGCATGTGTGTGTGTGTTTTTTTTAATTATTATTAATATATATTAAATTCAATTCGCTATTTACTTTGTATGAAATGTGAATAGTGTAGGTACTTAGTAATCGCAGTGTACACAGACCTTGGAGTTATGTAAAGCGAATAGAATGAAACAGTTAATGGAAACCGATTCCCTCCTCCCTTCCACCTTCCACCCTAGCAATCCAATATAGACTTAGTGGTGTGTAATTTATTTATGTGATTCGTGTTTGATTTGTACTGCATAATAATATGTTACTAAGCTAATGAAATTAATATAATACAAAAATACAGTTACGAGGCAGCCAGCAGCCACTTGACGTTATTGTTAAACAGCAAAAAAACAGTTAGCTAAATGCTAAAGGCTGCCAGAATGCAGCCGGACACTAACCTGTTTAGAGAGAGGGAGAGGGAGAGAAAAATTATATAATATAATGCCAAGTATAAAATAAAATGCGAATTGCAAGTGGGAGCGCAATACAAGTCATAACAACAACAACTACAACAACAACAGCAGCAGCAGCACGAGAATAATAATAAAAGAAAAAACAAAACGAAACACAAGGTCAGTTGACGTCTAGAGGCGGCAAACGGCATTAGAGGCGGAAGAGAAATAGCAACAATAATATTACGAGCAATAATAAAAGCAAAAGGCGGCAACAACAAAAAATGTGACACACCGCAAGCGATTCGAGCACTCGCTATGTATGTAAATATTTGTGTGTGTGTATCTGTGTGTGTGTGTGTGTCTGTAGACGTATCTGTGATAGAGAATGAGATTGAGCGGACGTTAGACGACAAGTGCAGGCGTGTAAGGCAAGAGCGCAGCGCGCTTCCTACACGCACACACAGACAGCAGGCATATACACACACACATACGCTCTCACATACACACATACATACATGGGGTACCGTGACAATTAGCAAAAATCGAATTTGATTACAGTTACATGCTGCACTTGTATTGTGACGTGATGAGCTTGACTTCCCCATGTGCTCCCTCCCCCTCTCCCTCTCTCCCTCTCTCTCTCTCTGTTGATAACCTTTAGATACGCTATATTTTCCAACTGAGAAAATACTACGTTTTCAATTACCGAGGTTGAGTAACGGATCTTGCGTCTAGGCCAGCCGATCGATGATTACGTGTCGAGGCTTTTTGTAATTCAAGCGGTTTGCAAGTTTTCGTAAATGCATGATTAAATATTATGATATTTATAAAATGATATAATGAGTGTTCTGAATGAATATAGCACGCAGTAGAAGCTAAAGTTCTGGAATCCCAACTCATATCAACTCCATAATATGCTCTCAAAATTTGATTACCGTACTTAGGATAGATTGCTTGAAATATCCTATTGTTCTTAAGGATATTCCAACTGAAATCAAAAGACAATAGTAAATCGCAGTAATACCTAAAGCTAGTGTTAAAAACTGACAAACAAAGTAAATTCACTAGTCAAGAAATCGAAGTGCATTGCGGAAAACCCTTCGGTTCTACTTTTAAAAGGTCGTGAGAGAAGAGAAGAAAACTGGTAACAAAACGAATAACAAGAGAGAGAGAGAAACACGTTGCAAGCGAGCGGCGGCTTGTGGCAAACAGGTGTCATTAACCCAGAGAAAAAAGTCGTTGGCTTCTTGAAGATTTGCATGGCTTGCTCCTACAACGTATCTACCAGACAAGAAAGACCTAAGCACTGGGCAGGACTTTATCTTTGTCTTGCGTTCGGATTGCATGAACACTGATCACATACTTAGAAGTAGGTGGAGAGACAGAGCTAGAGATATGATTATCCCACAAAAACAAAAACCCTACCCGTTCCCATAGAGCCCTCTAGCTAGGCTGCTCAATGGGAAACCCATTCAAAACCGCCTAAGTTTGGGTCTTTTCGCCTTTAAATAGTTCACTCACCCACAAGTGACTCTCGAGAATCAGTTACCTTCGCCTAGCTTTCAACTTATTTGCTAGCGGGCAGCAACTAAAATGTCAAGTACTTTGGCCCTGACCTGACCTCCAAAACTGTCCGGACTGTCCGGACTGTCCGGCGCACGCCTCCCCAATGGCAACGGGGCGGGCACACGCACGCCGACTTCCGCCCGAGTGTCCTTTCGAATGCGCCTAGGTCGTCTGTATATAAAATTTCATTGCCACTATTCAAGTTCAGTGTCAGGGTCACAATCTCTTAAGGCCAGAGAAATGAGGATGAGGGAAAGTCGCTAGTCTATGGCACTGGAAATTCATATAATTTCACTTCCGATTTCGATTCAAATCGCTGAACTTTTAATTAACAAAGCTAGTTAAAGCTTCGCTTGAAATCGGCTATAAAACCCATTTCCCCGCACTGAGGTAAACGCATCAATTTGCCTGCCTCAAAGTGCACGAAGTGTGGGTGAGAATGATGGATGGCTTGATGAGTTTGTGTGTGGAAAACATACCCTACGGCATGCACAGGGTTCTGTGTGTTCTCAGGGTCAAGGATGCGACTTGACAATGAAGGGTGCACGCGTTGACAATATCAACTGTCACAACAACAAATGATATAACTTATGCATATTGTACTCGATATGGAATTATCATGCTAATCAGTGTAGTTTTCGCTAGATAGCTGCACCTGTAGTTGAAGGTATTGCTCTATGCGAAACTAAATGGGCTTGGTTAACTGCCTGATATACCAAGACAGCTCGGCCTTGCTGGAAGTCGCTTCTCGGTTCTCAGTCCTCGGTTCTCAGTCATCGTTGAGCTTAATATCAAATTTCTTGGCCGTTATACACTCGTAATTGGTTGAGTATCAGGTCTGCTCTGCCCACTTGCCCACTTGCCCACTTCCGTGCATCAGGATTCTTGGCATGTTGCCCACTGTGTTGCCAGCTGACGTAGTTGCCCCCCACTCTCCCCCGGCTTTCGTCAACAATGGCCGCGTTGACCTCACCCACATTACTTGTTGTACAGTCTGTGGGGGACATTGAAAATATATTTCTGGTTGCAAGTGGCAGGGAGCGGGCGGCGGGCGGCGGGGTAGCTACGTCTGCCTGAATGCTTCCGCATTAAAAATTATACAAACAAACATATGTATGTATGTGTGTGTATGTAAATTAGCACAGGTGCAACAGAAATTAATTTTATTATCGGGATTTCATTTAAAGCTGTCAACTGGAGATTATCAGAGATTCATGCAGTATTTTATATAGTCCAATCCAGGGCCTATTTTATTATTAATTCTAGTCAAGATTAAGCACAGAATTTGCTTAGCTCGCAAATTATATACAATTTTATTAATACGCTTATTTCAATTATTATTAGAAAGCTTAAACACAATTTTGCCCTAGGTCTTGTGTAAGAAGCCTTCCACCACATGGAAATTTCACCTAGACACCTTGTGCTCACACGCACACACACCCACACACATGCATGGCACACACATGTGCAATGTGAGGCACTTAGTGCTCATAGACAGACAAATACAGCAAAAGGTGAGAGAATGCCCAAGAGAGAGAGAAAGGGAAAGAGAGAGCGAGAGCGCGAGCGAGAGCGAGGGAGAAAGCAAAAAGTAAAATGAAAATAAATTGTGATGGTCAAGGTCGTTGGCGTGCGCTTTGCGCAATAAAAGTACAATAACAGCAACAACAACAACCAGCAACAACAACACTGACGATGACAACAACAACTGCCAAGCAGAATGTGCTAAGCAAATACGTAGATAAACCCAAGATGCAAATAAAATATGGGGCACTTTACGTCGCCTTTTCCTGAACAAACACAAAATCTTTAAATGGCAAAATATACAAAATATATGTATATACTAGATATATGTACTATATAAACACAATGTAAGCATTCACAATAGCATTTAGCTATAGCATACCGATAAGACCCCAGCAGATAGCAAGTTCAAGCTCAAGACCAAACTGTATTTAATCTATTTAGTGGAGTGTGCCGGCAGGCAGGCGGGCAGAGCTCAGCTGGGAACAGCTGTTAGTGCATCTGTTGCGTTCAACAACTTGTGGCTTGCTACTATGCCAAGCACTACTTCTGTCTCTCTCTCCTCTCTCTCTCACCTGCAACTGCAAGCTTTGCCAGAGTTGCCAAGCTTCTCCGCTTGCACTGTTAGTTGCAAGCTTCCAATGTTACCTCTTCCAGCTGCAATTGCTTTTCGCCATACTAGTTAGTCATGCAACCCAACATGCATTTGTGAAAGCTTTCGCGAAATATGAAAGCTTTGCATTGCAGCTTTTTGGTCAAACAAATATCTAATGCATCTCTGACCTCAACGACTTCAAAGCAACCTATGCAACGGTTGCACTGCGTGAAAGCTCTTCCATGTAGCTTAAAAGCTTTTAATATTATAAATACAATTTTAAAACAAGTAAGGAAAGCTACAGTCAAGCGCGCCCGACCGTAAGATACCATTTGACCAGACTAGTACTAACTCGCTCTCACACACGCATACACACACACACACACACACACACACACACACAAAGACTAAAACAATGCATGACATAGAATGTCGTTTAGTACAATGACGCAATGGAACTATGAGAAACTTTTTCTTTAATAACTTATCTGTTTATTGTCCGATCAGATTGTAATTTGGAGATTGAGTGAATATTATCAGCATCTTTACGTGCTCCAAAGCAGAAAGCTGTAACCTTAATACTTTCTTTAATATTCGTAAATTGTCGATTTGCGTGGGCGGTGGGCGTGGCACCTCAAATTTGAAATAAACTTGATCTGCGTATGGTATACAGGAATCATCATGCAAAATTTGGTGTCTGTAACTGTTATACTTTCTTTAATATTCGTAAATTATCGATTTGCGTGGGCGGTGGGCGTGGCACCTCAAATTTGAAGTAAACTTGATCTGCATATGGTATACAGGAACCATCATGTCAATTTTGGTGTACCTAGCTTTTGTAATAGTTGAAATCTTGACGTTCATACAGACAGACGGACAGACAGACGGACATGCCATGTCTCCTTCTGCCTGTTACATAGTTTTGCACAAACTTAGTATACCATTTTTGACCATTTTCAATGGTTGAATGGTATTAAAATATAGAAATGAGTATGCAATGGGTTGCTTTGACTTTTGACTAAAAGTTGGCAATTCATTAAAGAAAACATTTGTTAAAGAGTTTCCAGAGGCTTAAGAAATTATTTGAAAAATAGTTTGTATTGTATAGAGAGTTTCGAGAGGCTTAAGAATATTGTTCGCAGGGTATTTTACTGTCAGTTCGCCGCGACTAAAACTTTCTCTATGCTTGTTTTAATTGGCTTATATTTTGATTGTCTGTCCTTGACTTTCAGTAACCTTACCGACCAATCTAGGTTATTAATGGAACACCCCGAGAGTTCTCGGAATTCGCTCTTTTGTAGTTAATTTTCCTTCTTTTTCTTTTGCTTCTCTTTTCAACACTGCCTGCCCACTCAGATTGTTGTGCAATTGAACTGTTAACTTATGAAATATAAGACTTGTATGTATAGCGAACATTTATTTTCTTGCTAAATACATAACAACTTGGGCTGACTAAGCGCTACAAAACGCTATAAAACGCAGATCCCAATTTCATGGTCATTGTGTCAAACCCCCGATTGCCTCCGAGCGTGTTATACATAAACGAAGCGAACTCCCCCAAACCCACCATACCAAGCTCAATACACGCTCTGTTGTGCTAGGCCTAACAGAAAGTTGGGGAGAGAGAGAGAGAGGGAGAGGGAGCGAGAGCTCTGTATGCGAACGACTGTTTTTCGAAGCTAAAAATAACGTTACGAACGAAGCCAACACAACGAACTAACCCAACTCCCCCAATCCCGAAGCAGCCTGTCAACATATTTCACTTACCACTTCTCTTTCCCTGTTGCTCTCATCTTTCGTAATTGCTCTTTCTCTCTCTCTCTCTTTCACTCTCAGTGATTTCCCCTTGGATCTCCACTACGCATCGATTTCTTTACTTAGAATCTATTCTATACGCTATGTTTTTCAAATTTATTAAATTAATTTCCACTTCCATTATTGCATAGGTCTTTCATCTATGCTTATGTTAATGTACGTGTATGTTTATAAAGCCTCTGATGGGCTTTCTTGTGTATTATGTAAATAACAAAACACATTTATTACATACCTGAATACATAACAAAAATGAATAACGAGTTCCCAAAGGTTTCCGCTTCATTTTAGTTGCAAGCAAAAATATTTTTGCGCAGAAGAAAGTAAAGCCGAGTTAAGAGAGACAATAACAAGTCGAAAGCAAAACCTGATGATTAAATACGCAGCTAAGCAATGACTGTCCTATGTACAGAACCAGAATATATATACACACACACACAAGCGTATTTATATATGCTTTGTATAGGCTCATGCGAAAGCCAAGCACACGCAGAGCCGAAAAAGGTGCCGACCACACGACCAAACGAATGTAGCCGAAGCAGCGTCGTCGCTTCGTAGTCGCTTCTTCGTCGTCTTCAAATAAATAGGTGAACGACCGTCGATAAAACGCGACCTTCAAAATAATCTGGGCCAAGTGGAATATCATCATTATTGTTGTTGTTTCTCTCTCTCTGTGTGTGTGTGTGTGTGTGTGTGTGTGTGTACGTACATGCTCCCCTGTGTGTACACTCGCTTACTGTGCTGTCAAGCCCATCTGGCGCTCTCTCTCTCTCTCCCCTCCGTTACTCACCCACAGACCAACACACACACACACATGTACATACATATGCATATTGTATTTACAAGCAATCACACACAGGCAGCAACCCAACGCGCAGTCCTTCTCTCACCCAGGCGCCTCGTTAGTTGGACCTGCCCCACCTATGTGGAGACAAACCTAGCACTTTGCCTAGCTGTAACAATGTTTGTATACAATTTCCATGCGAGCTCTTTTCTCGCTTTTTATTGTAATACATACATACAACTGTGTGTGTGTGTATGCTGCATATGTATTTATAACTTGTGAATGAGTACATTGCTCACATTCTTATTCACAATTTTATTTAAATGCTCAATGCACGTATTCCATATAATTGAAAGAAAGAAAACCGCACTCGCGTTTTTTATATCAATAAATAAAACGCAATAAACGCGCTTTTAAATTGCTATGTAAAAAGCTAAATAGTTTTTAAAATTATGCCAGTAATTTAACTAAATACCAATATAAGAGTTGTAGAAGACAGTTATATAGTACATATCTATATCTTAAAAAATTTGCCACAATAAAAACGGAACAATTTTGGAGTAGCAATATATGTAGCTCTACCTACAACAACAATCGTACAACTACCCGGGCAACCCACGCCCCAACTGGCAGCCCACCACTGTTCACATCGGCTGGCTGACCCTGAACTCGTACGCTGACACAGAAACTAACACTTGCAACAGCGCAGCAAGGGCACTCTGGAGTCTCTGTGCTATTCGCTGCGAGCTGGGGCTTTCAGCGGCGCTGGGATTACGGGGTACGGTCAGCGGGGGCTACTTGGTGGGTGGGTGCAATCGAGTCTGCCATGAAGTTGGTGTGTCTGTCAAGGTGTGAGTTGATGTCGTTTGATTGACATTTAAAAGAACCGTTGCACTTACAAAACTTGAAATCTCCTAAGAATCTCTTGAAACTAAGCGACAATTTGTTTATATTTTTATAACCCAAACCACCCACGTTTCAATAGTTATATTATAGAGAATTCGTAAAGTTTTGATATATAAGTGAGATCTGTTTTCGGAAGAGTATCGTTCAAAAATAATGTGGAAATCGACTGAAGATTAGATATGTAATTGTTAAATCACGACATTTTCAAAAAACATGTTGTTTATGTTTTGGCATCTCTTAATAACATTACACTATTAAAATTACAATTAAGACTATTTAAAATATTTAAACATTTTTGAGAAATGAGTTTTGCCTACAAAATACAATGCAAATTTAAATTTAAAAAAAGCTCTTGATTTTCCGACTTGCAGGACATTTTGTTTATTGGTTAACAGATTATTAATTGTGCTGTTAACATGGTTTTCCGCTCACTGCTTGCACTGCTTGCTGCAACGTATGGAAAACAACAACAAAGGTTAACAGTCTTTTGAACTTAACATAGAACGTTTTCCCACTCAGTGTAAAAGAATATCGATAACAGCAAACAACAGTGCCATTTTGAGTATAACAGTGCAGAGCTCTGTGGCAAAGAATTATCGTGGCACAGAATCGCGCACACTGCTAACATTGCCATACGAGTATAACAGGGTGGGACAGAGCGCGTGTACGAAACGATAGACACCCCTGTGTGTAGTGTGCTTTCGTTGTTGTTCCGGCTTGGCGCTCAAAAACTTTTCGGCATTTTAGCGATAATTAATACCTGAAACAATTCTATTTCCCTCTAAATACAAATTTCCTCAAATCAAAGAACTTATGTGTCATCACAATCACAAGACTAAATGAAATTAGATCAAATCATAGACTAGAAATATTTTAGTTCTATTGCACACACTCAGAGCTAAACAATGAATATATTGTTTAAACAAATTATTGCATTTACCAGATGAAAATGCATAAAGACTTGTCCAAAAATAAAACTCGTAAAAAATTGTTGCTGTCCAACAAGCGTGCAAATTCTTTTGTTTCAACTTTGTGATATTGCTAAATGCAAAACTGAACTAAAACGAAAATTAAAATTAAAAAAACAAAACGGGTATCCCAAGAAAACAAAAACATAACAAATAATATAGCTAGCTAGAGTATTCAATTTAGAACAAAAGTCTTAAACTCAACGGTGCCATAAACAATTGCTGAGTTCTTGCCGTGCAGGACATAAACAACTAGAAACATTTCAAAAAAAAAGTCAATCAGTTAGAAGAATAAGTTTAAATAAAGTGTTTGCCTTCGATTTTGAAAATCAACCCAAAATGACAGTGGGAAGTCGAGAGGATCTGTTTGCTCAAGCCAAGTACATTGATGATACGGAACGTTTGATTGGACGTGTTTTAGCTGGTGAGTGGGTGGATCAAAAATATACTATATATTAATTAATATTATATGGTTTGCTTTGCCGATCATTTCATTCCACTGCATCGGCAAACGATCCTCATTTTGAAAATCTACAAATATTTTACTTCCGTTTGCTTTCTTTATGTAACTCTCTCTCTCTCTCTCTTCTCTCTCTAAACTGAAATTAATATTATAAATGAATAACATTTAATTATTATTTAAAATTTAAGCTATAGTTTCATCCTTTCATCGATCCAACTCTTTTCTCTGTCAAACCTACGTATACTTAATATCAGTTAAGAGAGTCCCAACTGCAAAGACAGAGAGAGAGAGAGAGAACCTACTGCGCAGTCAAATCATTTGTTAAAAATCCAATTAATTTGTGTACATAAAATTCAAACATATCAACTGAAAATAACCAAAGCATAAATACACGAATGTGACACGAGCCGTGCAGAACAATCGGCAATTCGAAATGCTCGAGCCGAACGTCACAAAACTAACGCACGAAAGTGAGAGCAACCACTACACACTTGCACTTTTCTGTGTACGTATAGCAAGCGTGTGTGTGTGTGTGTGTGTGTGTGCGAATATAAAGCGACAATACCAACGTATTTGTTGTAAAATCTAGGCCATGGACTTGTGCGGTCGTTGAACTTGGCGAACTCAGTTCGTTGCTGCCGATAGATAAAGCTGTGACAGAGAAGGAAAGAAATCGCGGGGCGCGTAATTATCGCGAATTTCACACAAGTGCCTTAGATAAAGAGCAGACAAATGTGGGCGAAATGTTAATTCTCTTTGGGATTTTTATTTGAAATCTCTAAATTCTTAACTGTACAGAAATGCATGAAAAAGAAATTGAGGATTCTCTTCTGTCATCCCGCAGAATGTTATCTTTAGACTCCATGCTTATCCTGCCTATCCATTGCAAAAATCTTTCCCTTCTGTCTGCCATCCTGCATTAGGCCATAAGGTTCAATTGCTCTCTTCTCACTCTTTCTCCACCTATCTCTCCCACTCTCTCCATCTCCTCGCTCTCTGCCCACTGCCCCAAAAGCTCTCGTGCATGGGGTTCTATGCGCCGTGGCTTTGGCCTTGGAATTGCTTTGAATAGCTACCTCGTTCATTGACCTGAAACTCGCACTGTTTTTCGCGCTGATATCAGCTTGTGTGTGTGCCTGCTCTGCTTGTGTGTGTGTGTGCGTGTGCGTGTGCCTGTGTTTATTTCTATTATCGCCATAGTCGATGTACGCCACGATATGAATCCTACGTTTTGCCAGTCCGCCCGTCTTATGACCCAATAAAATGGCTTCACTGTGCTAGGCTGTGCGACAGCGAGACGGGTTCGGGGCAGGCGGTGGGTGCTGCGCCACAGTGTGCTATCAATTTCGGGCAAAAGCAATAGATTTTCAGCTTCCCACATGGCGTATACGTAATGTAGTTTATGAATTTAGGCAGCTAAGTGTTGTGGTTTGTAATTCAGTTAGGTTTTTGCAGATAAATCAGAATTAGAAAGGATCAAGGGCGTTAAATACATATGCATTAGATACATAAGGAAAAGATATATATAGCTTCTATATAACTTTAATAAAGAAACATTTAAGACAATGTCTGGCATGGGGCAAGCCATGAGCAATCGCTGCTTCTTGTTTATCTCTTATCTCATGTTATTTTCTCTCTCTCTTATTTATTATTAATTGTCCCTTATGCTTATGTATTTTCAGGTAAGCCTTTTGAATAATTCTACAAGTCTACAAACTTATCTAATCGTAAGTAGAAAACTACATACTACATAGTATGCTAGGCACAGCTCCGCAACGAAAAGGCAGTTTGAATGTCGTCAGAGGTTTTTCACCTATCACAGCTGCCAACCTTGCCGCTGCAAACTAATAGACAAAATCATGTTAGAGAGACTGCAACTCGGTAAAAAAAAAAACATATATATATATATATACATATGTATATGCGCTATTAATGTACTGCCCCCTGCCCGCTCGCCTTCATGCTCAATCCATGCCCATGTCCCGTGAGCTGCTGCTGCGGCTGTTCTCGCGCGACCTACGCAATTTTCATCATTTTTGCAATTGAAATCTAAATACACAATTTAACCCAAACGGCGAGCGAGTAGAGAAGAGAAGAGAAGAGAACGCGCAGCATGCAATGCAATGCAATGCAATAAATAAACTCAACATAATTTTTCTTAATGTCATTTTCGCGTCTAAACAAACGGCAAAAAGCCGAGAGCCGAGAGCCGAGAACCGAGAGTTGAATGCACGGGCAGCATTGTAAAGCAATAGCCTCGATCTAAATTTACACACAGATACGCGAGTACACACACACACACACACACGCAGGCACACTGTGACACTCGTGCATAGAGCGAGGCGAATGTAACAAAGTTTTATAGTTGCCTTTGTATGTGCGACTCCCTCTCTGCGAGCACATGTGTGAGTGTAAGTGTGAGTGTGTGTGTGTGTGTGTCTCTGCGCTGAACTTGCACTCAATTTGTGTGCAAACACACACACACACATAGGCACTATAACCGGCCCGCTTAGAATGTTAGCAGAGCTTTTGCAAAAGCTTTGCTTGCGCGCCTAGCGCGAACGGAAATGACAGCGAAAGACTTGAGATCCTTAAGCGAAATTAAATAAAATAAATTTATATTTATTTATTTTTTTAATATTTCAAATATATACATATATATCTCTGTATAATTATCCTTAAAGAATCTTTACAATACAATCCTTTGCCAAAAGTACTTAAATTTCCCCAAGCGAAAAAGTCGCACTAGCAGCGCATACAACACACCTACAAACATAAGCAACTATGTATGTATGTACCTAGTTATGCATGTACATATGTACACATTTTTAGAGGTTATTGCGAAGCGGGTCAATTCAGTTCATTCGCCTGCCTCGTCCAGCGCCATATTGTAATCTGCGCGTGACCTCGTTGCAGGCAGTCCCATTTGCTGTTGTTGTCGTTGCTTTTGATTTGCTCGGCGCCGCGCCGTCAAATGTATTTGCTCTCACACACACACACACACACATATACAATTCACAATTTCAAAGGGTGTGTGTGTGTGTGTTTGTGTGTGCCCACGTTGCAGTTACATTTTTCTAGTCGCCGAGCAAATTGAAGTCGACAAACGTTCATGAACTCAATTCGGCTTTTCCTTGAAGCATGCAATGACTGTTCTACAATGTGCAATGACGTCAAAAAATGTAACTGTAAATTCTCATGTATACACAAGTGTACACACTATTTTGTAGGGGCAAAACATAACATAATCACGAATCACAGTGTACACAGTCTGCATATTTTAATAAGATGCAAAAATTTATTAAATTCATTTATCACTGCAATCGCAGCCAACATTAGTTGTGGGTACATAATGGTACAATTGAGCATTGGTACAGTGTACCTTGTACCCGTTATGTACCAGCAAATGTAACCGACAATGCTCTATTCAAAATGTGTGTGTGGAAATGAACTGTAGGTGGCGCTGCAAAACATGTGACTGGCTATATGAAGCGCACACAACTTGGCAATAAAAACGTCTCTTTATTAAGGAGCAAAAGAAATATATAATTTCTCACTAGCCATCCAAAAATACAAAATATGCTAATAAAATAAATAAATGATTATGAAATACATTTCCATTTGGTGATAGCGCCACCTGTCGTCTGCTGTGTGTAACATTGGTCTAAGCTCAATGCCCAAAATATGTGTAGAGCTTTTTTGCTGTGCTTTTTTTTCGGCGCGTGCTTTTGCCTTGAATATTTTACTTGTATTTCTTTTAAGAAACTGGAAAATTCATAATTAGCCGTATACTCTGTATAAATATTAATAAGCTAACATTTTTTTATAACAATTTAATACTTTAAGATGTTTCTATGATTGTGCTCTATCAATGATTAAATCGTCTAAGCAAAGATTCTTTTTTCAAGCCTCCTAAAAGTATGCTTTAATATTTTCACTGAGTTTGAATGCATTAATACTGTTAGCTCCTACAGACAGTTAAAATACCCTGCGCTTCGGTTTTGAAAACCAGTTACAAACTCGTTAGCTAACATAAACAAAATCAAATGCTTAGCATCTTTCCGTTTTAATGCAAAAGAAATTCTTGTTGGCTTGATAAATTTGCTTAGAATTCGTTTATTCTTTTACTGGCCCCTATCAACGTTCAAGGGGGATTTCAAATCGATTTATACACCAAAATAATCGAACGCAACGTGCCGCCTAATTCCGTATATCGTGGCCAATAGAAATCGCGCCATACCTAATTGCAACCAGAACTATATGTATTTAGAAGGCAGGCAAGTTATTGCGCAATTAGAATCGGGCATATGTAGTACATTGTGGAGGCCCTTCGTTCTGCTCTGTCACCCGCTACATAATCGGAAATTTAAATTTGCTTCGATTTTGATAAAAATAATTAATACAGTCGACGCCGAAGCTTATGCGCATCTCAAATTTCGCAAGCCCTTCTTAACACACACTCTCCCTCGCTCCCTACATGCTCTCTCGCTCTCTCTTTCGCTTTCGCTCTCTCTCACTTTTCGGAGCTCTCGCTGTTTCTATCTTTGTTTGCCTTCCTCCCTTATGCTTTTTTTTGCGTTTTGATAGCTTTTCTCCTCTGGCAGCTTTCAAGGTTGTTCGGACATTGACATTTTCATTATTTTTTGGGCAACAGAGAAAAAAGTTTGCTTTATTTTGTGGTTCTTTTCTGGTGCGTAAGTGTGCGTTCCTCTCTCTCTCTCTCCACCGTCTACGTTTCTCCGTTTCGCATTGTTTCTTTTACCACACACACGAGAAGTTCTTGGATATCTTCAAATGGAATATGTATGACTTATACCAAAATATCAAAACTGATCAATGGATGCAGCGAAAGGAAGAATAAAACTCCTCCTCGATTATTCCACTTCCTCATCAGTTTGCTACGATATAATGTATAATATTTAAGCGATTACATATGTTTATACCTGCGTAGTTAGCTATGTATTTATGCGTGTTCAGTCTTCGCTTAGCTGTCACTTCTCTTTCCTCTTTCCTCTTTACTCCGCCGTGCCAGGTGCCACGTAAGCACCTCCCCCACTCTGTGTAGGCAATCATATAATCAAAATGTCTAACACGTTCGCGCCACCTCAGCGGGTAACCCTTGGCATTGAAATCGCTAGGCTGCTACGGTTAGGTTGCGTGTTCCTAGAGCTAGAGCTAGATCCAAGCGAAGTTCAAGTTCATTTTACGCATTTCGGAAATGATTTTTGGAACACGTGTTGCTACGGCTCGTTCATATTTGTTTCTTTCGATCAGTTACTCATTTGGCTGTTTTTTGCACCTCTAGTCGAGCTATTGTGATTGACATAGCCAAAAATGGCCAAAAAGATATCATCTGGACTTGAGCCAGACTTAATGCCATGGCATGGCAACTAAGGCAAGTCATGACACCAAAATGTGGTTTGAGTTTCGACAATTGTTCTATGACTGGGAAAGGACTACATGATACCCTGCAATAAAAAAATATGGAATCAACACACTCAGTTAGTCTCTAAAGAGTTTTCATCTAGCTTCAGATAGTTTGTGTACCCTGGCAATACAAAGTTCTCGAAGGCACGTTTAATGAGCCTCAGCTTGATCCCGACAATGACATCAACTACCTTTACCTTGCCCGAGCCTACAACAATTCAAATGTTAATCACATTAATCATGCCCCCCTCAGATCTAACAGCCGACATCATTATTAGCGTAATCGCAGCTGTTAAACCTGATGTTGGTACGGTCGGAGCACATGCGTGGACCTTAGGAGTTGTTAAACTTAGATATATTATGAAATTTATATCTAAACTTTTCTATGCTCTTTTGGTCTACCTAGCTTGCAGGTATACTTAAGGGGGCGTGGCCAAAATTTACAATCAGATTCAGTTCAAACTAATCTCCTACAAGGAAAACGAAATTCCTAAGGGTTTCAGTTTATCATTTCGGGTTCTAATAGTGATAGGCTAATACTTAAGAGTAAAGGCCAGACTATCAGCTATACTAAAAGGGGCGTGGCAAGTTACTCTATTTTCAATCAGGTTTATTTAGCATCAAACTCATCTCTTGCAAGAAAAACGAAAGTCCTAAGGTTCTTAAATTGATAAGTTTATACTTCAGGTTAAAGATTAGCAAATTTTCATTAATTACACTACACATGCATACTATATAATCTTAAGTATATATTTAACTGTGGTACGTGTACATCGAACCGACCTTCAGTGCGTGCTTTGACCCAGCGATCTAAGTTTTTGGCCATTGTTATGATTAAAATTTTTGTGGACTCGGAAACGTAAGGTTGATTGTTTTAGGTGTTTAAACAAGTTTTTAACAGTTTTGCTAAGAACATCTACGTTTTTTTTTATATATTTTTGGTTGATTAATGAAAGTCAAAGATTGAACCGGTTTCCACTGACATAAGCGATCATTAAAGCATATCTATATAAGTGGAAAGTGCTACGACTCCGCTAACCCTGTTGCACACACAATGTACACCATGCGTATCTATTAACATATTCAAACATGTTTCTCTATGTATGTTTCTGCGTACACTTGTCCTAAACCTTTCCATCTAATATTCTATGGGTTTCTTCATCCAGTTCTTTTTTGCGTTTCACTTGGAAATACATGCATACATATAAAGTATGTTATAACATACATATACAAAGCCGCGCTGCTTATTTTGGGGATTCGTTCTAGTTTCATTAAAATGTATAAGAAGGCACAGAAAGAGAGAGAGCGAGAGAGAGAAGAAGAGCGAGAGAGGGAGAGTTTCTATTGCCCGTGTATTTATCTTTCATTTGGATCTCCATCTGCCTCGGTTCGCTGCGTGTGTGTCACGTCGCCGTCGCCGTCGCCGTTGCCGTCATCGACGCAGTCCGCGTTCCCATTGTGCGTGTGCGTAGCAAGTTTACTGACCTTGAACTTCGAAATAATTGTTGTTTCTGTGTGTACCCAAAAAATGAGAACACATACATATGTATTTATAATATGTATGTATGTGTATGTTGCACGCATGTTTTTCATACAATCATTGTATAAATACACATTTATTTATATAGACCGGACCCACTCGCCGCACCCCCCCAAAGATCGAAGCTCTACTTGCGCCCCATTGTTGACTTGTTAGAAATCATGTGTACACGTATACATACATATGTCTGTGTAATTTATCTATGTATATTTGTCTTTCGCTTGATTATTAGTTTTTTCCCTCGCCGTGATATCTAGGGTTCATATTAGTTCGTTTTCAATGCCGCATAGAAAACGATATTGAGTTATATGCTGAGATCTTTTTGACAATTGGCTTATGTGCATGGCCGCATGATAAGATAACGGGAGCATGGCGTTATCAGCTCTAGAATCTGAACTCGTAGAAGGTCTGCAAATTGCCAAGATTGCCAGAAGATAATACAAGTCATATTCTGACATATCTAAATCAATCTACAGCCTAGTCAATGAAGCCTCCGTGTCTAGGACAGTTTTTCTATCTTTTTGTCTGTATGAACGCAATGAACTTAGCTTTTGTAAAAGCTAGAGAGATCAAATTTTAAGGAAAGCTGGCTATATATCATATGTAACATTTCCAATGTGAAGTATTATATTGAACGTACCCAAAACTTACTTGTCTAACTTTTCATAGATGTAGCCCAGATAGGAATTATATGTGTAACATGATCAAAGGGTATCTGCTTTATTTCCCCCTCTGCGATCAGTATAGAAGTGATTTACCTATCACACTCGCCACATACACACATTCACATGCAGCTCCACAACTTCACCAAGCTCTGCTCTGCTCTGCTCAGTTCGCATACGCTGTCTGCCTTTTTTTGCAGCTCTGCCGCCTTGCACCGATCATTGCACTTTGCGTAGCAGCTTCAGCTTCGGCTCTGGCTTCGTTGTCGGTATCGGACTCGGTTTCGGGCCGCGGTCTCTTGCTATATGTATGTACGTTGCAAATTTTTGTGTTGTGCCGAAACCGGTTCAACACAATCCCCCTCAGCGAGTGAAGAGAGAGAGAGAAAAGCAAACTGAAGTCGGGCTGCATTAATATTGCGCGTTGTTGCAAGTTGCACGACTGAGGTATCGGCTTCCCTCCGCTCGGTCAATGGTTCTCTGGTTCATTGCCATCGCCAGTGGAGGTAACTAACCTAGCGAGGAGTCAGCCAGCCAGTCAGCGGAATCAGAGGAAATGCCAGACCAATGCGAGTCGATCGACCACATTTGCAGCGTCATTTTGGCCAAAGTTGTTGGACCAAGGTCTCTGTTGTTGTTGTTGTTGTTGTTGTTATAGAGTTGGGCGTGTTGTTGAGCGCGCGATTTATTCCCTGGAGAAAGATCAATATGATTGCCTCTTTATGCCATGTTGGAGGCTTTGCTCCATGGGTTTGTTGACTTACTAAACGGTTGCCCCGACGAAAATCTCTTGTGGGTGCTTTGACATCAAGCGGGTTTTGTTATCGATTTTTGTTCATAGGGAATTATTCTTCTATTTCGATCAATTGTCGCTTTGTAAGTTAAGGCATTGATCTTTATATGCTTCAAATTTCATAAGATTTAGATGAATATAGAAAGTTTAAAGTGCACTTCAAAACTTAGACAGAATAGAGTGCAGTGCTGCCTGATCAAGTATATACAGCTGTGTTCACAAAAATAGCAGTGCTCATTAGCTGCAACTTTAAACTTAATTTTATATATCAAAAAGTAAATGAATGTTCACAAATTTAATTTTGTTTCAATTTTATGATTATTTTTAACAATAACAAATCAATTTATTGTTGAAAATGTTGTTAATTTTTTTTACATAAAATTTTATTTTACATTAATAATGTAAACAAAAAAGTGCTGTTTACAGCTATTCAGAAAAATAGCAGTGAATAATGAAAACATGGGAATAAGTTGAAAAAAACACTTACTTTTTATCAATTAAAAGTCTAAAAATTTTTTTTTTGCTTATCAAGATACGCACTGCTATTTTAATGAACAGACAAAGACTGATGCTTCTAGCAAAAAGAGTTGTTCATTTGCTTAATTCTAGCAAATCTAACGGGATTTTTTCGTTTTTTCCTTGTACACATTCCATTTTACAATAACAATGCGTACAAGTTGAAATATTCGTAACGGAACTTGAAAAAAAATCGCATTGCTTGATTGCATTTCTTGCACTGCTATTTTTGTGAACACAGCTGTATATCTGTCATAGCCTCAAACTGCTTGCCAAAATGAATATACCCCTCTGTAAGGGCATCAATTGAGAACCAGAGCAAAAGTAATTCGCAGCACGAGGGCAGTTCTCCGTTCTCCGTTCTCATATGCATTGACTTTGCCTTACGATTGTATAATCGTTGCATTATATACACCGACATATACTCACTCACTCACACACACACACACACTTGCAATTTACTTGCATTCGTCAGCGTTTCACACACTCTCTCTCCATGTAGAAGCAGCAACAAGACCTAAAAACAAAACAAACAATCGCTGAGCAAAATTCACGAACACGACAACAAAACCAGAAGACGACGACTGAGGCAATTGACCGCTTGGCAAATACAAATCCTGATGACATTCACCCCGTTACGACCACCGCGTAAGCGAAAAAAGCAAATGTACAACAACAACGACTGCAACATGTGCAAAAAAAAAAAGAAAACTGTAAGAGCAGAAGGAGAGAGAAAAGCAGAGATATGGAGGGAGGGAGCGAGAGAGAAGCTGGAAAATGAGTGCAGTGCCGTGAGGTAACACAGCGACAAGTTCTCCGTTCTTCTTGGTAAATGCAAACTAAGTTTTGGAATTCTATAGAGAGTACGCTATGGCGCAGATTAAAGTTCTCTATGTAAAGTTCTCACTGAATCTAAGGTTGATCCAAAATAGTTCCCGCTTGCCACAAGAAAGTTTGGGGCATTGATTTTCATAGATTGTAATATGCTAATACTAGTTATAGCATTTCGATTCGAAATTAAAGCACTAATAATGGGCACTATGAATACCTAAAATATATAAAATTGGTAAGGAACTATACCTATTTTATTTCCCCTCGTTATCCGTAATTAACAAAGAAATCGCCCAATAAATCCCATATACATTTATATGTGCGATCTAGTCCTTTCTAATCATTATATACAGCTGTGTTCAGAAAAATAGCAGTGCTCATTAGCTGCAACTTTAAACTTAATTTTATATATCAAAAAGTAAATGAATGTTCACAAATTAAATTTTGTTTCAGTTTTGTGATTATTTTTAACAATAACAAATCAATTTATTGTTGAAAATGTTGTTAATTTTTTTTTACATTATTAATTTAAACAAAAAAGTGCTGTTTACAGCTGTTCATAAAAATAGCAGTGAGTAATGGAAACATGGGAATTAGATGAAAAAAACATTGTAGAACTTCATAAAACTATTTTAATTTGTTTGCTTGGGTTAGTAGTTAGTCGTGTACCCATTATTATTTATTACGGCCTGGCATCTGCGAGGCATAGAATCCACCAAGTCCTGGCATCGCTTGACAGGGATCCGCTTCCATGATAGTTGAACATATAGATATATGTATATAGATAGATATAGATATAGATAGATATAGATTTAGTTCTCCCCGACTAGTTTGCATTGTAACAGACTTAAATAACAAAGCCTGTTTGACTCTTTAGTTTGATCAAGAAGATATATACTTTATAAGCTTAGTAGCTGCTTCTTTTTGTGCCTTTGCAAAATATCTGGCCAAAATATGTATACCCTTTGGCCTCTTTTTTATGTTAGCGGGTATTAAAAAAGAAGAATTTCCTATGGCGCAATAAACAAGAAAGCAAGACGTGTACATATTACATAAGCTTAAGCCCGTCTCTGAGCTACAAGCCTTACCTCTCGCTCACCCTCTCTCACCCGCTCTCTTGCTAGCTCCAGGTATGCCTGAAGAACAACGCATTTGTGGTTCAAAAGTAGAAAGTCATTAAATAAGCAAACGTCAGGAAAACAACCCAAAAACCGAAATACGAAAAAAAGAAGAATAAAAACAAAAGTTGTAAACAAATATGAGCGTAAAAGAAAATGAAAATCAAGCCGCTAACTATTACAGCAGACGGTGGAACGAACGTCCGACAGTCACGACAGACGTCTTACTATTTGACTGTCTTGACTTCCCGTCGAATCTTACCGTACTCCACCATTCTGTAGAATGCTTTCAACCTGCGGCGCTGCCAGTGAACTTGTCCCAAATAAACAAAATTCCACGGGGCCAAAGTCAGTTAGGTAATAACGTTTTCTCGAAAGAGAGGGTATATTGAGTGTGTGTGTGTGCAAATCTTCACTAAGCTCAAAGCGTATTCCTAGCCAAGAAGATATAGCCTTAAGCATCTGTACAAATAAGAAAATATCTGTTTTATATCATATGATATAATTCTTTGAATTGAAATACCATGGGCTAGACAATTTTTCGCCAATTTACAATTTTAATGGGTATCTAAAAGTCATTGGCTTTCGACTTTAACTTTCTATACTTTTTGTTATTTATTCTTTCATTTCTTCTCTTCACTCGAAGCTATTCCCAGCTTTTTAGCCGCCATATTCTTCTAATGTTTTGTTATGCTCTTTCGCCATTATTTTTGTGTCAGATCGTATGTACATACCTACTCACATATATATATAGTTTCTAGCTATGTATGTATGTACATGGTAAATATATAATGCTTGTATGATTGTCTTGTTTACGTGGTTGTTGGGATTGGTCTCACTCACTTTAGTTTCATAGAATTTCAAGTCGCAATAGGAATTTTACAAACTATATATGGAAAATGTGAAGTCAGATTGGCAAAACTGTCGATATGTCTTAAATAGGTCAAGACCATTAAGAATACAAGCCAGGTAACCCTTGTAGTTTGCGGCGCAGATCTTAACTCATAGTTTCTACGTTTTTAATTAGTATATTATGTAAACGTATATGTTCGTATGAACTTCGTATTTACCTATTTAGCGTCCACAATAATTGAAGAAAAATATACAATAAAATAGTAAATATATTAATTTAAAATTTAAAAGGAAAACTAATTGAATTTTTAATTAATTACACATTAAAAAATATTTTTAAAAAATTTTAATGTAATTATTAAATTTTAAATAGATTTAATAACCAAAATCCGTGTTTCCCTTTCATCGTTCTATTTGCTAAACTCAAACTTGTTTAGTTAAAAATCAAGATGATATTTCTTTTGTTGTTATTGTAGTTGTTGCTGCTGCTGATGTTTCCTAACTTTCTCTGCCACCCACGGCATTTGCATGACCTCCAAACTTTGCATTGCACTGAGCCAAAAGCAAACTATCCAATCAGATATCAATTTAAGCGGCTTTCCAGTCGTTGCACCCGCTCTATAAAGTTAATAAACTATAAATTACGCTGCACAAATGCCGAAAAAACTTTCACAACAGAGACGACAAGACAACAAGCAGCAGCAGCAACAACAACAACAACAAACTGATTTTGCGCCAATTTTCCCATTGACGTTGCCGTTGCCGTTGCCGTTGCAGCGCGCGCGCAACACGTGGAAATTCCCAATTCCCGAGCTCGGAGAGCCGAGGCCGCAGCCCGAAAGTCTCTTTGCCAACAATTTCACTTTGCTTGGGTTAAAGTCCTGGCGTCTGGGTGTCAGTCAACTTTCCAAGTTGCTGCCAGCGTTGTTGTTGTTGCTGTTGTTGTTTTAGTTGCTGCCTAGTATCACTAGCATAGTTGCCCAGCAAACTTACTCGAATGCTCCAGTGAATGCGCGACTGCAGTGCGCTGCGAGTACAGCGACCTGCGATCAACACACCCGCCGCATACGGAATCACAACGCGGAGGGGGAGGGGGGAGAGGGAGCCAGGCAGGCGCGTGCATTGCCCTCCCCCCAACGCGAGCGTGTGCAGCAGTCGAGGGCAAATGCAGATGCAGTTGCAATGAGTTCATGTTTGCGGCTGCTGCCACATGTGGCTGCAGATGACTGACCTTTGCGCACAGGGTAAGCAACTCTTGACATCCCAGCTAGGTTTGGCCAAATTTGCTTTAACATTATCACATGAGTTGCAGAGATAGATAAGCATTTCCGATAGACGACCTAGAGGCGAGCAATGCCCCCCCTCTTAATACCCTGCCTCCCCTTCGCCATCCCCTTCTCCGCTTCCCCTGTCAGTCACCTTGCGCATAAACGATCGCTTGACTCTTGGCCCACACGTTCTATATCCGCGTGCAGTGACTTCCTAGTGAGGAGGGCACTGGCGCTACGACTTGACTTGGCTCACACTCATAAATTATGGCAACAACAAGAATCGGCGAGAATTATATTATTATGCTAGGCGCGCACAAAGCTGTCGCTGCCTCTCTATCGCTGTCTCTGTCTTTCAAACAGGTTTCAAATTCCTGGCCAGCTGGGCACATCATTTCGGGTCTGTCGGTCTTTGAATCGGGTCCGGGCCCAGTTTTGGCTTACAAATTATTATGCTTAGCCTGGTACACGCCACAACAACAACAACAACAACGAGAACAACAACAAAGAACAGTGGAAAAAGGTTCATGCGAATTTCAAAGAGAGAAGAAAGACAACGATAAAGACCGAGGAAAGACCGAACGCATGTTTCGCCGATTCTTCGGCTGTGCAAAGAGCTTCAAGCTCGGTGTCGCGATCGGTGTCGCGATCGGGGTCTGGCGCTCGCTCGGATTGGGCTGAAGACTCGAGTCGGAGTCGAAGTCAAGTCGAGGCTTTATTCTGAGCTCTGTCTCATGCGACGGTCCTCAGTTTGCTGTCGCTGTCGCTGTCGCTTAATGGCGGTTAATGGAGGTCATTCACTTTCGCACGAATTGTAATTTTTGTGCTTTAAGTCATTCGAGTTGCCAACTGAACGAAATGCGTCTCATGCTCCGCTCTTAACCTTCATCTTCATTTTGCCCCTTTCCCCCCACCCAGCCGACTGTTTTCTCCTTCATTATAGCTTATTATGTGAATCTGTGACTGACTTTTGATTTGGTTTGTTCTTCTTTGCTCGATTTGATTAGTTCGCTGTTGTTCTTCTTCTTCTGACTTTTTCTCGAATGATATCAATCTCTCAGCCCCTATACGATGTTTTCTTGTTTCCTTTTCTTGAAAGTTTGCGAAAATTATGTGGCAAGAAGTGGAATGAAATTGACAGGGAATGAGGGGAAAGGGTGAGCGTGAGAGGGGCTTAAAAGAAGAGAAGGGAAATACTGGAACAATTGGTCGATCAATAAGAGATTGGAAATCCCTAAAAAAGCTTAACTAAATGTCTCCGTTAATATATTGGAATTATCGGTAAAGTCATAGCAAATTTTCAATTGGGTTACCTTTTCTCAAACTGCAAAAAGCTTAGAGACCTTAGCGATCGTCCAGAACTTTCGACTGCCATCCCAAGCTGCTATGTCGTAATCATAGAGAGCACGTGCAGCTATTGCCAATATTTCTGGGGCCAAGTGCATTCAACTTGGCCAACTGTGCTGCACATGCACATGCGTGACCGACGCCCAACAGACTAATAAGTCAATAAACCCAGCCAGCCCCCTGCGCCCTGCCCCTCACTCCGCACTTCACACTCCACTCGCCCGGCTTATCAGGCAAACTAAGCACGATCAGCGATCATTGCCACCAAATAGCTGCAACTAGCAACTGGCAACTGGCAACTGGCAACTTGCAACTCGCAGCTTGCAACTGGCAACTGGCAGAACCAACTGCAAATAGCCCTCAATAACAGTTACAAAACTGTATGTGGCGTAAAGCGAGACAGCAACAGGCAGGCAGCGCAGCGCAGAGCAGCCAAGCCAAGCGACAACGCAGTGCAACGTACTAGGCGTCAATGTACTCGAGCTACTCTAGACCTAGGCCAAGTTGTGTGCGCGTACACTGTGCGAAAAGCTGCAAGTTGCATAGATAAACTTGTTTCGTACTTGACAACGCATTTCTTGCCGTGTAGTGTGTGTGTGTGTGTGTGTGTGTGATATGTACATAGCGACGAAGCACAGCAGCAGCAGCGAGTGCAGAAGAATGTGCAAGAAAATTGCACACTAAACTCCGCTGGGGTTGGATGAAGCGAGCTGAAGTGAAATGAAATGAAGTTGCGGCCGTCGTCGACGTCGTAGTCGTCGTCGCCGTCATCAAGTGAGTGCATTGCACTGCGAAAGGGTGAAAGACCCTCGACGATCGGCGCATTGAAACGCGAGTGTGTGTGTGTGAGTGTGTGCGAAGAAATGTGAGTGGAAAAATCCAAGGCGCAGATGCAGATACAAAATAAAAATCTGAGCAGCGGAAAAGCAAAAGTGCAGCAGCGCAGCAGCAGCATCGGCAGCAGCCCATTAGAAACGAAGACGCAGCCCGAACCTACGGCAACAACGGAGAGTGCAGCAGCAGCAGCAGCAGCAGTGATAGGCAAAGCCAGACATACGGCGAGAGCGAGCGCAGCGAAGAGAGAGCAGAGCGAAGAGCGAGGCGAGTGCAGCAGCAGCGACGGCAGCGAGAGCGATGCTCTCAAAGTCTGACTTTGCTTGGGGAAAATGTACACAGAGTGCATTGGCTTTGAACTTCACACAGTTCGTAGTCGCGCTCGCTCGCTCTCCCCCTCTGTATGTGTAAGTGTGTGTGTGTGTGTGCGCGCCTTGCTCTCTTGTGGTTACTTCGCTTTTGTTGTTTTCAATGTCGAGTTCACTTTTAAAAACGGGGCATGTGCAAGAGATGCAGAAGATATTAAAGGAGATCATTAGGCGTTCAATGCGCCATGCATACACACGCGTAATTGTATGTGTGTGTGTGTGTATACAGTGGGTATCGCAGCAACTCAAGTGTAGGCGTCTGCTGCACTTTTGATTAATTTTCACTGTGATGAGACCTCGGTAAACGGCGCAGCGCTTCCTGCCCTCGCCTCTTCGCTGATAATAGACGCGCCTGCATTTGCCCCGCTTGATTACGCTAGGCAAAGAAAATATTGGGATGTGGCTGGAAAAGTTCTAGAAATGAGGTAGAGTAATAGAAAGAGAGAGAGGGAGAGTTCTTTGACCTACAATGAGCATCACATGGGGAAAAATACCAAATCAAATAAAGTTTTTGCCTTCTAGAACACTCCCAATGGAAAGAAAAGCTTTGAAGCTGATAGCAATCCATGTTAAACCATATTTACGTCTTATGTACACAAAACTGAACTGAACTCGATCAAATTTCACCGACCTTGGCTAATAAAAAGCTTTGCAATTTCTACGCATGCGATAGAAAAGGAGAGAGAACGTATATATATACATATATATTCCTCCCATATTGTCTCATAGACATTGTGTAATAACTTGGGTTATCATTAATTGCACGCGCTTCTTATTAGTTTGTGTTGTGTTGGAGGACCTTGAAAATTCTTATCGAATTTTCACCTTTTGCGCGAAAACTACAAAACTGTCGTTACGTTGATAAGGCTGACTAAACAAGTTTGCACTCAAATTCCTGCTTGACTATGAGATACGCTGGAAAAGTGTGAAAAACTAGTTAATGTGGTAAACATGAAACCAAACGACCCCACGCGTTCCGTTTACACGCTTCCATTCGACTATTTCTAGCTATTTTTATCGGAGTGACGCGCTTTGCGCTTGTATTTGTGGGTAAAATAGATAAGCGACCATCAGGAATTTGTGCTGCTGACCTTCATTTTTCGCTGCTGTCCGCTGATAACACCGATAACCGATAAGCGTGTGTATGTAGTGTGTATGTGTGTGTGTGTGTGTGTTTTTATTATTATTTAAGTTCTGTAGTTACCGTACGTAAGGCGCATGTTATGCCCAATCGGCATTACGACACACCATAAACTATTACAGCGATGCGGGTGTGTAAGCTTTTTAGCACCCTATATCTAATGTATTACATGCTCAATGATAACATTGCGATTCGCGTGCGAAGTATCTTGTATAATTTGCGCTATATATGCAGTCGAAGTTCCAGACGTAATTACCTATATAGAGTGTGAGTCTCTTTAAATGATGTTGTCAACGCTTGAGGGATTCCGATTAGCCTTGAACAGCTTCATATTCGATTAACCCAAGATGTCTCTCTCTCTCTCTCTCCCTCTCTTTGTTATTCTTCTTGCTCAGCAGCATGACATCATGAGACCTCTGGACAGCCAACAAAAAATTATGCGTAATCACCAACCCTGCAAAAAGCACACTTAACATTAAAAAATCTGGCAACATAAAAAAAAAAAATAGCCACGCAAAATTAAATTGCTCAAGTACAGAAATCAAGTAGAACTTGCCGACGGTTTAATGCTCTTTCCAGCAAGAATTTCCAACTAGTCGAGCACAAGCAATAGAGTTAATCAAGTAATAGATTAAGAGCACGTATCGGGCAATATATATGTATATATTTGATAGCCACAGCTGCGATGACATTATCATTAGACCCTGTGGCCGGAGAGTGTAGAACAGCGAACTCAACCGACAAAAGCATTTTTTATGCGTACGCCGCAAATTGTTGGCCTTCAAATTGACCGAGTTCATGAACACCAACAAAACGGGCAGACGGACAGACTGGCAGACTGGCAGACGGACAGACTGTGTGCGGAGATAGACGAAACACGCACCTTCTCATTGTGCGTTAATTATACCAGGCGAGTGTGAGAGGGAGAACGAGAACGAGAACGAGAGAAACAGACACACACATACACACTCACACATGCATAGATAGCAAAAATAAGCCAAAACACATAGAGCAGATGCTAGAGATCCCCGAAACCGGGCAGCAAGTTCAAAAGTTGCGCAATCTACGCGACGGCAAAACTGGTTTTTTTTTTTTTTTGGTTCTAAACCTTAGCAAAATGACTTGCCCAAATTGTTAACAAGTTATCAAGGAAGTTTAGTTTGTCTCTCGATCGCGATATATGTATGTTTGTTTTAGTTTTTTTTGCAAGAACATAAGCGTTGAAAGCTACCAAGGAAAAGTCATCAAAAGTCATTCAACTTAGGCGGAATAATACCGATGCGATCGGTGCAAAGAGAAGACGGTAAATTGGCGAAATTGTGATCTGTAAAGACTTCACTTGATTTGCCATAACCTTCCATGGGCTGAGTGATCTGAAATGATCGCTCCCCGTTTACAATTACAAATTGTTTGAAGCCCAAAGTCAGGCCTTTTAGGCGTTATGTCCGTCCCAAGCTGCAGTTCAAACCGAGAAGCCAATGACATTTTCCTGGGGTACATTCGCCTCTTTCAGCGATCGCGGTGAATGCAACAGACGCAGTCATGACGCAGTTGAGCGTTGTATGCACTGCCGATCATGATCATGATCGTGAACACGATCGTAATCGCCAACATTATGACGTTGGTGAAATGGAATTACTTGAAGTGAATCCTTAAATTGCCGCTTGTGAAAATTGCAACGATGATCATCCGATTGGCAAGCTGATCAATAAGCTATGTATCCGATCTCTCTTTCACACCGTGTTCCCTGGCAATTGGAACTTAACCCCATTTGAACTGACCGCACTCCTGCGTGTAGATCACTTTCGTTTCGTGAGCTCATTTATTTAAATCCGAGTCGGTATTAAAAAGATGATTGCATTAATAAGGAAGTACAATGTTTATTTTTGTTCGGTCTTTGGTTGTCTGAACCGAAAGCGGTCGAGTTAGCTCGCATGCTCCGATCTGGTTCTGGTTTACGGTTGACAATCAAAATAAACACACACACAGAAATCTACGTGTGGGTATATAGTATTTGTTTATACATACGTAAATACGCAGTATATACTGTGTGTCATATTACAAAAATTGGGACTTATTGAAGAAATTCAATATTGATTGGGTTTTTTCTCGGGTAGAGATAATATTTAGGGCGCTAGGTTGAACAGTTATTATTGATGGATTCCCAAGCGACAGGGATTTTAATGAGTAAACAACCCAAATAGAAATACTGATATTTTGCTAAACAAATTAAAAGTTATTGGAATGTGCTGAAATTCCGAAAATACGTCTAGAATTTATCCTTGGCGTCGTTTCTTTTCCATTTTCCATTTTCCCCCAACATAAACGGCACCCACTCAATAACAAAATAGAACACAATAAAAAGAAAAGAAGGAAGAGCGAGAGAGGGAGCGGAAAAATGAGTGAGAGCACAAGAGGTAGAGCGTAAAATAGAGAACGAAAAGAACCTAAGCCTTTCACACATTCGTTGGCCACACGTGGCACGTTGTGTGTGTTTTGTAGCAGGAAACGATTCAACAATTCCACATTGACCTAGGCGAGCTGTGTGTGTGTGTGTGTGTGTGTGTAGCTTGCACCCGATCAACCCGTTGATGATCAACTCTCGATCATCATGTAAATATTTATTTTGAAAATGTCAACGGCAGCGAAGTCAATGACTGCAATATGTGCAGGCAATGCACCTCAGTCTGGCAGGCCTGCATTGTTGTGATATAATTTTCATTTTAATTATACTCTTCACACACACACACGAATAGTTGTATAAAGCATTTCAATCAGCTTTCGGCGCGTACATGAACTTGCTGAAGTTTTATCGAACTTCTCCAATGGCGCCATGAACTAGTGTGAACATGAAGCAAAGCGATTATGTGTTGTTGTTGCTGTTGTTGCTGTCAAGTTGGCAATGGGATTCGCAATCGGAGGAAAAAGTACAACAACCGGCAACAGCCGCAGTCGCCGCTTACCTTGGACATTGCCGGCGAGCGCGTTGGCTATCAACCAACGGCTGCGACATGTGTTCGCGAGAGAGAGATAGAGAGAGAGAGTCCGCCTGTTGCCAGGGTGGTGGTTCCGACACTGATGACTACACGCTGACCAAGTGGCTTTGGGGTGGCTGTTTGTATTTTGGCAATAGCATCACCCTCTACACCACTGTGCAGAGCTTAGATCTCTTCCTCTCCCACATGCAAACAGAAGCACAAACACACACACGCAGAGCATGTGCGGGCACACACACACACTCACTCTTGTTGATGTTTTGATTCCATGCGCGGCGTCGTTAACTATTTTCAAGAGCACGCGAGAGCGCAAACATTGAGCTCGCTCTCACACAACACACACACACACACACTGACTCACTCCCTCTCGCGTGCGCGCGCTCTCTCAGGGTCGACGCGGCTGGCCGAAAACTGAACAAGATCCAACGCAAATGTTGATTTTCCTTTCATTCAGCGTTGAAACATCGCAACGAGCAGATCGTCGTTCCTCCGTCGCAGTCGCAGCGCAGTCGCCGTTGTCGTTGTCGTAGTCGCTTCGTTTTCGTATCGTATCGTATCGTATCGTATCGTATCGTTTCGTATCGTTTCGTCACTGTTCGTGCTCGCTTCGCACAATACGCAGCTCGTTTAAGATCTGAATTAAAGTTTGCTTTAAAAAGGATATGCCGAGTGCAAAGTGAAATATTAAATACAAATTTATAACACACACACATACATAGAAAACACACATGCATGTGTGTCACTGGCAAGGGTCAGTTGTTGTCAAAAAAGTGCTGCATAAGGTGCAACAATGCGCGTTTAGGCCGCATCTCACATAAAAAAAAGTACTAGAATCAGTTTTCCCCCTCCCACCCAATCGAAAATGCTCATGTCCGCGGACAGTTCCGATTGCCAGCCCAGCAGCAGCGCCGTCGATTCGAACGGCGACAAGGGCTCTGTCATATGCCTGGGACAGGTCGCTCAGGTGGCGCCCTCTAGCACCACAAGCAATGCCCAGCTGTTGGTGGCAGGTCGCTCGCATCTGGAGAATGCGCTGAAGTTGCCACCCAACACAAGCGTCTCCACATATTATCAGCACAGCAAGCTGATTGTGGCACCCACACAGCAGCAGGCACAGCAGCCGCCCCAGCAGCAGCAACAGCCTGTGGGAGGCAGCAGCAGCGCTGTCATCTTCCAGACAGAATTCCACCAGCGCCACCAGGTCACACCTGTCACAGAAATGGATACTGTGCCGCCAGCAGGTGTGTCCGTGGCCAGCAAAATGCCCCACAGCAATGTCATCTATGTGAACAAGTCCAGTTCCAGCCTGGTGGTCAGCACCAGTGAGGCACCGCGTCTGCCTCAGCTGCCCCAGCTGCCACAGCCGCAGCAGCAGCAGCAAGCTGACTTCGAGCAGCAGCAGCAGCAATCGGTAGCCGCAGCCTCTGCAGCGGCAGCTCATGCTCATCACATGGCAGCCATGTATCATCATCAGAAAGCCACAGAGGGTGCAGTGGCTCCGTTGGGATTCCACAATTCCGCACAGGTGCATCAGCAGCATCATCAACATCATCTGGCAGCGGCTGTGGGCGGCCAATCTAATGGCTCCATTGTCGTCATGCCCGCCGATTCGCGTCCTCAGACTCCCGAGTATATCAAATCCTACCCAGTTATGGATACAACTGTCGCCAGTTCGGTTAAAGGCGAACCCGAATTGAATATTGGTAAGTGCTTCCGCTGTGACAGCCTTCACTCATGCTGTTATCGGTTATCGATATTTAGCAACGCAACGCAACGCAACGCAACGCGGCGCGGCGCGGAAGTGTTTGCACAGGGCTAAGGCGAAGGCCTAACGGGTGTATTGACTTTTGGCGTCATGTTAATTAAGCAGCTTCTTGCAGTCAGTCGGCAAGTCATTCACTCATTCGCTCACTCGTTCATTCGTTTACTCACTCACTCACTCACTCACTCGCTCACCCGCCCGCTCACTATCTGAGGCAACAAGGTCGTTCCGCATACGGCGTAAGCGTCGACTGAGGCTGAGACAGTTCGGGCGAGTTCAATTAACTCGTTTAAAAAACGTTTTAAACATTTTTACACAAATAACTGTACCAATGTCAGGCGCTGACGCGAAATGGAGTTATTGCACTTTATCAGTTCAGCCAAGACAGACCGGTTGAGCGTCAGTTCAAGCGATGAGTCAAGGTAGCCCCCCATATGACGTTAACCCATGAGGGATTCCGCTGAAAGACCCGAAGAGTCTTCTGACGTACAGATAATATGTGAGCAATAGAAAGATCAATTGAAGTATAATATATAGTACTAACTGCTTTCCTCCTTTTCTATGGATAGTAGATAGGATCTTTAGTGATCTTAAGCAAAGGGCAATCCCAAACTGATAGTCCTTCATATGACATTAACCCTAGAGGAAATTAGCTGAAGGAGCCAAACATGTGAGCAATAAGTTTTGGGGCGGAAGATCAATTGAAGTATATAGTACTAACTGCTTTCTTCCTTGGGTTTCCCATGGTTAGTAGATCTAAGCAAAGGGCAAACCTGAAATGATAGGGAATTCAAATTGATAGCCCTCCATAAGACATTAGTCCTAGAGGAAATTCGCTGAAGGAGCCAAACATGTGAGCAATAAGTTTTGGGGCGGAAGATCAATTGAAGTATATAGTACTAACTGCTTTCTTCCTTGGGTTTCCCATGGTTAGTAGATCTAAGCAAAGGGCAAACCTAAAATGATAAGGAATCCAAACTGATTTCTCTCCATATGACATAGCTGAAGGAGCCAAAATTGTAAGCAATAAGTTTTGGGGCGGAAGATCAATTTAAGTATATAGTACTAACTGATTTCTTGGGTTTCCCATGGTTAGTAGATCTAAGGAAAGGGCAAACCTGAAATGATAAGGAATTCAAATTGATAGCCCTCCATATGATATTAACCCTAGAGGAAATTAGCTGAAGGAGCCAAACATGTGAGCAATAAGTTTTGGGGCGGAAGATCGATTGAAGTATATAGTACTAACTGCTTTCTTCCTTGGGTTTCCCATAGTTAGTAGATCTAAGCAAAGGGCAAACCTGAAATGATAAGGAATTCAAATTGATAGCCCTCCATAAGATATTAACCCTAGAGGAAATTAGCTTAAGGAACCAAACAGTCTTCTGACGCAAAAATCGTATGTGAGCGAAAGGTTTTGGGGCGGAAAATCCATTCCTTTCTTCCTTGGTTTTCCTATGTATGGTAGATGGGATTTCTAAAACTATAAAACTGATAGCCCCCAATTGGCGTAAACCCAACAGGGATTTCAGACAAAACCCCTTATGTTCTATAGATCGTAAAAGAGCAATGAGTTCGGGGACGAAAGATCAACTGAGCAAGCAAGAAGCTTTCCTACTGGATCTACCCCAGAATAGTAGATAGGATCTTTAAAGAGGTAGATGAAAGGATTTCCTAAGGTGGATGATAAGGAATCCTAACTGATCTTCAACAGAAAGTGATGTTGTGAAATTCCTTTCACTTCTCCTAATCGATTAAGTCACTGACTCACATCCAATAAACACTGAGTACCCGATCGGTTGATCGGTTGATCGGTTAGCTACATATGCAAATGCATTTCACGCCTTGTCGGGCCAAGTGAAATTTAGCGGATTTATGCCGAATAATACTTGAGAGTGGCAGCTAAAATATTTCGCATTTGTTTGCGTTGACTTTATTTATTTATATGTATATCTGTATTTCTTTCTCTGTCTGTCTCCGTCTCCGTCTCTTTCTCTGTCTGTGTCTGTTGGCGTTGCATTTCTCCAAACAAAATCTGGGCGACTGAACGCATTTGATACGCCGTGAGTGATCCAAGTTCATTGCAACCCAGAGGAGAGTTGGCCGCACACACACACACACACATAGATACTTGTGTGTGTGTGTGTGCGACAGGCTTTTTGGCTTCTTCGTTGCAACACTTGGCTCTTGGCATTTGTAAGTGCATCCGTTTGCCAAGTTTTTAGTTTCAATTGCGAAAACGAAAGTGAAAAGCAAACGCAAAATGCAATCGTAGTCGCAGTCGCAGTCGCAGTCGCTGCAGCAAAAGCAAAGCAAAAGCAAACGCAAAAGCGAAGGCAACTGCAGAAATTCACTTTTAGTTTTCACTGCGCATGTGCAGTCAATTTATGGCCAAAACGCCGCTGGCCAAAACCCAGCTGCAGCAAGGGGCGTAGGCAGACGGGAGGGGAGAGAGAAGGTGGGGGGGGGGCTGCAATGCCACGCTTAATTTAAATTCGCTGTCAAATTGTCTTTGACATTATACGCTCTCTCTCTAATTGTGAGTATACTCGGTTTGTGTAGAGGTTTGCAAGGCAAAGTTGGGCTTGCAGGGAACGATGCTATACAGAAATCATATGTGGTATCGATGTACAAACATTCCAAATCAGTGTTAGTAGTATCCTTAGCTGGGAATTTCGCCACAAGTTTATACTAAATATCCGATTCCAATTCTAAATTTCCTTATAAATAAGGAACTAGGATTATTGGATTTTTAAACAAATGCAAATTACTCAGTTATTATAAGTGCTTGGCAGCTTAAATTTTGTCCTTAGATTCATTAATATTTCATCCAGAATTCACTTTCTCAAATTTTCCATGCCACGCCTACTTTCTCTGAAAATCTAACTTTATTAAATGTGAAGGGCACAAATAAAGATTAACTAAAGCACAGACATATTTGCTGTAGCTGTTGAGCCAGTGTTGATTAACGCAGTTTGTAGAGTTTTTTTGTGATGTAGGGTATCTAACAGTCAAGCCAGGATTATCATTGCTTTCTTTACTTGTTTTTAACATTGGCCACGCCAATGACTCCGTGCATTTGCACCGGGTCCGGTTCGATTCAGTCCGGTCGCCATCCCAGTCTACCAAGCCGAGAGTCCCTGCCGCTGGTTCAACCATTGCCATCGCCCGTTAACTGTTTGGCTCCGTTGAATATCGGTGAAAGTCATTGCAGCGTCGCGCTGCGGCGCGTTGCCTCCGCCGTCGTCGCCTTCGTCGTGGTCGCCTCGCTACAATTGTGCAAAAGAAAAGTTATTTGCTTTTTGCAGTTTTGCGTTTCGTTTCGTTTATTTTGCTTAATCTTTTTACTTTTGTATAGTTTTTCGTATTTTCGTTTTTTCCATTTTTCGTTTTTCGTTTTTCGTAGGCGGCGTTTGAACTCTCCTGCTTGGAAAGTTTTTCTTTGCTGTCGCTTGTTTGTTTTTATTGGCACAATTATTTGTGCATTTTAGAAATTTATACAGCAGGTCAAAGACCCGTCGATCCCCCCCCCCCTCTGCCTCGCTAAGCTCCTGTTTGAAAAGTGAAAACTGCAGAAACGAAAGTAAGCCCTTGATATTTGGCAACGAGCTATACGAGCTGTGGTGCACCTACAGCACCTACAGCACCCACTGTACCGCACACGAACTGCTTCTAACGTAGCTGAAAAAAGGGGCGTGAACGCGTTGAGATCGCTCAGATTGCATAATCAATGTCAAAGTAAGCTTTATCTACACATGTTTTGGGCTAACACACACACACATTCACACACACGTGTGTAAGCTCTGAATGAGCTACACGCGCCACGCCTCCATTACAAGGCGTCGCATTGAAATTCGCCGTTGACCTCAGCTGCGTTTTTTGAACCCGACGAAAACCGAAAAAAAAAAAAAAAAAATTGAATTTTATTGCACGATTCGTTGAACTGCGCCTCTGCCTCGCAAACCTGTACGAACATTTCCGCATTGAGGCACTTGCCCAGAGAGAGAGCAACAGCAAGCGAGAGAGCGTACGCAGCTGTGAGAACGAGGCCGAGAAGCAGCATAGGCAGCGCCATAGGCAGTGGCAGAGAGGGAGAGGCAGCGGCAGCGGCAGAGCAGCGGTAGCTGCTCACAGTTTGCGCTCTCTTTGGCTGCGCTACACGCGCTAAACTTTTATTTATTGATTTAGATTGGCGCAAGCGAGAGAGCTATATATAGAGAGAGCGAGAGCGAGAGAGAGATCGCGGCACGGAACGAAACAAAATTTCAATGTCAAATTTTAATTTAGTAGAGTTTTTGACTCAGAACATTACCAATATGGCAGGCAAACACACACATACCACTCTCTCTCAATGTATGCGTGCGTGTGTAGGTTCGCACACACACACACATAGCTACACATTATTTCATATCAAGCGAGTCAGCCGAAAATTTTCGTCGAGCTGTCGGAATTAATTTGTTTGTATTACACACACACACACAAGGTATTCGTGTGTGTGTGTGTGTGTGTATTGTTTAGTTGTTGTTCTTTGGCGTATTTCTAGCTGATAGTGCCTGCCCCAGTATTCCACACAACTGACCCTCCCCCGTCACCGTCCACCGTCCCCCTACCCACTGTGCGGTCTCCGCAACACCTCTTTGCGCCCACTGTCACGGCGTTTGTGTGAAGTGAATGAAACTTTCAAGGTCGCCTCGGTATCGTTGTGTGTGTTCTACGTATTAGATAATACCGCCAGACCATAGATTTCGTTGTAGATTTGCCAAAATACAAAAAAAAAGCTAAACATCGTCCTTGGCTAGAGATTTGCGTAGGTAACTGGCGATCAACTCCAGCCAGATACATATGCATACAAATTTATGTATGTACGATCAGTTCTATATATGTATATATAGCTACCATGTATGAACTTCTAATTTCTGCTTAATTCGATTGATTCATTCGGATATTCGATTCGTTTCCCTGGATTGGCACACATTCCCAGCAAAACCCAAGCTTGTGCGAGACAGTTTACGTCATGGGAGAATGCCAGAGCAACGCACAGTGGTGTATATAGCACACACGTGGGTGTGACTGTGTGTGTGTGTGTGTAGAAGTATTTTTGGAATACGCTTTGTAATAGATTCATGAGCAATTCTCAAAACAAAGCAGACAAGCGACGCAACAAGGTCTTCTCTCCCCTTCCCCCTCTCTCTCCCTCTCTCTCTTTTCTGACTGCTCTGATACGGCGCATATTGTCGACATTTGCTAATCGCCGACACGTGTAACAAACTGATAAATGGGGAACTGTGCGGTAATACCTAGTGTAAAGCTCGCTTCGTTTGACTTTGCACACGAAGAATCAAGCAGAATCACGCACGACACGAACACGCAGACGGACACGCACACGCGTCGCACATTTTGTTGCAGCAAAAGTGCAATGCTCTGCAGTGCGAAATGTCAGTGAACTTGCTCAGACGACAACAGCAACAACAACGGACAACAACGGACAACAACGACAAACGGCAAACAGCAGCAACAGCAACAACAAACAAGCAACTGCAGCGACAGGCGAGGAACGTGTCTCGCCACCAGAGTCAATTGTGCATGTGTGTTCGTACACATGCATGTGTTGGTGCAGCTCTTAATGACGATCACCGCAATGCCAACTATAATGATGTTGCGGCGATATACACGATTGATAATGATGAGCATGATGAGCATGAAGATCGCAAGCAGCGACGATAGCGTTGCAATTCTTTCTCGCTGCTGCTCGCTCTCTTGCTTTCTCTGCGAGATTTTTAACCATTTAGGTATACCCTGTAATCTGTAGAAGACTTTCAATACAAACACCTCTCTTGAGCGGACATTTTTTAAACCATGCTCTTATGTTCTAAGACAAGTTGTATGAACATTCCTCTAATTTGACCGCGTTAAAGTGTCCGCCCAAGAGAGTATGCTCTATATTGTTTCCCAATTCATTTAATTTATTATACCTGCATGTTCTAAATAAAGCTAGATTTATAGAATCAAAAGATGGCCCAATAATTAACAAAGTCTTCATGCAGGGTATTTGACAGTCGTTACTTCTAAGCTATTGCTCGTAAATTATGTATGAATTATTTCATTGTTAGAAGCGGCGTGTGTAGCCGTAGCAGTGAAAGAGGTTCTTTCTTTCTTTCTTCACGGGGCCTAAACCCGTTCTAAAGAAAGAAGAAAGAAAGTCTGCGCTGCCAAGTGGTTTGACTGGTTTCTCGACCTCTCACTGCACCTCTCTCGCACTCTCTCTCTCTCTCTTTCTTTTATTCTGGTGTGCTTCCTGTTGCTGCTGCTGCTGCTGTTTACTTTCTTCTGGTTTGGCCCGCTGCTTTCTTTTCCACTTTGCGGTGAAAGTTACGTAACACTTGCTGCCTGCAATTGCCTTGCTCTCCGTCTCTTTCTCTCTCTCTCTCTCTCTCCCTCTCTCTGTCGCTCGCTTCGTCTGGCCAGAACGAGCTCAAGTTCAACCAGTTGCCCATTTTGCTTTTCAGCTTTCTTCGTATTTTCGTTGTTAGCATTGACATTGGCCACGATCTTCGCTTGGCCGCGGAGAAATGTATTACGTCTTTGTTTACTTTCTTCGCTTTCTTCTGCCGCCGCAGAGAGTAAAAGTTTAGTGCGCGCTTAGTTTAGTTAAATATTAAAGAATTTGCAAGATTTTAATGTTCTTCTTGTTTCTTTGCAGAATTCGATGGCACCACCGTGCTGTGTCGCGTCTGTGGTGACAAGGCGTCCGGTTTCCACTACGGCGTGCATTCCTGCGAGGGCTGCAAGGTGAGTTTGCTCTACAATACGTACATACATATGTATAAGGGGCAGCAATTGCGACTTGTGGCAGACACGTGTACTCGGCGTATGCTGCAACCACCAATTTGACATTGAACTCAGTTGACCTCGCTGCTTATGGGGGTAGTTGTAGTTGTGTTCCAGACTCTGCAATCAGGAAGGGATTCCCGCCCCTCCCTGCACGCCCCTGCAGACATGAAACCTGCGGCGTCGCCGTCGACCGCCTCCAACGCGACTTTGCTTTGTCCTTACGAAACTGCGTCGCGAATAAAATATATCGCATATATATATGTGTATATATAAATCAAAAGCATCCTGAACCCACCACCACCAGCCTCAGAGTCAGACTGCTGCTATCTCGCTCGCTCGCCCTTCTCGCTTGGCCTGTGACATTGAAAATGTCGCAAGTTCATTCGCCTGCTGCGACTGCGTATCTCGAGGTCCAACATCGAGCCGATCTTGCCAGCCAACCCTACCAATCCCCTCCCAGTTCACTCCCCCCTTCAACCGCCTTTAATCAGTCCTTCTTTCTCTTGCTACTTCTCTTTCTACTTAACCTTGGCAAAGTAGCTTGCCCTATTCCCTTATATTCCTGCGTCGCGTCGGGCATAATGTCTCAATGACGTCCTTGAATTAGGTTAACAGCCAGTTCCAGTTCTTTCCCCCCCCCCCTCACCTCCTGCCCGGCACGATCCTTGCCTCACATGCACATGCACAGCAGAGTGTTTATTTATTTGCATTGGTATTGGTATTGGTTCAGTTCGGTTCGCTTTGGTTTGGCTTTAGCTTTGGTTTTGCTTGGGTTTCGCTTGGGTTTCTTGTGCTCTGCCGCGACGCGTCTGCACGTCTGAAATTTCAAACTTGCAAGAGCTAAGCCCGCTTTTTTTGTGTGTGCTTCCAGTTGTTGTTTTTTGCACATTTTCTTTTTGTTTTCGGCGCTTTTTTTCGCCAGGGTCATTGACCAAGCGTCTTGACCAAAGCGTCTCAGCGAATTTCTGCGGATTGTGTTCGCAATCGGTTCGTTCTTCATTTGGGTGTTTGTATAACTTTTCGGTATGGGTTAGTATAATAATGCATAATGTGTGTGTGTGCGAGTGTGTGTGTGTGTGATATTGGGCAGCTCATTGTCAATGTGTCAGTCACACACACGCGCTAATTTGAATACACACAACAAAGAGAGCAAGAATCGGAGACTATCGCAGGGGCAGGTAGGTAGGCCTATTAACAAGCTGCTTACGCGCTTTTTGAAGTTCAAGGTTATGCCAAGAGAGGGAGAGGGAAAGGAAGAATGAGAGCGAGAAGAGGCACCTCTTTGGCTTGCTGAGAAACCTGTCCTTGCTTGCGCTCTCTTTCGCTCAGCTCGTCCGTCTCTGCCTCGGCTCAGCTCAGCGAGCGTAGTAACTCTATTTCTCGATGAGATATAGTAGGAAGCCAGTTTTAGCGTTATTTTGCTTGCCATTTTTATGTTTTGTGACGACGTCATCGCTCGAAGTGCTGTCACTTCCGCACACAGTTTTGGGTACAACCTTCATTGCGGCTCTCGACCTATGGCGAACAAAGTTCTATACAAGCTTTATTATACCTTATAAATTATGTTGTAGGTAGAAAGATTGTATATGGTTCCTGACTTGTTCATACCCCGCATACAACACTAGTCCTAGTAGCAACCCATTGCACACCCTGCCTAATGACCTAATTTAAGTGCGGGCATCGAATTGGTCTGTCTGTCTGGCATATTGCCCTCAAGAGCATTCAAAAAAAAAAAACCCAATGTGGTAAACAGGTAACAGATACATGGCTACACGTATGTATGTGTCTGTTTATGTGTACGTCTGCATGATTTCTGTTGTGTTTGCTCTTTGCTTCCTTTCTTTCTTTCTTTTTTTTTTTAGACCAGTCTCGTTCGCTTCGTGCGCTTCGACTGTTATACAACATGTTTTGATTCTTTCAAATAATTTAGAATATTTTTGTTTACTTTTTTTTTGTTATTCTTTTCCCTTCCTTTCCCCACTCACCTACACACACACACGCGCACACACGTAGATAAGCAGCGCACACAGCGCGCAGCGTTTACTACTTCGCAGTTGCGTTTTTTGCTTGGTCTCTTTTCATTTCTCTGGCCTGCTCATTTGTTGTTTTTATGCTTCGTGTAGTTTGAGCGACAGAGAGAGAGAGAGAGAGCAAGTATGTGTGGGCCTATCACTCTATGTATGGGTGCGTGTGTGTGTGTGCTAGTTTGTGCGCCTGTGTGTGCGCTTGTGTGTCGGTGTAAATGTGAATGAACTCGTTCAATGTCAGCTCTGCGGCGAAGCAGTTTACGCAGCATGGGCCGCAAGTAGCAGCTGAGGCAGCGGCAGCGGCAGCAGCAGCAACAACAGCATGAACAATCCAGAGCATAACTTTCGAAGAGAGAGCCCCATGCGCTCTCACACTCGCAATGACGCTGGCACTGGCACTGGCTCACGCTCTCAGCGCGCGCTCGCTCTCTCTTTACTCTGCTGCGGGTGCAGCGATTGTGTGCGCTGAGCTAATTACTCATTTACATACATACATATGCATGTAGGTATGTACATTCGTTCATAAAAAGTCACTTACGCATGTAGCGAGGCCTTTGTGCATTAATATAGAACTAATTTAATAATCGTTTTTAATTGTGTTTTGGAGTGCACTTCGATAACTTCGATATGTAGAGCACATTTGCATATGGTATCGTTGCATAGTTTTCTCTCTCTCTCTCTCGCTGTCACAGGCCTAACCTGCATCAATTCGAAGTGAGGCAAACATCTTGCATTGTTATTCTATTTGAATTTAATTTCGGAGAGAGCAAGGTTCACTCCCTCCCCCCTCTTCCTTTGCTTTTACATTGACTCATTTCCTTTTCTTCTACTCTTTGCATTCCACTTGATTTCCCCTCGGCATTTCTGTTTCTGTTGCTATCAGATTTTCCACTCCCATGCACTTCAAATTGGAAAAGTTACGAAAAGCGATAATAGACGAGGAGAGAGCGAATGCAACCTAGAGTTGCTCACACAGAGATAGCGCGAGAGAGCGAGGCCTCTGCTGGTGCATGTGTGTTGGTGTTGTGCTAGGACCCGAACAGTCATGCACGCCAGCATGGCTCTCCCTCTTCGTGTGTGCGTGTGTGTGTGTGGCATGTATGGGTACAATGAAAGGTTAATGCTCTGCGATGCACTTGAACGACTGACTTCTGCCTCTGTGTGTGGGAGTGGAGTGGACAACAACCTTAGATACAATGCGCAGTCCGTGTGTGTGTGTGTGTAGCGTAGACTGAATCTGTCAGCTAGCTGCATTTTGAACTGTTTATTTATAAAGCCACATACAAATACATAACATACACATACATACTATGTACATGCAGCTCGTTACATTTCTATGCCACGTGCTTTCGTCCTTCCACCTTGCTTTGCAACAACAACAACAGCAAGAAGTAGTTCAATGCACTTTGCAAATTAGGTCAACAACCTCTGCAAACAACATGCCGCCGCGCACCGATATGAATTGCAGATAAAACTGAACAATCTGCGAGCGCTGCAAGCTGCAAAGGCTGCACAAAATTTTCAAATTTTTCAAAAACAACGAATTTGAATTTTTCCCGTGTTAATAAGCTTTTTTCAAAGTTCTATAGTTGTATAAAATTATTATAAAATAGCCAAAAAATTTAGCTTTATTTTTGAAATATTTTATAGCATTTAAAAAACATATTTATTGTATTTTCTCTGCCTTTTTTGCGTTAAAAACAACTCTATTTAATTAACAGCACTCACGCTGTTAGCTGTGGCGCTCTGCTGTTAAGCGTTAAAAGCAAACGCACCAAAGCGCCATCTGGCAGCATTGTGTACTAAACGTGCAAGCACAAAAGTAGGCAACGAAAAATTTAATGCGCTCTCAGCTCTGCGTAGCTGTGAGCTTTTGACAGCGCGCGCTGTGCAAGCGATTTTGTACGTAAACAAGCTAAGCAAATCATAGATAAACGCAAATAAAGCCAGATTTGACGGAAAAAAGCGAAATGTGCAGCATTGAATGGATTAGCATATTGTGTTAATTTAATAGATAGTTCAAATTTGTGGCTAGAACTATGTGTTATCAGGCTGCAAAGTGACTTGGACGACCTTGGGAGCAGCAGAAATATTATAGCTCAATGAATACAACAAAATAAATAGTAAAATATTATTTAAAAATTTGCAAAAATGCCTAGTGCTAGCCAGGGTCAATAGACGTTAAATTACGCTAAACAACTGACGATTTTGCATCTGTATCTCAACTAATGCGCGCTCTGACTAATTGCAATTGGCACTAAAAATCCAAAAATTATTAGAAAAAAAATTGCTAACTCGCACACACACACACACACGCCCACCGCGCAGCAAGGCGCTTATCTAACCACGCTTATGCCTCGCCATAGCCAAAGAGAACGTGCAGCTGCAACAGCAACGGCAACGGCAGCGCTCACTGAGTACTACGCGAGCCTCGTAACTGGGGCGAGGGCATAGTGCAATGAACTGCAGGCAGGCAGCAGGCAGCAGGCAGCAAGCAGCAGTTGCAGTTTTATTTGCTGCTGCTGCTGCACACACACACACACACAGAGGCGGACATGCAGCAGTTCACGTTTTACTATCACTCGTAGTTTTCAGCTTCTGTGTGTGTGTGTGTAGCCACCCCCAATGGCAGCTGTTGGGGTGAAGCGGTTAAGGGGTTGGCGGGTGAAGGGGTTGGCTACTTTTGCTGACCCAGTTAAGTGTCATTCGCTGCTCGCTGTGGCTTTGCTTTCACTCGAGGTTACTTACCCCTTTCTGGGTTGCTGTGGCTGTGGCTCTGTGGGGGGGTGGCAAGCCAAGGCAAACCAGGGTGCAGGACGTTGGTTTGTTTGCCTTGTGGCTTAGTTTGTGCTGCCGTTTGGGTTTTGGTTTTATTTGTTGTTGGTTTAGCCTCCAAATAGCGCCATAAATTGCAAGTACTTTTTCGGGGGAAGGGGAGGGGGGAGCAGCTTGATTTGATTTTATTGCTAATTACGACGGCAGGGGGACAGAGCCTAGCGCCCCTAAGCTGCCACTGCTTTCTCTTTCCCTTGCTCTGACTGTGCAACATTCTAGAAAGAGATCAGCAACAACAACAACAAGTAGAATCACACGCACTACGCACACGGCAACAGCAACAACAACGCGAGCTGGAACGAACTCAACCAGCGAACTCTCTCGAACAAAGCGTTGCAGTTGCAGTCGGCGTCGCTGTCGCTGTCGCCGTCGCAGTTGACGTTGCCGTTGAGCAATGAAAGTACCGCAACAAAACTGCAAACAGCGACAGCGACGTGTAACTATTCCCCTCTCCCTCTCTCCCTCTCTTCTCCCATACCCCTTTCCGCACACATGGCTCTCTCTTTCTAGCGCTCTAATAGACACACACACACACAGACAAACTGGAAGAGAGCCAAAGTGCATTGACTCTGCTGCTTTGCTTTCTTTGCTGTCGCTGTCGCAGTCGTGAGTCGTGAGTCGTGAGTCGTGACTGTTGATGCGTGACTCGTGAGTCTAAGTTGAATGCACTTTGCTGCATGCAAAGCGAACGCAACTAGTTGCAGTTGCAGTTGCAGTTGTTGTTGTTGCACCTTGGCTCTGATGTCATGAGTTGCAGCGAACAGTGTTGGCTAGCGCCTTAATTGTGTGTAGGTTGTCACATATTGATACGGCAACGATCAGTGTAAGCTCCGCTTGTGGCAGCGCGAGTTCAATGAACCTTGCCACAACGTCCTTTCAGCTTAGCTGCAGCAGCTGCGGATCGCCATAAAATGCCAGCACGGCCTCGGCTAATTGATTTATGGCGCTGTGGCAGCTGACGGGGGCAGCACACACAAAATATACGCCCAAGGGGCAGCAACAAGGCAGGCAGGCAGCACGCGAAGCGAATGCGAATGCAAGCAGCGAGTGGGGGCAGCTACGTGGGGAGGGGGGCAAGTTTGCTTTGAATTCACTTGGATTGCACGTTGTGGCTTTTGTGGCCGTTTAACTGATTTTTGTTTTGTCTTCCTTCCCCTTCTTTAGTTCTTTCCTTCTTTCTTTGGCGCTCGCACTAACCTCACTCAATGCGCAGCAAGTTGGGCCTAACGGTTTGTCTGTGTGTGCAGCTGCGATCGCAACAGAAGCCGCAGCCGGCGCAGCTTGTTGACCCCAAGTCAGCCTCGTCTTCGGTTCGCTTCGGCCTGGCTTGATCGCTGATCGTGGCCTATGTGGACGTGGAGCAAAGTGCGTGCAACGCGTGAAGCGCTCACTTTGTGGGCCAATTCGTGTTGCTCTCTCGCTCTCTCTGTCCGTTTTTCTACCCAGTAAATCTGGCTGTGCCACATGTGTCACATGCCGCATGCGGCAATTATGCAAGCGCTAGGCAAAAATTCAAATGCGTCGCTGTTGCCTAATTTAGTAGGCGCTGCACGCGCCTGCAATGCATGACTCTCTCGCTCCCTCTCTCTCCCTCTTTTTCTGTCTCTTTCACTAACGCATTTCCGTCACAGTTTCGCTGGGCACGCCCTGCCCCCGCTTGCTGCGTTTCCGCCTGCCTGCGTTGCACGTGGCGTATGCGTAATGTCCCACTGTGCGTTCAGCCATCGATCGTTGCCTTGTTTCTCAGCCTGCCCCACTGCCCCCTGACATTTGCCGCAGCGCGACAATCCCTTTAGCCGTGGCGCCGTGACATGTCGTCGTCGTCGTCGTCGTCGTCTGTCATAACCTCAAAGCCAAAGCAAATGTCAGGCTGATCTCTGTGTGAGAATTTGCTCGCGATTCAAGTTGACTCTGAAAAATCGAAGCGAATCCAAACGAATCCAAACGAATCGAAACGAATAGAAACGAAACGAGTCTGAGTCGGAGTCGAGTGGAGTCTCAATTAGAAACGGACTTTTTGGCTGCCCAGTTGCAAGTTGCAAGTTGCACGAAAACTCGTTCTGCAGCCTTCAGCAAACCTAGCACAATCACCTAGGCTCCCCCCTCCCCCTCCCCCCTCTCCTCGCCTAAGCTTCGCTTGGACTAGAGCAAAGCAAGCGAAAAAAAAAAAACGTGACTCGACCCAAGTTAAACTGGGCGCAAGCTTCGAATTCTGCGAGAGCAACGCGACGTTGTTGTTGTTGTTGTTGTTGTTGTTGCAATCACAGCGCGTTTACAATTCAAATTGCAATTGATTTCTTTGTTGTTGGGCGCCTTTGTGTCGTCGAGCCACTCTGTTACGCTGCTATTTCGAATTTAGGAGGCTGCGACACCAATGCATATCGATTTGTTTCTAATTCTCAACAACAACAGCAACAACAACAACGCGAGCAACAATTGCCAATGCGTAGTAGATCAGCTTAGCTTGGCCAGGCAGAGAGAGAGAGAGAGGAGAGAGAGATAGCAACTTCCTTCAACAGTTGCTTCACTTCTGCCTGGCTACCCAGTCCAATTCCCCCCCCCCAAAAAAAAAATGTGTAACCCATTTTGGCAGGCCAAAAATAAAGTGTGCAAAAAATTTAGAAAAAAATTTCGAAAAAAATTTAGAAAAAAAAGGAAACTGTTGATTTTCATTTTTTTCTTTGGTCCAACACAAATTTTCTAATAATAAAAAAGAGCGAGACATGTCGCCAGCAGCAACTCAAATTTAGTGTCTGCTTCCGCTGGCAGCTAAGTTAGAGGGAAGAGGAAAGGGCAGGGGGGGGGGGTTTCAGTTAGCTGGGCTAAGAACTCGAGCTATTTTAAATTGCTTTCGATTAGGCGCTAAGAATTGCAGCTGAAAGGGGAAAGGGAAGCAGGAATAGAAGAAAGGGCAGGAAGGAGCAGCCGAGCTACGTTGGGGGTTCAAATTTGTGGGTCATTGCTCAGGCAGCGCCCAAGAGGGGAAGGAGGAGGTAGAAAGCGGCACGCAGCAAAGTAAAAGGCAGCCACAAGTCGTGCCTAAAGAGAGAGAGAAAGAATGAGAGAGAGAGGCAGCACGCAAGATGCATGCAAAATGTGCCGCTACGCCAAGTGCAATGAACTCCACACTCGGACTTGCACAGTGGGACAGCAGCGGCGAGGGGGGCACGCAAGTCAAGCAAGTTCTAGTTGAGGCAGTCGCAGCAGAGCGAGAAAGAGTGAGAGAGCGATAGAGAGCGCGACTGCTAGCATGCATGTCATTAAGACTGTGTGTGTGTGTGTGTGCGTGTGAGTGTGTCGCCTGCGTTAGGTATACGCCATGTTAGCCGCGGCCGCGCGCTGATTAGGCATGAGATTTACAGCTAATCTATATTTGAGAATTGTACTATGTGCGTGCGTGTGCGTGTGTGTGTGCGTGTGTGTGCGTATGCATACAATTAAAAGTGCTGTAGGTAAGTCCCCAAACGCAGTTTCCACTCCCCCCCCCCCCCTTCCTCATTCCAACTGCAGCTATCCAGAAAATGACGATTGCCGTCGTCGCTCGTCATTGTCGTCGTGTTGTTGTTGTTGTTGCTGTTGTTGTTGCTGTTGTGTCGTTCGTCGTTCTTCGTCGTCGTCTCTAGGTGTGCTTCTTCGTCTCTCTCTCTGTTCGTTTCATCGGCTCGTCGTCGCTTGGGTTATTGAACCTCAGCGCGTTGGCTTCGAATTGGGTTAGCGTAGGCTAGGCTAGGCTAGGCTAGGTTGGGTTAAGTTAGGTTAGGTTAGGTTGGTTTAGTAACTTTGCAAAGTCCACTGAGATTTTGAAAGGGTTTAGGGGGGGTGGGAGTGGAAAAGGGAAGCACATGGGTAAGGGCTACCTAGAGGGAAGGGGTAGGAGATTATGGGGAAGTCAGTTACTGCTTCTACTAAGCTCTCTAGTTCCCACTTGGAACTAGTTCATATTGCACTGAAAATATGCCCTAAACAAGTTCTTTATTTTCTGTCTCTTTTCAGGTATGTTTGAGTCTTCATTTGTGCATCAAACTCTACGCATAGTTAGTAAGCTGAGTAAGTCATGGCAATAGAATTCCATTCGCCAAAGTACGCAGCGGGACAGATCCAGAGTGTGTGCAGCCCCCCAGCCCCATCCCCCCCTTCTACCTTGCCTGCCTTGTCTGCTGCCCAATTACTAAACACATTCAGCTATGGCAGAGAGGTGGCTAGCAGGGGCAGTCGCAGGGGGGAGGTGAAGCCACAGACGATTAGTGCGAGTTGACGGCAGCGCGTTGCCAAGTGCCGCGTTGTGCCCCAGTCATAGGCTTTGTATTCGCGCACACACACACATGCACACTCTGCCACACACACACACGCACGCAGTTGTTGTTGCCATGCGCTGCGGCTGCCGCTGCCGCTGCAATTGCGTAGCTAAACTCGGCGCTCGAGCCTCGAGGTTATTGAACGGCAGCGACCTCACTTTGCATGAGGCACAGCAGCAACAACTGCAACAGCAACAACAACGTGACAAGCAACGACTGCAGCAGCGATTGCTCTGTGGCTGTGTGCAATTTTCTCACTGCTCTCGTCATGCGAATGCAATTTTAAAATTAATAAAATAAATTATGATTGGACAAGAGGCAGCGAGAGACGTCGTCGTCGTTCGTCGTTGTTGTTGTTGTTGTCGTTGTTGTCATTGTTGCTGACAACATTTGATAAAGACTCGCAAGTTTACAAGCATTTGCCACAACATTGAGCAACATTTTGGCCTCTCTGTCTATCAGTCTGTCTGACTGTCTGTCTAACTCTTAGTGAGTTTGTTTGCCTCTTTGTCTGTCTGTCTGTCCTTTCAGGGATCTCAATGTGTCCTACCTCTCTGTCTCTTGCTATTTGTAGTTCTATCCCTGTCTAACTGACTACCTATCGCACTGTCTATCTTTCATTTTCTAGCACTTTCTTTGACTATCTACCGTCCTACCTCTCTGTCTAGCTCTATCTATAGCTCCACCACTCTCTCTCTCTCTCTCTATATATATATATGCATATCCCTCTCTCCCTGTTTGTCTGTCTTTTTCCCTGTCTGTTTGCTTGTCTGTCTTCTTCTGTCTAACTATATCTCCATCTCAGTCTGTATTTATATTGCTGTCTCTATCCCTATCTCTCTCTATTCCTGTCTCTCACTCTCTATGTGCCTTTCTGTCCTTCTCTGTCATTATCTGAATGTCTGTCTACCTCTTTCTATCTGTTGCCCTGCCTGTCTCCTTCTCTCTTTCTCTCTCTCTCTCTCTCTATCTCTCTTCTTCTCTGTCTACCTTTGAGGACTCTGCCCACACACTTAACACACTTTAGTCCAGGGCAAGCAATGAAATCCCATGTAGACAGTGGAATCCCTCAGTTAACCCAGAATTGTTAGGAGGTTGGAGGAGATCTGCAAGGAGAGGAAAGACAGAAACAACTAACACGTGAGGCCGTAAGGAACTCAATGAGTCAGGCAAACGGGTTTAATTAGAGGGGTTGGAGGTAGGGGGGCTCTCATACAGTGGGTGAGTCAATAAAAGCGCGCCGCGTTTCGGTTCTCGGCAATTTATTTGACAGTTTTCGGGCTGGTATCTCTGCTGGCTGTGTTGGGGCGTCATTAAGAGCGGCCAAGCGCCCAAATAAGGCGAACAACAGCAACAACAATCGCAATCACATTTACGCTGTGGGAGCTGCGATTCGGGGCTGGGCTCGGTTTTTCGAAGCGGGGAGGGGATGGGCGAGCAGTTCGGGCACGATTCAAGGCTCGCAGCTGAGCTGAGTAGGTAGGTAGTTGTTGTTGTTGGTTGCTGTTGCTGTTGCTGTTGGCCGCAGAGTTCAGTGCACTCAAACGTCACCTACCTTGCCTCTCGCTTGCTCTCTCGCGCGTGCTCTCTCTCTCTCTCTCTCTCTCTGCGCTCGAGCTCACAAATGGCAAGCCAACGACCTGCGCAGAAACTGCAGTTAGATTCGCTGCTGCTGCTGTTGCTGTTGCTGTTGCAGTTGCACGCAAAAGACCTTGCCTCATCTGCCACATCGAAGACGTAGCCGCCACTTGCGCCTAGCCACATTCGCTTCTCTAGTCCATAGTGTAAACCTGTTTCTGCTGCCTCGGCTGTCGACGTTCTTGCTCTAGCATTTGCGTCAAGCCGTGACGCCACCTCGCCCCACCCCCGCCCCCAACTACCCTGCCCCCCCCTGCCCCTTGCACCTTAACACGTGCATTGCATTTTTTGGTTTGTGTTTCTGTTTCTGTTCGAATAAAGTGCAAACATTCTCCTAAGCGTGCCCAAATATCTAACCATTTTAGGCAGAGATTGTAGCTTCCAATACCCAATTGGATATACCCTACACTATTTATTGATGGGAATGTAAATAATTCATGATAATTTATTTAATTTTCCATGATATTAATTATTTTAGGGCGTATTTATCAAGACAAGTAACTATGTTATAATTTTTAGGGTGACCATACTTAAGTAAGCGTATAATAAGTTACATATGTAGATGCTTGGTCGATATTCTTATCAAGCTTAGTAGAAAGGGATTTATACAGTTTGATATGACATCATTTATTATTTAGGGTGACCAAATTTCAGTATTACTTGCATATATTTTTCATCTATTGAGCACTTAAACTTAATACATTATAATTTATGACAAGTATATCCAATTTTTAGACGAAAGTTGTAAGATTTGGATCTAGGGTGACCATATTTCACAAGAATTGCTAGCTAATGAGCTTGGTTAATAACCTAGAACACTCAAAAACCAAAGAGTTGAACAAACTCGCTGGAAAAGGACGGCAGGATGCGATGGAAACGTCGAGAAACTAACTTAATTCATTAGCCACGCACCAGGCAGGCGTAGACAGAACTATTCAGGCATAGATATTCCTACTATATATGTATCTACGTATGTATGTTGTGTGTACACATATCTAATTCAAAGAAGAAAGTGTGCGTTTAAAAATACAAGTAGACATAGAAGTGGAACACAGCGTCGCCTAGGCAAGGGAAATGTGATTGACCAATGGTCGCCAGCGTCGCAGTCCGCCGGGTTGACGAAGTGAGCTCTTATTTATTGGTGTCCATTTAACCCCCCATCCCACCCCCTCTTCTCCACTCCTTCCCTCTTCTCTCGTTAGGCAACCCTAATTGCAAGCTGCCTTTCGCTTGGATTATCCTTCAACTTTATCGTGCTGCGGTCATTGCTCCAGAGCTGCACAGCTTGCACACGTCGTGTACGAATACGAATACGAGTGCGAGTACGAATAGCACACACTGTGTCACATGAGCAGCGCCAACAGCAGCAGAGGCGGCCTGCGATTTTTAAGGTTAACGTGGCTGCAGCTCCATCCTCCTTCGCCTCATAACAACCACCCCTATATGCAAACCCCGTAACCCCCAAATTGCTGTCAACTCGTCGAAGTACCCGCTCAACCCCCTACAGAACACGACCTGCCATCCGGGCACACTGGCACGAGTTCAACGCACGCCAACTGGGTCAAAGCAAAATGGACCCACCCACCTTGCTCCCCTCCCTCACCTTTGCTGCTGTTGCTTCGCAGGAGCCCAAGGGAGGCATGGAGAGAGGAGAGAAGGGGTGTCGTCTCTGGCCGTCTTTCTGACATGGCACAGGTGTCTTCCATTGCAAGCGCGCCAATTTTAGCACTGAGACAACGCGAACTGCCCCACTCAGCGACACTTTTCACTGTTCTCCGTTCTCCGTGCTCTGTTCGCAGTTCTCAGTTCTGTTCGGCACGGTTTGAGTTCATTGGACTGGTTAAAGGATAGTGCGAGTGCTTTGCTAGTGGGGAAGCTGAATTTAAATAGAATAATTGGTATACCTATTGTAATTCCCTTAGCTAAGGTGCTAGCAGTCTCCCACCCTAGATAAAAAGTGGCTAGACCCTCTCCCAAAGGTGTAGGAATCTCCTCTTCTCCACTCTACTCAACTCGATTAACACGTGTGGTCATCCAATATTGCATTCCTCCAAGGGAAGTGACTTATTACGGCAAAGGCAAATTCGATTTCGGGCCTTCATTGCGCCACACAGGGCTTTGACTGTTTCCTGCCTCGACCACACAAGCAGCCACCCTCACCTAGCCATGGCTCAACCACACACACACACACACACACACCTACTCAGAGAAACACACACAAGCTCACATGCTGTCGCTACGAGAATTCGACCATGAGGCCGCGCTCTGGGTTGAACGAACTGAGCGAAGTCAGAAGCAACTGCAGAAGTGACGTCAATAAGCGCGAGGCCAAAGGGATTGGGGTTTTCCAGGGGTCGGTTAGGTGAGTGGGGGAAGGGGGGGTTAGCTAGCTGCGACTGAGCTCGTGTTGCTTTTACACTACTACGACAAGGCAAAGAAGAAAGCTCACTACACACACACACACACACACACACACACACGTGATGCGAGTGTGTGTTGGTCAGGCAGGGCAAATATCCTTGCCTGGGTGCGATGAACTCTGACCGAAATGCGTTGCCCCTGTGTATATGTGCGCATGTAGTACATCAGTTATTTATTTATTTATGTACTGACTTCTAACTGATAACTTGCGCCTGCCTGCCCCTCTAATGACTGACCCTCCTCCCGCCTTCCCAACACTCTTCCCGTAATTCCTATGCTGAGCAGCTTAACAGCGGCACAACTCATGTTCGCAACATGGACTCAACTGTAAAGTGCCATAAAGTTCCGGCTTTTAATGTCTCTTTCTCCCTCTGCCTCTGTTGCCTCCGACATGGGTTAGGCACGTGCTAATTGCTTACGCATCGAACAAACACGACAAGCCATAAGTTATGGGAGAGAGAAGCTTAAGAACTTCAGAACGAAAAGGGGGTCAAGACTCGTATGATTCAGTTAGCCAGCATAAGGACTCTATTGCCAAGATGAGTCACATAATAGCAGCAATAATGATCACTGATCACTGCATCAAGTTTTCTACAACATAAAAGCCAAACAAACAAGCCACTGTTTGGTGTAAAATGCCCATAGTGCCCATGATTCAGGCGCTGATGACGATGCTGAATGTCGGATCATTCAGAAGGGGGAGGGGAGGGAAACACGCTTGGCAGCCACTGTGTGTCGTATACACACTCACAGACAGCAGTGTGTGTGTGTGTGTGTGTGTGTGTGCGTGTGCTTGTAACGTGAAATGCTCTCACTTTCCTTTGAAACTTGTTATTCGCAATGCAGCTGCCAGCAGGGTTCATTCACATTTCGTAGTTCATAGTGAGAGAGCGCAAGAGGCCGCGCGAGAGAGAGCGAAAGATTGAGAGAGTGGGGATAGCCAGTGGGAGAGCGAGCGACTGATGCTGCAGAGGGCGAGCGCCCGCACAGGTAATTGAGCAAGAGCGAGAGAGAGAGAGAGAGAGAGAGAGTGTGAGTGGGAGAGGGAGCAGCAGCAGCAGCTGTTCCGGAAATTTCGTCGAAAAAACCAAGCTCGATTTGCAGGCTGGCGCTGCGAGGCATTGAAATGAGTGCAAATTGTCGTTGAGTAAATGCTGCGAGTGCATTGAACTCGACTCGATTTATGGCGCTCGCTTAAGCTCTTTTCCAAAGGATCAGCTAATTGTTGTTGTTACTCCCCTCTCTCTCTCTGTAGTCTGCTGCAGCTAAGTTTATGTAAGTTTTTTTGAAAATTGTTAACTATGGATTTCCTTGAACGCATTTTTGTTGCGCTGCTACCGTTGTACGCCCCACGCCCCCACTTCCCCGCTCTAGGCTGAGCTCTGTTGCAGTTGCAATTGCAGTCGCCCGCCTGAAGTTTCTGTGTCGTTGACCGGCCGCCAGCTCAAATGAACTCCAAAGCAAAGCGAGCTAAAGCAATGTCTTGCAGCAGACTGCACCGCAGCAGCAGCGACGGCCAAAAACAAATTCGCATGCAAATTTAAAGCGAGAGAGCTCGCTCTGAGCAGCTATTGAGAGCGAACGCCAATGCATGAATGTGCGCTCGTTCGGTCGAACGACCGAACGTTCGTTCGCTCATTTGTTCGGTCGCTCGCTCGGTCGTTCGGTCGTTCGCTCGTGTTTGCTTCGCTCGTTCGGCAGTCGGCCATCAGCGCTCGTTTCTAGCGCGCTCAACAGCTCCACATTTGGAGGTATTTGACCGAAAAGTAGGTCACGACAATGGCGGGGTTCGTTGAACTGGACTGCCAGCCAGCCAGCCAACCTCTGCTGACGTCGTCGTGTTATTTTGACGTCGTCGTCGTCGTCGCCGTCGCTGTCGTTGTCGTCGCTGTGGACGACGCTTGGGACTTTTTGGTTACGTAGCCCTTCAGCTTGTGCCGTTGCAGCAGCAAAGAGGGAAACAGAGAGGGAGATAGCAGGGCCTTTGCTATTGTTGCTCTTGTTTAATGTGGCCTTAAAAAACACACACACACACACATAATAATACAATTCCATAATTTCTGTTCAATCATTGAGCATATAATTAGGCAAGCACAATAATTGGGACTGGGACTGGGACTGGGACTGGGACTGGGACTGGGACTGGGACTGGGACTGGGACTGGGACTGGGACTGGGACTGGGACTGGGACTGGGACTGGGACTGGGACTGGGACTGGGACTGGGACTGGGACTGGGACTGGGACTGGGAGTAGGAAAGCAATACTATTGGTGTGGGGACACTCTAGAAATTTCCTCGAGTTTCAGTAATCTACAGAAGAAAATGGATCAAGCATGTACATGTTAAGAGTTGCCTAAGATCTAAGATCCTCTTATGCCTGTCATATTTATTGATAGCACACTGTCCCCTGCCCTGCCCACGAGCAGTATCAATTAATCTTATTTGTCACTCAATTCTTGAAACAAGCACAGGCAAACACACATTTGTAAAGCCCCAAAAACTTCACCCACATACACAGCGTGCGTGTAAGTGTGTGTGTGTGCGTGTGTGTGTCATATGTAAGCATTGTTGCTGCTGTTATCAAAGAACGCTGATCAGGCAGGTGGCAGTAGCAGAAGCTACGTAAAATCAGCGCCGTGTAGGTGTTCCAAGAATTGTTTACAAGAAAAGCGCCCCCACTGTATGCAACGGCAGCAGTAGCAGCAGCGACAACAGCAGCAGCACCAGCACTAGCGACAGCGCCAGCGGCGTCTATTGTTAGCTGCTCGCGTCGACGTCGACGGCAGCGTTGGAGTGAATGTCCTCAGTTGAACACAAAAAAAACAAAAACAAAATGTAGCGCGAGGTTGAGAGAGCGAACGCAACTAGCCGAGCGAGCAAGGGAGCGTACGCAACTAGCCGAACGAGCCGAAGTGAGCGCAAAGTGGGAGCCGACGCGTGCCGAGCTTGAGCCGAAGCGCAACGAGCAGGCATGAGTTGTGTTAGAGCTGTTGGTGCTGCTTGCTGCTTTCATTCGCAAATTGCTCGTCGTAGCCAGCGGTTGAGCAGAGCAAGAAAAGCGCGCGAAACGGAATAACCAAAAGAAATAAATTCAGAAATCTCAAACACAGAAATCGTAAAGCAACAATATATGTCGTTAACAAAATAAAATATATCAAAATATTTGTCATATTTATTTTATTGGTGCCAGTGAAGTGCGACAAAGAGAGAGAAAGATCAAGAGAGAGAGATCATTAAAGACTTTCGTTAACGCCAAAACTTGTGGCGCTAAAAATTGAATCGGTTATGTGAAGTTGGCAGTCAGTGGAAATCAATACAAAAATGTTCCTTATTTGCAAATCGTAGAGCAAAATCAACAGCTGAGTTAAATCAGAGAGAAAGAGCGAGTAAGAGAAAGGCGTAAAGTTCAAGTGTCATTGTGGTACCAAATAGAAAGAGAGAAATTTAAGTTATAGCAAAATGGTTTGTGCAATGGAACTGCAGCAGCAACAACAGCAACAGCAACAGCAGTTGCCCCAGCAGCAGCAGCAGCAGCATGCGACAACAATTGTGCTGCTCACAGCCGGCAACAGCAACGTGCACATTGTCAGTGGCCCCCAGCAGCAACAGCAACAGCAGCAGCAGCAGCAACATCCTCCGCCACAACAGCAACAGCTGCAGATAAAGAGTCAACAGCTGAAGCAGCAACACTCTGCGCTGGTCAAGTTGCTGGAGTCGGCACCGCTTAGCAAGCAGCAACAGCAGCAGCCCAGGCAAATTGTTTACATGCAGCAGCAACAACAAAAACAACAGCAACGAAAAAGACTGAAAAACGAGGAGGAGCTACAGCAACAGCAACAACAAACACCTGCAACCTTAGTAAAGACAACCACCAAGCAGACAAAAACAAATAGTATTAGTCAGCAGCAACAGCAGCAGCAGCAGATTGTGTTGCTGCTACAACAGCAGCAGCAAACAGCAACAGCAGCAGCAGCAACACTATCAAAGTCGTGTGCCGAGCAGAGCGCCAAAAATGATAGCGAGTCTGGCATCGATGAGGATTGCGCGATCAGTGATGATGATATGCCGGCCAAAGTCAATGTTGCAGCCGCTGTGGCAGCTGCAGCTGTCGATGATGCCAGCAGCTATGAGCAGTATCAATGCCCTTGGAAGAAGATACGATATGCGCGGGAGCTCAAGCTGCGCGAGCAGGAGGAGCAGACGACGACGACGACGACGGCGACGCGAGAGCAACAGCCTGAGTGCAATAACAACAGCAACACGGCAGATGCAGCAGCAGCAGCAGCAGCAGCAGCAACTGAAATTGAAACCGAAACAGCAACAAGACCCACCAGCAACAACAGCAACAACAACAAGCTCAATCAACTGCATTGTGATAGCCCTTTCTCTGCGCAAACACACAAAGAAATTGCCAATATGTTGCAGCAACACGAGCAACTACATCAGCAGCAGCAGCAGCAACAGCAGCAGCAACAGCAGTTACAACAGCAACAACGACGCGACAGCTCCGACAGCAATTGCTCGCTGCTGAGCAACTCCAGCACACAATCGCTGACCAACAGCATCAGCAACTATTGCACGTGTGGCGGCAGCGGCAGCAGCAGCAGCAGCAGCGACGAGGAGCAGCTGTTGCAGCAGCAACTGGAGGATGCACAGGACTCGGGCTGCGATGATGAGCTGTGCGAGCAACATCATCAGCGCCTGGAGGCGTCACAGCTGAACTACCTGTGCCAGAAGTTCGATGAGAAACTGGACACGGCGCTGAGCAACACTAGCTGCAGTCCGACAGCAACAACAGCAGCAGCACAAAGGCGCCGCCAGCAATTGAGGATGCTAGTGCCGATGTAGGTGGTCCGAGTAGAGCCTGATAGCTAGACTTACTATCTTTAACTATAAAACTTTAACTTATTAGCTAATTTCAACTTTTTTCAGACAAGTTGCTTATGCTTTCTGCTTTCTTATCTCTCTTGCAGGGCTTCTTCCGTCGCTCCATACAGCAAAAGATACAGTATCGTCCCTGCACCAAGAATCAACAGTGCAGCATTTTGCGCATCAATCGCAATCGCTGTCAATATTGCCGCCTCAAGAAGTGCATAGCCGTAGGCATGAGTCGCGATGGTAAGTAAACCCTTTAAATTCTATTTCCTTAAGTATACCCTACTGCATTGCTATAAACTGCATATACCCACTTGCAACATGCACATGTGCAGCGCAGCGTATGCAAGGCAAACGTAACGCAAAGCGACGCGCGACGCGCGACGAGTTCATTGACCAGCCATGAGCGAAATTTGTAGCTAGTTGCATGTGTATGAGTGTGCATACATTCATACATATGTATGTATATGAATGTATGTGTGTTTGTGCCAACGATTTCACGGCAAAGTAAAAGTTTTCAGCTGCCTGGCACACACACACACGGTCAGCTGTGCGCATGTAAATTTTGTTTAAACAAATTCCTACACCCGCATTATAAATGGGAGCAACAGCAGCAACAACAACTGCGCGCGCCATTTCGAAATTGGTGCCAGAGTTGAATGAACGCACTTAACCTAAATTCACAGCGACGTCGACGGCGAGGCCAGTGAGAGGCCTTCCTTCTCTGTTTGCTGCCTCTCCTCCGCTCCCTCTCTTTCTCTCGCTCTCTCTCTCTCTCTCTCGCTCTGTGCTGTGCCTGCTGCTTTTGGGCTTGATTCAATTTTGTAATAATTAGTTTAAATTAAACGCCAGAGAACGGAAAGTTTTGCAGGAAATGCTCCCCGTCATACATATCGATTATGAAAGCACACGCACACACACATATAAACACACACAAACTCACACAAACTCACACGCGTCAACAAGCACACTAACACACTCTGGCGGCGTTCATTGACTTTTGTCTGCTGCGCTTCTGCCGCTGCTTCTGCCGCTGCCGCTGCCGCTGCCTCCCTCTCTCCCGCTCTCCCGCTCTCTCTGTGCAATGGCGGCCATGTTGCTGTCGAAAACGAAAGTGGTTCATGCTGCTTGCTTGCTTATGCAGTAAAAAGGGGAGGAAAGAGAGCGCGAGTGGGAGAGAGCGACGTGCGACGAGTCTTGTTTCGTTTCGTTTCGTTTCGTTGACTGTTTTGTAGGCAGCACGCAGACGCAGCGTGTGTTAAGTAACATTGTAACACAGAGCATGCATGTGCATGTGTGTGCGTGCGCGTGTGTGTGTAGCAGTTGTTGTCACATAAGTGATGAATTAGGCGCTATGTTTTATGAGGCAATCGCAGCAGAACAGAAGCAGCGCTACATAGAAGCTGCACCCACACACACACACATACACTAAGTATGTATGTATGTGTGTCTGCGTGTAAATAGCTTAGAAATTGGCAAACCCTTGAACCAATTGTGGGGCGCCAGGAATGCGCCAAATGACCCAAAAGAAACTTGCACAACGCGCAATCAGCGATCGCCAGCGAAGTGAACAGTGAAAAGAGCAACAAAAAATTTACACAAATTCGGATTGTTTATAATAAAAATGGCCGTGTGCTATTTAAGCGGTCGCTATCGCTGCCGCGGCCCCGTCGACGAGCGCTGCTGCCGTTGCTGCCGTTGCTGGTGCTGCTACTGTTGCTGTTGCTGTTGCAGGCTTGCCTTATCTTTCAAGGAAAATACACGCACACACACACACACACACTTAGGCGCACATGCACAGTTACGTGACCTAGAAATTGTGCTGCCAAATTGTTTAACTTATTTCATTGCAGTGCAGCGCGCTGTCGCTCACCTATGCCCCTCCCTCTCGCTCTGCTCTGCCCTGCCTTTGCTCGCGCATCTCTACGTCAGCTTTCACTTTCCACCGTGCACAATGGGCCCACAATTTCGAAACACTTTCTTTTTACGGCTTTCATAATTTCTTTTTCGGTGTGTAGTAACATTATTAGGCGCCATTTTGTTTGCCTTTCCCTCTCTCTCTCTCTCGCGATGTTTGCCTATTGCAAAGACACCAAAATAAACGCAAGACACGCCGCGCCGTCAAAATGAAAATGAAACCGAAATTTAGCGCGTACACACATACAGACAAACATACGTGCAGTCACACAGCGCACACACACACACGCACGCATACAACACTCACCCATCGCCCCTCAAAAATAAAGCAACACACGCTCTCACCCGCTCGCGCCTTGCTCTCCCACTCTCCCGCACTCCTGCTCTCTCCCGTTTGCTCTCCCCCACAAAGCATTCAGCCTCGACAGCAGCGCTCAGTTCATTGACCGACGAAACTGGGTCAGTCAAAGCAGCGACGCAGCGACGCAGCAGGCAGCAGCAGGCAGCAGTGAAGGTGTGTGTGTGTGTGTTGGTGCGCTTGATAGTAAACAAGCTTTTTACTCATTTTATTCATTGTCGTCGTGCAGCTGCCCGTTTTGCATTTGTTTTTCTTTTTATATATTTTTGTTTTTAATGTTTAAATTTTTAGTTGTCGCGCCGCGCAGGCATAGAAATGTTTGCAGTTATTTTTTTATATGCGTTTCTTTTTGGTTTTCACACACACACACATGCACAGCATTTATTTTAATTGAAATGAACTTAAATTAGCGCGAGGTTAGGCAAATTGAAAGTAAATATGCATTGGAAACTGCAACAGACAGAGACAAAGCAGGCAGAGTGTGTGTGTGTGCAGAGAGGATCAAGATTTGTTGCATTAAGTGATGCACAGTCCGGGATATTAAATTAGGTACACTTCGCGTATAATATGCATAAACCAAACTAAATATTCTATGCTAGCTGATAAGAGGCAGTTAGTTGTGGTAGGTTCAATTCCAGCAGGTTCTGTAGGAGTTAAAAGAGCCAAACAAATGTTTGGAGTTTTCTAGAATAGAACTAAGCTTGCAGTATACCCTATAATAGCTAAACATTCTTTGAGTATTATGTTATGCAATAAAGTAAGCTGTAGGGTATTGCAGAGCAGTGTACTATATGCTGTAGCTTTCTTTACTTGTTTTCATTGGTACACACACACACACACACACACACACATAAATACATTACGTATGTGCGCATATGAACATCAACTACAAATAGTACCAATGGCGTTGTTGTTGCTTTTGTTGTTGTCGCAATCATTATTTTTTGAGGCTACACAGACACATTGGCAGCGACAACTTACGTGTGCATGTGTGTGTGTGTGAATGTGTGTCTATGTAGATTTCGCCTTGCTGCTGCTGCTGCGAGTGTTTTGAACTTTATTCAGGTCAATTACAAATACATTAAAATGCCAGTGCTACACACACAAACACACACACACACAAACACACACACACACACAGATACACAGACACAGAGACAAGGCGAGGCGTCGAGGTGTTGACTAAAATAACATGGGAGGCTGCGAAAACAACGATTGCCCTGGGGTCGTATTGCATTTGGGTTTGGCTGTGCTGCTCGTGTTTGTTGTTGTTTCTACAAGCAAAATAAGGGAGCGGAGTCGAAGTGGAAGTGGAAGTGGCGGGGGTCAAAGCTTCAAGTGCATTTGGTGTGGGAGAGTTGCAGTAGTTCTAGTCAGCCAGCAAGGTGTGACCTCAATGGGAAGGTTAACCAATCGCGAAGATCTCTCGCACTCTCTGCCTGTCTCTGTGATTATACAATTTGGCTTTTGTTTAGCAGTGAAATCATTATTATACGCGTGACATCCATCGTCAAGAGAAATGAAAACAGTCAAACAATAAAAGAAGACAACAAAGTTTCTGTTTCTCTTTCGCACGCTTCTTCTGAGTCAGTTACATAAAGCAAGCCGTGTTTGTGTCTTTCAAGCGCTTCACCTGCCTCGAAAAATTATATTTTGCCTAACGGTGAAATTGCAAAGAGCAGTAAGAAGAGCGAGCGACGGCAACGTAACAAACTTGTTTCACACTGCGACGTTGACGTCGCTGTTGACGTCGCTGTCGACGCGCCTACTAGCAAGTTGAACCTTCAAAAGGTTCATTTACCCGAGAAACGAGCGCCAATCCCACGAACGCGCGAGCTTAACTACGCATACGAAGAGCAAATACGAACACACAAACACGAGTACGAACACGAACACGAGCACGAGCACGAGAGCACGAACACAAAGCAGACGCAGAGACAGAGGCAGTGGTAGCAGCAGCAGTAGAAAAATGTACTTTCGCTTTTTCAATGCCTCGGCACCAAACTAGTTTCAAGCTCCAAGTGGAGCCGAACCACAGCCAACATTGCTGCAATGGTTGCGACGACGTCGTTGCCGCTGCCGCTGCCGCTGCCGCTGCCGCGACCGACTCCGCTGGCGTTTTGGGGCACAGTTAAATGACCGACACACGGCGAGTTCAACGACTCTTGTAAAATTTCTCGAAGGTTTCGCATTGCAACATCAGCGTCGCAACTTGTTCGACTGCGCTGCGCTGCGCTGCATTTACATAGGCCTGCCTCTCCCTCTCTTCGCCGCTTCTCTCGTGCAGCCAGTCATAATTGCGTGAGTGTGTGTGTGCTGTGTGCTGTGTGCTGAATGCTGTTCATTGCACTCGGCCTCATTTCGAGTGCGCGCTGCGCTTTTTTGCTGCAATTTTGTTTTTGCACAATGACGGCGACGGCAACGGCGACGGCAACGGCGACGTCAACGAGTGAGCGAATGCAAAGCCCAATGAGAGAGTGAGTGAGTGAGTGAGTGAGTGAGGGAGCGAGCGTGAGCCTGAACATGAGCGTAAGCGCACGAGTGAGTGAGAAGCCATTTGTCGCCTTTGTTGGCGAGAGAGTGCAGTGACTTTTATTTAGGTCATGCACGGTCATTCGCCTCAGTATCAACGCAGCGCTCGAGCTCGAGCTCGCATTGCAATTGCAATTGCAATTGGCGATTGCCTTGGCGCGCATTTATTTTCAAAAAAAAAATAATTATGAACACTGAACAAAATCGAGAATAAAACAAAATGGCAAGGTCCATTCGCTAGCGTATCGCACTGTTGTTCCCTTCGATTTGCATTTGAGTTTCATAGCTGGCAGCTGCATAACTCCAATACGTATTCAATTAAATGTATCAACCTCATTTGCTGCACTGCCCACTATATAGTTTATCGATGAAAATACAATCGAATCGGCCACAACACACACACCCACACACATAAACATAAGTACATACATGTGTACATTCACATTTTATGAGCGTGACCTTTTCGGCGATCTGAAATTAATAATTGTAATATAGCACAGGGTCCTCATTGAACGATTTTGTTATTGAGTTTCCCCCCGTATTCGTATGGTTGACCTTCTCTGCTGCTGCTCCTCCTCCTCCTTCTTCTCGTTGCGTATCGCTCATTGCGGGGTTTCGTGACCCACAAATTAATTATTAACAAAAGAGAAACATTTTTAAAAAGCCTTGCGAGCTTTTCCTTTGGCAGCAGACAAAGCTTTCTTTTGTTCGACAAAAAAAAAAAAAACTTGTCGGATTCCGCGAAATTTCAAGAAACTTCAAAACAAACGCATTATTTCTTTATTTCCCTTGTTATTTCTTTCGCCGAGTGTCTTTCCCCCTCTTTAGTTTTTTATAACTTTTTCGATAATTTTGTAAACAACTTACGCAAGCAACAACAACAAGTGTGGCTTATGTGATTTTACGTAAAGCCGTGAATCACCCAACAACCAACAAAGCGTACACAAACACAGCACTCGTACCTTCTCTCTCTCTCTCTCATTTCGCGCCTGCTTTCTCCCTCTCTCTAGATACCAGCAGGTCATTAGTCAGTGCGTTGAACTCAACTTGCTACAAAGCGAAGAGAAAACATAAACAAATTAATTGAGCTTGAGCTACTGTTGAGCTACTGCCTAATGACACTAACAGAAGCAATTACAATTATATCGATAATAATATTAATTATCAATAATAATAATCTGCTATTAATAATACGCACAAGTTCTAAGGTCATTAGCCACAGTAAAACTTATTGATATCGAGCAATTGGCGATAACACAGTTTGCTCTTTTCAAGGCAGCTGAGTAATCGATTATCGATAGTTAACGGTAGCATTAGAGAAAGTGCTCGCTGGCTGTCGAACTGTCGCTGCTACGGCACGCACCATCGAGCTGAGAGTGAAAGTGAAATGTGTTGAAATTGTTATTTGTTAATTGTCTTTTAATTGTTAATAGCATTTTATTAGTTATCGTGACACTTTTTGAAGTGAGACTCAAGAAAGAGATAGATAGATATATAGAGAAAAAGTAAGACGCAGCGTGTGTCTCGTCTCCCTCAGCTTGTTATTGCCAACATGATTTGTTATTGTTGTCTGTTTTTTTTGGATAGCTTTGCTTGTTGTCTTCCGCGAGGTTTCCACAATACACCCCGAAATTTCTACCCAAGCAACTTTCACTTTTACTTTTCGTAGCCCCGCAACATGCGTACGAATGTAAAACAACAATGTTACGACAGCAACAACAACAACAACAACAAGAGCTACTTATTATTAAATAGGTATGGTCCGCTTAGTTGTTGTTGTTGCTGTTGCTGTTTCTATTGAGTCGTCGCCGTCATCGCCGTCATTGTTTGGCTATGTCCCAATTTGGAGCATTTGGGTTCATTGACCGCCGCCAGTTGTCGAAGGTTGTCGGGCGGGAATGACGTTTTCAAGCTGTTTCTGTCGCGCGGATTAGTTTACATATGATTTAAATGATCTGAATTGAGCTAGATTCGTGTTAAAAACGGCTGAGTCAGTAAACGAGTCGCAGAGACCTAGCGTATGGCATGACTGCAAGCATGAACATGTCTAGATCTCTGTTATATAGTATATTTATGCATCATATATTGTAAATTTGTTCATATATCATTCTCAATAGTAGCTCATAGTAGTAGCTCATAGCTCAATTTCCTGTCTTTCCAACACTGTCTTTCCTTTCAAGAGGAGGTCACACAGGTCACAATTCTAACAAGCATAAGTTCGCAAATGACAAATTTGTCTGTGAACAAATCTGGTTACAAAGCTGCATCCGCTGAGGCGACCTGCAACCTCCAATCCATACGTATGCGCAACTACAAAAAGCTCACACGCTGAGCTTTCATTGGCGCCAAATTCAACACACTCATGTGTGGTGTGTTTGAAAGCTCTTTAAACTAAAGAGAAACAGAGCACAAGAGAGTGCGAGCTTGTAAGAGCGCAAGCATGCTTTGCTCTTTAGTTGTCGCTCCTCTCTTTGTTGCTTACGCTTCGCGAGCATTGAACTTTCGGTGTGGTGAATATGAGATAGCAGCAGTTGCAGGCGCCATGGCAATGCTTGCTCATTAATTTACTAAATAAAGAAATAATTAGTAAAAATTTAATTATATATTTAAATAATAAATAAATAATTTAAATAATTCAGTTTGATGTTGATTTAAATAAATGCAACAAAAATTTGCAACATTTCTCCCTAATTTCGCTACGTGAAATCTCTTCGTTCTTATCACAATGCAAAATAGCAACTGCTTTGCTTACTGTGCTCTGCGCCGCTGCTGGCGCTGGCTTATTTGTTGCTCATTGAGCTTTATGATGCCGGCTCTCTTTGGCGCGCGCTCTCCCGCACTCCCGCTCTCTGCGCTCTTTAGTTCAGTTTGCTGGTCGTTGGCTCTACCGCTTTTTTTGTGGCGGTTTCTGGCGCTGCTGCTGCTGCTGTTGCTGTTGCTCGCCTGCTCAGGCCGCCGTCAGTATTCAGTATTCAGTATCAGTATCAGTCTCGGTCTCGGTCTCAGTTGCGTTGCTATAGTTCGAGCTCTGGGTATATTCGTAACGTGCTTTTGCTTTTACAGTTAGTTGCGTTCGAGACCTTGTCGAGTTTTGTCATGTTAGCGAAACATTTAAGCAGAATTCAAGCTAAATTATACTACGGCGTTTGTGTGTGTTCCATGCCGTTCTTCGTGCTGTTCCAAGCAAATAAATAAAAAGAAATAAATGAAATATAATTAAATAAATTAAATACAAATATTTAATCAAAAACTCCACTTTGTTAATGTGAAGATAAATCGACCAAGTCTCCATCTCAAAGTCAAGCTGCAGTTCTCCCCACAAACACACGTTACTTTGGATTACGCGGCAAACAAATAATAATAATAATAAATATTTAAAATTATATATGTTATAAATAAATGTTAATTGTTAATTGTTGTTGCTGACAAAGATCGGCAAGTCAAATCCAAAAATTAGATACGCAAACAAAGTTCCTGCAAAAAATAAATCTACAAAAAATATTGAGCAAGCAAATTAAGTGCATAACTAAAGAAAATAAATAAAATATCTTTGCTGTTATCTGTACCAAAATATTTACTACAGCAAATACCAAGAGAATGAAATTATTATTGTAAAAAAAATACTCAACCAAAGTGAAACGCAAATTGTGTGTGTGTGTGTGTGCCAAACACAAATGGAAAGCAGAAATTAATGAATATTACAATTCAGCAATTCCATTTGAGATTAAATGAGCAGAATCGCTCTTAACTGAGTGTGTCCCAGTGTGCGGTGCTGCATGAATGAACCTGTTACAAAATTATCCAAATACAATTAAAAAAACACAAAGAAACAGTGCAAAAATGGGCGAAGAATTACCCATACTAAAGGGCATACTCAAAGGCAACGTGAACTATCACAATGCGCGTAAGTTGAAACGACTAAGGGTTAAGGATTTAGTCTACTACAACATATTCGCTCTTAGACCCCCCGAGTTTGAGGCAAACAGAACACACGCACACACCAACTCTCTTTTTTTTATCCAGCCTCGACTTGACTTTGATTTGCTTTGTTTACCATTTACCATTTTCTCTGCGTTTTCTCAGTCGGAGCGCTCTAAGCGCCATTGAGTGTTGACCTCGTTTAACGCACACAGCAACAACAACAGCAACAACAACAACAATTTTGGCTTGCTTTGCGCCCGCGGAAGAGCTTTAAACTTGAAACGAAACATAAGCGACGCTGCCCCTGACTCTCGCTCTGCCTCTGCCGCTGCCGCTGCCGCTGCCTCTGCATCTGTGTCTGCATTTGCTTTTGCTTTTGCTTTTACTAATTTCTAAAAAGCAGCAACAATGCCGCAGCAGTAAAAGAGCGGCTGCTGCTGCTGCGCTTGCTCTCTCCTCTCTCTCTCTCTCGCTCTGTGCGCTCGTGCGCTTGCGCTGACCAACTTAACCACGCGACGAAAGTTGGCGCAGGCGTCACTCGCTCTAATTTCTACGCGCAGTCGCGCAGACGCGCAGAGCTGCCGCAGCGCTGCGTTCATTTTCCATTTCGTTTGACCTGAATTTCGCTAGCCTGGCAAGTGGGTCATTTATTCAGTCAGTCACTCCGTCACTCCGTCAGTCCGTCACTCCGCGAGAGACGATTTCTCGGCTGCTGCGGGAAAAAGTAGTGAAAAGTCTGCAAAGCGTTGCTGCTGTTGTTGTTGTTTCACTTTTGTTACTGAATTTGTTGCTTGTTCCAGTTTTCCGTGGATGAGTGAAATCGTAGAAACCGTTTGGCTGTGTGTAGACTTGGCCGAAATCATTGGGCCCCCGCTCTCGACGTTCTGCCGAGAATCATATAATGAAAGTAATTTCTTTATCAATATTGCATTTGCCTCTCTCAGCTTTTGGGCCAACTTCGTGTTTTTTTTTGTTGCTGTCGAATGTGAAAGTTCACCCACATACGAACAAAATTTGTTAGTGCAAAATAAAATGCACAAGAAAAAGAGAAAGTGTAGCCCAGAAGAGAGCGGAGAAGAGAAGAGCGCCAAGAGCCAAGCTGATTGCAGGCACTGACCCACTTTAAAAATGCTGCCAGAGTCTTGGCCATGTCTCGGCGTGTCTCGATAAATTACATGCCTCTTCCTGCGTGACAAACAGGGGCAGCTACGACGGCTACGGCAACAGCTGTCCGAGCTGCACCTGCTGCAGTTGCATATGTACAAGGTCTAACCCGATCTCCCTCTCTCTCTCTCTTTCATTCTCATTGCAGCTGTGCGCTTTGGTCGCGTGCCCAAGCGGGAGAAGGCGCGCATTTTGGCTGCCATGCAGCAGAGCACACAGAATCGCGGACAGCAGCGTGCTCTGGCCACAGAGTTGGATGATCAGCCACGCCTTCTGGCCGCCGTGCTGCGCGCCCATCTGGAGACATGCGAGTTCACCAAGGAGAAGGTCTCCGCGATGCGACAACGTGCACGAGAATGTCCATCGTACTCCATGCCCACGTTGCTGGTAAGTAAAGCACATTTCCGCACACAACTAACAGCAACAACAGTTGCTACTACTACTAAGACAGCAACAACAACAACTACGTGAAACTAGTCGCTTTGGCGTATTACTCATGCGCCAAGTTGAACTTGTTTGCATGATTCTAAACCAGGAAATCAGCATCGACAGCGGCACGTAGACGCGTCTCTGTCGTCTCTGCGCTTGTTCTGCTAGCAAATATAGCCCTGGCTGAAGGGGGCAGAGGGCACGGGGGAGGGGAGCGCTTTGGGGTCAAGTTCTTGATGAAACCAAAAAACATTCGGCTGCGGCTGCGACTGCGACTGCGACTTTGGCCAAAAGTTGTCACGGCCAAAGCAAACTTGACAACGCGCAGAGAGAGAGAGAGACAGAGTGACGGACAGAGAGGGAGATAGATAGAAAGACAGTGGGAAAGACAGCCAGACAGACGTAAAGATTGATGATCGTGCAATTGATAAATGTGCTGTAAGCAGAAGTTCTTTCTCTCTCTCTCTCTCTCTCTCTCTCTCTCCCAACTGACGTCATAGACAAAACCATTTAGTAAAGAAAGAGAGAGGGAGAGGGAGAGAGTTCTCGCTGCGAAAATTATCAAATTGAACGATAAGGAAATCGAGTCGAGAAACGTGTTCCGACAACAACAACAACAACAACACGAAACGCTGCTCGCAAGCCTCAAGGTCAGGCGTAGCGTCACCATAAATGAAAACAACGTACGTAGCGTTATCAAGGGGGAAAAGGGGGAGAGGAAGGAAAAGGAAAAAGGATGAATAACAGCGTGTGTGTGTGTATGGCATGGAAATCAGTGGAGGTAGCGGGGCTAAAGGGTTGGCACATGCGGCGGCTGTTTAAATAAATTATAATTTCACAAATACCCCAGAGGGTTCCCCTTCTCCTATCCCCCCTCCTACACCCTTTGTTTACCTTGCCATTTTCGGCTAATTGTCAAACAGTTGACTTAACTGACTGAGAGAGCGATAAGACGCAGCGGCAGCGCCAGAGGCGATAGTAGTGTGCGTGTGCGTGTGCGTGTGTGTGCGTGTGCTCAAAGTCAAGTGCAAGGCTGTGAGAGAGAGAGTGGAAGAGAGCGCGCGCAGTGTAATAAGATTTTACAGCGCCAAAAAATTCAAATCAATAGCGCGCTGTGGGAGAGCGTAAGAAGCAGAGAGAGCAGAGAGAGCGGGAGAGGCAGAGTGCGCGCGCAGGCAGCGATCACCGACGTCGGCAAAAGAATAATTTGCACATGTTGGCAGCGTAGAATCACACACACGCACACACACGCACACAGTGAGAGGCAGAGAGAGCGCGTCGCACACTCACATGCTTAGAATGCTCGCATGCGAGTCGCGACGCGGCGAGACGACCTTGTGGCGAGTTATTTTTTAACCTTGGAATGAATAATGAATAAAACGACTGCGCGCTGTGTGTCTGTGTGTGTGTGTGCTTTATATATAGAACTGCCAGTGAGCAATAATACAAACACACATGCCTGAGTATGCATGTATGTCTGTCCATAATAATACAAAATTACGCAAAAATTATTCAAACACACACACACGCACGCACACACGCTCTGCCTGTGTCTGTAATAGTGCGCATAGTTTCTGTGGGGCGGACCGGGCCCGAGTGGGCGCGCAAATGTCATCGGTATGAGGAAGCAGAACACGCCAAGCGGCGGCAGAGGCAGCGACTGCGGCCAAGCGCAGAAGCAACGGAACCTTTTTGCGCGACGCGACGCCGGCGTCAAGAATAACGATCGCTGCCAGCGACACTTGTAATGCAGGCAGAGAGTGCGATAGAAAACTGTCTGAGCGTGCGAGCAAGACAAACAGTTAGGTGGCTACACACACACACCGAACACACACACACGCACACTTGCATACATGAGGAAGCGCCAGTGGCGGCGGCGCGTTCTATGCAAAAATTCTAATGAGCTGCGGCTGTGACGGAAGCGTCTGCGGCAAGGTGAACAGCCAAAGGGGCGGGCCAGGGGGGCGGGGCAAAATAATAACTGAAACTATTGATATTACAAGTGCACACACACACACACGCGCACAGAATCGCACACACACGCGTAGCTTGTCTGCAAGCTAAGCAAATTTCGAATGAAATGTGAAATAGAAACCCAAGTGAAACAGGCAGATATGTGCAAGGAAGAGGGGGGAGGGAAGCGAGGGATAGATATAACTATTTCCGCATTTGTCTTAAACAAAATGAGCAACAAATACAGCTACAAATCTGGCTATAAATGCCATGGCGCCGCAAAAAGAAAAATAGCTAAACTAAGAGAAATTTTGCCGGTTCTTTTTTGCCGGCGTAGTATTTTAGTTTAGAGAGAGAGAGGGAAGAGGGGGAGAGGGGGCAGCCCGGCATGCTGGCCGGCATTCAAGGTTAAACAGAGATATAGCCAGATATATATATCTATAGTAGTTGCCGAATATTAGCAGAACGCGCAGAGACGCCATAAATAGCAGTGGGAAAAAGGGGAAAGGGATAGGGGTAGGGTAGGGGGGAGGGGTTAGGGCAGGGTTAGGGGGTACATGTCACGTTCGGCGCACTCCAGTTGAGCAACCCGGAAAGGCAAATGACAAAATGACACGAACAATAGAGGCTGGGGTCGCTGGTAAAAATTTCCCCCTCAGCCACAAAGCTTATCTAAGCAGCTACGGCAGAGCGAGATAGCAAGACACGGCAACAAGAGTGCAGAGAGAGAGAGAGAGAGAGAGGGAGAAACCACTAGAACCTTGAACTCTGGTTCGTCGACCTTGGTGCTAATGTCAGCGACAGGCGACGAAAGCACAGCGCAGCCTGTGGGAATGTGGAGGGAGCAGGAAAGAGACGGCAATAGAAACTACTACAAAAACAGAAAAAAACTAACTAAGCTTTTTTGCTGCTGCGGTAGTAAAAAGCTTCCAGCAGGGGAGGAAAAGGGGTGAAGGGGTGGATGGAGGAGAAGGAAATGCGCGTGTGAGAGCAAGATGGAAATGCGATACAAGCTAGTGTGTGTGTGTGTGTGTGTGTGTGTGTGCGAGTGAGCGGGGGCGTATGCGGAAGTACACATTATCGATTGCGCTAGGGGAAGGGGAGGGGAACCTGAGCAGGGCGAACAGGTGGCAGCGTCGAGGCGGTTCGGTGACCTTCGCGTGTGTGCACGGCGACAGCAACAGCTTGTCGTAGTAGTAGTAGTAGTAGTAGTTGAAAAATCCGCTAAACTAACTAGCTAAAAAACTATAAGCCAACTAGCAAGCTAACTGTAAAGGTTTTTCTTCTTTCTCGTTCCAGGCCTGTCCCCTGAATCCCGCGCCCGAACTGCAATCCGAGCAGGAATTCTCACAGCGCTTTGCGCACGTCATACGCGGCGTAATTGACTTTGCCGGAATGATTCCGGGATTTCAGTTGCTCACACAAGAGGATAAGTTCACGCTGCTGAAGGCGGGTCTCTTCGATGCGCTGTTCGTGCGTTTGATTTGCATGTTTGACTCCTCCATCAATTCCATCATCTGCCTGAATGGGCAAGTGATGCGTCGCGATGCTATACAGAATGGCGCCAATGCGCGTTTCCTGGTCGACTCCACGTTTAACTTTGCGGAGCGCATGAACTCGATGAACTTGACAGATGCAGAGATTGGTCTGTTCTGCGCCATTGTGTTGATTACACCGGATCGTCCGGGGCTGCGCAATCTGGAGCTGATTGAGAAGATGTACAGTCGCCTCAAGGGTTGCCTGCAGTGCATTGTCTCGCAGAATCGCCCCGATCAGCCGGAATTTCTGGCCAAGCTGCTCGATACCATGCCCGATCTGCGCACGCTGAGCACGTTGCACACCGAGAAGCTGGTGGTATTCCGCACAGAGCACAAGGAGTTGCTGCGTCAGCAAATGTGGAGCATGGAGGATGGTGAGGCGGCCAATAAGAGTCCCGGTGCCGCGAGTTGGGATGCCATGGATGTGGAGACAGCGAAAAGTCCGCTGGGTTCGGTGTCCAGCACTGAGTCAGCTGATCTGGATTATGGTGCACCAAGCAGCACACAGCTGCAGCAGCAGCAACAGCAGCAGCAGCAGCAGCAGGCGACACCCCCACACTCACACTCCCCCACTCCCACTCGCACTCGCATTCACCCTCCGCGCTGGCCAGCTCCGCTCCGCTGCTCGCCGCAACACTCTCCGGCGGCTGCCCGCTGCGCAATCGCGCCAATTCCGGCTCTAGCGGTGACTCCGGTGCCGCCGAAATGGACATTGTGGGCTCACATGCTCATCTCACCCAGAATGGTCTGACAATCACGCCCATTGTGCGTCACCAGCAGCAGCAGCACGCACAGCAGCAACACCATCAGGCACAGCAGCAACTGCAACAGCAACAACAGCAGCAACAGCAGCAGCAGCAGCAGCAGCAACAGTCGTCGGTCAGTCACCATCAGCAGCATCCGCAGTTGCATCATCATTTGACCGCAGGTGCCACTCGCTATCGCAAGCTGGACTCACCCACCGATTCGGGCATTGAGTCGGGCAACGAGAAGAACGAATGCAAAGCAGTCAGCTCCGGCGGCAGCAGCTCCTGTTCGAGTCCACGTTCGAGCGTGGATGACGCGCTAGATTGCAGCGATGCCGCCGCCGCCGCCGTTGCTGCAGCTGTGGCCCAGGCCACGGGAGTGTCTGTCTCGCCGGTGCGTTCCCCTCAGCCCTCGAGCAGCGCCAATCTGAAGCGGCAGATTGTGGAGGATATGCCGGTGCTGAAGCGCGTGTTGCAGGCGCCGCCGCTGTACGATACCAACTCCCTCATGGATGAGGCCTACAAGCCGCACAAGAAATTCCGCGCACTGCGTCATCGTGAATTCGAGTCCGCCGAGGCAGATGCCAGCAGCTCCACCAGCATGCCAGCGCACAGTCCGCGTCAGAGTCCCACGCCACATGCAGCACACATTAGCGTGGTGCAGACGCCTCCGCCCCCGGCAGCAGCAGCAGCAGCAGGAGCAATGGCAGCCACTCCAGCCGGCTCCAGTCAACTGCACATGCATCTGACTCGCACTAGTCCCAGCCAGCAGCAGCAGCAACAGCAGCAGCAGCTCGGCTCCATGGCCAGCACACACTCCGTGCTGGCCAAGTCGCTGATGGCTGAGCCGCGCATGACGCCGGAGCAGATGAAGCGTTCGGATATCATTCAGAACTATTTGATGCGCGAACCGGCTACAGCTGCAAGCAGCACCACCGGTGGTGGACGCAGTCCCAGCAATCATTGCCCATCGCCCTCTACCAGCTCCCCGCCGCCGCCGCCCCCATCAGCAACAGCACAGCAGCAGCAACACCAACACCAACAGCAGCAGCAGCAGCAACAGTCGCGCTGGGCCACCACCAGCTGCCAACAGAGGCAGCAGTCCATTTCGCCGCACAGCAATGGCAGCAGTTCCAGCTCCAGCTCCAGTTCCAGTGCATCATCCAGCTCCTCCTCCAGCAGCAGCAACAGCAGCAACAGTTGTCAGTATTTCCAGTCGCCGCACTCCACCAGCAACAACAGCAGCAGCAGCAGCAACAACAACAGCAACGGCAGCAGCAATCCCGCCTGCAGCTCCTCTCCTGCAGCGGCTACATCCACTTCCACATGCATTGTGACACCTTCGCCCAGGCCGTCACCCATGCTGGAGCTGCAGGTGGACATTGCTGATCCCGGGCAGCCGTTGAATCTGTCCAAGAAGTCGCCGACGCCGCCGCCAAGTAAGTTGCATGCACTGGTTGCCGCAGCCAATGCTGTGCAGCGTTATCCAACACTGTCCGCCGATGTGACAGTCACCGCAGCCAGCGCAACAGGCGCAGCAGCCAGCAGCGCAGCTGTCTCTGCGGCCACGCCCAGTGGCAGTGGCACGCCCCCAAGCAGCAATGGCCCCGCGCCCGGGGTGCCAGCTGTGCACAAAGTCATGTTAGAGGCGTAAGCCCTACCAGAGCTGAGAGACTGAGAGCTCCCGTGAAAGGGGGGGAGGCGTGTGTGTGTGTGTGTGTCTGTGTGGGGCAGCGCCAACTTTCCTTAACGTGCAGCAACGCGCAGCATGCAACGTGCAGCGTGCAACGTGCTCCACGCGGGGGGCATCAAGTGAAACGCGCCATGCGAACACGGCGAATGCCCCAGGCCGAGAAAGAATGAGATAACAAAATCAATATTAGATCTATAAATTATTTTAACTTAAAGAAAACTTCACAAAACAGAAAACAACAAAAAAAACAAAAACAAAAACAAAAACAAAATGAGCAAGTGTACAAAGTTTCAAAATGCATGCAATTTAAATAATTAATCTAAAAAAAAACAAAACAAAAGCTATTAACTAAACACACACACAGCAAACAAGCAAAAAGATAAACAAAATATACAAAGCAAAACAAAACAGTTACCCGAACTGAAGCTAACGGTACATGACGGACCTAACCTAATTTGGGCTCGCCTGCCAAGAACCTAACCTAAGTTCGGGGAATCTGCTTGGTTTTTTTTTTTTAAGTTTCTGTTTCCGTTTTCGTTTCTCCTTTTTCTCTATTAAATCTGTTTCGCGAATCTTTTTCGATTGTTTTTTAAGTTTAAGCAATTGTTGTAAATATATACATACATATTATATTAAATTTAAGCCTAAGTTCTTAACTCTAATTGTACATTTAAAGTTGAATTATTTTATTATTATATTACGTAGACAAGCAAAGCGTTCATCTACTTCTGCTACTGAAATGTTTTTTGAAAAAACTACAGATCAATGTTATCTCTGAGAAAATGCCCAGAATTAGTAGTACTATCTATATATATATATATCGATAGCTATATCGATAGTGAAACGACAAATTTGTATCAACTTTTTTGCGATCTCCGATAAAAAGAAAGAAGATAAGAAAGTGGAAATTCTTAAAATTTTAGTTCAAAGATTCAGTTTTTATGAATTACAGATTATGGCAACATAGACGTTTAACATTATTGTTTTCTAATTTTAAATAAAAAAAAAAAAAAATGCTAAATACACAAATACACAAAAGAACACACGTAAATACATATATACATACATATATATACTTATACAATTACGAAACAAAATGCTTAAGAGTTTTAGCGGCAAAGAAACCCAACGTTAAAATATTTGTTGTGTACATAGGTAAATGTTAATGAAAAACAAACAAATAAACAATTAAAAAACAAAAAAAAACAAATGTATTTAAATATGAAATATGCTTAAATTAATCTGATCGGATCCGATTGGCGACAGAACACAAGAACAACAATAACTACAGCAAGAAAAAACAAAAGGAAATGCAAAAAAATATTGAATGAATGATGAAATGAGATGATTCGATGATATATGTATATTATAATATTATTATTTAAAAACCTAACGTATACACACTTGCGGTAGCAAAGAACTATTACATTAATTCAACTATGATTATGCAGTACTATTATGATTATTATAATTCGTATGGTTAATTAATTAATTAATTAATACTATTTCTCGTGGTAAGCAAAAAAAAAACAACAAAAAAAAAACAACAAAGAAAAAAACTGGCGCAGAAATTTGTATGGCAACCCAATAAAAAGAAAATTGTTCAAAAAATACAAAATACATCTTTAGTTTATTTATTTTTGTAAAATTCTATTTTTTTTATTATTTATTTCAGTTTTTTTTGCATTTTTTGAAGTTAAATATTTGCATATTTCAACTTGACTCGGACACAGATACAACGTTTATTTTCTGTTATTTTAACTTAAAAAAAAAAACACAATTTAACGTAATTATACGGTATGTGTGTTGTATTTAGGTAGGGTGTAGCAAGTGCGACTACTTGAAGCGCTTCACTCGAAAATTGACAAACGAATACAATAAGAGAAAAAGAGAGAGAAAAGGAGAGCGTAATTTAAGAAACACATATAAAGCGAACATACATGAATATATTATAAGTATATTCTTTTAAAATTTATGCAAAACGTGCAGAGCAGCGTCGTCAAATATTCATAATGAGAAAGAAAGAGACAAAGCGAGAGCGAGAGCGAGATGGAGATGGAGCTGTAGGAGAGGGGGTTATAACAAAACCTCAACTTAAATATCACACTTCAATAATTATATATACACATATACAAGAAAATATATATATACATATACATATACATAAGCACATACTGCATACTTCTATGTATGTGTGTGTGTGTGTACATTTTTTGCGTGTGTGTGTGTGTGCGTGTAAAATTGTCCGTAACTTTTAGCAAGCAAATAAAACAAAGAAAGAAAAAAAATAATAATTTATTGAAACTGAATATTTTATGTGTATGTGAAACTCTGTGTGCAGCGAGTGCGATAGCAGGCAGTCTTTGTCTTTTAGACGATTATAGAGTATGTAGATGCAACTGCAACTGAAACTGAAACAATGAAACAATGCGACAATGCGACAATTAGTATATGCAAATACCAGATAAATTTGCAGGTTTATCCATCCCCCTCAGGGGTTGTCCGATTAGCGACAGAGATAAAGATCCAGATCCAGATCGGGATCGAGAGACTACATATGTATGTATGTATATAGCGGCATGTAAGTATATCTATGTGTATGTACATACACACCCACACACACACACACACACAGATACATATATTTTCATCACACACTGTGAATTGAGGTAGCAACAATTTTAAAAGGCAACGTGAGTTCAGCAGAAAAACGAGTATTAAACGAAAAGAAATACATACATATGTAATAGACAGAGACAGAGCATCGATACACACAGAGAGAGAGAGAGAGAGAGAGGAGCGAGGCAGATGCACACAAAATCGAAAATTTGTATTTGTGAAATAAAATAATATTGCAGTTTGTTTTAAACGAAAAATGAAAAACCAAAATTAAATATGTGAATAAAAAATATTGAAATAAGTATTTAAAATATATCAAGAAAAATTAAAAACCAAAAACCAAAAAATTCAATTTGTTGTTTCATTTCAATTTCTAACGAGAATGTGTCACATTTTATGCACACACACACACACGCACACACACGGACACGCGTCTATGAAGCTTCGGCTGGCGCTGCTGCTTCTGCTTCGACTCTGTTGAGAATTTTATTGTTCTTGTTGTTGTTGCTGTCGTTGTCGTTGTCGTTATTGTTGTCGTTGCCGGCGGCGCAGGCCGGCGATAATTTTCAATGTCACCGCCTGTGTGTATTTTGGAATTTTGCCCGTGACCTTGAGCGATAAGTGTCGCGAAATGAATTTGCCGAAATAATCAAATAAGCGCTGCTACGTTGAAACGAGTGCAGGGGCAGGGGCGGGGGCCAGGGGGCAGGGGGAACGCTCGGGGAGGAGTGTGCAGTGCCTCGTGTGGTAGATAACACGCAGATAACGTCAGAGGCAGCTGGCCAGCGCCAGTGCGGGCGTACAGAAGGAAGGAGCACTACGGTGAGTGGGCGGGAGGTGGATTGGGGATCTGTTCCCCAGACAATGTGCGCGTGAATGATATGAAATACAATATTTTCGCTTGGCAAAAGTAGCATAAAGAATGGCATAGATGTTTTATCTGGCCAAAAAGGGGATGCACTTGGAAGCTGCTCCACGCGGCGTATGAGTAATGCACGCCTAGAGGTAAGCAGGAAATGGAGAGCAACAGCCGAAACGGAATACCGGCAAATTGTTTTTCCCTCTACCCTATGTGCTCATACAAACAGAGAAACACACACACACGCACACGCACACACACACACACACACATATAGCATGTATTTATTTTTCGGTTCTTGCGTATTTTTGCGTATTTCACCTTGAAACCATACAAGCCTCAAATAAATTAATACACACAACTCGCGCATAAATTCCGACAACAAATAAAACACACACACACACACGATCACGCACACACGCGCGCAGAAAGCAACAACAATTTCTATATGTATTCGGAAACAAGAACAAATACCGGGAATAAACAACAAAAGTTTCAAGGTTAACTGATTAGACGAAATTAGCAAAGTTCTAGGAGATGATTGAACAACCCGAACAGTGTGCGTGGTCAGGGTGTAGACCAGGGGGGAGGGGCGTAACAAAGAGGTTTAATGAAAGCACGCGCTAAAAAAAAAGGCCCACGCAACGCGTTCTCAGTTCGGTGCGTGTGCGTGTGCGTAGCTCGTCGGCTAAGCGAAACGAAACACGAAACATGGTGGCAACGCCAGCCCGAAGCGAATGGGTCGAAGCGCTCGCACACGCATGTCAAGTCTCTCTCCCTCCGCTCCCCTCAGCTACGCACTGCCCCACACAGCAACAGCATGTTAGAGTTAACCTCAAAAAAGATCTTATGACAAACATACGGTGCGTATACGCATTATGCCTTGATAGCGTATGCAAAGTTTGAATAAGCATAACTTTTTGTGGGAAATTGTGTAATTTTTGAACGGAATAATATTTTGTGTGTATCTTGACACCATTAGTTATTCTCTTCATCGATAATTGCTATATAGATCATTTGTAATTTATCGAAAAATTTGTTCGAACCTATTGTAAACGTTAACTTCAATCACTTAGGTGATAACGCGGAAAGATTTTTATTGTATTCATTTATGTGCTTACCTAAGCTGAAAGCTGCAAGTCTAATACTGTGCATAATAATCGTAAGTAATCGATTAATGTAGGCGGTGGGCGTGGCACAAAAAAATTGAAAATAAACTTGATCAGCTTATGACCGGGAGACAGACAGACGGACAGATGGACAGACAGATAGACGGACAGACAGACAGATAGACGAACATACAGACGGACAGACAGACGAAGAGCCAGACGGGCAGAAAGACAGTAGAATAGACGGACGGACGAATAGACAAACCGACAGACAGACAGGCAGACAAGTGAACATGTCTCAATCGATCTTGAGCAAGAATATATACTATATACTTTCTGGGGTCAGCCACTTCTTCTGCCTACTGCATACATAGTTAGTATACCCCTTTCTGATCATTTTCAATGGACAAAGGGTATAAGAAGTGGTTAAAAATATCTCAGTATACTCTTTATTTGACCATTTTCATTCGATCAAATGACATAAAAATTCAACATTTATTTAAGACATTTTTTCTGCTAGCAGATTTGCCTATTGTCTCGAGAAATGTCAAGAGCTTATTACTGTTTCATTTAGAAATATCGTCTGTAACGGTTTTTCCAAAATTCTTTACTCTCTAGATTTTTCCAAGCAATAATTTTACAACCTGATCGCGGAGGCAGAGCAATAAATAAAATTGTAAACTGTACGATAAACAAATCGTTGTTCATTTTTGGAATAAGGTAAATATAGTCCAAAGAAGCACACTCATTCAGACAACACACGCGCCGCTCACACACACACACACACACACACACATACACAGGCATACACAGTGACACCCACACAAAAGCGCAGAAGAGCACAGATTCAAATACAAATAGACAGACAAATATAGATACAAATACAAAGGAAAATGCGCTTGACATTGAACTTGAACTTCGGTGCAGTCGACGCGACGACGCGACGACGACGGCGCGACGTCAGCGACGCAGCGCAGCGCAGCGCAGCGTAGATAGCAGAATCAGCAACTAACGGCATTGTTGTTCTGCCGGGGCAGTTGCTTTGAAGAGCAACTGAACTGGAACGCATCGTAGTAGCTGCATGAGTGGAAGAGGAGCAGGAGCAGGAGCAGAAGAGGCAGTGACTGCAGCGAAGGACCTGTGCTACAGTGGAACAAATCACTAGAAATTAGTTATAATTATGCTTAGTACCCAATGGAATGTAGAAACATTGCGAGTTTGCTTAACTCTCCCCGAGGAGCTTGATTTCTAAAGAAAGCCTACGCAACCTTCAACAGATTAGGGGGCGGCCCATTCCGTGCAAAAGTTACGCCTAAAAATATGCTAAGAGCTTGTATTACGTGCGTCGGCGTGGGGTGGGTGGGTTGGTGGCAGACTTAGCTGGCATTGGCAGCTACCAAGGTCACATTGACAAGTGTTGCACGCGCCTGCGATTAAAGGAATGCGGGGAGTAGGCGCTGGGCCACGTTGCGTAGCACACAGCACACCGCACAGGGCCTGGGCAATGAACGTGGCTAGAATGTGTGGGTTACTCAGGGTGTTTTTCCGTAGCGTGGGCTGCCTGAGCTTTGCTTTCGGCAACCGCCATTTGTATTGCTCTCCTTCATTGCGAAAGCGAAAGCCAAAGCTTTTTCGTTTCACTTGATTAGTGACACGCGCCTGCCACAACACACGCAAATATGCCTGTTCCTTTTGCCTCCCCTTTCCCTTCTTATCCTACTCTCTCCTCTCCCTACACGGATTAGAGCCTGTCGTAGTCTGTTTATGTGTATTTCAAAGAGATGCGCGGCCCCAAACTGGGATTTACTTATCGATTCGCTTGCTTGATTTGCAATCAAAACAAACAAGTATGAGGCCTGTGAGAGGATTCGGGATTATATGGCATATTATCTAAAGCAAGTTCAGAAAGATTTTGGGATTCCCTCTTAATGACTTCAAGTCGCTTAATAAACAACACTTTCAGCTTGTAACTTGACTCTTTTGGATTACAGCCAAATATTCCTTGCCAACAAGCGGCATCAAACTTCGCAGTTCAGTCTCCTTCAGAAAGGTCAAAAGGGGCTGATGGCAGCATCCCAATGAATTTCTTTCGACGAGCAGTTTCTGCTAAGGTAATGTGGAGTACTGGGGCAGCGCAGGCGCGAGCAGGAACAAAGCTAAGGGGGGAGGGAAAGGGAGGGGAGCGGGATGGACGCATACGCGTGTGTTCTATGGAAATGCCCTTGACAATAACATTGCATGCCATCAGGTCGGCTCGTGTAACGGGGGAGTGCCATGCCAGCAGGCTATGGAGCATGCCTGATTGTTTATTTACACGTGGCATACATTCGGGAATACCCTGGATCCTGTGATCCTCTTGGTCGAGTGGTTCCACAATTCGCACAAAAGCTAATTGAATTGTGGAGAGCAGAGCTAGCTTATTGTGTTTACAAATGTTTAGCAATAAAGGTGCAGCTGAGTGAAATCCAACCCCCAAAGGCCCTGACAGCACCCTACTGCTGCTTACCCTACGCTTTGATTGGGGCTGATTCGACCCCAGCCTGGGCCAGCAAACCGCACACGCGCGCAACCCCACGCAAAGCCAATAACCTAGAGCCATTTTGCTTTTACACAATTATAACAACAAACAAGTCTAGTAATGAAAGAAGAAAGCTCAAGACTGGTAGATACCCTGCAGAAAACTTCAGAAAACCTAAGGAAAAGCCCAGAGACAAGGACAAGTTAGGGTTAGTTGGGGTAAGTTGAGGTACTCAACCTTTTATACAAACTTCATCTGTTTATCAAAGAAATCTTCCCTTTTTTTTGCACATTTTGTGTAGGTGCAGGGTGTAAGTATTTACCCGCCTAATGTCGCATTCCCCCCAATCGGAGCGCCCAATCAAATAAAACCTAAGCGTAGGACCGTAGCGAAATTGCGTCGAAAATATTAGAAAAGCCTGGGAGAAAGAGAGAGCGGGGAGAGAGAGAAAAAGGACAGAAAGAGAAGAAAGCAAGCAGGGTTGTCGGATTGTGGAGACACTAAATTTATACAAAAGTTGTGTTGTGTTTCATACAACTTCGAAAGCTTTGTCGCCCACTCCAAACATTTTATTTGGCTAAGCAGTCAAGGTCAAAGTCGAATATGAACGTAAGAACGCAAAAGCAGAGGCCTATTGAATATTGGATCAACGACTCGTCGCTACCCTAGACCACGTAGTAACCAAGGGCTATTAGGATTCGTTTTTTGAAAGCAATAGGCTCTATTCTTGGGCTCTCTTTCGACAGCTTTAAGAATTGGCATGCCTACAGAGTTATCTCTTAACTTAAATATGAAAAGACATTATGGAAAATAATCTGAATATAAAGAACGAATTCCACGAATACTTTCATTGGAGCGACTGCCTGCACATACCCTTGTAGAATACCAGCGCCCTTATTAAGACCAAAGCAGAGGATAGAGAAGAGAGAAGGGGGTATAGGCTTCTTCAATTTCAAGCCTTTTGCAGCGAAAATATTCTGTTCTATTTTGCTGGCAATGAAAATCGAGTGGAAAAACTCTGTAAGTCCTCTGTAATGCGCAATTTGATTTGCACTTTTGCGTTGCCAGACCGAAGGTAATCGAATCTTAGAAATAACAAAAAAATATATACATACATACTTTGTAATCGATCGCTCATTGAGAAAAAAAAAAAATAAATCAAGTTCCGCATAAAATTTAAGATTTCGCCTAGCGAACTATGTGGGGCCTCATGGCGTTTCATATATCTATACATACATGTATATATGTTATGTATATTTAAATGTTGTGCCTTTGTGTTGATGTTTACGAGTTGAGTCGAGGGCTCTTATTACGACTCAGCCTCGAGAACAAATGCTGTGGAGTACATTTTGAATAGGAAAACAGTGTGGACTCAATTTTAAATACCAGCAAGGCTGAATCGAATGGAAACTTAATGTATAAATATATAAGAGAAACTGGCACGTTCATTTGAATGGATCTGCAACTGATGCATGCAACTAAATAGTTACGTTCTGCATATTAGAATGTTAGGTAAATTTAAATAATAGGCAGAAGTAGGCGTGGCAGTTGCCTGAAAGTAGATAGATAAGGTTCATTCCCTTCTTGAAACGAGTTTAATGCATTTCTGTCTGTATGAACGCAAGAAACTCAACTGTTTTAGATCTTATAGAGCACTAAATCGTTATAATATATTATATATATAATGCGCAGATATAATATATATAAAATCTTGAATGGGCGTAACCCGGCTCTCGCCAAATCTTATTTTCTTAATATACTATGCTGTGAATCTTTTCTCTAGCTTACTATGTTTCTAACAGTTTGTCTCAAGCGTACGAAGGGTATTTTACTATCAGTGCATTCAACTTTAGTTCTCGCTATCTCTTTGTATATATAGAAAAACTTTCTTTAGTCCTTGAGTCGTACAGCGACATCGCCTGACCTCTTTTATGGTATCCATGTGCGTGTCTGGAGACACTGGCAATTGTAACCAACTGTTGCCATCGCACAAATAAAAAGCACAAATGATGGCAACAGGGGCTTTGCTAGGAACAGGGGCAGAGCCAGAGGCGCATCGGCCACACAGGGGTTTGTCTAATAGCGGCGCCGACAGTCTCCATTCGCCGCCTGTCAAGGACACCGTTCCATATTACAGGCCTCAAAGAAATGCGCATAAAATTTGTGCGGAGGCGGAGGCCTCTTTCTTCCACTTCGTTTTGCTTATTTTTCCTCTTTTTTTTGTAGAATGAATGTTTGAGCGCGTTTAGCATTGCAAACTATGGCAAACATTTTGCTGCCTCTCAATGTCAGAGTCAGCATCTGCCGTCAGCCGTCAGCTGTCAGCAGCGTCAGAAGGTTCTTCGAATTTTCAAAAATTCAGGAAGTGCTGATCAACATTCATGAATACACGATATTGAATAACTTTCGATCCGCTTCGAACTGTTGATCAGCACTTGATCAGCAGAAACCCAGAAATGTCTCAGTTGATCAGCGATCAGTGTTTAATTTCATTCAGTTTGGGGACGTTTGGGGACACTGCGACAGGAAGCTGTGACGAGCGTCGAGTTTAATGTATGCCGTAGAGCGACAAGCCATGAAAGTAGCAGTAAATGTATTATGAATATTTTCATGGGTATTCATACGAGTGTTAAGCTATTGATGATGATAAACATGTGACTGCTTCGAATGAGAGAGACGCGATGGTTGAGGAAAACTATGAAGAGCTTCAAAGAAAGTAGGTAGGAGACCGTAACCCAATCCGAGTAGAAAGCTAAGCTATATGGAAGATAGACTCCTTAGTTTCTTATGCTTGGCAGAAGACTTAGCTTCTTTAGAGTACAGGAAACATTCAATAAGTACTCTTTCATGCATGGCTTTTTGGATAACCCAGAACTTCGCGCTTTACTTTATATCAGTGTTAAATGCGTTGCTATTTTCATCATCGGGTGAAAGGGATTTTTGTGGTGGGCTCTTTAGGTTTATGTGTGCAGGCATAAAATTGTGCCAAGGACTTTGCCATGATGAGACGCTTAAAATAACTTGTCACGTATACGCCGCATATGCCACAAATTATATTGACAAAGGGTGGCTTTTGTTCCACTGAAGTTTGTTCGAATGGAGCTAGGAAAACACATATATAACGAAAGTAAACAAAATCGTGCCAGAATCTTAGTAAAATACACATGAAACCTCATCCACGAGACTTCTAACCCTACTTTTTGCACTACCATATTTTGGTAAATATCAAGGGATTTGCTTATGCTCTAAAAGCCTTTTTGTTTAAATTTTGATATTGCTAATTTACATATAATCGAAAGGTTTTCGCTCGATTTATACACTTCGATCATTGAAAATTGTCTTAAAAGGGGCAAATATATGTACAAGGCATAGGGAGGCGTGGTAGACCCTTCAAGTATAAATATTCTAGATCAGAATCCCTATCCGAGTCGATGGAGCCAAGTCTGTCTGTCTGAATACACAGATCTCAGCTATTATAAGAGCCAGAGCCACCAAATTTGGCATGAAGGTTGCTGTATATTGTCTGCTATATAAGTTTATTTCAAACTTCAGATGCCACGGCCAACGCCTTCAAAACGGCTTTTCAAAAATGGGCAAAGGGCTTACTTGTTTTAGAATAAGCTAGCTGTATTTCAGAGCCAATGTTCAATGATCGATGAGTATAACAAGAAAGCAAGGCCTATGCCTTATAAAGTCTACCCCAGCCCTTTTCTCCTATTGTGGTAAAAAAAAACTTTTGGTTAAGTAGATCAACCAAGTCGGTGAAGTGCTTAACTATTTTCACTTTCTTTTAGCCACACTTAGAGCAACTAATAACTGCAACGCAGACAATAAACCTCAGCCATATTTACAGCCTCAACTCAACTAAAAAACGAAAACAATTGCGATAACAAGAGCAACAAGAGGAGCAACAACCGGCAAGCCGCGTAGCTATTGAGCGACCCAATTTTGAAATTCACTTTCTTTTCTCTAAATCTCTTTTGGAGTTTCTCTCTCTCTAAGCTCTAAAACGTTTTGGGGAGTCTCTACCAATTAAAGGGTCAAATTCAAATGAATCAGCTTGTGTTCTGCATTGCGCTAAGCGAGGGGGAGAGGCAGGCAGTGCAACTTCCAAAACGGGGCCGCAAGGGGAGCAGAGGTGACAAGAAACACTTTCCACAGACACCAAACACACTACACACACTACACACACTATTCGTTGACCCAGAAATCCAAGTGAAAAACCCGTTTCTGTCTCGCTGACGGGTTAAGAAATGCCACAAAACTAGCAGCAAGAAAGAAAGATAAAAAGAAAGAAAGAAAGAAAGAAAGAAAAAACTTTAAATTTAAAATAAATGGAGTACACTTTCGCTTATGAAAACGAAAGTCAGTGGACTTTTGCAGTGCCATTGGACACAGCAGAGGCAACAACAACAAAGCAACAAAGCAACAGCGACAAGAAACAAAACAAAGAAATGCGACGCGATTGTGTTGTCGGTGAAATGGCGGAGAAATTTGTCAGCCCAATGGGAGCCAGAGCAAGGCTAAGTGGGGCTGCTTCAAGGCGCCAAATCAGCATTCAAATCGGCACACAGACACGCACACAATGATACAAAACGTTGCACAAAGTTCAAAGATTGCACGCGGACAAAGTTGCGCGCGCGCGTTTTCGATGCGACACTGAGGCGTTTATTCACGCCCCTGAAAATCGCAGTGGCGACTTTTGCGTCTGACCCAATTCCGATAGCGCAAACATTGAAAATGAAATAAAAATAAAACTGCAAATAGCGAAAAAAAAACACAATTTCAATATTACCAGACGACAATAAATTATTTGGAGGCTTCAACCCTCGAGCCGGCAACTTATTTAGCCATTTATGCATGTTTAAAGTTTATTTTTTTTTTAAACAATTATATAAAGTTGAAGAGACAAGCGCACTTGACTGCCAGATACCCTGCTGATACACTTAAGTTTAAATGTTTTAAAGTTTACATATGATTACAGTAATTAAGAAAGAAAGAAATTATGATCAATTTTTCCAGCTTTATTTTATTGACATTTCATATTCGTTCTTTAAAATATTGTTATATAAATATTTAAATATTTAAAATATTGTTAATAAAAATACAAATGTTCATGATCAAGAAAATATATACTGTTTGGTGTTGGAAATTTTACTTTCTACTGGCCAAAATTAAAAGGGTATACAAATTTACAAATACTAAGCAAATTTTTAGCTGCAACAAGTTCCACTACCCAACCGGCAAATTGTTTAATTAGCTGAGTAACGAAAACAAATAACATTATAATACTAAGGGAATCTGTCAATAGTAACATAGTAAAACTGATTCACAATCATCTCAAACTCATCTACATATGTGGCTGGGGTTGAAAGAAAGCATAGTTAAAAGTTAATAACAATCCCAAAGTGAAGTCAATACCCCAGCGATGGCACTTGAAAGTAAGTACCTCTATAGGCTCTATACACCCATGTGTATGTATGTGTGTGCATGCGCCTACCTATACTTGAGCAACTTGTATATACAACCGTATGAAATTTCACTTGGCTAGTTGCGCATGCGCAGCTGCCGACAGCGAAAGTGAAACTCGAAGAGGTTTTTGAACTCCGCTGCCGCTGCCGCTGCGACAGACGCCAGCAAAGGGAGGAGGGAAGGAGGAAAAGGGGGATAGGAGAAGGGGGACAGCAACTGGCCTCAACGAGTGTAACTGGAGCGAAGATAATGGCAACAGCAGCAGAGGCAGCCCCAGCAGCAGTAAATTTAACAATTTTACTTTCTTTTCCACTTTGAGACGCTGCAGCGGGCAACGGGGATTGGGGATTGGGCCTCGGGGATTGGGATTGGCGTTGGGCCAGGGATCGTGGTAGCTTGGCTGGCTTGGCGGATGGTTCGCTGTAACCGAAGACAGTGCGCCGTGTGGTGTCAATGAACCGAAAATCGACGACAACGTCGAAATGAAAGCGCCGGCGTGTAACCCAATTAAATAGCAATGTCGATGGTCTGCAAACTAAATCTGAACATAATTTAAGTTTTCAGTTTCTTTATGGTTTACCCCTAGCGGTATTAAGTTAGTTATTCATTGATTTAAGGTTGTCATTTTCGCTCTACGTGCACGACAAGCCAGAAGCCGCTGCTGAAATGTGCCAGAAAAGGTCACAGACAATTAGCAAGTGTCGTTTTTGTTGTTGTCTGATGCGAACACCCGCACCTGTCTCTGTCTCTGTCCCTGTCTCTGTCCCTGTCCCTGGCCAATGCTGCAGCTCCAGTGCCATGTTGAGCCGAGCCGAGCTCAATGCTGCCTTGTGTTTGTTGTAGTAGTTCAACGAGCGCGAAATAAAAAAAAAATCATATAGCAACAACAACAACGAAACTCTGTCAAGCACGTGAAGTGAGACGACAACGGAGGAGGCCGGCCGACGCCTAAGTAACCTCATAATTGCCGTTGAGGGTCTTTGCAATGAATTATGCGAGTTAACCTCAAAGCTTGCTTGGAACGATATTCACGATCCGGTAGCAACAACTTCGACAAGTTTAACAAACCCCAAGCAGAGCAGTGCAGAGGTAGAAAGAAATACAGTTTAAAGAAACTGTAACAGTTGTAAAACTAAAGACTTCGTTTTAAAAGAGTAGCTCAAGTTGGAGAACAAGTCGCCGAAGCATACGAGGGTCGTTTGATAAGACCGTGACTTTTTGTATTTGCCGCGCACCTGCTCTAAATACAACACTGCTCCTGTCAGCAGTTATCGATTAACAGCTGACTGTAAAATTTTGAGAAAGCTGCGTTTTTTGGTTTGCGTTTTATAGGCATTGAAAGCAGACGATCTCGTGAATTTTAACGAAAATGGAAAAAAGTGAATTTCGTGTGCTAATTAAGCATTATTTTTTGCGTAAAAAATCCATCACCGAAACCAAGGAAAGACTTGATAAATATTATGGGGACTCTGCACCATCAATTTCAATGGTTAAGAAATGGTTTACTGAGTTCCGTTGTGGTCGTACCAGTACAAGTGATGCCGAACGTTCAGGTCGCCCAAAAGAGGTCGTCATGCCAGAAATCGTCGACAAAATCCATGGAATGATATTGGATGATCGGAGAATGAAAGTGCGTGAGGTAGCTGAGGCTGTAGGCATCTCAACTGAACGGGTACATCACATTTTACATGAATATTTGGACATGAAAAAGCTTTCCGCGCGATGGGTGCCGCGATTGCTCACACACGACCATAAGCAACCGTGTGACCATTTCAAAGGAGTGTTTGGCGATGTTCAACCGCAATCCAAACGAATTTTTGCGCCGTTTCGTTACCGTAGACGAAACATGGATCCACCACACCACACCAGAGACCAAAGAACAATCAAGACAGTGGGTTTCTCCGGGTGAACGTGCACCAAAGAAGGCCAAGGTGGGTCTGTCGGCCAACAAGGTCATGGCCACAGTTTTTTGGGATGCACAAGGTATCATTCACATCGATTACCTTGAAAAGGGTAAAACGATCACCGGCGAATATTATTCAGAGCTTTTGGACAGATTCGATATTGATTTGAAGCAGAAACGACCGCATTTGGCGAAAAAAAGTGCTGTTCCATCAGGACAATGCACGGGTGCACACGTGTGTAGTCAGCATGGCAAAATTTCATAAATTGGGCTACGAACTGCTACCCCATCCAGCATATTCTCCAGATTTAGCCCCCTGTGACTATTTTTTGTTTCCAAACATGAAGAAATGGCTCGGCGGTAAGAGATTCGGGTCAAATGAAGAGGTCATCACAGAAACAAACGACTATTTTGAGGGCCTTGAGAAAACCTATTATTTGGAAGGAATAAAAAAATTGGAAAAACGCTGGACTAAATGTATAGAGCTAAAAGGAGATTATGTTGAGAAATAAAACGCTTCTTTGACGAAAAAAATATATTTTATTCAAAAAGTCACGGACTTATCAAACGACCCTCGTATATTCGAAATGAAAGGGAAAACAATTTCAATCTGTATTCGTTTTGCGTTTTCACTTTTTCTTTCTTTTCTTTTCTGTCGTTTCATTGCGAGCTCTGCATTTAAGTGAGGCACTTAAGAAAGGTACTCCATCTCTATCAAGATCATGATCGCAACCCGAAGATCATATCATTAGGAAATGTTGTGTAGCGATCCATTGACAGTTGAGTTCAGTGTTTCATTGGACTTCCCTTCAAGCTTTGTCTTCACTTACTTCATGATCTATAATCATTCTTTATTAATATCATGATCGCTGCCAAAAGATCATATCGTGTGTGACAATAAGGAAACTTAGTGTAACGATTTGCAGATACTTGGAGTGACTTAGACTAACCTTCTTATAACCATCTTAAAACCTTTAGCCTTGCTCTAATGACTCATCTTGAATTGGTTTATGATCTTTACTATCATGATTATGATCGCTGCCAAAAGATCATAATAATCAGATCAGCTCAAAAACAAAGCTTTATGTATCGATTTATGGATACTTGGAGTCAGTAAGATTCTTCTGACTTCCGTTCAAACTCTAGCCTCGTTTTGCAAGCTCAGCTTAAATTGCTTTATGATCTACATACGAAAGATTCAGATCATAAGCTGCAGCTTATAGAGAGAGAGAGAGAGAGAGCTCTCTCTTTCCTGCATGAACACACCCTAAATCCACAGCTTTTGCTTGAGATGCCATCAAGCATTGCAGAAACGGTTCCCTTTCCATGACTTCCCAGTGTCATTGCTCCGAATTGAGTTCAGGCGAGTCTGTTGACCCCCGAAGCATGCATGAATTTAAATTGTTTTCACCGCGAATTCAAGACGAGGCACCACACACAAGACAAGAGCCTCGGCGCGGAGCTGCCAAAAGTGAGAGTTGAAAGCAGAGCAGAAAAGATTTTGAAGTTTTTTTTTTTTTTGGAGTTTAGCGTAAATGATCATATCGAGCATTCGCTGTGCTGCATACCTATACACACATGTGTTTGTCTACATTTTCTATTAAAAACTTTTACGGCTTCAGCTGTGAATGAAAACTTTCTTTGGGTGCAGCTCTTTTCTTTTCATTTTCTCAACGAGATCACCATGGAAATTTCATTAAAGTATATTCATTTTTTAGATATCATAATTAAAGTCATGAAATCTTTAGATGCTTTGGAACGATTCACAGAGTTGAGTTTGATGTAGTACATGCAACACATAAGTGATCACGCTTGCTTCCTCTTTTGTGCACTTTGAATATGCTGTGATCTCTCTTTCTCCCTTTAGGTTCCACTGTCCACGGGTCATTCACGTTGCCCGCGAGTGTCAGGGGGTCTCAGCACTTTCGAGCCCGTCATCAACGTCGCATTTGTGTACACAAGCATAACAACTAGCATTGGTCATTGGCCGCACTACCCCAAACCCGTCGCAAACCCCCAGACCCCGAAAACCCCTAGACCATCATCACCCTCCGATGCCTTACCTAGCATATTTACTGAACTTGAAACGTTGCGCGTCATCATGCAATGAAAGCGTGAAAAATAATATACTCTACACATACATACATGCTCGCATATATCCACATACATGTATGTATATATGTGTGAGTGTACTTTGTGTGTGGCATATACGTATGTTTGTATTTATTTCTGTTTACTTTCGAGCTGGGGCCAGTTCCACGAAGAACAACGACACCAAAACCCATTGACGTTGGCACATTTTGCGCGATAAGCGTCCAAAAGGGGGTGAAGGAACGCCTGCAGGAGTTGGAGCGAAGCAGTAAATGCTGAAACCTAAAAAATTGGCACAAGAACAAATTACGTAAATACAAAAGTGAGAAGCAAGCAAATGAAAATATTTTAGCAACTTTCAAGGGCCCATGGGCGTGTCAACAAAAATTGAACTAAAGCTTTAGCTGTGCCTTATATACTAAAATCTATATGCAAAATTTGGCATCTCTATCTGTCATAGTTCCTGAGTTAGGCGCGTTCATACAAACTCCTAACTGATGAGAGTGTTAGAGACTGAACGAATTGTTTACTGAGCATGCACAAAGCATATGTGGCGATATTCTAGGAATTTGTTCGAGTCCAAAAATGTACACAGTAGTCATTTTATATAAACCGTGAGAAATCCTAATGCGTTATGCTGACTGCGGTCAAAATGGGTCACACTAGATTTAAATTTTGATAGAATTAGGCAGAAGTAAGGGGAAGGGGAAACCAGTGTAGCTTACTCGACTGTACACTTAGCTTGTGGAAAACGTTATAAATTTATGCACACTTTGAAAGAGAGGAAATACCAGTAAACTAAATCAATAAGCAATAAATTGTGCTTGACGCACAGGTCGGAACTGACGGAAGATGGCAAAAGCCATTGACCTCGCACATATCACGCAACCTACGGGCTGGCCAAGCCCCGCGATGTGTGTTCATGTTGATCTGCAGGGAAAAGCGTTCACAGTGGTTACTTAGTGCATGACATAATTTAAAACGATTGCGAGTTTAACGAACTTCCAGAAACTCCTTATATAATACCCAAACCACACTTCAGTGAAGATACTGGGGCGTCCTCTTGGAGTAACCGCACAAGCTCGCCCACGTTGTGCAAGGGCGTCAAATGACAACCGGAAGTTAACCTTGAAGTTTTTGCAGGCCATAAAAACAACTCGACTCGAGCTGAGCAAGAAGAACGAAAGAAGCTGAAGCAGCTGAAGCAGCCACCCCAGCCAATTCCCGGCACAAATTATTCCATGCCACCCCACTGTGCCCCAGGACACGTGTTGGAAGTTATTCCGCTTTCGTGTGGGTGGACTGCGGGTGAGATGCCGCTGCTGGCAGAAGCTTTCCCATCTTTTATTGCTGTTGTTGTTGTTGGCACCGGAAGCTGGCAAGGAAAGTCAGAGGAAAATGCTACCCCAAAAAACAGATTACAAGGGTGACTTTTGCTCTGCCCAGAAACAGAGACAAGAAGGGATTCAGCATGAGCATGAAGCTAGGCAGGCATAAGTGTAGGGAAATACTTGACATCAAATCGATAATGAGTTAACATTTCCTAAAAGTAAAGTGTGTTTTCAAAATGTGCACAGCTTTTCCTCTTTTGTGTGCCTCTCCAAACCGCCATTATGTCTTACGTAAGTACGTAGAGGGTCAGGGTAGGAAGACCTTATAATAACAACCGATTGTGATAATAAAGTGAATGTGTATCGAATAATAATGAGATAATGTTTTGATTTTTTCAATTAGCCCAAGAATCATGCTACATTAGCATGATATACCTCCACTTTTTTAAGGTTGACCTAGAGTGTTTAGATTTTACTATACCAACAGTCATGGGATTCCCTGATCTTGGTATTCCCTCTTGCTTATGTCTTTAGTTTCAGGACTTTGGTTTCTCATTCATAAAACCATTATCATTTCATTTTGCAGCAAAAGGAAGGATTCAAATTGTAGTTCCTGTCCACTTAAATTTCATTGACACAACACAAAAATGCGCCACTCCTTTATATGGATTTCCTGGAAAATTGTGGGTTATTTTGAAATGCAAATTGAATTTGTGTAGTTCATGTGTAGGTGGCAAAACAAAAGGAAAAGGGAATGACGTGTGGGTAGTGTCCGAGTCGTGAGCTTCACCTAGTGATAGCACCACAACAATAGAGATGACGCACTTGGGGTTGCGGGTATAACTAGCAACCTGGCAGAGTGGCCCAACATGCCGAAAGGAAATGCGCAACAGCGAGTAAAGCCACGACCCCGAGAAGGCAACAAACTTGCGGCTTTTGCGACCTTCAGCGCGAATGGGCAGGAGTAAGGGAGAGACAGAGTAGGTGACAGAGAGAGAGAGAGAGAGACACACAAAGTGGAAGAGCGAGAGAGAGACACGCAGAGTGGGAGAGAGAGTGCGAGCTAAGCTTGGAGAGGACAAAGTTGAAGCGCGTGCAATGCCAAGGCGAAAGTTCGAGCAATGCCACAAAAGTACAGTCAACCGTGTGTCAGGCGAAGCTTTGCTCCCCTACACAACAGGAGCTTTTGAGCTTTTGAGCTTTCAGCAGGGGAAATATGCTAGGCAATGCTTTGGAAAATGCCGTTATTATTCAGCGTCAATCAACATTAAATGTCCTTCAACCTTGCAGAGTGGGTAAGCAGGACAGCAAGAAGAAAAGAGATAGATAGAGACCGCAGGCAAACCTTTACCATAACCAGCGCCTGCCCAGGCGGCGCACATGTGTTCAAGGACTCGGGCAATACTATCGACTGCGACACGGTGAACGTGAAAGCACAACGGGAACGGGAAAGGGAAAAATACAACAAAAACAATACGGCGCTGAGCAGAGGAGGAGGAGGAGCTTTTGTGCACTCCACGAGCCTTAGCAACCGGTGAAGTTCAAGGTTAAAGCTGAAGGCTTTCTTGCTTTGGCATTGGCTTCCCCCTACTATCTCTCTCACCCTCCGCCTCGTTACACCCAACTCTCGCTGGCACACGTGGCCATAGAGTGTGACTGAAACGAAGTTTACTGCCTTCTCTCTCGCTCTCTTCCCAGCCTGTCTTATGCCTTTCACACTTAGCAGCGCATGAAGCTGCTTATTGTTGGACTGGACCCAGGACACCAACAACGGCATTTTAACCTTGAGCCTCTGCGAGCATCAGCCTCCTTTGGCCTGCCTCTTCTGCTTGTCGACTGTTGATTACATTGCGGCGCATGGCTTTGATTTGATTTGATACCCTGACAGAGGGTATATCAGTTGGGTTAGGTTTATATGCTAGGTATACCCACATATATTAAATACTACTCCAAGAAAGGATTTATAAAAACGCTATGCAATTCTATGTAATTGTCGTAGGAATATTCGATGAATCTCTGTAGGGTATCCAACTAGAAGTTGTCTTTCCTTGCCCTTCTTAAATGATTCCTACAGCAGCTTTCCACGGAATTTGTGTTCCTTAGAAGTTTCTGGGGTTGGCTAAGAGCGGTAAAGGTCAACAAAAGGACAAGAGCAAATCACCAGGCAAGCAAAGTTGCATTTTGCCACGTGCCGTCGTTCAACTTTGTTTTATTAACTTATTGTCTTTTCGCCAAAGAAGAAGGAAGTAGCTGCAGTAGGAGGCAGCTTCTTCCCCTTAGGAGGAGAGCGTAGCGGGTATACAGTTATACAGAGACTTATGGTACACTCTGGATCTCTGTGTGCACAGTCAGCGTGCCGGCCGGCCGGCCGGCCGTCTGAGAAGGCCTCCCACCCCCCTTAATTCTATTAGAGCACTTCACCATGGTCACCTCAACCATGGCTTCCTCGTGAAAATCAAGGTCATTACGTCATACGATTGCAGCATTGTCACGGCCAGACACTGACCGGGTGCATTGGCAAGCCTTGCACTTGAACTTGCTTGCGCACGCAGCCGTTGCATGTGCCCCATGAGGGGCAACCGGGTGGCTGCTGGGGGTGTTTCGACCTTCAGTGGAAGCTTTTCCCTCTGAGCTTATTTATAGTAGCAAATTGTAACGGGGGAGCGTTGCACAGAAAGGTCAAGCTGTGTGTGTGTGTGTGTGTCGTATTTGAACGTGTAGAAGTGCAACGGTCAAGGTTATTGTCGCAACTGTCGCAATGGCAACATCAATGGGAGCAACAACTTGCCTCCTGATACTGTCAACCCTAGCGAAGGCAATGCGTGGGTATTACCTCTTTGGGGTGCTCGGAGTGTTGAAATACCTATGCAAATATTCATCTAAATAGCTATGGTAACCCTTCTACTTTCTCCCTCGTTTTCTCTTTCCTCTTGAAAGCATTGGAAAACTTCTAAAACCCTTCTGCCAGGAATCTCAATTGAATATTCTGACAAGAACGAGTTTTACCTTAGGGTTGAAAGGGCTTGGCCCTAGCTCCCATAGGTCCAAATCGATTTTATACCATTTATAAATTGTAATTATATTTTCCCCTTGATAGTTCTTCACACCTAAGTTCAAGCAAGTCACAGCTTCCGTACTTCTGGTTCTGAACCTTGTCCGAATTGAGGTCAAGGTGTCTGCAGTGAAGGTTTCTCTGGGCTATTTAGAGCGTCAGCTCAAATATTTGTACCTGGGCGTCGTCGTCTTCGTCGTTTTCGAACACAGTCAAAACAATTCGGACTGACCTTAGCTAACAATATACCAATATACTATTTAGCCGTCGAAGGCGAAGATAAACTCAGCTTAGCTGCTTGAGCTGCTCTTTGGGTTGGGCTTTGAACTTGAACAGAAGACCGAGGACAGACAGACAGAGAGGGGGCCAGGTGAGCGATATACAAAGAGATAAATAATTACCAAGACAGTTCAAGAAACCAAAACGTAGGCAAAAGCCAGCACTTAGAAGCTCGACAATCGCCCACACCGTTACAAATACACCAATACCAATACCAATACCAATACCAAGACACAAATTAAGACATGAATAAATGTAGATACACACATGCATGAGGCTGCAGATCGATATAGCAAATCACGGTCCACAAACCAGTTTTCCTTCGCACGCAGTTCGCACTTACCGTTATATGTGAATAAACTAATTCCACTTCCGATATTCGAAGACAAACACATGTGCATAAGGCTATCTCACTCTTTCGCTCTTGCTTTTTGAATTTTATTGAGTTTTATTGAGTTTGTTTAAATTTCAAAGGCCTAGTAAGATCTGTGATCAGTTTTGGGCAACTGATCTATGACTTCCTTAAAGGTTTCTTTTGGATATTATACTGCTACGGAGACTTATTCAAATATATAATACTCCATATTTACTATATACATACATGTATAGAGCATAAATCTTTAAAGCTTGTGATAAAGAATCGATTAGATTGATCTCACTTATCCATGGATCTCTCTTAGCAACTCAAATTGCCAAAATGTTTAAAAATAAAAGCAGCTCTCATTATACAAAGATTCAAAATAAATAATCCCATTAATTGAAATTTACGATTCGGAAATCTTTCAAACAGTAATTACATTGATCATTCTTCTGAGCCAGTTTTTAAAATCTTGGCACGTTCCTAAACTGTTCGATGATCTGTCTGACTTGAAAAGAGAGACAGACAGTCGAGCAAACACACAGGCCCCCATACAATCGCAACTGCAGATACATGCACACGCACACACACACAGACGCACACACGTGTATGTATAGCTCAGGACTGATAATTGTCTGTCTCTCCGCAACAACAACAACAACAATTCAACAACTGCTTTAGTCGTTCAGCCTTGATCTTGGCAATATGATAACCCTAACCTTGAGCAACGTGTTGTGTTTGCCTTTGCTGTGTGTGTGTGTGTGTGTGTGTGCCTCGAAATTTGAATTTGTTTTTGTCTGTATATGCAGGTGTATGTTTGCGCTCGCGCATGTATGTACATACATGCAAACATACATACGTGTATTTTAGTATTTTTTACTTTGCACTCATTAGAATATGCTGTCAATAAACAAATCAAGAAAGCTACAGACAGGCGCGCGAAGTGCGTTTCCTATTGAATGCATTTAATTATTTCAATATATAATATTTCCAACAAGTATTCAATTATTAACATATTTGTCAAAGGTGGGAGTGTCATAAGAAGCTCGAAAAGAAATGCATTCGATTGTCAATAAAGCTATATTGGATTGGTTAGCCATTTTAGCAAACAAGAAGCCAGACTGATAAAATGTGGTTAGTTCTTTTACTTCCGGTTAGTAATCTCTTAAAAATGAGATCTAACATAATGCAGCAAATAAAGGCAAGAGTCACACTGTATCTAATAAATACAACATACCAAAATACTGCACATAATATCTACATATATATGTACATATATGTATATTCTTGATCAATAGGAACAGATATACATATGTATGTATATGTCTTGTCACTTTAAAGTACTGAGGTTAGAAGCTCTCATAAATATATGTATATTTCATATGTTTAGCTGATTCGGAATCTAGATATAGTATGCATATTACTCAAAGAGATCATTAACCCATAGGCAGCATTGCAGTCGGAAAGTGCGATTGAGATTGAGTATGAGTACTGATTAAAACACCTCGTCAATGCTTTGCTTTTGATATAATGTCATTTTTATATGTATTTTTTGTTATACTCGCAAGGCAAGTGCTCCCCCAACAAAGCAAGAAGAGAGTACGAGAGAGAGTGGGAGAGAGAGAGAGAGAGTTTCGAAATTAACAGCAACAACAAACAACAAACAACAGCAAAAAGTCCAGACAATAACGAAACAAAGCGATGTGTCCTTGAATCACGATGGGCCGCTAAACCCAAGCTACGACGACGACGACGACGTAAATAACTCACAACTTAACGGACGATAACAGGGGGGGCGGGGGCGGGGGAAAGACGACGGGGAAGGGGAACGGAGAAAGAAGAGCACGGCCAACGACATGACGTATCATTTCCAATATGTGAGTAAACTGTTATTTTTGTATTCCAATGAACAGAGTATATAGTATGTATGTATGTACGTACGTATGTATGTATATAATTTAAAGATACATATACACATTCATTCGAACGACCCGACCATATAGAACATTGACTCAGATACTCGCATACATATATAATTTCTTATATCTATCAAAATAAATGTAAGTCTTATCGCGGAAAAAGTAACGATAAAAAGAAAGAAAGGTTTAATGCGTCGAAGGTTGCCCTAAAGGCTTGCAGATCTTTTCAATGTTTTCCGGCTGTCCGTACAGATCTATCAGAAAACAGGCCAAGTGGGCAACACTAGTATTGCTACAAAACAAAAACGGAATTATTAATTAGCAATAATTATTCAAGGTCAAAACACAAATTTCACTTAGAGCAAAACAAATGTGAAATACGCATACCAACAACAACAACAACAACAACAGAAAGGCAACTGTGCGAAGATGGAGGAAGTGTGCATGGGCTGCTGCTGGGTGCCAGCAGGTTGGTGGAGGGAACCTCTATTTTGTGTGAAAGTTGATGTGCCGTGAAAGTGAAAATGAAAATGCCTTCTACGTTGAAAATCCGCTGACATCAATTTGGGTAATTGGTAGAGACATGGAGGAGGTGAAAAGCTTGTAGTTCGAGAGATTGATGCTGTAGTGTAGAAAATCGCCAGGTTAGTTATAATATCAGGCAGCAAACATACTTCTAAGTATCTCTTAGTATCGAAACATCTTGTATGACCTTGACCTATGTATGTACATATTTATCTTCTGTTTAACTTATGAAAGGCATCGCAAAAGTAATTAAGAGCAGTAATCAACTAATCTGATCTAATATCTAGCTTAGAACTAAACATCAAACAAAATATTACTAAATCATGACTTTTAAATGTATCCCTTAAGTCACCAATCAAAATATTAACAACCGCAACAGTTTCAGGTCATGAATACGCTGACGGTGACATTAAGAGTAGCTGACGCATCCAATCACGCATTCAAACATGCGCTTCCGAAGTGCTCAGAATTGTATTCAAAACCAACATGCACAGGTTTCAACAATGTGATAAAACTCACCGACAACGAGCGCCAAAACTCACCAAAGAGAGGCAAAGAGAAATTGTGCACGCTAACGATTGTCAAAAGCTGCGAACTAAAAGAGAATATAAAGAGTAAAAGCTCAATGTGTGCTCAAAATGTGGTGACTTATACCCAGTAAAATATTGAATGAAAGGCTGTACTCATGCTGCTTTGCTAAAGGCCAAGTTAACACCAATAGTAATGGTCATATATATAATAAGTTTATTTTAATATCCTAAAAGATACCATGCAGTTTGGCATAAAATAAGATACTCTGGGAATAAAATGCACTTTTTATAGCTGCAGACCATGCAGCTATTTTTCTGTTGAAATTCAAATATAATACGCAAAATATCGTGTTACGACAGTGCGCACTCGTATAAAAGGCTATACATATCTACATATATCTTTTCGATTCCATTCTTATCATTGTATTAACTGTACTGCTCTGAGCACATTGAGCAAGCCCCATTGAACGGCAATGACGTTGACGTTGTCAGCGGGTGCACTCGCGACCTTGACCGTAAAAATTAAATTTAAAAGCGACCGGCTACGGCGTAAAAAAATGCAAAAGCTATTTGCATTTGTTGTGTGAATGCATAGTGTACACACACGAAAATTGGTATGTAGACATACGTATATGTATTTTAAACACACGTATATACATTTATTGGCTTCTAAACTGATGTATGTGTAAGGCTTTGACTTTGCAATTAGACGGCGTCAGGTCAAAAACGAGACCGGGACGTATTCTAAGGACTCAACTAAGCAGAACATGTGGATATGTATGTATGTATGTACATGTATGGGTATGTACATCATCAGACGCACATAAATTAGCAAATGACATGTAATATGTAATAATGTTGGCTATGTGCATCATCGCATAAAAGATATGCACGAATTTGTTTATATTTTCGTATGTAAATGCAATGAATATTTATGTATGTATGTGCATTTGTTTGTTTCATTCCTACATACCGCTTTAAAATAACCGTAAAAAAGTAATTCAAATAAATAAAATTTCCCTAAGCTATCGAATCGACCAGCCACCACATATTATCGCAAATGATATTGTTACATATTATCGAAAATGTTATCGCCGAGCTTAGTTATAAACTGATTGAATTTCATTTGGCTTGCCCTTTATTATTTTAATTTTCCTCCAATATCACGTTACAACATTATAAAAAATCTTGCGTCTTTATTTTAAAACGTATTAATATATTTGTTTGATTTGTATATCAATTACGCTGCAATACATTTAAAGCCGTTCTCAACTCGCACGTGGGACCCTGCTTCAGTTCTATTAAAAAAAAATGATTGAGGAAACGTTTAATGAATATTTCATTTGCAATTTCAACGATGCAGTTCAGATTGATGGTGAGAAAAGGTTAAATTCGTACTGAATGAAACATTAATCTTAACTCTCTACAGACTTACCAATTGATGAGAGATTGCGGCAGCTGTGGACTAGTCAAGAGCTATGGACAGTAAGCGACCTGGAATCCATTGTAAAACGTTGGAAAGATAACGCTGGGAAGCTACAGTTATCAGATAAAGAATCCACGCTTGATTTGCTAAACGATTTCCTGCAATTGACTTTCGCATTTGTACAAAATAATTTTACTGGGCCCTTTGACAAATTGAAACCTTGCACAGAAATGCTAAGTAACCTGCAGCTGGATGACTTAAACCCTTTGGAACAGTTGAAAGCAAGCGGTGAAGAACTGAATGCAAATGTAAAGACTGCCCACTTATTTCTTATAGCCAAGCAAATGCTCGAAGCGTTGTCTACAGCACATCCTACATCGAAGGTAATATTGTAAAATACAATTCATCTTACATTCTAATAATGGATTCTTACTCCAAAGGTACTAAGGTGGTGGCAACTACGTTCAGTTTGCCTACATCAACATATTTTGGATGACCTGGCAGTGTCCCTATACGAGGAATTTAAAGTGCTAGCTGATGACCTGCGCACAAACTTATCAGTATTTGCCTCAAAGGAGCTCCAAGCGTTGCTGCTTCTCGAAGTTTCCAACGGCTATTTGCAGTTCCATCGCACCGATATATCTAATCAGATACTGGATGAAATGTGCGATTATCTACAAGTTAAACTACAGGTGGAGGGTCTTCTTGGTTTGCGAACCAAGTTCCAACAGAAGCCGCTTCCTCAGCTGTGTCTTAAGGTAGAACAATCCGAAGAAATATCTTTGCCCTCTGCAGGGTTGAGCAATGCGGAAACAAAGTTACCACAACTACTTCTGTTAGAAGATGATACTCGACTCGAACGTATTCGATTCGTTGACCCAAAGGACAATGAAGTAATGACGCTTCCGAGCGTGTTGCAAGCACTTGTTCTCGCCAAGGTGTAAGTAAATGACGTACCTTTTCAGTTCATTCAACCAAATACCTATTTTACAGCAAACAACTGAAGCGTTCACAGCCTAAGGATCGGCTGGCGGATGAGCAACTGGAGCCGTATACACAAACGCTGCTCTACCAGCAACACGGACCATTTCAAGTTAGGCAAGCAGCTCTGCTCTTGAACTGCCAGCAGGAGTCTGGGCAACGCCGCACTGTGGAGCGTAGCTGGAAGCAGTGCGAAGAGTGTATAAAATTTTTGAACAACGTTGAAGGACTCAACCTAAGGGCACGACTCTCATATGGGTTCGCCAGCTTTCTGCTGCCAAAATGGCAGGTGCAATTGCAGCTGGTGGATCTGCTGCGGTCACTTGGCATGACCAAGACTGCACTTGACATTTGCCTTCAGATTCATGCCTGGCAACAGGTGATAGAGTGCTATACCAGCCTGGAGCTACGTCATAAAGCCGCAGAAATTATACGGCAAGAACTGGAAAAGCAGCCCACGGCTTTGCTATATTGTCTCCTGGGTGACGCTATTGATGATCCTCAGTGTTATGAGCAGGCCTGGCTGTATTCCAAGCAGACAAGTGGCAAGGCGCAGGCTTATTGGGGAAACTACTTTTACAGGCGGGCGGACTACACGCAGGCCATAAGTCACTACGAGCTGTCTCTGGAAATAAATTCACTACAGGAATCAATTCTTCTGCGTTGTGGCTATTGCGCTATACAGCTAGAGCGTTGGGAAGCAGCTGTAAAGAGCTACTTAGCTTACACGCATTTGGAGCCTAATGGTTTTGAATCCTGGAATAATCTCGCCAAAGCGCTTATAAAACTTGGTGACAAGCAACGTGCACATCGTCTATTAGGCGAAGCCCTAAAGTGCAACTACAGCAACTGGAAGGTCTGGGAGAACTATATGCTTGTCTCAGTAGACACAGCCCATTGGGAGGATGCGATGCGAGCCTATCAGCGTCTCGGGGAACTCAAGCAGCACTATCTAGACGAAGAGGTACTTACGCGTATTGTTTACGGCATTGCTAGACACATGCAGTCTGATGCCAACTCAGAGGCTCTGGTCAGTTCCTTAAAGCGCCGAATAACCCAACTGTTAGGGCAACAGTGCGTACAACATGGTAACGAGCCTGCGGTGTGGGAACTTGCAGCATTAATAGCAGGCACTCCCCTTAAAAAAGCCGAGCGCTTGGTAAAATCGTATCGGGCTTACACAGCTAAAGAAATTTCATGGGAAACGAAGCCAGCGCATGCTAAAAAGGCGCTATCTCTTTGCCTAGAAGTTGCCGAGCTGTCGGTGGCTGCAATCAAGGATCATTCCACGGACGAAAGCGAGGTTATGATTACATCCCAGCTCAATTCCAGCCGACTGGCAGCCACCTCTTGCCTAAATGCTCTGAAGCGTGCAAGCCTCGTGGAAGTGCCCAAGGAGCAGCAGAATCAAATGGACCAGCTGGAGCAGCAACTCCATGACCTCACCAAGATTGTTCAGCAACGAATGCAACGCCCTTAGTGATACAATCCCAAGTAATTGTATAGATTTGCCTATGTTATATACATATATATTTTTATTTTATAGAAATATATACATGTAACGATTACAAAAATATCCTAAAGGGTGTTTAACTTGGTTGAAATAAGAACGCGCACACTCTGATCGAAGGCACCGGCGACAGCAAGACCCAGCTTATCCGGATGCCAATCAAAGCTGTGTACTGGTTGAGAGCTTAAAGTGACTGCGCTGATCATTTGCAGTTTTCCGGAGACGCCCTCCTTGTTGCCATCTGAGTCCTGAGTTACGCGTCTGTCAGGATATTCATATTTCCAGAGACGTATGGAACCTGTTCCGCTGCCAGTTAAGAAAACATCACGATTTTGAGGCAAATGACGCACAGTCCAAACAGTGGCTTTGGGACCGTTTATAACTCCATTTGTTCCCACACTGCGACCAGCATTACGTTCTTCGACACAACTGAAGCCTTTAGTGGGATGCTGGGTACGCATGTCATAGACTAAAAGACCTCCTTCAAGAGTTGTCACCGCGAGCTTGTTCATCTGAATGTCACGACGATCAAACTCCAAGCCGCAAACGCCATTCCTAATGGTCGCCTCCCAGCGTACAGCCATTGCCCTTAGATCAAAGAGCTTTAAATCCCCATTGTCATAACCTGCAGCAACCACGCGTTCTTCCCCATTGTAGCTATTGCCAAAGGCAACGGCCCAGCAATCGCGTCGCAGATTTGACTTATTAATACCATCGCCCATTTGAGCTGGAGGCGATATGTCAACAACCGGTGCCTGTCCCTGTCGTATGTCCCACACTCTAACGGAGCCATCACGACTGCCTGTAGCGATTTCAGGCGCTCCACACTCAAGCTGTGTTCCGCCAATAGCGTCGATACAGTTGACAATGCTGCTATGAGCCTTGACATTGTACACGGCCAGTTCAGGGTGATCTAAGTCGCTGTTAATACTTCTAATGATCATTGGACTAACCATAGGTATTCGTCTTACTTACAGTACTTGGAGACGTCCTTCAAAGTCGCCAATGGCCATATGGCGATTGCGCAGCGAAGTGGCACCGAACGTACCACACTTAAATGCTGCCTTCTTTTCAATAGACTTTACCTTTTCCAATTTCGACTCGTTTAGCTCATAGATGTCCATAATTCCATGGCTGTTTGGCTTGGAACCAAGCACCACAAATTTAGCCGACAGAGGGATCCATTTTGTATCGTATACCGTATAATTGACGGATTCATGTAAATGTTCTATCAGTTGAGGCTTATCCATGTTGTCAGCTTATATGCTTATTTTAATTTATAGTTTATGATAACGTTTAGTTTTTGACTGAATTATTTTTCAAACATCTCGTTTTAAAAGTTGCCATGGTTATCAATAGAGCTGAGCACAACATCGATAAATAGAGGCCGAAAAGGGACATGGGAATATCAAAATTATTTTTCCGATTCTCGATATTTTTCCTATATACCAAAAGAAATCAAACCAATAATGACTGAAACTAAGGCTAAATAATTTCAACGCTATGATATTATGAACGTGTGGCCTGGTTTCTTTCAGTATAGAAAAGTTATTGTTATTATCGAAAATAAAAACATCGATATCTTTTAATTTTCAACATCGATATAGCTTTAAGTCTTGGTATGCCGTAACAACGAAAAATAAGTACTTGCATTAAATAGCGAAAAATGTTGCGAGCTAGTTGTCAACTATTAAATGTATCTGCCTTGGGAGCAACGAAAACAGGCAATAACAATTTTGCATTAGAATTTGTACGATGGCGTCGGAAGCCGCGCTGGTTGCCGGTAGCCAAAAGCAAAGTATTCCGCGTGCCTGAGAGGAAGCAGCAGACTGAGGAGGAGCGTGTGGAACTAATGCGACTGCACAATCAATACAAGTGAGAATCTTTAAAGAACCTTCAAAACTTTAAATTAAATTGCTTTTGTTTAGAACACAGTTACGATCAGTGCGCCAATTCCTGAGGGAGGAAGTGTTGCGTCAACAAGAGACTTCCACAGTGGATCATATTGTGCTTACTCCCGAGAAAGAAGAAGAGGAGTTTCAACGCTGCCTTGATGAAAATGCGGCATGGAATGCAGTAATTGCTGGCGAGCGCAACGTACGTCTATCCAAAGAACGGGAGGCAAAGGTAGCTTACGTTCAGGAACGTCTAGATGCCCACAAGTTGGCTCAGGAGGAACGACTCGAGCAGGCGGAGAAACGAGTTCAGTACGAAATTGAGCAGTCCAAGACATTTATTACACATGAAAATCTTGATGAGGCAATTGAAATCGCTTTAGCTAACCCGGTGGATTATAACTTTGCCATCGATATGGCAGGAAATCTTTACAAAGGTCGTGTCGGTCAAAGTGTAAACAATTAATATTGAGTACTTCTTTTATAAATACACATTTTTGTTGGTTTAATGTGCCTTACTTTAATACTTAATTATTGATATAATATGTTCCTAAACTAACTAAGTTAATCAATCGGGTGTGGTAACAAGTGTATGTTATTTCGAATCTAGTACTGGCGTTGACTGTGTTGCCGTCAAACGTTGCTGCCTCGTCACGGCTTCCTGCTGCTCAAAGAGATGAACCCAGTCTGGAGTCGCCTTCAGTTTAGCTTGAATAGGTCCCAAATTGATCATGTCGCCACTCCGCTGCTCACGATTGCACTCAATGGACATAAGTTCCTGCAAAGTACAAATCGCTTAGAGAAACTCAATAACTAAACCGTGTGGAAAACTACCTGCAAGAACCCAGTTTCAAGACCCATATCCAAGTCAAATCTTGTATCGCCCAGCAATAATTTGACGCGTCCCGATCGATAGCGAAGTATCTTGCCAATCTGACCCTCTTCCAACTGTTTTAGTGCACTGGTCTTAGATGTGCCAATTACGGAGCTTGTTGTGCCACTGGTGCTGTTCCCATGCTCAGCTTGTGATTGAGACTGGTCGGTGGATCCTGGTACCTCGTCTGAGTCATCTGTCACGCAAGGCAGCACGTTGGGAAGTTGCATGATAAAAATCTGCGATTTTGACGTGTCCAAGAATGTACCAATGCTACGCGGATACCGTCCGTACTGTGGAGGTGGTTGTTCCAAATCAGCCTGGATGCTCATTTGTTCCAGCTGATCTATAACAACCGTATCTGAAAAAGCAAGATACTTAAAAAATGGAATATTAAGAATAGAAATATGACTTACCTTCCTGTTTTGAGTTTACATTTGGTAGGACTTCCGCTTCAGGCTTAATATTGATCTTTTGACTATGCCATAGACCTGCATGAGAGAATTGAGAGTTGTTTATCGTAATGGTTTGAGTGGTTACTCCTCACTTACCTTCGGTTAGCATAACTGGCTTAAACGCCAAGTCAGTCTTATCGCTTTCAACTTCATTATCACTGCTGTCATAATCATCATTGTCGCTTTCACCAAGCAGATCACGAACTTTGGAATCATTTGATTTATCATCCTTTCGCTCATTGCGCTTTCGCGTTGCCCCTGCATCTTCTCCAGCTCTCGAGTATGTGGAGCTACTGTTAGATGACTTTCTTATATGTGCCGCACCAGCTCCTTCTGAGAAAACGCCTGTTGTTTGAATTAGCGAAGAGTTTGCTGAACCTCCTGGTGTGCGTCCCCGAGTTGCTCCACCACTGCCACGAGTTCCACGACCACGACCGCTACGTGGCTGAGTAAAGTCCTTAGATGTCTTGACGTTACTGTCAATAACAAACACTTATTTAAATGCCTATATTCTTTACCTAATTATCAATACTTACGTATTCTTATTCCGAACCGCATTTAGATTTGGAGCAAATACTTTCTTGCTGGTAGCGCTTGCCCCTCTCCCACCCAGTGTTAAGTCCCGCGCTGGCGTCAGTCGGCTCATCCCATTTGATAAACTGTTTGCCGGAGGAACAGTTGCAAGTGGTATGGTTGTCGTTGCGTTGCTGTTGTTTTTATTGTTAGAATTCACACTGGAAACAGGCTGAGCCATCGTCGTTGATGCTCTTTTGGCCGGCATCGCTGGCTGCTTTAAATTACATAGTCTTTTTATGATTCTGTTGCTGTCAGTGACCATGTGCAGGGAGATAATCGATATTGTATAAGTATATCGATTAATACACGAACGAAAAGAAAACTGTAATCGATTCTTTAAGTTAATCAACTTATCGAGTACATTTTTATTATCGATAATATGTACATTTTTTGGCGGGCTAGGTGTGGTTTTCAAAACTAAATCTAACTGTAGTATAACAATACACTATAATACAAAACACTTTAGGGTAAACAAAAAATAAACAATATGTAAATAATTTGAACTTTAAACATATAAATAAGTAAACAAATAGATTGAGGCTGGTAATTGTTTTTGCTTACATGTACTATACTTATGTACACACATGTATATACATATGTAGTTTGTAGATTAGCTGATATAGACAATTGAGTAAAAGGCCAACACAAATCATCTTAATTTCAACGATTTTGTACCTGTTATGATGACAACTTGAAGTACACAAGGGGATGAAAAGTATCATGCCTCGATTTAAATGATAATATATTATACGACATTATTTTAACTTTCTTTCTTGAATTTAAAGTCAAATAATAACAGTCGAGCTAAGAATGTTTAAGTATATTTGGTATAAATAATTAATAATAGCATTCAAGGATATTAATTAGTAAAATAAATTTATAAGGATTAAGAAAATAATTTATAAATATTTTATGTTATAATTATATGTTTTATAGACTTTAATTTTCTTAGTCTGTGAAAAATAAAGTATGGCCGATGCAAAATTTCTTACATGGACTTGAGGATTAAAAACCAAACAACAGGAACAAATAGATCACAACTCAAGTTAGTTGTTAGGAGAAAGTATAAATAAATTAAAAATAGAGAGTAAAATAATCTAAGGAAATCACTTCAAGTACAAAGATACTACAATGGCAAACAATTACATGTAACTATATATATTTAAATCAAATCAGTGGGTATATGAACATTGTTCAACTGTTGACAACGTTTAATAGACTTCATTTCCAAGGCACGTTTATAGAATTACATATTCGGAGCATATGTTAATCCGCAACAAGGTCTGAGTACTAAAGCAATCAGATCTTAAGAAATGTTAGTATGCAATTAAGAACGGAACCGATATATGAGCTGGCTGTAACAAGAACTATCGCACGATCAGTAAAATTTCTTGTAATCGATAACTAACAGCTGAATAATGTTGTTTTCATGTGGGGAGTAAATGTAAATAAAGTATGTAAGCTGATATCAATATCAACATCAACAACATTCGTTTAATGTTCACAATTAACGGATGTTTATTGCTAAGTTCTCCTGTAATCTTTTTAGGTGTTTGTTTTCTAACTACTAAATCGCTTCTGGTTTAGATACACACATGTCCACGATTACGCTATGTTGGTGATAACGAAGCTCTATCTACAATTTTCGTGCTCTCCACTGCATTACAATTGTAGCGTAATGTGTGCGAAAGTTTTAAACGATTCTAATTTAATTTAATAGTCAGAGACCCCGAGCTTTTCATAACACTGTTCAACTGATGCGATTAGTGTTTCGAGAGAGCTCGTTGAGGACGGACGTAGTTAAAGTAGAACGCGTTATCATGGATCAAAAGGAAGAGCAATCAGTAGAATCGTTGACTCCCAACTATGATGCCAACTTCGTAGAAAAAGCTTTAGCGCAGGCCTACAACAGTCCAAACTTGCGTGTAACAAGTTTGAACAGCGAAGCCATTACCAAACGTGGTGAGAACTTTTGTAGCTCTATCTACCGTCTTAAAGTTGTGTATAGAAAAAGCCCGACTGATCCGCTGGAGACTAGCAGCTATATAGTAAAGGACCTAATACCCTTTATGGCCGAACTGGGCTCCAATGAGAAGGCGATGTTCGAGGATTTACTTCCCGCCATGACTCAAATTATGGAAAAATCATCTGCAAGTCTTACCGAGAGAAAACTCAGTGCAAAGTTAGTACGAATTTATTAAAATATATTTTATCTAGACTTAATTTTAAAACTATGATTTTCTTTTAATACAATCTATTTTCAGTTGCTTTTTTGCAGAGCGTGCCAAGTCCAAGGAAATCTATTTGCTAGAGGATCTCGGCGCTCTGGGATATGCTTCAGTCAACCGTCAAACCGGTGTATCCCTAGAGACAGCTCGCCTCTGTCTCGGCAAGTTGGCTCAGTTTCACGCTGCTTCGATGGTCCTGCTACAGGAACAACCACAGTTAGTAGCGCAATTGGAACCTTCGCATTATGCCAATGGGTTAAATGAGGACTTCTCTCAGGTTCTTGTGATTGACGGCACGGCATTTGCAGCAGAAATGGTCGCGAATATGCCAGGTATGGAAAGGATCGCCGAAAAAATGAAAGCCCAATTGCAGACTGATTATGTTGATCGAATGCGAACTGTAGTGAGTTCAGAGAACTGTTCATTTCAAGTCATAGCCCATGGTGATCTGTGGATTAACAATATGTTGATCAATACCGAAGAGAAGAAAGCCGTTATTGTACGTTATGTAGCTATAAAATCGGATATATATTGATTTAACTTTTGCTTTTGCTATTCATATTTTAGGTGGATTTTCAAAACTGTTTTATTGGAAGCCCAGCAATTGATCTGCACTTCTTCTTCTACACTAGTTTGCAACTAGATGTGCTATTGCATCAACAGGACATTTTATTACAGCATTATCATAAGAGTCTTTCCGAAACGCTAAGTGCCTGCAAATACACTGGACCCATTCCAACCCTTACTCAAGTTAAAAGTGAAGTACAACGTTGTCTATTCTATGGATATTATGCTGTGGCTTGCGAGTTGCCCCTTTGCTGCGCTAGTAAAGAAGCTGCCGAGGATTTTACAGCTTACACTTTTAGGGACTCCAAGGCTATACTTGCGAAACGCCATCAACTTTTTGAAAATGAAAGAGTTCGCCTAACTTGGCAATCCATCCTGAAACGTTTTGATGAGCAAGGCATACTAAATTAGTTAAATAGACAAATTTATATAGTTCCGTAACAAATAATTTATGTGCAATAAAAAGCAACAAAAATCATTTTATTTACTAAAAAAATTTTATTATTTTTGGGCAAAAATCAGGAACGTAACTCCTACTCTGTTCGTAATCCAGTTGACGGTTATTACTTTTCCTCTTTATAGAAAGGGGCTTTAGGGACAGCCTCGTCAGAAATAACGCCAGATAACGTTCAAAATTTATGCATTCTGGCAGTGCTTATCATGAAGAGCACGATGATACGGTGGGTGTTCTATCTAGGCTCGACACTCTGTTTACTTGCATTCGTAAGAACAGCATCCTAATAAGAAATAATAATAATAAGATAAAATATGTTTTATCTTGTTAGAAAGGGAAAATATTCTACATACATAGTATATTTAACTAATTTAGTATGCCTTGCTCATCAAAATGTTTTAGGGTGGATTGCAAGGTTAGCCGAACTCTTTCATTTGCAAAAAGTTGGTGGCGCTTCGCCAGTATAGCCTTGGAGTCCAAAAAAGTGTACGCTGTAAAGTCCGATGACGCCTCTTTAGTAGCGCAACAGAGGGGCAACTCGCAAACAACAGTATAATATCCATGGAATAAGCAACGTTGCATTTCACTTTTCAGTTGGGTAAAAGTTGGTACGGTTCCCATATATTTGCAGGCACTTAGGGTTATACAGAGACATTGATGATAATGCTGTAACAAGTTTTCCTGTTGATTCAATAGAACATCCAGTTGTAGGCTAGTATATAAGAAGAAGTGTAGATCAATTGCTGGGCTTCCAACGAAACTGTCTTGAAAATCAACCTAAATTTTGGAAAGACCAAAGTTAAATGTTAAGAACTATATGAATCCAATTTGTATAACATACAAGCACAGCGCTATCCTTTTCGGAATTGATCAATATATTATTTATCCACAGATCACCATGGACAATGACTTGAAAAGCACAGTTTTGTGGACTGACAATAGTTCGCATCCGATCAACAAATTTAGCTGGCAATTGATCTTTCATTTTTTTGGCTATCATTTCCATGCCCGGCATGTTCGCGACCACATCTGCTGCAAATGCCGTGCCGTCAATAGCAAGCGACTTAGAAAAGTCGCACAATTCGTAGGTATATTGCGATGGCGGCAATTGTGCTGCTAATTCTGGTTGTTCCTGTAGCAGGACCATAGAAGCAGCATGAAATTGAGCCAACTTGCCGAGGCAGAGACGAGCTGTCTCTGGGGATACACCGGTTTGACGGTTGACTGAAGCATACCCCAGAGCGCCGAGATCCTCTAACAAATAGATTTCCTTAGACTTAGCACGCTCTACAAACAGGCAACTGAAAATAGATTGTATCAAAAAAAAAGATATTAGCGTTTTAATCAAATTTATTTGATTAAATTCATACTAACTTTGCACTTAGTTTTCTTTCGATAAGACTCGGAGATGCTATTTCCAAAATTTGAGTCATGGCGGGAAGTAAATCCTCAAACATCGCCTTCTCATTTGAGCCAAGATCCGCCATCAATGGTATTAGGTCCTTTACTATATAGCTGCTAGTCTCCAGCGGATCAGTCGGGCTTTTTCTATACACAACTTTAAGACGGTAGATAGAGCTGCAAAAGTTCTCACCACGTTTGGTAATGGCCTGACTGTTCAAACTTGTTAGACGCAAGCTTGGACTGTTGTAGGCCTGCGCTAAAGCTTTTTCTACGAAGTTGGCATCATAGTTGGGAGTCAACGATTCTACTGAATGCTCTTCCTTTGGATCCATGATTTCGCCGTTAGCTTTCCTAACATCTATTCTCAACGAGTTCTCGCGAACCAATAATTGAACCAATATGACGCCTCTACTTGATTGAATGAAAGCTTTTTAAAGCTTTCACAAACATTACGTTTGTTTGTGTAATGTAGGTTAAAAGCACTGAATTCATTGCCTTAGGAGAAAAGGAAAAGCTTTTTTATCAAATCGTTTACATGAACATATGAACCATACATTTATTTGTATATATGGTATGTATGTATGGGCTTAAAATCACAATGTTTCAAAAAAGTGAAAGCTAAACCTGAACAACGTAATAAAGAACTATGTGGCTATAAATATCGGTATAAAAAACAGTGTAAGTAAGTGCATAGACCTAATTTTTAAAAGATGAAATTTTGCTGTAGAATCTCAGTTTTTTTATTGATAGATTTTTCCTGTGCACAAGTGTTTTACATTGTTTGTAATATATCTGCCTATTGCTCCTTAGTATGCTGAATGGTCTGAATCTGTATATCATCTTGTTGCCAATTGAATTCATTGCCATACTCAGAATACACAGTCTGTTGACTTATCTCCATATCACCAGCACTGGATTTTTGCAATTCCTTGACTAATAAATCTGGTGGATCTACACTGGCTGCAACAGTTAATAGGGGCTTCTTCTTTGCGCACATCAAGTGATTCTTAATACCCTGCAAGTGCTGTATTTGCATGTCAAAAAATTGTTGCTTGCTGACATAAAACTTGGGCAACGTGAAGATCAGTATGAATCCTTGGTATGAAGAGTTACAAGCGTTCCACAATGACTAAATGATTAATAAAAACACTTACCCACTACAATAAGAGTTATTCCGTTGGTATAGTCCCCCACAATGTTGAATATACAAAGCAACACCAAGAACTTTACAGAGTCTAGAAAATCCTCCACTAGGAGCAGAGAGCGTAAACGTCTTATAATGGGATTTAGTTTGATTACAAACAAACGAGCCAGTTGCACGGCAGCTTCCTCCGAAATTTTTAAGTCAATTTCTATATAACTGTGATAGGGATGTTCGATAGTGTTGCTCTTACGCAGCTTCCGCATGCCCCATACAAAGCACCAATAAGATATACTTGCCAGGAGCAACAGTATACCCACAACGCTCACTACACTGATTATAGAATTAGCCGCAATATCCAGAAGGAGAGTCAGCATAACAAAGAATACTAAAGCCGTCTTGCGCCAGTTGTGCCAGAGAAGTAGCTTTTTTAACCCGCAATTTGGCCATGTCTGCAAAGAATCCAGAATGTTTTCCTTATTTTTATCCATTCTCAAAAATAAAAAAGGTTTAAATTCTATAATCGATCTGACAGCAGACTGATTTACAACTCTCAAAAAGAAAAACATGCCAGCTATGTGTGTGTGATATTTTACCCAGTACAGTAAGGGTGTAGATTTTTTAACGTAAAAACTGTAGCACCCACAAAGAAAGCATTCCGGTCGTATACAATTTTTCCCATAACATTATCGTTCAAATTTTGCTAGTCTTAAAACATTTAATACGATAGCTATACGATAAACTGGCCCGATTCGGCTCGATATCGATGACAAGGCTATCGATGTGACCGTTTTCGGCATATGTTATACTGTTTGGTATTTTTGCAGTATAAATGTATATTAAATGTATATTAATACTATAGAAAAAAAATACTTCAGTATTTTGTCTATAGTTAGATCATTGAATAAATAACCCTTACGTAGAATCTAAAATGGATCTAAAATATAGCAGTTTTGCATAACAAAGCAGCTGATTATCTGATTATGGGCTACTGACACGTAAGAAAAAAAATTTAGATACGTTTTTTACGCCAAATACAGCTTCTTCGTAACGGTTATTTATTCAATGATTAGATTTTCAGAACCGATATTTTATTATTAATACCGATGATAAAAACAGTTGTTTACACAAAAGGCAACAATAATTTTACACGAATTTCACTTCGTGATTATTTCCTCAAACTGAAATTATCGATAATTCGATCTCAACTCCTCTTATTGCAACTTTGTATTCAACATGTGTTTGTTGTTTACATACATTTCAATAATATTTGTTAAAACAATAACAATTAAACAACTGTGATTAATGAGCGCATTACAAGTTCTCATAGTTAATGCAATTTTTGCTTTTATATTTAAGGATCATAGTCTAGTTGATGCAAAGTCCTTAACGCAAATTAAAGAGAAGTTAATGTTTAAGAACATCTCGAATGAGTTTATAATCAAATTTCACTTTAAATACTCTACAAAAACGCGAGTAGCATTCATAGAACAAAGGCTTCTCAAAGTAAATGTAAGTATTATCATACTTTATATTAATACACTCCATTGTACTTTGTCTTAACATAAAACATAAAATATACTATTTTCAGAAATCAAAATGGTCCATTGTCGCCCGGGATAATTTAGCTAGCAAATGTCCGAGTGATTTTGACATATTAAGAATAACCGATGCAGATAATATATTGGTTGAAACTATTATAAAGTCGTTGAATGAACATCCGGCGGTTAAGGCGGTTGCACCACAACAAAGAATTACTCGCTTTTTACCAAAAAGTCTCAACGAGACTTTAAGTTACAATGTTCGGCGCCTGCAGGGAGTTCCGCGGAGGAATAGTCTGGAATCTAAACATGTTTCTGTTGCGCTTCATGCGGATGCTCTTTGGAAACTCGGCACTACAGGAAAGGGCGTAAAAGTCGGCATTTTCGATACTGGCTTAACACATAATCATCCACATTTTCGCAATGTTAAAGAACGAACAAACTGGACAAACGAAAAATCGTTAGATGATGGTGTTAGTCATGGAACTTTTGTTGCAGGAGTAATAGCTTCCTCCAAAGAATGCCATGGATTGGCTCCAGACGCTGAGTTACACATATATAAAGTTTTCACAAATTCTCAGGTAATGTCCATAGTGTATTATAAATTAATACACAATAATGCTCTAAAATTTATTAAATAGGTCTCCTATACTTCGTGGTTCCTAGATGCTTTCAATTATGCTATTTACCGAAAACTCCATATAATTAATTTAAGTATCGGTGGCCCTGATTTTATGGATTTACCATTTGTGGACAAGGTTTTAGAGTTGTCAGCCAATAATATAATAATGGTATCTGCTGCTGGAAATGATGGTCCAATTTACGGCACTTTGAACAACCCAGGTGATCAAAGTGATGTTATTGGCGTTGGCAGCATCAATTTTGAAGACAAAATTGCGAAATTCAGCTCTAGAGGTATGACAACATGGGAGCTTCCTTTTGGTTATGGAAGGGCAGGATTAGACATTGTTACCTATGGAAGTCAAGTAGAAGGAAGTGATGTGCGTACGGGTTGCAGACGTCTATCAGGAACCTCAGTTTCATCACCAGTTGTTGCAGGAGTAGTAACTTTACTAATGAGCGGGGCCCTGGACAAAATTGATTTAATTAATCCAGCATCTCTGAAACAAGTTCTTATCGAAGGAGCTGAGAGGTTGCCAAATTACAATATGTTTGAGCAAGGACAGGGAAAGCTTAATTTATTGAAGAGTATGCAGATATTATTAGCATACAAACCTAAAACTAGTCTAATTCCATCCTCTCTGGATTTCACCTCAAATTACATGTGGCCTTACAGTAGCCAGCCCTTATTTTATGGAAGCATGCCGGCAATTGTAAATGTTACTATTCTCAATGGGATATCTGTATCGAGTAAAATTGTCGAGTTACCAAAGTGGATTCCAGACATAAATAGCTATGGACAATACCTAAATATTTCAACAAAATATTCTACAATTATTTGGCCCTGGACTGGATGGATCGCAGTGTTTATCGGTAAGCCTCAATTAACGTTAATTTCAAGCAAATGTCTAATCTGTAATATTTCTGAATATTTTAAACTTACAGCTGTAAATAAAGATGGAGAGGACTTTGAAGGCATAGCTAAAGGATATTTAAGTTTAATAATTGAAAGCATTCCAAATGGCGCCAATGAAACGCATAAAAGCGAAGTTCATTTACCTCTCACAATTAAAATAACACCAAAGCCTCCTCGACATAAAAGAATTCTATGGGATCAATATCATAACTTAAGGTATCCCCCAGGGTATATACCCCGCGACAATTTAAAAATAAAAACAGATCCTTTGGACTGGAGGGGAGACCACATCCATACCAACTTTCGAGACACCTATGTACATCTAAGAAATGCGGGATACTATATTGATGTTTTAAGAGAACCGTATACATGCTTTAATCCAATAGATTACGGAGTTTTATTAATTGTTGATCCAGAAGAGGAGTTTTCAAACGACGAGATTAAGACACTAGAGCAATATGTGTACGAGCAAGGACTTAGCGTTATTGTATTTGCGGATTGGTATAACACAACAGTAATGAGACATATTAAATTTTTTGACGAGAATAGCAGGCAATGGTGGATACCTGATACTGGAGGAGCTAACATTCCAGCTTTAAATGATCTTCTTTGGCCTTTTGGTATATCGCTTGGAGACTTTGTTGGAGAGGGCTATTTTAAACTGGGCGACCATTCAATGTATTACGCAAGTGGAACAACACTTATGATGTTTCCAACCAATAATGATGCTATTGTAATAGGAACTAATCTTAACGATCAAGGAGAATGGGTAAGTACTTGAAAATTTGCAATATGGAAAATCGTTTTCTTATTTCTTGTATATTATAGGTTATTAAAAATGGAAAGGTATCTAATGCGGAGGCAAAACACTTTCTACCCATAATGGGTTTATTTCAAACGAGTTTTAAATCTCGACAACCAAAGAAAGCTCCTTATTTAAAAAACTCTTCCAACAACGCAGAAATTTCAGAGCCTTTTACTGACTCACTTAATTATCCGGTTTTAAAAAATCGTATTTTACTTCAAAATAAAATTAGAAAATTTGCAGAGGGCCGTATTGCTGTTTATGGAGACTCAAATTGTTTAGACGCTTCTCACATTGAAAAGGCTTGCTACTGGCTCCTTATAACCTTTTTAGATTTTGCAATGAATTCACATAAATCAATGTTATTAGATAATTTAAATCGTATTTCTGAATTTCATGATGTAAATAATAAATCTTTTCCAATGAGGATACCTAGTAGTAACTTAAAAAACTTTTCAAAAGTATTGAAGGATAATCACAAGGAAATATTAAGATGTGAGAAAATCGATTGGTTATCCAGAACATACAAAGAAGGCAAGATAATGCAACTTGATGTCGCTTCCAATGAGGGTAAGTTAATTTTGGGCAATTCCTTTTAACTTTTTAGTGATACGTTTTTTTTTCAGGAAATATGAAATTATTTATTGATAATTTTAATACTGATATTGACAAACTATCATCCAAAATTAATAATTACCCTGCAAACGAAATTGACTTCAACATAAAAACATCAGTTTTTATAATGGTTACGTTAAGCTTATCAGTAATGATAATATTTGTACTATATTTAAAAGCAAAAATTATGTTTCGTTCCCATAAATAAAACACATATATACAAACTCTTGGAACTACTTGGGGATGGGTTGTATACTTAGTTATTTGTAGGCGTGTTAAGTTCGCCTTAAAAATGCTGCAAGGCAAAGGCTGTTTAGTGTAGTGATTGTATCCACGTTTAACCAGGTTGGATGATTCCATAGTTTTATTGCTATTATGCTTCTTTTCCCCGACTTTAAAGTATCACCAACTGATTGTGTTTTGTAAAATATAAACGCACTTATCTGTGTAAACTTTATTTCATATAAAAATCAGTAAAAATCAGAGTTATGGCAAAAGTTAAAATCTATACTTTCATATTATTAATATGTCATTCACTACAATATTTCTCTCCATGCTGCAGAAATTCTTCCAGTTCTGAATCTTCGATTTCACAAAGTCGTACAGAAATATTGCTATCTGATCCGTTGTCACATGTCTGCGGAAACAAATATACTTCTTCAGAATTCCCTGTAAAAAGACAATTCGTTTGATTTAGATAAACAAACGTCGAAAGTGAATAATGAAATAAATGAAATTTACCACTGTTTGGTTTCCTTTTAGAATACACTTTTTCAATACTAATGGTTCGGCATTCGAGCTCTCTGCCTCTGTGTCACTTAAAGTATGTATCGTTGGTAAATATGAGTCAGGATGTCGTAAATATATTTTGCCTATTGGGTAAAAATATAAAAATAATTTAGTTGATGAACTTCACTTTAAACACAGCAACATTTTTATGAATACAAATGTAAAATAGAAAGAATGATTATTTTTACAAGTAAGTTGTCAATATCTGAAAGAATAATACCGGATTTTCTACAAAAATCCCAGCTTAGTAAGGTTTCAGTTTAAATATTATAACCTTAAATATAACTTAAATATTATAAGTTACAAGCAGACAATCGGACAGTGCAGTAGATCGACTAGTTAGTTGACGTTCGTCAAGAATATATATTATACGTAAACATTTGTTCATATTAATATTATATTAAATACTATTTTCAAAAAACTCTGGGAAAAACTATTCAATTTATTCCAAACATATTTATCAACTTACGCGATTGGTTAGATTTTGATTGGAAAGGCACTGAATGCGTGAAAGTAGGTGGTGTTATTAAAAAAAAAGCTTGTCTAAGATACTAAACATACCTGTATTAAGTTTGTAGTCTTCATTCTCGCTTTGATTAAAAGAACTTAATCTTGATCGTGATCCACTATTTGAAGTCGGCAGCATAAATTGTTGAATACAGTTATCTACCTCAGACTCTACATATTCAAACACCATATCTTCATTAAGAGCATCTATATCTCTAGTTGGATCCACATCTCTCACTAGAATTTAAAAATAAATCTCTTAGATAAATACTAATTAAAAAAATTTTGTTCAATTTATTACTTACCATGAACTAAACCTTTTCTTTTAAGTTTAGATTCATTACTGTCGTTACTATGGAAGCTTGATGAGTCTGCGACTTCTGCACCAGGAACTTCTGTTATGTCTGGTAATGGATTATGGCTTTTCCGAACCCAATCCGAACAATCCCAATGATATTGACCATTACCAATTGCAGAGTCAACAAAATTAGAATTTGATGTGGAATGACATACATTAGGCATTGCGACCTGTATAAGTTTTCCATTTGAAGAACGGTTAAAAGGCAATCCGTAATCAACTCTTCGATCTGAAAATGATTTTAAAAATGTTGAATATTATACATATTGCTAACATTATTATTATACTAACCATTATTTAATTTGTTTTCACTAAATGTCTTTAAATGCATTTGCTCGCACCACTCTTGCTTATGAACATTATCTCCATCGTTCAAATTACTAGTATTCATATTAATATGTTGATTATTTCGATTAACCTTTTGATATTCAAATGGGATATTTTCTAATTCATCACCAGCAGATCCATAACTCCGCAATATATCCAAATTATTTACAAAGCTCGTATTGCTAATGAATAAGCTATCGTTAGTTGGGGGCGAATAGCTTATTGGTCGTTGGTTTATTTCTAAATTTGTTATTTTAGAGCTGTTTTTACAAAGGTTATCCTTATCAAGAAGTGAGTTCAATGTAGCAGGCTTTTGTTTACTTCTATGTTTTTCGATACTATTTTTAACTCTAGGCGAAGAACTCTTCTTGAAAGCTAAGCAGCAAAGTAACGCGATAATAAGAAGCACAATGGTTACTCCAGATATTATACCACTTAAATGTGCAATTGAAAAGTTTTTAAGCTTCGTAGAAATTGAATTTGAATAAAGTGGATCCCCACAGCTAGCACCGGTGAGAAACGATGGACAAATGCACCGAAAACTCCCAGCTTCATTGATACAAGTTGCACCATTTCCACATGGTTGATTTTCACATTCATCTACGTCGATTTCGCAATTGGAGCCAGTAAATCCTCGGCACATACAGTGCGATATTCCATCACCTTCTTCGCATATTCCTCCGTTCTTACAAGGGTTCGGCGTACAGAACTTGCCATATTCACATCTTTTTCCCGATAAATGCATTGGACAATGACAAGTATAATTGTTTGGTTCATGATTTTCGCAGCGACCTCCAAATAAACACGGCGCCGATGAGCATGGATCCAAATCAATTTCACATAGCTCTCCAGTGAACTGAGCATGACACATGCATTTGAACATATCACTCCCAAGATCTGTACAAATGCCACTATTTAAACAAGGCTGAGTTCCACAAACTCCCAAGCTGATCAAAACATTAGCTGGATCACATTTGAACTCGACATTTGTAAATCTCTTCAGAGCAGCAATTGTGCTACCTCCCGAAATATACAAAGGCAATGGCTCATCAGATATTTTTATGTTTGCCATACAACCAATGAAGCCACGTTGAATATCTTCATAGCCTATTATTGAAGGATGCGGTCGAACCTCAGCGCCAACGAAGATATCATTTGATTGAATGTTTAATATGCCATTTACTCCGGGTGCACTTCCTTGCGATACATGTTTATTGTCTACAGTAAGTTTTGCGCTGTTCAGAGTACGCTCTAAGCTGATGGAATGCCACGCACCGTCTGAGATATAAACGCTGGACACAACCACTACACCTTCTCCGGAACCCAAATCGAATTTGTATTTTACAGCACCGTTAACTATTTCTAAAACATTATAATCAATTTTGCCGCTTGCATATAGAAGGGTTCCACTTTGTTGAACAGTCCTTAATTGCAGAGAGTATGAGAATTGATTTTCCAAAATATTTTTCGCCTTTGCCTTATTAACTTTATAATGAGCATAGCTTTTGCCACCAAATGAAACTGATGTGGAAGAATTTTTATCACAAGTTCCGTTAATACAATTTGAAGATTTGATCTCACAAAATTTTCCCAAATATCCCTTTGGACATACGCATTGGTATCCTTCTTCAGATTCTGATGGTAAGCAATTCCTTTGTGTTGGACAGGGTTCCGATGAACAAGCATTAACAGATTCATTACAGTATTTTCCACCATATCCTGCTTTGCAAACGCATTTTTTAGTCAAGCTATATGAAGGCGATGCAAAGCTGATGACATCTGTGAATGTTGTTGTTACGTTATTTTTGTCTAGATTTATCAACTCTTTGCATATTCCATGAACACAAATATTTTCTTTGTTCAGACAAAAACTTGGAATGATTTCTTCAATGATAAGGTTTGTTTCATTTTCAATTTCAATTTCCTTACTCATTACAGAGAGTCGAATTTCATCACTGCTAAAAAATTCATCGGATGTTGGTATAATTTGTTGCTTTCGTACTGCAAATACGACATTCAAATTTAAATCTGAAGAATATACATCGCGCTTCACCATCGGCCTTTGATTTACGTCCTGCAGTGAAATTAAAATAACATCTTTTTGTCGACATCTCATAACATTTCTTATAGAGCGAATAAAGCCTTTTCTATGACTCAATAAAAATTCTGTTGCAGATATTTTACTAAATCTTATTATTGCCGCATCTTTGATCATATCCGTTGTTATGAGTTCAACATTTATTTTCACTGTTGAGAATACCTCAAATTTTCCGTCACTCACTGAAACGTTTAACTTATAAAGCCCAATATCGAGATTGGATATAGAATATATCTCGCCAGACTTATTAGATATCTTAAAGAGTTTTGAAGTTTGATATGTTTCTTCAGGGCCCGGTGTTATTTGAAACGACAACTCATCATATTGATCTTGATCTGTGGCATAAATCCTTCCAAGAAATGCAGAGGAAAATTCATCTTCAAATGAGTTAACTGTTATCTCCAACGGTGTTACAATTGGTGGATATTGGCTTTCCTCAATAATTTTAATAGTGACCCAAGTGTCCGAGTATAGTGGCGGTGTTCCATTATCAAATACGCGTATATGTAATTGAATTTCATCCTGTAGCTTATGATTAAATTTTGATGCTGTGCTTAGAGATCCATCTTGTTCTAATCTGAATATTCCTCCCTCATTTCCAGATCGTATGTCGAAAGTAAACGGCGTCGAGTTGGGAGGTTCATCAGCGTCCGACACGTGGAAGGTGTAAAAAATGTAGCCCAATGGTCTATTCTCTTGTAAAATTATGCTATAGTTGAGCTGCGAGAAAATCGGTGCATTATCATTTGAATCTAAAACTGAAATTATTAACTCCACACTATTACATCTTTCCGGGGTACCAAAGTCGCATGCTTCAATTTCCAAAGTGTAATTTGAAATAGTTTCTCGATCTAGTGGCCTGGCAAGAATTATACTCCCATTGGATTTATTTATATCAAACTGATTCAGGCTATCACCTTTCACAATACTATATTTTATGATTCCATTCAAGTTCGAATCCTCGTCGTCAGCTTTAACATTTATGATAGGGGAATCCACTAACACATCTTCTCTCACACTAACTCGATAGCTATTTTGAGTAAATATTGGTGTGTTATCATTTACATCATCTACAGAAATATTTACATATGCAACATTGCTTAGAGGCGGACTACCACCATCAATCGCTTGAACCGTGAGTAAGTAGTACTTGGTATTTTCATAGTCCAATGTTCCATTCACCGAAAGCACACCGGTACCGGAATCAATGGTGAACTTCCGTTGCTCGTTGCCACTTATAATATAATACATGATTTCGGCATTTACTCCAATATCTTTTGATGTTGCATATACTGTACAAACTTGATATCCTTGCGTGACATTTTCATACACATGACTTGAATATTGTCGCAAGCTAAACTCTGGCGGATTATCGTTTATGTCCAAAATATTTATGATAATGTTGGCAGTAGAGAACAGCGGTGGATTCCCAAAATCTTCAGCTTTGACAGTCAAATTATATATTGAAATTGTTTCACGATCAAGATTCTTTTCCAATTTAATGATGCCAGTTGATTTGGAAATTTTAAAATAGTTATTTCTCATGCCTGACAATGAATACTTTATTCTTCTGTTCATGCCGAAATCTTTATCTGTTGCATGAACTTTTGTAATCAATGTCTGCAACTGGGCGTCCTCTTGAATGCTCACCATATAATTGTCCATTGAAAATATCGGATAATTGTCGTTAACATCGGTGACAGTAATTATAATTTCAGAAACACACTCTCGTATAAACTCCTTGCCATCCTGAACGTGAGCAAGGAATTTATACTTTGGTACTTGCTCTCGATCAATAGCTTTTGCTACTTTTATAATACCAGTCTCTTTGCCAATAAGAAAATCATCTGAACCGTTTCCTGATATGTAATAGCGTAATTTAAAATCATTGTTACTATCAAAGTCCATGGCTTTCACTTCCACCAATGTTGCGCCAATATTAATGGATTCATTGATGACAACGTGATAACGTGGTTTTAAACAGTACGGCATATTGTCATTTATGTCTCTTACATGCACTTCAACACAAGCTTTGGCAGTGAATTTTCCATCTGTTGCTAATATGGTTAAGTTGTAAAACGCTGTTTGTTCTCTATCTAAAGCTCTAGATATGAACAGCTCTCCCGTTTTGCCAATTTGAAATTGTGATTGACTGTCTCCAGATGTAATGTAATAATCTATAGGTTGGGTTTCAATATCCGCATCGATGAGTATGAAATTCGTCAAAACAGTTCCTGGCAGGGCATTTTCAAACACATAAATGTTATCAATCGGTAACTTAAACTCAGGCCCATTGTCATTATAATCAATGATTTTAATAGATACTGGTACTTTTGACTCGTGTTTCGGATGACCATTATCAGTGACAATAACTTTTAGATTATATTCTGATTGTACTTCTCTATCCAAGGAAGATAAGAGTGTAATCCATCCGGTATATATGTCTATGTCGAACATGTTTTGAATATTCTTTGACTCATCGTCGAAGTAGTATCGTACATCCCCATTTGATCCGGTGTCATCATCAGTTGCCGTTATTTTGAGTAAAGAAACTACTTTATCGGTATTTTCCGCCACTTCAGAAACATAAATAGTGTTATCAAACTTTGGATAGTTATCATTTTCGTCGGTAACATGTATGTAAACGTCACAGTAGGCAAAAAGGGTTGGAAGAGTTGCTGTTTCGGCTACAATTACTATGTAATGTGAATCGTTCTGTTCTCGGTCCAATGTTTGCATCAATATAAGTTCTCCAATTTCTGATATGGCAAATAAAGGGGTTTCTTCAGATGTTGAATATTTTAACGAATAATTTCCAGATACAAGTAATTTTGTTATGATCGTTCCTGGTGATGTTGATTCAATTATCTTCAGGCTAATTGTGCTCTTTTCAGATTTGGGAATAAGAACATTTGCGTCCACCAATTCAATAGATATTGGAATGTCATTATGTTGAGATGGCATTCCACAATCGAAAGCGCGAACAAAAAATTGAAAAACTCCCTTTTCTAAATTTGTTGAAATGTTTTTGACAACAATTTGTCCACTATTTTCGTCGATAGATATTCTGTCCTCAAATGTACTTTCGATTGAGTTTGGAACAATTCTATATTTTACATATCCGTTCTCATTTATATCTTTATCGACTGCCTTTACCTAAAGGAGAAGGGTTTATTCGATATTGTTATTAGATTTAAAATTTAAATACTTACTGCTATTATTGATTCATTTGATGCATGTGAAGCACTTATCACAACTTTATATTCCTTAATAACGAAAATGGGGCTATTATCGTTAACGTCTTCAATCAATACTCTAAGCGAAGCGAAGCCAAATTTACTTCCACCATCAACAGCCTTAAGTTGTAGTAAATACTCAGCTCTAGTTTCACGATCAAATGTAATTTTTGAAGTAATAACTCCAGTATTACGATTAATTTCGAAATACTGTTTCATTTCTTCAGATGCAATTTCATAGTACACATTTGCATATTGACCGAAATCATTATCTATTGCTTTAACCTGTAAGATAAATAATTGTATGATTGTAAACATATATATAAAAATTATGCTTTGTGTAAGACATACCGTAATTATTTCATGTCCATGAGGTAAGTTTTCTAGAATTGTTGCCTTATAAACCGTTTGCTCAAATCGTGGACTATGAAAATTTTCAGGAACTAATGTAATTTTCAAACGCGCAAAAGATGTATGGATACCATCAGAAACTGATACATTTAAAACAATGTTAGGTTTGTCGGTGAAGTTTAACATGTTTTGCAGATAAATAATTCCACTCCGCTCATCGATAATATACGTTTGCAATTCATTTCCATCAACAATTTTATACTGCAGGGCATCAGTATCGTATACATCAATGTCGTAAGCTTTTGGTAAAGCAACAAATTGACCACGCGTTGCCGCTTCTGATAACTTAGTATTAAATGATGGCTCAACAAACTTTGGGGAATTGTCATTAAGGTCTTTAACTGCAATCGAAAAACAAAATATTAAAAATATTTACGTTAGTAGATCCAATTAAACTTGATCCAATTACCTTTGATAAACACATTGCATTTGGAAATCAATGGTGGTAAGCCATGATCTTTAACCGATACAATGATATGATGGTGCCTTTCCTGCTCATAATCTAAAGGTGTTTTCAAATATAAGCTTCCATCAGTAATATCAATGTAAAAATTATCAGAGTCCTTTAATCCGTTAATAGATTCAATAAAATATGATAAATTTCCGTTTGCATTTGAGTCCTTGTCAGTTGCGTTTATTTGTAATATTTGAGACCCAAATGGAATATTTTCCGGTAAGGTGATATTGTAGTTGTCTTTTTCAATTTCTGGATAACAATCGTTGACATCAAGAACGGCTATGGATACCACAACTTCAGCGTATACTCCGGATAAGCTATCAGTAGCGCGGACTAATATTTCGTATGTTTGCTGTTTTTCAAAATCCAACTCGTTTACCACATACAAAGAACCTGAAACAAGAAATGTTATCAATATATTTTTGTTATTATACAATAATTTTCTTTAAAAGTATACCTGTTCTATAATCAACTTCAAAATACTGGTCTATGTAATCTGATGACGTTGTGTAAATCAGTTTTCTTTTCAATGGGCTCTCTGCTTGAATAGACACAGACAATACAGAATACATTTCGACATCTTCCTTTACAGACACGGAATAGAACTGTTTTTCAAAAATAGGCATCGACCTATCAATAACCTTTAAAAAAAATAAAAATGTTAAAATATAGTTTGAAAATAACAGACCAAAAGGTTATTTCAGATACCTTGATTTGAATGGGAGCCTCTGTACTGCATGAAACGACCGCACCATCGTAGGCAGCAACTGTTAAATCGTATTTGCGATTATGGCCTTCGATACTTTGCTTGATTGACAACTCGCCGGTCTTTCTGTCAATTTTAAAGAGTTCCCCAGATCCCTTTCTCAGTTCATAACGAACTTCTCCATTCTCTCCGCTATCGAGATCAATTGCTTTTACTTGCATAATTACTGATCCCTTTACATAACCCACTGATACGGAAGCATAATAAGGCATGTTAACAAACACGGGACAGTTATCATTGATGTCTAATATCGAGATGTATACCAAAGTGATTGCTCTATGAATTATAGCATTTTCTTTGTTAAATTTCATGGATTTCGCTTCAACAAAGAGCTTATACATATCCTGTGCTTCACGATCGAACATTAATCCAGTGGTTTTAATAGCGCCTGAAGTTATGCCAATTTGGAATAATTCCGATGGGTTTAGAATTCTATATTCAACATTCTCATTTAACTTATTTCCAATGACATTGACCATTCCTACAGTCGTTATTTTTGTGGAGTTCTCAAACGTGGAAAATTCATATATTTTCTTTTGAAACATGAGACTTGCATCGACTATTCGTTTAATTTTTATGTGAATCAAAAGAAGTGTAGAGTATAATCCATCAGAGGCTCGAACTTGTAAATCATATTCACTGTTATCATATTCAGAGTTTCTAAAAAGATATAAATGTGTAACACAATTTTTATTTAAATAAATATGAGATTAAACACCATATACCTTGTTGTTAAAACTCCGGTTATGGGATGTAGTTGAAAGTATTCTTGAGAATTTCCATCTATGATATCATAGCGAATAACATCATTGTCGGCATCATGTGCACCAATTTGCGTAACAAAAACATTTTTAAATGTTGGTAAAAATAGAGTTACATTTTGCTCTCTATCTTTAAATGCTGGTGGACAGTCATTAACGTTGGTTACATGAACTATGACATGTGCCCTTGTATCCGAATATAACTTAGGTTTACCCATATCGTTAACCTGCAATGATAATTAATTAGCACAAATTATAATTGTTAATTAAAAGAACTTACCGTTACATAAAAGGAATAATTTGACTTCTTTTCATAATCCAAGCTTTGTAGTATTTGAATACCTCCTGTAGTAGAATCAACTTTAAAAATATTTCCCGCTGCGTCATCAATAATAGAATATTCCAACATTCCATTAAATCCAACATCGGCGTCAAATGCGTTCAAGGCCAATCGACTAAAGAAGTATAATATGAATAATGATAGTAATAATAATTTCGTAAGGTGCCTGTATACCTTTTGCTATCGTTTCTTTTGTGGACATATGATCCCAGTTTGGCGGACTCTGATATAGTCCCAATGTATTCACTTTCAAGAAACTTTGGAATATTATCATTCATGTCCAAAACATGCACCAATAGGTTTTGGTAAGAAGACGCAGAAGCCATATTAGTTCCCTTTATAGTTAAGTTGAAAGTCCTGGAAGCATAAACATTGGTTATAATTCAATTACAAGTTATGTGCTAGCTTAACTACTACTATTACTCACTTGTATGATTCGTAGTCTACATTAGAGTTGATGACAATTACGCCAGTGGAAGGGTTGATGCGAAAACTTTCGTTAATATTACCATCGATGATATCAAAGAAGACGGATGATGATGATCGTGCCTCCACTTGCAGTAAAAACGTTCCAATACTTAAGTTTTCAAACATTTCCAATGAAATAGTGTTCTCGAAAAACTTGGGAGGATCATTGTCAGCCATAGTTACGATAACATGTACTGGCAACTGTGATGACAGCGGTGGCTGACCAAAGTCTACACACTTTACTTGCAGCATGTATTCTCGCATTTTATTAATGTCTAAGCTATCAGTCAAAGATATAACTCCGAATACAGGATCAATTTGAAAAACACTTCCTACGTTTCCGTTAATAATTGAATATCGTAGTTCAGCATTCTTTCCACTATCTCTATCAAGGGCTGTAACTTGAACAAGTTTGGAGCCTAACGCAGCACTCTCTGGAACTTTACTTTGAATTATTTTCGTTGTGAATTCGGGATAGTGATCATTGTGATCGTGTACATTTACTATTATCTTAGCGTAATTTCTTTTCCCTGGAGTTCCTTGATCTTTAACAAAAGCAATTAATATGTGCTGTGAAGTTTTTTCAAAATCTAGTTTCTGTGTGACTACAACGTTCCCGCTGATTGAATCAATACGAAACAATGTGAGCGATGATGGGTCTTGGGTTGCGTGCAGATGATAAAATAACTTTTTATCTTCATCCTTATCAGTTGCATGAAGTTGCATAATTACAGATTCCTCTTCAATGTTCTCGGAAATATTTACATGGTATATTTCCTTTGTGAATTGTGGTACATTGTCATTTGTGTCAACAACTTTGATAAATAATTTTGTGTGAACTAAATTTGAGCCGTCAGTTACAGTGATTGATAGATTGTAAAATGTTTGAATCTCATAGTCCAGATATTTTGATAGAAGTACGTTTCCTGATTCTCTTCCAATATAGAAACGGTTATCTTCATTTCCGCCTGAAATAATAATTGAAAATTAATAAGAGAATCTATATTTAAAATGTTGCAAGGAAAATAACAAGGATAGATACTTACTAGACTTGTTTAATATAAATACATGTTTATTAACACTCACCACTAATGTTAAACCACAACTGGTCATCATCTTCATCGATTGCAATAATTTGAGTGACCAAAAAACCAGGTTTATCATTTTCTGTCAAATCTACTAAGGTATTTATAGATTTCTCTAGTATTGTTGGAGCATTTGGCGAGCTGAGGGGTACGGGAATAACAACTATATTGACAAGTGTAGTTTGGCTCTTTTTAGGTACTCCATTGTCCTCGGCCTTCACGCTTATTTCAAATTCAGAGTCAGCCTCTGAAGGCTTCGTAAAGAAAATATGGCCACTCTTTGAATCGATGCGAAATTTATTCTTTCTCTTTCCAGACTTAATTGAATATGTTATTCGTCCATTTTCCCCTTCATCGTTGTCAATTGCGTGTACCTTTAACAAAAAGAAAAAATAGATTTTTCTATTAGTCTCTTGCATTTCACAAACGACATATTTTGGAAACAAATAAACTATACGTACCTGAAATATTGATTCGTTAATACTTGACGTTGAAGGAACTTGCACTTTGTAAACTCGTTGATCAAACACCGGACTATTATCGTTGATATCTAACACGGATATTACTATGCGAGTAGTCGATGTCAATATAGGAAATCCGCTATCCGATACAGATATCTAAAAACGTAATTGAAAATGGGTATTACATGTGTTCATATTAATGTACAACACTTAATTTAAATGTTTTTAAAGAATTAAATAATAAACAACATAGAAGAGCTACAGTCAAGCGCCCACATGAAATTATCCGTAAAAATAGCGTACCTCAACTCTATATATCATCAACAACAAGTTCTCAGAAATGACGAGTTCGTCGCCTTTTCATACTCGCAAGGAGTTAAGCGATTAATATGAATTTCAATTTGGAGAATAGATTATATTATATTTGGCTATTTATGTGTCTATCGCAATATAAAGAAATCAGTCTGTTCGAATAATAATAACCCTTAGTTTTAATAATAATACAAATTCTTGAAACGATATGCGCCAAATTAGCAGAACAATTTAGGAAAAAAGAGCGTGTTGTTGAAAAATTGTCATTGGTAATATTAAGTTTTGCACAAATATTGTAAGTGCATTCGACGCTAACTTTTTCTACTTGTTTTATTTACTTCAAAAGGGTAATCTCACCTCTAAAATATGCTCAGATTGATTTTCTCTGTCAAGCTTGCGCTCAGTTGTTTTAAGAACTCCTAAAAATAATTATAATTTAAAATCATCAAAAATACATAACAAATTAGTATTAAGTATAATTTACCTGTCGATGGATGTATATCAAAATAGCCAACAAGGTTTCCAGAAATTATGTTGTAAGTAATTGTTTGTAACGGATCTCTGTCGGGATCTATTACTTTTAGCTGCATAATCTCTTTATTGCCCATGCTGCCCTCGGTTACATTAACATAATAAACCGGTTTTTCTGTTAATGGTATATTATCATTTTCGTTTTCAACTTCGATGTAAACCTAAAAGAGTTATAATGTACATTTAATAGTTTACGTATTTAATAAGTAAAAGCATTATTCTTACCTTGACGCAATTGGTAAGAGGCACCATAGCATTATCTCGCGCACATAGGGTAAGCCAGTAGAAATCCTTGGATTCAGCATCAAGTTGAGTTAAAGTATGAATAGATCCTTTAAAAAAAAAAATAAACATATTTATGGCCGAGTAATAAATTAAATGCATTGACTAACCTTGTTCAGTGACAGAAAATATACCAAGCCCATCGCCACTAGTGATGAAATAAGAAATTTTAGCATTAAGATCGGTTCCATCCAAATCCCGAGCAGTGATGTTCATAACCCATGTTCCTTTTGGCATGTTTTCTACGATCTTTCTTTCAAAAATAAAATCTTCGAACTCTGGAGAGAACCGATTTTCGTTAACATCAATAATTTCAATTACTATTGGAATGTCGGAAGTTAAGGATGGGTTTCCACAGTCGATTGCACTTATCACAAGATTATGAACTTGCAGATTTTCATAGTTTAAATACCCTTCAGTTCGAATAGCTCCAGAGCTCTTACCAATAGTAAAAAGACTTTCTCCCTGTGTATCTTCTTTGAGCGAAAACTGGATCTCTGCATTTTGCCCAACATCCATATCGATAGCCTCAATAACAGCCACCACAGTTCCTCGAGGTACATCTTCGCGAACTTTGAATATATACTCCTTTACGCCGAAGATAGGTGCATTGTCATTAACGTCATCCACTAAGATATATAGAACAGCCTCAGAAGATAGAACAGGGATTCCACCGTCTTTTGCAAATATATGCAGTTCATATTTATCTTGTTTCTCTCGATCTAATGACTGAGCTAATGTAATGCATCCCGTTGTTTTGTTAATAGTAAATTCGTCAAGCTCAACAGATAGGCTATATGTTATTTCTGCGTTAATACCTAAGTCTGCATCAGATGCATGGGTACAGTATATTATGGTTCCCGTTAAACCATTTTCAGTCAGTCGAAGTGTGGATAAAGATTTTTGAAATACAGGGGCATTGTCATTTGCATCGGTTATTGTTATAGGAAGTAGCTTGGAATCCGATTTCGTAGGCTGACCAAGGTCGCAGACTGTGATATTTAAAATATATTCGCTTAAACGCTCTCTATCCAAGTATCCAATAATCTGTAATTCGCCACTGTCAGGGTCAATGCGAAACACCGAATCGTAATCTCCATCTGTTATTGCGAAAATTAACTTTCCATTATATCCAAGATCACGATCTCGGGCATTAATTAAAGTTACAGATGTGCCTAACTGAATACTTTCACTTATTATAAGTTCCTGAGGAAAATTTTTGAACTCAGGTCTGTGTATATTTTGGCCGTACCTACTTGGTGTTAATGCCAGGTCATTCATTTCCAACTGAGATGTATTCTTTACGTTGTTTTTCTCAGCCAATGCTAACGTTTCGGCAAGTCTTCGTGCTACACCAGTTTCACGGCATTCGAATGTACCGTAATTAATGGTACTTTGCGTATATTCCACAACTAAATTTACATTAATACTGAGTTCATCGGAAAAGTGAGTTCCATCTGTGGCAGATACTTTTATAACACGCTCCGGAACTGCAACATCCATTAAATTGCAGCCTATTGAAAATGTTCCTGTGCTTGAATCCAAATTAAAACATCCATCTTCATTTCCAGATATTAAGCGATACATTATAATATCTCCAACATCAAGATCAATGGCGGAAACATTGAAAATTTCAGAACCGATTGGTGCGGATCTTATAACATTTCCATAACAGTTGATGCGTTCAAACTGTGGCCTATTGTCATTAACATTTTTTATAATAATATCTATTGCAATTTCAGTCTGTCTTCTGTATGGTAATCCCCAATCCGATGCACGAATAAGGAGTGTATAGTTTCGTCGCATTGTCTCATAATCAATTAGGCTAGTTGTTTTAATTACACCAGAAAAATGGTCAATCTCAAATGGAACGTCATTGAGGTTCGCTATACTATAGGATATGTAAGCATTTTCGCCGGAATCTTTGTCTTTGGCAGTGAGTTTTGTTACAAAGGCTCCAGCCAGTTCATTTTCGTTAAGGTTAACAATTCTATTTGTATTCTCAAATATCGGATCATTATCATTCATATCTTCAATAGTGATTTTAACCTTAGCAGATGATTGCTTGCGAGATCCTAGGTCAGCTTGATCAACAGCAGATACAGTCAATGTGTAAATCGATTTTACTTCAGCATCTAGTCGCTTTTGAGTATACAACATGCCAGAATCCGGATTTATACGAAACTCTCCCCCCTCATTTCCACCTACAATTTCTAAATAAACCAATGCAGATTTTCCTAAATCAGGATCGCTCACTTTAAGCCTGATTATTGGCATATTAATTGGAGCTGTTTCTGGAATTGAAACATAGTAGATTTCCTGCGTGAAAATGGGAACATTTTTTTTCTCTGGATGTATTCGTATTGTAACGGTTTTGAAAGTATATCTGGGTGGTGTGCCATAATCCTCCGCTCGAAGTGTAAGGTTATATACATGATCTTGCTCAGATAGTTTTGAAAACTTATTTAGCTCTATGAAATACTCATTTGCCGCTTCTGCTGCAACTAACTGGAATGTGTTTTCTTGGTTTCCCTCTATTATTATTAACTCCTTAATTTCGCCATTTTTTCCAATGTCCTTGTCATTTACTTTAACGATTCCATAAATCAAAGTGCCTGAATTGGGAATTACGCTTGAAAATGTTTTCACATAGATCTCAGGTGCATTTAGGTTGACCTGAAAAATGCATTACATTTACAATATTTAAATATTTATTGATTAAATTCCAACAACACCATACAATATATATATATCTGCACAACCTACAAGTTAGCTAACCTTGTGACCAAGTTTAAGTATGTATGAATGCTTTAAAATTAACTAAGTTTCGTTACAATAGACTAAGAGAAGGACTAAAAAGGTTGGTTTGGCACGTTATGCTTATCAAGATTAATGATAGTTAAAAAGGGGTCAAAGATGTATCCAGTGTTCATTTAAAACTTCAGCAGAATATTAATTTACGGTCTTAAGGGAACTCAAAGACTTGAAGCTATTTCTTGCATTGTATATATTAAAGAAAAAGTAAATTTTTGACAGATATGGAACATGCCGTTTTTTGAAATCATTAGAAGTTTGTATTAACTAGGCAATTTTAATTTTCTTTTAATATTGAAAAACTGTATATAAGGAATATTATGTATGTATGTGTTTAAACACGTGATTGGGCGCAATTAAATTGATATCTTACAAATGCATTTTAAAAGAATATAATATTGATTAACAAAACATTCGTTTAAACTTACCTGTTTTACTGTTATTGAAATCCTAGCTTTGCTAGCTTGATGGTTTTGTTGGTGAATAGAGGCTCCTCTATCATTTGCCAAAACAGTAAGATCATGATGTGAACTTTCCGCATAATTCAATGATTTTAGAATGGTTATAACTCCAGTCGTAGGATGAATACCGAAATTTTCACTGTTCATCAAAAAACTATAGTAAATTTCACCATTTATTCCCAAATCCGCATCGTCTGCAGTAACTTTGAGAATACTGTGATGTTTTTGAGCATCCTCAGGAACGGTTACCGCATACTCCGTTGGATAAAAGAGCGGACTTAAGTCGTTTCGATCTAGCACTTGAATATGAATAGTTGTGTCTGTTTCGTAACTGAAGATGTCATTTTTACCATAAGAATAGGTTATGTGTGCTCGCACCTTTAGATTATATTCTTCTGTTTTCTCTCGGTTTAAAACAACATTACTAGTTCTCGTTCGTATGGCTAAGAATGCAAAGTTCCCAACAATTCGTTCTTCTACTTTAAATAGTTTATCCTTATCGCCACTTAGTATTCTATATTTTATGTCGTAATGTGGATTTGTTGAAATTCCGGCCAGATCCTCATGCAGTACTCCTTTGGCGAATGTTTTGCCAAGACTGTTTTCTGGTATCGTGACATTATAAAGTTGGTGGCCAAAGTCAGCTTTATTACGCCAAAATGTGTTTTGAAGATTCAACGAACTTTCAACTGCTTCGCCATTTGCAAGTGCTGGTATAATTAAGCATAGACTGCTTAACAGGTAAATCCATAGTATAAAGACTTTATTCCGTTTAACAGCTTTGGCATATTTATTAAAATTCATTATAGACATTGGCAATTTTTGTCCTCATGGTATCCAATCCCTTTAATGTTTAAAATAAAAACTTGTCAATTTAATTGAATAAACCAAAAAATATCTTTAGAACACTAAATGTTATTGGTAGGACGCGTCATTTAAACCTCGGACGTGCTCGAAGCTTTATTTACCCTACAACGACTTAAATTAGTCAAAATGGCTTAAATAATTTAACTAAGTACGCCCAAATGTATGTTCGTTAGTATGTATGTAACAGGTAGAAGGAGTCGTGGCAGACTCTATAAGTTTCATTCATTTACACCAGTTCTGTTTCACCACCTTCACATGTACATACATACGTATGGCTGTGAGTCAATTGGGCCATATGCAAACCGACACTACTTTGCCGCACAATGCATGTAGTGACACACAACAAATATAACACACACAGTCAGGTTTATTTTATGTTAGATATCGTTTCCAAAGCTTCCAAAACGTGGCACGCTTTAGAGATTATTTATTCACTTTTTGTATTTCAATATTTTTATTATTTTAACATCCAAAAATTTTGAATTAACACCGCTCTTTCCCATGGTTTGCAACCCAGATGGGAAACAACAATTATCGAAAAATTTGCACCACTTTAAACAAACACAAAGATGAGAGTAGAAACAATGATATCCCAGAACATTCGTTAAAATTTGTTTTATATTCTATGTATACTTTATGTAAATTGGCGACAGTCCATGGGTGATACATATGTCAACAAATATTAATTAAATTATGGATTTTTATAAGTTATCGATATCGATAATATCAATAAATATAAGTGATCGTAACTGCTAACATCAAACTGTGACAGGCAACCTGTTACTGGTAACATTATCAACTGGTCTACCCGCCACTAACGATCCACGGCCACAAAATCGTCTTTAAATGTTCACACACACACACACACACGCACACACAAACATAATACCATTCTTGAATGGACTCATATTTAGGTTTTGTATGTCTTATTGTAACTTATTTATTTATTACAGCCAGATTGAAAAACACAGATTTGTGCATTGGGGGATGTTATAACTTTCTAGTCATACAAATTTAAAGCATTTGTTTGTTCTATCCAAGTATGTTGCAACATACAAATGCGTATGTGTTTGTGCATGTGATTTTCAATGGAGCCAACCGTAGGTTTTTACAAAGATATATCCATAAGCGTGGTTTTATGTTTTGTTAAATTGCTGACATATGTACATACATACATCGAAGAATGTGCACGTTCCTGGTGGGATCCAAAAATTGCCGCATGTGTAAATATTTTCACTAATGTATGTATGTATGTTTACATTTTTCTGCTTGTAATACACTTTGACAAAGAGTGCATTATGCACTTATTGCATTATTAAATAAACTTAATAAACAATTCTTGTTTACACTTTAGGTTGTTTTAATTATTTGTGCTTCACAATTATATACACATTGGCATACATCATAGATTGCTCTCAAACATTGCACTTGTATGTAATAACTTCTCAGAGACACTTTAAGGCAACCAACAATGCCTTCTTTTATGGATTAGCAGTATGCATGAACACACACAAACATACATACATTCGTGCGTATGTCAGTCGCGTTAAATTATTTGCCCAGCAAGCGTCCGCGACACACGACCGTTCTGATGAGCAGCGACCGAGACTATGTAACTTCGAGTGGTTCGGCCCGGTAATCAAACATGAACGAACATGATTGTTACCTTTCTATCTTCCATTAACAGCGGCCAAACATTATGCTAAAATTTTCGTCTTGTAGAATGAGAGTTGCGCCCTTAACATATCGAACATCCCACACAACATATTCGTTGCAACTTGTAACTTGCTGGAGGAAGCAAAATCTAATATAAAATACGGTTTGGAGGGGTAAGCCATCTTATACGAAATAAACAAGCCAACAACTGGTCTTATATTGTGTCTTATAAAGGTTTGTGTCTTTGATGGCATTAAGACGGGAAATTATACATAAATAAATTGTGATTTTAAAATAAAAATCATAGACAAATAAGAGCATTCTTAAAAATTTTTTTACTAATTATTTATTTATTTATTATCCTTAAATGTTTCACATTTGTCTATAGATTATATATTGGGACTTTTTTTTAATAAGAGTTGTCACGAATAAAGTGGACAATAGATAGAGCTTTCTTTGGTAATGACAAAACTCTTATTGATATGGAACTGTTATGGTAATTCGATAAACTCCAAGGCAATGACAATTAAGAACATAGATTGTGCAACCCGATTTCAGTTGAAAGATTAGTTTTCGCCGCAAACCAAAAACAAATGCACTTGCACATTGCAATTAAAAATTCGCAAACATGCAATTTTAATACAAAATATGCGTGAGAGTATTATGCTAGGCGCATAGAACAGGAGCCCAGTAAAAAGAACCAGGCGAATATGAGTTCTGCGCACTGGTCGAAGTAGAAGCTGGGCAATGCGAAGCAAGGGAGCTCAAGGTCACCAAAGTAGCTGCGTGAGTTACCATGCCCAGCATTAACCCCCTCAACAACCATCTCCTATTACTATATTTACGCTAAGTTATTTACAGTATTTGAAACGAGACTAATAAAATCAGTCTTGTGGCAAGAACTGAAGGAAACTGACGAATGTACTTTCTCTTATGGTTCTCAAAGAAGAGTGAAAAAAAGTGCACACATAACACATAACTACAAATTATTGTGACGGAATATGCGCACATCAATCGCTGATAAGGCACTGGGACCATACATTAAATAGCAAATGAAATAAGTCTCGTCGTAGAATAAGTCAATGTTGACCATTGTACTTTGTCTTGCAATAGGGTAATGTTGACCATTGTACACGCAAGTACCGTTATTTAGCGGCGACAAAATGCTTCTAGAATTTTTGTTGCAACGCCCTGTAATTGAGCGAAAGAGATACACTCAGTTGCTGAGTAAGGAACGTGTCATAGAGCGCTGACTGAAAAGGAGAAAGCGGGATGGCAATATATGAGAAATATATTGCACACTTGTGTAAAGTCAGTCTCAATCGCAATACGAACAGAACTTGCTGTGCGATGAAAAAATTTTAAAATGACTAAAGAAATTGCACATTACAGTAGAGATGGACTCGGGGCCTAAAACCATTTACCGGGCCTTTTACCGGCGGGCCCCGGGCTTAGGGGTAAAAGCCCGGAAGGCCCGACGTGCTTGAAGCAAACAAGTAAGAACGGCTACAGTCAAGTTTTGACTGTATAAGACCATAGATTTCTCAAGGTTATAAAAAAAAAAAAAGATTTCGAAAACTGTTATTGGTAAACGTGTTTTTCAAAGAAAAATAATAAACACATATAATTTTCAGTTAGACGCCAAGCAGTTGGAAAAAAAACACTGCTTGGAAAAAACACAAATCCATATGAAACGTTGAATAACTTTTATGTTCTTTATGAATTTTTTTAAAATCCATGGTCTAATTAAATTGGGTCACACACAAGAATAGTGACACCTTCAACACATGTATTAATAAAAAGTAAGAAAGCTACATTCGAGCCTACTCGACTGTAATATACCCGCATCAAAATTATTTGCGGAACAATAAAGAACGGCCACAATCATATTTGGACCGTAAAAGGCCATGGACTTACAATATTTAGGCAGTCAAAATCTAAAATAAAAAAAAATTTATTGCACACATTTAATATTTGGTGCGGGTGGGACTCGAACCCGTAACTCATTTCACCGGCAGCGCTGCTTACAGCTATGGAAAACGTTAAGCTGAATAACTTCTGTGTTCATTATGTGATTGTTACCAAATTTTCAGAGACCATCTGGCAATCGAGATTACTTTCCGGCTCCAAAGTGTTTTCAGTCTCGGCATAGCCTTTCCACTTAAGATAGTATTCCACCTAGACGCCAATAATAATAGCAATGAATTGTGCATTAGCAATAACGTTTATTATCATCATTAACCGCTTTGCGCCTTCGCATCTATTGAATACAATACAAACCTTGCCCTTTCGTACACGACGATCCAAGATTTTCTCCACTGCATACTCCTCCTCTTCCTCTTCAGCTCCAGAGGATGCATTGTTGCTTTCGTGGTCGGTTTTTTGCCCATTTTATTTATATTATTTACTGTCGAGATTTAAAAAATCGAAAAAATTATTCGCGCATGGATGTACCTGTTTTTTTGTTGTGTGCAAAAAAAAATGGTGCACAGTTAATTTTTTCTGATCACAAACGCTTACCAAATACTACAACAAATTTTTTTGAAAAACAGCTTCAGTAACTTTGAACACTTATATATTCTTTAAACTTAAGAGCAGTTATTATTTTGCTCAAGATGAAAAAGTGCGCGTTTCCATCTGATGCCGCCGACAGCTAGTGATGGGAGAATGTAAAATGCCGAGTATATATCGACTTCTACTATGAGGCGATACGTTTACATGCGAATGGCCATGTGTGTATGCTGAATGTCAAAAGAAAGCATTTTATTTGCGCCAAATGATTTTGCGATACGCTGTTCAGAGGATTCCTAAATATGCCGAAAATAAGTAAGAAAAAGCAAAGCTCGCCTGACAGCGATAGCGGTCCCTATGATGTAGGTTATACGAAAATCTAGAAGATGACAAGAATAATAAACACGTGCCATAAAAGAAGTGTTAACATTACCACAATATTATAAAACTTGGCAAGATATACCTTACCGTAAAATATATATTCACCGAAATAGTGAGCATTTCATTAAGTTCACAAAAATCTCGGAATACTACGAAAACTTTTTAAAGAAAATGTTAGGACGGGTGGTGAATTCGTTAATAGTTCTACGCGAACCACAAAGCGTCACAATATTGGACGAAATATTTTCATTTTGCCCACGAACCTATAGACACCTACTAAAAATTAATAAAAAGAACCAGTGTGCATTCCCGCCCCATTCCACTTTCTCTGGCACGTACTGTTACTCGGATTAGTCAGATTGTCGCAGAACAACCATTATATCTGAACACAACATGACAGATATATTTGGGAATAGGGCCGACATATCTTTCAACTCATAGTAGGAAAGTCCAAAATAAAAGCTGAAGATTTTTACGCTCATAAAAAATTGAAAAAAAAGAATCACATCAACATTTTCGTGAAGAATCCCCAATAAAGTGCGTCAATTAAAAAAAAAGGAACATTGCAAATTATTGACAACAAAAAAGCCTATCACATGTGAAAAACCACATATTGGAGCCCCAAAACCCACAATTGAAAAGAAAAAGAACTGAGTCTGCTAGCTGAAGCTGCTAGAATCAGACTGAACACTCACACTGCTTCCCAGACGCACCTAGCTCTTTGCTGTGAGTCGATAGCAAAAGCAGTAAAAAAGTGTTGGCATATTTCGATAGGTTCGATTCATATGAAATTAACTCAATGTCACAAGCTGATCTGTGTAACATCGATTGACAATCGATTGGCATGCAATAGGGAGAACGCTAATCTGGCAACACTGATTCACAATGGAAAGTTTTGCAAGGGCTACAATTACAAAGCTTGCTGTGCGTTGAAAAAATTTTAAAATGACTGAAGAAATTGCACATTACAGTAGAGATGGACGCGGGCCGTGCCGGGCCTCGACAATTTAGGCTCAGGGCCTAAAGCCAGCTAGCGGGCCTTTTACCGTCGGGCCCCGGGCTTAGGGGTAAAAGCCCGGAAGGCCCGGAGTGCTTGAAGCAAAAAATATAATGATGTTTTAATCGATATCGTTTTAATGGATGTCAGTATTTTTTTATACTGAAATAGAAACATGCTTATCGGTTATTTTACTCTTATTCATAACTGTTGCACACCACTAACATCAAAAACGACGCGTCGTAAAGCTTGGTTGCAAAATGAATAAACTTAATATTGTAGAAGCTATTCGCAAAAAAGACAAGAAAATGGAAATGATTACAAATGTAGAAGGTATAAGTGAGGTTTGGAAACAGTCTCAATTACTTAAATATGACTATATTGTGCTTGAATTTGTTTGCTTGCAAAACGGTTCTTTCATACCAGCAAAAGAACGGTACAGGAACATTAGGCTGGCATAAATGTGTTTTGCGGAATTCGGGCCGGGCCCCCTTTAAAAAAATTTGAGTCGGGCCGGGCCTTAAAAAACAAGCCCGCGCCCATCTCTAGTCCAATGCCATCGTTGTCAGCAGTTTGGCCACACAGCCAAATACTGCCGTAAGGCCCACACCCAGACAAGGACAGTACTAGGCCACGCATCGCAGTGACGCCGTACGAGGCGTGGTCGGGTAAGAAGCCATCGGTATCTCACCTGTGAGTGTTTGGCGCGAGGGCGATTGTACTGGATAAAACTCACCGGAAGAAGTTCAAACCAAAAGGTGTTGAATACATGTTGGTCGGATACTCCGAGACTGCGAAGGCGTATCGTTTGCACAACCCTGAAAAGCAAACTATTATTGATGCTAGAGATGTCATATTCCTAGAAGATGACTCGGTAAAACATGGCAGCAAGGGAGCAGCAAACGTTGCTGATGTGAAACTAGCTGAACTTGAAGACCAGTCAGCGTGTGACGCTGTTGATCTGCAGTTTGATGGCTTTGTGGCAGATAAGGTGAATCCTGCTATGGAAGCTGTGGCCACTGAAGAAAGTCATGACGATGAAACTGAAGGAGTAGCAGAAGAAACCGACGACAACAATCAAGGAGGCTGTAAGAGAGGCCCAGGCCGACCTAAAAATATATATACTGGTCGACCTGGACGGCCACGTAAACAATACAACATGGTGAATGTCATTGCTGTGAATGAAATACAGGTGCCAAATACAGTCAACGAGGCGTTGAACACGGCGCAGGCTAAGGAATGTAGAGATTCGATGCAGAAGGAGATTGATTGGATTGATTGGAGCTTATAAGAATCTGTTTGATCGCGTTTGATTGTTATACCTTCTATTCGAAAAATAAAAGTCAAAATAAAAGCTGAAGATTTTTACGCTCATAAAAAATTGAAAAGAAAAGAATCACATCAACATTTTCGTGAAGAACCCCCAATGAAACGCGTTTTTGCCAAGTACAATTAAAAAAAAACGAACATTGCAATAATTGACAAAAAAAAAAGCCTATCACATGTGAAAGCCCACAATTGAAAATAAAAGAACTGAATCTGCTAGAATCAGACTGAACACTCACACTGCTTCCCAGACGCGCCTAGCTCTTTGCTGCGAGTCGATAGCAAAAGCAGTAAAATAGTGTTGGCATATTTCGATAGGTTCAATTCAATAGGGAGAACGCTGATCTGGCAACACTGATTCACAATGGAAAGCTTTGCAAGGGCTACAATTACAGCAAGCTACTATTTATTTTTAAAGCAAATTGCGTTATAGCTTCTTATTAATTGAGTGTACTTATGTATTAACATTAGCTCTTAGTTTTTATTTTGCACAGCACACGGAAAAGCCGCTTATATCAAAGCCCTGAAATTTAAATTCTGAATTGACTTAATTGACTGCAAGCAAGCAAGACGAGTCAGTTCGATAAACCAAAATGTTAAAAAATAAAATTATAACAACTCATAAAGACCGCAAGAGCAGCAGCCTTCAAGAGCGTATAAAAGTAAAAGCCGCACTCTGCCACTCTGTGGCGGCGGCGACGTCGTTGATGTGACGACGTTGACGATGACGGCGACCCTTCCGGACACTCTTAGCCCGGACACGAACCCATATTTCGGTCACTCAGCTGCTTTATCATTGTCCCGATCTCGGCGCGAGGGTCACAAAAAGTGAGCAGAGCGCGTCTAACTTGTGGCAGTATTGCTGTTTCCGTGGCGCCATGACCTGACGATGCAACCTGGTCACACTGGTCATTATACCCGCTACTCATAGAGTAGAAGAGTATTATAACTTTGTTCAAACTGAAAATGTATGTAACAGGCAGAAGGAGACATCTCCGACCCCATAAATTATATATATTTTGGCTCAGGATCAACAGCCGAGTCGAAATAGCCATGTCCGTCTGTCTGTCCGTTTGAACGTCTAGATCTCAGCTATTACAAAAGCTAGAGACACCATATTTCACATGAAGGTTCCTGTATACCATAGGTAGATCGAGTTTATTTTCAAGTTTTGATGTCACGACCACCGCCCACGCAAATCGATTATTTTCGATTATCAGGAGAAGTATTGTAGTTACAGCTTTCTGGTATGAACATAAATATTTTCAATATAAATCTATTACAATCCAATCGGACGATAAACACAAAAGTTATCTATGTTTCCGTTTTCCGTACTTCCACTGCTTGCGCCTGTGCTGCAAAGTGCCTCATTTGCTTGCGCTCTTTTGCACGGCCAGACCAGTTGATTAATACAAACAAGTAAAGAAGCTACAGTCGAGCACGCCCGACAGTAAGATACCATTCGCCCAGTTTCGAAACAAATTATCACACATTTAATTCCATCAAAAAACTCTGCACAAGTTTATCCACCACCTATTGTTCTTCCGCGCAACAGTCTTGCCGTTGTGAAGTCTGAACATCGACTGAGTGGCGCGAGCAAGCGCACAAACGGCCGTTGCCTCGAGCCGTTACGCTCTCGGTCATAAATTTCGCTCTCATTTTTTTTACTCTCGGGTACCGTACGAATGAGCTTCGTGCTAATTTTTGCACACTGGGGCAGCACCCGAACTCGCTTACGCTGTGCGTGTGCGTGTGCCGACTGAGCTGCGGCAGAATTTTGTGTCCTATACGAGTTATGGAAAATGAGAGACTGCCCGTCACTGTTATAAGTCCATGGCCTTTTACGGTCAAAATATGATTGTAGCCATTTTTTATTGTTCCGCAAATAATTTTGATGTACGAGCAGCTGGATAGCGGGTATATTACAGCGAGCACACTCGAATGTAGCTTGCTTACTTGTTTGTTATGGCTGTGGCGCGACCAATACTTATAAGCCCACTTGCTATCGCTGTTAAAAAAAACGTACAAGTCAGCACGTCAAAGTTTATACACAAACCAAAGACATCGGCTGTGCTGAGAAATCAAGCGACGAACACAAACCAATAGAAAATGAACTAACAACAAAAATAAGAGAAGTTCTTTAGGTAGCAAGCTATGTAGCTATACAAATATTAGAAGAATGCATAACGTTCAAACAGGACATGGCTTAATCGACTCGGCTAGTGATCCTGAGCAAGAATATATATAATTTATGGGGTCGCAGATGCCTCCTTCTACCTGTTACGCACATTTCGACAAACACAATAGACCATGTATTTTAAGACCATGGATTTTAACCCTTTATCTGGCCCCGATGCATATCTGCAACATACCGTTTAAAAGCGAATAGCAAAGACTTATCACTTACAAGGTGTATGCTCAAAAATATTCGCTTTTAAACGGTATGTTGCATCTAATTCATAATTATTGCACACCCCAAACATCGAAAACACACGTCGTAAAAAGACAACAAAATGGAAATGATTCCGAATGAAGACAGTAAAAGTGAAGTGTGGAAAAAGTTTCAATTACTTAAATATAACAATATTGTGCTTCAATTTGTTTCCTGCATCGATTGCAAAACAGTTCTTTCATACCAGCAAAAGAACGGTACAGGCACATTGAGCCGACATAAATGTGTTTTGCGGAATTCGTCGGTGTCTGAAACCACACAGCGAAAGATGTCCGATTTTGCAGTTAAAGTTTTGCCAAACACTGTCATCGATAATCTGGCTCGTAAACAACTGGCCCTTGTTGCAAAAGATTGGCATTCTCTTAAATATAAAACAATATGCTTAATACTTATGTTTTGTAAATATAAAATATTACATAAACAACATTTTTTTTAGGTTCCGGTTTGCAGGAATACGCACAAGCCTTAATTAATATTGGAACAGATTTTGGCAGACACCATTTCGCAGACATTGTTGCTTCAAGGAAAAAACTTAGTGGCAGGATTATGGTAGACGAGTACAACAAATTAAAAGATCAACTTCATAAAGATGTTGCTGAACAGCATTTGGCGTTCACCACAGATATGTGGACTGATAAATATACCCAGAGAAGCTTTATTTCTCTAAGCGCACATTATATAAATAATGTCTTAATTAAAGGTAAAATTGTTGGGCGTAAAAGAGTTTAATGAAGATAAAAGGACTGGCGATAATATTATAAGCCAAGTAAAAAACATACTCCAAGAATTTGACATAAGACATACATTAGAATCTTCAGTTATTGTAACTGACAACGGGGCCAATGTTGTAGCCGCTTTTAGACATAAAAGACTTGTGCTTGTCATAACTTAAATCTTGTTATGGACGATGTTTTAGAAAAAATCCTATTTCTGAAATTAAAGTATTAATAGAGAGCGCAAAAAAGCTTGTAAAATATTTTAAGCACTCTAATCTTAATAGTATGCTGTCTAAAACGCTAAAACAAGAAGTTAAGACTAGGTGGAATTCAATATTTATTATGTTAAAAAGTATATATGACATTCAAGATGAAGTAAAACACCTCTTAATGGAAAAAAATGAACTTCAACGTATTCCTCATTTAGATTTGTTTTTGTTGGAATATCTATTAGAATTTCTAAAACATTTTAAAGAATGTTCAGAGAAACTGAGTTCCGACAAAGAGCCTACAATTCACATTTATTCGTTATGGTATGAAAAATTGGTAGAAATATGCGTAACTGATAATTTTGAATATCATTTAATAAACAAATTAAAAAATCAAACTTTACAAAGTTTGCAAACGCGATTTTGCACTCCACTGCACATTTGGTGGGCCTTTTTTATATCCACCGTTCAAGAAGGTGCTTTATTTGTCTGAAGAAAAAAAAAGAGTATTTTAACCACAATAAAAGCAATGCTTTTGGAAATCACTGTGTGCAATCTCCACAATTTCCTAAAAGCACTTATATTCCAAACGAAAATATAAATGAATTTTTTCAATTTATGGAATCAAATTTCGCAAAAAAAAAGGATAAAAGTCCAATCGAAATTAAAACTGAAAAATACTTAAATTATCCAAGTTCCGAAACGAGTATTTTAGATTTTTGGAAAAATAGCAATGATCGTAAGTTGCTACAAAGATTGGCGCGAACAATTTTAAATATTCCGGCCAGTTCTGCAACTAGCGAGCGTCTTTTCTCAACTTTAGGTAAAATTTTAAATGAAGAACTAGGTTATCAAGCAAATATAATAAGTAATACAATAAATATGCATATAATACTGAATATATTTGTTTGTTTTGTAATATTTACTTAATTCGGTTATTATATTTGAAAAAAAAAAAAGTTCCGGGCCGCGCCTTCCGATCCACTTTCCATAAGAACGAAAAATTTCCCCGGTTTAGAAAATTGTGATTCACAATCTCCTGAGCCTTCGGATCCCGATGCAACTATTTATAAATATAAGTTCTTTTCAGATTTAGTACAAAAATCTACAAAAACCAAAATATCGCCATCGGATGAGTTAGAGAAATATTGCAGGGAAAAAGTACTTATAACAGAAGATTTCGAAGTCATAGATTGGTGGAAAGTCAATCAACTGTTCTATCCGTATTTATCGAAATTTGCACTACAAGCTCATTCTATTCCTGCGAGTAGTGAAGCTGCCGAAAGAATTTGTTCACTTGCCAAAAATGTGATAACTGAAATTTCTCTGCATGGGCAACAAGGACCGTCTGTTATACCTTCTATTCGAAAAATAAAAGTCAAAATAAAAGCTGAAGATTTTTACGCTCATAAAAAATTGAAAAGAAAAGAATCACATCAACATTTTCGTGAAGAACCCCCAATGAAACGCGTTTTTGCCAAGTACAATTAAAAAAAAAAGGAACATTGCAATAATTGACAAAAAAAAAAGCCTATCACATGTGAAAGCCCACAATTGAAAATAAAAGAACTGAGTCTGCTAGCTGAAGCTGCTAGAATCAGACTGAACACTCACACTGCTTCCCAGACGCGCCTAGCTCTTTGCTGCGAGTCGATAGCAAAAGCAGTAAAATAGTGTTGGCATATTTCGATAGGTTCAATTCAATAGGGAGAACGCTGATCTGGCAACACTGATTCACAATGGAAAGCTTTGCAAGGGCTACAATTACAGCAAGCTACTATTTATTTTTAAAGCAAATTGCGTTATAGCTTCTTATTACTCAATAAATAATACTATGTATTAACATTAGCTCTTAGTTTTCATTTTGCACAGCACACGGAAAAGCCGCTTAAATCAAAGCCCTGCAATTTAAATTCTGAATTGACTTAATTGACTGCAAGCAAGCAAGACGAGTCAATTCGATAAACCAAAATGTTATAAAATAAAATTATAACAACTCATAAAGACCGCAAGAGCAGCAGCCTTCAAGAGCGTATAAAAGTAAAAGCCTCTGCCATATTGAGCTCGTGGCGCGGCGGCGACGACGTCGTTGATGTGGATAAGGATGGCGGCGTTGACGATGACGGCGACCCTTCCGGACACTCTTAGCCCGGACACGAACCCAGATTTCGGTCACTCAGCTGCTTTATCATTGTCTCGATCTCTAGGACTAGTTGCCGGCAGCGCTGCTTACAGCATTGTGCCGAATAGTGTGTGCGTGTAATGCAGTGGCAGTCTCTCATTTTCCATAACTCGCGAGTATAGGACACAAATTTCTGCCGCAGCACAGTCGGCACACGCATAGCGTAAGCGAGTTCGGGTTCTGCCCGAGCGTGCAAAAATTAGCACGAAGCTCATTCGTACGGTACCCGAGAGTAAAAAAAATGAGAGCGAAATTTATAACCGAGAGCGTAACGGCTCGAGGCAACGGCCGTTTGTGCGCTTGCTCGCGCCACTCAGTCGATGTTCAGACTTCACAACGGCAAGACTGTTGCGCGGAAGAACAAAAAAATACACTGGCAAAATGTTTTCAGATGAATATGAAAATGATTATTTTTTTATATTAAATTATAATTAACCAAACTTAGAAATAAAATGTCCGATGTCCATGTGTCCGATTTATTACGCATAAAGGAGACCGGGGTGCAATAGATTTAGAAAACATAGTTAAATCATATAATGCAGACAAATAATATTTCTCTTGAAATGTTTGTGCGTCCCTATTTATTTCAGTGCATTGCTTCTCAACTTCGTTTTTCGCTGCTCACAAATACAAATAAATGTTTAAATGTGTGCGCAAGGTGTCGATTTCATTCCCGCAAGCGTTATTTTCCGCTATGGATTTGATGGAAACAGTGGTCAATCGAATTATAATTAAAAATTTATAGACGGCCAGAACTTAAATTTGGATTCAAATATTTTTGCAACAACAGTAACTCCGTTAAGGCTGCAGCGACAGTGAAAAATATTTGCAATTAGCTAGTCTGATTTTTGCAGCGCTGTGGATATATTTGCTGATCACTTCTGTTCTGCGAGCAATTGTGCGCCGAGAGGGGTATGCTTTGGCAAAGATGTAACGCCTCATTGCATTAATCACCGAAGCATTTTAATACTTCGGATGATAACTCTTTAGTCAGCTATAAATCTTACAAAAAAATTCTGCCTTAAGTTCTAATAGCATTTTATTTCGATTAGCCTCATTCGCAAAATTTAATTTGCCGTGGCAACAATCGAAGTGTCTTTTTTGTATTAATAAACGGGTCTGGCCGTGCAAAAGTGCGCAAGCAAATGAGGCACTGTGCATCACCATGTTTAATATAAACAAGTAAAGAAGCTACAGTCGAGCACGCCCGACAGTAAGATACCATTCGCCCAGTTTCGAAACAAATTATCACACATTTAATTCCATCAAAAAACTCTGAACAAGTTTATCCGCCACCTATTGTTAAAATTAGATCTATCTTTGAATAGCGCCATCTACATGTGAAAACGGAATAGCTTTACACACACTACGGCTAAAACGAATCATCGTGACGTTGACGTCACGACGCGCAACACAGGCACAAGCAGTGGAAGTACGGAAAACGGAGACATGGATAACTTCTGTGTTTATCGTCCGATTGGATTGCAATTTGGGGAAAAGATTTATATTGCAATTATTTATGTTATCTTACCAAGGCAGAAAGCTGTAACTTTAATACTTCTCCTGATAATCGATTTGCGTGTGCGGTGGGCGTGGCATCAAAAATTGAAAATAAACTCGATCTACCTATGGTATACAGGAACCTTCATGTGAAATATGGTGTCTCTAGCTTTTGTAATAGCTGAGATCTATACAGTTAAACGGACAGACAGACATGGGTCAATTGACTCGGCTAGTTATCTATCCTGAGCAAAAATATATATAATTTATGGGGTCTGCCATGTCTCCTTTCTTCAAGTGTGTTTAACTGTTATATACCCCGTCTGTGGATTAAATATTGGTACTTTTTGAATAAGAGTTGTCACTAATAAAGTGGACAATAGATGGAGCTATTTTGTAAATGACAAAACTCTTATTGATATGGAACTATTATGGTTACTTGGTGAATTCTGTTGGCAATTTCGTTAGCTGAGTGACAAAATTCCTATTGATATATAAATATTATAATTATAGCACAGGACATTTTTATGGTGTTTGCATAGCGACAAACTTATTATCGATATGGAACTGTAATGGTCACTAAGTAGATTGGGCTTGCAATTTAATTATAGCAACGGACCTTCTTTATAGTCACAGTTATTCCCTTAGGACAAAATACTTACTGATAAAGAAGTGTTATGGTCACTAATTGCACTCTGTTGAGAATTGTATTACAGGAAATAATTTATAGCGTTCAAAATGCCATGAAATTGTTATAGAAACTTTCTGCACTCGCTTGGAAATTGCCTTATTGCATAAAAAAATTGGTGAATAAGACGTTCCATACATTTTTTGACTCCGTATTTAATTGTATTAAAACGTCAAACAATATATGAAAACAAATATCACTTGACCAGATGATTACTTTCCTTTTTTTTTAGGGCTTTGAAGATTTGTAGAAACTTTTAAGGTAAAAGGTCACGATATGCAGAAAAGACCCTGGGAGCTATGAAGCTATGGAATACGTTTACTTAAATAACTTCTGCGTTTATTGTCCGATCGTATTGCAATTTAAACGCTACGTGGATATTGTTATAAACATAATTTCCAAATTGTACAGAAGTTAAACACAAGTCCATAGTTTCCATTTAAATTCCTTTTGGTAGAAGTCATAATTCTAGAATGTACGTCTTGTTTATCGATTACTTCACTTTAACTTATGTTACTTCCTCTAAATTTTAAGAACAAAGGACTTAGAGCGAGCTTCTTTTTTGGTACCTTTATATAAATTACCGCCTGAAAACTCCTTGTTTCCTTGTTGATTGGAAAATGTTAGCTCGCCCTGATATGCCCTCATTAAAAAAAAGAAAACATGAATGGTTATCTTTAGCAAACATTAACTATCGTATTTGTTAATTGCGATTTTTGTGGCCACGATGTATGATAATTCTTACTAATACACACAACATTGCAGTGGAACATTTGCTGTTTAATTCATGTAAATTCATGCATGCAAAAAAATAAGATAATTTAGCGTATTTTGTGTTGCATACTTTGGGGTACGGTTTAGCCAAAAATTATAAGACTGGCCACTCTAAATTAGTTAGCCAAGCACAAGGTCAAACCCTTATTGTGTTAACAACTATTGTAACAGTGGGTTTACATCGTAAAACTTGGGGCATTTCCCCTGCAACACGAACATGTTGTGAACAACAAGCTGGCGCTGTAGCTGCCACTCGCCTCTGTTGAAAAGGACATGCCAGGACAACAAAACAAAGCGGGATGCGAAATATTAAGCGAATGTGAAGAAATTTTCAACGCCTTTCCGTAGGTAAACGATTGTTGTAGTTGGTGCCCCATTGGGTTGCTTTATGGCTTCTTTAGTAGTTCAAGCATATTTAAGGCCTTTGCGTGCGTTTGTGTGGTTCGTCCTTCACACGCACGCACACACACTGGCACACACATCGGTACATTGTCGTTCCATATATGCATATGGAATGTATATAAATACTTATATTGTATTTTGTTGTTGCTGTGAAACCTCACGTGTGTCATCGTCATCGTTGTCGGTTCTGGCCACCTACCCCTCTCCCCAGCAATGTTCTCCCTTGTGCTCCATGCTCCGCTCCTTATCCTGCTGACTGCCTGCCTCGCCAACAGCTTATGGTGAAGAAAAACTGCTGCCTGGCATCTTTTACGTTTTTCGGTTGTTGATTTTTGCTATTTTAACGTGTTGGGTTTTCCTTTTTCCTTTCCTTTCCTTTCTCTACTTTCCTTTGCCTTGCCTTGCTTTGCTTGGCATTGCGTCGCGCTCATATCTCCTCTTTCTTTTGCCTTCTGCCAGAATTATGAAAACGTCGTCAACGAAAGTTGTTTGGGTTATCCTTCTTGCCGCGTCTCCTGTTCGTCTCCTGCTCTTTGGCTGTGTTTGGTCAAAATGAAAGGCATTTCTCTGTTATTTTTTGTAACGCCTTGTTTCTCTGTGTTTTTGCATTTTGTTGGGTATTCCCTTTTTTCGCTTTGTATATGTGTGTGTGTACGCGCGTGTTTTTTTTTGCCGCCGCCTTTTGTTCTGGTCTGATTAAATTTCGAGGGCTCGGACTGCGGGAGCGTGAGCAATTCAACTTTAATTTATAATCAGCAATAGCAACCTTAATTTTTGGCCTTGGCTTAATTTATTTAAGTATTTACACAGCCCGCAAGCACAGCCCGCACAGCAAAGCCGCGACTATTAGCGTTTTGTAAGCAAGCGAATATGCGAATTAGAATTCCAGTGTTGGCTAATGACGTCAATGGAGCAATTCAAAGATCATCAGCTGTCTGCCAATAGTCTGGCAACACCAGACAGATGGCAAGCTGCCATCTTTGCTAGCATTGCAATTTCTAATTGTCAGACGCGTTTTCAATACGTAATTACAACAAATGCTCAGTTAACAATTATTACACTGCTTAAATATGCAATGGCAGCGCATTATTTTAATGCTGACGTCAAATTCGCGTAATTATTAATGTGCTTCAAATGTGCCGTGTCAAAGTGTAAACACACACACACACACAAGGGCTACTTGTGTGTGTGCGTTTGCATAGCTGCTGGGAAAAAACAAATTGTGTGCGTACCTAATTGTTATTAAAATATTGTTCAAGTAATTATATATTAATTTGGGTTACGGTTGCGTTAGCTTCGTCAAACGAGCCTAAAAGTCAATTAAGCAAAGCATATAGGGCTCGCATTATGACGTACATACAAACACACACACACACACACACACACACTCATATGTATGTCTATACTTTGGTAATTTGTTGTTTTCAAACTTTGTGGGTCTTGAAAATAACTGTGCAACCTTTTGCAAATTTCCCTTTTTGTTCGGTTCTCTCTTCTGTTTACACCCATCGCAGCTTTATCTATTGCGCGCTGTCTTTGCTGATGTTGTTGTTGCTGTCGCTGCTGCTGCTGCCCTCTGTAATTAACACTTTGTTAAGCTCATAAATCTTTAAACATTGATTTTTAATGATGGCATTTTAACGCCTCACCGAGCACAACGTCCACCTGAGCATCTCTTTCGCGGGCACGTGCAAATTGTCACTTGAGCGACGCGCTGTACCGAACTTTCAGTGATTAATTTTTTTTGCTCTCTGTTCGCCAAGGGATCGGAGGGGGGGGTTGGTGGTGGCTGGAAAATTGATTACACCCAAGAGGATTGTGGCGGGGCCGTGAGGCGTGGGGCGAGGGGCGAGGCTTTTAAAATGTCACTAGTTTACAAAGAGTACACAGCGTGTAGAGCTTTGTCGATTTACTTGTTTCTTCTCTCCCTTTCTCTCTCTTTTTTTTCTTTCTCGCTCTGTGGCATTTATAAAAACCTAATGCACATTTGACATAAATATTAACATAAACAAAACGCAGAGAATAGCGAGTAAAGTAACAGCGAAATCTGTTGGGATCCACAAAACAAGATATATGCACATAATGTATACATAACTGTTGTCTGTGTCAACGAATTATGTTGCCCAGATGTCAGTGCAATACAACGGAAAAACATGACAATGCCAGGCCCCTACCCTCTCAGCTAAGGCAACCCACTTTCGCCGCCCTCTCCCCAAAAGGACACTCGCCCACGACCCACACAGACACACAGTTTGAAATGCACTGGCTGGCAAGCCATAAGTATTCATGCATTTATGCGGGTCCCCGCGCGTCTTCCACTTGCCTTGCCTCGCCTTGGCTCCGCTCGGCGGAGCTTGAATGTCCGTTCTTTCTTATATAAATCTCAGCTCGGTTTGTTTGCGCTGTTTTGGGTGTAGCCAAATGTGTTCCATTTGTCAACAGCAGCAGCAGCAGCAGCAGCAGGAGCAGCATCAGCAGTGGCAGTGGCTGTGGCAGTGGCAGGGATCGTCCCGCAGCTCATCCAAAGTCCTGACAGAGGCAGCTAAAAGACCACTGCAAAGACATGCCTCTGGCCCCAGCCCCAGCCCGATCTCCTCATACTCCTTCTCTGGCTGCTGCTGCTGTTGATGTGCCAGCATCAGCAGCTTTATTATTATGCAAATACAACAAAATATGAATTATGTTAATGCCAAGTGTACACACCGATACACACTCACACACAGACACACATAAGCAGACTATTATCTGCGCTAGGACACATGTGCACATGTCCTGGCGAGTCCTGCTGTCCACATGCAGGCGGCGCTTTAAACTGCCTGCAAAGCCGACAAGTTCGAGTCCCAAGGCGCTTCTTAATGTATGTCTGCAGAAAGTTTTTTGTCTTAGAAAGGCTTGCAGGACTCGCATTAAACACGCCACAAAAAAGAGAATAAATGCAACGAGTTTAAGGACAATAAAAGCGGCTTAGCGCATGCCGAGACATGTCTTAAGGCAGGCGTGAGGATTCAAGGATTTAAATTTTACACAATATTTGGAACGATTTCCATAAGCTGTGCATAGCAAGTATTGACCTCAAGTCAAGCCAAAAGTTCAACACAAATTCATTTAAGATGTCTGCAATGTATTGTAGTTGTTTATAAAAACTTGAGTCAAAGGATAAGATTAAGTTTAGGCAATATTAAATTTCTGCAGCCAGTCAATTTTGAAGTGCAGACAAATATTTGTCTGCCACTGACTCAAAAGTTAAATTGGCAAGTCGGAATATTTTAATTTCAATTACTTGTGCAGACCTTGACCTAAGCCAACAAACAAGATTTGCAGAAAAATGCAAATGAAAAATTCCGGGAAAATTATTCACAAAAGGCTGTCTCGAAGGCGGCCTCAAAGGCAAACGTTTTTCTTAGCCAGCGAAGATAGAATCAGAGCAAAAGAGGGTATTGTATCAGATATTTGTCTTAGCTGTCTTAGCTGCAAGTCCTTAATCATAACGTGGCATAATGCTGCAACATAACATAGCATGGCCTGTACTCGCATGTCTTTTCAGCGGATGCCTCTGCAGGCGCAATCAATCTTTGATGATAAAGGCATGCGAATGAAATGCAATATTTTAAGCGTATCACACGCAATCGCACACATCTCTATCCCAGTGGAGCAGCTCCTATTGCTCCTATGGTAACCATGGGGCGTAAGGCGATAAGTGCGGCAGCCATAGACGTAGAGAAGGTAGGAAGGAGGAACAACTAGAAGTTGCCACAGTGTTCGTGCTGCGTCTCTGGCAAAAGTGTAATAAATTGTTTTTGCATAAAATTCTAGAAAGCAAAAAAAAAACAAGTAAGGAAATCTATAGTCGAGCGCACCCGACAGTAAGATACCATTCGACCACTAACTAATGCACTAACTAATACTAACTCGCTCTTACACACACATACAGACACACACACTGCAGTGACGCGGGCAGCGGACCTATGGAAAACGTTTTCTTGAATTACTTCTGTGTTTATTGTCCGATCTGATTGTACTTTGGGGCTTAGGTGCTAACTATTATCATCTTTACGTGTGCCAAAGCAGAAAACTGTAAGCTTTATACTTTCCTTAATATTCGTAAATTATCAATTTGCGTGGGCGGTGGGCGTGGCACCAAAAATTTTAAATAAACTTCAACTGCGTATGGTATACAGAAACCATCATGTCAATTTTGGTGTCTCTAGCTTTTGTAATCGACGTTCAGACGGACAGAAGGACAGACGGACATGGCTCAATCGACTCAGCTAGTGATCCTGAGTCAGAATATATACTACTTTATGGGGTCTGCCATGTCTCCTTCTGTCTGTTACATACATTTGCACAAACTTAGTATACCATTTTTGATCATTTTCAATGGTCGAATGGTATAAAAAGAGAAGAAGAATAAGGCAGGGACACACGGCTGCACACGGGCGCAGGAAAGGGAGCAGGGGGCAGGGGGCGTGGCTAGCGGCAAAACGACAGCTGAGGCAACTGAGAAATGCATATAAAAATCGTGCACCTTTGGCCCGATTGCATATTTATCATTTCAAGCTGCCAGCAGCTGAGGCTGTGCTAGCTGGGCTTTGTGGTGCTGCTGCTGCTGCTGCACACACAACAAACATACACGCACACACACGTACACAAGCACACACTTGTACTCCACACAATTGCTTAGAATCTCAAACAAAAGCCACGCATGGATTGTCAACATTTCAACTTACGCCTTGGGACCCAACGACGAGACCCAGCTGCAGCTCCTTTTGCGAGGCACTTCATGCCAATATACAAGAACAGTTACATCAAGTGTGTCTTCAATGCAGCATATATATATACATATACATATATATATATATCTTGGAATAAGCATGTGCATGCACAGGTCTATCTGCAGATACATTTATGTCTGTATCTGTAGATGCATCTGTATCCGTGCTCAAATCAATGCTCACACTTGTGCGCAACGTTTGCTCTTGCAATTTTGCAAATTTTCTATCTGTCACCAAGCTTTTGTTGTTGTCGATATAGTGGGGCACTAAGCAGACATAATGCACAATTGGATACTTTAATTTTAATGCATGGATGGAATAGTAGAAGGAGGAGGCAGAGCAAGAACTTGGGGGAAGAAACTACAAAGATAAAGCAGAAAGGAAATTTAAAATTCGCTACATTTGTAAGATAAAGAACAAGTATAATTTATTTAATTTCTTCAGTGAACATGTGCACCAAGGGTATCCAGAGTTCGGCGTGTCGCCTGGCGCCCGTTTGCCCGTGTCCAATATTTGTGTTGTCATGACGAGCAACAATCGCACGCTCTAAAGAACAATTGCAATTTGCAATTTGTTTGCACTATTCCGTTTTCGGCTCTCTGCACTCAGCACTCTTCATTCAGCTTAATAGTTTATTATGTGATATTGTCATTATCATTATTATTATTGTTATTATTTGTTGTAGTGATTGCCTATTATTCTGCTGAGCTTGCGTATTTCACTCTGCTGCGGGCTGCGCCTTTCATGCTGCATTTCCACTCGCAATTGTCTTCAATTAGAATTGTAATTGCCATTGGCATTGCTAGTTATCAACTGAATGCTACACATTTGGTTTCGATTACAATAGGATTACACTAACAAAGGGCATTGGTTACTTAGCACTAAAATGAGCAAGTAGTGCAATCTGTCGAATGCATAACAAATAGTTGAGGCATTATTGAGTCTATCTTAATTATAATATTCCCTTTTGTTGCAATAACAATACATGAGATGATGATGATGAGTTTAGCACAGTCGACAGTGAGATACCCTGTTGCTAGCTTATTACTTATGCTAATAAACACCTTGGACATCTTAAGAAGTATATAGTATTTGTATATTTATAATAAATTATTCATCTTCCAATATTTGAAATAATTTTAAGCTGCACAGCGATTTGCGGAATTCAATGTTTTTTGCAGATATGTATATGTTACACGAGTAAAGTCAGTAGTCACTTCACAAAACAAGCTACTAAAGCTATAAACTGTTAACAATATGTGCCTGTCAAGGCAGAAAGCTGTAAGCTTTTTTTTTATTTATTTATTTATTTCATTAGGGATCAGAATATATATATCTCTATAACCTAATGAGCATCTATGGTTGTCACTTCTCCAAGACTAGCTGTAAGTTTAATACTTTAAGTTACAAATCACTATCAAAAATATAACTAACGATTTGCGCAAGCGAATAATATGCACAAGCCTTACTGCCAAATTTGTCTGTAGCTTTTATAATAGCTAAGATCTGTGTATTCACACGGACAGACAGACGGACAGACCGACGGACAGGTCACAATTGAATCGTCTAGCGATTTTGAGCCAGAATATATATTACATACCTGTTACATACATATTCTTGTTACATACATTTGCACAAAGTAAGTATACCCCTTAATAATCGTTTTCAATGGCCGAAGGGTATTACAATTTTTGAAGCTGAATTTTCGCAGAAAATATATATTGTTTTTAATAAACTTAAACTAGTTCAATGTGAATTAGAAATTCTGCAAAAATTCTATAATAATTCACGGACAGACAGACGGACAGACCGACGGACAGGTCACAATTGAATCGTCTAGCGATTTTGAGCCAGAATATATGTTACATACATTTGCACAAAGTAAGTATACCCCTTAATAATCGGTTTCAATGGCCGAAAGGTATTAACATTTTTGAAGCTGAATTTTCGCAGAAAATATATTTTTTTAATAAACTTAAACTAGTTCAATGTGAATTAGAAATTCTGCAAAAATTCTATAATAATTCAAGTAAAAATTCTATGTAGCTTACATTTTAATATTGTTATTGTAAAATGTGCAGCGTGCTGGCAGTTTCGGCATTCTTTCACTTTTCAATTATAAAATAAATTCAGTTGAAATCGCGTGTAGTTGAAACTTGTTGCACATTCCTCGGGAGTTAACACAAATCACGCACGCACACTCACACACACACATACATACAGAGAGAAACAGGTAAATTAAAGTTACATTAAAGCTGAACTATTTGCAGGGGTCAGAGTTACAGTTAGTGTGTGGGGCACGTAGCATGCGCCGCAGTTGCCAGTTGAATGGGGCGCCTAATACGGCATCAATGCGAGCGCAATTTGCAATACAATGTGCTGACGACTGGCGAGGCGGCGAGGCGGCGAGGCGGCGGACGAGCCACCTGCCCAGACCTTACCACCAACCTGAACTACTACTACTACGACATGAGTATCTCTGTGTGTGTGTGAGTGTGTAGTATGCACAAAAGAAGCAGCTCCAGCAATATGCTAGGCAATGCCTTTTGCGCTTTCAATTTCGTATATTGATGTTGTTCTTGTTGTTGTTTTCGTTCTTGTTTTTCTTATTGTTGTTGCTCTTTTTGTTGTTCTTTTTGTTGTTGTTGCCTTTTCCGCATGCAATTTTACGGGCACATAAGCAACGCACACACCTTGCACTCCACTTCCCTTTCCACTTTCCACTTGCCTCTCCTCCGCTCCCTCCCCAGCCACAGTTACCACAGCTACAGCCCCCGCAAATCGTACTCAACGTACTCCCCTTTCTCCCTCTTATCCGCCCTCTTAAACTATGCAACACGCGCATTTTGTTTGGCAAAATTTTACATTTTGCATTTCGGCAATGCGAAATTGATTTGGTCAGCAATTCTGGCGGCATTTGCGTTAGGTTCCCCTTTTTTGGAGGGGAATTGATCTGGTCATCATTTTAATTACAATGGGCATTTTCCCCATTCCCATTCCGCCCCCCAACCACCCCTGTGCAGTCTCAGGCTGAGCTTGGCTTTTATTGCATTCGCATCAACAGTTTTATTGGCCACAAGTGCGGCGGGCGTGGCTGGGATAGTTCAATAGCAATTATTTACATTAGTTTTGGCCAGCAACAAAAAGCCACACATTGCATGCTCTTAATAACTGCCAGAGCTTTCAATGTGTTGGCGCTCCTCTGTGTGAGTGTGCTTAGGTGTGTGCGAGTGTGTATCTGTGTGTGAGCTTGTCGTACTGTCCTGCAATAGTTTTGCTGACATTGAACAATTTTATTATTTATTTGATTCGAAATTGTGACAGTTTGTGGCTTACGGAAATCTTTGAGATATTTGCATAGATTTTCAGAATGTTGCTTCCTCTGTAGCCTCTGTCTCTGCTGCTTTGCTGCTGCTTCTTGCACTTTCTCAGCTGCTTGCTAATAAATGACCACGCCCCTTTGCTTGTCTAACATGGCCATTATTTAAGTGCAGGTGTTTTGGCTTTTAGCTCGATGCATTTGCAAAGCATTTGCAAATTTAAGCAGCAGCTGCGAGGGCTGCTTAAAAAGTAAGTGGACAGTGAATAAAGCAAATTAGGCTGTTTAAGCTTGTATAAGTTTCTTGGCATTAATTCATTTCAGTGACAAAACAATGTAAGGAAATTCACATAAATTATAAATAAATATATAAACTTTAATAAAAGAGGAACATTTTAAAAATTTAAAAAAAAATCTACATTAATTTAACGATTATACAAAGCTTACATATTTATAAATTTTTTTTTATTCCCTAACGACAAATGTTAATAAATAATATTAGCAAAAAAAGAAAGTATTAAAAAATATGTATTTAAATCTACAATAATCTAACGATTCAAAAATGTTTAAATAATTATAGAAAGTTTTATTAACAACAAAAAAAGAAAGTATTAAAGAATTCGTAATTAAATCTATCGATTCAAAAATGTTTATATATGTATTAAGTCTACATTCTAAACCCCAAAAATAAACCGCTAAAATGTAATTTAAATAAATCACAACTAAAAACACAGACAAATCAACACAGCAAAGCAGCGTAAATAAAACAAATGAAGTTCGTTAAAATGAAATGGATATTATAATAGAATCAATTTGGGCAATTAGGCGAATTCTGCAATCGCCAAAACGTAATCTATTTATTTATTTGACAGTATTTCATTCGGGAACAGATTTCGTGCTCTTTTCTTTTTTTTTTTTGCACAACGGGCCCTCGTAGTGCCATATTTTGCTACCTGCTCAATATTTTTGCATAGATATTTTTAGCCGAAAAACGCATTTGATTTGTGCGGTGCATGTGTTTGGCATTTTGTTTTTAAGTGCGCAACAACAACAACAACAACAACAACAACAAGTAGAGTTGCAGCAGCAGCAGCAACTCTGTTTTCTGTTGGTGTTCAACAAGCGTGCAATATAAATGGTTATATCGATCAAAGCATAAACAATTTTTCCATTCTCCACTTTAAAATTCTGCATTGCATTTCCCCCTCATCCTTTTTCGTTGTTGTTGCTGTTGTGCACGCCCTGTGTGTGTGTGTGTGTGTGTTGCGCTGTCTGTCTGGCTGTGTCGGTCCTTATGCTGTGCTAGAAATCCTTTTTCAGCTGTGCCGCTTTTTCCAATCAATAAACAAACAAATCGGCGGCCCATATATATACTATATATAAAGACTGCACACATATCGGATTGGAGAGAGGTGGGCTAGAGGGAAGAGGGGAAGGGGGTTCGGTCTGTTGCTTGTTTTGCATTTTACCTTGTCGTTTGTCGCATTAGATAAACAAAAAGAATACAATTTGTTTGCCAGGTTAGGAGCCAGTTGAAAAGGGGATTTGCGTTGCCCTCCCTGCAGAGCTGAATGAGCTGGGTAGATGCAACTCGTTGCAGCTAAGGATGAATCAGACTGTGTAAAGGGTATCTGCTAGGTGAGTCACCCTCCCCTGCTTGTTCATCTTTTGTGCCTTGTTTTTTTGTCTGTGTGTGTCTGCTGCACATTGCATAAAATCCCAAACGTTTACATATTTTTGTGTTGAACTGCCAGTTTTTTTGGGGGGTTTTTCGGGGGCTTCTCTCTGCGTGCTCTCCCGGTGTTCGCTATTTGCCTTTTTGTGCTTTTATTTCGCTCGTCCCTCTGTGTTTGTGTTTGTGTGTGTGTGTGTGTGTGTGTTTCTCTTTGGTTTTCGTTATTGTATCCATTTATTTGCTTGCGGGGCTCTAATTTTGCTAGTCATACGAAAAGTTTCATTCATTTTTTTTTTGCCAATTTGTTGCATTTTGTTGACAATTTAGTGACATGGATGCAAATCTAACCAGTTCCCCCTCTAATTCCCCCACTCCTGCTGCAGCTGCTGGCACAGTTTTTCGGCTTGTTTTCACTTTTTATTTTCGTTGCCAGTTCGCTGGGAAGGATGCAGGGGAGAGACTCCCTTCAGTTGTTGACTTTGAGTAGCTTGGCAAAAGTTCAGTTTGAAGTTTGTTAAACAGTTGGGCGTGTGAGTGTTGCTGTGTGTTTGTGTGTGCGAGTCCATCTCACTGGGATTGCGGAATTCTGTTGTTGTCGTTGCTGCTGCTTCACCTCCTGCTGCTTCTGATGTCCCTGTTGCAGTGGCTGCCCCTGTCCGCAGCTTGTACTTTGACGATTCCCTTCTGCTTGACTTGTAAATGTCAGCAGAGAGTTGAGTTTGACTCGCTCTGCATTGTTCCGCATCGTATACCTACGGCATTGGGGTCAATCAGACACCTGCATGGATGCAAGCAAAATCAAGTATACGCCACATGGCCCGTGCTGGGAGAGTATGCGTATGCGTAATACCCATGAAATTCTGAAGAATTTCATTAGCTCAAAGTATTGATAATAATAAATCACCTGCAGCGTCATGTCTCTCCCTTTTCCTCTCCCGTTGAGTAATATAAAACTTTGCAGACTGCACGCGCTGCAAACTTTTCAATATTTCCATTTCAATTAATTTTTATTAAAGAAAGACCTTTTTTTTTTGCTGTATGCATACACTCACCTCGATCAGGGGAATCAATAGCTGGCTTTGTTAACTGAGGCGTGTAATAAAACTTTTCCCGGCAACAAGATGAAAAGGGAGTTAACAAAAGGGACGACGCACAGGGGGTTGGCTGGCAAAAATTGGCATATTAATTTCTCAGCTGGACTTTTTTTCATCGCGCTCTGCTTGAAGCATTCTGGTTTAATAAACTTTGCTGGCGACGCTTTGTTTTAATTATGCAACGACGACAACGACGACAACGACGACAACAGACTCCGCGAAGCTGCTGCAGTTTTAAGTTTTGTAAATTAAATTAATTACATGGCCAAGCAATTAGGGAAACTGTCCCCGGCAGAGTGGGCCACGCAGAGTGCAGGCAGCACAGCGACAACTATGCTTTATCCGATGATAATAGTTAATAGTGCTAAAAGCAGAGACCAAGGCGCACAAGGCAGACAGACAGACCGAGAGAGAGAGAGAGAGAGAGAAAGGGAGGTGTGATAATGAATAACGAAGCTGTAGCTGAAAAAACTCCAAGTGAAAATAGCTAAAGAAGACAGCACACAATGGACTCTTTGGTAGCGTGTCTTGGAGCTAAAAAAGATATTCAGTTCACTTGGCTGGCAATGGGAAAAACATCCCTGGCGTGTCGAAGAATTGAAATGTATTTCTTATGGCTTATTCAATATGCTTCCTTAGAATTGGTATAAAGCTTCATTTTGGCTCTAGGAAAAATCAAATCGCAAATAATTCAAAACTACTGACAGCGTGAAAATTTGATGGAAAATATTGTGTTTGCTTTGCAGTTGTTGCTGCAGTGGGGCATGTGGTATGGGGCGTGTCCTTCGCTTCATTCGCCAGTTGCTGATTTTTAATTCATCAACTTTTGAGAGCAACTTGCGATGGGAGAGGGACACGATAAGGAGGGTTGTGTGTAAGAGAACAAGAAAACAAGGCAACACGCTACAAGCCGATACATCTTCGTCACAATGGAGCGCTGCCATGGAGGCAGCCCATTTTGGTGGGGGCCACCTTTGTGCCCAGGCAAATGAACAGCGAGAGACAAAAGCGAGCAAGCAAACAAAGCCAGCAAGAACAACGCATAGTAAAAGAAAAGGGACAGCAATTCGGCGAAGGACATGTCAATTTTCATTACAAACAAAAGCTAAAAGGTTCGCGCCGCATGGCGTGTAGGCACAAATTGCCACTGTCCTGGCCCACGTCGCCACTCCCCCCCCACTCCCCCCTCTTAGTGCCCACTCAGCAAACTAAACTAGGCATCTGTGTCAGGGCGAAAGTTTTTACCCATGATTAAGGTGACTTAAAAGATGTGCCAAGCCAATCCCTTCGTGCGCCCCATAAGTCATACTCGAAAACTGCCAAAGCAAGTGGCAAAGCCAAAAGGTGACGCAGGTCTGCGAATGAGTCTGGGCCGAAGTTTGAGGCTGAGGCTGAGGCTGAGCCTGAGCCTTCACATCCCACACGTTGCTCGGGACTGGCGACAAATCTGGCGCCAGCTGTGGGTTTTAGGAAACTTGTCTGCGAATTTGCATGCTTCTGGTTTTCGATTATAATTAGTAGCTGGGATTAGAAAGAGCTCACACTGCGTATGCGTAAGATTTATCTACAAAACTCTCGATAGACCGTAGGCATTCGCTGGTTTATTAATCTCAAAATGGTTGCCTGTTTACTTGGCTTGTTATTCGAGACTTTGCTGTCTCTTCTCAACTCTTTGTTCCTATAGCTACTCAAGACTCTTCTATCTACTATTTTATATCACATCCCCTCTGCTTCGACCCCTCGCAGTTCTTTGTTGTCAGTTGCTACTTGGCTTTCTAAGTGATTGCAGCTCATAAATTTAGCACTTCGCGACGCGACGCGATGCGCCTTGGCTTGGCGTCTTTCTTTGTTGTTGTTTGTCAATATGCAGCGACTTCCTTTGACGTCTAAGTTAACAATACAGGCTGCATTCTCTGTGTGTTTGTGTGTGTGTTTGTATTTGTACGCACTGGCAAGGGGCGTGTTAACTTTAGCTAGAAGTTTGCAACACTGGAAGGAAGGAAAAATCTGCGACTTCATAATAAGGTTGTTTATATATAAAGAATATCTATTTTCTTAAACAGCATTAAGGAAAGCTATAGTCGTGCGCGCCTGATAGTTAGATACCCTACGTTCAATTTTAAAAAATCGTTACACCTATTGCTGTCTTGCTCTTACACAAGCAAACGATAAGCGACGCCTTCCGACGTCGACTATGGAATACGTTTACTTCAATAACTAGCATGTTTATGGCTCGAACGAATTGTAATATAGTATAAAATATGCTTATATAGTTTTAATTTCTATACATACCAAAGCAGAAAGCTATAACTTTATTATTTTACCAAATAATCATAAATAATCGATTTTCGTGGGCGGTGGGCGTGGCATAAGAAATTAAATACAACCTTTCTATGCGTATTTGATGTGTCTAGCTAACATAGTTGCTGAGAACAGCTTATTTATACTGCCACGCCTCCTAATGCCTGATTCATACATCTACAAAAAGTTAATATACTCTTTTCTGATCATTTTCAATAGTCGAAGGGTATAAAAATTAGCATAGATTCATGATTGAATGCTATGCCATAAATTGCAAGGGTACTGCAACATCGGTGCAGCAAAGGCAAAGAAAGGTTTCTTCCTTTCGATTAGAATGACAAACTACTCAGACAACGGCGGCTGGCTTTGACATCCCAATCCCTCGACCGTAGCTCGCGTAGCTCCAGACTGCAGTAGAGAGGGGAAGGCGAGGGCAAGTGACTGTGGTGGTGGCGTAGAGACATTCATTTATGGCGTGCAAGTTGAATGCCTCAAACAATTCCACATATTCATTAAGTCGCTGTGAAGCCGGCGTAATGAAGCGATAAGCTGCTGACATATTTGCCAGGCGCAACCTCAATTCCACAATGCCACGACACGCCCCCTTTTCTCACCTCCCCTCCCGCTCTTCGACTACTGCGGCGCAACGCCAGCAATTACCAGCACAGCAGAGCAGCAACAACAACAATCGGAATAAGAGCAACAACAAGAACAAGTGCAACTCGCACAACCACACACACACCCACACACACACCCACTCACACATATGACATGCTCGAAATCAACGTCAAAGTTCAACTGTTTGCAAATAATTTGGCAAAAATCGCTTGAACTGCAAAACACGGAATATGCAAATCGTCTATATATATGTATGTGCATACTATAAATGCAGCCCTAGATCTGTGTGTCTGTATGTGTGCGCGCTGGTGCTTGTATGTGTTTGTGTGTTTGTTTGTATGCGCATAGTTCATCTGCAGCTGCATTGTTTGGCATACAAAATATGCACCACGAAGCGAGTAAGAAAGAGAAAGGAAGAGGCATAGATAGCACACACACACACACATACACACAGGCACACACACACACACATATAGAGCGTCACATTCTTATCGGGCGGCCATGGTATTCGCGTTTCTCTGCTTTCTTGTCGCTCGTCGTAACGGTACGCTGAGCATTTTGACTATGGCATATTTCACAATCGTACCAAATACATGAGTGCAAAAGGCAATGTCGCTGCCAGAAGCCAAGCGGCATAGCAGCGCCGCATGAGTAAAAAAGGCAGGAGTATTTGCCATGCATCAGATTGACTAGTGTATACACTATGCAAGCAATTGCAAAGAGGAAAATTAACAAGTAAGAAAGGCAACAGTCAAGTTTTCTCTATATAAGACCTTAGATTTTCATTAATTTTTCTTTCATTACATAATTCCAAAATTGAATACTATAGTTTTCTAATTGCGCTTGTTATTCAAGTTTGGGGGGCGTGGCCCAATTTCAAAATCAATTTTGAGACACTCCAATTCACATGAGTCTTGCTACAAAATTTAGTGGCTCCAGCTTTAATAGCTCCCGAGATCTAGGTGATCTTACAGACTGACGGACAGATAGACGGACAAACATGGCCCTATTACCTCCTCTATTGGTACAGATTCAGAATAAATGTATCTTATTTGGTCGCATATGCCTTCTGCTGCCTGTTATCCATATTCCAAGTCTATAAGTCTGTTTATCATTTATATAATAAATTATGCTGAGTAATATGCCATGTGTATAGATAGCTAGATATAGGGCCTGGCTTAGTTGCCTGCCACGTTTCGCATGCCACAGGTGCGTCGTAGTGTATCGCATGCTGCACGGAATGCATTTCATCTAAGCCCAACTTGACTCAACATGCTCGACTCGCATCGAAATTCGGCTTGACGCTGACGCTGAGGCGCGTCGAGCAGTGGCAGAGGCAAAGGCAAAGGCCGAGGGAAATATTTCTGCAGCTTGTTTATGACATTGGTATGTATGACAGTTGCATTGCATTCAATCAATATGCGCAAAGCGAGTGGAAGCGGGGTTGGGGGAGCGAACTGCAAAGCAGTCCAATCATACGCCGGCAGTCACGCCGGTTATGCACAGGAACTTTCTGCTGCCGCTGCTCCTCCTCAGCTGCTGCTCCTTCTGCCTCTACTATTCCTTCTGCTGCTGTTTCTCCGTGCATTCATCTTTTTGCAGCTGCCGATTTCTATGCATTTTCTGTCTGCTGCATACTTTTGCGCGCCTGCTGCGCTAGTGTTCCACCCGCGCCCCCACTTCCTGCACTCCCCATCCGCCCTCGACATGCTGCATTGGCATGCACATTTCAAGGCATTGTTCGACTCGCTCGCCGAGTCAGTCTCGTTGTCAGCTAACAATTTATCAATATGCAATGCGTATGCCTTGCGATTTTGCATACTTATGACATTCCCTCATCGCCATCGCCATCGCCATCGCCATCGGCATAGCCCATACCCGGGCTCCGTTACAATCCAACGTTATTAATTTCTAGTATTTTGCGCCGCTGCTTTCCGGCTTTATGCTGCGCTCGAGCTGCTCTTGGCGTCATCCTCTTTTGTGTTCGGGGGCGTTAGCATTGTTCATGTTTTTCATATTTTTTTTTTCGTGCCATTTTGCGGACCTTTTTGACCCGCCCGACACGCCCGGCGTATGCGTAATGCACGTGTGACTCGTTGCCAATGGGCGTGGCGCGCTGACCGAGAAAACAGCTGCCTTAAATGTCACTGTAGGCGGACAGCAGCAGGAGGAGAAGAAGCATAAGGAGGCAGGCAGTCCATGCTAGCCGCACTCGAAATATTTCGTGAAACGCAAGGAGGTGGAGGTGGAGGTGGAGGCAAGTAAAGTACTCTGTTCATGCTACTGTCCGTCTGCCTGCTGCTTCGCTCGATCTACTCGTTGTTGTTGTTGTTGTTCTTCTGCTGGCAGCCTGCCACTTGACATTGTGTTTCGCATTACATTTGTCACCATGCCACAAGTTGACTCGACTTCGGGTCTGTGTTCTGGGCAATAACTTGAATAAAAATAACACTCGAAATGCCTTAGCACTCAGGGTCAAGGTGAAGTATTGGCCGTCAAATGCGGTCAGCCACAGAGAGGGGAAGAGTGATCCAGTCTCCAGTCTCTCCAAGAGCACAAAGCACGGTTTCACTTTAAGTGAGCCCAAATGTTCAACAGTTTATGGCAGTTAAGATAGCTTGGCTCAGAGACTTTAAAGGAAATACCTTATATACATTTTATTGGAAAAACGCAGTTAAAATAATAGAATAATCTGGGTTCATCTACTGCCTATACATATTTCATATTCTTTGTGGGATTAGCCTCTAATCTGTCTCGTAGTACTTTCAAGTGAACCCCGTAATTTTATGGCTTTGTAATTATATGTGGCTCCGTAACCCGTGCGTCATTTTCTCATTATCCCCATGCCAACCTCAGCTAGTTGATTCGCACCTTTGCTCCGCCTACATCTTTTCGACTCTTGCACGCCTCGTTAAGCGCCCCTTTTGAAAGCCTTTTGCGCCCCGCCCCTGCCTCCGTCTCTCTGTCTGCCCTGCATTTTATTGTGCTCAGCCGTTGGGCTACAACTCTTTTGTTTACTTAGTCTTTTAGGCCTGCCAGCCGCCAGTTGCCGCCGCCTCTTTGTGCGCACATGTCATCCCTCTGCATTACACACACTCGCACACACACATGTGCCACATCCGGGACTGGCTTGTGCTGCTGGCAGCCATTTGATGTCTATAAATAAAGCCACAATAGCCGCACTCAAAACACAAACTCAAACTGAAACTCAAACTTGGCTTGCGTTCTCCCCCCCCCTTCTCGTTCTTCTCCCTCCTCGTCACACGCTTCTGGTGGCCTCTCTGGCGGCACGCGTTAACGTAAAAGATTAAATTCGTTAGAGCCGAAATCGGTAAACAGGCGGAATGGTTCTTGGAAATGTTTTTTTTTTGCCACGCCCCCAGCCCCCACAGAGAAGCCTCGCCCGCACTTTCGCTTTCACTTGCTCTTTGGCGAAAAGTTTTTTTTTTTTTTTTTGCGTTCATATTTTTCTTCTTGGCGCGTCAATTTCCTATTTGTATTTTGACAATTTCTTTTCGCTTTGCGCCGTTTCCTTTTCTTTATTGCTTTTTGTTTTGCTGTGTTTTGGCTTTTTCCCGCAATGAGCTTTTGTTTGACTTTCTGACTTCAGGTTCGGCTCGCTGCGTTTCAGTTCCTCGCATCGCTTGTGTTACATTTTTGAAACAAAAGGTAAAAGTTCGTCTGACGCCTCGCGCCCAGTTTCTACTTTCGCTTTTTCGGTATTTGTGTTGAGTCTTTGATTGGCATTAAAAGTGTTATATGAGCTACGCATAAGTTTTAATAGCTTTGCCAAGAACTGCAGGCAGTCATCAGTTGCCGTCTACAGTTTCCCAGTCTCCCAGTCTCCCGTTTCCAGTCAGCAATCTCCGCTGTCGCCCCTTTGCCCTGCCACAAACTCGAATGGGCATTTCGTTCATTTATATGGCCCACGAGCCGTTGATGTCTCTGTCGTGTGTAGTTTTTTTCTGCTGCCAATGAGCGTGTGTGTATGTGTGTGTGTGTGCGCGCTTGATACCCTGTAAGTTTAGCTCAACAGTGTATACTATGCATAAACATAGCAGAAGTTAATTCAATATCAATTAAAAAAACTATAGCATACTTTACAGCGCACTTAGTTGTCATCACTTCCCTCTAGTTACTATAAGTTTAGGGTATACTGGGCTTGGGTATTACCCCAGCCGGGCAGTAGTTTAAGTCGGTGTGTGCTTTATACCCTGTAAGTATGGCTCAACAGGGTATATATAGCAGGTGTTCATCGAAGAAAATTAATCGAAATAAATCATAGCATACTTTTAAGGGCACACAGGGTAATAACTTCGTTTTAGCCGTGCATTGTATAGGGTATACTGGGCTGAAGTGCCATGCCAGCTTGCCACTTGTTTGTTATGCTTTTGTTCCTCTTGTAATTGCGCTGTGTGACAAAGTTTCATTTGATGCCCGGGCTGGTCTTGGGCTTTAGTGGCGCCCATAAAATACTTAGTCTCTGCAAGGGGAAAACTCTCCCTTTCTCTCTCCCCCTCTTTGAACTGCAGGCACTGAGCGCTTGTTTTTACACGCTTTTCATGTTTATTGTTATGCCATCGCCATAGCCATTGCTATGGCCATTCCCCGTCGCCATCGCCATCGCCGTCGCCATCAGCGTCAGCTTAAGCTTCAAGTATCCGAATCAGAAACCAAATCGCCATCAGCGTCAGCAAGTGTTTGCTACAGCAAATGCCGTAGTTAGTATTCAATCAGAGCGCAAGAGTTCAGATTATTATGGGGAGTTAACTTAAAAGGGAAAGAGAGGGGAGAAAGGAAGGGGAGAAAGGCAGGCATGGGTAATGGCCCATTGTGTATTTGATGCGCTTTTAATTGCCACAGAATTGCTGTAATAATTACAGCTTTAAGATCTGCATTCCGATTGGAAAGAGGTAGTTAAACTGGCAGTTAGAGAGGAAAAGAGAAAGCAAGACTGAGAGTGAGAGACATCAGCTGAGTACTTCAGCTAACTTGTAGCTTCCACTAAGATGATATGCAAAAAAAGAGAAAGAAATCTGTCACAAGGCAGACAAATACAAAAACATATTGCAAACGCATAAGAGATGGAATAAAAAGCGAATAGAGAATAAAGACAGAATGCAAAAAAAGAAATCAAAATTGGCTGAGGGAGTCGCCTGAGTCGCAACAACTTCAACTTTAGCTCGAAGTTTGTTGCGCATTCGAAGACATGCACGTACGTGTCTGCAGTGGCAAAACAAACAATAAAACGTGCAGACACAATAAGCGCAGAGTGCGAAAAAGCAAAAGAGAGGGTGGGGTGGGGAAAAGGTAGAGGGAGTCTGCTTTAAACTGCAGCAAATTGCATTGTCGATCGTCGTGACGTAGCCAGAGAGATTCTCAGAGTGGATTACGGAATTGGTTTTAACTCATGAAATATTCAAAGAGAATTCACTTCACTTTCACTTCGCATGCTGCCTGCCTTGGCTTCCAATAGGAGCTACTAACCATACTTCTGTATACATATATAACATATATGTTTATATAGGAAGTATGCAAACTGTTTGCTCTGAACTTGTTCTTGTTGTTGGCCGGAAACTAGCTACCAAATATTAACAAGGCAAAAATAAATAGCGCTTGCCATGTGTAAGAAAATCCAGAGTGAAGGATGCCAAGCAGAGCGCACCACATACGTTGACTGCTTGCAAAAACATTTGAATATGTTTACTTGAAGTTGAGATCTAATGGAGTTGCTGAGATTGATGCCAAACTGTGAAGAATATATGCCAAAAATGAGTGCACAATATATGCAACTTTTGTTTAGCCGAATCTTGAAAACAAAATCTCGATTTGCTTTAAGAGTTTTAGTTCTCTTTGGAGCAAGCTTACTAAATGGGTTTCTTTTGCAGAGGAAGCTTTAGCTTTTCTCGTTAGCTTTTGTTGACGACAGGCTGCACTCTGCGAGAGAGAATATTTTACATTCTTTCGCATTCCCATTGCACAAATTAATTCCTTGTTTTCTGTTCGTAACACTCTGAACTATTTTCAATTTAAATATCTCTTACCCTTTCATTTGCACTTTTTGCTTTTCGTGCACTTATGCAGTTTCCTCATTTCCCATTGAACATAATAAACGCTTCCGTTTACATGGCGCATATCCTATGCAGTGTGCATTCCCCCTGCCCCACTTCTCCACTTTCCCTTTTCTCCTGTTCCCTTTCTCCCTCACTGCTCTAACTGCAAATGCATCTGGAGTCCATTTGTGTCATTCGTTAGCTTTGACCGCAAGCAACAAATCAACTTAATTGTATATGCATGTGCATGTGTGTGTGTGTGTGTGTGTGTGTGTGCAACGACAGGTCCTTGTGACACTTCCTGGTTGCAAAGTTTTGGCCTCATCTGCATTTGAGTGCGTAAACGTATGTTTCTGTTTCTGTCCCTGTCTCTGCTCCCTCCCCTCTGCAATATATTTGATTTAAGTGTGTCTGTGGTCTGTCGTCCCTCGTTTTCCCCTCTCTCTCTTCTGCAATATATTTCGACTCGTCTTTAGCTGCGTCTGTCATACAAACATCCGCATAGAGTTTTAATTAGTGTCTCTTCTCCGTCAGCCGCAGGCAGCGACTTGAGAGGCGAGCAACAAGTAAAATTAATTACACACAACAAGTTGTTGCCCCCCTCCCACTTCTTCCGCTTTTTATGCTTGTCCTCTGCATGCATGTTTTGTGTGTGTGTGTGTGTGTGTGCGCAGTATGTTTTTATTTGATATTTTCTTTGACGCGCTCAGTCAACTTTTATGCCAACTCCTTTTCGCATCTAAAAAAAAAAGGAATTTTATTTACCAATTTGTTGCTGTTGTTTTATTTGCCAATTGCCGGAGCACTTGACATGGCACACGAAATGGCAAACTCATATAGGGGGCCGAAGCATATTTAATTTGACGGCGCGCATTACGCATACGCCGTATGTGCCACAGCAGGAACGAGTGGCAGCTGCTGCTGCTGCTGCGGGGGCAACTGTTGCCGCGCCAACAGAAGCAACAGCAAAGCAACAAGAAGTGCGTACTATGACATACCCTGTAAATTGCCCATCTTTTTTGTGCAGCACATGTATGCCTCATTGTGCTGCTCACTTTGTTTACAGGGTATAACAATAACAATATTATGACTCAGCTGGCTGCGCTTGTGTCGCGCCTCTTGAAATTTTAATGACAAAGTGTCACATTAACAGACGCCGTGCCTCGGTTCGCCTTGCCTCGGATTTCCAGGTGGCACAGAGCCATCTCCTTGTTATTGTTGTTGTTACTGTTATGAGCTTCAGTTCCATTGTAGCTGCTTCGTGACTTGGCACTCAGCTGCCAAGCCAGCAATGGCAATGGCAGAGGCAGTGGCAGCAGCAGACGGCATCAGTTCATTTACCTGAGTCCATCAGGCAGCTTATTTCGCGCTTCGCTGCCGCGCAGTCCTCCCTCTCTCTCTCTCTCTCGCTCTCTCTTTCACACACATCAGAGCAATCAAATTGTATTCTTGCCTGCATGTGTGGCAGTCCTTGTGTGTGTTTTATTCTCTCATGGTTTGTTACACTGTGCAGCATTTGATTTTATTTTGATTGATATTATTGTTGCTGATATTTTAAGAAGATTATATGCTTATAGAGCAAGCTCCATAGAGAACTCTTCAGCACACACACACACACACACATACACAGTTGCATGTACGTGAGCAAGAAGGCAATCGCAGCCTTGATTATTGTTTCTCAATATGTTTTAAGCAGACGAGAAGCCACTTTAAATGAAACTTCTGCCAGTTGATTTCTTAATAGCCTCAATTAAGTTTGATATGCTATCATTTTGGCTAAGATTCTAGCTTTGATTCCACCTGCACAGCTACAGGTGTCATATCCATTTGAAAGCTTCTGCGTTTTACTTTCTTATGCGCTTGACATTTGCTCACTCAGTTTCTTCAGGCGCACTTCATTAGGTTTTGGATCATTGGCAATTCGTATGCGGAGCTTAAGCTAAGTCTCATTTCCTCCCTCCTACTTCCCTCTTGGTTATCCTTTGAGTCTGCTATTAACTTCACTTCAGTTAAATATCAAGCGTTGTCCTTGTACTTCGTGTCCCTGCCTGGCTTTGCTTTTGCTCAGTATATATTTGGTAAAAGGATTGCATGAGCAACGGCCAGCTTGGCCACTTGTCACTTGCCACCTGCTCCTTCTGCTCCTCTTCGCTGCCCTGCGGCAATTGCATAAATTGTGTAAGCTGTGCAGCTTGTGTAAATATGTATATACGCATGCAATGATTTACAACTGATTTAATATGATAATTGCAATGCGCAGCAAAGAGATAAAAGAGAAGCACCCCATGCCCCTCCTCTCGTTCTCTCTCCATCTCTCTCTCTCTCTCTCAAAGATGTCGCTTTAAATGCATTGACTTTTGTGCCTGCATGAATAACTCATGCCCATATAACAGCACCTACTCCTGCTCCAATCATATTACTCACCCTTTACTCTGCCCTGGCCCTCCTCCTTCTACGTATGCTGCCCTTACTTAGAGCTCTGCCTTATTTCTACCTTTCTAGTTCTTCTCGCAGCGCACTCTGCTCTATTCACAACCTTGAATAGGTTCCTCTCTCTCTCTGTCTCTGCTTCCACCTTGCCGAATTGTAGACTCTAAAATGTCGTAACCACTTTGCGGCGCCACAAAGTGCGCGCTGGCGTGTGCCGTTTTTTCAATTTTCCACCGCGTCAATTAGGCGGCTTCACAACGCACCCCTCGTTACACTTTTGCATACATAGTATTTCCCTAAGCACACTTGTTCCCCACCCACGCCTAATGGTGCCCGCTCCCTCCCCCCCCCCTTTCCCTCTAGGAGTAGCTACACCGTCTAGGTAGAGGCAAGGAAAAAATACATAAAATGCTTGTTATAAAATTTAATGAAACCGCACACGACGCCAACTTCGCACATTCCTTTGGTCTGCACTTTTTTCTTGGAGATTTTTATTAAAGCATAGCGTAGGGTATTACGAATATTTAGAGGCATTTGCTACGCATTAAGGGGACTTGATTTTAGAAATGAATTTATAAAGAAGTATTAGACAATTTAGTCAATTAAAGTACTTTGGTAAACCTGTCTTCTACGCTATGTTTCAAATGAATTATATTTCTTTTGCCTCTTGTTGAAAATTTAAATAAATAAGATATTGGAAAAAAATTCCTTCCAAATATGTTGCTTAAATTTATTAATTATATTTTCTTCATTCTTTAAATTTTACAGAAAATATTAAACTCCATTTCAATATTCTTAATAAGTTAGTTCTTCATGTCCTTGCATCATAATCTTCTCCATTTCTGCTATGCTCAAATCCAATTTATCATTTTAAAGAATATAATATATACATACATATATCCAATTTTCAGCTGGCACAGAAGAGCTTCTGCCACGTCGACTCAACTCTATGTGGAAATTCGGAAATTCGCTGACGTTTGTGCCGAGGCGCAACCTTCTTAATGGTTTATGAATTTGCTTATCACGTATTTTTCTGGCAGGCCCAACACTCGCTCGGTTGCCCCTCGCCAAATTAAATGGGTCGTACGTGTTTGCATAAAGGCTGCGAGTGTCGTGTAATACATACTCGCTACCCACATGCCCCGCGCATATACTATATACTTTTTCATGGCACCCTGGCCCTTCCTCCTCTCCCACGCCACCTATTCGATCTACTTGCTATTCCCTACCAAGGGGCAGCTTCATTAGCCCTCGTCCAGCTGGTAAAATTGCTTAAGCTGCTCGCGTTGTGCAAAAAGGGCCAAGACTGGCACAGGGGGGAAAGGCGGATGGAAAGGGGATGGCAAGGGGAAGAAGGGCGGAAAGTAACTTCCCGCAACTGGGCTACTCCATTTGTTTTAATATTCTTCAAGTGTTCTCCTCAGTCGCCATGTAAAATTTATTGCAGCTTAACAATTGTGAAAAGCGCGCGACGCTTTTCTTGCTACGCTTCTACGCTTGCCTCGCAAAGTTCGCATAACTCCAAAGTTTCGGCCTAAGAAGAACAGCAAAAAAAAAAAAAACGGTGAAAAACAGTAGAAAAGAACTTAGAATCCACAGTGAAAATACACCAAGTTTTCTATTTCGTGCACGCCTGCTCCGAGAGTTTTTAAATTCGCGAATTCACTTTCATTTCACAGTCGAAATGCGGGTAAGGAGTAAAGGAATCCTTAAATGCGCTACACTTTGATTTGACTTGGAAGGTGCTCGGAATATTCATTCATATTTGACCCTAAGAATATTGCCAATTGGATGGGAGTAAAGAAAAGAAGACCCATGAATAAGTTACCAAATTTATTGCAGCTCTGCTATTCAAAATACTTTTGTATATACCCTTCGACCATTGGATTGGTTCAAACAGGGTATACTCGCTTTGTGCAAATGTATCTTACAGGCCTAAGAAAACGTGGAAGAACCCATAAAGTATATCTATTCTTGCTGAGGATCACTAGCCGAGTGTATGGAGCCATGGCCGTCTTTCTATCTGTTTGAACACAGTTAATATTAAAACAAGTAAGAAAGCTACAGTCGAGTGTGCTGGACTGTAATATACCCGCTACCCAGCTGCTCGTACATCATTTATTTGCGGAACAGAAAAAACGGCTACAATCATATTTTGACCGTAAAAGGCCATGAACTTACAATATTTATGCAAAGTCAAAATCTAAAATAAAAAAAAAACATTTTAGCACACATTTAATTTTTAATGCGGGCGGGACTCGAACCCGTAAATGCATAATAGTACTGTTCGTTTTACAGTCTACAACCTAACCCATTTCACCACCGTACACGCACACACTATTCGGGACAATGCTGCAAGTAGCGCTGCCAGGATGGAAAACGTTAAGCTGAATAACTTCTGTGTTTATTATCCGATTGTTACCAAATTTTCAGAGATCATCTGGCTAGCTATAGTTATTATGTAAACCGAAAATGAACAATATGACATCAAAATTGCGCTTGTAATCAATGTTTTTTCGATTTACGGGGGCGGAAGGGGGCGTGGCCAAAATCCAAAATAAACTTGATCAGCGTGCAATGATAACACCATGTCACCAAATTTGGTAGTCCTAGCTCTTATAATAGCTGAGATCTAGATTTTCACACGAACACACAGACGGACAGACAGACGGACAGACGGACAGACAGACAGACGGACAGACGGACATGGCTATATCGACTCGGCTGTTGATCCTGAGCCAGAATATGTATACTTTATGGGGTCGGAGGTGTCTCCTTCTGCCTGTTACATACATTTTCGCTTTGAACAAAGTTATAATACCCTTCTACTCTATGAGTAGCGGGTATAAAAAACAAAAGGCTCCCAATTTGGCTTAAATGTACCTCATAGGCAGAACAAGTTTATTGCAAATCTTGGATTCCTATACAAACCGGTAATTGTCTACGCAATTTAAAGATTGATCCAATAAGAATTCATAGCATTTGGAATTTATTCTTGAAACTAAAAGTGTGGTAACATGTTTTTCGAAATTGGAAGAAGGTCACCTTACTGTCAGGCGCCCTAGACTGTAGCTTTCGTTACTTATTTAATTAAATATCTTTCCTTTCCAAACTCAGTTCTGTTGTTTAAAAGGCCATTCTCATTGATCTTAAAAAAGTTGGCCGAGTGAATTGTAACAGTTTCCCGAGTAAACCTAATCGAGTAGAAAACAATTTGACTATCAAACGAAAAGATCTATTAGTTCGACAATCTATTGGAATATTATGCATATTGAGAAAGTAACAGTTCGATAGACTTGGAAATGGACAACAAACCGTCAATGGAGGTGGAACTGGCAACAGGCGCAATTGGCGTCGGATTATGGTTAATTATCTGTTTGACCTGTTGCTGTGCGGTATTTTGGCCAGTTTTTGGCCTCTTTTTGGCTCGACTTACATGCAACAAGCACTGCGATTATGAGCCGGCAAAGCAAAGAACTAATAAAAATTAAAAAAAAGAACGTTGTAAATGGAAGTAAGATTAACATTATAATAAAGCTCATGCGATAGGGCTTGTAATCAAATTAATCAGTCGCTTTTGCTAAGCCTCTTTTGGGTTAACTTTCGTGGATTCAGCGTGGGTCGTAGGTTTGCGCCATTTGTCGCTTGACTGAGCATTTCCCAAATGCCTGGGATCCAAATAGAGTTAACATAGATTCGCATCTTTCCTAATTTGCCGGCCAAGTGCTTGTTGCCCAGCTCATTAAAAAGTCAACCCGACCGCCAGCAAATCGCGTACTTACGTAGCGAGCGCAAAGAGAGACGGAGCAGATGACAGGCAACAATGCCAGGGATAGGGAAAAAAAGGGGAAGGAGATAAAGAAGTTGAGGAAGTGCCGCAGCAGCCACAGCACGTGCGCTGCGAAACGAGTGTAAAATTCTCAAATAGTTGCCAGTACTTTCAACACACGGGGGCAACACCAAACTCAGCTTCGACAGTCACTAAGCCAGTTCACAGTGTGTCCGTCTGTCTGTCCGTCTGTCAGTTGTCCTTGTCGTGTGGCTTTTGCACAGACAATTTGCCGGGGCTAATAATCAGTGGCAGCTGGCAGGCAAAGATTTTGGGGTCCTAAGTCAACACAAGGTCCCACAGACTACAGAGAAATGTTTTAAGTGATTTAAGCAGGCTGCCAAAGAGTGACCCGTTATGTGTAACCTGTTTTTGGCAACATACAGTAGAATATTTGCAGGGGCAGCTTTTACTTTTCCATTAGTGCAAAAATGTTGCTAAATGCATCCCCAAGGTAACCTTCGCCTTGGTTGCTTCTCAATGCGGCTTCCTGTGGCCGCTCGACTCGATTTTCAAATCCATTTCGAAGATAGCCTGCACTAAGACGGAACGGGGGGGGAGAAGTGGATGCAGTGAGGCAAATACGAATATATGTACTTTATACTATAAATTCAGAGCGCCGCATTATGAAAGGACAAAAATTGAAAACTAAAGTGCACTTGAGCGCGCTCGTTCGAGGGACACATGAAAAGACGAAAGGACACGTCGCCTGGCTGGCAGACGCTGCTTCTCATCTTCGACTTCTTTCGGACTCAATCTGAAATTGAAGGTGAGGAGCAAGAGCAAGCAGAGCAACCAGAACTACTGCACCTCGTTAGCTTTGCTTTCCATTCTCGACTTGGTGCTGCAAATATGTTTTGGGATATGAATTTCTCGAAAGGCCTTTTCACTTTTTAGTTCATTAAATGAAAGTGGTCCCGGTACCGGCTAGCGACAGTGGTCAAAGATGCCACCTTAAGTCCATTCAATATACTTAAGTTTGTGTTTGCTTTTTATGTATTAAAGTTTATTCCTACTATCAAGAGGAGAGGAGAGGAGCCAATATTGTGGGTATAATACAAAAGAAGGCACCAAGTACAATATATATATTCTTGATCAGTGTCAACAGCCGAGCTAACTTAGCCTTGTCTGTTCGTATGAATACCTAGATGTCAGAAAATATTAGAGGTAAGTTTACCAAATTTAGTGCCATGACGTCATATTATTTCACGCAGAGCAAGTTTGTTTAAGACTTCAGCCACGTTCTACTAATCGAACCAAACGAGCAATATCTCATCAATAGAACGTTCATTTTTGGAAAGCATTATTAATATTCCCCTTGCGATCGATATATAAATAGAAAAGATCTTTAAGTAATGCGCCAACTGTAAGATTTCTTTGGCTCAATTTGAAAAAAAGACGGACAAAACTATGCAATAATTTGGCCACGCCTACTTATGTCTGTTATAAACATTAACACGAAGTCAGCCCATTTTGACCATTTTTATTGGTCGAAAAGAATCATCAACGCACAAGTTGGGTATGAAATTTATTACACTCCATTATTTTAAATAATTTTAAAATTAGTTAAAGTTAAATTCATTTTCCCCATCTTAATTTTTTAAATGCTTTCGTTTTTTATTTGTGTCTTTTGTGTTCTTTAAATGATTATTGTGTATTTGCGATTCTACTTATTATGTAGATTTTGTTTGTTTCTCTCTCTTTTATCTCTGGCAATGATCCATTCTTGACGCATTAAATCTGATTAACAACAGTTGCGCATAATTTTAATGACGGGAAAGAAGAGCATTTGCGTGTTGTATTTGCATAACGGGATCATAGACAGTTAATGGGGCACCGTTTCGGCGTGCCATTTGCTCCAATGGAGCCCATTGTGCGGGCCATTAGTGTGTTCAATTTGAGCACGAAGCGATTTGGCAGAGCGGGAAGTGGGTAGGTAGCGCCGCAGACAGCAGACGGGAACTAGGTGAAGAGGGGAGGGAGGGAAAGGAGCTGAGGGTGTGTGGGAGAAAGGGGCTTCGGGTATGTGTGCATATACATATATTTAGAAGTAGTTGTTTATTTTCCGAATTCGGTTTGCTGCCACATGAGTGCTACTTGTGGCACGCGCCATTTTTTAGAGAGAAAACCATTTTGGCAACGCAAATAACGAGGCAAATTTTGCATGAATGCTGCGACTGTAGAATGAGGCAGAGAAAGAGAGAGTGGGAAAAAACGAAAGAGAAAGAGTGGGTGGGAGAGAGAGAAAATGTAAGCTCAGCACTTGAAAGCAATGTCAAATCCTATTGAATGAAATAACTTTGTGTTATTTCTAGCGGCACCTGAAGGGATTTCACTTGACTGATTGATTGACAATATGCATAAGCAGCTCCAGACTCGAAGGAGTCCCCTCAACCCCCAAAACGAGGCATCAGACAAATGCGTGCTGCGTGCGGCCGTTGACACATTCGATTTAGGCTCGATTCACTTGGAGAGCAGACAGAGGAGCAGCAGAAGCAGCAGGAGGAGCAGCATGTAAAGCCGTCGACATAATGGCCAAATCATTTGCGCATGACGTGCGATTCGGGCCAAGCGACAGCGTGGCAATTGATTAATTAATGCAAACAACAAGTCGGCAGATACCCTACGGCAATCTCGGAGCTCTCTTGATAAATGAAACACACGACCAAAGTTGCGAGAAGAAGAAGAGAGACTGAGGGAGAGAAGCAGGGATCGCTGCTCGGCATTTGTGGCCAATTGTCATTGGCCAAAAGTCATTTTGCGTGGGTAAAATGATGCGTAAAACATTTGAAGTTGAATCAAATTGTTTGGCAGCACGAGGAGATAGGGAAGTTCCAAATTAAATTTGAAGAAAATTCAGAAAATTGCGAATGCCTTCGCTAGCATTGACTGCGTTGGAAACTTTTCTCTGCTTTGGTCTTTTTGTTTTCAATTAACTTAATAATGGCATTCGGACTGCGATTTGGCCATCACACCACAGAAGCCAAGGGAATAAGCAAGAATGACAGCATTGATTTCATATTTTCATTTTATAAACACAAATGACTTTAAAGCATTTAATAAGGTTTTTTTTTTTTCAAACATTTAGTGTAATTTTTGCAAATTTATTCCATACAATCAGTTTAAATTGTTTGCTTAAACTGGTAAATAATTAGCTCAACTAGACCGTCATTTGATTACTTAACTCTTGGTTGCTCAACTCTTTTCGCAGCTCACTTGGCGTATACACAACGCGCGGCTCTGTCAGCTGGGCCACGTTGCGTATGCGTATCGTTTCGATGCTTTGCTGACCGCGCGACGCGCTAATTGTTTAAAGCACATAATTATGCAGCCAACTCACACACACACACACGCACACACACACGTGCACGCGTAATATGCTAATTTATCATACTTTTTATGTTGCTACTGTTTTTCATTTTTTTTTGGCTTGCAGGGAAAAAGTGGGTAGGGTTGGGGTAGGGGGGGAGAGGAACAACGTGAAGCAACTTCATGGCAGGGCAGACATGAAAAATGCAAAAATGTAAAACAGCCACGCCTTCGCGAGTGAGGCGAGTGCATGTATAGGTGTTTGTGTGTGCGAGTATGCGTGCTGCCATAAATTTTAGCTGCTCTCTGTCTCTCGGTCTGTCTGTCTGTCTGTTGCTCGCTCTCTTGTTCGTCTCACTTTGTTAAACTAAAACAAAAGGCTGTGCAAAAAGCTCGTTTTGGAAACTTGAGTTGAAAATTTGAAAATTAAATGAACTCAGTGACTGTGTCAGTGACGGAAATGAGTTTGCCATTTTGTATGATAGTCCCATCCTCCTCCTGGCCCTGCTCCTCTCTCGCTGCCCCCATACCTCGTCCACACACACACACATTACAGTTAACGTTGCATGACGCCGAGGCTGCTGTAGTATTTATGACTTCTGAAGTTGTATATGTACATATATGTATGTGAATTCATTAGCATTTGCCAACTGAGCAGGACAAACAGAAGCAGAGAGGGAGAGAGAGAGAGAGAGAGAGAGAGAGGAGGAGCAACACGCATCAATCATAAACTAAAATGTTGTGCGATAAATTCATCGTGTTCAATAGGCAAAACAGCAAAAGCTACAAGTCTGCAGAGGGCGTGTGAGAAAGAGAGAGAGAAGGAGAGAGAAAGAGAAGGGAAAAGAACGACAACAACAGATGCAGAACATGTCGCACAAGCCGGACAGACGAGGCAGTTAACTTGGCACTCAAGTGTTGCAGTTGATTGACCAAATTGGCATCTCAACTTGGCAATCTACTTAGGAATAACCCAAACTAATGCAGGCTCGGTAAGGCAGGGGCAGAAGATGCAGCCAACTCACTTCTAGAGCTGCAAATTTCAATGCAGTAAATTGCAGTAAAAATTCAACACGTAATTGCATTACAAATGCCATAAATATATGTATACGTATACTCGATAATTTGCATGGCGCTGCGCGTGCTTTGATATGCGACATCAACGTTTTTAAACTGATTAAAAAACCGTATCAAAGCCATTGAACCCGTTACTCGTTTGCTGTTTTTCCCCTTTAAACAAATAATAATAAAAACCAAATAATTTCATTTCGAACCAAACAGAATCGCCAACCAAACCAAGCGCGAGAATCAAACCAAACCGAGACCGAGCACAAAACCCGCCCGAAGTGAACCGAGGCAATTGACTGACTGACTGACTGACTGGTTGACTGGTTGACTGGCTGGCTGAATGACTGTAAATTAAATTGCGAAATATTCAACAAATATTTGCACTCAATAAAGGCAAATTGCGTTTGGCATGAAAGCAAATAAGGCAAACATAAAGACAGACCCAAAATGGCAACGGGAACGGGGCAAATCTGGCAAATCAGAATCAAGCGCAAATAGCATCAAACAATTTGCAAGATTTTGCCTTAGTTTATATATGCTTTACTTTATTCTATCCGCCATCTTGCTTATTATATGCTTTATACATGCAAAAGGAAAGGGTGGGGGGGCGTGGCAAATAATTGTTAAGTGCTGCGCATTTTATGTCAATTTTCAATTTGGAACTGCAAGGGAATTTTGCAAGTGAGGGAGAGAGAGAGGAGGGATGTGCTCCTGCTCTATTCATTAGCAACGCATTCAGGCCAAGCAAGTTAATGGAAGCTTTGCTTTGCCTGGCTTCACTTGAAAAACTGGACGAGTGTCCTTTTGCAAAGTCAACTCAAAACTGCTGCCAAAATTCATACAAAAGTTTTGCACAAATCATGTGTAAACATCTTTTGATCAAGGGAAAACTCCATCACAAGGCGTAATCCATATTGGTTCCGGCAGCTTCAATTAATATTTCCTATTCTGCGTATTTATTAAATTTCTTAATGGTTTTTTTCATTTGTTGTTTTCTGTCTAAGATTTGTTCCCTCGCCGAAATTACCTACAGTTGAAGAAAGCTATATCCATCCAGCACAGTGGCCCAATTTCCACTCAGTAGCAACAACAACAACTTGGAACAAGGCCACAACAAATTGACAGTGACTGCGTCCATCAACCCTCAGCCTTGCCTTGCTTCTCTAATGAAATCATAACGCAGTCGCCATGGCAGAGACGACTGCCACGTGGATCTGCAGGTGATGCTGTGCTAACAATTTAGTTGCTAATTTCTTTTAATTTTTATTTCAGCGGCGTCTTCCTTTCTCGCTGATTGCTGCGAGTGCTGCGCGTGGAGGGGTGCATATTTTTAAATTCCATTAGCCAAGTTGCCAAGGAGAAGCTCGCGCGGGCGCTGCGCACGCCTAATTCAATTTGCCTTAGAGCCAGCCAGTTCAAATTTAGCCAAGTTGAGCTGGCTAAGTTCGACTTGGCTTAGTCAAAGCTGCACGTGGAGCGAGTGCAGTGGCATGCTGTGAATCGGGGTGTGACGCAACTTCCCCTCAACGGATTTTGCTGCATTGAAAACTCTGGACAACAAATAGGCCTGGTTTACGACAAGGGTAGCGCCTTTGGGGGCAGAAGCAGTAACTCAAATCCGGATACCTGCAATTGTTCTCTACTTGATAAGTAAAACAGACAAAAGCCAGATTAAGGGAAGCTATTGACAAAGCAGCTTGGGGGAAGCTCTGAAGAATCACCCTAGCTGCAAATTTCAATTTGCTTCAGACTGCATTTTATTTACCATGCAAGGAGCTTGAACAATTATGGGCTATCATGCAATGTACTTGGCTTATTGCAGAAAGCAATGGCTTCACAAGATTAAAGTATAATAGTGAAATTTTGGCTCATAATAACTAGGTGAGTCTGTATGACCACATGAATCTCTGTTAATATAAATGCTAGAAACACCAAATTTGGTATGAAAGCTTATGTATATAGTACGCTTAACAAGCATATCTTAAATTTTGAATGCCTCGCCCACCACGTTCGCAAATTAGAAATGAAGTTTTATAAACGATTTAATAACAAAATTATTAAGTTAAAACACTTACCGCTTCGATGTGCACATATTCTAAATTACAAACTGATCGAGTCATAAACAAAGAAGTTATTCCAGTAAATATTTGCCATAGTTCCGCTTTCTACGCTCTGTTAAGTGCATATGAGTAAGATAGCACTAGAAGTTGAAGATGTTTTTGTTGAAGAGTTAGGCAAAGGATATCTTACGATCGGGCATGCTCGTCTTTAGTTTTCGTTGCTTGTTTTACAATGATTTTATAATGAATATCAACTGCTGCCTGCTTTCTACCCATAAGTTCCACAAGCTCGGCATAATCAGAGCCCACAGTTTTCTCATTAAGAAGTTCTCGAGCAATGCAGTTCCCTCCCTTCTATGGCAGCTGCTGTTTTTGTTTGCCTGGTGTGTGGGGTTTTATTTTTTTGCATAGCTGTAGGCAAATTAGAATTCACTTGGTCGCGTGACGTCAGACGCCATATGCTTGCGATGCTGCCTGCCGAGTGCAGCCTGTTGCAGTTCTTTCTCTCTCTCGTGATGGCAGCCATCAGGCGCCAGCAACCGCCACTCGATTAAGCACAGTTTCCGATCCCTTCCACTCCCTCCCTTCCACTCCGTCGACACAAATCTAACTAACTAATTGCCAAGTTTGCTTGACGCTATAATTGCTTATTACACGGCAAACTAGCTCACAATCCCAGGCAACCATGAAGCGCGCACTCTCTACACCCGCTACCGCACCCGCTGGGCACTCCCAGCTCTATTCCCGTCCCATTCTCCTTCCCCATCCACTGTCATGTCATTGCCAATTTGCTGGCAAGCGCTGCAACGTGCCATGGCCTGGAAAGCCATTGCAGGCAGCAGCTGTGACCCTTCGCACATCCCCCGTCCTATACCTACTTTGCACTAGTTTTCAGTTTGATATTTCTGTATATAAAACCAACGAGGGGTCAAGAGAAGAATCGTAATGAAATTACTGAGAGTAAAACAACAAATTAATAGAAAGCAAAGCTGCAACAATTGCAAAACGTTTTGCATGTTTAAAATTTAGGTAAATTTATATAAAATTTAATAAATTTAATTAAAATTTTAAAATAAAGCAATAAATATAGTGCACAAGGCGTACTTCCCTTTTAAATTGTTAACTTAAAGTTGAGACTGCCCGCTGTGAGGGCAAATGCGAGAGCGTATAAAAATGTAACGTATACGCCCTGCTGCACGCCACACGCATGCGAACGCAGTAGGCAAAAAGCAGTTAATTAATTAAGTATTTACACACAGCAAATACAAAAGCAGAATAAAGGCATGAATAAGGCAGGAACGGAACGGGGCGGGGGCAAGGCGAGGTGAAGTGAAGTGAAACCAAACCGTCAGCCATTGGCATTGCCTTTTACACTTCTTCCCGGTGGGAAGCAACAATTGAGGTTAAGTGATTGTTGAGCGTGTAAGTGGCGCTCGTTAGCCCGCTGACAAGACGTGTTCATCAGCATGTGGCTCAGTCAGTCAGTCAGTCAGTCAGTCACTCAGTCAGGTCGTCAGTTCAGTCAGCTGGGCAGTCTGTCAGGCTTGGAGTCGCAGGTAAGGCCGCACCGTGGGGGGTGTCCAGACCAGACCAAGAGCTGCCATTGCGCAGACAAACGAGCGGCAGTTAGAGACGGCGACGCAGACGGCGGCCAAACCATTTGACTGAGAGTCGAGCATTTAAATCGACTATTTTTCATTTGACAAACTGCGAGGAACGACGCGAGTGTTGGGGCTCGCTTTCCATTAGCAATCAGCCCAGCCAATCCCATCAAATGTTGTGCAATTAATTAGCAACACGTTGCAGGCCGCAACAAGAGGCTGAAATTCTTTTAAAGAGGTGAAAGTAATGCAATGAAGCTGCGATTAAGCCCAAAAGCGTAAAACAGCTACAAAAGTTTTCCCAGAATTCTTAAATTCACAAAGTACATTAAAAATTTGGATCGCATCAGCGCGCAGCAGTTGGTTCGCATGTAGTTTGGGCCATGGCACGGCGAGTGGCAGATAATTCATCATATGAATTACTCAAACCATTTCGAAAACTGTCAATCTCTGTTACACCCATACACACACACTCACCTTCACACATACTTGGGCTGACTTTTTTCCACAGCATTGCGCTCGTTTTTATGGCTTCTTTTTTGCTGTGTGCTATGGCATTGTCATCGTTGTTGTTGTTGTTGTTGTTGCCCCCGACTCCATCCGTCTACCTCAGCAGCTATGTCTACTTGTGTCCGTGCACGCGTATGTGTGTGTGTGTGTGCTGTTTTTTATTTCGCATTTTCTTTGTACATTCTCAACTGTAATCACATCATTTTACATCATATTTCATACTCCATGCCGGAGCAGAGGAAGGCGCACATCAGACAACCCGATGTCGACGTCGTCGTGCAGCGCCTCCGGCACATTTCTAACTCGTTATGTCCACGGTGACGCAGCTGTGTTTGTGTTCTGCTTTTTACGGCAACGGTAATGGCAATACGAGCCCCAAGACCAGCGCCGTCTATGGGGCACGCGCACGCATACAGTTGCAATTTATAAACATGGCACACAGGAAATTACATTAAGCAGTGCAGGCAGAGCGCAGATTTGACAGCTTGACTAAGAGCTGAGCAGCGGGAGGCTAAGCACAATTAAGTTGCGGTCGAATCAAAGTCAATTGCATTGTGCATTAATTAATGTATTTACTGCAACTTTATTTCGCTTGAAATCGCTCAGTTTCTCTTGATTTGTTATCCACACACACACACATACAATTTCACCGGTATTTTGATTTAAATATGTTAACTGGATAACGAGGTGTGTGTCGACCATTAATGCATTCACAGTTTGCCCAAGCTGAAGGCCAGAATGAGGTCAACGCTGCGTATACGTAACATTTAATAATGCAAATCAATGCAGGCGCCACTTGTTGTTGTTGTTGTTGTTGCTGTATTGTTATTGTTGTGCTTATCCTGCATAAATGTAAACTATGCAAATTATTTTAATGGCAAACAAAATGCAACCGCAAGGCCTCGAAAGCCACCGACTAATAACCGGGGCCAGACCACAACAGGAGTCGGAGTACGAATTGTAGTCGAAGCCCAGGCCAAATAGCCAAACAAAGCAGTTACCCCTCCCCCACCCACTTTTCGCTTACCTTTCCGACAAGCCACTGGATGCTATCAAGCTTTGTTTCTGTGTGCAGGCTCTACGGCCACAAGTCAGTCATAAAGTTAACTCTGAGCATTTATGCAAATAGCTCACACACAGGAGGGTTTTCTGTCAGTGTGTGTGTGTGTGTGTGTGCTACGCACTAACGCATTTGAAAATGTGTCAAGCCAGACAGCAGAGGCAACAGCAAGAGCTGAAAATAATTACTTGTTCCAAGGGGCTGACCCCAACATACCCTAGCTAATCGATGTCGTTAAGGAATTCACTAAGCAGAATAAGTGAAAAAATATGTAGCATACTTTTGAGCATGCTCTGAAATACGTTTTAAATGTGCGCCGCAAAGTATGCTACACTTTTTCAAAGGGAAGTGCTGGACTTTGTAATGACTGCCTGGTTATACCCACTCTGAGCACAAGCAGCGTAGGCACATGGGCAACCGCAATGAGCAGCAGAGCAGCAGCAGCAGCAGCAGAGTGGCAGCAGAACAGTGTCCTAATTTAGTTTCATTGCGAGCATTATTCTTATTTTTGCACACTGCCTGAAATTGCCTACTTACAAATTCAATTTCCACAATGATTGCAATCACTAGCGAAAAGGGGAGCACATATGTCAGCCTGCTGACGAGCCAGGGCTTTGAGGCGGGCGTTGGGGGCCATGGGGGGGTGGCTAGCGTAGGGGGGGGTTAGATGGTCCTCAACAAGTTGTAGATAAGGGCAACATACGTGCAACATTTACCGTTGCTTACGTGATGCTGCCAAAGTAAACGGCGAACAAGCATGGAGCTTGGATATCCTGGCTGGGTGCTTTCTCCTTCTGGCAGGCGTCTGCCTAGTTGGCAGCTGGTTAAAACTAAGGCAGCAGCAGCCAGCCTGGCCTCATACGAGTGCAGAACGTGCCGGCATTTAGCGCAACTTTCGTTCAGGCTTGGCGCCTTCAACGCCGTCACCAACCTCTGCTCCCTGCTCCCTGCTCCCAGACTGCTGTCAAGTTGGCCAAATTAATGTTCATTAGTCACGTCGCGGGTGTAATCAATTTATAATGTGACAGCGACCGGCTGCGGTTGATGTTAGTTATGCAGCAAACCGGCAACAGAACAGTTAATAACTTCGACTGCGAGGGTCTGCCTGGGCAGGGAAGGAAATTCATGAGGAGGAGACACGGAACTGCGAAACGCGATCAAGATTAAAGGGCAGCTCCAATTATTGCCAATCGCCTAAGCTCTCAGCTCCATGCAGAAACAAGTAACGAAACGAACGCCCAACAGTAAGATACCCTACACACAAATTCGATTGAAACTTGGTGATTAAATTTATATTGTATTCAAGTCCCAATTCAATGTCTATCGAACGAAAAACGTCTATAGAGTACATAACAGATTAAGCTTACAAAGAAAATAAAAAATACCAATATATGACGAACGTGATAGATAAATCCGATCCCCTCTGAAATTTAACTACTTTTCCAGATGTGGAAAACCCAAATTTAGGCGCAGCTGTTCGTAAAATAAGTACAACATAATTGTTGCTGGCGCTTTACGCACAATTGACGGCATCAGGCCACGATAGAGTCCCAAGTAGCCGAAGCGCAACATGTGCTTGGTAGCAATTGCCATAGTGGGAAATTGACCTGGTCGCCCGTTCATCATCAGCGTCTTGAGCACATCGAAGGGCTGCGTTATGATGCAGTCTATAATGGAAGAGATGAGCGAGCTCTTAAAGTGAAGACCCATGCTATCGTCCATGTTATAATGTGAGACGAGCTCGCACTTAACCTGAAGGGGAAGATATATTAGTAACATGTGGTACCGATAGCCGGCGACGTTACACCTGGACGCACCTGGTCGTAGACGGCAATCTGTCCGATTGTGCCAATGGCCGCTTTGAGCACTGCAGCACTGCCTCCATTATACAATCCTCTCCAGCCCTCCTCTCTGGGAATGCGGACCAATGCATCTGTGATGCACTTATATCTGCAAAGAAGATACAGAAAGCCTGAGACATTGGCAAAAGAACAGGACCTATAGCAATACTTTCGTCTAAGCTCTTCCTCGACCTTCATATCGTTTTGCATGCGAATATTGATAACATCGAGGGGTATGCCAACTACCGCACTGCAGGCGCCAGCAACGCTGGCTAAGACTATTTTGGCCATCAAATTGTCGGGCATCATGTCAAGATCTTTTCCCAACTCATACATGCTGAATCGCATGCTGGTGCATATCATTTGACGCATCGCAGCCGCACTGAAACCATCATAGAACCCTCTGTAACCTATGTGAGGATGGGATAATACTAAATGTGTCAGTATGGTACAATCGAAGAAGGGTGTAGAACAACGCCCCGACCTCTCAGTTTTATGACCTTTAGAGCTGTTTGATACATTCCCTTTTTGACCTTTTGGGTCTGCATATGCGTTTTGACCAAATCGAAGGGTGCCACAAAGCAGGCCACGCCAGTGGAGGCGACACCGCCAAACCACCAGCGTGGTCGCAGATCTTCTCGCTCATCAATGTCAGCCAGTACAGTGGTAAATAAGATTGCTTCTGCATCCGCATTACAAAGATATAACCAATACAATGAAAACTTCAAAAATACAAACTAATTTAGATTCATTTTGAACACGCCCACTGATCTGAACACTAAACTCTGTTCTACATTTCCACTAGGAGTTTCAGTAGTCAGACTTGGTTAAATTAAAAGAGTTTGCCACGTACTTGGCCTACGGTTCAGACTTTGCCAACTCGTGCTCGCTTCGGACATGCACGAAACGGCAGCACGATGACATAATAAACGAGGTTAGCCTGGGGAGGCACCCCTTTTGAGCGGGCACTGGGCACCACCCACAGCATCTGCTTCTTTCCACTGTTTCTGTATTTGGTTTTTTTTTTTCTCACGCCAGCTAATGTCCAACATTTGTCGTTGTCGCTATGCTGCACTGAAGTGGCCCGCATAGTGGGAGAGAAACACAAAAAAACTCTAAACATTTCTATGGCTCGAGTTTGGTATGTAGTTACGATTTAAGTGATTAATGCTTTTGAATGTTATATGTTATAAATAGGAACTTTTATAATGCACTTTGCCTGCAATTTTGCCCCACTGTGCCGCTCAACTGCAGCCCGCATCTGCACCTACTTTGCATACTCGACACGCCTCGCTGCTCTCTCAACTTTCAACTCAGTTTCGCGCACATAGACTCGCACACACCTTTACTAGCACACACCCTGACGCACATACACATACCAGCACACACACACACACACACTGGCTGGCTGGCTGGCTGGCTGGCAAGTTTTGGTCACGTTTCGAGCGTTGAAATTTGCAACTTTTGCCGGCACACGCACTTATCAAAAGTGCTTCGACTTCGTGCGCTCCGCTGTCAAAGTAAATGCGCATCTTTGGACACCTGACCACGCCCATTGCACAGCACAGTAGAGCAAGTTGACAAGTTTTCTAATTAAATTTCACACACACAGCGACACATACGCACATGCAGAGGCTCATACGCGCTCGCTTGCCCTTACACAGTCATAAAAAAGTGTTGGCAACTTGACAGTCGCTTATCACTTCCGTTTCCGGCAGGCACCGCATGACGCTGTCAGCGCTGGACACAAAAAAAAATAGAGGAAGAGGGAGGTAGGGAGGAAGTGCGTGGCTCAGCACCGCGCAACATTTTAATTGTCAACGCCTGACAGTCAGTTAAGTGGCCGAGACAATGGGACTGTAAACGTTAAGTGGCAACGATTTGCAAAGGAAATAGGGAAAGGGAGAGGGTATGATGAGGTAAGCGGAGAGCAACAGCAACTGTTTTTCACACATACAATACTACTTGATGAAATCAGCTTAATTGCAATTCATTTGATATTGACACTTTCGAGTAGTCCCCCCCGCTCAATCTGCGCCTTTTCGACCTGCTGCTTTGGCCACTTGAAGACGCGTCTGACCAAATTGTCCTTGATTAATGGCAAACAGAGCGTAAAGTTGTGCATCGAATTACGAATGCGAATGCGAATACGTATACGAATGAGCACACAAATACATAGTCAAGCAGCGAGCAATTAATTCTGTGTATGCACTCGAGTCGAGGAAATTGAAGAGCATGCAGGGCTCTTCAGTCCGATCCACACCCACAAACTACCAGCCAGTAATCACTGTTTGACATGAGCGACGACTTGATGAGGTTTTGGCGTGCCTAAATATTTGCTTTGTTAAGGACATAATGCACAATGTTTGTTAACCAAATGCAGGCACAACATTTCGAAAAAACCTGCAACTTAAATGTTGTCGAGTTATATGAAGAAGGGTATTAGATTGATATCCTAATCTGCCTGGGTTTTTATTACAACCCAAACTGCATCGAAGCCCAAAGTTGTAAAATGGGAACAGTTGCAACAAGTTTAGTACTCAAAACAATTTGATGAATTAATTTTTTTTTAATGGTTCAACGGCCATAAAACAAATGAAACAACTCAAATTGCTCTCGAATTTTGCATACAAAAGGCGTGGACAAAGTTTTTGCATAATTTGCAGTTGAATAGTCAGAAAATTGGATACTTTACGAGCTCAAGAGCTTCGGTTCATCTGTCGGTGTCGTTCTTGGTTGCCTTGCCAGCTCAAGGCCCAATTGTAAGTCCAGTTCTAAGTCGAACTCCCAATCAAGGCAACTTTGACGAGGCTTAAGAGATGCATAAAAACCTTTAAGGATGTAAATAAGTAGGGAAATCAGATAAGAAGGTTGAGCAAATAAAATAAGAAAAAAGGCATGCCGAAGGTAGCTGAAGGTTTAATGCCCTTGGAGTTACTCTAAATATTAAACACAGCCTTTAAAAAACATACTTAGACCCATATCGGAAGAGTTTCATGGCGATGTCTTGAAAAATTACAAAAATCGGCCGATAGGTTCTATGGAAGCTATACGATATATCGGTCCGATCCGGCTCGTTCCGACTTATTTATAGTGTGCAGCAATAAGAAACATGTCTACCAAGTTTTTATAAAGATACCTCTACAACTGAGAGACAAGCTTGCATTGCAACAGACAGACGGACAGACAGGCGGACGGACAGACGGACATGTATAGTTTGACTTCCCTGCTGATGTTGATTAAGAATCTATACACTTAATATGGTCTTCTGAAGCTCGTTGCAAACTTCTGGCTAAAATTAACATACCCTCTGCAAAGCTATAAAAATGTTCGTTTACCCTGCGTAATGAATATATATTAAAATTGATTGATAGATATCGTTTTAGGTTTTTCATTGAGACGGTCAAGAAATTTAACTAAGCTAATTAAACTAATCTCGCTTGTTCGCCTAATCTTGAGTACGGATATTGGGTTAAGCTTTCAAAAAGTGTAATAAACGAAAGGACTAATAATAATATTAAAGTTTAAGTTAGCCGGCTGTAAAACCTGTTACCGCTTATCGTTTCGTTCAAAAACAATTGAATCAAACACCGAATGAGTTAACCAAGCGCCAAACTGTACTCCAACTGTGTTGTAGGCTCCTAAGCAGAACAACGACAACTGCTAGTGAGGAGGGGGAGATAGAGAAGGAGAACATTGATTTTGCACTGCTGTAGCACAACTGCCAGCCGGAAGCTGTCGAGCCCGGAAACATTCCGGCAACAGTTTGGCATGCACTGTTGCCGCTACCTATACTGTAAAGCCGGGAAAAACAAGTTTCAAAATTGGGCCGCCATATCTGACAAGCTGACAGCTGTGAAAGCTGCGTGCCAGTTCAGCAGTCAGTCGCCACTTGAGCTTCTCTGTTCATACCCCTCACCATGGAAAACTTGTAAAAAAGAGGGTATACTTATTTTGTAGAAGTGTTTGTAACAGAAGAATATATACTCTAGCCTAGGTTCAATAGCTGAAGTGATTGAACAACGCTCGTTTACTTGTCTGTCTGTCGGACTCGTATCTGTATGAATTCATATTTAAACATTGAGTCATAAATATTATTATTTATTATAAAATAAGGACCTATTCGGGCAGTATAAAGTGATTTTAATAGCAAATTCTCAATTTGATTGTTTCTTTTTTTGTCCATTTTCGGCCTCCACTTGGTATCCAAAACGTTGTCGTAACTGTTCATACAATATAAACATGATAATAGTATTTGGTATGATGCGACACATACTTGCTGAGAGTCCGCGAAAAAGTCCTTTCGGTCCAAAGCGCAAAATAAACCTCATTTTATCGGACATTTTAGGTAGCATGCCTGTCGCTGCGACCATCTGCACCGTCTTAATCACTTCTATGGGCTGCAGGAGAGGTGCGCAAAGGATGCCTGCCGTGGTGGAGCTTATCAAATGCAAAAAAAATCCGTCGTCTAATTTGTAATAACCCACATAGATCATTTTGGCCTGCATAGCATTTGGTTAGGGTTATTCGGTACCGCATTTTGAACCCTTTTCCTTCCCCAGCTCACCTGATCATACAACGCATTCTGGCCAATTGCCATGAGGGCTCCACGACCCACCGAATAAAGTCCACCCGTATACAAACCAAATGGGCCCTCGTCCCGCAATATGCAACGTAGGGCGTGAAATACGTTTCGATATTTGCGTTTGTATTTATCTGTCAACATGCGATCGATCTGCATACGTGTGTTGATCAACTCTAAGGGGATGCCCACGATGGCAGACACCATACCCGAAAAGCTGGCCACGAACATCTTCTGCTTGAAATTACTCTTATCTATGTAATTACTTCCCTCCGTGTACAGATAAAAACGAAGTGTGGTGTAGGTCAATTGGCGTGCGATTTGGGCACTTAACCCGTCGAACAGGGAAAGAAAACCTGTGCTTTCGTGAAACAAGAAGGTGTTTTATGTTTTATAGGGTATAAGAAACCTAAAGATAATGTTTACTATGCAAATTTGCTGTTGCATTGTTCTTACCATGGTGACGAATGGCAAAGGAGGCTAACTGGAGCATAGACGAGTTTGCCTTCTGGTAAACCATGCGGGTCTCCAGTAGATCAAAGGGAGCTACTATAGCTTGAGACACGGCTCCCGACACTCCACCGCTCCACCAACGTGGACGACTGCGAGATGGAAGAATTCCGTTAAGAAATATTATTAAAAACAAGAAAGAAAAGCTACCTACAACACGCCGAAGGTTTTATACCCTTGCAGTTACTCCAATTAAATTTCTAACGAAAGCAAAACTTTCATTGCGATATATTGGTCCACTTTCTGATAAGACTTTTACAACTTTTAAAGAACAAACTTGGACATTTAGCGCGATAGTTTCATGGCAATATCTTGAAAAATTACACAAATCTGCCAAATCTGTTTCCATGGCAGCTATACGATATATAGGTCCGACCCGGCTAGTGCCGACTTGTGGGCAGCAATAAGAAACATGTATACCAAGTTTTATTAAGATAGCTCTAAGACTGAGAGGCTAGTTTACTTTGCAACAGACAGACGAACGGACGAATAGACGAACGGATGGACAGACGGACGGACAGACGGACAGACGGATATGAATAGTTCGACTCCCCTATCGATGCTGGAGATTTCTCCTAAGGCGCGTATAGGTATTTTCTGACTCACTTTTGGTCCGTGGAATAGATAAGATTGAAAGGATTCGCCAGCTTGATGTACTAAATTTTGGGGGCAGCAAACGCAGTTGCGAATACTTGATACCAAGGCCAAAAAGTTGTAATATCTGAGACTTTGTTTCGCAGCTTCCGGCCATTAGCAAACACTCTCTCTCCTTACTCGCTGCCTCTCTCTCTTCGAATACTTTCTCCTACTATTCTATTACGTCAGTTGTGTTATAGAATAACTCTACGTCTTTGCTGCTTGTCAGTTCTCTACCATTGCCGAGTGCCGTGGAATGGTGCTACGAATGTAACAATGAAGTTGCATAATTTGGTGACAGATGCGCACAATGGCTAAATACACGGATATATATTTTGAATTTCCAATAGAATTACAAAATTTGCTTCGAAAAATGTAAACATACAATATATATTCTAATTCGTTTTGAGTATTAAAATCTGGTTTACTATTAAGTCGATAGAACTCGAGTAACTCACGGCAGTGCAGGCTCAAGCTCAGTTGGACACTAGCGCACAGCACTGGCGCATCCATCAATCGCAGTCGCAATCAATCAAGTTAAAAGTTTCACTTTTAGCTTAGTTTTACGCTGATTTAATTTCAATGTGATTTTCAAATATAAATGGAGGAAAGACAAACAATATACAGTAAATTGTGCAGTAGGTAAGCGACAGAGAATTCCCTTACTCTATAAGAAGTAAATAAGAAAGGTGAGAGATCAAAACATATGTTTAATAATAATAAGAATTTTTTTTTTTATGCTCATTTTCTAGAATCTAACAATAAACAAGCAGACTTACAGCTGAAAATTGGCTTCTCCACAAATGGAATAAAGATGTTCAATGTATGGAATTACCCCTTGCATATCAATCACACTTTGTCTTGTTTTCAATTCTCTAGCGTCAATTGAATATGGAACCGGGATTGTGATTGCGATTGGGAATCCAATTGCGATTGAGTTTGAAATTGACGATGCGTAAGCAGTTAAATTTCCGCGTGCTTCAATTTATTCACATTTGTCGGGTATACGAATCTATCACTGGGTTATTTTGTTTTTGTTTCCAGTTATTTTTCTCTGGTTTGAGTTTTCTGGTTTTTCGTTTTTCGTTTTTCTTTTTTATTCTCTATTCAATTCCGTCGCTGTCTGCACTCACATAGTTTTTCAATCTGCCTGTAATGTAAAATAATATATCACGTATGCAACTGGTTATGTCGCTCTCTCTCTCTCTCTCTCTCTCTCTCTCTCTCTCTCTCTTTGTATATATTTTTCTCTCTCTCTCTCTCTATCTCTCTCTTTTATGTGCTAGTTTTCAAAGTTTGCGGAGCGAGTAACATATCAAATTGATATGCAAGTGTATCGAGTATCAACAACAATTTTTTTTTGTACAGCCAGAAAGAGAAGGAGAGAGAGAGAGAGAGAGAGAGAGAATGTGCTAAAGGCAAGCAGGACGCATGAAAGGAGAATAGAGGGGGTTCAGGAAGTCTCTGCATTTGTTTGAAACCATCTTGGGTTATTAGAAAAGTTTGTAGCGTTCGATCTGGGGCGTAGCCTTTTTAAGGGCATTTTGTTTTCGTCTCGCAGTTGAACAAAAATAATAATAAAATAAAAGTAATAAATAATAAAAAACTAATAAATAAATAAAAATTTAAAACATAATATATTATAAAATAATATTTTCCTTAATTTATTCTTAATCGATTTCCCTCTGGACATAATGAATGGATTCCGCATGTGGCAGCGCGTGCAACAGTCTGCATAGGCTCAACTTTCTGCTCACGCGCAACAACAATAACAACAACAACAGAGCGTGCAGCAAGCAAACAAGCCATAAACGCCGCATGCCCCCTCGCCCTTATGCCTTGGCACTGTCGATGCCTTCGCTGTAACCACATGTAATGCAGCTGCAAGTCGACAAACTTGCCAAAAACACAACCCTAGGGCCAAGAAGTTCTTACAACTTTTTCTTGCATGTCTTGCGGCTTGTCGCCGCCTGCTGCCTCAGCCCCTCCCCCCCCCTCGACCCTGTGCCCCTCCCTGTCCCCTTCCCGCTGCAAGGCCAATTTTTGTATGCTGAACTTTTTGGCAAATGTTTGGTCAAAACATCAACAGCTGCAGTCGGGCGTACGTAAACGGGATCGGGTGACACAGGTGCAAAACTCACAGCAAAACTGTCGCAGCGCAAAAGTCATTTGAGAGCGGCGCGAAAAGCTGTCGGAAAGTGCTCGAAAATTGCATTTTATTATAATGCAAGTTGGCAGGGCGCCAACAGCAGCAGCCGACGTTGCCCCAACTTGGCCCCGTTGCCGAGCATGTGCTGCGTAAGAGTAAGTCCAGTAATAATAATACAAATAATAATAATAACATAAGTAATAACAGTAGTTAAGGCAGCAACAAATGCCAGCAGAAACAAGAAGCGTTTGCAAATCGAATCTGAAATACCCTACAGCTTTTTAGCGAAAACTTCTGTGGAAGACAGTGTCCCGGTCTGTGTTGCAACCGACTTGTTGTCACTTGCCAAGCGACCCCAAATCGTGGCAGGGTATACAGCAGCGTCAGACGCAACGCTCTGCGACTTGGCGTTAGTTTTGCTGCTTGGTTTATTCAAAGTTTGCGTTATTAATAAAAAATGCAGCGTGCTGTGTTCTGGCAAAGGGGTTAATCTGGCTGTATGCAACGCTTGATTAGTGCAGCGTCTGGCTTGAAGCAGAGGCAAAGGGGAGGCAAGGGTAGCTTTGGGGGCAGCTGTAAATTGCAGCAAAGCTCTGCTGGGCGCAAACTTTGGCGCGTCATTGTTAAACTTTAACGAAACTACAACATGTCGTGCAGCGACCCTGTCGTATTCATGTGGAGGCTACACGGCAGCTACACGGTTAGCAAGGGCCAAAGGGGGAGTGGAGTTTCTTAACTGTGTTGTGTTTTGGGCTCATTTTGAGTATCGTGATTGGCCTTAGTGAGGCTAGCAGCAGACCGAACAAGGAGCTGACTATTTGCAACAGCTTAACTCGGAAATGATCCAAATTTTTGTAATAAATTGGGGTTTTTGTTTATGATATATATTGGGTTAATTAGTTCAACCAATCTGGCATGTTTGATCTCCTCTTTTTAATAATAAAAAAAAAAACTTTCCTTTTTCTTTTTTTTTTTTTTTTTTTTTTAAATTTAAAAATAAAATATATTATATAAAATTTTTAAACCTTTTTTTTTTTTTTTGGGTGAAAAGCGTACTTTACCCTCCCGATGGCTGATGGGGCCATGGTGCTGGAAGCAGACGTTGATGGATAACTTGAAGAGATATTCGAGATTGTTACCGATCTGCCAGTCGACGCTTATGTTCTAATGTCGATCTCTTCTTCTTTTTATACATTAGATAGTTCCTTGTGGGGCTTGTGCCCAATGGCCAGGTTAACCGTATGAGCAAGGCGCATTTTTCAGCTTATTTACATAAATGAAAATAAACTAAGAATCACGCATACTGCTGAAAATCTTTATAATCTATCCGTTAATGCGACACAAAATCTGTAGCAACAGAGTACGGCTAAAAAAAGAAGCAAACAAGTAAAGAAAGCTACAGTCGAGCGCGCCCGAGAGTAAGATACCATTCGCCCAGTTTTGAAACAAATTATCACACATTTAATTCCATAAAAAAGTTTATCCGCCACCTATTGTTTAAATTAGATCTATTTTTGAATAGCGCCATCTACATGTGAAAACATCATAGCAATTAGCTTTACACACGCTACGGCTGAAACGAAGCATCGTGACGATGACGTCAAGACGCGCAACACAGGCACAAGCAGTGGAAGTACGGAAAACGGAAACATGGATAACTTCTGTGTTTATCGTCCGATTGGATTGTAATTTGGGAAATAGACTTATATTGCAATTATTAATGTTCATACCAAAGCAGAAAACTGTAACTTTATACTTTTCCTGATAATCGAAAGTTATCGATTTGCGTGGGCGGTGGGCGTGGCATCAAAAGTTGAAAATAAACTCGATCTACCTATGGTATACAGGAACCTTCATGTGAAATTTGGTGACTCTAGCTTTTATAATAGCTGAGATCTAGACGTTCAAACGGACAGACGGACAGACAGACGGACATGGCTCAATCGACTCAGCTAGTGATCCTGAGTCAGAATATATACACTTTATGGGGTCTGCCACGCCTCCTTCTGCCTGTTACATACATTTGCAAAAACTTAGTATACCATTTTTGACCATTTTCCATGATCGAATGGTATAAAAAGCCACAAAAACAAGTGTTTTGCTTCATGCAGAATGCAAAGCTGATAAACACGGTAATTAAGTTGCATATTTGCAACACGCGAAGCAAGTAAAAAACGAAAAGTGGCAGCGTCGCAAAGTAAAAATGGGTAAGATACTTAGTCATACCGTAAAACTGGCGCAAATTTTGCGGTAGCACCGCATACATTGCGGTGTCGGTACTCGAAAAACACCGCAAAAGTTTGGATATATCGCAGAACACTTGTATGCAAGTGTGTGTAAGATAAACAGATGACATAGTTCATAAATATGCTAGTTAAGGAAGCAATGTGGGGACATAGATACACATGTATAGGAGACACATAGACGAAACGCACCTTTACGTTGCACAGCCTATGTCTGTATGTACCTTTGCTTGGTTATAAGCAGTGGAGCCGTGCCAGCGGGCAACGAAGTTACAGGCCAGTTAATTTTGCTGCAACGGCAAAACCTAAGCTAATCATCTTCGCGGTGGTCATTATCATTGCTCCCATTGGCGTCAGTCAATCTCTAATCGATATGTTGCAGCGACAGTTGATGACATAGCGGAGCAGGGGCGAAGGAGGGGACAAAATGAAGAAATGTATAATATTAACATACCATGCAATGGGGAGGTTAATTCAAAAGCCAAAAGTAAGGGAGGACAAGTAAACCTGCATTACTTTCCCCCCGTCCTGAAACACCCATGTTTCGCAAGTTTGCTTGAGCCAACTGCGCCAGCCCGAGGGTGCCATAATAAGGCCCGAAATTTCGTAGCCGAAGCTGCAAATTGCGACCACAGCGCACACATAAACCTAGGGGGTGCAATGACTTCCCCTCTCCGATCAATGTAGCGCCGGAAACCCCAAGTACAGGCAATACGAAATCAGGTAAAACGAGAATGTTGAATGTCATTTGATACGGATCATTCGTGGAGTTAACTTACTCGCTTCGTGTGAGCCATTTTGGTGCTTAGCCTGTAATAGACCTCGCAGCAATCCTTTGCTGCAATTGCTGCAACTTACTTGCCAAGCCACTTGCACACTCGGTCAGGAACACGTCCCTGTCTGCCCCTACCTGGTCGCTGCTCGCCCTTAGCGCATATCGCATGGCACGTTAAATTGATTGACATTTATCCGTTTTTTGTGCGCCGTCCATACTGACGCCACACCCACCTGGGCTGGGCCAGGCCGCACGACCTGAGGCCTTGGCTGGGTATATCGATGGACTTGCCGTGGCCGCAGTCCTTAGTCGAGGTATATCTCTGTCTCTGTCCCTGTCTCTGTCTGTCGCCAGTTGGCTCGCTCGGCTACACTTGACACAGTGTTTGCACTTTACGCTGATTTAATCTTTTCCTTGCCGTGAGCACAGTGTCTGCTTGGGTTCGTGTTCAGATCGAGGTTGGGGTTGGGGGTTGGGGGTTGGGGGGTTGTGGCTTAGCCTGGCTGGAAGTGTTACATGGCGTCAGGTTTGGCGCGTGATAAAGAGCCAAAAAGCACACAACGAGCAAGGGACGAGGGTGAGAAATGATTACTGCTTGCATTTTGCTTTCTGGGCGTCAACTCTCAGTGAAGTAAGTGCCACGAAGAAGGATGAGACGGAGCAGATGCCACAAAAACTATGAAGCCTGATGCATTTACGATAATGTCTGGTGAATTATGCTGATTGCAACTGCAACTGCAGCCAGTTTCGATTATGGCAGACAAATGCACGAGTTATTGGAAATTAATGCAAATTTCGACTGTCAACTGACAAAGGAATCGAAATGGATTGGGCACAGCTCAGTTTTGCAGTTATGAAAGATTTATAAATGTCAACATGGACAAGTTCAATTCCATGATATCTACTGTAAATGGTTTTTAAAGAGTTTTTAAATAAATTCACTCAAACTTGAAAATTCTCAAAGAGCAGGCAATCTCGTCTAGGGCTTACTTATTATTTTTTTTTTTTATGTATTTGCTAATATATCAACAACTTGACATTTTGCCTTGCGTTTTGCTAGCACACAAACTTAGCTCAAAGAATATTAATAATAATTTACGAAAATTTATGTAGAAACTTTGGCGTACATCGCCAAGTCTGACTTAATTGGCCAAAGTTTTACGGTTTTTTTTTGGCGGTCAATTGTGTCATTTGAGTGTGGTCGCAGCAGCGAGAGGAGCAGCGGGTCGAGTAGGGATCACAATCCAGCGAGCAATAACCAAAATGCACCCACTTGACTGCCAATAAGTCGGCAAATTGGCTGTGAAAGCAGATGCCCATTGCAGCTGATGCTCATACCTTGAACACAATGGAGCGTATAGGACTATTAAGACTTAACTGTGCACATATTTTCATATATTCTGTAATTGGTTGTGCGTGGTATGCACTAGTCGCGCCACGGTGCGGCGTGGTAACTGCTGCTCCGTAAAACAAAAAGCATTGCATACTTTTATGCGCAAGTGGAAATCCTTTTAGGCCGCTGTTGTGCTACTGCCTGGGTCATCCGCGTGGATTTTTATCAGTGGGCGTGCCCGCGTGCCCACAGTCATTATTTAGTCCCATACATGATATCAGGCATAATATGTAAAATATACATTCGCCTGGTCCATGTCCCATTGGAGCCTCAACTCGGCCAAACAAAGCAAATTTCCACTTGCTGTTTTATGGTTTCGATTTTCGGGCCTGCATTCAGTGCAACCCGATCCCATTGTTAGACAACAGCGTGTGTGTGAGTGTGTGGCTATCTCCTAGCCCTTGTGTGTGTGTGTGTGTGTGTGTGTGTGTTTCGATTTGGGCTTTTGTTTTGCTTTATTGTTCTGGTAATGCACATAAAATGCGTTTTGTGCTTTTTGCGCCCTGTGTCCGCGAATCTTTTCAACTTATATTTCATTGACGGCTTTTCCAGATAAGCGGACTCAAAGAAATTTAATTGCCAACCCATGTGTGATGCATTTCTATTAAGTTTAAATAGCCCAATCAACGATCTACTCTTCTCTTGATCTCGTTTAGCTTATACATACTTTTACATACCGCAAAAAATGCTCAATAGAAAGCGTTGGCTGCATTTGATTTGAGAAAGCTTAAGATCGCAATAACCGAGAGCTTGAGTCCGGTACAAAGCTCTACATCAGCTGAAAGCTATCGTAATGAAAGCTTAGCACTCGAGCTTCGTAAACAATCAAGTCAATTTAATCTTATCAGTCGGTGATGAAAACATAACGTAGAATTATTAGATTTCACAGTGTAGTGAAAACATTGGACGCATCAAGTCGAAAATGTTGCGAGGAACACTTGGCTTAAGGCACAGCATCGCCCATGGAAGATGGCGTTCGAGTGTGGCTGCACTTGATACTGAGATGGTGGACAAATCCTACATGCAACAGTTGCAGACAGAATGGAAGAGTGCCAAACCTTTTGAGGAACTACCGGGTCCGACACGCTGGCAAATGTTTAGGGGTTTCCTCAAGGGCGGCGAATATGCCAGCCTGGATATGCGGGAACTGATGCTGCTCTTTCGGCAACTTTATGGCGACACTTTTCTCATGCCTGGCCTCTTTGGTATGCCCTCAAATGTGGTGACCTTCAATGTAGACAATTTTGAGAAAGCTTATCGCACCGAGGGTAAATGGCCGGTTCGCCCCGGGACAGATCCAATCGTGCATTATCGCAAAACCCGAGCTGATGGCTTCTTCAAGGATTGCGTTGGCTTGATCGACAGGTAAGAAGACTTGATGTGACTTGACTTTAAGGACGGGAGAGTGTATGTATGTATGTTTTTATATTTCTGACAGTGGCGAACAGTGGGCCCGGCACAGAAGTATTGCGAATCCGGTGTTAATGCAGCATCGGAACGCCGCAAATTATCTACAGCCCATGTATCGTGTTAATCAACAGTTTGTTCAACGTATAAGAGAGATTCGCGATAAGAACACAAAGGAGGTGCCCAGTGACTTTTTGAATGAAATAAATCGTCTGACTTTCGAATCAATTGCCGTTGTGGCCTTGAATCGGGAACTTGGACTCATCCGCGAACCCGAAAAGTCACCAGAAGCCCTTAAACTGTTCCAAAACTTGCAAATCTTTATGCAGTTGTTTTATGAACTAACGATTATGCCATCAATGTACAAGTATGTGCCTACACCCACATATCGGCGGTTCAGTCGAGCGATGGATGAAATATTCGAGGTATGCAGCTTTTACATAAACGAAGCTTTGGATAAAATTGAGCAAAGGCCGAATAGTTCCACGAGCAGCCAAAGCATCCTTGAGCAACTGGCCCAAAAGGATCGCAACTTCGCCACTGTGATGGCAATGGACTTGTTAATGGGTGGAGTCGATACAACAAGTTCCGGTTTGGTTGGCATATTGTTAAATATGGCCAAGAATCCTGAAAAGCAGTCTAAGCTGCGTGCGGAGGTTGTTTCAAAACTGGGTAAGCCTGCGCAGGAATTCACATTTAATGACATGAAATCTTTGCCATATCTGCGTGCTTTTATACGGGAATCGCTTCGCGTTTATCCCGTCTTCTTCGGGAATTTTCGTCAAACTGGTGCGGATCTGGTGCTAGATGGCTTTCGCGTACCAAAGGGCACACGTCTCCTGATGAACTCCAATATGTTGCTCATGGAAGAGTGTTACTATGCCAGGGCCAAGGAGTTCTTGCCAGAGCGTTGGTTACGTAAGCAGCAGAACGAAAATAGTGCAGAGAATCTTATAGCTGAAAACCTAAGTCCCTTTATTTACTTGCCCTTTGGTTTCGGACCCAGAATGTGTGCAGGAAAGAGAATTGTCGACATGGAAATGGAGCTGACTGTGGCGAATTTGGTTAGGAACTTTCACGTTGAATATAAATATCCTACAGACAATGCGTTCAGAAGTGGTTTCGCTAACAGACCTGTTATTCCACTTAATTTTACGTTTTCTGATATAAATTAATTATTTCACATTTTTGGTTTATCAACAATAAAGAAACAACTTCGTTTAAAGCGATTATACTGTTTTGAAACATTAGAAAAAATATTATTAACAAACTTAAAATGTCAAATAGTAATACAATATAAACTTAATATAAAAATTCAAATTTTATAGCCAAAATATCTGTGGAGGCAAAATGATAGCTAGTAGCTAGTGTATCTTCACAACACTGGAGCAAACAATCGCATTTGTAATCGATATACATCGCAAAACAGCTGAGCGGACGAAACGCAAAAGTGATTCATACAGTAGACGAAAAGTCGTAAATTGATATAAAAGCTGAGCTAAAACTGCAGTAAAGCTGCCAAAAATTTCGTTTTATTAAGATAAAAAGTAAAAGCATCAAACTGGGTAACGATATGTCTACATCTTCAATGGAAAGTAAGTAAACACGATGACGCCATCTCTTTGTTGCCCTCTAATACAATAACAAAACCCCACCCACCCCCTTAGAGCACCTTTTCAATCTGAAGTTTGCAGTAAAAGAATTGGAACGTAATTCGAAAAAATGTGAGAAGGAGGAGAAACTAGAGAAGGCCAAGGCAAAAAAGGCCATTCAAAAGGGCAACATGGATGTAGCTCGTATACATGCGGAGAACGCCATTCGGCAAAAGAATCAGGCTGTAAATTATTTACGTATGAGTGCCCGTGTGGATGCGGTTGCCAGTCGCGTGCAATCAGCGCTAACAACTCGCAAAGTAACTGGATCAATGGCCGGTGTCGTCAAGGCCATGGACGCTGCTATGAAGGGCATGAATCTGGAGAAAATCTCATCGTTAATGGAGAAATTTGAATCACAATTCGAGGATTTGGACGTACAAAGCTCAGTTATGGAGGGCACCATGTCAGATACGGTCACTACCTCGGTACCCCAGGGCGATGTTGATAACCTTTTGCAACAGGTTGCCGACGAGGCTGGTCTGGAGCTTAATATGGAATTGCCCAGTGGTGTACAAAGTACTACAATTGGTGCTTCCACACAAGTTTCACAGGAACAAGACGAGTTGACTCAGCGACTGGCACGTCTGCGTCAGGCCGAATAGACCCAGATGGGTTTTAAATCAATCACAGCTCTATGTCCCATAAAACATAATGCCGTTGAATTTCTTTGTTTTAGATTTGTATAAGTAAAATTCTATAAAATATATGTAATTAATCCTACACTTATAATCCGTTATAATTATACAGAAAGTATTTGTTGTGGCGTCGTTTGAGAAGCACTAGCATCTGGCTGCTGTTTTTTCACGCGCTGTTTTCTTGGTTTTCGTGCATCTGTTTGCGGGGTCTCACTTGTTGTTTCCGTCGACGCCTGTTTATTCTTTGGTTTCGGTCCGCGTCGTTTTTGTTCGGGCTTGCCTTTTGGTTGGGGCGCCACCATTGGCACAGAGCGCCAATTGTCACCGTGTTTATCAAGACGTTTTTTCAATATTTCTACATCATGGGTGCGTCGTCTTAATAGTTTTTTTATGCCGTTTACTCTGAAATTGGTGACTTTGGAATAAATGCGTACCATATTTCTTTATGGACCATACCTCATGACGCTTCTTTCGTTTTCTGCCTGTATTTGCTGGCATCTGTTCTGCATTTTCTCCGCTAACAGTTTATAAATCTGGGCTTTTTTAACAAGCGTCATTTTATTTTAGGAAAAAAAATGTAAACAGTTGTAAAAGACAGAGTGACCGAGCACATGAGAATTATCAAAAGTAGCGCTATCGAAACAGTATTTAACAGGCTTATCGATATACTAAACAATGTATCTTAATACTTGGAAATATTTATTCAATCAATCGATAAATTAAAAATTTGTGGCAACCCTGGTCATTAACCGGCTGGAGTTTTTGCGAAATACAGAAAGTAGAAAAGATTAGAATTTCAAACTTTATTCGCAAAATTAAATACCATGAGTGGGTCGTCCACGACTTCGCCTCAGACGTCGTCTACGGCGCTAAACCACCCAACAAACGCAGCAGCGATTGCAGTTAATTTTCGCGAACTTATAAAGGACCCAAAAGGTCTGGACGAGGCAGCCAACTATTTGTATCAGTCGCTTTTGGACGATGCCGTTGCGGGCATATTTATTGAAACACATCATTTGCGCAAGACCGGCAACTTGGCGGCACTGGATGGTGTTGGGGAAGAGAATGCTGAGTCAGCGTATCGAATTTGCGAAATGCCCAATTTGGATATTTTTGGCATATCAACAGCTAAAAAGCCCATGGACTGCACTTGTCCAAATTGTGACAGATTAGTGGCGGCAGCTAGATTTGCGCCACATTTGGAAAAATGCATGGGTATGGGACGCATCTCATCGCGCATAGCCAGTCGACGGTTGGCCACCAAAGAAGGGACTAGTGCCAGCTCTAGCTCATCTGCAGCTTACTTGCAATCCGGGGGTAATACTGGCGGTACCGATGACGAAGACGATGTGGACTGGTCATCCGATAAGCGCAGGAAGAAATCATCTCAGAATTCTCGTAACAATGGTTCCAAAAAGAATAATGGAAAATCATTCTAATTTTAATTGTATTTGAACGTAATTAACCCATTTGTCTGTTTATTTATAATATAAATGGTGAATTTCAAATTGAATTGGTACAAAAAACGAAAATTTTACCAAATAGCAGACTTTCATCAAGGCAATTTTAGTTATTAACTGCAAATTGAGTATCGTTTTCAGAGACAGAGAACACTTTAATGGAATCAATTAAAAGACTAGGATTTGACCAAGTTTTGTGCACGTCTGATTCACAAAATTTATCCACACCTTTTTGGGCGCCTACATAGCCGTTAACATCATTTGGAAAATTTATTTTTCCGCCTGCAGTTAGGCCCAACACAAGGAAGCACTGTAAATATTGTAAAATTCAATTGATTTTCTTGCTTCTGCAAATATACAAATTGGCATACCTCCTTATCGAATTGTTTGAGTATATTTGGATCTGTGATAATGCCATATGCAATATTATCGACCAAGAAAATGATTATATTTGCACGCCAAATAATTGAATAGGTGTGAAACTTTTCAGAAAATCTTCTACTTTCAAAATAGGGCATTCCAACTTTATATTCCTTTAGGGATTCCGTATTTGAGGGGTCCTTTACATACGCACCACCGTAGACCATATTTCCGCTTATATCATTTTTTCTTGTGTCTCTCAACATCTTGTTACCACGAGAAAAAGCAATGCGCAGATGATTTTCAAAATCAAGTTCAGTTGCTGCGCTCTGTAGAATTAGATCTGAAACTCTCGTTCTCAATTAGTACAGTACAAAAATATTAGAGACGAAAGTTTCATTGTACTTACATGGAAAAAGATAGGATCCGTTCGGTAGTTTTGCTAAAATATCAACGCGGCCATACTTAAAAGTAAAATCAGAACTTAGCTTTGCAGAGTACACAGGCGGAAGAGAATATATACCGCTTCGATAAATGGGTCCGCACTCTTTCCATTTAGGCCTACTAACTGATGTGCAGCTATCAAGCACAAATTTATAGTTGTGTTTGTGGTGGACCCAAGTGGCAGTTATATTTAAAAAACCATTATTTATAGAACAGGTTTCTTCGCTGTCTACAAAAGCCACAAACTCCGGATCCTTTGAAAGCAATTTCATGCGTACCTCCTTTTGAAAATTACTTATATCCAATTTTGGGTTATTGAAGTCCTGTTCATATATAAGTTCACCGCTGCAATTGCCGCGAACCCCGTTCACAATTGTCACTGATTTTTCACATTTTTTCACGCATTCGGGCAAAGTCTCCTGTTTTTGAGCTATTCCATTGGCGTCAATTTTAAACTCGTATACTTTTCGTAACACTGTGCCATTTATCTCGAAGATCCCAAGAATTCTCAATGTATCATTGTGCTTAAGTTCCTTGCCCAACTCATGCTTGTACTCATCATTTCCGGCATTATTCGAGAAGGTGTAGCCCAAGGAGCATTCGTCACCGAGTTCAATGTAAAAGAAAGCGGATCCCAACTGGGAAGGATCTGCAAAAGTAAGATGTATCCGAAAACTGTTACTGAAACAACGGTACTCAGAGCTATGAAACCGTTGACTTGAATAACTTCTGTGCTCTTTGTCTAATCGTAAGCAAATTTTAAGAAATATTTTAGGTGGGGAAATTTATTATTCCCCTCCACCCCAAATATAACTTAACCTTTAGCTTTAATTATGTAGAGGCCAAAAGTGGCGAAGTCAAAATCAAAAAATGGATTTAAATGCATACAATACATGGCTATAGATCTTATAGTCTCTACAAATAAGGGGCTCCTATGGACAGACAGACCGCCAAGCCAAGGCTGTTATTAGATATGCGGATTCAGAATATATATTCTTTATGTGCTCGCAGATGCCTTCTTTCATTTCTTCTGTTTAGGAAAAACCTGAAGCCTCTGATTTCATCAAACGCATGTGTATTGAATGCTTTGTATGTTATATCCACTTTTAAAAACCATTCACATAAATTTATTTTACTTACCTGCAACTTTAATAGACACTTCCTTTGCACTTATTGAGACTTGTAAATTGTCTATGTCGAAGGAAGAAGTACAGAGAATAGAAATAAGGAATATAAAAATTGTTTGCTTTAATATCATTTCTGCGATACAAGAAAATTTTTTATTAACCCAAAAGGTTATCTCAAAAAATGTATATGTATATGTGTATTCTTATAAAGAAAGCCGTTCCCTGAGACTAGCGCTTTCGAAAGAGCGTTGAATCTGACTGCGAGTGATCTATGCTAGCTTCTTATAAACAATCGTTCATAAATCATCGATAGCGATTGATTTATACAGGATTGCATTTCTATAATTTATGCTTGTATAAAACAACATATTGTAAACATAATATAGCAAATAAATAATAATCGTCTGACTGTTATAATAAAGTCTTTGCTTTAGGTATATTTTACAATATAAACATATGAAAAATAAGGTATAAAAACACTGCATAGCTCTTAGTCTTGTTTAAGATACGTAATCACTCTCTCAGGGTGGTTGAGAACCGTGTTCATTTTAGCTTTATTTTATTGTTTCAAATCAAAATGCTTTTAATTATCAACCTTATAGTAAGCCAACTTGGAGGCCATAAACATGCCAGGCAGGTTCTTAAATCTTATTAAAGACTGCATCGATGTATTAAATTTATTCGAATCGATCGGTCCTATCGATGCTGCTTCGATTTTTCAAGCACTAACCGAAGGCTTTCTTGATTTAGTATTCATGTTCAGTCAAGCCGAGATTCAACGCGGAGTGCAGGAATTTTTTCGAAAATAAATATATAAATATATAATAATACATTTAACCTTAGGGTTATCATTTGGTTCTTGGAACTGAATATATAGAATATATATAAAAACATAATGAAATTGATATCATTGTTACTGGTATTTGGCTACATTGTTGGCTGTCTGGGAAACTTTAATGTGGACAAGGCAAATGTCAACATTAGCATAAATGAACTTGAAGTTACCGTTAACGTGATCGCAGGTGAGTTAAGGCATATATATATATATATATATATATATATATATATATATATATATATATATATATATATATATATATAGAAAATCGATTTAAAGAGTGCCAAACCTCTTTAAATGCTTATATCTGATAAAATTTGTAATTTGATAACCACACTTGCTTTTCTGCCTGATGTGTCTCTACTTTACAGATATGTCAAAAATCGTGTCGATTTTCTTTTCTGCGGAACTCAGCAATGACTGCAGGATAGGATATACTTTTGGTCTTACCGGATCTACCGGAAAATTGCACTTAAGGGAAAAGCTGAAAACTGATGATAGGCTGCGTATTTTCGGCGTTTTCCAAACCGATTCTTCAGTCCATACGAAATCCTATGAATTTATAATTGACAAAAACGGAAATGGACAACCGGTAAAAGTGGCGACATCAGCTACACAAAACACCTGCACAAATCCATTGCGCATATCAGAAGATGGCAAGGGAGACTTAGTATTCGAGGAGAATTTTAGTAATCTTTCTAGATGGACCAATGCTGTGTTTGCCGGATCAACTACCCAATTGACAGAGCAGGCAATTTTTACAAAAGAAGCCACAACTATAAAAAATGGAAATTTGCATATTACCGCAAGTTTAAGCAAACCCAGATTGTTCTTAAACCTTGCAGATTGCACACACTCAGAAAAAAAGCACTGCTTTAACATGCTTTACCGTCCTCCACTAAGGGCTCCGCCGGTGGAATCTGGGATTCTCTTTAATAACGTCTTGTTTAGTCATGGACATTTCGAAGTTCGTGCCAAATTTCCAAAGGCAGACTTTTTAAGACCATGTTTGTATATCGAACCTTAATTTTTGAATTTTAATATTATAATTTTAAATCCACTAGATATACTACTTCAAGAAGCCCCAAAAGCTGTCGAAGGGACCTTTGCCAAGCAGATTCGCATTGCATACTCCAACGGAAATGAAAACCTGCTTGACACGGCCAATAACGAAATTGGTGGACAGACAGTTGCTGGTGGCGTGTTTTTATGTCCACCATGGAAAGGTGATTATATAGAACACAAGAGGTTTAAGCGACACAAGATGGGGAAGCACTATGGAGAAGAATTTCATAATTATACTATGATATGGAAAGAAGACTCTATAACTTTTAAGGTGGATGATGAATTTTATGGCGCCATAAAGGATAGAAATGTACTGACCGAGTTAAACAAAGTAAAGGTATATGCGGCCCTGGCATATATGACATAACTTGTTTAATAATTATCAAATATCTTTGCAGTTCTATATGGTAATAGGTTTAACTGCTGGTGGAAAATATAATTTTGATGATCAGAACTTAAATCTCGATTCTTCAATGAAATTTAAATTTTCGAATACTAAGCCAGAATTTGGTGAGTGGCTAAGGAACAATGTACCTACACAATGGACACAACCCAAGCTAGAGATCGAGAGTATTCGAGTTTATAAGAATTTGTAATGAGCGTACGAACCACTAATATCTTCGTCACAAATAAAACTTATATCGCATTCTATTTTTACATATTTTATTTCCTGACACAAAAAAGAGAAAATAAAACACTAAATGCTGTGAGTGAGTATTATCATTACTAGCTTCTCCTAAAAGCTAATTAAATTGCATACACACGCACATAGTCGACTAACAGCTTTGGCTGTGTCCACGTGGGTAACCATTGTTGTTGACTTTGCCAGAACTGTAGCTTTGCCTGTGGATGTTTATTAAGCCATGGCTTTTCATAGTTAGAAGTACGCAAGTTATCCACAAAGTCTCCAAAGCCGCCGACCGACACACCAAGTGTGATGTAGAACTGTAATAAAAAACTAGTATTTAGATTCAATTTATAAGTGACCGGTTTGAAACTCACCATGCGATCAAATGGTGCCATTGGTCCACCGCGACGCCAGCTGGGATTCAAGTCGAAATCTGCAAAGCCTGTCAAGAGCTCACCAAAGTCTTGTCCATCAATAGAAAAGCGCAAACTTTGGCTACTCCATTCCAAGCCATAGACATGATAATCATCACCGAAGTGGACACTCCTTCGCTGTTGCACCATAAAATCCTCACGTTGAAATGCCTCAGTGGAGAGCACAGGGCCGGCAAAGAGCGTATGGCCATCAATTAGTTTTCCATGCGGAAGACGTAGCTGTACATTGCCACGTGCCATAGCCAAGCGTAGTTGACCTACAGAGAATGCATAGAATATTAAACTGATTGTAGTGTACGCACATCTAGGTAAACGAACCTGATTCATAGCCCGTTTGGCCATAGGACTCCATTAGTGGCTCCAACAGCAACAATGGGACTAGCCAATCACCTTTACAAAGCTTTGCTCGAATTTCTATGCGTCCATATTTAAAGGCAAATGATTCTTTAGTGCTTAGACGGGGCACCACCACCGGTGGCATTATCTGGGCTCCACTTGTGTGAAGAACACACTCTTTCTGCCTGTTGTGGGTGCCTGTGCAGCGTTCGGATAAATCCAGATGTGCCTGCGTTATATCCAAATCAGGTCTATAACTGGCCCATAGTATCGGTTCGATGATTACCTGTCCTCCACGGACACGTGCTCGACCGTCGTAAAGCACGAACTCGACATCCTTTGAATCAAGTGGTGCGCGTACCTCATGCAGCCAGCGGCTCTCGTTGAGCTGATCGAAGTTTTCCTCAAATACCAGTTGACCTCTGCACAAAGGCTTTTGTGAGGCTGGTGACAGCACTGTCTCAGTACTCGTCTCTTTGCAGTCTATGGATGTTAAAGATGATGTTGTTGTTGCTGTTTTGTGGTCATTGTCATTGCCATTTTCTGTTGTTACTTCAAGCGTTCGACTTGTTGCAGCGTTATCACCACAGTCGTCGGGCAAATGACTGCCAGATAACTGACAGACCATCTGCGGTTGACCCTGATCGCGGTAGATGACACTGCCGTGTTGCACGTTAGTCCAAATATACAGTGTGTCCTGTGCTCGCAGCTCTCCTCTCACAAAATCAAATTGCCAGCGTCCATTTTGTGGTGCTCGTACTTGTCCATTAAACTCGCCCTGCTCAAATCCGGAAAAGTTGCGATTGCGATTAACATTGAATGCTACGAATTTGACCCCAGTCTCGTCTGAAAAAGAAACAGATAATGGTTTTACGATGTGCCAGTAAGCTAAACTAGTGCTCACCTGGAATAGATACCCGAAAGCCTTTGGCCAATGGCTCTACTGTAGCGGCGGGTATTTTGTAGCCAGAAGCCTTGCAACCAAAGAGCAGCAGCAATAGGAATAAAGGGAACTGTAAAATCTTCCGCATTATCAAGAATTCGCCAGCTTCTTTCCTTTTGACGCTGACTTAGTCACTGACTGTGATTGTTTCTATAACAAGTGATTGCAGACCGGTTCTAGTTGTTGGGTGATTTTTTTGTTTTCTTCATTCTGTTTTGCTCTAGCCCAGCTCAAGCTGTTTGCTCTTATCAGCTTGTAGTAAGTACACATCGCGCGAGTCTTCTTAGTACAAGTCGTTAATGGAAGCAATGTATAACTAATATTTTTCTATTTGTCTCAATCGTCTAAATTCGCTTTGTTACTAAATGATCAATCGCCTCTTTGACGAACCCTAACAACCCTGTTCAATGGTCCGGTCTATCGATAATTTTCTGCATTGGCGGCAAACGATACAAGTTTGAATAACAGCGTAATTGGCTTAATTTGTTTACTGTATTATTATTTTTTTTGCACAATTAAAAGTTGTAAATAGGTGTTCAATAATTATTTTAAAATATAAATAATATAAGTGTACATGGAGTTTCGAGTCACATGGAGTGTTTCATTTTTATAAGTACCAATTTGATCTTTTATGTTTAATTAATTTTAATTGCTAAAGAAATTTAAATGTTCTCGTTTGGGGAAAGTCCACATAAATTCGACTTAATTAATAAGATTTTTTAGTCATTATATTATTGCCATGAATTGTGTGTGTGTTTAAGATATTGCAATGTACACAAACATGTAATATCTATTAAGCTTTGAGCTGAGCTTAAATATGCAAAAGCTTTTGGGCTTATAATGCATGCAACTAGACAAGTTTGCCTCATACGAGGCAGCTAGTTACTTAGAACTATACGAGTTTAATAAGATGTGCGATTAAATACAACTGCGCCATGAAGTGGATAATTTTGATATTTTCCTGCAACCTGTGGCTGATGCTTTGTCAACCAAATAGAGCGTATAATATACCCGATGTTTCACTTCTATTAAACGAGAACGGCTTTGAGGTCTCCATTCCAGGTAGGTAAAAGTAGCTGGAACACAAGGCCAATAATGCTAATTGCATTTCTTAATCAGATGAGCTGGGAGTGCAACGTGTCTTCTATATGCTGCAAGTGGACGACACTTGTCCGGCAATCATGGACTATATAACCCACGCCAACAACGGCAGCTGGACCAGCAAGCAGCAATCCAGCCTGAAGAACAATGATAAGCTGCAGATCACCGTCCTAGTGCAGTACAATGATGTAGTCTATGAAAAAAGCAATACGCGGGTAATACTCAACGATCGCCTCTTGACCACATGGAACAGGAAATCTCATAGTATTGACTATCCCAGTAGTCAGGACGTATGCGAGGCATATTTGCAGCCAGGTGATCCATCCAAACGCTGTAAACCATCTGATAGTTTTGCCAGCAACAATAAGGAAACCTGTCAAGGAGAGCTGCTCTTCCAGGATAACTTTAACGAGGCAAAGCTAGATCTGAATGTTTGGACGCATGACATACGCCAGCGCATGTATCATGAGGATGAAGAGCTCGTGGCCTTCGATAATGCAACCAAAAATTCATATCTGAGGGAGGGTCAATTGCACATTGTACCCACAGTGGCCAACGAAGTAGATGAGGGAGCCTTCAGGCTGGGGGATCGCTGTACAGCTGTGGAGGATCCCCAACTAGAATGTAATATTGCTCAAGGCATTTTCCACAACATCAAGCCTCCCGTCTATTCGGCTCAGTTGCATACGCGCAAATCCTTTAGCTTTAAATATGGAAAAGTGATGGTGCGCGCAAAGCTCCCCAAAGGAGATTGGATTTTTCCTTGTAAATTTACCAATATAATTAATCAATTATATTTATGAATTAATATTTTAATATTACAGACTTAATGCTGCAACCAGTTTCGACCTATGCAGAATCCCATTATAGCAATCAAATGCGTAAGTAACTAGATCTGCTTCCTTCCAAGAATTTGTTGATTTCTTTATGATTGACAAAATTACTAAATGCTAAAGGTGACTTTGGAATTCTCTACATACATATATATTTATTTATATTTTTTTTATTATTAACGTTAATTTCATTTATGAATTCCCTATAATTTCTACTTACTCTCTCAATAGGCATTGCTTTTGCTCGGGGTAACACTCACTTGCTCAACATCAAACAGGAGGATATCTCGGGCAATCGTTTGTATGGCGGCATGGTATTCTGGCATCGAAGACGGGTGGTGGAAGTCCTTAAGAGTCGATTAAGTGAAAGTCATTATGGCAATGATTTTCATAATTATACTATGATCTGGGAGCGAAACAAATTGACTTTAATGGTGGACGAGGAGATCTATGGGGAGCTCTACGAATATGTGCCCCTTTTCGATGAGAAATGTTTTATTATTTTTGGAGTTACTGTGGGCGGCTTCCAAAATTTCGATGATCAAATTTTGCCCCAGGATGTGAAACCTTATAATAATAAAGATCCACGAGCCGCTCTTTCGTTTTGGCGACAACGTGAGACCTGGGCGTCGACTTGGAGCAAGGACAGTGCTATGGTTATAGACTATGTGCGCGTTTATGCCATATAATAATATTTATAAAATACATAAGTCATGGTGTGCGAGCTAAAACTATACATATTTAAAAAATATTTTGTACATTTGGAGTTTTAAAACAAAATACTAATTCTTAAAGAAACAATTGTATGTCTCTAAAAATGAAAATTTTGATTAAGCAAGGGTATCAAATCTTCGATGTGCCGAGAGTAAAATTTTCGATACCACCTCCACCGCCTCCACAAATCGATAAATTATGATTGTTAAGAAAATTCTAAAAGCTACAGCTTTATGCCTTGGTATAAACATAGAAGAATGCAATATGAATCTTTTACCCCAATTAAAATCTGATCGTACAATAAACACATAAGTTATTCAAGTCGTTTTTCTTAGATTAATCGAGCAGCGCAGCTTGCACCTAGTCAGCTGCGAATTGTTGCGAAAAACAGCTGTTCCGCATTCCCAACTATCGTATCGCCTATCGCTAAATTCGATAGCCCGCGCCAGTAATTCTTTTCAATCTGAAATTATTCTATTACCTACTTCTGTGTCTATTTGTAGTGTCGCAAAAGGCAATCAGGACTGAATGATCAATATTTTGAAATTCCTTAAAGCAACAATACAATTTGCAGAAGATTTTAAAAATACTCATATATCCATTCTAATTCATTCATTCCATAAAAAAGTATCTATTCCAAAAGGTATCCATTCCAAAAGGTATTCACTCTCAAACAATTTCACAATTTCAGAGTGGCGCCATCTATTCAAAGATTGATTGGCAGAAGACTTTGGTGCAGATTTGTTGTTGGAATTAAAATTGCGATACACGTTATAAAACTGGGCAAACGGAATCTAACTTGTTTCGCTTTTAATCAAAACGAACATATAAAATGAACAAATAGTCCACTGACCAATTAGTTCAGTTCATGCGAACAAAACCAGATTTCCATGCCTTTGCAGCCCTGGCTTTTATCGCTGATTTCGTCTTTGTGGCTCTTTCGTTAAAGAATGTCCGTGTGCTGCGCTGTGTGGCTGTCTTATTTATTTAAAAACACGGTGAATAATATAATGCCCGAGAAGAGTGTTTAGTAATCAAACTAAAATACTCTATTGCATAATATTGTATATAATGGATGCACTGTTTACCACAATAAATACAAAACCCTATTGGCTGTGTACTCTGCGCAACCGAAACATAAGCAAAGGAATTTTCTCTATGTGCCTTTAAAAATGTAAATAGGGAGTGAATATTATTTTTGTTTAAACTTTTTTAGGGCGCACAGTGAAGCGAGCTGGTTAAATTTAAGCTTAAAGTTATTACCGTGATAGCAACTGGTCATGGATATACTGGATATTGATGAAGCATTAAAGGATGATTCATTCATGTAAGTTTCAATGGTGTATGCATTCAATGGTTTGCAGTTTTCTTATGCGCTATGCCAAATTGTTTCGGCTTCTAAAAATACTTGCGCCATATGTGCGCCGTTCCCCGTTTATTGTAAAACTTCAGATTTCTGGCAGACAAAACGCACGATGATATATCAAACATACTTCAGCAGTGGAAAACAAATAATCAACAACAGGCACAGCTGCAACCGCCAGCGTTGCACTATAATAATGAGCAAGGTACGTACCTACACATGCATATACATATGTATGTATGTGCGTGCATTCGTACATGATGTATGAACGAACATACACAAACACAACATGTCAATCATGGGTCACAGACTACACACTACACACTACACATGCATATGTAGGGTATGCGAGTGCATTTGGCGCTTTCTAAAACCAAATTCGTAAGTGGGTTAAACTGGCGACAGCGACAACGTTGACAATGCTGTTGTGAAAATGTGTGGGGGATGCTGAGCCGCTTACTTACGGTACTTGGCAATTGCCAATAAGCTTTACCGAATGGTCAAAAGTTGTTGTTGTTGTTTATGCCATATATGGACAACGACTAAGCATATGCAGCTCGGAAACTTGTGCGTGGGCCGATCAAGGCCTTATAGTCAGGCAATACGGAACTAATTAAACAGGCTGTGCAAATCCCACTGATGTAATCTAAAGACAAGCAAAACGAATGTTGGAGTGGTGCACTAAACTCGCAAGTAGTTTTATTAAAAGCGCCTAAGGATGTGTCTTCAGCAATCGAATTCGAATTAAAATGATCGATTTGTCAAGCACTCATCTCTAAGTTTCCGATAGCGCGCAGTTAATCAGCACTATTACAACACTTATTAAGTGTCACTTAAACTAACTGTTAATTGCGTGTCATGACCAATTTTTCTGTGAATTCAAGTCTTGCCAACTAAAACGAGTATGAATAAGTTACAAAAAGAAAGGATTCACTCTATTGGAATCGTAAATCGTCCCAATATGAAGTTCCGAATGCCGATAAATACATTGAAAAAGAACGAGAGAAGCATGGGACTCAATAAATTAAAGGAACAAATTGGCATCTGGATTGGCGACTTGACGCCCGTCGATTTGGGTCGAATATTGGATAAATATGTGCGAGAACATGACGAAGAACCAAAGTTAATAAAAGTGACTGGCTGGTACACCGTGAAAATATCCAATTGCCAACAACTGTCAAATAGTTCCATTATGCTAGCACTAAAATACGCCATGATGCCGCTGCTAGTAAAAGTTTATGATTTCAAGCGCTACGAAGGACCAAAAGGCGCCACAGGCCGATTTCTAGTGGACAATAAGTTGATAGCCAATCGCCTGAAGCGACTTAATGGCAAAGTGTCTGCTCTGTATAGCAATCAAATAATTGATATACATGTGGAAACTGGTCTGCCCGCAACCTTGACTGCTGTGGATAAGTTTAAACCGCAGGGAGAGCTGCTTGCTGCTGTAAAAGCAGCTCTGCACGCGCGTTATGATCGCAATAGCCAGACACTCTATTTGTCTCGTTTTCATGTTGCACCGGAGTTGCAGGCACATCTGTGTCCCTTGTATGCACTTCCTGTTTTAAGATGTCTGTTGGAGCTTATTGGACAAGAGTTTCCACAGTTGCGTATGTTACAATTGCGGGACAATTTTCTATGCACGCTACGCGCCTTTCAAGGATTGTCACGTACAAGTTTTCCTACACTGCAAGTGCTAGATGTGGGTGCAAATCACTTATCAGAACCCCCAGAGCTTGAGCATCTTAAAAACTTAAATTTGTTGAGTATTGATATTACAAACAATCCGCTGGCCAAATGCCCGATTCTGCAGCTGCGTAATGTGTTGCCACAAGTATCAAGTATTTGTACCGGCAGCAACAACACGAACAACCCCAAGGAGGAAACATCCACTTTGACGACGCTGCAGCAGCCGGATAGTCTCCAAGATTTTTGCATGAGATTTTCCCAATGCTATTATAAGATGTTCAACAATGTAGGTCGGCGTCAAGAGCTAAAAATGTTTTATGACGATGCTGCCACATTCTCCCTAAATGCGTCCCAGGAACAGATGCAAAGCATTAACGATCGAATTCAACGATCAAGTTTTGGATTGGCAGCTGTTATGAAAGCCATTTGCCAATTGCCCGACATACATATGGATATTGATGGGGCCAAGTTGGAAATTCAAACTTTCAACTTTAAATTGCGCATCTTTACACTGAGCGGAAGTTGCAGGGAACTCGGTGAAGACAGTCAAACGAATTGGAAACAACGTCAGTATGTTCGTCAGTTTGTTATGCGATCGGTGGAAATTTCACGCTGGCTTATAACCAATGACATGCTTACGATTTTTACCACCGAGAAAGGAGACACAAGATCACTTCCTGGATCCACCAATAACAATGCCGCGTGCACATTCGAACTCGATAAGCAACTAGAGGACCTCAATAACAACTTGCCCAAATTAACCTTACAACCAGGGAACCCATTAGTGATGTCTCCCATAAAGCTGCCCTGCTTCGAAGAGTTACCGGCTCAGGTTCCATTTTCTTCAATTGAAACCCACAAAAGTCTGGAGCAGGAGGTAGATGAAACGTTTCTCTGTTCTGATGATGAGGAGATTCTAGTCATTAATGAGGAGGTGCTTTTGGATTCAGTGGAGCTTTAATGCAACATCTATAAATACACTTACACGTTACAACATAATTTACCTCTTAGCTGAAACCCATTTTTTATTATTTTATTTCTACAACTATTGAATTACAATGATCCTTTTATATCTACATCAAGCTTACAAACTCAATTCGATGACCTTCACACGACCTAAACGCAGATTGCAGGCAGCAACGAATCTAGAGAAACATTTTGTAAGTTTAAATTGATGGCTTTATAGTTTTTGTGTTTGACGCAACCCTACAATTTACTTCTCAGGCTCCTCTGGCCCATGGGCAAAGTATCAACCCAACGTCAAATGCAGCACAGGGGGGAGGACCAGCTATGCTTAGTTTGGAGATCGGAGGATTGGTTACAAACATGCAAACCTCCTTTTTACAGGACACCTCGCCACCATCTTCCATCTGCTCATCAATGAACAACGAACGGATGAGCAATTCACTAATTAGCTCCGCTGATTTTACAAATCTCAATTTTCTGCAAGCCACGAACAGTTTGGAGCCAGAAGATGCCTCGAATCTAACCGAACTAAATACGACAGCGACAATAGCAACAACAGCAACGGGGGGAAATGAACTACAATACACATTAAGCGATATGATTCGAGACCGCAAGGCTCTCGAATCTTTGACCATGTCTGGCGATGGCACGTTAATCAAAGACTCTCAAATTGGCCAGATTGATGACATATCGCTGGCAACACTAAGCAAAACCGCCTCTGGCTGCAGCACCATGGACAACAGCACTGATAGCGTTTCCACGTGTCCAAACGAACATCAACCGATGCAGGAACTGCGAGGATTGCGCACCACAATGTTGCTCAGTGAGGAAATGATTGGCGACACCAACATTAGCTTGGTTGACAGCTTGACATCGCCCACAGCAGCAACTGCGGGGGTAGCAACGCCGACAGCTGAGTCCCATCATAACGCAACGTTTAAACGCCCTCAGATGCCGATACATAACGAGACGCTGCTCCTAACGGGAAGGCAGGCAAACGCCACCTACACCGAGGGCTGTGATACGCCCGAAGAGGCGGCTCGCTGCGAGACCCCTGAGAATATAGAGAGAACCTTGTCAGCATTGCAGATGGAATCTACACCGTTAACAACAACAGCAAGCGCTCGATTTCAGCAACAAAATAACAACAACAATAACACTAACATAAGCAATAACAACAAGCCATGGAGCTACACGCCCACCTTGAAAGGGCGAAGCGAATTAAACATATCGCCTATTGTGAATGGCGGCGGTAGCACTGGAGCAGCAACAACACCACTTCGGAGTCGGGCAAGTCGGCTCAACCACACATACGATCAATCCCCAGCTATGTTAAAGGACGTGCCGGCACAGGAGGCTCCCATTCTGGCTGCGACAGCTGCTATAGCGTCCAATACATTTATTGCGGACACGTTGGAGCTTTTAGAGCAAATCGAACCGCCGCAAATGGATTTAACATACAACATGTCAGAGGAGCAAAAACAGATGCAGTGCATTTTAGATCTAGCAGAGGCGGAAGTGGAGCTGCTGGCGCAGCAGGAGGGAGATGAAGAGCAATTCGAAAACATGCTGGCCGAGCTGGGAAAGATTAACTCACTGAATGCTGAGCAGTTAAAAATGCAAAAGTCACTTGAGAGCATAAAGCGACGTTTTCACAAAGAAGATGAGCAGAACGTCGAGCAGCAGCAACAACCGCAGCATCACCAGCAAGAAATTGAGCATGCGCAACACGTGACATCAACGTCAGGTCATCAGACAATGCTGCTGAGCAGTCCCAGTCAGAGCGCGTCAAGTGGAAGCGGATGTGGAGAGCGTTTGTTGAGCCGGCGAAGTCGCCTCTACGATGATGTCAATCTAAGCGCAATGCATGACAGCAATACCAGCGGGTTAAGCAATATCAGCTGTAATTCAAAGTCATTTATCGTACATCGTCGGGACGAGGAGCCACTGACGCAGCATGGAGATGCCTGTACATCATTGCAGGAGGAGCAGGTGCAGCAGCAGCAGCAGACTGAACTACCGACCAGCTATAAGCTGGCTGAGCGTCGTGAGCGAGATCGTGAGCGTTTCAAGACTATAAAAATTACAAAGGAAATGCGCGCACGCGATGATAAATTGGAGAATATTGTAGTGCCTTGTATTGATGATGAAATGGAGCAATTGCAGCATGGGCAGCATCCGGAACCACAGATTACAGAGCCACACTCATTGCGGCAGACATCTCCGCCTGGACGTCTTTCCCGTCGTGATCAATCTGAGAGTAGCGTGGGGCCAAGCAACAACTATTTGACTTACAAGAAACCCAAGGAAAAGTCGTTGCTTATGCGATATCAACAGCAGCAGCACGAGCAATCTCAAGAAGCAGACCCGACGACAGCCGAGTCCAATTATGGTCAGAGTCAAATTGCACGATCCCTTTCGCGGCCGCGTTACATCAGTGGACTACAGAAATTCACCACTGTAAGCAAAGCTACATCTGCTGGCGCCGGTCTTAATGCCACAACAACGGCGTCAACAGCGGCAACGACAACTGTAGCTACAACGGTAGAACTTAAGAGTCCTATGGGCATTAAATCCAAGTCCTTCCATAACTTATCATCCAACATCAGCGGCATTGCTGGTCCATCCTCATCGTTGGCTCCACGGCCTAGTTTGGGTGGTGGTGGCTTGCGACGCCCTAGTGTCCAGACGTCCAGTAGGCTACCAAGTGGTTTACCAGGAGCGCAACAGCAGGAGGTACGTAATATGATATAAATATATCGAAAGTGAAGATAATTTATGTATTTATCTGGATTTAGCTAAATGACACTTCAACATTCAAAGTGCCCAAGGTGATCAGTGGCTTGCGTGCGCCTAACACAATGGCTAGCGCCAAGAGAACGGTAGGCAATGGTCTGGCGCGTCCATCATCCGGCTACTATAGTATGAAGACAACTGTGGAACCAGAAACCCCAGAGGTACCATATTGAACAATATATAATCGTCGATAAGCTAATGATACCTATTTACCTCTTTCTTATAGAGTCTATCATCGGCATCTTCGCGTGGTAGTCTGTACGGCAAGGATACAAAGCCGAAGGAGCAATTTGACACGCATACACTGAGTTCAAAGCTCACACAGGTGACAACCGGAGCAACCGGCATACCAAAGCCCTCGGGCTTGCGCCAGCCGACACAGACAAAACGCAGCGGCCTTCCGCGACCCTCCAGCATTGTAAGGCGTTGATCTGACGCGATACGTGGATAACTTAAATATAGACAAATGCCCGCCCGCCCACAAAACCGAAAATAGTTCATACTATAATGTTCCAATACCGAATTCATTTGTGTTTCGACATGTACTTTCTTTCTGTGCTCTCCATTGTTTTGTCAGCCTTTGTTTGTTTTCATTATAAATAGATTAGTTGACGCTCTGTTTATGGAAATTCATAATAGCATTTATGTCTTACGTTGATGGTAAACACGAACTTTGCATTTAGTTAAACCACAAACAACAACAAAACACACTTTGCCTTAAACGAATAAAAAGAATGCAATGCATTAACAACACAAAACGAACTCCATGTTAATCGCAAATTAATAATAATAGTTAAACGATTACAATTGGTGTATATTTTTGTATAAGAAAGAAAAACGTAACGAAACTCTATAGACGTTATTTGTTGTAAATGAGTGCTGCGTGTTGAAGCGAATCGAATAAATCAAATAAAAACTACCATACATAACTGCATATACCCATTAACTATAACCGTAAGCTCTGCTCAGTGGGTCGACCCACAAGAAACCAAACTATTATTCATAAGCAAATTAAGTATAAAAAGAAACGAAGTTGAAAATCGAAATAATATATATATACATATATATTAACGAAAGATCATTACCATTTATATAATTATACTTCGTATTCAAAGAGAATAACTGCAAAAAACAATGAAACATCATGCTCTCTTCAAATTTGTTATACTCATTTTTCTACGAAGTTATGGCGTTTTATATAAATTATATTTTTGTGCTATACGATACATATGAGCTTTTCCACATCTGTATTTTAGTTTTAAGTTGTCAAATGAGATAAAAAAAAAACGAATTTTTCAAATAAATCAAATTGGTTATACGCAAATCTGATAAACATATATATTTTATAATGGCCTATAGGAATGAATGTAAAGCTTTTACCCACAGAAGACGAATTCCTGCTACCCGCAAGTATAAATTAATCATCATGCATATCCTAAATTAAGTTTATTGACATATTATTTAATAACTTTTACCCATTAACATACATACATGAATTTAATACTTAACCAAAGTGCTTATAATAATTAACAACTTGCTTTAACCCAAGTAGAAAATAATTTAAATTCCACTTGATAATAACCAAATCGAGGTAGGGGAATAAACTATTTATAAGTTGCGAACCAGTAAGCTTCCTTGAAACTGATATATTTTATTGAAAGATCAAGACAACTAAATATTTTGTATGTTTACACTCTATATGAGACTTGTGCTGCGAAATTAAATCATCATATTTTAGTAAACACTCATAATGCAAACTCTAACCGTTCCAGATAATCTCAGACTTGTCTAATTATAAATTCACCTATGTATTTTTTTCAAAAAAACATTTTTTTGGATTACATTTTGAATAAATAAAAGCTCTATTATAATGCTGATACTTCGCTTTCTTTTAATTGTATGTAAATATTGTAATTATCTGCTTCGTCTGAGATAATTTTAAATGGAAGTGGGTGTGGCTATCCAAAGTGGAAACTCGCTTAGTCCGGGCACAATGAACCGATAGCTATCACTCATTTGCTGATTTAGCTTTTCTTTTTATTGCATAATTAAACTTTCGTATGCTTTACAGGTAATCTCTTTCATTTCATTTGGCCTCAATCAATGATGATAAGACAGCAATTATCTTCCTGCTCGAATTACGTATGTGTGCGTGTGTGTGAATAATTGGTATATTAGTTTTCAAGCAAGACTAGATTCGGTTTTGTTTTTTTTTTTTTTTTTACATTTCATACACCATTTTTATTTTCGAAATAAATTGTATGTTAATTAATGCAAATTAATTAAAGATTTATATACAAAAAATATGAGTACAAAATATGAAAAAGTATAAAAAGAGAACGATATCAAAAATGCTGCAATGGAAAGACAGATGCGACAATCACCGACAGCCAATTCGGGTTTTGTTTGTTGTTTTTCAATAGTTTATCAATTTATATTTATATATAGATATTTGAGATTAAATTTATGTAATAAGTGTTCGTTTTGTTTTCTTTTTGTTGCTATTTCAGTCGACAAGAATTTTGATGATCATTTATTTATTTAGCACAAAATGCGACAGCTAGGGAATGTTGCGTTTAAACTTTCTGCTGTTGTTGCTGCTGCTGTGGTACCTGAGCTACAGGTGGCTGCTGCTGCTGTTGTTGTTGCTGCTGCTGTTGAACAGGAAGTTGTTGGGGTTGAGCAGGAGGCGGCGATTGATTGTTCAGATTTTGCACAGGTTGCTGTTGTTGCACGGGCTGTTGGAGCTGTTGCGGAACGGGCTGTTGCTGCACGGGTTGTTGTTGCACGGGCTGTGGTTGCTGCTGCTGCTGCACGGGTTGTTGTTGCTGCTGCACAGGTTGTTGCTGCTGTTGCACGGGCTGTTGAGCCTGTTGTACAGGCTGTTGCGGCTGTTGATTGGGTTGCTGATAGGCAGCCTGTGGTGCTTGCTGCGCCTGTGGTGGCACTTGTCCGGCATATTGATAAACCTGATTGGGATTAAGCTGAACGGGCTGGGGTTGTCCATACTGTGGCTGTTGGTACTGTTGAGCGTATTGCTGCTGTTGTTGAGCATACTGTTGTTGCTGATGTGCGTACTGTTGCTGCTGTTGCAGATGCAATTGATCCGGCTGTTGGTAGTGCAACTGACCACCAGGGGCGGATGGTGGCGGGTAGGCCACACCACTTGGCGGAGGCACAGCATAGTAGCCTTGTGGCATATTGGGGTGTGGCGGCAACTGACCCTGAGCAATCATACGCTGCACTTCTTCCTGACGACGTCGCTCGAACTCCAGATATTCTTCATGCGTATATTGCTGCTGTTGATCGATGGTTTCCCATTCGGGATCCTTTTGGAACTCTTCCTTTGTTGTCTGCTGCATGAATTCATCTATGCTGATGAGGCCATCGTGATTGGTGTCGGTTTCCTGCGAGAAATCAAGATTTATGCAAATAAAAATGTATTCTTATACATAACTTTGATGTATTCTTGCTTCCTACCTGGAAGTAGTGCTCTCGCATGCGTTCCATTTCCTCGGCACGTTCACGCATATCATCCTCTGGCAGATTGCTTTGATACACCTTATCAAGTTCCTTTACAAACAGAGCCTTTACCTCAGTCTCATCCCAGTAACCATTGCTGTCGACATCGTGAATAGAGAAAAATGTTTTCGGGTTGAAATCGTCTTTCTCCATGTGATCCTGTTTCTCCCACACCTCCTCCAGCTGTGCCTTGTTGCCCGGATGGTGAACCTTTTCGTGCTGCTTATGTTTTTTCTCTTTTTCTTTTAATTCTTCTTCGAACTTCTTTCGCGACGCTTCATCCATTTCTTTCTTCTGGGATTCCCTCTCGAATTCCTTTTGCATTTCGTATTCCTTGAACTCGCCACGACGCTTTTGATCTGCTACAGCCAGATCCTCGGAGGTCTTTTGGATAAGCTTGCGTAAATCTTCAATTTCGAAAGTGTGCTCGTTGCCATGGTCTAAATGCTGGGGTATTTTCATATGGTTTCTATCGATGCCATTACTCAGCTCAAAGGCCTTACTGGCCAAATCGCGCAAACGTTCAACTTCACGTCGTTTGATTTCATCTAATTTTGTGCGCACATGGTGATTCACATAGTCCAGCTCTTGTGCGATTTTTCCGCTCTGTATAGAAATTATAAGCATATTGATCACTCAAACACTCATGGACGGGGAATACCCCGCGCGGAAAATGCAACTTACTCGTATGTCGGCCTCTGGCGCCTTGTCAAGTTTCTTGCGAAATTCTGGATCAGCTTCTAGGGCTTCGACTACCTCGCGCAAATATCTCTCATATTCCAGCGCTGTCTCAACATCTGCTGCCGCTGGAGTGCTGCTGGGATCCTTTTCCTTCTCTTCTTTCTTGTTTTGCGTCACAGGCAGGGTGGCCACCAGACTTACACATAAGGTAAGCGCCAGCACGACATTTGCCAGCGAACGTTTCATTTCCGCAGGTGTTACGTATGCTAAGATCTGATTGATATTACGGGTATATTGACAATGGAACAATTGTGTAAACAGATTCTCAAAAAAATTAAACGTATTCTGACGTGTCCGCCACCGACTGTGCCTTGGTGTTGTTTTGTCTCTGAGCGCTGCCAGACTTCTAAGCTCAAATCGATTGATATTTCGAAAACATATGTTAATTGATAATCGGTATTGAAAATTCTTATCGATATTTCATAATACTACAACCCTGTATCATAAATTTTAAAATACTGAACCAGTTCAATGAAATAGTTCCTGAACTGACAACCGGCAACATTCTGGTTGTTTTGTTTTCATTGTACTGAAAGTTATTTACAAATAACAAATGCAAAATCATATTAAGCAAGCTGCCTGCCAGCTGTCTAACCCCATTTTAGTATTTCAATAATGGACAAGAGCGAAATTTCTGAAGCGAAGAAAAAGATACTGAGCAGCGTTGAATATGCACGCATCTGTCAATTTATCAATGGTTACCACGGCGGTTTGCCCATTGATTGTGAGATGGAGATGATCCATCGTTTTTTTGTAGACGTAAATCCTATGGCCCTGACCTGTATACTGCAATCGGAGTTGTTTAACAAAGCACGGGGGCAGCATTGGCGTCATGAAGGACAAGCTAAGAAGCTTCTGCAAACGTAAGTGAACATCATCTGAAAATTGGTGTCGTTTAAAATCTTTTACTCGTTTTTACCTCTATTTAGCTATGAGGATCAGTGTACAATATACCATGACAATGGTCTGCTTATCCGCCTGGCTTCTTTGCAGGGTATGAGCCCCATTGCAATATGTCGCCTTATACTACAGGAGAAATACGACTTAAAACAAAGACAACAAATTAATAGACTACTTAGGCAGCCCCAGCTGATCAGCGATTCTCGGCTGGCTGACAATGTACAGCAGTGCTTGTACAGTGATAATCAGGAGGGACCCGTTACGGATCTTCGTCGACGTATAATTGGGGAAGAGTATGAGCTTAAGTTAAAGCACCTGGCTCAGCATGCAGGCATACATTTTTACGATGAGCAAGATTTGCGACGGATGGGTTATGACAAGACACCAGATATCAAAATGATATTACCCTTCCTGTACAAGGGTTCCGTGGTTAACTGGATAGAAAGTAAGGCCAACTTCGGAGATCCCAAGAGTCACAAATGGAACATACAACAGCAGCTTCAGAGCTATTGCAATCGGTTAATATTATATCAATACACATACTAAGAAATAGTCCCGAATAACTCTTAATACTTTTGTTTCTAGGTTTGGCCCAGGTATTATAATCTATTGGTTTGGCTATCATGAGGAAACGCCCCTGTTGTCAGATAATAATATTGGCATAACAGTTCTGACTGATTTTCCAGCGTCAGATGACTTGGTCTTCATGGAGCTGTCTAACCCAGAGACCCCCGCGAATTGCAAGGGCAGCTCCACGAGAAAATAGCATTAAGTCGGAGAGTTAATTTTACTACGTGACGATTGCACACTGCACTAAGAACTTATTTAACAATTTTTCACTTTTTATTGTATTTATAAATTCTCATTTACATTATTTTCTTTTATAGTACAAAAACGCATTTTTCCCATTTCTCTCGTTTCTTGCATTAAATGTAAAAAACTATAAAATATTTGAATTGTTTATAAACGCAAACTAGTATAATAATAATTATTGTGGCGGCAGAAAAAGTAAATTACCAAATTAGTTATTAATGTTATTGTTATAGTTGTTTGTGTATTATTATTATGTACGCCAGTTATAAAACATATTTCGCAGGCAATATAAAAAACAATGCAACTTTTTAAAAAACAAAATTAGATGGTTTGCACTTTATAAAAATTCAGCTTGCGATCAAAATGTTGACTATTTAAATTTAGTGTTGCAATGTTTAAGTTTGTTGTTGTTTTTTTTCGTACTGGTAGGCAACTCGTCATTTGTCTGATATCATTAATATTTTGCTGGTGTTTCCTTTGCCCGTACAATGTTATTACAAGTCTTTAAGCTCCTCCGGCATATCGTTCTTCGGATGCTTGTTCTCGAAATGCTGCTTATAAGTCTTGGGGTCCGGCATTTGTGACTAATGTGGGAACCGAAATATAAAATAAGTTAGTTTTGTTTATAGTTGTAGGCATGTTTCTCACGGGTTACAGTTACTTACCTTGCATAGCACACACACATGCACAAGCGCCTTTTGTGCGGCCTTCTTTTGGTCGTTGGCGCTGTGGCCCTGCTGCTTCTTCATTTTGGCCTGCTTCTCGGCTGCCTTTGCCTGCGATTGTATTTTCTGGTGACCGCGTGCCATTCTTTCCGCTGTATGTGTGTTCTAAGTCAAAGACTGAAAAGTAAATAATTATTATTTATTGTTAAGCACTTGAAACTCTTCACTTTTATCAATTAAAACCCTACACAAAAGCAACAATAAAGCAATAATCTAGTCAGTTGCTTGTTGTTGTTACTGCTGCTGCTGCTTAAACGGTATTTACCAAAAAGCCACAACAACAACAAGCGGAGCTACAGCTCCGTTGCTTGCCAGCTGCAGCAGCCATTAGCGACGTACTTTCTCTTTCGCCCTCGCAAAAAGCAGATGCATGCATACATACATACATTGGCATAGCAGGAAGCGTTTTTTGCCTGTAATCGTTGATCACAACCATCGGACCGACGGACGGTGAATACGAAGACGATACACAGATATTGCCGCGCACACAAATTGATTTCTACCCCCGCACACCACCACCATCAGTCAAAATCGCATTCAGCACGTTTTTGCTGCTAACAAATTTAGCGGCCACGTTCTTGCCCAGAGAGCCTTACCTAATTTCGGGATTGCTTTACGCCAACTTAGTTGCAGGACAACTTTTAGATTTATATAATTTAAGGTTTAACGAAATTTGTGTTTTTCTTGATACCCGAAATTATTGACGCTTTTTTTGAGTAAAATTTCTGTGGCGTAGTTTTGGGATTTTCTATTATGAATAGTTGTGTGTGGCCTCTTTGCCTTTGTTGTGTTGAATGTTGTAGGGTTGTAAAGACATCGATGGCTACTATTGATGCCAGTCTATATCGATATTTTCTGCAAACGATGAGTCAATATCGAACATCGTAAAAAAAAGTGACGATATTTGCGCGCTCTAAAGGTAAATTTTAAAAACTAAACTATCGTATAAATATCAATTATTCAATACAGAAGAAAACAAAAACAAAACCGAAGCAGTGTTGCCAGATCAGCTTTTTATACCCGCTACTCATAGAGTAGAAGGGTATTATAACTTTGTTTAAACCGAAAATGTATGTAACAGGCAGAAGGAGACATCTCCGACCCCATAAAGTATATATATTCTGGCTCAGGATCAACAGCCGAGTCGATATAGCCATGTCAGTCTGTCCGTCCGTGTGAAAATCTAGATCTCAGCTATTATAAGAGCTTGAACTACCAAATTTGGTGACAAAATGTGTTATTATTGCACGCTGATCAGGTTTGTTTTGGCCACGCCCCCTTGCATTAACGGGTTCGAATCCCGGCCGCATCAAAAATTAAATGTGTGCAAAAATATTTTTTTTTATTTTAGAATTTAACTCAAATAAATGTTGTAAGTCCATGGCCTTTTGCGGTCAAGATATGATTGTAGCCGTTTCTTATTGATCCGCAAATAATTTTGATGTACGAGCAGCTGGGTAGCGGGTATATTACAGTCGAACAAACTCGACTGCAGCTTTCTTACTGGTTTCTTGTTAGAAATACCTTTTTATCAAAGTCCCCTAGCGGAAAAAGTTTTTAAACTGAAATTCTAGGTTTATTTTTTTTAAACCCAGAAACGAATAATCTGCAACTGAATTGGCATTACTGCGCTGCAGTTAACGCAAGCATTGACGCATTAAATTATTCGTCTATGATCATAAGTAAGTAATAAACAATTAGATTTGTGTAAAAAATAGTAGATAATTATTTATTGCTTTAAACTTAACAACTGTTGTAATAACTAAACTAACATGCTTGCGTTATTGTCGCAAAATTCATAAATATTATCAACGAATTGCATTTCTTGTGTTGCCTCAGCAATAATTTCGGCTTCATCTGACTTTGGCTTAGCGAGCAGGTTTACGTTTGCTTGTGGATCTGGCTTTATGTCCTGTTCCAGGGTCATTCGCTTCAGATTGTTAATAAGTGAAATATCCTGTTGGATTTCCTTCTTTAGTTCGAGCAGTTCGTGCTCTGTCTTAATAATATCCTCTGCATAAGCCTCGATATTGCGCTGCAGCTCACCCACCGAATGTTCCATTTCCGGCGATATGTAGAGTTCGTTTTGCAACTTGTACTGCTTGCACTTCTCCGTTAGCTGCCTGGTCAGATTGTATTCCTTCTCGTATCTTACATTCACGTCCGCGAGCAGAGTTGCCAGCTTGTTACGCACACTTTGGCGTAGAGGTGCATCCTTGCGACGTCGCCGTATGCAATTGTTGTTATTGTTGTTGTTGTTGTTATTGTTATTGGCATTTTTCTCGACCATCTCGTGTTGATGGCGGCGTCGTCGATTACGCCGCTGAGTTGTACGCGTCTCGGCCAACTTGTAAAGATTCGATTTAGTCTTCTGTGGATCAGGGATATTTATTGCCACCTCGTAGTGTTGATCTGGCAATATCATAAGCAGCAGCTCATCGCGCGTCTGTTTATTTTCATTGTTTGGCACTTTATCTGCTTTGCCTTTGCTTTTCTGTTTCCTATTGCTGAGATGCAAAAGCTTCTTCAGCCATTTGAGCATGGAAAAACGGTTGCAAGCGGGTGGGGCAAGTGGCAGCAGTTGCTGCTGCTGATGCTGCTGCAACGGCATCGGTTCATTTAGCTGGCGACGTTGCTTAAGCGACAAGCGCAACTGTAAATAGAAAGAAATAAATTAAATATATATATTTTAATAACGTATACTTTCTTGAGCCGTCTTAATTTTAGCAACATAAAGAATGCCCAAAACGATCTCATAGAAAGCTGATATACACGACTCTCCGCAAGCCCCAAATATTATCGCTAGCCAGGACAATTAAAAGTCCATTAAGACGAAAGAAATAAAATTAATGATCCTGGGGACTAGAGATAAAAATAGTGCACGCACATTGGAATTAAGCCGAAAAACAAAAGGGAAAACAAAACATTAAGTTTAATACAAAAATCAATAGGCAAATTGATTTCATGTCGTGCGTCATAAAGACGGAATGAGGTAGAAATACTGGAATAGACGATGCATAATCAAAAGCCAAATACGGGCTGTACTAGTGGAGCAAACAAACATATGCACATACATTTGTACACCCCTACCATAGGGTACAAACACAAACATACACATATGTACTATACTATATCCAGTATATATATATATATGGAGGCGTGACCTATGTGGAGTTGGGGCATGCAAGGGATGGAATGGGGTTGGGTGGCAGGGGTGGTCCAAACATGAATTTCACATTTCTAGTCTTGCGTGCGGCGCCAGACGGACGAACAGGACACGTCGACGGCGACGACGACGACGACGACGACGACGACGAAAAAAACGCTTATTATGCAATCAGTGTCGACTTTTGTTGTTGCCTTGGGCCCAGTTTTTGCACGGCAGGTGGGCTGAGTTTTAGACTGAGGGAGGTGGCTTGGTCGGGTGTTACTCGCATATTACCTCATTGTGCACACGGCTCCAAGCGCGCCAAACAGGTAAAATGGCCATGTTGCCGTCGTAGCTGCGCTCGATACCGCGCCAACGTTCCGTTATAACGTAATCGCTGTAGTCACGCGATGCTGCTGCTGCTGCTTCACCATGGTCGCCATCTTGTTTTATTTTCGGCAACGTAACGATACAAAACGAAATGAAACAAAAAAAAAAAAAAAGAAGAAAAGAAACAATAATTATAAAAACATAAATAAATAAAAGTTTAGCTCTATCGAAAGCTGCTAGCCATCATGGCCGGGGGGCATTTCCTTAGTTCTATATATGTATTATTCTGCTAGGTATTACTCTTTGCTCACCTTGCCGATTGCAGTAGAACGCATTGCCGTTGCTCAGCTCGTCATCGATCAGCGCCTTGATTATGTCATTGCATGTGGTTTTATTTGTTACGCCCGATACATAACGCGGCTCATCATCGTCAAGCCAAATGGGTATTTCCTTATGACCCTGTTCCTGTACGAAACGGAAATGGTAGAAGGTCCATAAGTGAGTTTATTGCTCGACACTCGTTATGTTGATAAAACAGTGGGTCAGTAGGCTAGTGCTCGGTGATTTTTCAAAATAAAGGCTACGAAATTGTAAGTATGCGTAAGACGATAATATATATTTTGGAATATAATCTTATTTAACTATTTGTATAGGTTGCTTGCGCTGTTGCCAAATTTCATAGCTTCAGTTCTGCTGCCACTTTACAGTCGAGAGGCTTGGCAATTAAACCCTGCTATACATTCAATTCGATACTCGTGTGCCGTACACTGTTGCCAAACTTCACACTCTTACCAATTGGCAGCTAATTTTCTAGTCAAACCCTTTGATTTATGGTTTTAAATAACCATTCAGTCTGTAAACGATTATTGGCTACTTTTTGACCCGGCAGCTCAACTGTACAGTGGGCCTGCAGCCCGCCCTACCTTTTCTCGTTCAAGTCTTTGGCTATTCTATGTGGATGACTAACCAAACTAGCCAGAGCCAGACATGCCATGGTCTTAAGAAAAACATACAGTATTTTGCTTTAGCCACCCAATTAGATGATTTGTTTGATTTCACTGGAAGCCTGCAATGGCCCAAATGCCCCTCAATTACCCAGCGAACTTCTACCCCCCGCCCCCGAATCCCTCTTTCCACCTGGTGTTGGGGGTGGGTAGCTGGTCGTGTTACATGTGAGGCTCTTACCACGGTGCTATTAACGCCGTACAGGGAAATGGAGCGATGGCGTTGCCGTCGACTCGTGGCGGCGCTCGTGTGGTAGCCATTCCCGTTAGCCTTTGCTTTTGCCCTGTGCTTGTTGTTGTTCTCGTTGTTGTTGTTGTTGTTGTTGTTGTTCATTGTGTTGGCGTTTTGTTGTTGATTTTGGCAGTTGCCTGCGCTGTGCTGGTTGTGGTTGTTGTTGTTGTTGTTGTTGTCTTCTTGATTTTGGCCGCGTTGGCAATGTTGATGTTTGGTCGGCAGTATGGGGCTCTCAGGCAAATTCAATAGCGTTGGACAGGTGTCAAGATTATCATCGATGAATGTTGAGTTCTGCTGCGGTTGTTGCGGCGCCATAGTTGAGTCCAGGAATCGAGACACTAATTGGCACTGCAATGAGAAGGCGGGCAATATGCGATTGTTACCATAGAGTAGCTAAATATATATGTAGGTATGTATGTATGTATGTACATTTCTTTTCTAACAACACGCAAAAAGGTTGTTAGACTCGTAGCTGTTGTTGTTGTTGTTGTTCGCTGCATTAGGATTGGGTGGTTGCTTCTGGTCGCCTACGCGCAGCGATCAATTTAGATTTGCTGCCGACGATTAAATAAATTATGCATGAGGCATACACGCGTTGTCCGACTGGTGGTGCAACAGACACCTTGCACCACCACCCCGGGGGGGCAGAGCTAGTCAAGTTAGCCAAGCTACCCAAGCCTGCGGCACCTGGCTACCCACCTCCGGTGTTGTTCGGCGCGGCAATTGCGCCGCGCTGATTCGCAGAAAATTGCCCACAAAACTTTGTTTCTATCATTATTTTCGACCATGTGCTACGCTCTGCTCCTGCTCCTGCCATGTCCTCCACTTTCGAGCATTTTCCACTGCATTGCACATGCAAATTTGCTGGTCGAAAACGGAGAAAACGAAGATGGAGAGAAGGAGGTGCGAAAAGCGGCGTGTTCGGACTTTATGAATTAATGCAAATTTATGCGCCGGAAAATGTAGCCGAATTATAAATTGCAGTTGCGGCATTACGGCCAGAGAGTTCCGGTAGTTGAAAGGTATAGCATTTATAGAAAAGATGTATGAACACACATATATCAGAAGAGTATGTAATGCTTCAGTACATGCAAAGATCCGGCAAATTTACTCCAAATTATACAGTTCTCTTTTAATTACCTCCCCTGGGGCTTTGCCTGGCGATCTTTGGGACGAAATGCGCCTAATTGTTGATAAATATTGAAATACGTTAAATATTTATGGGGGAAACACGCCCCAACCACTTGCATAGTGACGGACGGACGCACAACAATCTACGCCCCTTGATCGCTCCTCGCAGCTATTAGCCAAATGAGTTGCCCCTGCAAGCGATTTCCTATGCACAGGACACGCCCACGGGCAGTGCGGGCAGTTCGCCGTCGTACCTCCCCCCTCCCCTATCCCCACTCCCTTCTCCAACGAAGTGGGGCACATGTCAATGCAGCCTTTGATTACCAGGGCAGAGCTGGACATGCAAACATTCATTGAAAAATGCAATTTCCAATCAAGATAAGTTCAAATGAACATTTCTGGCTAGCCAGAGGCGTGTGTGCAGGGGAAAGGGGGATTGGGGGGCTTGGGATAGGGGGTTGAGTGTTCGATGTAGTGCCTTTCGGGCAGAACAATTAACTGAGCGCACAGCGCGCTGACGTTTTAAGTGCAACTAATTGTCGCGCTACGCGGCACGTTGTCGCTCGATGATTAATTAATGCCCCCTTTCCCCTGACTTTCCTTCTGACCGCAAGCTACAGAGCTTGCGGTTTAGTTTTAGCCTTAGGGTTTCAGAGTTCAATGTCTTTGGAACCGGGTTTATTATTATAACAATATTCAGTTAGGACGTATACGCTTTATTTTTAAACTAGGCAGAAGCCGTTTGGAACTTATTTCTAATTTTTCCAGGAGGGAATAGGTGGTTGGAGTAAGGTTCTGTTCCTTATAGAGGGTTTTCAAGCTCAGTTTGTATTGCGTGTTGCAGGGTAATTCAATTTCTGAGAATTTCTAAGGGAGGTTTGCAGTTCGAAAAAAAATATATGCCCTGCAATGCGAAGGGAAAACTTTCGAGGTGGAAGTAATTATATTTAATTGGATATATTGTTCTCTACTTTACTTAAGTTATAACTGCAATATAGTTTCTGGGAAATCGTATCATATTTTAGATATTTATTGAAGAGATCTACAGATCTTTCTCAGCCTTTACAGTTGTCTTCTAAGCTACTTATTCGATTTTGGCACCCGCAGAACCACAGAGTATTTGAATATCGACTGTGAATTCTCCCAGTGCCAAGATCCAATGGCAGCGGTTCCTCACAATTTTTCACACAGCTTTTCCGCCCTGAATTCTGAGCAATCATACCTGTTCTTTTCACGTTTTCCCAGCTGCCTGCCGTGTGCGAGGATCACCAAGGTGCGTTAAAACGGAAGTTTGGCTTAGAGTTGATGTTGGATTTTGGCAATTTGGTTACACAATATGTTTGTATTTTGTGTGTTTTTCTTGGGTTCTTTTTTTTTATTTGGATTTGAGATCAGCACTTGAACAGTTAATTGTTGGCCAGAACTGGGGCCAGGCTGCAGCCGCAGGACATGTTAATCCTTTGAGCTTTGACACTTGACTGAAGTTCGAATTTGAATTTGCAGCTATGTAACGTGCCGCGGCTATGTGGGCTTCGTGACGTCGGCGTCGACGTTGACGTTGACTGCGCAGCCGGAAACTGCTAATAAGTTTTTCTGTTTTTTCAGTTCAGTTTTTTTCCCACTTCTCTAGATCTAGACAGGTGCCAGGCCAGGCTAAGCTGTTGTCCTTGTTCAGCGCGTGCGAATGTTCCGCGAGTCTATTCAAATTGCGCCTAGGTCTAGAACGGAGAGCGAGAGCGAGCGCGTGTATGTGTGTGTGTGTGTGTGTGTGTGTGTGGGAGAGTGGCTTGGCACTCTAGTTGGTTTCTTTCGGTTGCCAGTGACAACTTGGCTAAGCTGAGCGCTCGGTGCACACAACAAACAGGACTCGGCGACGGCGTATCCTTGGCGACGGCATGTGACTAACTGAAATTTTATTTGCTACCACACAAAACTTTAAAGCAAAACCGGCAGCTACCAACGCACCAACACACACGCACACCTGGCAAGAGAAGAGAAGAGGAGCGGCAGTGGCAGTGGCAGTGGCAGTGGTAGCAGGAGAGAGCGAGAGCCTAGGGGTGGTTAGCTGACGTTGCTGCTGCCGTTGCCGCCGCTGCTGCCGTCATCAGCAACTGTTGTTGTTGTTGCTGTTGTTGGTAGTAGCTGCTAACAACAACTGGCCTTTTGGCCAACCAGCAGCAACCACCAACTGTGTGTGCTCGTGCGTGTGCCTGTTTCTCCGTGTCTGTGTGTGTGTGTGTGTGTTTGTGCCTGCTACCAATTTCCCACTCGGCCGATCGACCGACTGAGCGACCACTCCCTCATACACATTGCAGTTTTTGCCTCATAGCGTGCCTTAGCCCTAACTCCTCTCCCTCTTCCTCCTTCTCTCTCTCCCTCTCTCTCTCTCTCTGCCCCCCTGCCGTCTCACCTACCAATACCAATGGCAGCGCGCACTTTGTGTTATTTGGTAAAACGAGATTGTTGATAACGTGCCACAGCAACAACAACAACAGCAACAGCAACAGCAACAACAACTATAAAAAGGAGAGCTCGTGGTACACATACATACATATATGTATATAGTAATTCTTTTTGCCAGCAGGACCTGCACACACTCTCACTCCCCCTACCCCTCACCTCCCTCTCTCTCTCTCTCTCTGGCCAGCATTGTATATTTTATTGTTAATGGGCAGCATTCACCTTTCGATTCGATTTTTTTCTCTGTTGTTTTTGTTGCTGTTATTGTCTTAGCTTATTCACGACACGAAATTGTTGTACTTTTGTTGCTAACGGCATTTGTGCCTGACTGGAAAACGCTTTGATAGATGGCAACAAAGCCCATGGCTGAGCAGGGGAAGCGGTGGCAAAAGGGGAACAACTTGCAGGCAACTCACGCTCACGCTCGAAGGAAGGAACAAATTCAACTCTTTTTCAATTAAATTATTGGCTTATTTATAGAATCAACTACTGAAATAATGAAGAATGAAAAAGACCTGAAGTATTTTGGGTCATTGATAACAGGCTAATTGAATTTTGAAATGAAGAGCTAAAATGCATTCAGAATATTTAATTTGATTTGGATATTGGAAATTATTATAATTATTTTTTGTTTAGGTACTCCAGACTTGACTAGGTCAACTAGGAACTCAACTATCCCATTTATTGGAACTTAAAGTCTGGGATGGTATGCGTTAATTCCATTTCAAATAAACATTTATATATAATTTCAAGTTTGAATTTTTTTTTTGTTTAGAAATATTATTTTATCTTAGTGTTTATAGTAGATATTTTAATTTCGCTAGAGCTTAAGAGATTGTTTCGTTGTTGAAAGTTATTAAATAAACCAAAAGAGGAATCTATTAGCGCTAAAATTTTTTATTTGTTTTTCGGAGCCGAAAGGGGGCGTGGCCAAATTCATAGGTAGCCCTCGGTTTTGAAATAGCTGAGATCTAGGCTTTCACACAGACGGACAAACAGATGTGGCTCTATCGACTCAGCTGTTCTGTCCTGCCCGTAAATATATACACTCTTTGGGGTCAGAGATGCCTCCTCCTGCCTGCTACAAACGTAAAAGTAAAATTCTTGAAAAAACAAGTCAAAACTTTCTATATTACTGCCTCCCTGTACCTACATACATATGATATAAATATGAATTTGAATATCCTTCAGTGCCCCCCCAGGGCTAACCAAATACTGTCAAAAAACAATTAAAAACACGCGACTTGTCAATTTTTCAGAGGGTGGTGAAAATTTCGCCAGAGCGCGTGAAGTTCTAACGCTTTTCCGCGCTGCGATTATGTAAATGATTGATTCGGCAGCAGGTTGCAGGGCAGTCTGTACTAATTTGCAGCAACTGCCGCAGTACGAACCTGTAAAGGGGGTGTTGTGCTACCAACAGGGTGCTATATAATGGAATCGTGTGGTACCCCGTTGCGGTTCAGCGATTTCACGATATGGCACCGATGCGACCGGCGACGTTGGCTCGTAATAAACAAACATTATGTTTTGGTAATAATGCAAACAGGACTTCTACCAACTATACTACACATACATATACATATGTATGTACCTGTACCTCATGGCGCTGTAGTGTGGGAAAATGCTGGTGCGGGTGTTATTAGTTTTTTTCCTTCTTGGATTTAGGACTGAGAAGCAATTAATGCGCATACATGAACGACTAATTGCCACGCCCACTGAAGTAAAGCCAGCAGACCTAACTGAAAGTTCCTTTTTTGTGTAGTGTATGAAGTTCTGGGTACTTTTATATGATTATGATTAACCCTTAGGTAGGATTCATTTAGGTATTCAGATTACTTTTTGTGATTTTGTATATATTTTATATTATATTTGTGCATAGACTTGAAATGACTGCTTTCATAGCAGTCACTTTTCAGTATGAACCTTTTCTCTCTCTGTCAATCTCTCCTTCTCTCTCTTTCGTTTTCTTCCAGTGTGGCGCCAGTTGAGTGCGGTTCGCATGTGTCGCATATGGAAATTCTCTAATGATAGGGGAGTTGCCTGCACAGCTTAATTGGGCAGCACTTGGGTTGGAATCGCCTGCTGTGCTGGCTTGAATGCTTAAGTTTTATTGTGCACTCTGATTGCCGAGCTGCGATTGCCTTGCCAAGTCATCAATGGTGCATAGAGACCTTTTGCTAGGTGGGCTTAATTTTTTTTTGCGCTTCACCTGCTGGCAGATCTTTACAGCCCACAAATACACCTGATCCACTCATTGCAATGAACACATGTTCGATTGCATTGACCCTGACACACAATTTGGTCAGATCATCTATGCGACTCTCTTGTCCGGCGATCTTTTGTCCAAATGTAACGTATTTTTCTGCTGTAGAACCCTCCCTATCCTGGAGCGACAGTCTGTTAACTCTGACCATTATAAAGGTAGTAAATAATTACACTGAGCTGGGGTCACCGCACCATGCCAGAGGGTTGTCGCCTTCAGTGCGGAGTGGTGCATTTTACCGCGTGCCAACTGCGACGCTGCAGCTGCAGGTGCAGAAATCAACGAGCGCAACGGAGCGCGACGCGGACGCAAATGCAAACGCAGACGCCGATCCCAGGCCGAAGCAGCGCGGGCTGCATGGAGGCACAGAGCGGAAGGAAGCTGTTGCACGCGGGCCAAGACACTTGTTCGCGGCGAAGAACCTGTTTTCGGGGCGCGCGCAGATCTTGCAAGCTGTTCGGCTCGCCGGCGCGCCGGCAGGTTGCCGCTGCACATTGCGTCGGCTGTTTCGGTTTCTAGGGGTTGTGCCCCGTTAAGATGCCGCTTGCTGGCGGCGGCTGTGTCACGTGTGCATTGACCTGAAAACCAGCGTGCCCTTTGATGAGAAGGAAAAACGACTAGCCGAAGTACACATTCCCTTCTTAAGGAATGATAGAGGAATACAGAGACTCAGCTGACTTCACTGACACTACTGTAGTTAATTAATGCTGTTAACGGCAACGGTATCGGTTTGTATTACAATCATAATATTTTCCAGAACCTTAGGTACTGAGGTATACTAGCTTTGTTTGACTTAGCAAGTAAAGAAAGCTACAGACACAAGAATTGGGCTTCAAGGTATGTGTACTTTGCTAATTGAGATTGAATTTGTTTAAAAATTTGAACGCCACGACCACTGTGCATGTTAATGGCTAAGATGAATGTAATTTTAGCTTATATAACCTTTATGAACCTATCCCAGTTGTAGGACTGCTTCAAATTTTTAACGATTCCACTTGAAATAAAACAATTTATCTTGGAATTAATATAAAAATTAATCTATCTAATGTATGTCCTACTACTTTTTTCTTCTTTCCCTCTTCGTTGTTTTGCATTGTTTACAAACTATCCTTATGCCTTTATATTTCTATCAATTCTACCGTCAAATTTTGTTCAACTAAGTTCTATAGAAATAATTACTTACAAAAGTTTTTTCACAAAATATATTTTAGATATTCGAACACAAAGATGATGATTTAAGTCTCAATAGCTTATACAATATAATTCTAGGTCTCAAAATGACTAGTTTAATAGATGCAATTATCCAAAAACTAATAATCATCATTCTTTCCCAACCGTTGCCCATAAAAACGCATTTCTTAAATTTTTTTCTTCATTTTCTGTTTGGGACGATCTTTATTAATGCGAAGCTGTTTTCAATTTTCGTATATGCCTTTTGCTGTTGTTGTTTCTGGTTTGCTTAATATGATTTTGTTTTCATTTATAACTATTTTCTTGCCCTTGTTATTAAATGTATTTACATCGTGTTACATAATTTTTTAAAGTTGTGTGATTAGTTTAGATATAAAAAAAATTCATTTTGCTTGCATTGCGCCAATTGGAAAAGTGTCAGATTTGTAATTGATCTATAAGAAATTTATTCGTCATTGTGAAATGATGTGAGAAACCTAAGATTTCTAATGCCCTCCGTAACAATTTCTTTTATATGTAAGTAAACTATTTTAGTTTCTTAGAATTAGCAAAGATTTTCTTGGTTTATTTTCTTCTTTGTTTAGATTTTTATTTTATTTTAATGAATAATTATTAAATTTTCTTCAGAGATGCTAATAAATGAATTAACGAATAATTTTATAATAGTCTTGATTTATTTACATATTTCAGCTGTTCTCTACTCTGTGTAATCTTTGTTTTTTTTGGTTTTTACAACTTCTAAAGCTTTTGTTTATTTCCATTCTTTGAATAAGAATTTAATCTCAAGCAAAACAATTGCTTCAGATGGCTACTATGTTTTATTTATTTAAATGTAGTTTCAGTATTGTTTTTTAATACTTTATGTACAATTCTATTTGCAGAAAAAGAGTTGAAAATGTGCCTCGGAACATTTTTTTGATAATGTTATATAATTCTTTTTTGGTTATTTATTAGTTTTAAAAATACCTATTACTGTATTATTTGCTTAAATGACACGTTTCAAATTCAAGATGTTTTTATGTCGATTATTTGTATTATGTTTTTCCTTTATATTAAATAAATTTATTGTATAAATTTATATTATGGTTTTGTTCACTTTTAATATTTTTTTTAACACTTTAGAACATAGGCTCTTTCCTGACTTTGGTATACCCTGTAGTCAACGATGGTGAAATTGAGAAAATTTAAAATCATATTTTAAAATATCTTTTTTAAATAATTGCTAAAACATGTAACTATTTTAATAAACAAAAATTATCCTCTTTTTAACTGTCATTTGTCATAATCATAATCATTCATACTGCATACATAAATATTTTTATAGATTCGTAAACTAAGATGTACTATACAAAATGGTTAGAACTTGCGCAGCTTCTGCTATTAGCCAGTTGGGCACTAGGGGAGAGCTCAATTTCGGACTCAGAGCGTGTCAAGCGTCTGGCTACACCTAACTTTGATCACGACGCACTTGTTAACCAGGGAAAGTTTGTGGTCTCCGTGAGATCACGCACGCCAGAGAAATTTTTTGGAGACAATCATTTCTGCGGTGGAGTTCTTATCTCGAAACTTTTCGTGTTAACTGCCGCGCACTGCGTCATGGAGTGGGTATAGTGAGCATTGTGAGCCACTCAAAGGATAACTGATTAATATATTTATGTCTCTTTTTTTAAAAGCAATCGTAAGATCATGTTCTCAAGTCGCGTACTTCTGGTTGTTGTTGGCACTCCGAACCGACTAGCGCACGTTCTCAAACAAACACTGAACATGCCGGTGAAGAAAATTTTTGTGCCCACCAACTTTACGGTTCACAATACGAATAATCTGGCTATGATAAAACTGCATCACGATCTGCCCGAGGATAATGATCATATAGGATTCATCAATCTGCCATCAGGGCCTCCCACATTTGGTCAGAAATATCGAGTAATGGGTTGGGGGCGTGTCTACAAGGTGCGCATCGAATTACAACTAAAGCTATCCGTATCATTACTAAACTTTACACAACAGGGTGGTCCTCTGGCATCGCGAATTCTTTTCATTGATGTTGCATTGCAGGAACCAGAAGTCTGCAAGAAGTTTATCAAATACTTTTCGCCCGAAATGTTATGTGCCGCAAATTTCGGTGATCTCGACGAAAATCCTTGTACCGGCGATTCTGGAGATCCATTTATGCTCAACGACACGCTCTATGGCATTAGTACGTACGGTCTGGGCTGTGGCCAGCCAACTTTACCATCGGTTTATACAGATGTGTGGTATCACATCGATTGGATTAAACATACAATGGACGTTAACGGCTGCCTAAGTAGCTATCGTCTTTTTTTGCCTAATTTTATCTTGTCTGGTTTGTTGACAATTTTTGCTTAGTGGGTTATTGTTTTTTTGGGCTAAAAATCTGCACAAAATAATAATAATATTAGGTAGAATTTATAATAGCTGGACTAAAGTTCTCAAAACATAACGATAATCTGTCTAAAAAATTCAATTAAAATCAAACAATCTATATTACATATTGCTTTCATACGTTTATCAGCCAGCGTTATATGTAGTCTTATTTAATGTTTTAATTTTTGGGCTTTAAAAATCATATTTTAACTTTATTTTCCATTTTTTTTAAGTATAAATAAATTTTAAATTTATTTCTTCATTTTAATTTTAAGTTTAAGTGGTCTTTATAGCTGTACGAACTGTATTCTGTTAATTTTAAATAAGCTGAAATCAGCATAACACGAAACATCTATACAATTTGATAAAAACATAAAAAAAATATTTTTAATCTACCATGAAACCAGTTAAGCCAATGCGAAACATTAACAATCATTAACAATATCGCTTTAAGAAGGCACCTTCATGTTGTTCAATAACATATTTTAAAATTTAAAAACAATTTTTTTTTTTAACATATTTTAGCTTATATCATTCCAACATTGTGTATCTTTTGTACATTTCTTACTTTCCATTGGCACTACATTCCAAAACAAAGAGGAATAAATCGAAAATTGCAAAGACAAACGGGTTTTGTTTTTGTGAACCTATTAATGAATTAAAATTTTCCGCATTTGCATTTAATTTAGTTTATAGTTTTGTTTTTATAACTTTTATATTTGTTTTCTTTAAAATTGCAAAAAGATTGTCCATGTCTTTGTTTTATATTTTGTAATTTAGTTTCATTAATTATTTTGCTCGTATTATAAACTAAGAAAAAGTCTGCATAGCTTAAAAAACATTTTCTTTGTTGCTTGCAAAATGATATTTGTTAATTGAACAAATCTACGACTCTAGAAATATAAAAATTGCAAAAAGCTTTCTCTATGCATTTATGCTATATATGTATGTATTATAAATGTTTTTCAAATAATTCTTAACGGTGGCCCTCAATAACCTGCTCAATTAATTAAGTTGAATAAATTGGTATGCAAAATTTTTTTTAAAATTATTTTTCTTTCTTTAGGTTTTTTTTTTGTTATTAGTTTTCTGGTTGTGTGTATCACAAGACTTTAAGGTTTGATTTGGTTTAGTTTAAATATATATTGTATTTTTGGTATATTTTTTATTACATAGCTTTGGTCTTCTATATGCAAAGTTCGCAGGGCGTTTTGACATAAATCGTATCTAAAATACTTGGGCATTTTTCTTAGTTGGGTTGGCATAGCTTATTGACTTAGTTTGTCGTTTTTCTTTTTAATATTTAAATTTTTTACTTTACAAATTTTACCTATTAGCTGTGATATGTTTTTCAATTAAATTATTTAATCCAATTCCTGCTGCTACAAAGGGGTGGAAAATGTTTTTGCCAAACCAAATGAAACAATCAGTTCGGTTCTCAATTTTATCTTCGCACTAACTTCATTGAGTTTTGCTAAGCAAATGTGAAATTTGAAACAGGACACTCGATAACAATGGAATTATGGCTAAGGAAAATGAAAATTGGAACAACGTTTAAAAAAAATTATACAGGTATAAATATTTTAAAGATATATTTACAGAATTGAGCAACATAAAATTAGTTCGATAACAATTTGACATATTCGGAGGCATTTAAACTAAGTGAACCACGTGAATCTCATATTCATTTTCAATATTTGACTAGAAATGTTGTAAATATATGTATATGTATATGTTTATGTATAACGTCTATATAAATATGATTTGACATTTTGTTTTTTCTTGTTGTAACTAGGCGTAGATAAAGCGTTAAAGCTGGTTTTGGTTAGCTTCTCTTTGGGTTTTGGTTTTAAAGGCTAGGTCTTTTTGGGGTTTCGTGTGTGTTTAGATGGTGTTTCGTATTTGGTACATACTTTCAGCATATCTTGTTAATAAATTGTTTAAATATTATTAATGCTAAACATTGGTTTTGCTTTTAATTAAATGTTTTATGCATTTCTCGAGCAATTTGCAAGTATCGTTAATTTGCGTAATTTTTCTACAGTTTTAAAAAAGGCAGTCGAAAATACATTTCGTATATTTTCTCAATTTTGCATTAATTTAATGTAAATATTAACAACTTATTTGTAAAACGATGTCGTGTGTATGTATGTATGTGCAAGTTTTTGTGTGTGTGTGTGTGTGATTTTATAATCATTATAAGCAACTGATATTTAGCTAATTGTTTGCGGTTTTTCATTTGTTTTTATCACTTTTTTTTGCCATTTGCGATTTAATTAGATTACTTTGTGTTTCCCTTTGTTACATTTAAGTTAAATGACTTTTAAAAGGCCTTAAGAACTTAGAGAACACTTGGTTTTTTTTTTTTTTTTTTTTTTTGCATCGCATTCTTTAGTTTCTTCTTAATATTTGCAATCTCTTTTCAGCTAATTTTCTTTTTTCCTAATGTTGTTGCGGCTGGGGTTGCTTTTCGCTTGCTGCCAGCTTAGTTTTACGAAAATCCTTTATAGTGTACAAAAAAGAATATCAGAAATATGGCATAAGCAGTTGGAAATGTTATTCTCGCAATGACATCGATCGTCTTTGCAACCCGAATTGGATGCGGCGGCTCCTTCTTGCGCACTTGAACGAAGCAGGTCTGGAAGTAGGGAAATATTATTATAAGTTATCATATATAATGCCTGCTGGGAATTCCAAACTATCAATCATCATCAAGCTAGCTCTATTAAAGCAAGAGATTTTATTTGACTGCTGATTAAGCGTGGAATTCACAGCCGACCCAATGTGATGGTAATTTGTATTTTTGCATAATTGTGGGTAATTTTAATCGATTGATGGATCTGCTGGATGGATGTTTGCCTCACCTCCGTGGCGCATCCGTTGTTCGCCGAATGGGTGCATGGGCTGTTGCTGCCGCCGCACGTGGTGCATGCCACAATCTCGTTCGGTGCGCCGGCATCGCGTCGCTTTTCGCCCTGATAGACGGCGGTAAATTTAAAAAACTAATGCGTTAATTTTTATGTTTTTTGGTCCAGTCGAAAGATAAATTGCAAACGACAAAAATCGAAATTCGAAATACAAGTATGGTACATGTGACATTGTGAATACAGCGAGAGAGAGAGAGAACACAACGGCATTACATATACACATATGTACACATGTATTTACACGCATAACGCACACACGCGGTTGCACAACAAAAAGTCGGAAACGAAAATGTTGCAGTTTTGGTTGCATTTGGTTGTTTGCATTTCGTTTGAGTAAAAACACAGCAAAAAGCATTGTTAATTAAAGTACGAGTTGTATAAGTTGTTTTAAGTAAGAATATATAAAAAAGGTAGAAAAAACATAGATTTTCATTAACGTTTATCGAACATGTAAAAGCAATTGAGTTAAACAAATAAAACGGTAACTACGGAAATTTGTAAAAAGCGTTGCCAAATTGCCAAATTGATTTAAACGTTTTTAGCTTTTATTTTTTGTTTTTTTTTTTTTCGTTTTTTCAACTACAAACTATAGTTATACTATAAAAATAGTGGCGCACGAATCTGCTGCATACTTACGGGCTGTTTTGGGTTTAGTTTAGTGTTAAGCAGCAGTTAAAGAAGTGGAAAGAGTAGAGAAACATTTTTATTAGGCCTGCATTTGACGCACACATTCAATTAGGCTAATTTTGCTCGTACAACTTTGTTATCATAGTTATTATTATTTCTTTTAAAAGCTTATCATCTTTTGTTATGGAATAATGGCATGAGAATTTTGCTGTGTGTTTTAGTTAATGAAAAGTATCAAATCATATTTGTGTTTAATTTCTTGAATAACATAAGTTAATTACTTTCAGTTGCATATTCGAAAACATGATTAGGAAATATCGAATGTATAATTGTTTAACTGTGTAATGTGTTTATTTTGCATTTCATGTTATGAATATAGTATATGATTGGGGTATTAACTTAGTTTCGGTACTCAGGAAGTGTGCTGTTTACTCTAAGCAATGGAATTCGACATACCAAGCGTGCTCAACACATTTACATAGATAGATACGGGTTACAGTACACAAAGCTAGAGGAAGTGTGGTCCAAGGCACAAAATATACATATACATATAGATAAAGCCACATAATATACATAGATCAGATTGCAAACAAAGCACTGTGGGTAAAGTGTAGAGGTACAGGAACACATTGTAATATTTTAACCATTAAGTAGACTTATAATCTATATGGAAAGCCCACAAAAACATAAGCATTTCGAACATTTTATACGATTCATTCATATTTTTCGATTCGAAATCGTTATTCGGAACATCACTGCTTGCCCAACTATGCAAACTGCTCAAAATTCCCCCGCCCAAAATTGTTGTTTAGTTTTAATTATTTGTTTGCCCTGCTGCAGTTGCATAATGAACTGTTTGCCGTGTGCATAATTAACTGTTATAATTTGTTTTTTAACAAATTAGCTAGTAGCTCGTCGGTATACGACCCTACAGTTTTGTGTGTGTGGGTGTGTGTGTGTGTTGTGTCGGATGTTACACAGATTAACTGCCGCGCTCGAAAGTATGCTACAAATTTATTGCAGCTGCTGCGGCACGTACCGTGCCAGGACACGATTTTAAATGGACAAACGTTGCAGTTTTCCGTGCAAAAAAAGTTTGGCAACCACAAGAGAAAAGAAGGTGACCAAGCGGAGGAGAGAGAGAGAGGGAGAAATGCACCCACTGCAATCCAATTGCCTTTCTTAGTCTTCTACTCCCACTTTTGGCTGATTTGTCTTTGTTGTAGCGGGCTTGGAACGTAACTTAATGTAACTGCGCTCGCCTGACCTCATTAGCCCGAACGTGCTGCCGAAAATCCGCAGTCAGCACTTGCCCAAAAGCTACTTAAATTTAAATGATTCATTCTCGTAATAAACCGAGTTCACAGAGCATGGCTCGAGCGTTTAATCTTAGTTCTCTGACAAGCTAAAAGGCGAAAAGCTGAGACTAAATAAGGATAGAGTGCGAGAGAGATAGACTTTTGCATCACATAGAGAATGTTTATTTTCAATCAGTTGCGTGGTCTTACAGCAAACTTATGCGGGGTTCCCTTTGGGAGTCACGTCCTCCAAAAAGCGCTGGACCCCTTCGGCCTCAGTACAACAATTTAATTTTATTAACACAATGGCTCGAAACACTTGAAAAATGTATGCCAAGTGGAGACTTTTCGCACAGCGCAATTAGCACTGACAACTTAACAACAACGAGGGGCGCAGAGTGGGGAAGGCCAAGAACGGAGGCGGAGAGGGGGAACCAACTTTCGGTTTTAGAGTCTACCAGAATGTTTGCTGTCAGCTCAATTCCACATGGATTTTCTTGTACACAAGTTGCGCGAACACATTTCACTTCAGTTGCGAAGTTGAGCAAGGCATGGCGTGCTTTAAACACAGAATCCGCTAAAAATCCAGTGCATCCTTTTTCCGCCTGTATGTTCATTTCTTCGGCATCTTTTGGCAACTGTGGAGGGATTGCTGCATTTTCGCATTTCTCCGCTTTTCCGCAACTTGTCGCAGTTTAAGCTTTGCTTTCGTTCGTCCCTCGCTGTGTTTCATCATCTCTGCTTCATCTTCTTCGTATTGTTGTTGCTGTTGCTGATGCTGCTGCAGCTCTCGGGCTCATTACGGTATATTCCACTTTGGGTACTCATGAATAATTATGTTGCCCTGTTTCGTAGCCGAGCCGAGCCGGTGCCACCTGCCACCTGCCACCTGCCACCTGCCACTTGCCACCTTCCTGACGCGGCGGCTGCTGCCCAGCGCCAATTTAAACGCATGGAGCATTTTTAATTTACATGGTAATGGCCGAAAAACATTTCGCGATTCACCAGTGCGGTTCCTGTTGCTGTCTATGTTGTTGTTGTAGCTGTTGTCTCTTCACTCGTGTAATTGTTGTTGGGCCCTACCTGGCGGAGCTCGCTTGCGTCGCAATCCGATGCTGCATGTTGTTCCTTCATCATGCACACGGTAATTGTTCTTGTTTTAATTGCCAACTCTTACTTCATTCTTTTCACATTAATTCCTTATTAATGCGGCTATACCCTGTATTTTCAAACCTACTTAAACTGCGGGCATGTTCCCCTTTTACCCTTTGATCATCGACAAATTTCCCCAAACCCTAATGCACTTGCCTATTGTTGGCTTTTCATTTAAAGTTCAATTACCAGTCGGAAAAACTTTGCCGTTTCTGGGAGTGTGTGTGTTTGTGTGTCTGTGTGTCTGTGTGTGTGTGTGTGTGAACAAATTGCAATCGAAAATAACCGCAAGCAATAAAGCTTAGTGGGCAAAATCGTTTTGGCGTCCGCCTTCGACTTTTGCGACCATGGCAAACTAACTGCAAACTGTGAGGTCGTTTCTTTTTTCTACGTCGTTCTTGCCACAGATTTTTCCTGGCTTTGGCCAAAGTTGTTAACAATGTTATGTTATGTTCAATTATGGCTTATTAGTTGTGCGGGCAACAGGCAACAATACAAGACGAGAGCAAAAGAGAGCGAGAGCGAGAGCGAGAGAGAGTTGGTTAGTTTTGGGTTAGTTCGGAGTTTGGAGAGTGCGGAGAACGGTTGATTTTATGTCAATTTCGGGTCTGCCGGCTCGAGCAAGTACTCACAGTTTCCCTGGCCCGCAGCATGGACTCCTCATCCGCTGTCGCATAGACGTTGCTGGGCGAATTGGAGCGCGAAGATTTCCTGCGCGGCGGCTTTAATGGCAATGCCAATTGACGTTGATGCTCGGCCATTTCGACAGATTGCACTGGTTGCTGCTGCACTTCACCCATTGCTGGCTGCTCTTCCTCATCTGCCTCGCGCTCGATGCGCACGACCAGTGCCGGCGTGCTAGTTGCAACCGAGCGACGTAGCGTCACTGCGCACTCATCCGGCATCTCCTGCTTTTCTTCATCTTTCTTCTGCTCCTTGTGCTCCTTCTCGTGCTCAGCCTCTTGCTCATCCTTGAACTTAACACGCGTCGCTCCCACAGTGGCTGCCACTGAAGTGGGCTCCTCATAGATGTGTTCGGCTATGGCAATGGGGACGGCAGCTCTGGCACCTGGCGACGAGGGGCTCTTTGTGGCTTCACGTCCACTCTTACGTTTAATCGAACGTGCCCGCAAATTCTGCACTGCAGCCCCAATGATGCCGCCGTGCGCTTCCTGCCAGCGCATGCCGCCGCCAAAGAACTCCTCTGCCGTCTCAGCGCCGCGCGGTGTGCCCGGCGTCGCTGTCGATGCGGCCGTGCCCATGGAGAGCGGCGTGTTAGCCATCGTGGCGACGGGTGTGGCGACAGCACTTGCCTTTTCGGAGTAGGACGGACAAATCAGCGTAAAATTCACGTTCGATTACTCCCTATATGTGGAATGTTTGGATGGGACAGTTGGAATGGTCTGGTTTTGTACTTTATTGGTTCTGTTTTCTGTTTCTTGATGGATTTATTGTTGTAGTTCAAGAGATTGAAAGAGACATAGAGATATACATATAGGTTGATGTTGAGTTTGGAGAGACACGGAGTTCGTTTTTGCGTTTTTGGTTGGGTTTCAGAGTTTGATTGCTTGCGATGCAGTGAGTCGATTAGTTTGTTTGGTTTCTAGATCTGCGAATCTTCGAAAGGTTGCACAGAACTAGATAGGACAATGAGTTGTTAGGGTTGCAAGAACATGGAACAGTTAACGTGGCTCACTAACGGGAAGCACATGGACTAAACATAAACAATGAAGAGCATTGCTTTTACATTTATTTTCCACAACAAACATTTTGGTTTCACTCAGTGTTTTCGTTAATAGTTACAAGTGATTTAAACTTCAAAAGCTGCCTTAGAATTTTTAAAGTTGGTCCTACTAGCGGTTGTTAGTCTAAAATAGAATTATAATACACAATTAAATAGCTAACAAACCTTACGCAATCACTAAACATTTTGATTTAGAGCAACTGGAAGTTTATCAAGTTTACTTAATCCAATAACTCTTTAACACCTAAACAATGTCAGGTTTTGCACTCAATCAATTTTTGATTAATTTATGAGCTCTTGTTTCTATCGCTATTGTCAAAAGCCCCCAACATTAAACAAAAGTGTAATTAATTTGAGCCAAATCGCCCTAAGCAATGTACTCGCCTATTCTTGACAGAAAATAAAAGTTAGTACTACCCACACTCTCACACACACACAGATCTAAAAGAAAGACACAATATCAGTATTTGTTGGGTGTTGGGGTTGATACATATATGTATATTTATATAGGTGAAAACATTTTGATGCAAAAAATGCACTAACTTGTTTGTTAAATTATATTGACTAGTAAATTGCCTAAACAAAAAGCTCTTAAGCATTTGGAGCGCAACTGAAGCCGAAATAAAAAATACTTAATACCATTTAAGTACTATAGTAACCTTAAAATATAAAGTTTAATACGAAGTTCATACGAGGGTCGTTTGATAAGTCCGTGACTTTTTGAATAAAATATATTTTTTTCGTCAAAGAAGCGTTTTATTTCTCAACATAATCTCCTTTTAGCTCTATACATTTAGTCCAGCGTTTTTCCAATTTTTTTATTCCTTCCAAATAATAGGTTTTCTCAAGGCCCTCAAAATAGTCGTTTGTTTCTGTGATGACCTCTTCATTTGACCCGAATCTCTTACCGCCGAGCCATTTCTTCATGTTTGGAAACAAAAAATAGTCACAGGGGCTAAATCTGGAGAATATGCTGGATGGGGTAGCAGTTCGTAGCCCAATTTATGAAATTTTGCCATGCTGACTACACAGTGTGCACCCGTGCATTGTCCTGATGGAACAGCACTTTTTTCGCCAAATGCGGTCGTTTCTGCTTCAAATCAATATCGAATCTGTCCAAAAGCTCTGAATAATATTCGCCGGTGATCGTTTTACCCTTTTCAAGGTAATCGATGTGAATGATACCTTGTGCATCCCAAAAAACTGTGGCCATGACCTTGTTGGCCGACAGACCCACCTTGGCCTTCTTTGGTGCACGTTCACCCGGAGAAACCCACTGTCTTGATTGTTCTTTGGTCTCTGGTGTGGTGTGGTGGATCCATGTTTCGTCTACGGTAACGAAACGGCGCAAAAATTCGTTTGGATTGCGGTTGAACATCGCCAAACACTCCTTTGAAATGGTCACACGGTTGCGCTTATGGTCGTGTGTGAGCAATCGCGGCAGCCATCGCGCGGAAAGCTTTTCATGTCCAAATATTCATGTAAAATGTGATGTACCCGTTCAGTTGAGATGCCTACAGCCTCAGCTACCTCACGCACTTTCATTCTCCGATCATCCAATATCATTCCATGGATTTTGTCGACGATTTCTGGCATGACGACCTCTTTTGGGCGACCTGAACGTTCGGCATCACTTGTACTGGTACGACCACAACGGAACTCAGTAAACCATTTCTTAACCATTGAAATTGATGGTGCAGAGTCCCCATAATATTTATCAAGTCTTTCCTTGGTTTCGGTGATGGATTTTTTACGCAAAAAATAATGCTTAATTAGCACACGAAATTCACTTTTTTCCATTTTCGTTAAAATTCACGAGATCGTCTGCTTTCAATGCCTATAAAACGCAAACCAAAAAACGCAGCTTTCTCAAAATTTTACAGTCAGCTGTTAATCGATAACTGCTGACAGGAGCAGTGTTGTATTTAGAGCAGGTGCGCGGCAAATACAAAAAGTCACGGTCTTATCAAACGACCCTCGTATATAGTTATACTTTTGAAAACGAAGACCCAGCAAACGCAATACCTTTGCAGCGGAAACTAAAAACCATAGCATACTTTTGTGCGCAGGCGTGGCGCCATGTTTATTTAGATCACAGCTCGAAAGTATGCTACGTTTTTGTTTTGGAAAATCCTGTGCTGCACGGATACTTCACTTAACTTCGGCTAGCCGAGGGCACAAAAAACAAACCAAAGCGTTGTTGTTGGTTATTGTATAAAGTCTGTTGGCTTTGTCATTGACATTAACAATTAAACGAAACAAAGAGAATTACTTAATTTACGCAAATATCTTAATTAAACAAAGAAAGAACTTATATGCAAAAATTGATTTAATGCTTATTTCAGATGGATTTTTCTTTTAGCTTGATTTTCGATTTTTGATAAGTACTATAAAAAAAAAAGCATAATTTTCATATTTACGCACTTGTTCGAGTTTGGCTCGCAACATTTTTCCCAATTGTAAGTGATCTTAAAGTGTGTTTTATTCAATTTTCATTTTACTATTATATACTTTCATACGCAATTTCATGATAATTGTGGATGTTGTTGTTGTGGTAATTGCTGTTAAAGCTGCAGATGTTGTTGGTTGTAGCTATTTTTGTTGTCTTTGAAATGTATTTTACATTTATATCAATTCCTTCTTTGTTATGGTTAAATCAAAACCAGAAATCCCAAAAAGTCGAAAAAAATGAAGAAGAAGTAAAACCAAAACCAAAGAAACACTGAAAGCGTGCGTCTACGCTATGTAATTTCAATTCAATGTTATTCAAAATAATTTCAGCACATCTCCTGTTTTACGTTTATTCGAAACCAAACGGAAAGTTCAAAACACAAATAACTTGAAAATCAAAATATCAAAGAATATTTTAATGCAGTTTAAAGCGAAATTCACATGCCATTTGATAGATTTGCATTTCTTTGTTTTCTTTTTGTGTTTTCGCATTTTCTGATTTTATTTTTTTTTTTCGAGTTTCGAGTGATCTTTGAGAGAGGGATGACAGAGAGAGGTAGAGAGATAGAGAGAGACAGAGAGAGAGAGAGAGGCTCGGGTTGGGGGCTCGAGGCTGTGTTGTGTAGATAGTTCGAGAGAGAGAGAGAGAGAGAGGGGGTGCGTGTGTACTGTGTCTTGTTGTTTGTGGCTTTTGTTACACAGACGGGAAGATGGAACGGCGGGCTGGACGGGATTGGTGGTAGAGAGGGCTGGTGCACGAGTTGTGGTTGATAGCTTACCAAAGGACTTGCAAGAATTACTCCGATCCTGCTTAGTACCGCTGGAAGACGCTGCAAAAATGTACACAAAATAATGTTCATACTCAAAACACACTTTAAGTTTCATTTGTTTTTGTTGGTTGGTTGTTGTTGTTGTTGTTATCAAAGTTTTTTTCGACTTGGCATTATAATTGCGACTTATTGGCTACTAAATAAGAAATTAATTTAGCTTGAGTTTTTTTGAAATTTTTGTCTCGAATATGGAATACTTATGTATGTATATATGTATATCACATATCACAAAAATTGGGAACAATGTTCGATTTTTTCGGTTGCCTTACGCACTTTTTTTGGTAAAACTTTTTCGATTGGTTCATGGCTAAATATATTTAAGTTAAATTAAATAAAAAACGAACAACATCTATATTTAGAAATAAAGTTATTCAAGTGGCATATGGCGGTCGAGCAATGATTTCGTAATGGAAACTATTGAAATCTGAACTTTCTCTATACTATTTAGAGCATGCTTTACATATAAATATAAATATTTTAGCTTTTAACTCTTCAAGCAATATGCCACTTTTCTTATCACATCACACACATATGTTAAATATTTTCTCAATGCCTTCGCACAACATCAAGGAAAATGCTTAACATGCAAATGAATTTTCAGTTTAGTTTCTGGATTAAACAGAATAATCAAAAGAAATTAATATACCTACCTAATGGCATGTACAATGCATCAATTTACAACTAACTATTTTAAGGAATATATATTTTTAAAATTAAGTTTACTAATTTAGAAGGAATAAAACGCATTTGTTCGACATTGTCAACAATTGTATAATACAACATTTAAAGAAAATCAAAATAAAGAAAAAATCAGTATTAAAAAAAAAAAAAGGAAAATAAAGAAAGCAAATCATTTGCAGGGAAAAATCGGGTTTGCACTTCTTGAGACGAATACAAAAATGCAAACAAATTAGAGGGAACTGAGCATCAGCACAATAAATACACATACACCAACAGATTTCCCAATATACATTATAGTTGGAATGTCGGGTTCGGTTCAACAAAACTCAAAATGAACAAAACATTGTCGGTTACTTGAGAGGACTAATTTCACAAGAAAAACGTTTAAGTATATATTGAAAAACTTGTTATACAAAATGCTTAATTGGGGAGAGGGGAAGGAGTGGAAGAGAAGTGGAGCATAAACAGAAAGTGAAGTTTATGTTTGATGAGGAAATTCAAGTGGTCAGTACAGATAGGGAGCAGAAAGAGAGAATACAAATACATATATGGTTGTTACTTAGAGAAATAGAAATATATATATATATGAGGAGAGATAGATAGAGAGATAGATAGAGAGAGAGAGAGAGAGAGAGAGAGAGAGAGAGACACAGAGACGCAACACAATGACTGGAGTGGTTGTTGTTGTTGTTTTTTTTTTTATTATCTAGATGACTTTTGCTCGGATATTTTGATATCGTTTCATTTGTTGGATTGGTAAGTGTGAAGGATAAAAAACAAAGGCATCAAATGTTGTTCGCTTTGTTCTTGTTACTGTGTGTGAGTTTTTGTTGTTGTAGTTATTTTGGCTGTACGCTTATGTAAAATTCATATTTAATTGCTTGAGATGCATAACAAATGCGGCTTACACAGGTCACGCCCCTGGAGAGAGTGGCCCATGTCCCATTTCGCATTCGCCGTAATTTTCGCAGAGATTCTTTGTAATTGAATTTACCTGTGTTACGGGATTCTCGCCAGGCCTATAGACGACGTTGTGCAGCGGCCGCTTGCGGCCCACATAATTGACGCACACGAACTCCAGCAGCGAGGCGTATATGAAGCACATGCAGACGCCGTCCCAGACATTCATCGCCGTCAGGTTGGAGACGACCGGCAGCGTGCTGCGGAAACCGTTCGAGGTAGTGAAGAAATTCAACATTGTTGTCACGCCTAATTGTTACCAAGTTACCGAAGAGAATGGGAGAGAGAGAGAGAGACATAGAGAAACTTGCATTAGCCATTTGACACGTAATTTCAGGAAGCTTCCGTCGTTCTTAAGCATCGGGGGCGGGGTCGGGTTCGTGAGTGGTGACTGGGGCGTGGGCGTGGCAGTTTGATGGGGCATAGTATGTGGATTTAGTTTGATTGTTGCATTTCGTTCGGTTTAGTTTGTAATTAGTTTTTCATAGAAGCATCTTTATATTATGTACACAAGTTTGTAATTTCAGTTTTATTGCCAGCTTTGTTGGCCGGTTTGGTATTTTAAAGAGGAGACGAGTCGGAGGGGGGAGGCAAACGGGCTCTTGGTTGTGTACTGTGCGCAAAGGTAAAACTAAACAGCTACAGCTACAAAATTGACAGGCAATAATGGTTTCAAAGTTTTAGACTTAAAAGTTTTATAAAAGAAAAGTTAGTCTAATCATTTTGAAATATACCTTTTTAATTTTAGTATTGTAAAGATTCTTAAGTATAACTTTGGTATATAAAGCTTATAAATACGATTTACCTTGTTATTAATTATAATAATATAAATAAAAAAATATGCATTATTGATTATAAACTAAAGTATTATATTGTATACTGTGTTGTTATTTATAGTACAATAAGCTACTTGAGAGATTAAATACCAAACCTAGAGTTGACTTTGGTAATCTGGTGCAAATGTTTTCCAGATCACAGCGGAACCATAATAAATCTCTCCTCTCCCTAATTAGTGGCCCAAGCAAAGTGGCGTCTTGGCAGCAGACGAGCAACATTCAGTCAGGGGATTCAGAGCACTCAGTCGGTGCACTCATCGATTTTCAATTTGCCAAGCGCCTGGCAAGAAGTCGAACGAAATCTCAACGTTGCACTGAAGCGAATAGCAAAACTGACGAGCTGAGCATCTCCCAAATGAGGCACCAACTTGGCAAAGATGAACGAAGCAAACGAACGAAGAGATGCAACGTAATGGCAGCACGGAGGCAAGCTGAGCTGGCAAATCAACTTGGGGTAAATGTTAGAGCGTTTTTCCAGCTTTTGCTTAAATCTGATTTTCAATCCCCAAATCTTAAGTCGTTTCTCGGGACCCTCGACTTAAATATTCATAAGTCCATCAGCTGATTCAACTGTCGTTGGCAGTCCAAGCACGCGATGGGAAGCAGAAGTAAAGGGGGAGTACGCGCGAGTGCTTTGCTATTTGGCCATATGTCTGCTTATGCATAAATCATAGTCTGCCATCTGTATGTATGTGTGCAAGTATGTGCCCATTATCATCTCCATCGCTATTGCAGCAGCAAAGGGACGCCAGTTGAGGCAAAGCAAATACTAGTCTACAGTCGCGTCCATGTCTAACTGTTCTTCTCTCTCCTTCTATTGTCATCTGCTCTTTTCCCTCTTCTCTATGCAATATCAATTCCCCATTGCTTTAATCATCATCATCGTCATCTACTGCACATACATATTCATAAACTGTCGACGTCATCCTTGGAAAAGGTAAGTCAGAGTAGCAGGCAGGGCAGACCGTGTCCACGTGTCCAAATTTGTTCCAGTTGCTCAGACGTGTCCCACAGCTCTCCGAGCTCTTCGTCCTTCAATATCATCTAGTAATATTCGTATGTATGTGTATGTGTATTTTATCATCATCGTTCTCTTCGTCGTCAACACCACTTTCAGAGTAAATACTAGACACAGTCGTGTCCATGTCCAAATTTCCGTCTTGCTTCTTCAGTTCTTTATCCATGTACTTCAGCTCGCTCCCTTAGTGAGAGTGTGTGTTGAGAGAGTATGTGTGTGTGTGTGTGTGTGTGTGACAGCTGCAGTGGCTGCTAGTGACGCCTGATGATTTCGGGCTGACATGCGGTTGTCATTGTGGTCCTTTTCGGTATCCGTTTCCCTTTCCTTTCCCTTTCAGTGCTCAAGTGGCACATAATCCATAATTGCATTAGCCTCTTTTTTCATTTCATTACTCAATTTTTGACCGTGTACTGTGTGCGTCAAATACTAACCATAAAAAATGGAACCACGTAATCTTAAGTAACCTTAAAGCTTATAATAACTTAAAAAAATAAAAACTATTAATATAAAATAATGCAAAGACTTAAAATAAAAGCTGCAAGGGCATAAGGCATTTGGCATGTCGAATGTAGCTTTTTCATTTTTGTTTTATACATCTTAATTATATATTTTGTTAATATATATATTATGTATATATATTTTTAAAAATATTAGATTCTTAATAACAATATTTTTCAAAGTATCTACTGGTTTAATTATATAGAAAGTAAAGTTTATTTTTTTTTAATTATTTTATTATTATTATTATTATTTAAGCTATGAGCCCATACTTATTTGTTAGTTGATGTTCAGGGGAAGTTCTAACAAGCTTATAAAATAAGGTTCTTAAAAACACATTTAAAAAAGTTATATAGAAACGTGCAGAAAAATACAAATATGAAGAGAGCTTATAATAAGTAATGAAAACAATTAAATGATTGTTAATAAAAATGTTTTGTTGTTCGAGCTATCATGAAATGAAAACTAAAATAGAAAACTAAATTAGAGAAAAAACTTTGTAGTTATTTTCTTCAGTTCTATGTAAGTCTAACACGTAAATTTCATTAGAGGATTGGTATACCATGAATACGAAATGATTGTACCTTGGTTAGTCTATACAAAACTCGAAATCGAATTAATTGCCAATTTTCGATAACCTTAAAATGGTTAAGAATAAAATTTAGACAAGAACTCACTAAGCTGCGCCTATAAAATTCCGCTAAAATATTTGTTGGAAGACTACGATCGCATTGTTTTTTAGAGGTTTTTTTTTCTTAAATTTTGGTTTGGTTTTTGGTAGTTTTTTTTTTTTTTTTTTGGATTTTGTTTTACGTACCGATCATAACACGGGCTGGCACTGCATTCCATTCCAGCCAAAATGTGATAAACGACGAGGTGACCAATATAATGCCAGGTATGAAAACGGTTGTAAAATAATACGCACGATCACGGGTAAATGTCAACTCGACCTGTAGGCAACTGTAATTACCTTAAAGTACAAGGCCAAAAATTTTCGTAGTGGCCACAAATTAAAAATCTTAGCACACACACACACACGGTGAGGACGCAGCACAGTTCTTAGACAAAAGGGGACAGAGACAGAAATACACACATAGAGTTATAGACCTTACCTAGCCTAGCCTAGCCTAAGACCTACTGTTTGCACCAAGAAACTCTGTAGCTTTAAAAAGAAATAAACAACCAAAAGTAAAACTAAAGATGTCCCTTTGGGTTTCTATTGAATTCAACATGGTTCGGGCATAAAGAAATGGAAACGCAAATTGAGTCCATGCAGCAAAACCTCAGACGAAACGATAATTGGTTTGGCTGGTGTTTGCATACTTTTGCCACGCCGTATCGGGCAAATGGAGTTTGCTGTGTGTTTGCTTAAGTACGTGTGAAACTACTAAGTATGGCGAGAGCTTTAAAAAAAATATGGTTATTTTACGCAATCGAAAACGAAATAAGATTACAAATTGCATACGAAAGAGGGCAATCAAAAATATGTAGTATATATTGTAAGGCAGTTGCTACAAAGGCGATGGAAATCAATCACAAAATTGACGTAAGGTTCTTGTGTGAGAGGATAAGTTTTATATATAGCATATACATACGTATATATCTTGGGTTAGTTAGTGACGTTTGGTTTTTTGTTTAGATATATTTTGGTTTGGTTTGGTTTTGGTTGGTTGTTTTTAGGGTATTTTTAATTTGGTTTTTGTTACCTATCATTGATCTAGCTGGCACGGCATTCCATTCTAGCCAAAATGTTATAAAGGATGACGTCACCAATATAATGCCAGGTATAAAAACGGTGGTGAAATAGAATGCACGATCTCTGGTAAAGATTAAATCGACCCTAAGACAGCTGTAGTTCCCTATGGATTTGGGCATTTCATATGTATATTCAATGAGAGTAGGAGTTGACCAAGTCGTGTTGTTGTTGTAGCATTAATCGGTTTTTTTTTTTTGTTTTTGATTTTGTGGATTGAGGGTAGACAAAGATTAGACCATTAGATAGGTTTTCGCATAGTTGTAATTGTTCATAAAACAAAGCAATAACCAAGCTACGCTCCATAATACAAGTTATACTGAAAATACCGCAAATAGTACTAGAAATATACGGAAAAATCAAAATTTGTAATTTGTAACTCATTACTAAAACAAAAACAACTAAAACTGTAGCTGCAATTTTGCATGGGGATATTCCCAGCTTAGGTAATTTGCCATTCGATTGGTAACGAAATCAAGTACACTAAAAATGCTAGCACTTAATATATCGTACTAATACAAAAATCAAAATAAAGAAACGCTGCCCAAAAAGCATTACACAAAAATCATATTGAACGTAACATAGAACAGTAAACATACTGGCCCAAAACTTACCTCTCCAACTGTTCTGATCACAGGCTGTCGTCTGATTCTTAATCAAATACGCATTCAGCGTGGTCAGCGAGGGACTTTTGCGCAGTGTATCCTCATCGTTTTTCCAAACATATTTGATTTGTGCTTCCTCGTATGAAACTGGAAAAGAAAACATCTTGAGATTCATACTTTAAGGGATAATAGATAAAGTTATTTGGCAAAACTTTGGGTCGATAAACAAATTTAGCTACTAAAGTTATTACCTACAGTTGAAGCCGAAAATTTATAACCACATTATGTTTTTCCTTACAGTTGCATTCTTTTTCCATTTATTTTTTAATCCAATTAGCTTAATCACAATGCAAGCTTTTTTTGAAGCAAAACACATAAAATACTCTCATAAATCACATGATGTGCTGACAATACTCGGTATTATTCACACACTCTAAATAAGTCAATTTGGTTAATTAATAAAATTTATGTTGCCGCCAAGTTGATGGAGAATGGAGAGCACAAAAGCCCATTTGTTTCCACACATAATTACGCTGACGTACGACGCGTCGTATACGTAATATTCGCTATCTGTCACTTTGACGACCTTATTTGTGTGGAAATTAGAAAACAAATGCGGCATTTGACGGGGAAATTGAATTAAATCATATTCTGATAAGAGCACAGACAGGCGAGCAAACACTTTGAGGACCCCCATCCCCATTCATAGATGAAAATCTCAACGACAGCCATGGCACATAACGGTGTCTTTTCCTCCATTTCCACCAAAGTAATTTATGATGTTGCGCCAGCATTGTTGTTACTCTTATTGTTGTCGAGTTGGCTAGGTTAATAGACGTGAAGCGGCGGTGTAGGGGTAAGAGGAAGCATGTGGCGGAGCCAACTTTTCGAAAACAATGCCAAAAGACAAAAGCCTAGGACAGCGTGCACAGTGGTGCAAGTGATCCAACGATCTGAAAAAGGTTTACGTTTTTTATAATATTTAAAAGTAAATGCCTTTCCATTTCGATAAGAAAAATTGCACATATTCTGTCGCCTCGCTATTAAACGCTTTTGAACCACTGTGCAACAATAAACAAGCCAGCCCTCTGTTTGCCTGCCAGGCAGTCAGCCTTGTTAGTCACTTTGTCAGCTTTGCCGCTTCAGCTACACAACCCACACACACACACACACAGACAGTTACAGTAACACATTACTCGCACATACAAGTCAACAGGAATTTCCCTCGAGTGTCAGTCAACACGGTCGTGCCTCATTCTCGTCATCGTCATCGTCATCGTCATCATCATCATCATCATCAGCAACATTTTTCATTTCTTCTACTTCTTGCAACGTTTTCAACACTTTAGCATAATTTGTATATTACTTATACTTTGTTCAGACTTTATTATCTTTTATCTATAATTTAGCATTTATTTGTCTGGCCGTTTTCCTAATTTATTTAAATAAGTTAAGTACCGATGCTGATCACTAGACCGAATTTTGTTAATAGTTATACTTACTGCTTTCCATTGAGAACGAACATTTTGGATCATCAAATGGAAATATGTGCAGACTGCCCTGGCAGGACAATATCAAGTGGCGTCTGTAGAAAAAAAATATATGAAAATTAAGTAAGTATTGATAAACTTACTTATAGAAAACCAGATACATTTTTCTTTCATAATATTACTATTAAAAAATGGTGTTCCTATAAATGTATTATGATAAAAAAATAATTTTTTTTGGCTTTAGAATTGCTACTTAATATTAAACCATGTTGTCTTTGCCCCAATTTGTAGACTTCCCCTTCCCCTTCCCTTTCCATTCCCTTTCTCCTTCCACCCTGCCTAATTCCGCTTCTGGCCTCGAACAAGTTTAGATTCGCTGTGACAGTTTTCTCGAGTTGTCCTCGCTCCGTGCTGTTTGGCTATGCAAACAGTAAACGTCAAAAGCAAGGAAAGACAGAGAGAGAGATAGAGTGAGGACTGCGAAAGGGAGCGAAGAGGGAGAGATGCGAGAGTAAGTAAATGGCAACTGCAACTTATTTTAATTGCTGGACGACACTTTTGCGCTATGCAGTCAATTGGAAAAGTTCTGTTGAATTAAAAAGCAGACAAGCAGAGCACACGTTCCCTCTCCCTGTGCCTGCATCCCTTTCCTTTTGCCTTCCCTCTATAATGGGGGAAACGGGTAAGAAATGGTAACAGGAATTGTTCAAAGAGAAGCGCAACCCGTTGCCATATTGTTATATGAGCAAACTTAAAGTCCGAGTCTTTCTTTGTACTCCTGTGTGTGTGTGTGTGTGTGTGATTGCATACATATGTATGCTTGCATGTGAGCATGTATGTATGTATGTGTACGAGTGCAAACATTGGACGAGTTTTAGTTTTACCTGGCCAGAAGTTGAGTGCACACATGGATCGTTGGAAGACCCGCCAGCTTGCCCAAATATTTACATTCATTTTTAATATTTTTTTTGCTATTTTTTTGATACTCTTTAGAAGAGAAAGGTGAGGTATATTGCCATCAGTATAAGTTTTACAATATTTGTTTCTTTATACAAATGCAGAGATAAATATATTATTATAATATATAAAGTATATTATGTGAGCCGATCGGACACACAAAAGTAATTCAAGTCACCTTAGTTAGTTCCACGTAACATGTTCTAGCAGTTTCCCAAAATTTAGCAACGGGTATTAAGCAGTCGGGCATCATCGACTGTATTTTCTGTTATTTGTGTTTTTTTTTTTTTTTTTTTTTTCTCCTCTTGTCTTACTTTTCATTATAGACTCATGTTTGCTCTTTGGCTGGTGCACATTTCTCGTCTTGTCGACTTTTTAATATTTCACGCTGCCCATTCCGCATCAAAAAAAAAACCAGAACTTGTAAAACGTTTTTCGGCTGTCACAGAGCCGCCCTAAAGTCCGTCTAGTGAATATGAACTTTTATAACATTTGCATTTCTGGCGACATTAAAGCGCGCTCCTCCTCCCCCCTTCAGCCCTGAATATGTTATAATGTGGATATTCATTCGCATTCAAATCAGCGATGATAGCGAAGTGAGCGAGAAAGAGATTGCGATATAGAAAAACACACACCTCATTGCGTACGTAATGGTCCCGTTCCGAAATATTCTTAAAGCGAAATGCATTGGTATGATGGGATCCTTGAAGTCGCCATGCATAATGAAGTACGTGTCGGGCGTCCAGATGCTGTCATGATGATGCAAGGCGTTTAAGAAATCGTAGTGCGACTTATTGCCATATTGCAGGCGTGGATCGTTCCATTGTTGATTCAACAGGAATTCCACTTCATATTTCTGAAATAAAAATCACACATAAATTTAATTGTTAAATAGATCATTTATATTTATAAAACTTACTAGACTGCTCTCGTCGGGCGATGCTAAGCTCAGAAGCAACACGTTAACATTGACCGTTAGGGTGCCTGTAAAACAATTGAAGCTTAACTACGAATATAATTAGGAGTTGAAAATGAAAATCATCTGTCAGTGCTGTGAACGAAGAAATCAAGTATACGCAATGGTAAGCTAAGTATACGTAAAGGGCTACAACAGAAATTGAAACTGATCGAAAATTGTGCTAGCTATTAAAACATAAAGTATATAAAAAGAAAGAAAAAACTATTTAGAACCGACTGAATTCGTTAAAAACTGATAGTTTTTGTGATTTGTTTAGGACATTTCACCAACCGCGATGATGTGGTCTCCGCGCATTTTGATTTGTAGCCATATCGGGCGATTGTAAACCACAGCAAAAGTCTTCATCTGTAAGATTTAATGGAGAGCGGCTATACAAGTGAACTAAGTGAGGCACAAAGTAAGTAATACATTGTTAACGTTTCTAACTTTGGTTGAATTAAGTGACAAATTTATTGTTAAATTAAATTGTAAACCTATAAATTATATATTGTAATATAAAAGTTTGAAAATTTCTAACCAAAAATATTTTAATAAAATGTTTGCATTTCATTAAATTTTTTAAAATTTAAGTTGAGTGAGAACTCATAAAAAAAAATATATTCTTAGGATCCGTCCTATTTAGAACTATAAGGACATGCTAATAAGTCTTATTATCATTAAATTTATCTTCTAAAATGTAGTTTGTTTCGTTTAATCTTCATTCAATGCCAGCTCAAAGCTGAATCGCTGTCAAAGCTCCCTCTCCTATATCTTTCAGCTATCCTACAGCCAAGCTATAATGAGTGCTTAAATTTGATAGCCCAGACACACTGGATCTGGTATATGTATAATTATTTGGAAGCACATAAACACAGAGACCGAAAAGAAATTACATTACACTTATGGCTGGGCCAATGTGGGTGCATACGTAAAAAGACTTGACTCATTTTCTTGGCTAACCTCCTTTCCCTCTTCTTCTCCCCAAATTGCCCTATTTCTTGTGCAGCTGCCTCAAAAAACGTTCTAAGAAATTGCAAGCGTTCTTTGTGCATCCCGGGCAGACTGGCCATTAAGTTTAATTGATTCTATAGTGGCAATGCGTCGTCTTTGTCATCGTGAATGTTCGGGTACACTGAAAATGTCCTGCAATTGCCTTCCATTTCCTCTTTCGCTGCCCCCTCTGTGTCTGCAGTGTCATTCTTAATGACGCCAGAGAAAGAAAGTTATAAGTAAGTAGAATGGTACAGAAAAAAAGACAATTCAAGCTATTCTCCTTGTAGTTTATATTATCCGAACACTTAGTTAAATTGAAAATTTAAAGTTAGGAAAATTCAATAAGCGCAAAAGAAAACTCTTAGAAAAGTTCTTACCATTTACAGGCGGCAGTAATCGTTTATCATAGCGTTTCTTCTCGAGTAATAAATCTAAGATTTCCTTATCAGAACTGGATTCATCGAATCTGTGTGTGCAAAGAGAAGAAAATCATTTGTAACTAATGGCATGTCAGGGATTTGAACAAGATAAGTTGATCTGAACGCGTTAATTAATCTATTTCTCAGGACCATCACTGATTTCTGTGTGTGAGTGTGTAGAGATTGTTTTGCAAAATAGGTTTTGGGGTTAAACTTTAAATTGTAGTGGGAAACTTTTAACTTAAAAAAGTACTGGGAAACACATAAGTTTCTGCTACGTATTTGTTACAAGTTATTGGGTGATAGAAGAGAAAAATAGCTGCATAAAAAGAGACAAAGATTTACTTAGATTGTGTTAGTTTTAAGATTAGTTTTTGGTTATTGAAGAAATTAAAAATGCATATGTAGAACATTTAAAATGCAAAATGTAAAGAACATCTTATGAAGTTGGATAGTTCCTTTAAATATTATACTAGATGACAACAACAGAAATACATGAAACAAAGCTAAAAATTAATAGTACTATGTGCCTTGTAAACATTCGCATTTCGTTTATGTTTTTGGTGTGGGTGCAAAAACTTACTTCGACCAATCGATGCCATGACTGAAAGAATTTCAAAAGAAAATAAATAGAAAATTTCGTGTATAAGGGTTACAGGCGATATTACATAGAGTAGAGTACAGTACAGTTCGAATAAATAGTTGTATACAGATTGAGACAATAAAAAAAAGAGAAAGATCATAGATAGATTACACGGTGTACAGTGATTGATATTGTAGATAAAGAAGGTTCTTAGTCTGGGTCTGGTTACGGTTTTGGGGAATGATTAACTCGCCAATGAACGCCTCACTTACATGGGATGCTTGTCCAGGGTACCCGTCTCCGACTGTGTGGCAGCGGCCGTAGATAAGGTGGTCAGATAGCAGAGCATCAGAATGACACTGGAGGCCGCATAGAAGCTGAACGATTGGTTGTAGTGCTTATAGTGTTGGCCCAGATACTGATAAGCGGCAGCCGATGTCGCACTCAGATTGGCTAGAATGGCAGCTGACATGGTGGCGGGTACGACGGCAAAGAGTCGCCAGGGCCGATATGCGAGCGTTTGCTGCTCCTCCGCATTCCTCGACTTGACGCTTGCCATGCTGCTGCGTGGCGTCGCTAGGGCAGCTCGCGCCTGCAGCAGCATCTCGTGCAGTCGCTGACAGGGTATGCCAGCGATTGTTGCACCTGCAACCAGGCTGCGGCTTCTACTGCGACCTCTCGTTGCACGTTGATCTGGACGCCAATGTCTGCGTCGACGTCGGAGTTGCTGATGTTGCTGCTGTGGCTGCTGCTTCTCATCTTTGTTAATCTCTGCGCTACGACTGTAGCAATTGGAGCAGGGTATTTGCAAGTCGTTTGGCAGCGTTGTTGTTTTTATTGTTGTTGCTGTGCGCTGAATATCGATTGTTGTTTCGATTGTAGTTTCGTGTGTCGCCAACGCGTCCTTGTTATCCTGCGCCACTTGACAAAATTGCTGTTGCTGCTGCTGTAGCTGCGAATGTTGCTGTTGTTGTTGCTGTTGTTGTTGCTTGTGTGTGTGCTGTGTCGCTAAAAGCACTTGAGCTGTCGCTTTTAGATGTTTGCCGTTTGCTGTTTGCGTTTTATGATTTTGTTGATAGTTATCCTTGATTTGTATTTCGTCTGCACTGCTTAAAGCTGCTATTGTTGTTGCTGTTGCTGTTGCTGTTGTTGCTGCTGTTGTTATGGCACCACATTGATTTCGGCTTTGTTGTGTCGTTCTCTGCTGGGGCTGCTCTCTGGCTGCTTCAAAGACGCAGCCCATGTTACGATAACTGCAAGAGATGTGCAAGAAAATGCAAATATAAATGAATATTTGAAAGACGTAAATATTATAGTAAATTTCTAATATTTATTGAAAGACTTTTAAGCCGCAGAAAAACTTATTTAACATGTCTGCCAATTTGCAGAAAATTTAAGTTCTTCATACCCTAGTCTAATCAAAACCCTTTTTAATAATAAACAGCAATAACTTAATAAGGCAAAGTGGTTGAGCTTTCAGTTTGGCTTGCATTTGTTAACATAATTGAGAATTAAATGCGTAAAATATTCCAAAGTTTACGAAAAGTTTAAATTGCTGTCGATTTAAACTATTTGCAAATCGCTTCAAAAGATTACGGTTCGACTAAGCCGATTAATTTTGCAGAGAAACAAGCATAAAGCATTTTATTGTATGTTTTTGTGTTTAGGAAATTGAATTTTTGCGGTAAAGATTTTGTGGTTTTGCCCCGGAACGGGTTTCCTCTTCGTGTTTTTTGCATGTCAAAAATGAAGGAAATTCCATTTTCAATGCGGGGCATGAAAATGGCATTGTCTATGAACGTTTTGTATTTACCATGGCCGCAAATGACAACCTACATACAACAACAGGCGACAGACAGACAGACTGCCACAACATGCGACCAAAGAACAGGCAAAACAACAACAACGACAACAACAACAATGGCGGCAACAACAACAACAACAACTATCATTATAAAAATGTTTTGGCACATTGACGTAGCGACGACATTTTGGCTTAAGCTGCAGCATATTGACTTCATTTCAAATACATGTACACATATCTACATGGATTTGCAATTATATTGCTATGTATGCATATGGTAGGGTATGTGGATATAGTATGGCATATCTCGACGACAACTTGGCACGCAGGGCATAGCCTGTTGGGGGGCGTTTTGCAACTGCAGCTGTAGCTAAATTATTTCACCCTATTCATAGCTTTTAAATTTTGACTGGTGTGGTTATATCTGATATAAAATATATGTACATATGTGTATTCTATAATCTTCAATCTTTTTACTTGCATATATCTTTGCATGCTTCGCAACACCAGAAAATCCCTGCAAAGTATTGATATCAACCCATTTTGCTCAATTCCCTTTGACTTGGGCTGTTAGTTGAGCTTTGAGCTGATTCCTCTGCCATGGCTAGAGCGGAAAACTTTGGCATGTCTATTGCAGTCAGCAGACAGACAGTCAGACGCATTTCAGGATAACAAACGTACCAAGCAGGCAGGGGCAGACACACATAAACACGCATGCACACACACTGAGCAGGCATACGCTGTGCTTCATTATACATTTATTCGATTCTTACGTGACTTTGGCTATAAAGCACAAAAATAACTGAAAAGAAGCCAACCACATTCTAATATGCCTGCCGTGTATCAGGCAAAATGGCTGAATGGACTTGTGTATATGAATTGGTATACTAGAAAGGGTTTAACTATATCTGCCATATGTGTGCACCCTGGTGCCTCATCGCTTGCCGCTTCCTTCTTTGCCCAACAATTATTGACCTCAATCTATTTTAAGCGCTTTTACAAGCAAGCGGGGGAAAAAACTCGTTTCTATGTTCAGTGTTTTTTTTTTTTTTTTGTCCGTGTTGTTTGCACCGTAAATGTCAATTCACTTGGCTGTCACGCCCGCCTGTGCCCACTGTGCGCGCCGTGCCACGCGCTTGGAAAGTTTCAAAACTTTAAGGCCGGCTTATTGAACGGGTCGAGAGGAGGGCAGAGACAAGTCGGGCCAGAGATCGGCTCGAGTTTTTTTGTGTCGCGCATCCTTCCAACTTTCAATCCCCTCTGCATCGTACAGCTGATATCCTTTATGCCTTCCGGGCCCATTTCTGGTTGAGGCGCATAAATTTGCACAAACCACGCGCCACTCGGCTGCAACTTGGTCAAAGCTAATCCGTCGCCTGGCGGCAGGAAACGGCGCCCACTGACAGTCGACCAACAAAACTAACCGAAAAGCCAGCACAATGTCCTTGTCCTCTATCCTGTGTTCTCCACAGTTCTCCTCTCATTCTTCCCCTCCCTCGTGTTACTTTTCTGCACTTCCTTGTTGTTGCTGTTGTTGTCGGACTTGTCTAGTTCGTTGTGCATTTCATTTCCCGCCTGGGGCAACTTTTCATATTTTATTGTGGCAACTTTATCAGCTCTACGCCTTTTTTTCCCTCCATATTTCACTCTTCTCGTGCTGCAGTCAATTTAATAATTTGCTGCAAGTTTCTGCTACAACTCGAATTAGGTTTATCCCCTCCTTGTTTTTGATGAGTTAATTGCACTCGAGTAAGTTGGCAACAGACTCGAGGCGTCATACTCTGCGTATGCTGAACTTCGGCTAGGCAGAGTTAATGACAAAATTACCTAATTTCTGATTCCTAATTTTGGCCAGCAGCCAATCCAATTAGTTTTGCAGTTGCAACTAATTGAAAATTCCATTAAATTTTCCCCTAGAGGTCTTCGACGACGACCATTTGCGGAGTGTGCATTTGTGATTTTGGCTCAGTTATGGTTGGAATTTTGCGGTTCATCGAGGTGTTAAATGGATAATTTAGATGACGAGAATATGATTTTGAGGCACCGAGAGGATTAAAAGAAGGAATCTTCCTAAAACTCGATTAACTTGTACTTATTGTGCTTGCAAGTGAAGAGAGCTCATTATAGATGTATCCTTTAGCAAAACAATGCTAAAATCTGTTTCCAAGTTTGACCTAAATTTCGATATGATAAGCAACATCGCATACCAAAGAAGACCTTCAAATAGTAAACCCTGTTCAGTTGCTGCACTTATTAGTTGGCCTGTAATTAAATATGCAGGCTCATTATAAACCCTGCCACGAGGTGGAACGGTTAACCTTTGGCAAGTCGTATTGATTTCATGGTCAAGGGAAAAGTTTTTAAATATTTTAATTGCCATTAAAATGTCGGAAGAGCGAAACAATAATGATGGCCTTATCGATTTTTCAATCAATGCGCGACACGTAAAGCACGGAAAGTGAAAACAAATCAAAAACAACTACGGGGGGAATGTTGATAATGTCCACTTAGGAGCTGAAATTTCGGTATCAATTATTGAATGATTGTTATTCTTCGTTTTTTTGGCCGATCAACTTCAACTTGTCGCCGCAGAATGCATTATACATGAGGGTCCTTGTCATCACAATCGCCCGGCAAATGGGGCTTATGGGAAAAAAGTTGTGGTTGAACGAACCGAATGCCACGTAATGCCACGGGATAATTGGGCGAAGCACTTGACCCAAATTCAATAACGATATACACATACAAAACGTATAGATTCCTATTTATTAGAGACAGACGTGGCCGCGTTACGTATACGACGCGTTGGCTGCATTGAATTTGCTATGCCTAATTGAATACATGTAAAGAGAGAGAGAGAGATATATGTGCACCCACATAGTTCGAGTTGGAGTTCATTCGCATTGCGAATACAGAGCACTGCACTGCCGTTTATAGCCAAGTTAAACCCTTTAAGTCAGCTTAGTTGGCGCAGAGAGAGAGAGAGAGAGAGAGGGAGGCAGATAGATAGGGAGAGAATGTCGATAGACGTAGTCGCGCAGTAATTGAAATACCGAGAATAGAGAACTGAAAAGCAGAACTATTTCAGCATGTTCGACAACAGTGCGAGAATCGAATGCAAATGACAATTAAACGAGCAGAACAAGAAGGAATGGAAAGGGGGAAGGGGGTGGGGTAGGAAGAGGAGGAGGAGTGCCCTGCTTGTCGGGCTAATTGCACGTAAATTAAACGACACTCCATACACATTTGACAGTTTGCGGTGCTAACATTTGCATCAACTTGAATCTACACTGCGCAAAAAAAACAACGAGCTCAGTTCCATTTCAAGAAAAGGTTAACGGTTAATGTGACTAGGAAGAAACAAAATGATGGCATATTCTATGAAATATGTATTTAGATTTGTGTTTGACACATTCTTCTTTTCCTGCTACATTTTGCTCAGTGTGCTTTGTGTGCATGTATGTGTGTGGGCTCTACACTGTTTGCACTTAATTGGCCCAGTCATTGAGCTGGTGACGTTGTTGCAGCTTGCAGCCGTTCTCACTTAGCCATTGACCAAACAAAAAGTCACACCCCCTACGTGCTCCCCTTCCCTTACCCATCTCGCACTCACCACCACCCACCACCTGCTGCTGCTGCCACTGTTGCTGCTGCACGATGTTGACCCGGATGAGGCACGTTCGTTGGGTAAGTATGTGTATGCAGCTGTTTACCGTTAGCCTTACATGCTTCAGTTGCAGGCAACATGCAATCGGACTACCCCAACCGATCGCCCACGGCTGCCGACTTCGTCACGTCGTGTTGTTGAGGTATTTAAGAAATGTAAGCACAGCTGCAACTGCAACTGCAACTGCACCAGCGACTGCAGCAGCTACTGTGCAACATCAGCAAAGTCAATGAGTGTCCATGTTTCTGGTTTGGCTTGGTCGTGTTTTGGGACGAGAAGGAAGCAGAAACGAGGAGTCGCCTCTGTGGCATGCAACACTTTTTGCCAAGGCTGCTGTTGTGGTTGTTGCAAGTACAGTAAAGTAACATCAGCAAAGCACGCTCGGAATTTTTGCAAATTACTAAATGCGCTGCTCGAAGCAATGGAAAATGTTAACTTCATTATCTTTGGTGCTGAGCATACCAAAGAAAAAAGTTGTAACTTTAATAGTTTTTGTAATAATCATAAATTATCAATATGCCTGGACGGTGGGCGTGGCACCTAAAATTTGAAATTAACTGTTGGAGTTTAAATTATTAAAAAACCTTCAAACCAAATTTGGTGAGTCTAGCTTTCATTATAGTAAAGATCTGTATGTTCATACAGACAAAAGACTGACGGAATATACCAAATATACTGTGTGAGGTCTGCCACGCCCCCCTAATGCCTTGTATACAAATTTTCTTGAAGCTAATATACCCTATTTTTAACCAACTTCAATGGTCAAGGGGTATACCAAATCATAATTTATGTTTCATATCTCAAATACTCATTGCTTTATATGTATGTGCTTTGTGAGTTGTTCGTTATAACATGTTTCAACTGTGATGTGCACATCAAATTCTGATTCTTTTTCCCAGTTCAGGCTAAAATTGCATTAAATAATTAAACGGCGGCTGTGGTTAAACCGCAGCTGGAAAGTAAATTGGAAAATTTCGCATTTATTTTTAATATTCCACTTTTTTATGGTCTCATAAAAAATATCAAAATATTTTATAGCCACATTTTTCGATTCGGTTATCGATTAGTTAAGTAATTAAGGCCGACTCTTAGGGTAATCCTGCCCTACCGAAAAAGGGCTCTGATTTCTGTGAATTGATAACATTTTAATCGCTTTTACATGCCGTTACTTTAATCACTTCGGTGCGTTTGGTTTGCTTTTTTTGGGGGCTCCCTCGATTTTCGGCGCTTTGTGTTGCCATTTTTGACAGTTTTGTGGGCGGGCAGTTTCAGTCCCTGCCCTCTCGGCTGTCAGAGCCACTTAAATTGCATGCATCATGGAAATTTATGTGAATAAATTACAATGAAAACCTGGCACACTGTAATAATTCAGATTAAAAAGTATTTATACACACGACAGCGACTCGAGCTGGAGATGGAGGAATGGAAGGATGGGGCATATGCTGTTGGTCACGCACGAGTGCCGGTCCCCTCCTTCTCTCTCTCTCTCTCTCTCTGTGTGTGTGCGCGCGTGTCTGTCTGTCCATGGATTTCAGTCCGATGTGGCCTGCTCTGATTTCGCTATAATAAATTGACATTTTTTGGACATTGTTTCACGAAGTTCTGCGCCGTCGGGAACTGAAAGTGTCCGACTCTGTCTGTCTGTCTGTCCCTCGCTCTGTCGATTTGTCAGTCTGTTCTTTCAGTTTGTTTTTACTGCTGTTTGTTTTGTTTGTGATTTGTTTGGGGAACAGTGCGAAAGTTCACAGTAAAAAGAGACGGCAGCAACTGTGGAAAGAGAAAGCAGAGAAATTTCGTGTGATTTAAGGGAAACCGTGACTCACAGTTGAACTGCGACTACAAGCATGAACTCAAGAACTGCGAGAAAGGGAACAGCTTCAGAATGTAGGAATACTTAAAGGACTTCAAGAATACCCTAATAGCCACGACTGCTACATAATTAATAGAATAATACGAATTAGGACAGGTATTTAAATTTAAAATAATTAAAGAAATTTTTCAATGTATGTAACAATTTTAAAAAAAATAGTAGATTGCTTGAAATATTTTTATATAAATAGAAAAATTTAGGTGCATATCGTAACCAACTATAGCCTAAGCTAACCTAACCTTTGACAAAATCTACGGCAAAGTAGAAAGACAGACTGAAAGTAAACAGGAAGGTAAAAGAGAGAGAAATAAGAGGAGGAGGGGGCACAGCTACGACAAATAATTTGGCACAAAAGCAAATAAACAAGATAAGCAAACAAACACTGGCAACGACAAGACTGAAACTGAAAGAATACTACAGAAAATACACAAACAACAACAACAATAGAAAACCCAGAGAAGGAGAAAGCAGTATGACGACAAGCAAAGCAAGGGGCGACAACAACAAACAGAAGAACACGACGACGACGACGACGACGACAAGAGCAGAAGACGACAAAACGAGCCGAGAGCCGAGCACATAATGAGCATAATAGCTATGGTGGGGATAAAATGATAAAGGGCGGGCGGGCCTAGGAAGGGGAAAGGCGCGAGCGTAGCAAGTGCAGGGGTCAGAGCAGGGGGAGGTGCAGCAATGGGTTAGGACCCCATGTTCTACATGTGAGTGCCAAAGAGCTTTTGTACGTTGGGCGGGTGGGAGTGTGTTAAAATAGGCGCCACTTTACATGCACACAGACATAAGACACCCGCCCTGCCCCTTCCTTCTATATGCCTGCACTGCAAAGGGGATCCTACTGCTTGTCTGAGTGTATGTAAGGCGACTCACGTTGCAACTGGCGTTAGCCTCAAACAAGTTGCAGCTGCTTTTCGCCTCTCTGACAAAACGAGGGCACGCATCGCACGTCGCCAACCATTTAAACTAATCTTGAGGCGGTTTATTTATATATCTCAAGGGTCGCTCCATCTAACAATGCCATCCTTGGATAGATAAGCACACAGACACACGCACACATGTGCTGTGCAGGTAAACTGCAGAATTAGGGTACCCCCAGCGAGGGAGCATCCTGCTGCAGATATCGCCCAGCGAAAGCAGGCCAAGCCATTAATTATGAATACATATTTCTTCTCTCAAAGGAAAGTGCAGTGGGAGTAAGTGGAGTTTGAACTATTGACCCATAAAAGGGCACACGAATTTTGTTTCAGTTCTTCCCTGCTTTGCTGGCTAGTATCTTCTCTTTGTTTAAGATCCCGAATGCTGAGAGACGCGCGCAATACCCTGTAATATTTGCCATTAACAGCAGATTGTTTCTTCTCATAAATTCGTATACTTTATGGCGCACAACATACGAAGGAATACCTTTTATTAATGCATCAACTACAGCCACAGTTTGCCTCTCCCCTCCTCCTTCTGTTTTCTGCACTTCGTTTACCTGCGCACGCTTCACTTGGCTTTGGGCAAGCAAGTAACTCGCATTGGAGGCTATTTAATTTCTGTATAAACATTTTGCCATTGGCCGCAATCTGCGGGTCTACGGCTTTGCCTGGCGCAGGCCTTGCCTTGGGGGCAAGACGCGTCGGGCCAGGCTGCAAGGTGCTCGGCCTCAGCCTGCACGCCTCACTGAATGTGCACTAAGGCAACCGGAAATTAAACACACAAAAGTTTACCAAGACTCTGCACACGCGCACACACACACACACGTGCAACCACACGCACACATACAAACAGACACACACACGCAAGTGCTTGTTAGTGCTTGGCATTTTTGTGGTTCCTTTCGCTGAGTTGAGCTGGGGAAGGGTTTGGGGTTGGGGGTTTTATCAATGCTTCGTCCGTTTTTCTATGCATCTCAAGTGCGCGCTTTCAAATTTCGTGGAATGCGCGCTCCCATGTGCATGTGTATAAACCAGAGCATGTGTGTGTCTGTGTGTGTGAAGCTTTTGAAATTTGCATGTCAATTGAAAAAAGCGAGAGAATGCTCAAAGGATCAGTCGAGTAGTGTAAAACAAGAGAGAAAGTTTAAAAATTTATTTATAATACGCGGCAACCATTGGCAGTGTATGTGTGTATATAAAGTTAGTGGATACTGTCCACTGTATATCCAGAATATTCAGTAGGGTAGGGTAGTGAATTTGTTACGCCTACTCTGTCTATGCAATTGACTAAGGTGTAAACAAGATTTCTAATTTGTTTATATTCAATTTGCAGCATTTGGCAAATAATTCACTTAATTCTCAGCCCAAATCTGCAGCTGCAGATAAGCAAAGTGGAGCACAACTAATTAAGAAACCAAATAGAATTGGATTCACACACACACACACACACACACAGTTCCAAGCGCGCTGAGTGCCAGCATCAAGCCTATTAATCCCCTGCTGCATAGGGGATAACAGACAGACAGCACACGCAGACACACTTACACGCACACACACACAGCACGCACGGAGAAATCACTTGGGGGCATCACGTGAGCCAGAATATATGAGGCAAAAGGCAGCTCGATGATGTGGCTGGGCCTGAGGCTGCGTCTGACTTGGGCATCGGGTATTCCCCGGCATGCGCCCATCTGCAGACTGGCAAAAGGCGCAAATGATGGGAATCACTTAACAAAGCGGGCATATAACGACATGGCGGTATATGTGACAGAACTCAGCCCCCTGTCTCCTCTGAACAGTTCTAGCCTTGCTCATACTGGGCCAGCCTCAGTCAGAGACGCACTGCCCACTCCCCCGGCTGTCTGTCCGTCTGTGTATGTGTCTGGTTTCCTAATGAGGTTTTTGGTCTCCTAAGGGAAGATGAGGGCTTTGTGTAAAAATTAGACAAGCTGCTGTGATTCAGCGCTGGAACAAAAGACAGCAAAGCCAACTAATCAGCATTCCATCAAAGTTTCATTGGGCTCATTTAGTGGTAGACAATAGAGGCGCGTTAAATGTTTTAAATAATTCCTTTAAAATTATTAATTGAAAATTAAAACAATTATTATTATTATTATTTCTTGGTTTTGGCTTTTGATCATGCCAATATGGTGATTTAATTTGTAACAGATAGTTATGGCTTATTTAGCACGTATACGCAACGCATTTACGTATGCATAATATATATAGCCATTATAGCTAGTAATGTGTCAAAGTCACATCAAAGTTTATTCAGAATGCTATATATATAACAATTATACTCTGGCAACTGTTTGTCTGACATACTCAAAAACGTATACGCTGCGTATACGCAATATTTTTGTAAGCCCTGAACTTCTACTTCAAAGGCCTCTCGCTCAACGTTAACAGATTCATATGCTCTTCTCTCACTCTTCTTTCGCTTCCTCTCCCTCTCTATACTCTCCTAAAAGACCGCTTTGGGTACCCACCGGGCAGCATCCACGAATCACTTTAACACGAGCTTCAGCAGTTACCGCCTCTTGCTGGCAGACGCTTCCTCAAAGTTCAATCAAACGAGTTAATAACTTCCGCAATGTGGCCCAAAATTAACCATAATTTCACTAGCGAGCGCAGTAAACTGACCTCCATTACCCTGCCCAACCCTGCTCAACCTACTAACCCCAGCTCGTTTGCCACATGCCTCACATGCTGCTACGTTCCTGTTTCTCTTTCTGTTGACCCCAGCGCACCCCTGGCGATTGGACTTGTGCGCTTCAATGGGCAACGGCTGAGCTGAGCTGACTTGGTTGGGTAATATGGTAATTTTAGCGCTTATCTCTGGGGTCTACAACAACAACAACAACAAGCGCAACAAGAACAACAACAGCTGGCTTACTGGACGCACAACAATCAGCACACACACGAAAAATGCCCGCAGCACATGTCACATTTGCCACATGAGTTGGCGTACCTCATTTATCATGAGGCGCCTCCCGGCGACATGGAACACGCACCGAGCACCGAGCACCGGGAACTCGGCAACTGTGTGTGTGACTGACTGAGCTGAGCTGAGCTGAGCTGGTTCAAGGCTCGAATGGGCGGGCATTTTACCTTGTCCAGGATCTAATTGTGGCCGTCGGGCGGCGTCGTGGAACTTTAATTATACGTTCAGCTAGCGATGGGCATTTTGTGTATCACAATGCAATATTAATTCGTTGCAGGGGGTGGTGGACAATGCGTTTCCCATGTGAGCGGCGCATATGTAAATAGACGAGGCGGCTCTGCGTCTCTCCCCCTCTCATCCTTTTGCCTTCTGTTTGTCGCCCCAACTAAAATTAGACATGCGAATCGATAAAAACGCTGGCACGCATACGATTTCAGTGCCTGCTCGCGAAGTCTTCGCTCGCTTTTCAATATCTCAAAAAGGTCACCTGTGGAAAGGGGGAAGGGGTTCCTCCGTCACAGAGACAAAGGATTTACTGTGCGGATAAAGCAGGTAGGCTATTTGGCTGGTTTGAGTTGGAAAATCAAGTCAAAGGAATTAGTCCTACCTTTCCGATATTATTCTCTTTGGTTTTCCTTGTGTGGGAACCGCAACTGTTGTTACACGTTTTTCGAGGCCTTTGCAATATTTACGAGCGTTTATTGATTAAATAATTAGTCCGCTACGATTGTGTGGAATAGAGGGTTCTTACAAGTATAGCTATTTTCATTGCGGCTCCAATTAATCTCGAATGCAGGGCACATTTCTCTTGTTTTGATATTCAATTTTCCCGCAATTTGATTGCATTTAATAAATAAATCAAGATAGAAGCGAGTGAAGAGAGGTAAAGAAAAATTGTTCCACATTTCAATTAAATTATTCATTAAACACTTTTCAATGGTTTTTATTTATTTGAAAACCAGACAAAATAAAAAGGAAAGCAAGAGGAAACAATTAAGGTAACTTTCAAAATAAAATGGAAAAAAGGGGAAACTATTAAGGTAACTTCAGTATATTCTTTGTTGGAAATCCTATATAACCGATGTGCTAAAACCCACATCACTTTACATGATTTTCATTTTTATCTCTTTTCCAAAATTTCCATTTGGCAAAATAAACACAAGTTCAATTAGAAAAATTTCATTTTGAAAATGGTCTTTAAGCCATTTTATTGCTTTTCTGATGGATTAAAATCGGCCAAATACAAATTGAGTGCAGATAAATCTGTTTAATGGTAAAAATTGTTGAATGAAAAACGTAATTTAATTCGCGCGAAAATTGTTTTCAAAATTTAAGTGAAACCCCATGGCAATATCCAGAGAGGTAGGGGTCTTCGGGTGTTAATGCGAGCGCCGCGGGCCGGAAATGCTCGCAATATATGTAGTACAAACAAGCGCGCATACACATGCACGCACACACACAAGCACACTCATACTCGCACACATAAGCAGGCACACATAAATAAAGACTCGGACATGAAGGGATATGGGTTGCGGATATGGTTCAATCAAGCAATACAAATAGCTGTGGTCGTGGATAGCCGGCAGGGGGTAACTTGTGCCTTATGGATATTAAAAACTATATAGTATGATATACGAGCTAATACCATACATACATGTATGTACACGGTTTACCTCACTATTTGGCATTTTGGCCATCACATTGATTTTGCCCATTAATAATTTAGATCTTTCCGCTTTTGATTGGCTTCGCCGCTAATATTGGGCAGTCAATGACGTATGCGCTCTATTTAGAGTAAGTTTCTATTGACTCCACGTCATTAGTTGTCCAGGAAAATTGCAAAACGGGCACGGTGTTTAGCGAGTCAATTATGACTAATAAACTGAGTTCTTTTGAGTTTATTATTATACCATACGACCATTGAAAATGGTCAAAAATGGTATACTAAGTTTGTGCAAATGTATGTAACAGGCAGAAGGAGGCGTGGCAGACCCCACAAAGTATATATATTCTGACTCAGGATCACTAGCTGAGTCGATTGAGCCAGGTCCGTCTGTCTGTCCGTCTGTCCGTTTGAACGTCTAGATCTCAGCTATTACAAAAGCTAGAGATACCATATTTCACATGAAGGTTCCTGTATACCATAGGTAGATTGAGTTTATTTTCAATTTTTGATGCCACGCCCACCGCCCACGCAAATCACTTATTCGCGATATTAGGAAAAGTATTGAAGTTACAGCTTTCTGCTTTGGTATGAATAATAACTGAAATATAAATAATTAAAATATAAAACTATTCCCCAAATTACAATCCAATCGGACGATAAACACAGAAGTTATCCATGTTTCTGTTTTCCGTACTTCCACTGCTTGCGCCTGTGCTGCGCGTCGTGACGTCATCGTCTCGATGCTTCGTTTCAGCCGTAGCGTGTATAACTGACTGCTATGATGGCGCTATGCAAATATAGATAGATCTAATAGATCATAGATCTAATTTAAACAATAGCTGTCAGATGAACTTGTGCAGTGTTTTTGATGGACATAAAAGTGTGATAATTTTGTAAAAACTGGGCGAATGGTATCTTACTGTCGGGCGCGATCGACTGTAGCTTTTCTTACTTGTCTTTATTTATTTATTTATTTGGGAATTGAAAAATTAACTTTCTTTAAAGTCAGGCAACGCTGGCACCGTTAGCATGCCCAGTGTTGCAAAACAGCTTCATATTAGGACCCTGTTTATGGTTACTTAATACCGAATGCCTCTCACATTGCTCCTTCCTCCACTCAAATGGTGCGTCATTTAACAATTTAAGTTAATCCGAGCACACGCAAGCCTAATCGCTAGGATGACACGTGCAGGTCACTTAAAAAGAGAGGGAGAGAGAGAGAGAGAGAGAAAAGAGAAAGACTCCTAGCGCGTGTATGGTCATTGCGTATACGACAGGTTGTTCTTCTGTGTATGTGTTTAAGCAAGTTCGACTGCAGTGGCAATTTCAATTTAAATTTCGGAGCCAAGTAATTATAGTTTTTTATCACCTTTTATGAATAATAATGTGAAAGTAAAAGTGAAATTATTTTCGGCAGCAAGGACAACCCTAAGGAGAGGGAGGAAGGTGGGCTCCATTAAAAATGCTAATCATAGCTTGTCCTTTGTGCTCCTTTTGCATTGTAATTCAAGCGAATTTCAGTTGCGTTTTTTTTTCATTCTCGTTCGAGTGCGAAAGAGACCCAAAGGCGGCGACGACGTCACGCATGTCCTTGCACGAACTGTTGAAAAGTTTTCCTTCTACATTTTTTTGTGATTTTATTTGGTTGTTTTTCTTTCACTCGTGTGTGGCACATTTTCTATTTTCTCATTTGCTTTTGTTGGGCATAAAACTAATTAGCTTGACTACTTGCACGCACCTGAAAGCTGAACTCCGAGAGGTTGCCAGACCTAATGGAATGTTGGGTAAGGAATTATATATATGTATGGAAATTTGCAAGGTTATAAGTATTATTCAAAGAATATATTACTAATATGGATTTAAAACGTAAAGCTATACTCAATAACAAAGTATCCTCTTCATATTCGTATTGTTGTTGGTTCTTATTGAATTAAAATCCCGAAGTAACGAGCAAATCGCAAACCAAATGGATAAAACCACAGGCCAGAGTTGGTAATAAAGTCAAATTGTTGATTGCCATGAAAAACGTCGAAGCAATTAAAACCCAATACAATGCACAAGGCGACGCTTTACGCTTTATGTATTAAGCGAAATAATTAAAAATAATTGTGTTAAATTAAATGACAGACATTGTGCGTTGAGTAAATTGATATGTCGGTATGACAGTGCACACAATTGGGCTATTGATTTTTATATAGAATATATACTCTTTATTGCATAATGAGCTGAAAAATGGAAAGTTTCAAATGAATCTCATAAAGGTTTAATATTCAAACTCCTTGTTTGTTTTTTAATCAAAGGATTCCGCTCTATATAGCTTTTAATTCTTAAATTGCCTCTTTCATTAAATAATTCTGTCCAAAACTGTAAAAATCCTTGAAAAATGGTTATATTTATATTAGTTAGCTCTTTTATTTAAGAATCCTTTCGAAAAGTCAGTACAAATTCATAGAAGTATGATGTTCTTCTTAATAACGTAATTTTTGTATAAATCCTTTCAAAAACTGTATAAAAATCATTAAAAAAAGAATGTATTGAGTAAAAATCTATGGGAATTTGGGAATTTCTTTCTAGCCCTTGGCCGAATTGCTGGCTACTTCATTACCCAAATAGGCTAAGCAATCTTAAAGCTAAAACGCTCTTCTTTAATTTTCTCTCCTTTTCAAAATATGTAAAAAATAAAAAGTATAGAAATAATTTTACATGAGTTCCGGCGGAGCCCTAAGCCACCCCCTAAAATCCAGTCCAGTTGGCCGCCCTTCCCCGCTAGCCTTGCCCTATGCCAACATACTTGCGCTTGCACTAACTTATTTTCATATAATTTATTTGCAGCTCGTGGAGCATGTTTTGTTGCACAGCAGGTGTCCTGCACGGGACTCGACTCCATGCGGAGCGTACTACGCGGGGCTGGGGCGGGGCAGTGGAAGCAGCGAGCATATTTGAACTGCTTGGTTTGGAGAGGATGGAGCTGCAGTGGCTTGGAAGGAGGGAGCAACATAAACTAAAAACTGCTGAATAATCTAATGCACACATACAGGCGTACATTCCCCCTCCCACACACACACACACCTTCGCATTATGCAGATGAATCTGTGTGCTTGCAAAGGGTGTCAGCGGAAAAAAACCAAATTTGTAGTATTGAGAGCATCACATCGCGTGAATTTCCATATTTTTCCTGTTGATTTCGTACACTCCACCAAGGGAGGAAAGAAAGGGATAGAGAGAGTGAGCTGAGCTGTTGCTTTGCATCTGCAATGAGTCGAGCATATCTGGCAATATCACATGGCATCGCAAATGAGACTGCAATATTTCAATAAATGCCACGTCACACCCGCGCCGCATCCGTTTCCCAAACTTTCACCTCACAAAGTGGCCAGAAAATGATCTCATACCCCTTAACTCACCTCACACCTCATCCCTTAACAAGCCCAAACAACGTCAGCCAACATACTTTTTTTTTGTGGGTTTCCTTTGATGGCTAACAGGATGCGCACGGGATGAGGGCACAGGTTCAACTCATTTAACTTCCGACATAAGTTGTCGCTGCTGTAGCAGCTACAGGCGCCGGCAGCGCTGCATCAAATATGTCTGCCTTGTAACAGGGTGGCTCGGGTTCAAAGTTTTGCATAATTTACAATGCGCGCAAAATGTGAGAAAGTTTTTATTTTTTGTTCACTTCTTCATTGATATACCCTTGCAATAGGGTGTATTTGTCTGGGAGAGCACGAAATAGTATTAAAATAATAATTACATTAAGATTTTGACATGTAAAGCCTTACTTAATTGGATTAACCCATTAAATCAATTTGCTTAACCTTGAAAATTTCAAAAAATTTAATAAAATAATATTAAATAAAATACAATTAGCAAAGTGATATTTTTTTAATGGGGTATAAATCTTTCGGCGTGCCAAAACTAAAGTTCCTTTCATGTTTTATTCTGTGTTCTTCACGTTCAGGTTGGTTTTCCTTTGTAAGGCGTGCGAGGTGTCCCTGACGTGGTATCTGTGGTGTTAGAGCACGACTTTGAACCATGGCTGAAGTGCTTCTTACATTGCTCTTGTTTTGTTGTTGTTGTTTCTGTTGTTGTTGTTGTTGTGGCATTAATTAAAGTTATTACGGCCACAACTTGGCGTTGTCTGTCTTCCTTGCATGATTTGTGAGCTTCTCTGCCGACACGTAAGTTATGGCATTTTTAGTTCGTCTACTTTCTGTTAAACTTTAAGAACAGTTGGGTTAGGAAACTTTGAAAGAATCAAAAGTTAATCTTTAAAATCCTAGGTTTAAGTTAATGAACAAATAATGTACAAACATTTGTTGTAAATTACTATGGTAATGTTAATGCAATGTAAGAATGTTTTCATTCGATAAGAAGTTGTGTACTCTATCTTGATATCAACTTCTTCGTTAATCATAAATAAGAAAGCATACTTCATTTTAATTATCTTTGATGAGAAGGTTCCTTAGATCACTTTATAAACTGAATTGTTAAAATCTATATTAGTTACTCTTGCATTTTATATCCCTTTCATTCCATTCCATTTTCCCTATCAATATCCAAATTCCGTCTGACAACCCGTCAAGTTTTAGATACCACAACAAATCACATACATTGCACAAACCATAATTGAATATGTTTTTCATCCGATGTAAATCCAGCGTATAACTGACACGTGTTTAGCAGGGGTAACGGTAACGAAGAATGTTGCTGTTGCCTTGGCCAAATTGGATAAACATATGCAGCAGATTGCGAACAGAACAAATCAATTTCTGTTTGACCTAACGCTTCAGTGGAGCGCACCGTGAGCTAAATGCAGAAAGAAGCGGCACGGTGGGCATAATTCTTAAAAAGAAATTTCACACACATTTCTATAAAATTCCAAAAGTGTACTCAAAGTCCGATCGAAAAGTATCAAAAAGCGTTGTCTGCAGATTTTTGCAAAGTAAGAGCTTTTTGAACATGGTGTGGCCCACTGTGCTCCTGTATCTGTTTATATATTTTTTGCTACCTGCAAATAACGCTTGGTTTTCATGGTCTGCCCCTGGCACTGACACTGATTGCTTGTGAGCCGACAAGCTTTGCCAGGCAGTCAAACTGGGCTGAGGAACTTTCAGACTCTCCCAATAAGCTGCCCAGCTGCCTGCCTCACCTGACTGCAATGACCATGGCCATTATTCAAGTGCATTCTCTTGGCCCTGCCTATGGGCAGTGGACTTTAACTTGGTCAGGTCTAGGCGGTTTAGGCTAGGCCACCGCACCGGATGTCTCGGTATTTCCGCTGGCTAATATGGCGTCATGATTCACTCGCCATGGTCGCCGCCATTTTGTTGTTGTTGTTATTGTTGTTCTTTCTTTTGGAGTTGCGGCCAGTTTTTCATTAGCATTTTCTTTGTTGTTTTTGTGTCGTTGTTGCCTCCATTGGGCAATAATGTCGACAATTATGTTACATAACCCAGTCGGGTTCCTTAAGGCTCCCTCCACCTCCTCCTCCCAGTGGAGCAGTCAAAGCAATTGGGAAACTTTGTTTTGGCATTTGTTCGGTTGCTTTCATTGTTTCGCATGTAATGCCCTCAAGTCACATTTGCCTTCCCTTTCCTACGCAAGTAACTCTTGCAGATTTCCCTGCTCCCCATTCAAACTACACACCACGCTCCCTTGTTGCTCACTAATGATGTCGAATTTCCACGTGCCTTTTGGCCATTTGGAATGGAATCTATTAGGGGTAAAACTCTAGCAAAATCAGGTTAAGCTTGTATCGAGGTTAATTTCTTTTGAACTTCAAAAACCTCCAAATATCGGAAGCAACGGCAACTAATTCGATTTGGGCACGGGCTTATCGTAAAATACGCTAAGCATAATTGATTATTTTAGCGGCGGAAACGCGTTGTAGGCCAAGAAAATGGGCCAGCTTAGACTAAGACGAATTACAGGCCAAGGTGACCACACACAATAATGAAAGGCAAATACAAGTAGTGGATTCTTATAAGACACGGTGTATGATACTATTACAGTTCGAGCTGCTATATTTGATTACTTTTAACAGATGAAGGAAATAAATACTAATTAAAATGCGAAGGTAGCACATCTTATTGAAAATACAGAATTTCTCCCTTCTATACCATGTCTGACCTCAGTTAAGACGACGTGATTCGCTAAGGCAATTTCAGGCAAGCTTATTTCATAATTCCCACAATTTTCAGCTCATAATTCTAATCTCAGCTCACGTAGTCGCACTTGACGCAGAGTAAATCCGTTGTAAAAGCATTTGCTTAGGCATTTTGCGGTTCTGGTGTTAAGAAGATTGCGTATACGCCGAGTGAGCCATTCTAGTGTTGTTGCTCACAACGACACAACGACGCGAGGCTAAATTCGCATTAGGCGCGACGGTTTAACGACTCGAAAATACCAAAATATGTCTCAATTTGTTGCAGAGCGAGAAGTAGCAAAAACAACAAGAAGAAAATCCATCAAAAACATATTCAAAAGCAATTTTCACACTTTATCAAAAGTCATTTTGATGCAGGCAGCCACAAGGGCAAACAAAATCCTTTGCTCGATACATAGAGAGGGAAGCAGAAGGGGAGAGAGAGAGAGAGAGAGGGATGGAGAATAAAATAAAGGGAGATGTACTCAACCCTAAGCGAACACTCAAAACCCACACTCATTCATACTTAGACAGCCACTTGGCCAAAATATTACAAACTTTTTGGCATGTGCAGAGCAAGACATATGCCCCAACTCCCATTCGCTCTCCCTCTCTCTCTCTCATTCTGTTTGTCTGTCTTTGTCTATGTTGCTTGTTACATTTGCATACATTAGTCTAGCGTCGTCATAGCCAACATTGTTGTTGCTGTTGCCGTTGCTGTTGCTGTTGCTGTTGTTGCCCTGAAATGGGTATGTGCGCACTGTGTTTATGTTCATAATGTTTTGGTAATAAATTCAGCTTCATTAACTACGAAAAATGCGCCAAACGACGGTGCACAAACAGTAAATGGCAGCTAGGATACAAAAAGACAGAAAGAGAAAGGCAGAGAAAGAGAGGGAAAGAAAGGCAAGCAGAAAAAAATGCTATGCAAAAACAACAGACTCTGCATGTAGTTCGTTTATGTCTTTATTTTGGTGCTTCATATAAAAACACATTTTTGTTTCCACTGACTCGAATTGTTTTAATTTCGGAACTTCGGTTGCATTGCTGGTTTAACAAAAGAAAAGTTTAAAAATTCGTTTAACTTTTAAAAACATTTTTTTTATATTTAACTTTCGATTTAATTAAATTTTTAGTGAATGAATAAAAAACTTGTTCGTGATGGGTAAAAAAGTACTTGCAGCTAGCAGTATTTGGGGCAGTAGCCAGTAATACTTCCCTTTCTGATCTGGCTATTCAATTTTTAACAATCTAGAATAGTAATCTAGTTGGAAGACGGACTCATTTAATTTTTGGTCTATGGTATCAACCACTGTGGCAATAAATGTTCTGCATATCTTAAACAATTTTGTAAAGTCCAGTGTCGTCTATTTGCAAAGATAACATTTTATTTTTCTTATTTATTATAAATATTATTTATATTTATAAATAATGTTTTATCCCGGTAGCGCTGTTAGTTCGTCAAGTCTAATCAAAGAAAAAAGTAGTGTGAGATGAGAAGTAAATGTGTATCGCATGTGAAGCAGAAAGAGCGACAAAGAGAAACAAATTTCTTATTTACATCGCGGCAACAATCTGATTCAAGAGCAATGGGCAAATTCATCGTCGTCTTGCCGTCTCGCCTATAAACCTTGAAGATACTGTCGTCGTCGTCGTTGTCTAGGAATTCGGTGATTGTTGTTAGTTTGCTGCTGTTTTCTTTTGTGTTTAGTGCGCAGATATTTGCAGAGTGTGTTTTCCTTTTTCCTTTGCCTTTTCGTATATCTGCTGCTATCCTCTTGGCCATCGTCGACAAATTGGCCAATGTCACAGTCAATTCGTGTGCCGAAAATAGAAACGAGACACTTTTTTGTTTTTGTGTTGCCATTGCGATTTTTGCTGTAGTGCAAAACAGTTTTGCATGCCGAAATAGTTTCAGGCTGGTGCAGTCAGTGTCACATATGACGAATCGTCGCTCAATTTTTAGTATTTACAGTACTTTAAAAATTGTATTTTTTCCCGAATAGGTCGCGACAATAAATCATATCACTAGAAAGGGTAATCCCAAGGGAGGGGGGAAAGTAGGACAGGGAATTTATGAGCGAAAGTTTTGTCTAATTTAGCTTAAAGCGAAAAAATCAAACGGAAAACGGAAGTGCACGTTCCGTTATTTTTCCATACATATACATACACACATACATATACACATACACACACATACACACACATATTCCATGCAGGTTCCACACACGGAAACCAATTCGTATGTTGCTTTTGTAATGCAAATCTGTACAGAGGTTTAAGGCCTTTTGTAAACATCCGTATTGATTTTATAGAATTTTATAGTGTCCTTCATTGATCCAATTGTAAAATTTTAGAAGCTGAGCTAACCCAATTGGAACAAGTGTTACAACGTCTTGAGTATTAGGGGAAATTTATGGGAGTTTTATTTGAATGTGGGTTGAAGTTGAGACGCAGCCAATAAGTTTTTATTCGCGTTTGGCTGGCCAAGAACTTTGAGAGAAACTGCGATAAAAGATAATAAACATACGACTTTTGGCTGTGCGAGTGTTCCAAATCAAAATCTGAATTTCCGGGCACGCACTCGGCTTGTTGAAAGTCTGTGCCAAGAGTTCGAGATACTCTGTTAATGGAGTTATAAAAAAAACTTAGTAAATTTAATAAGTCAAGCAAATAAACAGCTGAAAAACCTAGTAGAGCAAGCGCACAAATTATGTTGTATATTTTGAGCTCAAGTTGAATACAGGTTCAAATGGTTGAAGCTAATCAGTGCGAGCTGCAGTCATCAGGACAGAGTATGCTGCCTTTTTGGCTTCACAGCTCGTTTGCAGCTTATGCGCCTAATAACCATGAAGCTGGCAGCCAAATGCGCTGCAATCAAACCACGCACTTGCCAAGGCCAGCATATAATAAATAAAATAAAAACTGAAACTCGGCGCCAAATCACCCACAGAGAGACGGGGAGGAAAGGGAGCGACTGAAAAGTGCCAGAATGGAGTGACCATCACAGCTTTGCTTGAAATGAATTTCTATTTATCAAGCATGTGCGCGCATCTTGCAGATACTTTTCGAATCCCTGACCTAAAACCGAAACTTATGAATTGTGGCTGGCGTTGCTGCCGTAAGCCGCTTTAAGCGTTTCGCAAACAGAAATCGACCAAAATAAAATCACACAAAAAATTGTGTGTGTGTGTGTGTTTCGCTCTTCTTATCATTTGCAATGAATGTCGCTTGACCTTGACTCGGCGCAGCCCAAAAGCAGCAGCCGAAAGGAGCCAAAGCAAGCCGCACACACACACACACAGACACACATACATGAACAGACATAAATAATTAAAATGACCTCATAATGTTTCGATTTTATATCCAACCCGAGCTGGGCGAAGTGCTCTCTATTTTATTCTCGCTTCGCCTTGGTTCGCCTTGCTTCGCTTTGGTTCTCTTTTATTTCCGTAGCGCTTGGACCTTTTGCCGCAGTCATTAATGTAATGGTCTGTATTATTTGAGAACATAAGCGAGTGTCCAGCTCAGACAGCTCTCACGCTCTCACGCTCCTTTCTTGCTCGATGTGTGCCCAAATTTGACAAAGACACGCAGAGCAAAACGGGGCAGAGTAAAATGAAAAATATAATGCAAACATGTATGTATTATACAAGTATAATAGAAATTTTATGTATTAAAAAAAAACTATTGAAGTTAACTTAACTGGGAAACTTATAGCCCACAGAGTGCGGGGATTACGCTGCAATTTATGTGGACTTAAACTTTGGGCCAACTTCTCGTCGATTTCTGATTTCGTCAGCACCTTTTCTCGTCTACTTTTTCGTCTCTGCTTTATTATTATTCGCTTACAGTTATTCGTTTATTTTTCAAATGCTTTGCTCAGCAAAATTTGCCTTTTTCTGCACTCTCTCTCTCTCTCTCTCTTTCCCTATTGCCCTTGCTTTCTCGTGCACTGTCGTGCTTTCTTTGTGGTTCTTGGCTTCGCCCGCCAAATCGTCTGAGCCATCAAATAAAATGACAACTAAATTGGCGCACATTTTGCGCTATTTGGCAGGCTTTGTCTGCTCGTCGTCAGGCAGGCAGCGGAAAGCAGGCGGAAAAGCCAAGCGGAAGAACAGCGGAAAGCATTGCTAACAATGCGAACAGCTGACGTTTGATACGCGGCGTATGCGCAATCTAATAAGAATCACCATGAACAGCAGCTGATTGACGCTAAGCTGCGCGAAAGCAGCTTAATCAACTTGCCTGCAATACGCGGCTTAACAATAATAAGCGAACGTTATGTGCTTAGAGTGAGGCGTGGCTCTGGCAGGTGTTGCACACGTCGTATGCGTAATTTAGTTGCTTGAAGTCTTGCACAACTGTTGCGGTTGCAGCCCAAGTTGGTGCCAGCTGTCAGCAGGTGTTGAGTTGGCAAACTCCTGAAACACACACACACATCGAGCTAAATTAACAGCCACATGCGACATACACAGAACGCGGAACTGCATTAAATTTCCCGAATTGAAGTGGAAAGAAAACTCCAAATTGCAAGGAAAATGCCAAATTGTGTGCAAACACTGAGACTGAGGCTGCACTTTTACTGCCTAAGGGCAAACAAAGTGTTTGCCGCCATATGCTGAGCCATGTTCTGGCCAGCAACAAAAGCTATTTTTTCTGGCAGAAGCCAGGCAGCTGCAGTTATGACAACAAAGGCGCACAAGCGGACAAGCAGCAAACGACTAGCTCGACTGCTCGACTCGAAGCCTCGAGCAACGAGCCCAGAAATGGAAAAATTGCCTTGTGGACAGCTAACCCTACGGTCATTCAATTGTTCGTTTGATCCCGGACCTCAACTCCATCTGCTAATGCAGCCTGCCAGCTCTCCTTCCTCTTCTCCTCTCTCTTTCTCACTCGCTCTTCGTCTTTTTTCTTTAGTTTTGCTTCAGAGAGCCAGTGGCAAGCGTATTACTATTTGCCCTGCCCGTTGGTCATTTAAGTCCTCGTTGTTGTTATCCTGCCGCTCGCTCTTTTTGCTTTTCCTGCTTTTTGTGCTCTCCACCTTTGTGTTCTCAGCCAACATTTGCAGCTGTCCTGTTGCTGTATGCCTAGAATTTAATATTGGCTAACCTTTTGGGCTTCAGGTATCTGGGTCACAAATGCACATTAAAGTTGCAGCTGCAAAGGGAATTTCGAATTTTACTGCTGCTGCACGGAATATAACGCATACGTCGCGTTGCACATTCCTGCATTCTCTTTTTACATGCCGGGGATAATAAAATGCACGACAAAGGGAAATAATTGTCGTAAGTTTACAATTTACAAAACAATTTCGGTATTTATGAAATAGTTAGCCGTTTGTTCATTGCGATTCGTTTTACTGTTGGGATGTGTTAAATACTTTCGATTGTAGTGCTTTGATCTGCCATTTTATTGGCATAAACATAAGCTAAATAGAAGAGATAAATTTAAAAGAAGAGATCAATTTAAGAGGACCTTTCAAGTTGTATCTTAAGAGAACATATACTTTTTTCCTTTCTTTTTTTTATTTGCTTTATTGTCAATCTATCAATTGCAATTAATTTTTTCAAAGTCTTTGAAAAGCTGATAATTGTTTAAAGTACTGAAAAAAAAAACGTTTAAGGTTTTTAGTAAATTTCTATTTTTTTAAATCTCAATGGATCAACTGAGAATAATTGTATTGTTAATAAATCCCTAAAATGTATATTTAAAGACAGAAGAAAAACCAACCCAAAAGAATTTCGCATACTTTGCAAATCATTCACATTAATAAGTAAACATAAGTTTCATTTTTTTGATTATTATATTTTTTTCAATGCAATAAAACTGACTCTTTTTCCATGCATCAAAGTGAAGTTGCGCAAGGAAAGACAGTCCGGCAGTTTGGTTAAAAGCTCCAATTGATTGACGCCAATCAATCAACCATAAATTATGCAAATGTTTTTAAAATAATCTACCCAACTGATGCAAAATTGGGCGGAAGGGGGGTAAAGAAGAAATTGCCTATGGAAAAATTGAAAATCATTGGGCATAATTTATGTGGCAGCTCGGCTCGAAAACCCCAATTGATATGCGGACCTGGCAAACTTGCAGTGTCACTATCTATTTAACCCATATATGTATATATGTGTGTGTGTGTGTGTGGGGCTTCGGGAAATTCAATTTTCATAGCGCTGCATTGGTTATACCAATGAAGAGAAATTGCCTGCAGTTGTTGGCCGCAGGCTGCAACATTGATTAGCCGCTGACAGAGCGTCAAGGAAGTTCGTGACAAAAACGTGTAAGAGAAAAAAGAGACCGAATTAAAAATACCCTGCCGAACATGTTTTGTTTACTGCAAACTAGGTTAATTCTATTTTCAAAGGCAAATATATGAACCTTGCAAAATCTTGGAAAACCTTAATCACTTCGTTTGGTAGCCCTTTCCACACAACCCTAAAATACCCGGTTTGGGCACTCACATTGGTTGAACAGCGAGTTTTTGTGCTACCCAACGCGCGCATGTGCTGCCAAGCAGACCAAAAACCTGCCACACTTTTTTGTGGCCAAATAATGTTAGCCGCTCACACACACACACACACAGCGTGGCGTATGCGCAATATTTGCAATTTGCTTACTTTTTTGTTGCCTGCAAAGTGGCAAATTGGCATAATTAAAAACCTAAAATGAAATAATGTGCCGAGCACGCACACAAAGCCAAGAGAGGAAGAGAGGGAGCAAGTGAGGCGGCACTAACATGAACTAGGACTTACCTAATTAGCGACAGGATTTCCAGCGGCACGAACTCTACGGCTTTTCTAACTGTAGCTGTAGTTGTAGTTGTGTTTGTTGTGGTTGTTTTGGTAGTTGTTATTGCTGTTCTTGTTTTTGTTGCGGCTGTGCATGCCAGCGCAACAGCAGCGCCACCTGGCGTCTTGCCCCGCTCCTTTTTTTTTTTTGGGTGCTTTTGGCAATCTGGCAACACTCGCACTCAGAATGTCTTCAACTTGTGTGGCCCGTCGAAATTGTTGCAACTTACGTGCACTTGCCGCTGGCTAACTGCGAGTGTGAAAGGTGGGAGAGAGAGAGAGAGCAAGTGTGAGAGCAAGTGAGGGAGAGAGCAAGGACACGCGATGGATGGACACACACACACACACACACGCACGCACGCACACACACAGAGCACACTTTACGTTGTGCGACACTTTGAAATGTTTTGCGTGCTGTTGTTGTTGTTGTTGCTGCTGTTGCCCTCGCAATTGCCACACACGGAGGAGCGCAACAGCAACAACAGCAATTGGGCGTCAAGGCGTGGCAGGCATTTGACGCGCACGGCGCCGCCCGGGGCGCAACACGGCCGCCTTCCATTTTCCATTTTTTGCACCGTTTTCAACATTTTTTTTATGCGCGCGCCCAACTTTTGCTGTTTTATGTTTCGTCATTTTTGCTTTTGTGCTGTGCGTTTTGTTTGTAGTTTTTTTGTTTCATTATTATTATTTTTATTTATATTCGCTTTTTGCTCGTTTCATGCTCTTCGCTCCGCATTTGCTTTTATTTTTTTTTTTTGTATGCTTTTTCGGGCTTGTATTATTTTTATGGTTTGCTTTGAAGTTTTCACAACGCTGTGCGGTATGCTATAGTTATGGCGTTGTGGGTGTATGTGTGTGTGTGTGTGTGTATTGCGATCATTTGACGCCTATTTGTGAGCCCATTAGGGGTTCGAGCAACTTGCGCTTAGCTCTTCCCGTTCCCGTTCCCCGTTACTTGCCCCAAAAACTTATGTAAGTGCCAACAATTTTGGCAACTCTTGAGAAGAGCAGGTGGCCACCGTGGCGAAGTGCAGCGACAACTGAAACTTGTGCCAAAAACGCGCCCTTATGTAAGCTGACAAAAGTTGAAGCAACAATTAGCAAAAGGGACGGAAAACTGTAAAATGATAAAACAATAATTAAAATGAACCTAAAAGGAAAACTATTATAAGCGGAACTGCGTACAGGAAGGGAGAAAACAACTTCGAGTTAGTTCGACATTTAATTTACAATGGAATTTAAAAAGAATAAATCTCTATGTATATCTAGAGCTTAAAATTGGGAATTTAAATTAACTGCAAAAATAAATAAAAGATCCTGGTTTACATCGATAGAGATTGTTCAAACTATTTTCTATAAATGTCCCTTTATATTTAGCCAAATAATTCCCATTTGACAATCTAAAGCTCTCGACAAGTTACCACTTATAGCAAATCACAATCGACAGACAGACAAGCAAATATGTGAACAAGCAGACAAGCAGACGAACAGACCAGCAGACGAGCAGACGAACAGACAAACAGACACTTGTTCGGGATCTGGGCCCCTCGGGTGCGTCACATTCATTCATTGAATACGCCTTCGCTTCGCACTCGCCTCAATGAAACTGTTTTCCTCTATTTCTCTATGCACTCTGTTTATCGCCGTGTTTATTTGCTCGCCCTGTTCGCTGGCAAATCATCAAAAATAGCTTGGCTACAGTTTAGGCGATGCAATTCGCATTCTAAGTAATTAACAAAATTCACAAATCGCCAATGCGTTATAAAAACATTTGAGCGCTTTGCTCTGTTTACAATGCAATAATGAAACATTTACTGACTGCATTGCGGAAATAGAAGACACAAATTGAAAGAAAACAAGACAAATGAAAATAAATTATGCTCTATCTCAATTAGTCAACTATATAGAAATCTTGGCTTGTCTGTTGATTTTGCTCTGAGATGCCGAGTTGTCTCCTTCTTGCCAATATTAATATTCAATGGATACTAGACATCAAGCTACTTATAAACAAATAACAAGCTCGACGCCTGGCAACAACAAATCAAAAGTAGAAAAACAAAGAAAAAAGGCAATGAGAATTAAGCAAGATCTGAGGAAAAGTCAACAATGTAAGGCATAAAATATTCGCACGCTCTTCAAATGTGTAAAAATTGTTAAAAATAACCCAGAGCAAAATGCGAAACTAGCGAGCAAAGCAAAGAAAAATAAGAAACGGAAATGCAGCTTGCTTGGAGAATGAGACTAGCGGATACTCTACCAGCTGCTGATCATATGTGTAGCAGGCAATAGGGAAATTAACGGGAACTAGTCCACTGGCCACTGTAGCTTTCTCTGACCTATACCAAATACTTATAATATATTACCATGTATCTTTATAAATAATATTATACACTTTTTTTAACACAAAGCTCAATGTCTTTTTACACATTATGATCTAAAATTGTTCAATAAATAAAAACCATAAAAATACAACTTTAATCTCTATATAGCCTCATTCAACATCTGTATACCCTTACCTGCCCTACCTTACTATACCCTACACTAGTAGAAGGAACAAAATGAAAACAAAACACAAAAATGAACCCACCGAATGTGTGCCTCTTTATTCTTTCTCTCTTTCTCTGGCTGGTGGTCAAAATTAAGTGGCCACATCGAGGCGTGGCTGGGTCGCATTAAATTAAATTTAATGCTGAACAAGCTTACTAACTATCTACTATATAGACTCTCTAGCATTTGCACAATGTAAATACACAATTTGTTTTATTGTATGTTTAACATTTTATTACTTGTGCCAGCGCAAGAAGTGCTTTGTCTTTGTCCTTCACATTGAGTCAGGCAGATCATTGGAATGCAGTGCATTCTTGTTCGCCCGCCAACTAACCAAAAATATATAACATAACTCGCGCGTGTGTGGGTGTGTATGTGTGTGTGTGTGTGTGGCCTACGTGCCCCTCTGCTACCTTGCTACCTTTACCCACTACTCTATACCCTGCGTTCGGCTTTCTATTTGCCATGCGGTAGGCTCCACCCAACTCGACACGCAATGCGAGGCGACATGAGGTGGCGCTGACTCATAAGGCTGTCCATCAGACACAGCCTTTGCCGAATGATTGACTGACTGACGGACTGACGGACTGACTGAATGACTGGCGCCTGGTCGGACGTGTGTGGCTTTCATTTGGGCTCGCGTTCGCGTTCGCCTTCGCCTTTGCGTGTAGTTCGTAATTTAAGTAATATGGGTCGACTGTAAGCTGAGCCTTGCGCGCTGCGTATCCTTGCACTGTGCTCAATGCTTACCCTGTCGCATACCCTGTAAAATGTGTTGCCTCAGTTTATTACATCAAGTTAACTAATGCAAGAGTTTTAAAGCAGTAAGCAGGATATTCACAAGTCGTTACTACTTCACCGTTGGGCTGTTACTTTGGCCCTGTTGTTGCTAACGCGATTTACTTTTAAGTAAAACACGTGCGAGCACCTATTTCAACTTGGCTCCTATTCCTCACTTCCTCCTCCTCCTTCTTTAGCCCCCCCTCGTTCCCTGCTGCACCCACTACCCCGTCCGTCGTCCCTATCGCTGTGGTTGGTATCCGCCTAATTGTCATTGAGCTGGCCCCAAACACATAAATTCAATTTCTTTTTCTTCGATGTGACAAGTCGTCTGCTGCGTCTTTTTATTGTTGTTATTGTTGTTGTTGTTGTTGTTGTTGCATTTTTGATTGCCACCTTTTGGCTTGCTTTGGTTTCGGTGTTGGTTTTTGGTTTTGGTTTCGTTTTCGCTGCGTTGTCGTGCCACATTATTCGCCTTACTATTTTCGTGTAGTTTTCGCGGCTGCCGCGCGACGTCTTCTTCGTTCGCGTTGTTTTTATTGTTGTTGCTGTTGCTGTGTGTCGTGTTCTGTTCTGTTGCTGTTGTTGTTGCGCATATGTCGTACATGTTGTCGTTGTCGTTGTTGTTTTCTTTGCCTTTGGTCTCCGTCTGCCTCACGGTGCACAGGCTGCACCTTGACACTAATATTGAAAGAAAAGTGCAACTAAAAATAAAAATACTGAGACCGCAAAAAGCAAATTGATTCGTATGTGTGGTGGGAACTTCCCTGCCTGCTACCTCACCTCACCACAGCTTTCCCACCCCCTAGCTCACCTCACCCCAGCTCACCGGGTAGGTGCCCTGCTGCCTTACCGCAACAGCCACTTGGCGTTTTTATAGTCATTTGTCTAATAAGTATTCGAGCGCCGCTTAAATGTTATTCATATTGATTGAATGAGTGTGTGTGAATTGAGTACTCAAAGCAAGGGCTTCTGCCAGCTGATTCTAGGCATTGATATATGGCGGCGCTAGAGTGTATTTACGCAATTCAGGTCAGGCTCGATGATGGGATTTGCGTAGATTGAGATGTTACCTGCGCTTGGGCAGAGTGAGAGCAATCGGGTTGGAATGTTTGCTTATTTTTGTTTAATTAATTAATTATTTTTGAAAAAGGGCTGATATGATTTTTGAGAAGTCTTATATTATTTAAGTTGCTGTGGTTTTATTTTAGTTTGATTTTTGATTTATAATATTTAGGATGAGTTTTTGATTTATTTGAGATTTTTACACCTTTATGTTCCGTACAAAATTATTAAAATTTTTAATGAAATTCAAAACTATAGTATTTTATTTTTTAATTTTAAAAACATTGTTTTTATATTGGTTTTTATTTTTTTGAAATTTTTAGGATTTTTTTCAAATATTATCTAGTAATTTATTTCTTATTATTTTCACAATCCCAATGAAATATTTCTCGCAAGATGCATTTAATCACATCATATCGGGGTGTACTAGCCTATTGTTATTTCGCACGCACATCGAAGTAACTTTCGTTCTTGTTGTTCTCGGTTCGCCCAATGCACTACTACACCATGCTCACACACACACACACGCACACATACACCACCAATACACGCTTTACATAACTCACTGCACTCTCACGGCAGCAACATGAAGTTCCCAAAGAAAAGGAAAGAAATTAAAAAGAAAAACAACAATAAGAAAGCACGTTAGAAATTCGAAACACACAAATATCATTTAAATTGCAATGCGTTTTTCAATAATTTCTTCAAACACTTTGCAGAACTCTGTTCCGTAGTTGTTGCGTACGCACTTCGTAATAATATGAATATATATAATATATATTTTATTTGACACTATATTCGATACTATATATTTTTTGAATGCTTTTATTATTCATTTTTTGGGGGCTACCGTTTTTGTTGTTAGTCGCTTTCGTTGTTCTCCTTTTGAACCGATTCGCCTATAGCAGCACATATACTATATACGCACACAAGAGAGAGAATGCTATAGTCGATACAACTCCGCTGGGCTATTGTGACTGCTACACTGTGTGAACTCTTTGCTCGCTCGAATATATTTTTTGATCCGTTTTCGCTGTGCTGTTGAATTGCAAACCCGACCCGAACTGAACTGAACACTGAACTGACCAAGTTTTCCTTTTCATGCAGCTGGCACGCATTTTCGCGGCAGAGAACCCGAAGACGACTCTGGTGCGCCGCCTGCTTTTCGGACTTGCATTCGCTGAGCTTATTCGTACTAAAAGCTCAGCAGCAGGTCCTCTCGCCGAAAGCTCGGAGCACGAAAGTTCTATCATCTGATTACCGTGAATTGCATGGACAACATAGAGAGTGAGAGAGCGCGCGAGCGAGAGCAACTCTCTTCTGTCCCGTTGTCTGTGTCGAAAACAGCTGATTGTCGCACGACTTGCCTCCCCCAGGTTGTTTGGCTATTGCGCCACGATGACATGGCGGCAAATGACGTAATTTTTATGGACAGTGGGGCAAGAGTAAGTAAACAACTAAGAAAATGAAGGTAGTCAAAAGTATTTTGGTAAAAATTTTAAGTATTAAGAAAAATTCAAATAAAAGCCATAAACCATTTAAAGTCATATTTTCATTACTTGAAATATTTATAATTTTATTTTTAAATTGCAATTACAATTTTTGTTCTTGTTTATTTTTTTTTTTTGTATTGTTTGTTTTATTCTAGATTTCTTTTATAATTATTTTTATATATATATACTTCACACATTTTGTTGCAAACAATATCAATAATTCTTTTAACCTAATAACAGATGCACTTTTTTGGTATTTTGTTATGTTGTTTTTCTTTTGTGTTTCACGTTTGTGTTCTTCGCCTTTATCGTTATTTTATTTTGTTTTGTTTTGTTGGTTTCTATATGATTCTTCTGCCCGCCTCATCAGACACACTTTCTTCAGACACGTTATCTCAAGCTTAAATTAAGTTACAATCAAGTTTCAACTTATTCGATAATATGAAACAAAGCGCACTAGGCATTGAACTCAAGGGTTAAAACACTTGCAAAAATAATCGTTAGTCCATAAAGTAGTTCAGGAATAAAGAGAAAACAAAAGATCATATGAAGCGCAGTACAATACACAACGTTACAGTCTAGATTTATGTTTGTTTACGCTCTTAGTTCATAGCGCTTTTGTTTTATAAATATTCAATGTCTTTTTATTATTATGTATAATATAAATGTTAACGTTTGCATTTAAAGCAAGCGCTTGCTCAGATTTGTATATAAATTTCTTTATATTGTATATAACTATATATAAATATGTATACGTTGCATATCAAATTATCGAATTTCGGCTCTTGGGCGAAACTTAGCGTGTGAGTTACAAATAGCTGGTAAAATGAGTTAGGTAGGTTCGTGGCTGATTATGTTTTTTAAGAAATTTACTTTGGTTTTATTCTAACCCCGTACCCCTTAAGAAACTGTAGAGCAATATTGCATAAAAGACAAATAAAATACTCCAAGTTGAACTCGCGAATTAGCAGAATATTTTAATTCAAATATTATTTTGAAAGTAATTAAAGCATCTGATTTGGGGCACGGAATATAGTTGGCTAGTTGAGCATACTCGACTACCACGTTCTTATTAGCTTTCAATAAAATGTAAGTTAGCGCAAAAATGTATGTTATTTTAGGTTTAGGCTCCAGATAAGGTAGAAGGTAGGCGTGGCATTATGTAGCATCGAGTAATAGATTGTATTTTATATATATTTTTATAAAGCGTTTATTATTTTTGGTATTTTTTTTGTTTGTTAGTATGCAGAGCAATTAGTATTTTGTCATGTTGTCATGTATGTCATGTCAAAAATATGATCTTACTTCTTTTAGATTTTTAACAAATTTTGTTTTCTACATATTCCTTTGCCAAAGAATTTTGGTTATACGATTTTCTTTTTGTAAATATATATATATGTATATATTTATTTGGATGTGAATGTGTGATGTATATGGATATATGCATATGATGTATGTATGTGTATAGTTGCAGTACGAATGTGTGTGTGAACGTTTGCTGGGAACTCGGGCATCTTTGTATATGATAGTAAATGCATTATAATATGTACAAATAAGTACAGAATATAGAATGTATATAAAGATTCAGTTAAGATGTTAGTGTATGTATATGATATAAATACGTATGTATATGTGTATAATAAATATATATGTATGTATATGCAATGCTATTTGTTTAATTCGGTGAGCTGAATTTTGAATGTATTTCTGGTTGAATGAGAGAGTTGGTGATGCTTTGATCGATCCATGAATGTTGTATATAGTTTATGTTAAAAAGTAATTTCATTTCAACATTATTGCATGAGTTCTTTGTCGCATTCGAGTACTTATTTAAGTCAGTTTAATTATCTTTAAACAATACAAATTTGATTTGAGTATTTCTATGCATTATGCATTTTAGCGCTAATATAATTATGTTCTTTTTGTTTCTCTTCTCAATTTTACTGGTCACAAAATCTTGTGTGCTTTCGTTAACTTTTTGAATATCATATATTTCCCATATCGTATTTAAACTAATCACGTTTGAAGTGTTTCCTTTAAATTAATGTGTATTGCTGTCTTCAATTTCTTCTTTATAGTTCATTATACATACCTACATTCAGTATTTTTGGTTTAAGCCTTCAACTTTCTGAAAAAAAATTGTGCAAGTTGTTGAGCTGCCTACGTTATTAGTTAAATCTGGATAAATGGACGGTTTTTGTTTGGATTTGCTTTATGATCTCGTTTTTTTCGTTTAAGTCTTTTAGTTGCAAAATATCATATAACGTATGATAGAAGAACAAAGAACAAAGAGTCCAAAATAAATGAATAATTTCGAAAAAGGAAAATGATTATCGGATTGCGGTATGGAGTATTTTTCGATAATTACTATGATTATTTTTACTGAGTTTTGTGCATTTTTGGACAGCCGACTTGAAGTGATTCAAGCGTGTGCTCTAAAAGATTTCTCATCTCTCGATAATTAGAAAATTTCAAGATAATTTCTTATTGGGTTTTCCTCGCATCTTGCACAACTCAACAATTTGCACAATTTTCTTATCCCACCAATCTTATTTTTACAGTTTTTCTTTAGTCTAACCTGCTACTTAATTCGGCTGACAATTGTTTTAATTTCGCTTTAATCTGTACATTTTACGAGTTCTCACTGTACCACACAACACGTTTATGATCGTCCCTTTGAAGCCTGAAAGATGTCGCTGTTCGTTAAGTGTTTGCGTTTTATAGTAAAAGATTTTTTTCATTTAGCATTTAGTTTAGGAAAAATAGTTTTGTGTCGAGTATTTTCTGAGGCTAGCAAAATAGTGTAATTTCTTTAGCCGCTAAGGTTTTCTTTATTGAGATTTCTTATTTCTGTATTTTATTTTTTGTTTCTTTTATTTTATGTTTAGTCAATGTTCAGTGCATTTGTGAAATTTAATTTATACACAATATACAAATTGCTAGCATTTACTCGATTAGCGTTTCATTTGCAAATAGCTAATATGAAGCCTACACTAGATTATGAAAAAATCTACAATAACATTGTGGCTTAAGCTAGAGCGTATTCAAAAACTAATTGGAAACAATTTATTTATTCCATTTCTGTTTAATCTGATTTTCTTTATTTTAATTTACTTTACTTTTTTTTGTATTTTTACAAAGTGTTTTCAATCGTGTGTTCTTAAGCTTTTTACGCGCGGCGGCAACAATGTCCATAAAAAAAGGTATCGTATTAAAAAACAAACAATATTATTCGAAAGAACATTAGAAATCGAAAGCTTTAGCAGCTAGCAAAAATTATCTTATTATTTTAAAGCTATTTTCGCATTTCTTGCAGGCAGCAGCTATCAAAAATTGAATACATTTTGGGTCTCTTCTGTTTCTGTTTCTGTTTTGGTTTCTGTTTAAAGTTATTGTTTAATCCACTATTATTGCTTTTCAAATAGGCTGTTTTCTGTTATACTTTGAAAAATACTGTTTCAGTTTGTTTGTTTTGCTTGAGAATCGCTGAAATTCGCTGGATTAGTTGAATTAGTATTTAGTATATTTAATTGCAATTCGTGTTAGTTGAAAATAAATATCTTTGGGAAAAATGTAACTAAATCAGAGAAATAATTCTCATGCGATTGCACTACCGGACATCGTTGTCGCCTGTCGCTCACTCTGCAGCTCGCGGTTGCGTTCGTGCTCAGCTGTCTCAGAGCTACGAATAGAGAGGCAGTATTTAAATCAGTATACTTTCGTCTATATAATATCAAATAATACTCACTTTGAACGCACTGCAATGGGACTGCCTGGAACTATGTCCACTGGGTTGGCATTGTTGTTGTTCGTCGTCGAAGCGCGACGTCCATTGCCCGATTTGTACGAGAATATTGAATCGTTTTCCAAATCGTTTTCAATCTGCATAGGAAAATTTAACTTTAGAATTGTAGCTGATCAGGGATAACAGAAGAACCCACCACTTGTCGCTTGTAGGACAACCTTTCGCTGGACACCGAGCCACAGGACGAGCTCTCGGATACCGCTTGGGTGACTGAGGTTACAGTTGGCGGACTGCTGGGACCCGGAAAGCGTTTCGAGCACACCTGAGACTGTATGTGCTCGCAAATGCGACGAAAGCGGCGTATGTTGCCTGCAGTTAAGAAAAAAAAGGTACATTAAACATTGTGAAACTGTATATATAAAGAAATCGCATTCCACCTGATAGTAGTGTAAACGTTAGAGCGAACAGCTGATCTGCAATATCAGCTTGCTTGCAAATGGAGCTTATATCCACCTTCAAAAACAAATAGTTTAATTAGTTCGCAGTTTGAAGTAGGAAGTTAGGCACACAAAACTCACCTGAAACTTGACATGACGCTGAAACATGACGGGTCCATTGCCATTGCGCTTGTATTCCACACGGAACGATGTGGGCGATACTACACTATGCGATAGTTCAGCCATCTGAAAAAGCAGATTTAATCCAGCTTTAATAATCTATTATACATGTTAAGGACTTCTCTGCTGGCTTACAGATAAAAATGCATGTATCAAATGCGCCTTGACTGTGGAAATGGGTTTTCCCTTGACTAGAATTGTAAAAGTCTCATCCTTCTCGGTTGTTATCAAGTTGCCAAACCAGGAGCGTTTGGTCAGCTCAGGTGACGACTCAGGCGTCAAATGCACCTCATCAGCGGAGACTAAAAGAAAGGAAGGATTAGCTTGAAACAGACTAAGGGTGCGACTTAAAGTTACATACCCTGCATTTTTCTGCGATGGAAACGCGGACTGCCCAAAAAGCTGTTCTTGATGTTCGTGAGTCTCGTCTTCCACAACTGCCCGCCAGGCGTATTGCAAGGTGAGCCGGGCATGCCGGCATTGCTGTTGTTCAGCATGGGCGAACCATTGGGATTCACAACTGAAAAGTAAAAGAAGGAAGAAAGGTTTCTATTAGTAGCTGTGACCTTTGGCGCAGCTAGCAAATACCACAATGGGTCTACGGGGCATGCACACACCACTATTCGAGTCTGGATCGTGGAACATACTAATGGCAATTGTCGGACCTGAGTTGGCGCGATGATGCACCGAGGGCGAGGCAGCAGATGAATTACCAATTGAATTACCACCGGGACTGCCAGGCGGTTGACCAATGCAATCTCCTCGCTCGCTCCTTTCTCTTTCCTTTCCCGTTCGCGCTCGCGATCTCGTTCACGCTCCCTTTCCCGTGCTGAGCCACCTGCGTTGCGTTCGGCTGCCTGACGCGCTGAGTCGCGTCGCTCGAGCCGAGGTTCCCGCACCAGGACAACATCTCCCTCGATGCTCTTCTGTGAGCTGTGCGACGGCGTTCGACTGACCGACGGATGATGCACTGAGCCTGAGCGCTCACGATCTCCATACGTAGAATGACGTGTGCCCGCCGCTGGAGACGAAGGCCTTGAAATGGCATTGGCCTGTTGCTGGGCCGAGCTCATGGGCGAGTTGCAGCGCGTCGGGCTGTGATATGAGGAGCTTCGCACCGAAGATGAGACCGTGGTGGGCGAGCGTCGTTGATGGTTTCGCGTGCTGCTGTACGAACGGAAGCTGCGGCAAGTACATGGATTAGTTAGAGTGGAATCTACGTGGGATAATAATTAAATATCTCAACGCACTTGAAAGCCTGTCGACGCGGCGTCAGCGGAGAACCCTCTGAAATCTGACCATAACTGGGCGCATTGGTGCCGTTGATACGGCACTTGTCCAGCCTTTTTCTAGGCGGATCCACTGCGTCCAGTTCGCTGCGGGATTTCTGTGCAATTTCCTCGTCATCCTCTAGCGCAGGTCGACGTCGTTTGCGCTCCAAGAGCAGAAAATATATGACCTTTTCGGTATTGTGACTGTCAGGGGTGAAGACAGAAATTAGTGTGACCATATACCATAATGAAGGTGCCTCAATTATCTAAGCTTACCTTGCGCTCAACAACTCCTGTATCAGTTTCTCCTTCTCCTTAAAGCAGCCCAGCGAACAGATGGCATTCAGCACATCGGGATCCACCGCACTTGCTGTGGGTATGACATGCGTCTGCACCACCTCCATCATGGGCAGCTCCAGCTCCAGTTCACCTTTGCCCCCGGCCGTGACCCAGGGATGGCGGTTTATTTCGGCAAGCTGAAGGGCGCAAGCATAACAACAACAAAACATTAGCTCGGGTTGACCCACAAAAAAAAAAAAACAAACAAATGGGGAATTGGGCCCATTTTTCCGGATACTGCCCGAGGGGTTGTTGCATGTCACAAACAACCACCCACACACACACACACAAACACACATACAATGAGACACAACAGATACTGGAACACATATTTGTACTTATACGTTTGTTTTGGCTCTTGCACTATGACTCACCGTTAGACGCCTGTCGGGATTCACTTCAATCATGCCACGCAGCAGGCTCTGGCAGTCGGGCGGCACAAAATGCGGTATGTGAAAGACGCCGCGCTTGACTTTCTCCAGCAGCTGCCGCAAGTTGTCGTCGTCGAAGGGCAACGCACCCACCAGCAGCGCATACAGAATGACGCCGCATGACCACACATCCGCCTTGCGTCCGTCGTATTTCTCACCCTGGTTTGGGTTTCGGTTTTCGGGTTTTTTTGACGGTCAAGTCGAGGCCGGCGGACGATGGAGGAAGATGCAGCAGCGGCAGCAAAGAAAAGGAAATGGCAAAACAAGCAAATCAGAAATTGAGACATTTCAAATACTCAGCGTAGGTCACAAAGCGGGGTATATGCGTTCATGGTACTAGGTTATTTTTATTCATTTATTTATACATTAAATATATATTCATCTGCCAAATTGAATTATTTATTATTTATATGCACTTTTATGTCGATGGATATGTATTGACTTAAAATTATATAAAATAAATTAAATATATTATTTAAACTAATTAAATTAATTATTAAAAACTTTTCGCTTTTTATTATTTTATTTCCCAAGTTAAGCGCGTCGTTTCGGGAGCGTTGCTTTTGGTAATGTGACCAGCTTGGTCACAAGACTATGTCGCTCACGGAACTATCGATAGGTTTGTTAATTATCGGTAGAAATTCAGCTCACAAATAAATGAAATAAACTAAATAAATTAAACAAAAAAAAAATTAATAAAATTAATTAAGTAAATTAAATGAGCTAAATATATTAGAAAAATGTAATAAATTAAATAAGTTTATTACATTAAATAAATAAAATAATATTAATTAGTTACATAAACAAAAACATACTACTAAAAAGTGGATATGCCTAACGTTTTCCATAAGATAGCATAATATACCCTACATATCTTCTATAAACTTTCACCATCCCAACCAGCTACAGGTCATCTCGAAGTCGCACCCCTCAAAGTTTATTTACTTTTATTAGTTTTCGTTTCCTTTTCTCTTTACTCGAGCGGGTGTGATTTAGTTTTATTGTTTTTCGCATCGATTTTCTCCATATGCGAAATTCGATTAGGAAAATTGGCTATTGTGGCTTGTAGGAGCAGGAGGGTTGTGGGGGGGGGGGTGTGAAGGTAATGGGGTGTTATATAATACATATGGCAAGTTGAAGTCGTAGCCTTTACCCTTCAGCCTTATCCTTTGGTTTCATGATGCATATTTATGCATTAATTTATTTGCAACTACTTGGGGCAGGTTGCAACTGAGCAGAGAGGGAGACCGGCAGACAGTCGACAGTCATTCAACCCGATTACAACTACAACAATAATTGCAACTACAACTGCAACACAGAACAACAACCTGCTCTGCGTTTCATTCCATGCCGACGTCCATTGACGTGTCCGTCAAACGACGCGGCACTCGGCTGTCTGAGCCGGCCCGGTGCGGCTCTCGCTCGGTTATTGACTTGCTGCACTAAGTGGCACAACGACTTCGAGTTGCACGGCACAATAATTGCGGCAACATTTAGCCAAGTGTAATTTCCATTGAATTCCCATGGGAATGCTTTTCGGGGAATTCAAGTGAGGTTAGGTTTCATTTGATATTCATCGATTGTGACAGGGATCGATAAATGCAGACTGGGCAAAAGGGTGAATTACATAATAATGAAGTATGCAAGCAATTAATGATCTGATTACTAATCTCTCACTTCAATCCATTTTGCTTACATAAAAAAGACATTTATAAACGTCCGTTTTCTGTAGAAAATCCCCCCAAGTTTAGAGATAAATGTAAGCTTGCTGCGTACACGTACTTTAACGAGCTGTCGGGTGATTGATTATCCTGAGGTTGCGTAAGGTTACCTGCAGAACTGATTGAACAATTCAACAGACGAAGCTGAGGCATGGCAAGCAGACCGAATCAATTACAACTCGCATTGGATGTATCTTCTTATCCTGCTTGAAATCCTTGTCCTTGCCTGCACATCAATTATGGTTAAGGAGAAACTATACGACGAGACATATACGGACGGCACTTTGACTTTTGAATATTTATAAAAGAAATACGTATACGCAACTTGGCAAAACATCACGTAATGGTGCCTGGATTTATGGCTGTCTGGCAGAAGGGCGAATGGCGAAGGGGAGGGGGGATTTAAGAATTCCGCTTATGAATTTATTACACGCAGCAGCAGCTTCTGCCTGCCTGCCTTCTGCCTGCGGGCTGCGTGAGTGAAATGAAGCATGCAAGTCGCTTTGGGGACAACCAAAACTGACGCTTCCCTCTGCCAGTCTGTCTGGCCACATGGAACCTTGCAGCACCTCCCAATGGCTCAGCCAAATCATATGCGCACATGACAACAACGACAACGTCGCCTGCAAGGGATACCAAAAATTTGCATATCGTGCGACATTTGCATGGAACACCGCATGCGGCAGACGCTGCCGAAGCTGCTCTGGAGGCTGGCGTGGCAGGAGCAGAAGCAGCTGAAGCAGTTGGGCTGACAAACGAAAATGCGCTAAAACTTTGACTTGATTGAGAGTGGCAGCTGAAATTAAGACAGCTGAACATGTTGCTACTACAGAGATACCCTGTAAAGTGGGATTTAGAGATTTACCTTACGCAATACAGATGTGGTTTCTAGGTAAAGATTAACAAAGACTAGCCCAAAAAAGGATTCTAATCTAGTTCTGTCTTTTCACTTTCTATAGCACTCACCCGTATAACCTCTGGACAAGCATAATGTGGTGAGCCGCAAGAGGTTTCCAACATGCTTCCGGCTGGTTGCAGTGAGGCCATGCCAAAGTCCGCAATCTTAATGTTGTTCTTCTCATCCAACAGCAGATTCTCTGGCTTTAAGTCGCGATGGCTGCAAAGATTTGATATATATTTAAATTATTTCGAATTCATTAAAGTTAATAACATGAACTAATACAAAGTACTCTGTCTGCACTCACCATATCGAGTGTGAGTGACAAAAGTCCAGTGCGGAGATGATTTGTCTGAAGAATTTGCGTGCCTCTTTGGGTGTGAGTCGTCCCTTCTTCACCAGATAATCGAACAGTTCGCCACCAGATACGTGCTCCAATATTAAATACAAATATTTCTTATTCTCGTACACATCGCTCAGACCGAGCACGTGCGGATGATCGATTAGTTTCATGATGGCAATTTCACGTTCAACCTTGAATGACAATGACAATGGCGAACTTGAGCACTTGTTAAGCACACACACACGCACACACACACACATGTGTTGCAGCGGTTCTGGTTCGCGAGTGCCCTTCCCTCTCTCTCCATGCCAAATTCAATAGCTTCCTCTGGCAACGCTATCTTTCGTCTGACCAGCTAGCAGTTCGCCAAACAATAATTATCCTCCAAATATTTGCAAGTGATTGTCGATAATGTTGCTCTTCCTTCTCCTCTTCCTCTCCCTTTCCCTCTAACTATCCTTGGTTCTTTTCACCTCTCAGATGCTATCTAACGCTTACAATGCACTCAGCGTGTTTATGTTTTCAAAATGTAAATGTTCCGACATTGTCCATACGATTGCGTGTCTCAACCAGCTGCTGACCTGGCCAGGACACGCAATCGCCCCCACCCAGAAGAGCTATTTATAGCGTCGCCAGGCAAGGCGCTTTCACCTTGCACTCGATTGTCCCATATTATCGTATGTACATATATATGTATGTACATATGTACATACTCCAGACTGTACAGATACAGTTACATATAGCCATGTCTATTGTCATATGGCACGACGCCATCGCCTTTGCCGAGCTTTTGTCACCTCTCTCTATCTCCACACTCCACTCTTCCTTTCCCCTTAGCTGTCACTGTCGCACTGCCGGGTTCCCTCACCCATTGGCGTCAGTTCTACTTTGGTGATTTTCCTTTGTGTTTTCAGCTTACTTTGTTGGGGCACGCACTAATTTGTCGCATGTCCTTTCAATGTCCTACAAAAGTGCACCAATTTCGGGGTAATAATTTAGCCGCTCTTACGGGTTGGGGTGCGTCTATTTTGACAGAATCTGATTAGACAATGACGGGTAACTCCCCAGGGGGAAGAGGCAGCAGTGAAGGAGGGTAGGGGGTTACTTTAATTTGTTACGATTAAAGTTTAATCAAGAAATTACTGACATAATAGTTTAAGTTAGTTGGTAACGTTTGTAGTCGATTTAAATTGAACTATCATTATTATATTGGGAATAGTTAAGTTAATAGTTTCTCCATAGGTCATAATCATTATCCAAGCTTATATAGATTATCACGAATATATACATTCCCTGCTTATTGCTTCGGCTTACCACGTACTCAACTTGTTAATCCCTGCATACAGTGTCAGCCGTAAAGCATGCCACACACACACACAAACTAGAAACTAATCCCTCTGCACTCCGACGCCGCTTAAACTTTAATTACAACTTGACCCCGATAGACATGTTTCGCCAGCAACTTTTGATAGATATGCCCTGCCGGAAAAGTTCTTAAAAGCCCATAAAAACCGAAAAACAAGAAAAACAAAAAACTCATTTTCGGTTCTATCCTTCGTTCATCACTCAAAAAACATGCCAGACCCCATTCCAGTTGCCCAACACTGGTTTTTTTCGGGGAAACTCTACACAGAGTTGTCTTTGTGGCTGCATGAACAATTTTACTGTCGCATTCTTTTCCCTTTCAGTCTCTCTTTCTCTCCCTCTGTCGTCCCCCCCCCCCCCTCTCTCTCTCTATCTCTGTCTCTATATCTCTCGCTCTATTGCTTTTTATGACTCGCGCCAAAAGACAAACAAACAAAACAATAAAAATGAAGAAAAATTTGTCGAAAAACTTCTTCAAGGACTGAGTGATTGCCGTTACCGATTTGGGGGTGGGGCTAAGTTTTTGGGGGCGTGGCACTACTTACCTTCATTAGCACCGATTCGCTGAGCTTTTCGCGATTGATTATTTTAATGGCGACCTTTTTGCCAATCACACAATGCACGCCCAACTTGACGAGTCCTGCGACAGAAATTTCGATTAGTTTTTCACAAAGAATTAAGTAAAGGGTATATATCGAATCTAGCTTACCCGTCTGACCCTTGCCCAGAGTCTTTTCGAGGCGATAGGGGCCCACAAATTGGCAGTTCTCTGCCGTCACATTGTTCTCCTTTTGCATCTTGTGGCCGCCTCGCTCTCAGCCTGCTGACTGTCTGTGTGTGTGTGTGTATTTTGGCTATAAGCTTGTCAGCTGTTAGCTGTTTCTGGCCATTCACTCGACCTGCTGCTGCCGGCCCTCTCGTCCGCCGTCTGCGTCCTGCAGGTCCTTAGCAATTGAGTTGTCGCATAGCGCCAGAAATGAAGTTTCCGCTTCGCTTGGCTTTTAATTACTTTTGTTCAAAGTTTTATTGCATTTGTTGCCGCGCCTTGCCGCACTTTGTTGCACTTGCACAATTGCTGCAACATTAATTAACCTTCGACCGCAAACAGCCACAGCACCTGCAGGCAAAACAGAGAAAGGGAGAGAGAGAAAGTGATAAAAACAACAATAACACAAGTGTAAGGAAAGAGATGCAAGGCTCTGACTCGAGTGTATGTGGACTGTGATTACCAATGAATATTTATGCCGTCCCACCTGAGATGAATATTTAATTGATACAAATGCAAAATTGCCATATTAACAGGTACGTTCTCTTTCTCTCTTTCCCTCTTTCCCTCTCACTCGCTCATTCTCTCTTTATTTGCACACTCTAATTAAAACAAGTAAGGCAAGCTACAGTCGAGAACGTCTGACAGTAAAATACCCTTTGTCCAGTTTAGAAAAACCGTTATAAGCGTTCAAACAATTTTCAACAACTTCGTTGCTTTTTTTATATATTAAAGCAGTAAGCGGTAACCTAAATTCTTTTATAAATTATTAGTTTATTACCATTTGCCGTAAGCTGTGGACGTGGCAATAAAAATTGAAAATAAACTGGATGTGCACATGATATGCAGCAACATTCATGTGAAAATTGGTGTCTCTACCTTATGTAACAGCTGAGATCCAGACGCTTAAACGGACAGACGGACAGAAGATCGGGCGGACAGACGGACAGACAGATGGGCATGGCTCAATCGACTCAGCTTGTAATTCTGAGCAATAATATATATACCTAGTGAGGTCTGCCTCGCCTCCTTATATCTGTTAGATTTGCACAAAGTTAGTATACCCTTTTTTGACCACTCCAGGTAGGGTATATACACCTGAGGCAGTGTAGAGAGACAAAGAGAGAGAAAACGAGTCCTCTTTAAAATTCAGTCGTGAATTTATGACCCACACAAGGAGTCCAGCACTGCAACGAACCATACGTATGCGTGTGTGTGCGTGTGTGCGTGTGTGTGTGTGTGTGTATGGGTATAAAGTGTGCTTATTGAAATAGAAAATAATCAATTGACTTGGAAAGTGGTTGGCATTTAATTGCTTTTGCCGTTAAATAAACGTGCAATTTCCTCAAGCTGAACGCTTTATAATGGATCAGGTTGTAAATGAAAGACATAAAGCTTAAAGAGAAAGTCTGCAAGTGTTAATAAGGAAAGAATCTAAGACAGTTCTTAATAGCTTTCCCTGGCTAGCTATAGAGACTAGAACCCATCTCAACTTCGAGCTGTTTATTATATCAACAGGGATATGAAGGCTGTCAACTCAATTATCATGACATAGAAATCAGAAACGAAAGAGCTCCCTTCCTTCTACTATAAACTTCTTCCCCATTATGCCTGTAAAAATTAGGCTCAAAATGGACTTGAAATTCCATCAGAAGCGCACTAAAAACCGAAAACCTAACGATGCTTGAAGGCATAAAAGACGCCGGCTAATAAAACTTGATGGTGTGGGGAGGGGAGGGGAGTGGAACTTGAACTGGAACTGGAACTATACCCGTAGTTGGGGGAGAGGAGGGTAGCAGGTAGCACTTCCCCTGCGGCAACGCCTGTCGCTGATTACAATGAAACTCGGAGGGTTTTTGGGGCACGCAGAGCAGTGGGGGTTGGCAGTTTTGGGGTTAAGGGCATCTCACGCACACAAATTGAAAAATAAATGCGCATCAAAATGTAACAGTACCCCCCGAAAATGGGAGCCATGGCTGTCAAACAGGGAGAGGGGGGAGATGGATGTTAAGGCTCAACGCGAGCATCAGCTGGCAGCTGTTGAGCATTGTTGAGTATGCAAAACAGGACATGGACAAGGAAGGAAGGAAGCGAATTTGGTTTACACGCAAAACAATGCCCAGCGTAATAAGAAAACTTTCAACAGTCAACAGTTTTCCGGCCTGTACTGCTCTCCCCCCCCCTCTCCCCTCTTGCGCCCTGTTAACCTAATTTGAAAAATGCGCTTAAAGTGAAAAACTGACACGAAAAATGTAAATTTACAGACTGAAAAATTGTTCATCAAGGCGTAGGAAAAGGGCGGAGACACAAAAGGAAATTATGTGCACACATGTGATCCGTGTGAGTGTGTGTTCGTGTGCGTATGTATGTGTTGGGTGTCTGGCGAGCACAAATAAGAGGCGTGGCCATAAACAATTCATGCTCATTCATGTCATAGTTGGCATTTCCGCTGCTGCGGCGCACTTAACGCTGCGGCAAAATGTCTAAAAATATGCCAAGTGAAGAAAGCGCTGCACACACACACACACATATACACACACAGATGCTGCACACACACGTACATAAACTTACATATGCATATGTTATATATAGCAATAAAAATCATAAGCAAAACGTTTAGCACTTGGCGTTGATTTGGTCGCGACTCTATAGAAATTTATGTTTTTGGGTCGTGCCACAGAGAAAAGACGACGCAGCCGCAGCCGCAGCCGCAGCAAAAAGTCACAAAAAATAAGAAGAAAAGTCCTTGCAAGGACCCTCTTTGAGCGCCATAAAGCAGGCTGACTCTGGCAATTGCTGCGCACACAAAAAGAAAAGGCACAGCGGGAATTACTCAGCGTTTTCAATGGCAAGCAATGCACATAAAGCTATTCTTTGATTAGCGACAAGATATTGCCCAATAGATATAGTAAAAGCTGTTATTAAATCGTTATTAACACACAGATATCTAATGTTTACTATCTTGCTGAGATCGATAGTCTTTTATGTGGTGTGGATACTAACAAAATTGACGGGCAGTAAATGCTTTGTTTGTCTGATTAAAAGCAAGTGTGATGTATATCCTTATAGGCTATATAAATAAATATTTATATATTTATTATTTTTCATACATACATTCATTAATAAATGCCTATTAAAGTCGGAGAATTAAATGATGCAACATTATCTTAAAGAGACCTAAAACTGAATCATTCAATACCTGAAATGAATACCTTATATATATATACAAATTAAAGCTATATCTATAAGTCGTCGGTATCTTTATCTGAAAGTATTATAGGAATGAAAGTCTGCTACTATATATAAGCTTTTAGTTCTTAAAACGCTGTACCATTAACCATAATATGATTGTTAATCTTATACATATATTAGAATTATTTCTGTATATTAGAATTTTTAAATTTAAATTTTTTACCTTATTTAGATTTCGATTTCTCTTAAAATTAAATTTTAATTTAATTCTTCCGAAATTAAATTTCTATAAAATATAATTTACCTTCAAAAATATCGATCAAAGCGTAGGGTATGCAACCTTGGCTTATTCCCGTTCATCTTTAAACATATTCCGTAATTATTCAAATTCTTTTCTTTCCACTAGATTAATTACACTCCAAAAATTCATTTTAAAACTTTCTTGAATAATTTTAGTCCTTGGCCTAATCAAAGTGGAAATTTCGTTGGAATTCTCACAATGCTCATCAAGTGGAAATTAACATTTGCATATGCGTGGTGCTTGAAAAATAATTAACAGGGTATCAGGGAAATGTTTCTTGCATATTTATCGCAATACTTGCGGCACTTGCGAGTTCTCCCTCTCATTAGGCGACTCATCAAATTACCCTTGGGACATGAACTTCAAGACAGTGTGACGTACACACAATTTTCTATCTAAGAAAAGCGCAAGTTACTTTGATTTTTCCTGCCTTTCTTCTCCTTCTCTTCTGCGTTTCCTGTTCTCGCATATATCTTCACTTTCCCAAGTCGAGGCAGCTACACAAATTTACATGTGCCCCAAACTTGGGCACAAAATTGGCTTTGCCCAAAAAGAAGGAAAAGGAAAAGGCAAACAAAGGAGCAGAAAGTTGAGCACTAAGTGGCTGCAGGGCAGCAAACAGAGCGAAGCAGCAGCAGCAGCAGCAGAGGGAAAAGTGAACAGATACGGGGCAGGAGAGAGGAGGGTGGGTTGTGTGTAAAATGCCAGAAAAAAACTCAATTTAAAAAAAGGTGGCAGTCAATAAGCGCACACCACAAGACGACAACGACTACGTTGCCGGCAGGGAAATGTGTGCCAGCCGCCGCCTGGTTCCAAGAGATATCCAGCGAGCATATGCGGCGTATGAGTGTTTTTTGGTTTGTTGCCCTGGCAGCTGGCAGCCGGCTTTTAAAGTGCAATCAATAAATGCCTTTTGAGTTGTGAAAATTGTGCGTAAGTGCCATAACAGAGCCAACCAACACTCATGCACGCCCACACACACGCACACACAGACGCACACATACAAGCTGCACAAATATAATTGACTTGGCCCTCACTCTCTCTCGCCTTGAATGAGCTACAGCAAATGGGCGTTACACGAGGTAACCCTATCGAAGAGAGAGAGAGAAAGAGAGGAAAATGGAAAAGGGGGGCGGGGTGTGAGAACGAGGAAAGCTTCAGCTTTCATAACAAGCATTGATGGCTGCTCACTGAGCTCGTTATGCTCTCTAAATTAGCCAGGCATAGGGTATATAAACTGTACGCAAAAAAACAGCTTACTTTGTGGTATGCCATAAGACTTTTGAGCCATAAATTTGAAAAACAAAATGTGCATTGTAAGATAAGGAAACTTAATAACCATATATTTTCTTGAACAATATAAACAACTGAGTCGATAAAGACCGGTCTATCTATTTGGCCGTCTCTCTTATCGTTTTTCTGTCTTTATTTGTCTGACTGTTCGATTGAGCACCTACATCACTGAGATTTTAATAGTTATATCCACCTTTTCTTATAGCAACATTTGTATTTATCGTAGTTACTAAAACGTAGTAACTAAATTGAACCACGCCCCTTTCCAACTCTTTAAAACACTAATAAAACTTTCAAAACTTAATTTTATGTGACATATCAAAGTGGCATTTTAAGGGTATTTCTATTAGTTTGCTATATACATAGTTAGCCTACTATAATATGTAGCAATTATCCAAATTGCAATTAGATCGGACAACAAACATTATGCATTATGCAAATTGTGCTTTATTACTGTCAATATTGTTTATTTATTGACGCTTGGCTTTATTTGTGCGAGAAAGTGAGAGATACCAATAGGTTACAAGAGTTTCTGTTTTTGGTAATTGTGTGTGTTTGTATTGGTTTTTAGAATACTTTAAATATCCATGGCTTTATTTAGTCAAAAACTGACTGCAGCAGTTTCAACTTTAACATTCTTTGCTTTTAGAATCTCAACTTACAGCGTAACTCTACGTCGAAGAGACACCAAATCCAAAGCACTCGTGCTTGACGTTGAATTTGTTGTTGCTCTTGGCGTTGTTGTTGCTTTTGATTAAACACGCGTCAGCAGCAACAGCAACAGCAACAGCAATGGCAGCAACAGCAACAACAACGGCTACAACAACATGAACAGCAACAACGACAGCTACAACGACAGCAACATTCGAAGGCAGCTGCTGACAGTTCATCAACTAATTGCAATTATGTGGAAAATTTAAATCAATATTTAACTGGCATTTTGCCGGGTGTGTAGTTGCCGCCTTGTTGTTGTTGTTGTTGTTTCAGTTACCATTGTTGTTGGCTGCAGTTGTTGCCATTTGCATATTAAGTTTTGATTTCCAATTTCAATTGGATTTAAATGCATTTGTCGGCTTCGTGTCGCACTGTATTTGTATTTGCCTCCTATCCGATTCTGTTTACTCTCACGCGCTCGCTCTCTCACTCTCACTCCCTGTATCTCTCTCTCTCTCTCTCTGCCCTGGGGACATTGAAATGTTAAATATTTATAGCATACTTCTGGGGGGCAAATAGCATTTGTCTCAGCAAGCAACGCGCTACGAAAAGAGAATTATTAATGAATAGAAATGAAGAACGCGCTAGCCTAAGGCCCAGTAGATTGTTATGGAAAGTGTAGAGAATGTGCGAAATATGAGAGAGAGGCGAAAGGTAATTTTTTGCTGGAGCAAATGAAGAATGCCAAACACAACAAGAGATAGAATAGAATACAAATGAGAGCTAGGCAGGAAATGAATTGGCCCAAAGAGGCTGCTTGCACAACTCAAGACAATTCTTACTCACATATTAATCATGATAGTGAGAGCGTCTTAAAGCTCTTAACTAAATTGTCAATTAACATAAACTAATTATCTTATGCAAATGCCCAAAACGCCTTAATTCGTCACAGCCTCAGTTCAGTTAGCCACCCCACACACACACACACACACACAAGCAAAAACAACTACAGCAATTAGTTAGCTATTGACCACGTGCCCACGAGGCAGCAAATGAACCTTGGCAGGGCTTAAAGTTGAGCCGCATCACCAAGCAAAGTCCCCAGTCGAGTCCGGAGAGGCAACCTCAGCTCATTATTAAATAAGGATCCGTTGAATGGGCAACTCTGAGCGCGTTAGTTGCCATGGAAGCCAAGTTTGAAATCGGCTAATAAACCGCTTAAGCCAACACGCAAAATGCAAAAACCTCAACACGCCGCCTAGCCCTATCCCCCCTATCCTCCTTGCCCGCTCTCTCGCAGACACCGCTGCCGTAGGGTCCAGCTGGCTGGCAAAAAATTCGATTAAAAGCGACCGAACTAACAAGCCAGAATGAAGAAAGAAGCGAGTGAGAAGCACAGGCGGCAGCAGCAGCAGCAGGAGAAGAAGAAGATGATGAGATGAGTATTACACTGGATTCGCTGCTGTACGGGCTGCTGTGCCACACCCACTAACCAACGCCCACTCACTCTGCTAGAAAATTGGCTTCACTCGATGGAAGCAAAAGGCCGACAGCAGCTGCTCCGTGTTACCGAACTCTTGTAGGTTCAGCTGACTCGCTCATTCGCCCATGTAAAGACCGCACTGGCCTTCCCCTGCCCTACTTTCCTCCACTCCTCTTCGCCTTTCAGTTTTGGCAAACGGAAGCATTTGGATGTTATTTGCCTGATCCCTCGAACGGATGACGAGGCAAGTGACGAGTGTCGAGGCAAATGACTAACGTGACCGGAAGCTAAAAAGATGAAATGATTTGGGTCGCAATTAGACGCCAAAACGCAATGGCAACCCCAGACCCCACCTCCCCTCCTTTAGTAGGCGTGGCATGCACGGCGCAAATTCAATTAGAGCAGCCAAATGGGCGTAAAAAAATGGGGGTGTTGCGATGAGGCAAAGCAAGAGACAAGGAAGCAAAAGCTCGCCCGGTTCGATAGTTATGAAAATGCGACGAGGGGGAAAGGCGATAACATGAAAAGCCGACAGAGGGGAAAGTCAAACAAAAGAGCAACAGTTACAAGGAACAGGTAGCTGGCTTTTCCAAAATGGGGTCCATAGAAGAAGTAAAGATAATTGTTATGATGGAAATATGAGAAGGTTCTGTAAGTAATCTCATTAGACTTAGATAAGTATGAGGATGGTTTACTAAGCTTAATAGAGGAAGGGAATTTATTGACTGGCGATGTATGTATGTACTTATGGGAATATACAGAATTACGTCTATAGTTCCAGATGACTACCGAAGGTAACCAACAAAGTGCCGGCAAGCCCTGAAAACAAATATTCCGCTGCAATTGTTTATAAACAGAATTCAGTCGAACCATTCCGGTTGCCAACCTTTTGCCGGGTTTTTCCCCGCATTTCCTTCTCTTCCTTACCTTATCGCACATTTCCCATTTCCATCACAATGCAGCGTGGCAGAACGAAATTGAAGTTTAGCTGCACAAATAATACGCTGTGCATAGGAAAAAAAACGCAGTTGGAAAACAAAGCGCCAAGATAAACAACACTGGAAAACACAAAACAACAACAACAACAACCGGGTAGAAAGGGAGGAAGTGGGGGCATAAAAAATAGCGATTTTATTTTTTCTACTTCTGTTTTCGTATTCAATTTTGCGCGTAGGTTTTGTGTACCTGCCCCATGGCCAACAGCCGCAGCGAATGCGGGCAGAGAGAGACAAAGAGGAAGAGGAACTCAAACTGGGCTCGATGCCAGGGCCACCTATCCCCTCCCTCCCCCGCCCTGGCACCATCGTTTGTTTGCCAAAGCAGAGCGTGCTCCATTTTCTCGTTTTCCATCTCAACGTTTCGTGTATTTGCCTTTGAATTCAATTAAGCGCGGCAAGTGCGGGGAAGGAAGAGGAAGGAATGGTTCAGGGGCGTCACTATCAAGGGTAAAAGGGGCTGGGTAAGGCGTCATTTTGTGGAATTACAGAGCGCGGTTAATTCAATTTTCATCTGGCTAGCTAACACACGTGTGTTGCACTAATGGCGGCCACTTTACTAGGGTGCAAATCCGCTCCCCCTTCCTCTCTGCCACACCTCGTGATGCTGATGTTACCTTGACACTGTCTGTCTGCAATTCGTTTCGCGCTGGCATTTCAATTTATTTCTATCATTTTTACGACTAATGCAATTGACCTAGCCCCCTCCTCTCCCTCTCCTCCCTAGACGCCTCTCAATCCAATATACTGACTGCAGAAATGTTTAATTGGCAGCGGGCACAACTTTTCAATTAGAATTAATTATGTTAGAAGGCAAAGGAAAATGTTGCAAGTGCAACCGGGAGACGTTGCTGACAAATGCGATTTTCCAAGTGCAACCCCCTGCCTAGACGGCACAAGCACTCAGCCCGAAGCCCTGACGGGACTTGCAATTATTACGCCAATTATAACTGCAATTTTTTATGCACTGCCAGGGGAGCAGGCGGTGCGAAGGATTCACCAGAAGCGAGACAGCAAAATGGAGAAATATGCGAATTTAATTTATGGTTGCATTGCCATGAGCAAAATTGAGTGAGAGCTCGTTTCTCCCACTACCCTCCCCCCCCCCAACGTTTCCTTTGGCCCACAAGTGCAATAAATAATTTGTTGCATACTTTCGGGCTGACACAAAAAGCCGTCTGCAACTTCGTGCAACTTCAACGCCCTGTGGTCAACACAAATCCTCAATTAAATTTCAGCTGTAAAAAAATAATATGAAAATTTATGAAGACAACTTCCCGCCCGCTGGCCCCATTTGATGGGAATTTAAATAACCTGTGCAAAGCGACAACGACAACGACGACAATGAAAAAAATTTCGGCATGGAATTTTTGCATTTTCGACAAATGCAATTTAAATATTTCGGAATGCAAATTGTATTCAACTATGCCGAATTTGCATAAAAATGCATGAAATATGAAATTGACACAATTATGATACTATATTCAAAGAGCAAAGAGTCTCGTTGTGCTTTTACAGTGGGTATATTCATTTTGGGCAGTCGATTTAGAGAAGAGAAATTCCTCTTTTGAATTATACATATGTATACATGTGTATGGAAATGTACATACTTTGGGAAACATGAACTTTAGGGCCGAAATTGTGGCACGATGAACAAAATAATCAATAGAAATTTCTTTTATATGTATATGCTACTTCCCGTAAAGTCCCTTAACGATAAGTCTATTGGCCGATTTTTTATTATTCGACAGCATTTTTAAACAAACTTTAGAAGATCTATCTAACTATCATAAAACTAATAAACTGTCAAAATATAATTTAAATCCAACTACTAAAACATAGAGCTGCCATTGGAACTGTTTGTTCGAATTCAGATTATTGTAAAAAAAACTTCCAGTTAATTTTAAGGAATCACCTAATTTGGTATTGTATTCTGTAAACTTTGTTTAAATTTCACAAGAATCGATGTACTATATATTCTCTAGGATATAATTTTTAAAATTTTCATTTAGAATTAAAAGCTATCAGCCAATTTTCGATATTTTTAATAAAATCTAAATCATTTTCTAATACTATATTGCAGCTAATTCCAATTTATATTTATAATACCCTTTGCACACCTTTAAAGTCTCAACCGAAACGAAGAACTATAGCTTTAACAAGAACAATCAAAATCTGAGACCAAAACTTCGTCATGTCTAAGTTAAACTTCGTTTCACGCTTAGCTTAATTCTTTAAAAGCCTACAATTTCCACGTAGCACTTTCAAGTTTCATCTTTCAGGCGTGGAATCTGTCATAGAATCTGCGCCAAAGCAATTCTTCTGTCACCGAAAACAAGCACAAAGAATTTGCCAAAGCACTAAACTGTTTCGCAAGTATTTTCGCAAGTTGAAAGGGAACACCCAAACATCCGAACACCCCAAACACCTCAAACTACGAGCGAACATCGCATAGAGCCGCATGTCTAAGGACATTCCAAGGCGCAAGGACAAATTCCATATGCAAAATTAATGCGGTCGCATAACGAAATTGGACTTTAAGCCGAAAGTGCAAGGCGCAAAGCCGAAAAGAGAGGAAGAGGGAATGACGCTGAAATACACATACACACAGGATACAGGAAACAGGATACGCAGCCGGGCACAGCTGGCGCTGCATGGAGACGAGGAAAATGTATCGCAAGTACGATTCGATTCACATGTGCAGCCCCAAAAGGATTGCAGCCAAAACTACAAACACTAAAGCAACACCAACAACAACAACAACGAAAAATGTAGGAAAAATGAAAACTGAAAAACCGAAAAGAAAATGTGGAAAAAGAAAAAAAACTTTGCATACGCTTTAATCAAAGAACGTGTCATACGGGAATGTGACGAACATATAATTTCATTCTTAAAAACGCAGAGAGCAAAAACAGTCAAGAGAGCGGGCATGCAAAGGGTAGTGGGGGAGTGGAAAGGAGAGAGCGGAGAGGGAGGGGGGAGTAAAAGGAAGCGCACGCAAAACTGTTGACAAAGCCACGCGGGTGCCAACGCATACGTTGACACAAGCAGCGCAGCCAGGCGCAGGCGCAAGGGTTATCCACGTAAAAAGAGGAAGAGCAGCGAAAGAGAAAGAGTAAGACTAAGCAAAAAGACTGAGAGCAGGAGAAGAAACGCTCTCTCACTCTCTCTGCCGCCGTTCTCTGCCACTCAACGTGTGTACTAAGGCGCACACACCCAATGGGTGGTTGTTGTTTGACAGCAATGTCCAGTGTGCGTGAGTGTGTGTTTGCCTGTGTGTGCGTGTGTGGGGTTGCTTTTGACATTTGTGAGACCATGTGCCCCACTGCTCAATCTGCCCGCCCGGCAAACCCAAACCCAAACCCAAGTCCAATCTCCCTTTCCCCGCAACTCTTCTGCCGCACCTCGGGCAACCCTGCGCTGCTTATTAGTCAAATAGTTTGCCGCTTATTGCCTTTTAATTGCAACATTTTCGTTACCGTTGCCATTATTGTTGTTTTTGTTTATTAAACTAATTGGCTAAAAGGCGCAATGGCAGTTTTTCAGCTGACGAAACTCGCACACACGTTGTTATCAACGCTTAGTTGCATGCACCTTGCCTTGCCATGGGGCATGTCCTGGGCGAGGTTGGGTGCTGCAACGACATCGTCTACCGGTAATCCCTTGGGTCATTAAGGCGTCTACGTGTCTGCTGCAGTCGCTGGATGAACGCGACGTCGTCGACGTCGTCGACGTTGTCGTCTCCTGATTGTCGCATATTTTATTCAGTTTGACATTACGCCCCCCTTCTCCACTGGCCTCTTCCCTTTAGCCACGACCTGCTCAGCGTCATCCTTGTCGTCCTTCGTCTGCAGCCAGCTTGTAAATATTGAACAACAACAGCAACAGCCAGAAAAGGGAGAAGAAGCAGAAGCAGAGGAAGCAGAAGGAAAGTGTTGTAAAGTTGCCCCTGACGGAAGTTAGAAAACGCTCATATTTTTCTTTTATACCTCCGTTTTTTATACTCTGCGCTCCATTTTGATATGACGCGACATTCCACGATTGCCCCAAGACGACGTGTAGTCCCCGAGCTTAACTGTTTTTGCAGTTTGGCTCTTCCTCTTGGCCAACTTAATTGTTTGGAGTCCCCCTCCAAGCAATTGACATGGGTGTCCTCTGTTTTTTGAGGGGTTTGTAAGATTTTGATAGATAAGCCCAGGGGTTATCGATAACAAGTTTGACGTTTGAAGATCTAAGGTTAAATAGTTACGTCAAAGCAGATGAATATGTCAAGGACTTTAGTCGAAGTCTGAGGGATTTGTACCTTATACGCCGTATATAAAAACAGGGAAAATATTAAAGGGATTCCTCTTCCCATTGACTTAACTCTGAACAAAGATCTTTAAGTATTTTTAAAAAAATTCTAAATAAATAAAAATAAAATAATAATGATACTTTCCTATGTTTAAGAGAGTTTTATAAATAATTAGAAAAAAAAAACTATAGCATATATAATCAATCAAACGCAGCTTTTGACGTCAACATGTTGTCAAGAAAACTTTGCGCTGGGAAATGTGTCCTGAAACTGAAGCTTCAACTCCTCTACGGGAGGGTTGTCAATGTGTGTGTGAGTACTGAGTACACTACATTATTGACTACCATAGGCTGTCAATAAACGTACGTATACCCAAGCAATGACGTCATGCCGTCAGTTCGTCTGCCAGTTGAGAGTTCCTTGAAGTTGAGTGCACTCTGTGTGGACTGTGTCGACTGTGGAATGGAATGGAGTCTAGAGCTGCTAGCACAACGTGGCACACACAGGTGTCTGCAACTTGATTAATAGTTCCACTGTCAGGTTTTAGTTCGTTTTTTGCCTTTCTTTAATTTTGTGTTTTTGTTTTTGTTATTCATTGCTCGTAAAGCTCAAAAGCCACATCCGCCATATTAAATTCAGGCGTTGAACTTCCTTTCGTACCGTAAAACTGTCTATAAATACAGTTGAATTTTATGTGTGCGCGCACGTGTGTGTGTGTGTATGTGTGTGCTCGTACCTCGCTGCGAATTTCTGTGGCTGCGGTTTGTACGTGTGTCGCCCGCTGTGCTCAGTCACCCCCCTGCCTACCACCCTGCCACCCTCACCTTCAGCCACAAACGTAGCTTGAGCACATAACGTGCCATGGTTATTTTTTTTTGTTTGATTTTTTGTTATTTTTTATTGTTGCACGTAATTTTGACTGCTCCAAAAATCGATAGGAATAAAAATCCATAAAACAGACGGCATACAACAACATTTAAATAGTTGTAGTTGTAGCAGCAGCTGCAGAAGAAGAAGAAGAAGCAGAGACTTACCCAAGTGGCAACAATTTCCGCCTGGTGCGGGGCAGCCAAGGAGTAGATGAGGAGCGGGGAGCGGTGTTCCCTGGCAGTTGGTGGGGTTATTGGTGTGAAATTTCAGCGACTTTTGCCTTATACAAATCACTTCCGGGTGAATGTTGCCGTTGCACCCACACAATGCAGCTGCCTAATAAATAAAACACGCTACACACACACGCACACACAAGCGCGTAGCAGACTATCACACACACACGGCGAGCTATGCTGCAGCGTTGAATTTCTGCTTTGTATTGCCTACTTTCTCGCCAGCCTTTGCACACGCACACACACACACACTCAGACAAAATGTTGTGGTTGTGGTTGTTGTTGTCGTTGCTGTTGTTGCTGCTGCTGCTGCTGCACTAACTGCATACGTAGCGCAGTCACGTTTTATTTATTATATAATTATTATATTTGCAATTTGTATGCATTTACGCAATTTACGCGCACAATTCTCTCAGCATTTGCATAAACATTTTACCGATTTTTTTCACATGGAATAATACGCACACACTCACACACACGCGCGCACCGAAAGGCACACAGACACGAGCACGTAAAGAGAGCGAGCGAGCGAAGAGTAACACTTTGTGAGGAGAGTGGCAACACTTTCTAGCCTATTAAAATGCTGGCTGCTCATTCGCGATACCGTTTTGCTGCTGCTAAACGCCGTTACGTTGCGCCCGTTGTTGTAACGTTGCTGTCTGTACACACGCTGCTCGTCCGCCTGCCAAATGACGCACACACGACTGAGGCGAACGTCGTCGACTAACTAACTCGAGTGGCGCTCGCAGCCTGCTGCGTGGACCCTCTGTGTACACTCGCAACTTACATACAGACAAACTTACGACGCGACGCTTGCTTGCGTGCAAGCGCTCAAGAGCGCCACAGAGCATTAGCAGAGCGTAAGGAAGTGCAGAGAGTGCAAAGCATGACACACCGAGAGACGAGAGAGAGAGCGTTCTGCTCTGCTCTTCGCATTGACATTTAATTATTCGCCTTGTGCTGTGTGTGTGCGCGTATGTTGTAGTGTTTGTAGTTGTAGTCGCTGTTGGAGTGAGCGACTGAAGGGGCTGCCCGCAAGGTGGTGCGCGTCTTATCAATTGCCAGTTTTGGGGGTTGTTTACAGGGTGTCACAGGCAACGCGCATGTGACACCCGGTGTTTGCCTGACTCACTGCGCATGCGTTAAAAGCGCAAATTTAAGGTTATGCCGAAAAGTGTGCCGTTGTTTGTCTCAACAGCTGATCAGGAATACTCAACAGCTGCTGCAAAGTATGCCATGCGGATTTACCGTAAAAGCTCGCGCCAAAAGCTCTGATTGTTTGAAATTACGTTTTGATATACGACTCTAAACAATTTAAAAAATAAGATCAATAAAAAAGTTACCGTTTAATAATTTGTCTAATTTTCTTATTTTAACTCATTTAAATTTTAATTTTTAATATGGATTAATAATATTTTAATTAAAAAACAGTCTTTAAAAAGAATTATACTAGTATATCTACAGTGTAACAAGAAAAAAAGAAATATTTTGTCATAAATTTTAAATAAAAGAGAAACATTTTAGATAATACTGCGTATATGTGTATACAAATATATAGATGATATGCGCATGAATGATTCTATATAGTATAAGCGGTAAATAAAAGAAAAACTCTGAGCAAACTGAGAAACTGACAAGAACAGATCACATAAAACAAACGACCATCAGCACAGCGACTCGTGTCCATTACCTGACACATTTTGGACCGACTAATCCGCCTCAAACAATGAAAGAAAAATTGGGGAAAACTGACCGAAAGGTATATGTACAGATATATGTATTTCTCACTGCATGCATAGAGGTATCAAGCGATAAATGAAGAGGAAAAACAGACGCAGATATATTGAATTTATATCACTTTATTCAACGTTTTACGTTAATTTTCTTTATGCTTCCTTATTGTTTCGGTGTTTTTTTTTTTTGTTTTTTAGTTGTTTAAGCATAATTATTGGTGTTTATAAACAATTTAACATAATAATAATAATATGTAATAATAGTAGACATAACATTATGGGCATAAACTTAAGACTTATTATAAATAGAATCGTATATTAGGTATAAATCATATACAAACATACATATGTATGAGTTTTCATTGCTCTTGTGTGTGTGCACTACCTGAACTAATTGCAGGCATAAATCGTGAATAATCATACACATTTTACATTTTACATGTATATGTATTTATATTTAAATGTAACTATATAAATTATCTGTAGTTGTTTATTCATTCATTTGGTTTTTGGTTTTATTTAATCTGTTTCTTAGAAATCATTAAACAACTGCAAATCTCTTTGGTCTACTGCCTTGGCGGGTTTCCAATCCTGTTCGGGATAATCATCAAAATTTTTCGTATCCCCATCGTGATGTACATCGGGCAAAATTGGCGGCTACAATGAAAGAGCAAATTTGAAAACCGATTAGATACGTTGTATGCGATGCGATAAAACTCAAAAACTACCATAAAATTCTTTGTGGGCGTAGAGAAGGAGGCGGCGGGGGCGGAGACTATTAACGCCTCTAGAGCGTGCAGAGATTTATGTTCCCCACCCACCCAGAATAGACACGCTGCTGCGGTCATTAATTAACAACATTTGCTAATTTCTAAAAGTGATTTGTTTATTTGCTTTTAATTACGTCCATGTATAAAAATACATTGAACTTAAAACAATCGCAATCTCCCGTGTGTGACGTCTAATCTATCCTAAGTACAAGAGTTTGGCGTATTGAATGGACTCACCTTTAGCTTCTTATTGTAGACGTCATTCCAATTTAAGTGCTTGAACCAGCGGTGCCTCTTAACGTCATCGGCGCCATTCTGAAATGGAATGAAAAATTAACTCAGATGATTTCTGCATTTTGCGTTGGCTCGTGTTGCAGAATACGCGACATGCTATTAAAGAATTTAAATCTGTATACCCTGTAAACATATATAGTGCGAAAGGGCATGGAAGTTTTATATATATTTTTTATAAATTTCCTATTATATAGTTTAGTAATAATTGAATTGCTCTCTATAGTCCAAAAAGTTTAAATAGATTGTAAGCTTGTATGTACAGGGTATCGCGTCTAGTGCAAATCAATTTTATTGGCCGCCTTTCTAGCTGTTTTTTTTAAATTTGAAAAATTTTGTTTTTGCCTACGTTGTCGCCAGCGAAACTGACAGCGACCATGTGCATAAGGCTATAGCCAGAATTTCTCACGACGCGCGGGGCTTGGACAATTAATTTTTGATATATGTGTAGCGCAATTTTTAATACGCGAATAAAATCGCGCGTTACGCTGCCATGACAAGTGTAAACAATTGTCTATAAATATATGTTTCATATTCATTATGGCCATAAAAAGTTTGCCAAATTTTTAAGCACACTTTGTACAAATTTAACAGGTGCCAAATAGACTATATACGGCAGACAAGTGAAGCATATCGAAATAGGAAGCAATTAGAAAATACTTTAAAAATTCTTTATCGCCTTCAAATTGAGACAATTAATTTTTAAACTATGCAATTAATTCTTATTCTTTATATGTCTTAAAATCTCTAGACCTACCTTCATGTTGCCCAGTCGTTTGGTTCTATCATTCACCAACAACTTTTTGATCAAGTCTTTTGCAATGGGATCCATGTGTCGCTCCCATTCAATTTTACCGCTCAATATTTTCTCATATATACCAAAAGGTTGCTCATCATAGAAGGGGGGATAGCCAACCAGCATTTCGTATATAAGCACGCCTAGCAAAAAGGAAAAACCATATTCAGACCTCTGGTTCTACCTATGTCTTTCAAGTCTCTGCTTACCCAACGCCCACCAATCGACGGCCTTGTTGTGCCCCTTTGACTGTATTATCTCGGGTGCAATATACTCCGGTGTGCCGCACAATGTCCAGGTGCGATCACGTAACTTTTTGGCAAAACCAAAATCGGTTATTTTCAAATGTCCATCACGATTGATTAGCAAATTCTCTGGCTTCAGATCCCTATAGACAATTTGCAAGGAGTGTAGATATTCCAGAGCACTGACAATTTCAGCCGCATAGAAATTGGCTAAGTGAGGAAGGATATAGAAAGTTAGCTTTTAAATGGGATTAAAGCTCAGGTTTACTTACAAGTTTGACTAGTAAATTTGCCCGCATTGCGCAGATATGTGAACAACTCTCCGCCGCACACATAATCGAAGATCATATACAGATTGGATTCGTCCTTTGTTGACCATTCCCTGTCGACGAGAATAAGATTAGATTAAAGATTTCTGCTTTTATGTAGATATATGTAGATTATAGATTAGATATAGTACTTACAAGCTAATCACAAACGGATGTCGTATTTCACGTAATATATCCCGCTCGTTCTTAACGTGTTCAATCTGCTTGAGGCGAATGACTTCGGTCATGGCCAAGATTTTCATGGCACAATATTTTTCGGAAATGCGATCGCGGCATAGGCAAACACGTCCAAAGGTGCCAGTTCCTGCAACACAGAGAGGTAGAGAGAAAGAGAAGAATTAGTTTAAGTAAATATCATAATTAAAGCGTGTCTCGATTACAGATACATTGAATATGGCTATGGCTATGGCTAAAACCGCAAATGTCTTAAATGTCCGCTGCACGCCCCATTTAAGTGCTGTAAGTGATACCATGACAGGCGACTGACTAAACGGGGGCGTTTGTGTCTACACACAAGGTGGGCAGCCCCTGTTACGCCCGTTTTCCACCCCCTCCTCCCCCGTCCAGCCATGCATAATTACATTTTGTTGGTTTTGGTTTTTTGTTTTTGCACTTTTGAACACGTTTTAAGGTTAGTTGGCTCTGTCTGTGTGTGTAAGGCGACACCCATAAGATTTTCTCAACCTTGAGTTTTTTAATTGGGCTAACGGCCAGCTTGGCCAGTGGGAAAGAGACAGGCAGCGTCTGTAAGAGAGGAAGGGAGGAAGGGGGAGAGCACCCGCGCAAGTGGATTGGAACGTGCGAGTAGCTCAGATTACCAGCAACAAAAAAAAACCAACGAGTACTCGAAGCCGAAACGAAAGTCAAAGCGGGCGGCAAAGTGTTCGATTCGTGGTTGCACAGTGGAGTCAATGAATGAAATGAGTGGCAGAATTGAAAAGTTAGCTCTCTGTACTCTGTACTTATAAAACATCTCTGTAAATTAAAGAAAACTAAAAAATTTTCACTCGTTTTCGCTATTTGCTCCACTGTGCGCATGATTTTCGCTGTTGCTAACGTGCTGCGGGCCATTTTGCTTGGTTTTTGCCATAACAAAACTGCTTACAAATTGATTTGTCTTATAAATCAAGAGGATTCGCCGCATCGCATATCGTTTTTCCAGAGGGGTGACAAGGGGAGAGGGGAGGGCAGAAAAGAAAAGTTTTCTCGCTCAGCTGCGCTGCTGCTGCATGTTTTCAATTTTTCAGCACGTTTTCGGCTTTTCATTTGGGCCACAATTATAATTAGCCCACCATGATGAGAAATGTAATAAAGCAAAAGCGCGAGATTATTGAACCGCATATACAACAATAACAATAACAACAACAATAACTACAATTATAGCAGCTACAATTAGTTATGAAAATGACTCGACACGTGCGATGGAAATGAGGAAAAACCTAAATATGAAATGCCTTGCAACGGTGGGCGCAGATCTAAGTGGGCGTGGATCAAATGCCACCCCATCCGCATATGTTAACACCTGACGGGGCCGATGGGCAGAAAAAGGGGGCTGGAGGGCGGGGCATTACACGTGCAAATCAAACAATCTCAGCACGCTAATGACCAGATACTGTTATTAATGAATCGCATTCGAATCGCAATTTCTATTTTGATTACGCTGCCAAAATGACTCAGCAAGCACATAAGATTAGCCAGAACTTTTTGCGTAAGAGAGCAAAGAAAAGTTTTCGATTGAGTTGCATAGGGGAAAGTGACCCATATAGAGGAAGATTTAGATTTAATTAAACTTTAAGATGCGAATTTAACAAGATTTAAGAATTTAATGGGATTCAAAAACTACCAAGAATTCTTAATATATTTTAAAGATTTTCTGGAAGAAATAAACTTTAATATAACAGGAACAAATTTGGATCTATTTGGAACTCAGTTAACAATCCTTTCGCAAGCAGCAAACGAGCTCTTATCGCGGGTGCAAACACAACGCAATGGATATTTGCCATAAATTGTGAGTTATACGTAATAATCGTGTGGGCAGCTCATAAAATATCCGGAAAAATTCTACCCCAAACAAACCCAATGGAGGCTGCTGTCTGCAGATCTGCAGGGTTTCTGGCTTGTGAAAGATTGGCAAATAATAAATAAATAATCGAAAGATGCCAAACGAAATAAATCAGACTGAGGGAAATCACGACTTTTCTTCTACTCCCACTGTCTGGAAAATGCTTTTAAATATTTTTATTATTATTTTTCTTTTTGCAAAATTTATTATCAAAACACAAAAATCTAACGAAAAGAGAGGGGAAAAATATCAACACGAATCGAAAGTATTCCGTGGGTAGGCAACAACAAAAAAAATGTGTAGCCAAGCGGCAAATGGTTAACAAACCTCAAACAAATCGCTAACATTCTTCAGCAGACTGCAAAAACAACAACAACAACTGTAGGTGTGCAAAGAAATACATTAAGAATATTATATGTTTGTACACATGTGCATGTGGGTGAGCTTTTTTTTTTGAAGAGAGATTTAGAATATTTCAAAAATTTTGATTCAGCATTTTCTGTCAATGGACAAGGCCAAACAATGTTGGAATTTCAGAATATACGTTAAAATATATTTATAAAGTAAAACTAAATTAATAAATAGTAAAAATTAAAAAATAAAATACATTAAAATTTGTAAATTTAATAAGATTAAATAGAAGCTTCAGAATATATGGAGGGAATCTAAAAAGAGTATTAAGACTCAAAATGATCCGCAAGAAGATCGAACAAATAGAAAACAACATTAAAAATTAGCAGGATATGTACTTAAAAACAACTTTTCTTGTTTTTTTTATTCACTAATGACATTAAATTACTTACATATTTTAACTACAAATTGATCGTTTTCATTGGTTATTTTTTTAACGCTTGTACAACTAGCAATAGCAACAGCAACGATTAGCACCTGTGTTAGCTGGCGAAATTGGAAAGTGCTTTGAGTGCTGTTTAAACTACAATCGACGCGTCATTTTCCTGTCTCGTCTTGGCCAAGTGAAATTGTGACAGCTTTGGAGCAGACGGCAAACAAAAGCGGCGCGTTAAACGGCGCGCGCAAACGCAGCAGCAGAGGTGTAGCAGACATCAAGGCAGCAGTCGACGCAGATGCAGCCGACGCAGTTGCAGTTGGGCAAATGTTACCGCCGCCGACAGCAATTAAAGCTGGCTAAAAGAGATGCGAGTGAAAACCAGTTAACATCTCCTGCGTAGCGCCGTAAAAGTTGCAGCCGAAGATGTTCGAGGCGCAAGTAAGCAACAAAATGCAGACAAGTTAGAGAGAAGAAAGCAAAGAAAGGCCAGAGGATGCCCCTTAAAAAACGCTGAGCGATAATTGGTTTTAAGTTTAGATGGGGGTCTTTTTAATATCTGCACCAATAAATAAGTAAGAACGGTTAAAGTCAAGTTTTAAGTGTATAAGACGCTGCTTGGCACTATTGATCCTTAAATATTGATCTTTGCGGGGCGGAAGAGGGCGTAACCCAATTTCAAAAAACAGCTTCGAAAGCTTAGGACTTACACGAGTGTGGTCACCAAATTTGGTGGCTCTAGCTCCTTTGGTCTCTGCGATTCAGGCGTTCATACAGACGAACAGACCGACAGACATATATCGAATCGGCTATTAATACTTATTCAGTATATATTAGCTTATGGGGTCGCACATACTTGCCCCTCTGCCTGCTACGCACATTGTAACAAACCCAAATTTAACATACCCCTCAAACCTAAACTCCTTTCTTTTAGTTCCAGACTACAGGGTATGCTGCAGAAACTTTACATCATACTACAGCGAGCAACTTTCTATTTAATGATGCGACAGTTTCTCGTCTGACACTGCAGCCGGTTGCCCTGAACAGGTTCAGTTCCCGGTGCCAATACCCAGAGCACTCGATACCCGTTCCCATCTTCCATCTTCCATCTTTCATCCCCCAACCCTTACCCGTCCCATATTCATACTCAAATGCGTCTGTCTCGCTCTTCGAGACGCATCGAATCGGCTGATTGATACTGTTTATTTGCTTAAGCGAAATGCAATGCAATTCTTTGTGCAGTTTTATTGGCAGTTGCAGGTTCGCTTGCAGCTCCCCCATAAATTATGTGTGCCAAAAGTCAAAATACTGTAAAAACCACAAGAAGCAAAAAAATCATATGCGCAAAATTTTTGTAAATCTCTCGCAATGTAAATGCAAATAAACGACGCGCCGAGACGCTGCGCGCCAGACGCTGCTTATAAACTTGGCACAATTCGCACAGTTTTGGCAGCTGCTTGGCCTTTTTGGCTAAATAAAGTTAATTGCGTTTTATACAGTTCCACGACATGAACAAAGTTTGTTTAAAATCGCATAAATAAGACGAAAACAATAATAAAAGCCGAAGTTCCAGCTAATGATAATGATCAGAGAGTCTCTGATCTCTTTTGCAATAAATTTTGGGTTAATTTGAGGTTGCCAAGCGAATCCCATCGTTTAATTAGGTTGTATATTTTAAGAACTACAGGCAATTTTATTTGATTAAAGAGATAATAGGAAAATGTTTAGAAAAATAATCAGTTTTTTTTTTTAAATTACTTTTCTTTTTTGAGGTTCCATTAGGTTGAGAACAAAATCAAATTAGTTTATTTTTAATTATTTTTAATTTATAATATTTTATTTATTTTAATTATGTTTTTTATTAATACACTATTTATTTTATTTACCTTTTACTTTATTTTTATTTATTTTATTTATTTTTTAATTTTATTCATGAATATGTTATTAATGTTTATTTAATTTAATTTTTAGTTTATTTTTATTAATTTTTTTTTTTTATTTGTTTCATTTGTATTTAATTTATTTCCATTTATTTTATTTGCCTTTTATTTTTATTCAATTGAATTGAATTTTGTTTGTTATTTTGTTTTAATGATGTAGGGTAAGCGATACAGAAAAACTAGGGAACACTTCTTCTTCTTTTTGGTCGACCTAGTAAGCTAGATTTTCATTCACATTGATGACATTAGGTTCATAATTTTCTAGGATTTACGACATGTGGAAACACATGTTTATCATCATCTCAGGGAGCTCGACGAATGAAACTGTCGTGTATAACGTGTTGGTCGCACGGCTCACACAATTTCGATTGCTTTGACAAGTTTTTACAACGCAAACATCGCTCTCCCCATCCTCCCTCCCCAGCTCCCTTGTTGTGTGTAATTTACACATCAGATAAAACAGAAAAACATCATAAATCTAATGACGAACATGTGAGAGAGAGACAAAGGTGTAAACTGCAAGATACTCAGCATACTATGAATTTCACTTGACGCAAGTAGGGAGACAATTAAACGACTCTTTTAATCTGCAATTTACAGGGTATAGGCAATGCCGCGTGGGTGGTCAGTTTCGCTTTTGATTGGCATGCTATTTTTGTCATATGCAAAATGCAATTTTAGGTCATTTTTATAAATAATAACAATTTATCAGGCCCCCCCTAAGACGCACAGCGAATGTTTATAACGCAGTTTTATATGCCCATTCGCTGTGTGTGTGTGTGTGTTTGAGCGACGAGACAAGCATGCAAATGTGCCATATCTCCACAGCAGCCCCAACCCCCAACCCCCTGTCCCTCTTCATCCACTCATAACATTTATTTCCCTGTCTCCCCTCTGCCCTGTTTCATTGGCCAGTCAATTCGGCATCGTGGCCAACTCGGGCGGGCAATTTGCCAAATAATAATTTCTATAAAATTTGCTTATACAATTTTTCGATTTTGTTGAAATAAAAAGCAAAATTTGAATCTTATTTTTGTGATCTTTGCGTTTCTAGCTCAAAGTTTACAACGTTGCGACAAGATACTCAAATTTTCCATACGCACATTAATTTCTCATAGAATGACTTTGTCTTTTTCACTGGGCAACAATATTTTGGGACAGATAAAGAGAGAGAGAAAGAAAGAGTGTAAAATATGATATATAAAATACTTGGAAAATTATAAAGCACCACAAAGAAGAGTGTATAAAAAAAAAAAACAAAAATATCAGGGGGATTTGAGAATTAATTTCAACTATGAAATATAATTTGCAGACACCACGACGACACACGCTTTTTAGCTTCTTCTTCATCTTTCCCGCTCTTCTTTTTGCCACTGTTTTTGCCAAGTGTGTTGCCACATGTGTTGCCGCTTGAAATCGCATTGGTTTTCTCTTATTTTAAAATCCATTTATGCTAAAAGCGCCAAAAAGATTTCATTTCAAGGGTCTAGCCAGACTTTCCCCCATTTTCTCTGTCTGCGCATTTGGACACTTTTATGCCCCCAACCGAAAATGAATTGTATTTCCCAGAACTGTGCGTAAATATTTATCTCCCACACACACACACACACACACACACACACACATCTATCAATCAATCAATGCGCCACGAGCAGTAAAAGGATTGCGTTCTACAATTCTTCGGCTAAGGTCTTTGCGCTCTTCTTGCATTCAAGATCGGCACAGCTGTTTGGGTTATTCGCAACGCTCGTGAGAAAAATTTCGGTGAAAATTTGTCAATTTGATATATTAGCCGTTAAACTGCTATAACATAATGGTACACTGCCCCGGCCAAGTCATGTGTGTCATTGTTGTTGTCAAAGATTTCCGCATGCCGCTGTCAAGTTGTCGCTCTCAAGTCGCAGGCTACGACTCAAAGAGGCGTGATGTTAGTTTATATGGGCATTATTTATGACAACTTAGGAAATTAAGAATAATTCAGTAAGCTCTTAAGTATCTTTTATGCATAACTATGGCATAACTATGACTAACCTAATGTGTGGCAAAAATGTTGTAAGAAATTATGGAATCGTATACAAAGAAATAGAAGAGATCTTGAAAAAATAAACACTGCAAGTACACCTATTTCTGACTTTAAATCCTTTAATACAATTTAGAAATAATAATTTCTTTTATATTTTATAATTCTCAAAATATAAAGAATTAGGTTCGGTAAGCTGCTTTGATTCGAATTACATACAATATATGCAATATTAAATTGCCACCTTCTTTCAAATGACTCTACAATTTCGGTGCTTTCCCAAATGAATATGGCTATTTTATTGCCATGTTTTGCCAAAAAGACTCTCTCCAACGATCCATCAAAAAAAAAAAAAAGCAGCTCACGCGTCGCGCAGATGTACAAACAAAAACATATTTGTTATTTGGCAACACGGCAACAGGCCAAAATGCAGGCAAATAGATACTATGTTTATCCAAACTTGGAAAACAATTCTGGCGAAATTTCCGGAAAAATCACCGCCAACATTTTATCACCAGCTGCAGCATTCACAATAGACTCGTAAAAGCATCAACGATCGTGGCTGAATTGGGGTCTGGGTTGGCATAAAATTTGAGGGGGCAGACAACACCGGCATTGCGGCCAGCTAATCAATGAAATTTTAAACAAACATGAACTTCAAGTATTTATAAAGAATTCACTAACAAAAAGAAATCTGCAGTGCGTAGTTCCATTCCACGCGCGGTATCTTTTTTCTTTCCCTACTCTGATTACTAAGACACCCTAATAAGACGCGTGAGTCAGCGGCTTTACCAGCCTGAAGCACGCCGCCGCATCCGTTTTAGGTTTATTTGGACTTTACGAGCATTTCTGCAAATTTCTCGAACTCAACAGAGATATGTATGATATTTAGATTATCTGGCAATTGTTTTAAATATTAATGTTAGATTACTCATGCCGTGTCATCGTTGGCACGGCGGGAAATTGGAGGAAGATTGAATAGATATTACTCATACGCCATGGGATACCGATAGCTGATTGAATCCGCTAGCGAATGGTTTTGCACCGGATAAACAGCTAAAGCATTGCTGCGATCAGCTCTTTGATTGGGTATTGAAAGAATATAGCCAGATAATGAGCATGGAAAATTTGCAATATAAATCTTTTTAAATAATAAGTTGCATTTTATAGGTAATTTCATTTAGCAGTAAATTTTAACAATAGTAAGCAGGCAGAAATTTAAGAAAATTTCTTTAAGCCGAACGATTTTTTTGTTAATTTCTTTTTTTTCAATTATATTTTTAAAGAAAATATTTTTAGCGGTCTTTTCATGTAGCTAATCTTTTCTTCATCTCTTTTTAACCTGCTTGAAACTGTGAGTTCTATTTCAAATATTTATTAGCTCATTTTTTATGCATTTCTTGGGTCTTTTATCTTTTTTCCCCTTCTTTTTCTTTGCGCTTATACGATCGGCCTGTGGCTTCTATTATTTTTAATTGTTTTTATACGCGAATAAATTCTTATTGATTACGCAAATTGAAGGCGTTCTGGAATGGGTAAACGCGCTCTCATCTTATGATTATTATGAGAATCTCGCACCGCAGACTTTTGAAATAATCATTTTCATTGTTTTATGAAGCTGCTTGCGTATTTTCACAAAGCGTTTTAATTTAGTTTGAGCATCGATTTAAATATATATACGTGTACGAACATATCGTATATACACGGAGTTCTATTTTAAGATTTTGCCTGGGATCATGAATGAGAGCTTACGTAGATGATGGTAATTAGTATATAGTATTTTAAGTATTTTTTTTTTCATTTGTTTTTCATTATCGTAACGTGTTAGTATTATACTAAATTTAGTATAGATTTTAATGCAGCTTCTCCTGGGGCTCTATATAAATATTTACACAATGTGCGGTTAGTTCGGTAATAAACCATTTTTATTACTACTTATTTGTTGGCCATAAATTATCTTTCTATTCTTTCTCTCCTTTGTCTGCCCCTTCTTAAAGGTATACTATAGTACATATATTGATTTCAAGTTCAAATACCCAACCCGTAGCTGGTATATCTCAAGTTTATGTTCATATGTACATACATCACAAATATCATTCCTTTTCATTAGTTTACACTGTCGAAATATCAATGTCCCCCCTCACCCTCCACGCTCGATTGATTCCTTTTGTTTTCTTATCAGCCCAGACTCAGACTCTGACCTAGAAACGTAGATATTTGTTTTGATAGCTCTACTCTAAACAAGCCCCAAACACGCGCAAATAAACAGCAAAGAACATCGCAGCATAATGTCCGTCTGTTCGCTTTGTTAATCGAACTGAAAATACAACCATAACTCAAGTTGAAGGTCTCAAATAACATTGAAACTAGCGCTGCAGGTTGAAGGACGCTGGAGGTTCTCAAAACAATCGTCCATTAACTGTAAAAACATGGCTTTTGACAGGGGAATGGATATTCATATTGAGTAAGTAAGTAAAAATCAATAAGAAAAGCATTTAAATATTCTAAATAAATTGTAAATATCCAAACTATCGATAATTATGTTATTCTATAGTCTACAGTCACTATCGTATTTCGTATTGCATTATCGTATTTGTAGGAACATATGTACAAATGTATATATAAATTCATATATTTATATCGTTTCAAATACCACCTTTGCTATATTCCATTTCAATATAAATATTATCCTACAATCGCTATTAATTACCGTAGTTGCTACTATCGACATCGTTCTTATCGATTTGTTTAACTCATTGCCTTAGTAATATCGTATCGATTTTAAAGCATTTCCTACTATATCATGTATATATTACATTTTTATTATATATTATATAAATATGTATACATTGTATTTATCGCACTCACCGACTGTCTTAATGATTTGATAGTCGTCCAGATTATACTTTCGCACACCCTTTGCTGTCTGTACACTGCTGCTCTCCTCGGACTCATCGTCAGTCTCCTCATCGTCTGTCTCATTGCCATCATCCTGTTCGCTCTCCTCGGAATCATCGTTGTTGGTCACAACGTCATCTGTCTCATGGCCACCATCCTCGTCGGCATCCTCATCGTCATCGACTTCGTCGCCGTCATTATCCACCGATGTTGTTGTGGCGCTGCTGCTACTGCGACTGCTCACACTGACGTGTTTGGATTGTGTTGTTGCTGTTGTTGTTGTTGTTGCTTTCTTCTTCTGATGATGTGACTGTTCTTCCTCTTCGGTCTCCTCACTGTAATCCGACTCCAAGGGATCCGATGATTCACTCGACGCACTCACATGGCTATCCAGGGCTGTGGCACGGCCCAATTTGAATGTGAATGTTGCCTCTGTGTTGTTGTCGTTGCTCGCTGGAATCTGCTTCTTGTGCTGTAATGCCGATGACGTCATGTTGCTTCCGCTTCCTGTTGTCAATTTTGATGTGGAGCCGCCTTTCGTTGACGCTGCTGACGTTTTGTTGGCGCCTGTCAACGGACCGCAAAAGCGTGCGCAAGTTGCTGTCGACATAGCTGCAATTGTTGCCGCTAGTCTCTCTGCTGCTTTTGCTGTTGCTGTTGCTGTTGCTGCTGTTCTTGTTCTCAATTTTCCCTTAACAATTGCTCTTCTTTTTGTTGTTGTTGTTGTTCGTGTTGATGTTCTAGCTGTAAAGTGAGAATTGACATTGTTTAGTGAAATTGAACGGACGTTTTTTCATGTCAACAACTTGAGGAATGCTCTTATATTGAAAACGGGGAAATACATGTTATACTAGCGCCATCTGGCGGTAAGTAGTAATTTTTAGGGAAAATATGGGTTAGTTTGGAATGTCAAAATTAAAGTAGCTCAACCTAATTAGTCATCGTAAGCCTTTAACTTTTTAACTTAATTTTTGCCAGCTAAAAATTTTAAATTAAAAAAACAAATCTAGCAGTTTTTTCGCATGTATCCCAGCGAGTGTAGGGTATTGGGCAACGTCGCGTGGCATTCATTGTCTGCTTAGTCTTTTGGTAGTGCTATTTTGGTGCCACTTTGCCTGGTCGTCGTTTAATTAACCAAACGTTGGAAGGGGGGACGAAACGCCTTTTGTGCATATCAAGCCTGACAGCTTGGGATGTGCGCGTAAATTGAAAGCGAAATGAAATTGCCGCAAGCTAAACGCAAGTGTGTGAATTGGGTTGGTAGAGAAAGGGGAAAGGAAGGAAGACTAAGAGGTAGAGGCAGGAAAGGGAAAGGAACTAAGAGGGGCAAAAGAACCTAAGGCATTACAATCAACAAGTGTCGCATGGCCCTATTTCAAGTTGAAAAGACGTAGACAAAAGAGTGCAGACGAGGGATGAGCGCGTGACACGAAAAAATCACGACAATATTATTGGCAGCAAGTTAAAAAGTTTGCTTTAAATTTCAATTTATTTTCTTTATATTTCCTTTTCTCTCTTGCTTCGCCTCCCACTCTATTTCCTCTGCACTTTACTTTACACTACACTCATCCTTTCCTTTGTGGTCACGCGTCCATCTTCATTTTAAGACAAGACCCGCAACATGCTTCCTTTGCCTTCCTCACAGTCTGCCTAGGAAAATTGACTTACGCGCCAAAGGGTAGACAACAATAGGCCCCAGCCCCTTAGCTGATACGCATACAGCCTCCCACTCTAATACACTAATACCAGTGCACAATGGCACTCTTCTACACATGCTTCTATCATGATAATAATTTTATTAATAACAATAAACGCAGCTCTGATTCAATTTGATGGCTGCGCACACACAAAGCAGACGAAGACGAAGCAGAGAAAGACGCCAAAGATGTTGAGTTTATTGACTAGGTCATCCTATCCACTCCACTTATACTACTCTCTACACCCTGCACCTTCGCCTCTCTTGTCCGCACTGCACTTGTGTCTCTGGCCGTGCTTTTAATTAAAATGTTTGCTTTGGTCCAAGTCATCAAATGGCAATCGCTTCCATAAATGCGATGCATATGCAAAACATTGATGAATAACAAAGGTTATAAAAAATGGACCGACTTGTAGATACTCTTTAAGATTTACAACATATTTTAAAATTTGAGAAATTGAATTTGAAGATTAATTTATTACTATTATTTCTATATAATATTACTATTTATATATTTATTTTTTTTTATTATTTTCGAAGAAAACCTTGAAAAATTATTTAATATTTTAATGATTTAGAGAATATAAAGAAAATATACATACATAAAGAAAATATAATAAATATATATATATATTAAAATATAGAGCAAAAATAATATTTTTTTAATCCAAATGGCAATGCATTTTTTATGCTTTTCTCGCTTTTATTACACTCATTTCTGCCTGCCGGTTCTATTGGCCCCCGAGTATGAAAATCAATAGCCATGGCTATAGACAAGCCTGAGTGGCTTTTATTGTTTCATCACCTCGTGCACGTACATTCTACATATCTGGGCCATATTCTATCGCCATGTAATGGCAGAAGCATTCAATTGTTTCGACCGCAATAATATATATCGTATATTGTACTATACTACACGAATTCTATACTACAGCTTCTGAATGAAAGCGTTGCACAAAGATTTGGACTTAAGCTAAGTCACTAAGCTATAGTCGTGCTCAAATGAGTCATGACTTCAAGGTTGATTAATCTATAATATGGATTTGACAAGGAAATATTGCAGCATACTGAGGAAATTAAACCAGCTTAGCTAAGAGCAAAACAAAGTCAAGAAAAACGCGTTTGAAAATTCAGAATTTTCTGCAGGCTTTGCACTTTCAAGATATATAGAAATTCGATCACAAACTCTCAAACATTGAACTGTATACCAAATGGAATATTACAAAAAACAAAAAAAAACCCAGAACAAAGAAATAACATATTGATTGCTCAAAACAAAGAAAATGAGAATTCATCAACGAAATTTATTTTTATGACAATTGTGCTTTCCATTTGGTCTCCAGACAGTCTGTGAGTTCTCAAAAAATAAATAAAATATATAGATATACGAATATATAAAGATATATATACTTTGTTATTGTTGTTTTTACAAACAATAATAACATCTCGAAAGGCTTGCAAAATATTTGTGAAAATAAAGAACACAATGTTTGGTATATATTTACGATGATTGTCAAAATTACTAAACATTTAATTACACACTAGATATGTACGAAAATACATATACATATAGTTCTGTATATTAGTAGTATATTTATATCTTTATGTTCGCCGTCCTGTCAGTCAAAATTATTTATCTACGAGCTCGCAAAACGCAACGAAAAGTGCGGAAATATAACTTAAAGTTGAGTGTTTGTATATGCGATTGTTATTGTTATTGTTATTAGTGTTGTTGTTGTTGTTGTTGTAGTAAGAGGCAAAGTGCAAAGTTTTGAGAGCAATTTCTCAAAATTATTGTAGACAATCACTCGGGCTGTAAATTAGCACAGAAGCCGAAAGATATAGAAGATATATGTATGCACACAACTTGTGAGACGGAAGAACCAACGTCAGTCAATCGCTGTAGATCCCAATATACTATATATTCTCTATACTGTATAACGCATATCGTATATACAGTAAAGCGTCTCTCCCTACCCGTAATCACCTTGGGCTGTTGCTGCCAAAATGGAAATGGAAATGGAAATCGAAATGAAAATTCAAATTGGGGTCGTCTCTGGCTGTTGGCAAGCGAAAATGTTGCTTAATCTTCCGGTAGCTCACACTTTATTGTTGTTTTTTGGTTTTGGTTTTCTTTTTTGTTTTGTGAATGAAAAAAACAGCATAAAAATTAAGAGCAATAAATATAAAGACGAAAGTATTGTAGACATAAAATCAAAAGACAAGAGGTGAAACGAAAAAAAAAAAATAGATGCGAGTGTGGATAAGGTGGGAAACTCAGAAGATGTCGAACATCTGACAGATCTGAAGTGGGGAATTTCCAAAATACAAAATAAAATATATGTCCATATGTATTTATATAGAGAGTTCAGTTAGTTAAACGATTGGAAAGCTACTGTGACCCTGCATAGCAGGAGAATCACCAAAGGAAAACTGTCTGAAATCAGACAAAACAGATAACAATTTTCTATATGTTTTTTTTTTTTTTTAATTCTTTCAACTGCTGTGTCTGTTTTCACATTTAAATCTTATTTATTGCCACATTTTGTTTATACTTTATTTATTTGAAAAATTTCCTATCGGATTATGAAACTGTCCCCGTGGGACTTGTGCCAGATGCCGCTCAACTTACTTGCAAACTGATTTATATAGAATATTATCAGATAACTTTGGAATACATCTACAAAGAGAGAGAGAGAGAGAGAGCGCGTGAGAATTATTGCCTAATTAACATGAACTCTGCATCGAATTTAAATCCAATTAATTTAATGCCAACACTTGCAACATTTATGAATTTGTTGCGCCCCCCTATCCCGCCTGCATAATAAATGTTATTTATTAATTAAGCGCAAGGCGATGCGATTTGTTATAAAGTCGTGCTGCGCCCCTAGCGGCAAAGTCGACAGCATCGCATTATCAATGTCCCATCTGTAGAATTTTCGTAGAATTTCCAAAATTTTTGCCGTAGGCGAATATAAATGGTTTGTCTTCGTTCATTTTTCCCGTTTATTATGGGAAAAAATGAAAATCGGGGCAAAAAAGCAACAAATAATGAAACGAAATATGAATAAGTGTGGCCATCTCAATTAATGATGCCGCATTAAATATATATATCGTATAATTGCACATTTGCTTGGCCTGTGACAAAAACAGATTTGCCGCTTTCCCAGAAGGCATCCCATTTCTCCGTCTCCTTCTCTCTCTGTTCTATCATAATCGTAAACGCACTCGCACCATAATAATAATAATCAAAATTAATGCCACCAAATATAATCGTAAAACTCGCGACTCGGCTACGTTTTTCCCATTTTGTTCACCGATTTTCGGGTAACTACACCCCATGTGTATGTGCGTGTGGGAAAGGGCAAAAGATTTACGAGTTTCTGGTATTTTTATAGTGCAAATATTTCCGGTGTCCTTGTGCCGCTTTCAGTCGTGTAAATGAAGTTTCTGAAATGACCTGATTCTTAAGAGAGATTTTCTTGGGGCAGAAAATGAAAGGAAAACCATAAGCAAACCAAGTGAAAAACTGCTTAAATCATAATGCAAATTCAACGAAAACATCTCTAACTCAACGGGTAATTATGAAATCGCGCTTAACTTGGCAGATTTACAGCGTTTTGACAACAACTTAGGCTAATTAAGCTGCCTAATTAACTACGTGCATATGGCTAATTATACGATTAGTGAGCAAGATTTTTGGAAAGCAAACATTTACATACACACACAGATATGTATGTGTATACAGATGATATGTACACGTATGTCTATGGTCTTTCGGTTTTCTCGGGAGTATTATTATTATCAACGATTACTCACCGAACTAATTTGAAGAGTCCGTCGCGATACGCTCCCGATCTGCGGCTGCTTTTCTTGTTGTTGTTTTGGTTTTGCTAACGATCGTTTTTGTTGCTGTTGTTGTTGGTCTGTCTGTTCAGTTTTCTCTATATATAACATATACAAATATATATATGCGTTTTTTTTTTTCTATTCTGCTGCTGGAGCAAATTTTGAACGCTTGCGAAATTGTTAAAAATAAATATGTTACTTTTTGGTGTGTGCACACGATATTTCTTAGCGCTTTTCCGCCGACTTTTCTTTGCCCGCAAACAGAAATAAACTTAACACTCAGCGCCAGACAGAGGTGTAGCGTATACCTGTGTACCAGTGAGTCTATATGTTATGTGTGAGGTGTATATAGTAGCTTGGTAATAATTGCTACAGTTTGAAGACAATCCAACGGAGTTTCTTTGTTACTCTTTGATTTTTTGCGGCTTTTAATTGTGTCACTTTTTACTCGTTTGTTATTGTTGTTTTGTTTTTTGTTTGCTTTTCTTTCGCATTTACCGCAACTCTTTCGCTTTGTTTTGCCTACGACGACGACAACGACGACGACGATCTGTGCAGATCTAGAATATCCGGTTTATTGCCAAATGCAGCACTTAGCCCGCGCTTAGCCGGAGACTGCGAGCTGCAGCCAAAAAACAATTGCAATATGCAAATTTTAACAACGTTTGCCCGATATTGTTATTGTTATTAATTTATAACAAATTACTAGCTAGACATTCGCGTTGTCTGATTGTAATTTTTGCGATTTTTCTAGTCTTAGTTTTTAGATTTTATTTTGAGAATATTTTTGAATCAGTTCTAGTTTTGATTTCTTTTGCCGCTTGGCGCTTGGAGCTGACCAGCCGCTTCCACGTTTTGCACGAAACTGAAACGTAAAATCTGCGAATCGCCCGACGCTGGCAGAGCGGCAGCACAGCTAGCGACGCTGACGTTGACGTCGCTGTTGCACACACACACTACATTGAGTGTGACTGCCGTGTGGTGTGGACGATAATGATGTGGATGCTGATAATGTGCATGTGGAAGATGATGAGCGTCTTCTTGTATGTTTGTGTTTGCGCTTAGCCACATTTACGACGCGAGCTGTGCGTGCGAACAAGCGTACGTGTATGTGTGGCTGTGTGTGTATGCGAGCGAGCGAGCGAGCAAGTGCTTGTTGAGTGTCTGCCTGCCGCATGACGTTGGCGTCTGACTAAGGCGCTCTTGTTTGATTTAAACGCTGCCTGTCCCAGGATCACTCAAACTGAAAGCTGCGAGCGAGAGAGTGAGCAAGCACTCTGCCTGCCTGCCTGCCCAACACCTACACCAACATCAATTTTAGCATCCACAACTTGGCTAATTTACAACACTCACCTGACTTGGTCTGGTCGGGTCTGTTTGTTTTTGGAGCAGACATTGCGGCAGCAAAAAATTTAGCGCCTACCGCTGTGGCTATTAACAATATTTTTCGGCTTTTGTTGAAATTTTGATTTGAATTTGTTTGTTTGCATTACACACTCGCACACACACACACCCGCACGCCTCCTTAGCTACACGTGCACGTGTGTGTGTGTGTGTGCGTTCTAAGCACTTTGCATGTTTATATGCTGGTTCTGTTGGCTGTTGTAATCAAGCGTGACAAGGTCAGGCGTCTGCGTGTAAGAGCCTCATTTGGCCCGCGCCATAGCGTTAACCGCTCGACGCGCAACAAACCGTTAGTTCTGTGCATTATTTGCGACATGTGCAAGCAACGCGCATGCAAATTGCTCAAGTGGCGGCTGCAACACTTGTCAAGGGCAAGGACAAGAAGAACTTACCGTTAAACGGCATCATGGAGCACAAGCTGAAGCGTCTTTGGCTGCGACCTGCTGCTGCAATTAACATTTTATTTAAGATGACGAAAACTAAAAACAAACCGCCAACTTACATTCAGACTTTTCTGTTCGTCGAAAATACAATAAGCCTAAGGCGCACTTCCAAATATTACAACAATTGCCGCAGCTTCTGAGCATTCTTATCGGCGTTCGAAGTCTTACAGAGTTGCCAGATCGCGTTTGTGCAGTGGCGCCAAGCTAGTGCAGGCGCAGAGTTGCCAATAAAACTTAACATTAGTGTGACCGAAAGTTGAAAATCCTGAAGTGAAACATGATGTGGTAACGTCTTTAAATAAAATATGTTAACTGCTCCAAGGCCTACTTAGTCTCGTAATAAAATTCATTTTTAAAATGACAATAATTTTAATTCATTATTATTATTAACAGTTAATTAATCCTAAGGCTAATAAATATGGCTCTCAGTGCTTTCAGCTACACATGCTATTTAAAAGTGAATATAAAATAATTACTAAATTGTTTGCCTATATCTTGCACTGTAAGCCACTGTGCAAGCTGCTCAGCTGTTCAACTTGACGTTGCCAGCCTGTCGAGTGGCGTCAGGTGGCAACGCAAGCAGGCCAGTCCAGCTGCTACGCGAATACAGACAAATCGGACAAACATTGAATGGGAGACGCCAATTTTTGCATATATTTGAACACAAATTACGCGGTTGATAAATTAAAAACTACAAACATGTTTCAAGTGCAGACGCTAGTCAACAAACACATCTATATGCAAAGTCATAAGCAGACAACAAATAGACAGCTGGAGCAGCGGCGTGGGCAATAAACCAGCGAGCGTCGAAGCTTTCAAAAAAAGCTCACGGCTATCGCAAAGTTGTTTGTTTCGAGCGCTTTCAGTTTCAGTGGGTCACTCGAAGACAACGTTGTCCCGTTATCGCTGTCGGTCCGCCGTGTCTCTCGTCGCTTAGCAGCTGCTGCGTTCTGTGCGTGTGTGTTTGCTTTTGGCGCGAGCGTTTTTTGGCAGCAGCAAACGGTTTACGTAGCATGTCGCAAGCGTCGCATTAAACAACAACAACACGACGAGGCGATGAATCGGTTGAATAACAAAAGCAACAACAAATAACAAAATTCATAACAGAATTTGTTTTTACACTAAATCTAACGTAAAAAAATATGAGAAATATTATTAACATTGATTTGTGAGCTTGAATGGTTCTAATTAATGAAATAAACATTATAGAATATTGCAATGTTTTAAGTTCACGCGCACAATAAGTGTTAATCACAATTTTATTGGCAACAAGTGTGATAGCAACAACAATAACAACAACAACAACAACATCAGCACGTCAGGCGCTATCAGACGCTGAAGGTGACTACAACAACAACGATAATACCAAATAAAAGCAACAACAATAAGTGCTGCTTGGTTAGCAACTAAGTCGAATGCCAGCAACAAAAACAATAAATCTACGTTTTGTATTAGGTAAAGTGGGAGAGCCAGAGAGAGAGAGAGAGATAGCTTTAATTGTTTTTGTAAGCCGTTATATTATTGCCTCCGACCCGTACCCATTGACACGGAACTGAGTTAAATTCCTTCGATTTTGTATTATTTTGCCCGCTTTTTTGTCAATTTGTGGCAATCAAATTAATTGTCAAATTTCGTTGGACTTTATTTGCCGTTAGTTGGCTCTCTTTTGCGAGGCGCACTTGCCCACGCTCTCATTCTCATGCTGTCTCTGTTGCTCGCATTGTTTTCGCCTTGACCATCGCCATTAGCTGAGTGCAACTGCACTCGATTTTTACTGCGCTTATGCTGAGTCTCGCTGCGCGTGTGTGTGTGTGTGTGTTTCTTCTTTCTTTGGCGCTTTTGTTTTCAACCTGTCGCATCACACAAACGTACGCTAATTATACCCAGCAGGTAAGCTGAGTTGCGGGGTATATACGTGCAATGTACAAGTGGTCAAGTTTTTGCTGAGCTGGAAAACGTGGAAAAAGATTATGAGAACAAATACAAATATAAGAAAAATGTAAATTGAAAAATTTTGTTAACAAATTAAGTATTTCTTTACACTCTACACACCCTGTACAGGGTATTAATACACCACTACATCGAAGCTCGCATTCACTTTGATTCCGCTTTGCGCTCGAACACATTTTGTCTGGTCAATTACCTTGCGTCTTGACAACCCAAATCCCCGTAGCGGCCATTCCGGTGCAACTTTAGCCGTATCGCAGCCAAAATCAGCTGTTTGGCGTGCCATTTAGCAGGGAAAAAACGGCTTGAAAGTCTACGTTAATCTGGCAATAAAACTCTCTGTACTATCGGGAATTTCACTTAGCACCTGTTCGTTTGACAATTTCAAAGTTTGCTTTCAAGTTATTTCAACAATCAAAGTTTATAGCCATACAATTAAGTGCAAAATTCACAATATACAAAACGAAAACTTAAGAGAAAAAACAAACATTTCTCGTTCGTTTTACCTGCATGTGAATGAAATTTTCGGCAATTAGTCATCGAAATGATATAAGCCTCTAGACGATAAGAAATGAAAATGCGAATTCACTTGGAAATCCAATAAAAAGCCAAACATATGACTCGTAGTCGTTATGCTCTCCCTCTCTCTCTCTCTCGCTTTTGCTATATTTTATTCCTCTCTTATTCTCACTTTCTCTTCAATTTAAATTGAGAGCAGATAATAAAATTTTAGAATTTACATACGAATTTCACATATGTTTGTATGTACTTCACGCATTTGTATCGAAATAAGCTGAGGAAGGAATGTAAATAAGAATACTAGGGTGTAAGTTTGAGATAAAGTATATATTAAATATCGGTAAATATTGGTTTACCGTACAGAGATAGCAAAAGTTGATGTTGCATATTTTGTATCGAGATATAATCTGCCGCTGCCAACTTAACTAGCTTTGCTGAATAAGCAAAAACTCTATGGTTGAGTACAAAGCAAAAGGGAGTGGGTAGAGAGAGAGAGAGAGAGAGGCGAGAGAGCGGGCACGCGTGGGGAAGCAAGTAAGAATGTATGTCAATTGAATGATGCCCCAATTGATTTATTTACTTTGGTTTCCATGAGTTCGTCATACCCTAAGCTTTTGGATGCGTGCCCAAGTGGAAACAGGTTCTGTTTGAGGGCAAATATAATAGTTTAAATAATAACAATAATAGCAGCAATCATTTTGCTGGCCACTCGAAACAATAAATGCGATAAACAATCGACAAATCTGCGAGCACAGCATATTGCATGCATTTCTATATACACTGCGCGTCATCAGGTTACCTTTTTTTTTTTTTTTTTTTTTTTTTTTTTTTTTTTTTTTTTTTTTTTTTTTTTTTTTTTTTTTTTTTTTTTTTTTTTTTTTTTTTTTTTTTTTTTTTTTTTTTTTTTTTTTTTTTTTTTTTTTTTTTTTTTTTTTTTTTTTTTTTTTTTTTTTTTTTTTTTTTTTTTTTTTTTTTTTTTTTTTTTTTTTTTTTTTTTTTTTTTTTTTTTTTTTTTTTTTTTTTTTTTTTTTTTTTTTTTTTTTTTTTTTTTTTTTTTTTTTTTTTTTTTTTTTTTTTTTTTTTTTTTTTTTTTTTTTTTTTTTTTTTTTTTTTTTTTTTTTTTTTTTTTTTTTTTTTTTTTTTTTTTTTTTTATTTTTTTTTTTTTAAAAAAAAAAAATAAAGCCTTGCGCGCAGTGTATCGTATCCAACAGATACAATTCCATAAGCTCATGTTTGAAATCGATGAGTCGCACACACATGCAACTGTTGCATGCGCGGGCAAATAGCAAAATTGATAGCTGATAAGCACGTCGTATATATGTACATACGTAGTTGCAAGTCTCTAGTTTCCCGTTTCCCCTACGCTTGGCCTGCCCAGTTCAAGTTCCAGTTCAGCCCATTCACAACATACCCGGCAGCTACTGTGTTTGTTCTTCTCTTTCGTTACGTTTTTCTTTTTTTTTTTAATGGGTTCAACATTATCAGGTTCTCAGTTATGGTTCCTGTTATTGTTGTTGTGCTCTGCTGTCATTACTGTTGTTGTCCAGCTGATTAGTCATGTGTATATGTATGTATGTATGTGTTTGGCAAGCGACCTTTAACGGCCTGTGCTTTGCGCAATTACCCAGAAATGGGGCACTTTTTTAGCCAACTAAAGTGGTCAAAGGAGATATTGTGCGCGTTTTAAAGGTTCAAAGGTTGCGCTGTTGTCTGTGTTTTATTACACCCGCACATACATACATAGACATACAAGTTAGTCCATGTATACTATAAAAGATAAGGTGTTCAATCAGGAGCTTGTATCTATTAATAAAGCATTAGTTTATCAAGAATGGAATTCCTGTTTCACTTAATATTCCAAATAAGGTCTGCAAGTTTTATAATGCTTGCACTTTGACTAGCGCATAACTGAAAGGTTTACTTTTATTATATTTCGAAGTTAGCAACTTGCAAATATCAAAAATAGGTATTACTTAGCTAGCATAGTAACACCTATAATTATTTATTTATTAAATTTTTAAAATAAGGTCTGCAAGTTTTATAATGCTTGCACTTTGACTAGCGTCAATAAATCCACCTAAGGTTGTATCTTTTAATTATATTTCTGAAGTTAGCAACTTGCAAATATCATAAAAACAGGTATTTACTTAGCTTCAGCATAGTAATACCTACTGATTATGTACTCAAAGTGAATATAAAATCGTTTAAATAAGCCTTTTTCTCGATATAATATGATTTTCCAGCTAAGATAAGTTAAATGTAAGTGAGGAAAATAATCCCCATGCTTAAGAACGTGTTAAAATAAATTTAAATTTTTTTATTTCATTCGACACAATAAATATTAAAAATAATAAATAAATGTAATTAATAGAAAATATAATATAAAAAAATCAATAAATGTAAATATATAAAATAAAAAAAAAAAATAATTATAAAAATATATCCGCCAATGTATCGCCAGTTTATATTACTGGTTTGATCCAATCTTGCCTGCAACTGCAAACAGAACTAAATAGGAATATTTTGTTATCTTCTGCTTTATTTTGACAAACATATATTCTATTTGTACATATATTCTATATAGCAAACAGGAAGCTTCCTTTCCTGGGAACAAAGTCTTGTATTTACTCTTTAGAAATTCAAAACAAATCATACATAAGCTTTAATCTGCAAATCTTTCGCTAGACTCAAGCCAAACATTTCTGTACACTTTTATGTTAGATTATAAAAAAAAAGCTTATGTCATAAAATGTGCAATAAATATTAAAGTCAGCAGATAAATATTTAGCTCGAAAATCTTTTATATACACAAGATTTCGCAGCTTATCAGTAACGCTCTCCCGATCATTATGAAGTTCTGTAAGGGAAATACTTATTTAAGTAGCTGCAGGGATATATGCCACTTCTAGTTATTATACATAGTGCAGCGGGTTGTGTATCTGGTTAGAATTTCGCAAAAATGATCGAAGTACGTAAAACAAGACTAAAACACGTTTTTAATTACCTACATTGTTATCGCTCAGCTATCGTGCGTTAACTGTCGATTGAACAGGTAGAAAACAAATATAACAAAGTTTCCATTTGAAAGCTGATAGGAACTATCTGACATGTGGACAATCTTCAATGGAAAATTCAGTCATATGTTCTGTCAGATTTCGCGTGATTCTTCTCTAAAATTGTTGTTCAACGAGAGCGATGTACTTCTCTAAGTACTGATTATGATAGGCACAAAAAATATGCTGATAAGAAATTGTTCAGAGAGGCGATTTGTATAGATCAACCTTTCGTTTTGTATATTACACAATCGTTTCCATTTCGAGCTGAGCTTTTTTGTTTGTTTACTGTGCACAGCAATAGAAACCGGTTGGCAAGTTTTGGCTAGCAGAACTAATTGGGAATCGTTGGATGACATTGAAATCGTCCCCCAGGGGCATCTCAATTAGGCTGTTTACAGTGCAGTGCATAAAAACCGGGGAATACCCTGTGCTCAGGTGAGGTGAGGTTAGTTTTTAGAAGCTTTTAATGATAGACTTGGGCATGGCCCGGTGTTTGAGTATACCCTATATTCAAGTATGGCTAGCGGGCATTCTCCCATGTAGCTGCGCACTGTTACACCTTCGCATATCGCAGCTTTGTTTTTGTTTAAATAAAAATGAATTAAGAACTTTACAAAAAATGAAATTACTGACTTTATAGTTTGCTAATGGGTATACAAATAGTCACCCATAGTTCACTCTTGTGCCCTCTGTTTTTATGACTTTATTACTCATTAATTTTGCGTTAACAAATATGGAATTATTATCAGCGTTTGTTACTTATAAAGCTGTTTATAACTGTTTGCATGTGGAACGTGAGTTGATTAACGGTATTCTCATCTAGAATTACGGTATAGATACATACGTTTTCTTAGTACATGGCAAGGAAAACGGTTAACCTGCCAAGTAAAGCTGCAGCGGAAGTTATTACAATTGTTTAGAAGGCAATAAAGTTTTATTTATTTATTATTATTGTTTATATTTATTATTATTTTATTTATTTATTATTATTTTTTTATTATTCTTTTATTTTTATTTTGTTTAGATTTAATTACTTTTGCTAGAATTTCTCATCTAAGACTGCATTGCTTGCAGAAAAAGTTCTAACAGTTTCCAATTTCTAAAGAATCTTTTAACATATATGTACATATGTTTTTGCAAACTGAACCCCCTGGAATTCTCAGATATAGTGCAGCTCTTTCAGCACATCTTTTCGTCTGATTTTATCTAGATTTAATTCGCTGCATAATTGAAAAGGCGAAATCAATTGAAACACTTGATCTCCGGCGACAATCGAATCAGATCTGAGCTCAATCAGCTGCCACGAGTGCAGCATATACAACAGATACATACATATGTATGTACTATATATATAATTACTGCTTATACCGTATGCAACCTGTGTAACCCATTGAAGGCATTGAACTTGACATTGCACCCACCGTGCACTAAACGGTTCAACGTATCATTTGTGATGCAAGTGTCGCCGGGATTCGCTATAAGCACAACTTAATGGGGTCTCGCTTAGTCAGCTTCGTGTCGAACCGGTTTACAGTTGTTTGCTTTGCTTTATGCGACTTTAATTGTCACTTAGCACAAACTGTGTCTCTTGGTAACATAGTACGACAAATGGCTAAATGATTATTACCACATTTTCTTTATAAACGTTTAGGATAGATAGCAGAGCTACAAATTGTTAACTAGATATAGGGCCGGGCTGGCCAGAGAAATACATTTAAATATAGCCCAATATTTCTCTAAATCATTTTCATTTCCGGCTTTAACATTTCAATAAAAATAAATAAAATATAATATAAATATAATAAATATATTTAAATAATATTTTAAATTAAAACATATTTAAAATAGATTAAATTAATTTCTCACATTACTAAGCAATCTTTAAGGTTATGGAATTTTATTTACACTGCGCAAATATTTTTTGAGTTATTGCCAAAATGTTGGTACAAGGTAAATCCCCCAAAAATATGCCAACTTAGGGTTAAGCAGGTGTTTATAAGCTAAGTACACAACAATAAACGAAGTCTTTTTCACTACACAATTCAAAAATTAGCAGCCAATGATTCCCTCTTAAAAGTTATTCATCAATTTCGCTTGAAATATATTGACCAAACGGAATAGATTCTATTGATTGAAATCAAATGGTTGTTAAAGATACACAAATATGTGTATATAGGCCACTATATATATGTGCGAGTGTATGCACAGTTGATAATCGAAAATTTCAACTCTAGACGTCAATAGAGAGAGAGAGTTTTTGAGCGCAAAAAAAAGAGGAGCAACATTGCGTATGTGTAATCAGTACGTCACATAGGCAAATAACTTTGTTGACGGCATAACGTATATGAATATGATTTTCTATACTGTGTTTTCTTTTTTCGACAGTCACCAGCTGAACGCATGTTAATCCCCTGACTTGACCAATTAGATACTAGTGCTAATTTGTACACAGCTTTGGGGATGTCATGAAACACTCGATTGTATTTATAGACTGGACTATGTTGACTCGTGTCGTAGTCGTCCACAGTGGTTGAGGGCTTGCTGTCGCTCAAGGCGCTCAAGTGGTGCTCAATAGCTGCAAAAGTTGGGCTAAGTGGAAGTTAGATAACATTATCAATTCTTGATTTGTTGCTTTAGCCTTAATTGTGAAAAGAATTCAGAAAGGTTTACATCTACTAAAGCAACTGACTATTGATCTTTCTTTAATCTAATATTTTCTTTATTAATTTGCAGAAACAGAAATATTTGTTAAAAACCGCAAGTAAATGTGCCTGGAATCATTTGAAAGACTTAAACAATCGTCCGCCAAATCAGAAGGAAGCTGAAACTTTTTTAATCCCTCTCTCAAGAAAACGTGAACGTGAAGCAGCAACAGATACGATATCGAATCGTATAGCTCGATTACGTGAAGAGGAATATCTACGTGATCTACAGACCCATCGTTATACCGACATCCATGTGGCATATAGTCAAGCAATATTAGAAATAGAAACAGAGGAAGAAGAAGAAGAAGATATAGCAGCGGCAACTTTGGAAGCCGCAGTAGAACACACAATGCCCAACGATAAGGAGAATCCAGAGTGAGTTTCCCTGCTAACAAACTATTACACACACATTTCTAATTGTCTCTTCTCTCTATTTACCTTTTTTAGAACCAAACCTCTTAACAACAACAATAACAATGGAAACGGTAACGGTAATGGAAAGAGCGCACAAAGTAAACCAAAAATACAACCAAAGTACAGCATACATCGCGATGTTCTCACACAAGAGCTGGTCATCAAGGAGACGGGCTATGAGGCGAGGGATAAGAGTATACCGTCGTCGTTACGCAACTGCTGGCAGAGCTGGAATTTCTTCTCGCTCTTCACCGGCATCATACCGATCTTGCAATGGCTGCCACAATATTCAATTCGACGCGATTTGATAGGCGATATCATAGCAGGCTTTACTGTAGCAATTATGAATATACCACATGGCATGGCCTATGGTATTTTGGCTGGCGTATCTGCCGGAAATGGTCTGTATATGGCTGTCTTCCCGGTGCTTGTCTACATGTTGCTAGGCACATCCAAGCACATTTCAATTGGTACTTTCGCTGTGGCCAGCATGATGACACATAAAGTTGTGATGACCTATGCCAATGCGCCGACAGGCGTAGCTAACATAACAACAACAACAACAACAACTACGGCAGCTACGTTATTAGGTGATACAACAGCGACAACAACTGCAGATCCGCTGTCAACAATTTTACCCTTTGCAAATGCAACTTCGAGTCCACCCTGTACCGCATCTGGTAACGTTATCACAAATGTTGAGGTGGTCACATCGCTGGCTCTGACCGTGGGCATTGTAAACGTAAGTAAGAGGGGAATCATTTTATGTCGAACTTTAATTTATGCTTCATTTTCTTCCAGCTACTCATGTCATTCTTCCGGCTGGGCACACTGGCCTCATTGCTGAGCGAACCGCTGGTCAATGGTTTCACCACAGCCGCCGCCTGTCATGTGGTTGCGGCACAACTGAAGGATGTGTTCGGCGTTAATGTGGAGAAACATAAGGGCGCATTCAAGATTCTGTACACCCTTAAGGATATAATCACAGGTGTGCCGCATACAAACCTGGTTAATTTCGGCATTTGCCTGAGCGTCATCATCTTCATGACCATTTGCAATCAGGTGCTGAAGCCTTGTTTGAGCAAACGTTGTCGCTTTCCGCTGCCTGCTGAGCTCATTGCTGTCATTGGCGGCACATTGATCTCCAAATACTGTGGCCTGCATGAGAACTTCAATGTCAATCTGGTGGGCGATATTCCCAATGGTCTGCCCAGTCCTGCGTTGCCACGTCTTGATCTGGTGCCCCTTGTGGCAGTTGATTCCATAGCCATTGCAATTGTTACCTATTCGATTATAATGTCAATGGGTTTGACTTTTGCCAAGAAACATGGCTACGAGGTACGCGCCAATCAGGAACTCTTTGCCATGGGTATTGGCAATATTGTGGGCGGATGTTTCTCTTGCTTGCCCATGGCATGTTCGCTATCCCGTTCCGTTATACAGGATCAGACCGGTGGCGTCTCGCAAATTGCATCGCTTGTTTCGGCTAGTTTGGTTGTGATCACAATCATGTGGACGGGACCTTTCTTCAGCAGTTTGCCCAAGGTAAGCAGTACGATACATAAGCTTGAAGAGATTCTGTATAATGTGGATTATGTCTTGTTCTAGTGCGTTCTGGCTGGTGTCATTATTGTGGCGCTGAAGCCCATGTTCATGCAAGTTTTGGAACTGAAGAAATTCGCCAAACAAGGCAAACTGGAAATGTTCACCTGGATATCTACTTTCCTCTGCGTGGTGATTATTGACATTGATATTGGGTAAGTCTTACCTACATGTTATCTTCGTTCTCTATTAACACTTTGTTTCGCTTGCAGTCTACTTATCGGTGTTTGCGTGTCCCTGCTGGCATTGTATATCAAGGGCCTGAAACCCTACGCCTGTCTGCTGGGCTATATGCCCGAATCGCCTGGCATCTACATGGACATGAGTCAACATAGCAATGTGATTCCGGTGCCGGGAACGCGCATCTTCCGTTATTGTGGCTCTCTCAACTTTGCCACAAGTCTCTTCTTCCGTCGTGCGCTAAACGAGGCTGTAGGGCCGGACAGCGTTAGGAGACCCGTCAAAGGGAAAGCAAACTATGCACAAGTGTCACAAAATGGTGGCAAAATTGGCAAAGGAAAATTTATACAGGCTGCAGATTACTATCAGTTTCTCATTCTGGATTTCTCCATGCTGGGCCACATAGACGTTGCCGGCTGCAGCACGCTAAGTGATATCAGCAAGGATCTAAAGGAGCGTGGCGCTCGTTTGCTGCTGGCCAGCCCTGTGGATCGTGTGTACGACACCCTGGTGCATAGTATGGCCCTTAGCGAGGGCCCGTTCGAGATCTTTCCAACATTACACGATGCCGTTGAGTATGCGAATGCGTTTCGCACTGCGTGAGATACGCCTTGTGATAGCCTTATTGTGGATTGTAGCACACCAAAACTTATACCCATTAACCCCCCATTAATCGATAAGTTTTAGTTTCTCTTTTTTTAACATTTTGTTGCCGTCTTACAAACTCGTTGAGATTTAGGCTAAGTTCGCGTAAGTGCCCGCTGCTCCTCAATGATGGTGCATACACCTGATCTGAACTGGGATCGGGTGATAGCTACTACCAAAATGCCAGATACAATATTCATTTTGTACTTAAAGCAACAACAACAACACTTGGCGTTTAGTACCTAAAACTGTGCACCGCCGAGAAACTATATGAACTATTTAATTGTAACTATAACTGAAAAACAGAAACTGTATAGTGTATTTTGTGCAATTTGTACCCGAAATGATCAATTCAATAACTAGTTGCTAAGCTGATGTAAAGCCAATTGTGAACTGTATATAAATATGAAACTGAAGCGTTGTATTTACATATATATTTATATAGAGAAATATTGTGGAACATAACTTACAGTTGTTACCTCTAAATAGACAAAAGAACTGAACATATTCTGAGCTCTATTATCAAAGAAATGGGGAAAATCACTTTAGTGTATTGTGGAGCACAGACTTGAACTGTTTTACAATTGTCAGGTGGTAATCGGTAAGTTTTATGCAACTCGCTGAATCAAATTTGGTACAGTACAAATTTTAATGTCTCCGCCTGAAAGTATGCAACGATTTTTGTTTCACTTGCGTTCCCAACTGCAAACAGCCTGTTTGCCTAAACGGAAATGCCGAAACTCCGCAAAATATATAAGATATAAAGAGAACATGTATATTACGTAAACGCTAAAGTTTAGTCTGCGGAATCATCACGTACAATCGCCGAGCTGACACCGCCAATTAGCAGGTAGCAGGCAAGAATGACTAAGTAATGCTCGTTTCGGGCATTTGCGTTAATTTGTTTGTCTCAAAACTGAGTCAAACGTGTGGGAGGAAGTCGTAATAGAAGTAAATAGGGATAGAAGTACCAAGGTACATTAAATGCAGCTAATCAACTGATCAAAAGGTCGTCAGACAGACCGTAACATAGGCTAAGGTCATGCGCTTTACTTGGCAATTTTAGCCAAACGGACAATTGATCGCATATGAAAACAATTAACTAGATTTAGTTAGATTGAACTTTAGATTGGCTTCTCTTGGGATTATATTGCGTCTTGCGGTTGTCCGGCTCAAGTTTATTCTGAAGGTAAATGCAATGTGACAAATTACGTGGTAAGTATATACATATATATTATATCACCAATATAAGAAGGTTACTTACCAAGTAGCCTTAAGTATTCTAGACAATATTAAAAGCCAGTCAACAGAATAGACAGGTATATCTTGATGAAAAGAAAAGAAAGCAGACAAATACTATAGGCTTAGCTACTATAGGTTATTGAGACGGATCAGACTCTGAAGCAACACCTGCGAGTTGGAAGTGGACACTGGAGGCTAAACAAGGTCGATATGCCTACAAAAAGAAGGGGTATAATATGCTTAGCCGTTATGGTATGAGTCCTCCGTTTTCAGCCGGAAAACCTTCAACAATTAGCACCTTAATTTGGTAAGTTAAACAAATTGGTTGCCCGAAATAAACTTCGCTTGTGGCAATTGCATAAACAATTTCCATGCTAAGGTCAAAGTTAGATAGATAACAAAATAACCCGGAGCTTCTTCTCGCTGTCCGTTAACCTCCAGTTACAATCGCAATTTGTTCATTTCTAACTTCACGACATTGTTGGGTTGTTTAGCACTTTTATGGCTGTGTTAACACCAAATGGCCGCCCGCCTCATTGCGATGCTCGTGGAACGGATCGGCCTGCAAATGGAAAAACAATTACGCTGCCTGTTAATAATATTGTTATTGTTGCCGTTGTTGCTTTTGTTGTTGTTGTTGTTGTTGTCAAACATTTTGCATCTGACACACGCTGTGGGAACCTTTTTGCGTTTTATAGTTGCTATAAACTTGTATATATTGCATACATACATACATACACACATATGGAGCTGTTTTTTCCTCCTACAAATTTCTCAATCAAAATCGTTTTGCATTTAGTAGACACTTTGAGAATTAAGATAGTTGCTCCAAGCCGCAGCGACTGTGATTAATATGTTCATAGATTCCTTAGAACATTTCAAACAAGTCAATTTACCGTAAAGACTACACACTGCATAGCGCATACATTATAACTATTTGTATGATTAATGTGAGCAATTGCCAGCCTCGTTCAGTGTGCCGAAGGTGACAGGCGTCAGAGGCGTTAAATTGTTGTACTTAATTTTGCTAAAAATAGTTTCGAAAATAACTCGTCAGAATTTGGAGAATCAAGCTAAATGCTGAAAAAGGAATTAACAAGCATTTTTTATACTAACTTTTAAGGGATCAGCATTTAAAGTTCATATATCTCTAGCATTTCAAGTGCGAGCGGTGCAAAAACTGCATGGAGCGAGAAACAAAGGCAGCGGCTGTGGAAAAAAAGGCCAAAATGCGCAAACATGTTTTGTTTGCTCAGCACATTTTCACATGCCGCGCCAAGCCGACGTAGTGACACAACAACATCAACAACATTACCAGCAACAACAACGGCAACAACAACAGAAGCGATGAGAGTCGTTTGTGGTTTGTGAGCCGAAGTGTCAGCTCAAAGCCGAAGTCATAGCCAAAGTCATAGCCGAAGCATGAAGTTGCCTCTCTTCGGCCTCAGTTCGGACAGCGGGTGGCAGTTGCCTCTCGCTCACACCTGCAGCGATCGAGTTGATTGTAATTGAGCGCGCAGAGACAAGAGACTAGATAACAACGAAGCTCTTTGTGAGCGAAACTAATAAAAAACCGAGCTTACAAACTGTTCCCACAACCAGTTCGAAGCGAACGCTCGTGGCGTGGAGACGACGCTGGAAGAGAACTTATTGGAAAGGCGGTGTTAAATTTTATTAAAAATTCCTCAAGAAAAATAGCACAAAATAATATAAATAAAAGTGAGTTGGTGCCTAATTGAAACATATATAAAACCAGGACTCAGTTCATTGTTAAATCAGTAACAATTACTCGATAAGGTCTTAACTTAACTCAACACACGGTTTAGTAAAAAGCAAATTGAAAAAGTTGTTTGCCATGGCTTGACAACAACAACATTATAACTCATGCAATAACCACAACAACAACAGCAACAACATGCATACAACTCATTAACAATTATCAACTGCAAAAGGCCGACAGAATGAATGTAACAATAAGAGAAAAACGCGTATTAAAAAAAAAAAGGTGCATTAAAACTAAGCGCAGATTTTCCCTTTTACAAAACTCTGATTAAAGTTAATCAATTGATTATAAATAAAAAGTTAATTAAGTTTATTATAAAGAAACTCATTATAACTTGGCGTGAGGTGCGGTGTCTTACGTAAACCTGGACATGCATCGAAATTATTACAGCTTCAGCAATGAACTCAATAAAAACAGCAAAAGAGACTTGCAAAAAGTGTCAAAAAGAAATGACGAAAGAGTGCGTTAATCAAGCGTAGACGGCATAAAAACACCCTACAGCAAGATTCGAATAATAACAAAAAAATAAGTACAGCAAATTGACGCAGAAAGATAATTAAAAATAGAAAGCATTTTTATGTTTATCGTTTTAAAAAATATACCTCTATATCAAGAAGTCACCCTAATTGTGCAATTGGATATTCGAAACACCTCATTTTTCAGTTGAGCATACTCTTTGATTTCTTGCTATAATAGGGTATACTATAGTAATCGGCATATCTGTCACGAGACTAAAAGACGATGGTAAAAAGCATGATAAGTAAATAAAACAACAGCGAATCGTTTAAGTATACCACAAAGTCTATAATATAACACATATATTACTGCGAGCAAAACCAGTTAACAGGAAATTATAAAAGAAATTAGTTTGTTCATAAAAACTGCAAAAAATTGATAATAAAAATTAATAAATTTATAATTGGATTATTTAAAAACCGTTTCCACTGCTTTTCTTTGTAGTTTCCGCCGTACACACTGTTCTCCACTCGAGTGCTTTGAGCAGCCAAGTGCAACTGAACAAAAAAAAAACCGAATTTTTCAATAACTCTCTGGCAAATTACAAGAAAAAACCGTCAAAATTGGTTACCTAACGAAAACCTCGTTTGTGCTAAACGAAGGCAACAGAGTAAGTCGCAGTGCAATAAATACAAAATTGCATTATAAAATATAATTAAATTAATGTCTTATTAAGCGATAAGGAAAAAAAAACAGGAAAAGTAGAAAACGTAAGGCATGGATTCATTTATACAATATTGTTTGGGAAAATCATGTTAAGAGTCTCAGAATATAAGGACCTACCACTTTTAGATCTTTTGGCAGTGGGTAAATGAAATTTAAACACTATAAGGATATACATTCTTGATCAGCCATGTGCATTTGTTGTTCCGCCTCTCTTCCTGTCGCAAAAAAAGGGGTTTTTAAGTTGTCTTGATGGAACTACTTGCTGTAAATAAGTTGGATCAGATCGATATAGCGTATTTCTTTAGAAAATATATTTATATTGCTTTTCAAAAACTTTATAGCTCAATAAATTTAATGCCCTAATGCTATCTATGCAGACGACATCTATTAATAGGGTATTAGAATATCGGTATAACGAAGGTAACCTTTTCTTCTAGATTTTTTTGAAAGTCTTTATGTTTTACAAGTACTTATCTTAGATACATATACATATGACTACTTAATAGTTCTGACAAATTTCCCAACCATTATCATTTAGATAATTGAAACGCACTCGTTAACTATTAAGCAGCACTTAAAAATCTCAACAGAATTAGATCATTAATATGTGTAACACTTAATCGTAGTTATCATGAGATCAGATCAGGTAATGCTGCTAATTGCTTTGCGTTTGCATATATGCCAAAACAAGCCAAGACTCATATAGATGCCTCCTCACGCCTGACAACGCCCCACAATTAATGACGACTTTCAGATGACTTACTGTCAACTTAGACACGATTTTAACTCCACATGTACATATGTATGTATGAAGTACTTAACTACATACATACAAATTTGTTGTTGTTATTGTTGATAAGTACACAGAAAATAAATTTAAAAAAAAACAAAAACAGTGTGAGAAAATTTTTTTTAATAACCGCAATTAACTGACGAACTTCAAGGGGTTCATTTGAATTTCAGAAAAATCAAGCTCAAACTGAGATGTCGTTTAGATAGTACTAGAGAAGCTATGCGGTTACTCATCCCCATGTAATTATACATGTACATACATTGACGATGACTGAAAGTCTATCTAGACGTGTGCTATGTATTGTGAATTAATTATAAGTGCAAAAGCGAACACATAAAAGTAATTTTAACGAGGTATTTTCAAACTCGTGTCGAATCATAGTCAAAAAAAAAGCAAAACAAAAACCAAAAACCAAAAACAACATATTTCCTTCCCGTCTAAAAGCTCAATGCACGCAATAAGCTTTAATTAAGTAAGCTCCAAAGCAAATACATCAAGCTGCGTTTTGCCTCGGTTACGTTGGCGTCGACGTCGCTGTCACTGCCGCGCAGTCGCTGTCTCTAAGTGGGTCATGGTTAAGTGTACTTCAGTCTCAGCTGTGAGCAGAGCGTCGCAGCGCGCTGCGCACATGCGCCGTTTATTCGTCGACTACGCATTGCTCGCACAGCTGCCGTTTGAATTGCTTCTACTCGCACGCTCACACACGCGCACAATAGACACTCTCTTACGTTCACGCTCTCCTTTTTTCGCCACTCTCTCTTTAATCACAGGACGACATGGGGTTCAGCTCCCGCATGGACTGCTGCGGGCAGTTCGTGAAGTACAGTTTGTTCATTGCGAACTTTGTGATGTTTGTAAGTATTGGCGAATTGTATATTAATTACCTTACTTACAGTTATTAATTAACATTTTCATTTTGATTTTTTCATATTCATGAATTAAGGTGGGCGGCGCAATTGTATTCTGTCTGACGCTGTGGACCCTAGTGGATCGTAGCTTTGTCAACGAGCTTCTGGGCACGAATCTCTTCTCGGGCGCCGTCTATGTGCTGCTGGTCACATCGATAATCATTTGCATGGTCTCATTTCTGGGCTGTGTTGGAGCCGGAAAGGAAGTCAAGTGTTTGCTGCTAACGGTAAGTCAATTTAGTAGCATAAAAACAGTGTGGAATGTAAGATGGGGCATGGCAAAATCTCTGTCATTGCGTGGGTTTTGCCACCAATACTTAGCATTCATTTATCTATTTGTCGTATCATTCGCAGTATTTCATCATTGTGGCGCTGGTTTTCGTGACCATGTTAATTGGCGGTGTCTTGGGCTATGTGTTCCGCGAGCGAGTGCAGCAGACAATGCGACAGGTGAGCGAGCTTTAAACGGAGAGAGAGAGAGAGATCGAGAGAGAGAGATCGAGCTTTTGTGCTCTTCCTAGGAAATGCGATCCACAATGGCCTTGTATGGCAGCCGACGCGAGATTACGCAGGCCTGGGATCTGACTCAGGAGCGTCTGCAGTGCTGCGGCGTAGACACTTGGCACGACTGGAATCGCTATGGGCCCGTGCCGGAATCGTGCTGTCAGGAACTGTTCGGTGGGCAGCGCAAGGAGTGTACTATATTCCCGACCATTACAAATCTGTACAATCAGGGATGTCTCTATGTGACGACCAATTTCATCAGGGATCACGCGGCAGTCATTGGCGGCACATCCATTGCGGTGGCCATACTTATGGCAAGTATCATGGAACTAACAAATAATGCAGCCTTATAGCTAATTAGTTCCCTACTTTCCACAGATATTCGGCATGATATTCTCCTGTTTGCTATTCAATATGATTGAATAGCGCCACATCGGAGGGACTGGTATCGCAAAAGAGTCCGCTCCGAGGGAAACCCATTTGTAATATTAACTATTAAGAGTATTATTTAGATTCGTTGCGTATTATGTATATATATTTGCCTTTATGCCTAATTCTCCATGTACAAGTATGTATACCTAGCGTATAATCGTATTGCAATCGCGCCGTGTTATCATCTCTTGCGTATTATGTTTTGTATTACAATTTTTTTATAGATTTTTGTTACGAGTGTTTAAGTACCTAATCCGAATCCAAATCCAAGTCGATATATTCATTGTTACATTTTCAGTGTTAAGTGCCTGCATATTGTTTTAAACATCATGTAGTTTTTTTTATAATTAGCCCATAAGTCAAATTCCTAAAGATACCAGAGATTGGCTACAAATTCTTTAAAGTTTTTGATTTAAATAGGGTGTACGAAAAAATATTGTTGAATACAATTCTTGGTATACTCATTTTGTGGAAGTGTATGTAACAGGCATAAGGAAGCGAAGCAGAGCACACAGAGTATATATACATATATATTCTTGCTCAAGATCATTAGCCGAGTTGACTAGGCCGTGTCTGTCTATCTGTCTGTCTTGCTGTTTGTTTGAACACACAAATCTCACTTGTTATAAAAGCTAGAGACACCAAATTTGGTATGCAGGCTTATGAATAGCATACGCTTGATAAACTTTTTTCAAACTTTCTATGCCACGCCCACCGCCTGCACAAATCAAAAATCTATTTAAAAATCAGAAGTTATTCAACGTGTTACGATATCATCGCTTCGGTTATTTGCGCGTGCCTGCATAAGTGTGTAAGAGTGAAATAGCACTAGAAGTAGAAGACTTTGTTGTTGAAGCGTAAGACGAAGGGTATCTTACTGTCAAGCGCGCTCGACTGTAGCTTTTGTTACTTGTTTTCATTTGCATCATTTCAAGTTCAGGCAGTTATTTTTAAAGTTGCTCTGATAATCGAAACATACTTTCTTTTGTGTAATTTCACGGCCAAAAAAAACATTCGCTTCATATTGAACAATCATTGTTCCTGGCCTTAAAACCGATAATAAACGATTGAGAATTCGAACATTTTAATAAACTAACCTTAGAGTATATAGAACATTTTCTAAAATCTAAAAATAAATCTTAATTTAAGATATAGCAAGGCAATGAAAAACCATTAGTGTAGAGCAAAACGTAAGCCTGCTTGGCAATGCTGCCAAACCCAGTTGAAGACATTCCACTTGGAGTTGCTGGAACCACTTGTGCCTGGCTTGATATCCGTGGCATTCCACCATTCCCAGTAGCCACTATGGAGCGCGGGATCGGCACGTGCATCGGCAACGGGCACCCGAGCACTTTCCACAGCGTTCAGACGGAACTGATGCACCTCCTGTTCCAGCAGCTGCAGTTGCAGTGGATGCAGTTTAGCCAGATTGTATCGCTCACACGGATCCTTGGCCAGGTTAAAGAAACACGGCGCCTTCAGAGGTTCACAAAGATAAATCGCCTGCGTATGATTCTGCTCCTTGGCCGGACAACGATGCGTTGCCTCGACGCGCAACTGCTGTATGCGATCGTTAGTCAGTGAGCTGCTGCCAAGCACCTGCTGCACCTCCGAGGAGAGCACCTGTTGCACATAGTACGCACTCAGCGGATCATCCTCACCCGCTGCCAGCTCGCCCAACCAATTGTCATAGCGCCCCTCGAAGCGGCTGCCGTTCACATACTTCAGATTGTCACGCATATACGATGCATAGCCAAAGACATCGTCGAGCACGTGCAGCAGACGTCGTGACTGCGGCTCCAGATTACCGCTGAGTGAGGGCCACATGTTGACCCCATCCAGTTTAAGGTCTGCCGGCAGACGCACACCCGCAGCGGCTGCCAGAGTGGGCAACCAGTCAATCGCATGGATAACCTGATGCGACACATAGCCGGTGTGCTGCAGCAATGGACTCCAGATGGCGCCAGCCGAGCGTATGCCACCCTCCCAGGGCGACTCTTTTTGCTAGAGAGAGGGACAGAAACATTTAACCTTGACTTGTATAAGATACTTGACGGGTTAACTTACCCCACGATAGGGATAATTGGAGCCGGCGTTCGAGTGAATTCCCAGCGTGGGTGCTCCATTGTCCGAGTAGAGCAGCACGATGCTGTTATTCAGCATGCCGCGTTCGGACAGCGCACGCATGGTCTGACCCACACTCTTGTCCAGACTGGAGACCATGCCTGCAAAGGGCATTGAATGATTCTATAACCGAATAAAGCTATTTCTTAACTTACCCGCATAGGTGCGTCGCTTGGGATCCGAAATGTGTGAGAACTTTGCTACCTCTTCGGGTGGCGCCTGCATGGGATTATCCTCGTTGCCCGTGTGCACGGCCAAATGACTGAGTACCATGAAGAGTGGACGACTTCGATCGTGATGCTTGATCACACGACGCGCTTCGGCCGTAAAAGCCTCCGTGGCATATGTGCCGTTATCCACATGCAAACGCCTACGATCGCGTCGGAAATCAACGCCCTCGGCATAGGGTTTATTGAGCATATGATGCGTGTGATCATAGTAATCAATATACCCGTTATAGTAACCATAGTGATGATCGAAGCCACGCAGCGTGGGCGTCAACTCCTCACGCCAGAAACCCAGATGCCACTTGCCGATCAGCTGCGTGGCGTAGCCCGCATCGCGGAAGAACTGCGGCATGAGGCGTTCACGCATGGGCAGACCCCACGGCTCGTCGGGTATCTGCACAAAGTGTTGCATGCCTGGAAGAGAGTAGAAGAGAGCAACTCTTAGTAGGAATCTGACTACAGCCCTTGCCGACTTACCTGTGTGTATGGGATACTTTCCGGTTAGCAGGGAGGCCCGCGAGGGCGTGCACAAGTTGGGCACATAATGTCGATTCAAGATAATTCCATTATAGGCAAATGCATCGATGTTGGGGGTAAGTATCTGATTTGAGCCATGAAAGCTGACATCGTTAAAGCCCTGCGAGAAAGCAAAGAGACGCCTCAATGTTGGGGATTATCCGTGAAGTTGAGGCCGGGCGTTTCTTACCATATCATCTATAAGTATTATAATAATATTGGGTTTCGTGCCCTGACACAGGACAAAACTAAGCAGCAGTAAAACCAGTTGAGTTAACAGTTTCATTTCTGCTATGTCTTTCAGGAAGTATCTTCAATGATTATGCTTTGTGTTTATATTTCTCTTATTTCTCGCGCTTTGTTTGTACTTTTTGCTGCAATCTTTACAGATCTTGAAACACTTTGAACAGCCGTTTTATAAAGCCTCAATCATCTTGATAATGTCATTAAACTTTGCACAGATAATGGCCCAATTTCGCATGCAAGGTGTGACTCTTTATTGCCAAAGATTATGTAGACTGAAATAGAACATACTTATATTCAAACAAATTAAGATTCAGATAACGGTAGAGGCTTTGATTTGTGTAAAGCGGAAATAACACCGTATATTATAGCGCAATTTTTTGAAAAACCAAACCGGTTATATATAAAAATTATACTGTAGGCTATACGGATACGATTTGATGAACTAGTTTCGCAAATTATGCTGAACTACAACCTCAGCGATTGTCCAACTAGCAATTGCCAAAGCTGTGTAAAGCGATATACCCGCCGCTTGCTGAGTATGTGCCAACTTTATTACGAAGAAAATTGCGCTGAAAATGTCTTTGAAACTAGTTCATTATTTTATGACTTTCCATAAAGTCAAAATATGACTGAGGCTTTTGTAATGCTTTTCGTAATGCTGGAGATACTCTTTATGCTTTTTAAGTTGAAGTTGAATGAATTCATATGCAAGATGTGCGTCGTATTCTACTCCAGACACATCACGTTTGACCTTGGGCAAAAACAGGTGCTGCAGCTGGCAAGGTCAAAGATCTTTAGACGAGTGGAGGAGTTTCATTCAAATCGACATGGCAATCGAGTTTCGGCCCATGTTCTTTTGATATCAGCTTAGTTAAGTGATAATTAGCTATACGACATATCGATTGACAGTCGCCGATTAAGACAGGTTTAACTAATTTGTGTACTTAATAACGCATTGAGGCGTGGCAACACGCGTCGCCGGGTTTTGCTTTAAATCTGAGGCTTACAAGCCGGCGAGGACTTGTGCGAGGCGTGTGTGTAAGTGGACAAGGCCAACTAAATCGGCTAATATCGAATGGGGCACGTATTGTCCATGAAGCTATCAAGCTTAATCTGATAAGATCTTTCAGTCAGCTAAACGATATGTTTTAATGCTTATCAATTAGAGCATTAAAAACAGACCAAAGCTTTCAGAAATTAAAACTTTTTATCTTTTCTAATTGAGTCGTAAACCATCTAAAATTGTTAATATCTGATATATCTTTCCAGCAATGCCGCAGTTTTTATTTTGATAAACAAACAATCGAGTTTCTTTAAGACTTTGCGCCCTCAAACAAGTTCTTTTATAGCTCCCCTGAACACGTTATGGTGCGACAGCTTTAAACTTTTCCGATAATCTTTCAAAATTTTTTTAACACTTTTTTTATACTTCTTAACTTATTTAGCAAGTCTTAGGGCTTCGTTCGTTTAGCTTGATTGGCTAACAAAATTTCAACTATGCGATTTTCCACTTCACTTCACATTGCATCACTTCTTAATGGAGTTTCCACCTTGTTTTCTTTAGCTTTTCAACTCTATTGCGAATTGTGAACTCAGCGAAACCCGAAAAAAAAACTCCACCTACTAAAGATAAACACACACTCGTTAAAGGTGAGATGATTCGCTATTTCACTCTTCCGAACACACTCTCTCTCTTTGCGATCTTAACTGATCCTTTCAGCTGGGTCGACTACACGCGACTGAGCCCTCCAGACGCGACGCAGCTTCGTTTTAATGCTAAACGTTTATGGCTGTGACGTCACGCGACGAGTGCCAATTCAAACGGTTAATACGAATCGTGTGATTCGTGCACGACGAGCCATACAATAAACTACACTGAGAGAAAAAAACTATGTACGACGTGGGCATAGGAAAGAGAGCGCGAGAGACATAGAGAGCCAAAGATTCGCTGAGTGCGCCGTAGCCTCTGACTTTATCACGTATACGCCAATTGTTTCAATGTTGTCGGTGGTCAGGGAAACTCTTTGCCGGAAGCGATTCAATGTGAGATTAGGGCAACCCACTCAGCAGGTTGACAAATTTATTGCTATTGATAACCAACAAAAAATCCCGTCTTAGTGAACCCCCCCTGCGTAACTAATCTGATTAAAATATATATTACAAAATGAATTCTATTTTGTGAAATTGGTTAAATTTTGCAACATACAAAATCAAAAAGAACTTATACCTAAGGTTGAATTAATAGCCAAGGTTTGGCAGGTACAAGATTTTCAGCGAATGTTAAGATGGTGATAATTATTATACCCACCAAAGCTGAATGCTGTAGCTTAAGAACTGCGCATGCTATGCGAATCTAATCGATTTGGGGGGCGGAAGTAGGCGTGGACCAAATTTTAAAAAGAAGAATGAAGACACTGCAACTTAAGGAGTCTTGTTACAAATTTTTATGACTCTAGTTCTTATAGTCTCTGCGAATTAGGTGTTCATACAGATAGGGCTTAATGGACTTTACTATTGATACTGATAAAGCATATACATATATAGTTACCGCGTTCGCAGATGCCTCCTTCTGCCTGTCAATTAATCAATCAATGTTTTAAAAATGGAAATGAATTTGTCGTAAATTCCTTTAATATCTAATGACGTCATAGATAGCACAGCATACTTTTAGGATCTTTTCGAATTGAAACTTAAGGCGTTAGAAACTCTTTGTCAAATATTAATAGCGCTTGACTAATTTCTGCAACATTAGTAGGTGTAGCAGTTCCATAGGAAGCTTCCCCGATTCTTATCTAATTTCTGCGAATTCCTAGTGACAATCTAATCGGATTGAAAATTTATTATTTAATCGATAGAAGCCACTATAAAAGTAGCTGCGGTTGGATTCCAATGTCTAGTTCAACCACAAGTCTCAAGATGTACAAAGCTTATTGCCTTCTGCTGGTTGGTTTCCTGGGGTTGTTGTCGGTTATTAACGCCGTACCCTCCACATATGGTAAGTAATTCTTGACATAATCGATCCTTCGCAGAGGTTAATTTCTTTTCATCACTTACCTTAGACACCGAACACACCTGGGTGGCCGGCAATCTGTCGTATCCTTTGCCAGCAAATGCTTTGATTGGGGGCTTCGATCCCTATGGATATTACATCTATGTGGGTCGCATTACGTATGGAACCAACATTCTTCCCGCTCGAGTTGTGAGCGAAACAGGTGTCGCTTACTTTAATACGGATACCATAAGCTACAAGATACTGACCTACCAGTTGTTGGTCAAGGACCCAAAAGTGGATTATGTGTGGCAACGCAGTTTCGACGGCTACAATGAGGAGGGTGCCATCTCTGTGGGTACCACCCATTGGAACGAGCGTGTTTTCATCTGCCGTTCCAAGGCCGATGGTGGTTTGCTGATAGGAACTCTATTCCTTTCGAAGAAGGTTTGTATTATCAAGAATGAAGACCTGCCGCTGCGCCAATTCGACAAGTATGAGATCCTCGTTGCTAAGCCTAAGATAAACGGGACACTCTATTAAGGTAGTACATTTACCATCTTCTAGAGCCCTTCAATAAATTGCGAATAAAAGCAAACTTAACTGTATAAGATAAGATTATATTTGATTGCTGAACAATTAAGATCTTAAGTGGCTGATAATAGTTGAAAACTAGTCGGTTTAATAGATATACAATTTAGGGGGGTTTCCCTGTTATCTGTGGTATAAGCAAACATGTCTAGAAGTCTTAAGATTGATAATTTCTACAAAAAAACTAATGACCAATTTCCGCCAACTTGTTATATTTAACACACAGGTTTATTTAAAAGTTTCATAGAAATATTTCAAAAGAAAAGGTTGTCTGTATTAGCACCTAGATCTCAACTATTTCATAAGCTAGGCCTACAAAATTTGGTGACATGTTGTCTTATTGTTGCGCGCAAGAAAAGAAGATTTGAAAATTTGGCCACGCCCCTTCGTTGCACAATTGTTTGGCCGTAGCTTTTCTGCTTGTTTTCACTCCATAAGTTGCCTCTGATTCAAAGTTCAGTTTAGGGAACTTGCTACGTTGCTTTTGTAAATAAAGTAAATTAAATTATGTTGCACCTGGAGCCCACTCTAGCCGTGTTTATGTGGACGCTTCTGCTGGGTTATTTGGTTCATGCGGAGAATAGGGTAAGTATGCCCTAAATGCTGCCTTTGCTCAAAATTAAGATTAAGGTGTAAGGTGCAAAAAACCATAGGTAAAAAGATTTATAAAATGGAGCAGACTGCATGTAATCCAAGACAAAGTTATTACATATCAAACAGAGCAAAAGGAAAAGCTAATTTTAAAATCCACTGAATTTAAAGCTATGGTCAATCGTATAATCAAAGAGAAGGACAGACATATTAGACAGCTACAGATGGAAATAGAAAATGCTAATAACTGTCTGGAACCATTCAAACAGAAAATATCCTTGCTGGAAAATCAGTTGGAGAATCTTTGTAGCGGAATATCTCAGAATATTAAGGAAATTAACTCACTCACTTGCGATTTACAAGCAAAGGATGCGCAGATTTGTGAATATAAAGAAAAGTTCGAAGAAATTGCAGGTGAAAATTGTTTGCCATTCGGAAACTCTACCCATTTGCATGCAATTCGAATTCCCGGCATGGAACCGTTTCTGGCACCCTGCAATAGTCGTATTGCTGGACCCGGCTGGATGGTCATCCAACGGCGCATAGACGGAAGTGTCAATTTCAATAGGAAATGGCAGGATTATAAAAACGGTTTCGGCGACATTAGGGGAGAGTTTTGGCTGGGGCTTGAAAGGCTTCACAAGTTAACAACAAATCGACGCTATGAACTATATGTCCATTTGGTTACCATGTCAAAATCCGGTACACTCTATGCTCGGTACGATAAATTTGTGATTGGCAGCGAGAAAGAAGCGTATAAATTAAAGTTACTGGGAAAATATACAGGCACTGCAAATGATAATTTAAGTTATCACGAAGAAATGGGGTTTACTACACTGGATCGCGATAACGATCAATCTAAGACCATGAACTTGGCCGTACATTTTGGTGGTGCCTGGTGGCATAAGCATAATGTGTACAGGTATGTATATGGAAAGCTTTCCATGGCTTTATATAATTTTGAAAGTTATTGTTGCTTTTTCTTAGCAATTTAAATGGAAATACTTCGGGAAAGAACCTGTGGTGGGGTCAACCCATTCAGTCTTGTCAAATGCTACTTCGACCCTGGCAGCTTGATTGACCCTACTATATGACCCGTAAACTAAACGTATCCGTCAAGAAAAGCAAAGCTGCTCGATATACAATAAGGTCGTCAATTAAAGGTCCTTCCCGTTAAGGAAGGCAAGCATTATGGAAGTTTTAACCGTACTAACTTTACTGCAAATTGCATTGTTATTAAGGTCTTTTATATTCACCTTATACAGTACATGAATATATAATATAATCATTTTAATCATTTATAGTGTTGATTTTATAGATACGCATATAATAGATTTTATAAATGTGAAAATAAAACAATATAAATTTAGTTGAGGACAAAAAAAATAGTACAATAAATGTAGAATTTGCTAAACAATAAATCACACAATTAATATATATAAATAACACAATTATTTAGACCTCTTTGACCTTGACTAAACCAGGAAGAGTCCAAGTAAAACTAATAGATAGCACTGCAAAGTAATTGGCAGAAGAGTTAAGCCTGCGCTGCGTTCATCCTGCCACCAGGTCCATTCGTTATTGTAATACCGTGGATCGCATTTGGAATCACTTGGCTTATTTCCAGGCCGAAGTGCTAGTCTGCCGAATTGTTCGATTCGCTGCCATAACTCCAGCACAAAAGATTCGTTACGATGCTCCTCGTAGAGATTGTTGCGCTCGCAGGGATCCTCATCGATGTCGAAGAGACAGGGCGCAACCAATGGCAGGCAAGGCTTGTCAGTTGGAGCTGCTTTAGGACACTTTAATGTAGCCTCCGTTCGCAGCATGCTAATGTTAACACCTTCTTGATCGTTACGTAGTCGCTGCAGCTGTTGCCACACGCTCGTGTTACGGATTACCTCCTCGTAGTGTGCAGCACGTGGATCCATCTCAGCATTGTCACGTGCCGCCAGCCAACCATCGTAGAGTCCTCTGTTGGTGGTGCCATTTACGATCTTCCATTTACCATGTGTGTAAACCAAGTACGGCTCCAAGTCATCGATATTGTGTACAATCTCGCGTTCCACCGATTCGTAGCCATACTTCAGAGCTGACCATAGATTCAATCCGTCCAGTTGCAGTGAAGCATTGAGTTGTATCTCAGCCGCAGCTGCCAAAGTGGGCAACAAGTCGCCTATATAGAAACGCTGCTTCCACACACTGCCCAGACGCTCGAACTCCTTGCTCCAAATGGCAGCCGAACTGCGAATTCCTCCCTCCCACGGCGAATTCTTTTGCTATAATAGAAAGTAGAGTATTGGGAGTTCATGTGAATTCGGTTTATAATTCCAAGCTATACTTACACCCCTTAGCGGATAGTTGGATGCCGTGGTGGAGTGATCTCCCACAGTGGGACCTCCATTATCCGAGAGAAACAGCACGATGCTGTTCTGTAACATTTGCTGTCGTGCCAGCGCATCAATCACTTGACCCACACTACTGTCTAGGCGAGACACCATGGCTGCATAGTATCGTTCCACCTCGTTTGTGATATACTCGAATTGCGCGAGATCCTCGGCTGGCGCTTGCATGGGATCATCTATATTACCTGAATGCGGTGCCAGGTGACTGAGTAGTAGGAACAGCGGCTTAGCGCTGGCATTATGTTGTTCGATCAACTCCACTGCGGCTTCAGTCAGCACATCCGTCATATAATGACCCACGTGATCATGTGAGGCACGCAGATCATTACGAAAATCGTGTCCACGTGCATAGGATTTACTCTGAAAAGGACATTACTCAATTAAACAGGAATTTTCTACATTTCCATTAAGTTACTTACAGGTTGCACATATGTCTGATCGTAATAGTCCACATAGGCGCCCAGATAGCCCAAGTGATGATCAAATCCGCGTGCGGTGGGCGTGTAATTCCTTTGTGACATGCCCAGGTGCCATTTGCCTAAAAGATTTGTCTGGTAACCATGTTGTTGGAAGATCTGCGCCATGGTCGTCTCATTCAAGGGCAATCCCCAGGGCTGATCGTTTACGATCACATAATGCTGCATGCCTAAAATATACCAAAATGAGAACGTCAGGAAATTTGGAGAAATAGTATGGACATAGACTTGCCCGTGTTTATAGGGTATTTTCCGGTCAGTAATGCCGCTCTGCTCGGCGTACACATTGCCGGCGTGTAGAGGTTATTCAGTATAACTCCACTATAGGCCAGTGCATCGATATTCGGTGTGAGGAACTTATTCGAGCCGCGAAAACTGACATCGTCGAAGCCCTGGCAAAGCAAATGTCAGCGACTCATATATATTGTATATTTTGTTGACTGCACTCGGAATTACCAAATCATCTGCCATAATGATAATAATATGCGGTCTGCCGTTACCGACTCCAGCTTCGTTTTGGCCATTTACGCTAGCTAGGGCCAAGGCGAGAGCAAGTCGTACGATAAGAAATCGCATTGTGCTATCTAATTGGTGATGGAATCTAAAATAAATTACAAATAAATAAATTTAAAATAAGAGAGATTTTATTGGATTTAAATACTGTTTAATATATACCACAATTAATTATAATTCGTTCTCATGTTCCAACACCGATGCTAGTTATATTAGTCACGTTAACAAATATTTTAACTATACCCTGCAGCCCTAAGTCATGAAACTAAATCGTGTTTCTAACAATAGTTCTCACTTGTTTACATGTTTAACGACAGCTTTTGTTTTTCGAAAAAAATTAACAATAAATTTTATTGCAAGTTTTAGCTGATTGTCATACTCTAATGATTTTATCTACTGTTCTACTTGCAGGGTATTTTAGAAATGTTATTTCCATAATTTTGCAAGCTAACGTATTAACCGAACTGTGACAGTTCATGAAGAGAGTTTTGTGTTCTGTTTTAAATCTAATTAAGTTAAACGATACTCTTGAAAATGTCAAATGTAATATATGTAATATGTAAAAGAGACATCTGTGCAAAATGAATATACCCTCTGCATGAGTATAATGATCTCTTGTTATGAAATTGTTGTTCATTAATGTTAAACAATACACAAACAATAGACAATAGTTAGTGAATCGGCTGTAATAACTAATGTAAATACTTTCGGAGTACACATACACATACGCATAAGTGTGTGCTAAAATTCTATGTTTGCTTACGATAATTTTCTTTTGTAAATCTATCAATTTATTGGGCTCTCTGTTTATTGTTTTTGTACATACAACTAACTGCCTTAAGTTTTTTGCTTCATCATTTTCTCACACAAATTTCAATACAACACGAGCTTATCTACGTTATGAGAGTAGAATTTGTATATGCACTAATACAAATGCCACCTACCAGCAAACGTTGATCTGCTCCTCTGTCCGTCTTCGTCAGCTGCGCTCGCAATACTAAAACTCCACACAATAGAACCGGTTGGTTTGCTCAACCGACTGGCTACTTACCGGTCTCTCGTGTGGAGCATTGGCGATCATCGGGTGAGCGAGAGAGCGCAAGCACAATCGTTCGCCAATGCATACTCTTAGGCTGAGTGTAAGCGGAGTGTAACGACTCGCGCCAAGAATTCAAATGAACTGTGCAAATAAAGAGAGCGCACGAAATCAATTCAAAAACTAATATAGTTAGAATAAAAGTATAAAATATTTAAATGAGTTAATTTAATAGGGTACTTAATAAGTGACGTCTTTTGATAATTCCTGCCGAAATTTGTTATGTTTAAAAGTATTTCAAGTAATATTTATTATATTATTCATATTCAATATATTAATTAGCGACCCAAAGCGAACCAAATGACTCATATGTGCGAAAACGCTGGCATGCCATTAAATTGTGACGTTGGCAAAGAGCGAGTGAACATTTTGGGCTTATCACGTGGAATGTGTTTTTATCACAAATATCAAATAATTAAAATAATTTGGTTTAGTGTTTATCGCGCATGCAAAATATTCCCAACAAAATATTGAACATAAGTACATTAATAGGGAATTACTGATATAATGTTGCGCAGCCAAGCAGCCTAACCAAGTGCAACTTCATTTATCGGAAAATGTTTCTTAGATGATGCTAAAAACTGACGCAACAAATAGCGAGCATTGAATAAGCAAGAAATAACAAGAGAGAAAATATTTGTTGCCGGCTGCCAAAACCGGTGATAGTTTTTTCTCTTCGGGGTTGTCAAGTCAAATCAAGCGAAAGCCAAACGAATGTAGTGCATGGCAGTCGATTGCCACCGTAGACTAGTTGGCAACCCAGTTATTCTCTCGCGCCAAAAACTAAAGAGAGCGCCACCATAGGTGAGAGAGAGTTTAGAGCAGCTGGCAGCTGGCGCAATTGCTGATTTGCTTTTGGCTGCCTGTTTACCAAGTCACCAGAGCACAGAGCACATGTTGGGTCTGCAGTAACTCGCACACTCTTCTCACAGCTGCTACGTCGACGGCACGCGTGTGCTCCGTTCCAGTTTTCATGCGGAAAAATTAATTAGAATTGGATGATAAAAACTACAATTGGAATTGATTGAACGGATCGGTATTGGAAAATTAAACACTGAAAATGGATGAGCTATCTGATTTCTTTGGGTAAGTAACGCCCCGCTGACATTGACAGTTTGACACGCATGCTACAAGTGTCTAAAATTAGCAGAAGTAAGTGCATAGAACTGTTATTTTTAGGAACCATTTAGCATCTAGCTGACGACCACGCGATTTGTGGCGCATATCAACAAAAGCAAACAATATTAAATTAGTAGTATAATATCAATACACAAACTTGAGAAACCAAAGATGAATATTGCACAACTAAAAAATGCCCTGTGGGAGAGCAAAAAGTTTAAAATGAAAGCTGTCTAAGCATATACATAGATAACAACAGAATAGACGAAATTCCAAATGTTTTAACATAATTTTCAAGTCAAAATGAACTTTAGTAATACAAGATTCAATTTTATTTAACTTATTTTGTTTATAATTGTAAAGTTTATAAGAAATATTTCACTGTACCACAGCTCAACTTTCGCAAACAAATACAATATTTATGTTTGTCATAGATAATTATAATCAATAAATATTTCTACCCTTGCAACTAACGTACATATATTCCATGCCTGGCCCTTTCTGTGTCTTGTGGCTATAAATAAAAACCGCTAATCGAACAAGACAGAGTTCACGCCGTCGCGCAGTTCACAATAGGGCAAGCCGACTACCCCCGAGCCGAGCCGGGCTTTATAGTTAACCATATTATCGAATCGGCTGCTAATTAGCGACATACTCGTATACTCGAATCAATGTAAACACAATCACAAGCACAGCCTCATCGGGGCAGCCGTCACTTGCGCTTACCAGCAAAATCTCTCTGCGGTTTTCGCGAGGATCGATTCGGTCACGTCGAGAAACTCACCCGTTGTTGTTACCCCCAAAAGCGTGCTTTCCAACTGGAAAGCTTCTCACGCGCAACAACTCACCACGATCTCATCACTTGCGCCGTGTGCTCCGGAGCCCCGTGCTCGCTGTGTGTCACTATTTAACGTCGTTCGCATTCACGCCAAATGTTCAGACGTAATTTGATCGCTAGCGGCGGCAACCGACTTCAGAATTCAATTTAAATAGAAATCGAATCCATTTATTGATAAATAATATTCATATCAAAGCTCGACTTGACATATTTGCAAGCGTTCCCCAAAGTATGGGTTATTTGTTGTGATATTCAAGGAGCTCTTCGCAGAAAGAAAAACTCAAGTGAACTAAAAATAAAAATCTTTATTTGTTTTCAATAAAGGATTACATTTCATTAGGTGAGAGTGATAAATTGAAAAGTGAATTGCATTTTATTTAATATTAACAACAAAGGTTTTTACGTCAACACTAATATAAATATAAACAATATTTATATAAAATAATAAAAATATTTTTATAAACAAAATTTACAAAAATAATACAATAAATAATTAAAACATGTTTATAAATTTAAGTTACAATTTAACATATAGAAAAAAGTGATTTATTTAAATCAAATATTTAAATTGAAATATTTTCTTAGCCTTATTAATTTTTTCCGATCAATGATCTTTAGACTGTAGATGTTTTAGTATTCATTTTTTTGGATTTATTACCAAATTTTTGGTATAACACCTAGTCACAATCAATTAATTTTTGGATTTTGGGAATAACACTTAGTCATAATCAATAAATTTCCCCCAGATCACAAGACTTACATTAAAGCAGATTTCGCGTGGCAATCAAGCGATATATAGCGCATATATGCAGACTATAAAAAAAGCAACTGCAAATCTCGCATTAACACCCGCCTACTAATCATCTTATAGCGTCCATAAAGGCCTATGTCATGGTTCGAAATCAATACAAACCCAGACTAGCCACCCACCTCGACCCGCATTCAACGGTACATGTACTACATGGGCTTGACATACAATTGAGAAACGTGTTAATATGTCGATTCGATTAACATGGTTATACAAAAATAATTACACGAGTAAAAGAACCGTTTCGTAGAGCTAAGCAAAAAATGAAGTCGAATTTGTTTATAAACAATTTGTTCGCTCTATAAATAAATTTGTTCTTTTTTTTTTTAGGAACATGCCCAATTGGAGCGTGACTAGCGTGTTTCGCGTGCTCACACGCCGTAAGCCTCTGGAGGATTCCACGGAATCCAAGCTAGCCAAGGTGCTATCTGCCTTCGATTTAACAGCATTGGGCATTGGCAGCACACTCGGTGTGGGTGTTTACGTCTTAGCCGGCGAAGTGTCCAAGAGCCATGCAGGTCCTGCGGTAGTCATAAGTTTCCTTATCGCTGCGATCGCCTCCATTTTTGCCGGTCTGTGCTATGCCGAATTTGGCGCACGTGTTCCCAAGGCGGGATCCGCGTATATTTACAGCTATGTGACCATTGGAGAATTCATTGCGTTCCTCATCGGCTGGAATCTCATCTTGGAGTACGCAATCGGTATGTTTTATTGGCGACGCCGACAACTAATTGATCAAATTAATTGGTTAGCATTTGTGCCAAATACAATTGATATATAGAAACTCACATATACACATGTACGTATATTCTCGCAGGTTCTGCCAGTGTCGTTAAAGGGCTGAGCACGTATCTGGACTCGTTGTGTGGTTATGCTATGAGAGATTTTCTAGAAGAGCATTTACCCATGAACGTGCACGGCCTGAGTGCCTATCCAGATTTGTTTGCATTTATCGTTACCATTCTGTTCTCCTGGGCCATCGCGTCGGGTGCCAAAGAGTCCACCAGGGTGAATAACATATTCACCATGCTGAATCTTGGCGTGGTGCTGTTTGTCATCATTGCAGGACTCTTTAAGGGTAAGTTTATAAAGTAAATCTACGACAAGTATGTCCTAGTACTTCCTGTATATTCTGTGTGTTGCGTAAAGTCACACCGGGAATTTCTAGGCCGTTTTAATTACTCGCAATTCGATTCTTTGCAACATATACAAAAAATCGATACATTGTTGTGGTTACGGTTCAGTGGAATTTACTGAGGATCTCAGGCATTGAATCGATGAATGTTGATATCGATAAAACATTGATGGGCATAATAATGCATGCAAAAATAATCGATAGCTTAAAGTAAGCATCGATGGTTTAAAAAATTTAAATAACATTAATAGAAATTATGAAATATAGTATGATTCCAACTCATAGCATAATACTGAGAATATCGATATTAATAGGAAACCGTTGAAATAGTTTGAGCTGCGCATTAATTGCCTCAATTAATTGTTTATTTATCTACAGTTTCCAGCAGCAACTGGAGCATACCCAAGTCTGCAGTGCCCGAGGGCTATGGTGATGGCGGCTTTATGCCCTACGGCGTCTCGGGAATTATCAAAGGAGCCGCTGTTTGCTTTTATGGTTTTATTGGCTTCGATTGCATTGCCACCGCCGGCGAGGAGGCAAAGAACCCAAAAAAGTCCATTCCATTTGCTGTGATCGTTTCGCTGGCGATGATCTTTCTGGCCTACTTCGGTGTGTCCACCGTTTTGACCATGATGCTGCCTTACTATGCACAGGATGAGAGTGCTCCGTTGCCGCACGTCTTCCGCATCTATGGCTGGCATGTAGCAGAGTATGTGGTCACAATTGGTGCTATGTTCGGTCTGTGCGCCAGTCTGATGGGTGCTATGTTCCCGCTACCTCGCATTGTGTTCGCCATGTCTAACGATGGGCTGCTGTTTAAGTGCCTTGGTGAGATTAGCGTCAAGTACAAGACACCTTTCAAGGGCACCATGCTCACTGGCCTGTTGTGTGGCATTCTGGCGGCTATCTTTAATCTCAGTCAGCTGGTTAACATGATGTCCATTGGCACCTTGTTGGCCTACTCAATGGTGGCCAGCTGCGTGCTAATACTACGCTACGAGGTGGACGATCGTCGCGACAGTCGCATTTTGGGCAATGGTCGTTCCCTGAATATGACACAGGAACAGCCCTGCGCGTTATGGCGGCGTCTCTTCAATCTCAATGGACAGACGATATCAACCAAGGAGACAGCTAGGATTGTGACAACTGTGGTCACTCTGTTCTGTAAGTTAAAGTGTGAGAACTGCTCTCGAATTCTTTTCACTAACTAACCAACTTCTCTCTGCGCTTCCCTAGCTGCCTGGTGTCTGGTCTTCTCGCAAATCCTGACTAAATTTGAAGAGGATCTAGACCATGTTACGCATTACGATGTGTTGCTGCTCATACTTGCCGGCATACCATTGATACTCATGATGTTCATTGTCTCGCGTCAGCCCACCTCAGGCGTCCAATTGTCGTTCAAAGTGCCGCTGGTGCCTTGGCTACCGGGCATCTCCATAATGATAAACATCTACTTGATGATCAAGCTGGATATTGTAACATGGGTGCGCTTCTGCATATGGATTTCCATTGGACTAGCCATCTTTCTGTCCTACGGTATTCGACATAGTCGTCTGAGACAGCGCGAGGAGCGAAATAATTCCATTGCTATGCTGCGGGACTCGAGTGGTACAGCTCTGCTTAGTCAGGATCGTTCCAACATATATAGTAACGAGGTGCCGCTAATTCTCATGCACAGCTCGTCTTGAGAACAATCCTCATAAGTGTATTAATTTAGTATTAAATTGCACCTTTTATCATTACACATATAAAGCATACACCCTCAGGCACTCACTAGTATTTATATTGCATGTATGTATATGATGTATACACGCAACTGTCCTACTCGAAACACTCATTTCTACTATATATATTTTATAGTTTAATTAACAACCAAAAATTGTTTACAAAGTACAATAAGAGAAGCTAAAAGCAATAAACATTTATAAAACAGAACTTGTATTGTACCAGCTTACTATATTGACTCGGCTGTTGATCAAGAGCAAGAATATATACACTTTGTGTATATGTTATACTATATATTTATTTGATGTAAAATCTAAAGTCTTAGACTGCCGGTTTTTTTTTAAATAATAACGGCTTGTTTTTTGGCTAACAGAGCATTGGCAATGCTGTTAACGCAGTGTTTTGAGTACTACTTGCTCTGCTTGCTTAACAAAAGTCATTTAAACTAACGGAAGGAGAAAACAGTGCTGCCAATTTTAAAGGGGAACTGTAATTTGTAAATATTAAATCAGTTCTTATCGTTTAATGGAAAATATGAACATATATGGAATATATGCACAGCCATTTCTTTTCCCAAAAGTTGGCAGCACTGTTGCTAACAGAGAACTGCTTGGATTCGGTACTCTTTTCTGCGTTAACATGGTAGCTCAATTTGCGTTGCGTGAAGTAGGCCGCAAACGCATATTTAACTCAGGGTGACCATGTGTTTTCAAACTACGCGGAAAGTAAACTTTTGTATGTAATTATTTATTTATAAATTAAACAAAATAATATTTATTTAGGAAATTGTTTAGAAAGTCGAGTACTTACCAACAGAATACCTCCGTATATTTAACCAAGCACTGTTGTCAGAAATTTATGAATATTGTTTTAAGTCAATTGTGTATAGGGAGAGAATCATTAAACATACGAATTAAATTTAAATAAATGGATCATGTTAAACTAGGTAGCTTAAATATGTCAACACCTGCCCCAAAAAAGGTAACTGTCCGCGCACAATATGTGTTAAACTTCCGTGTGTTTGGATTCAACATGCTAGTTCCAAGGCCAACAAAGTCGGCACGATAAGTTCAAGTTATTTGCCCTGGGAAGCTACAAGTTTGCCAAATAGTTAGGTAACTTGTTGAATGGAAATTGTGCAACAAGTTTTTGTTGTTTTCGATGTCCTGGCAACGTGCTGAAAGCAAGGTAAACAATAAATTGGGCTCAAGTTCAGCTGTTGCATTGTTGCACAGGCAACGCGAGAAATGTTTGATCGATGCGCAGTCGAAGGATAAAAACAGAAACGCCACGAAAATATTACGGAAATAATAAGTGAAATCTCTGCGGAAATGTCGCGTTATAAAAATTAAGAAACAATTCAGCTGACGTTGAGGATAACGTAGAGCAGACACTGGATCGCAGTGATCAGGCAGCATGGGAAATACGGAGAGTAATGTGACCAGTGGCGTCAAGAAACAGGCGGGAGTCTCCACACAGGCGCTCTACAAATTCGTCAATCTCAAGGGCGGCGGCCTGCTGGTGGACATGATGAAACGCGCCTGTCAGACGAAGCAGTTTGCGGAGATCGATCATGCGATCAAGACCAAGGTGGAGCCCTTCTTATATAACAAAGGTGCGGGGCGTTATTTCCCCATCTCGAAGTTGGTGCTACTGCGCAATCGGGACAGGCCGCGGACAAGACAATTGCCAGAGATACGCGCACTGGAGAATCCCGATGATGACTTTAACATACACGACTATTGTCCCGAGGTGTCCGAGGCGGAATATATCTCGAATCCTAGTGCCTACCGTTTCGTCTGCTGGGATCTGAATGTATGTGGTGCATCTTGTTAAATCTGCTTAATCTTAAATCTGCTACTTTTACTCTTTCAGATGCGTGGCGCGGTGGGGGAAACCATCTTGCATCTTTGCCTGCTGAACGCTTCCTCCTTGCACGCAGATCTGGCCAAGCGACTGCTTAAGTTCTATCCCAAGCTTATACTGGATATCTATATGAGCGACGAGTACTACGGGGAGAGCGTACTTCATATAGCCATTGTCAACGAGGACCCGGCAATGGTTAAGTATCTGCTGGATGCCAATGCGGATGTGCAGGAGCGGTGAGTGGGGTGTGCTTTTTCTGTACTCCACTGTGCTCTGAATTTGAATTCTCTTCTTCCCAGCTGCTGTGGCGCCTTCATGTCCGCAGAGGATACCAAACCCTCGCGCACAGACTCGCCGGATCACGAGTACGTAGCACTGCAGCCGATGACCAATTACGATGGCTACGTCTACTGGGGCGAGTATCCGCTCAGCTTTGCGGCCTGCTTGTCGCAGGTAAGATCCAAGCTGAACCTAGTTTAATTCACACTGATTCCTTTTGCCCTTCCTAGGAGGAATGCTTTCGCCTGGTGCTGGCACGTGGCGCAGATCCGGACTTCCAGGACACTAACGGCAATACCGTCCTCCATATGCTGGTCATCTACGAGAAAATGGAAATGTTCGATGTGGGCTACGAGGTGGGCACCAACATACACATAAAGAACATACAGAACTTGACCCCGCTGACGCTGGCAGCCAAGTTGGGACGCGTCGAGATGTTCTTCCATGTGATGAGCATCGAGCGGGAGATCTACTGGCAGTTGGGCAGCATCACCTGTGCTGCATATCCCTTGCTCATGATCGACACCATTAACGAGGAGACGGGCAACATTAACAAGGATTCCGTGTTGAATTTCGTCGTCTTTGGCGATAAATTGGAGCATCTGGAGCTGTTGGACGGCGTCGTAATTGATCTGCTAAAGACCAAATGGGACACCTTCTGCAAGTCTCGTTTCTACAAACAGTTCTACATGTTTGCCTTTTACTTCCTCATATCGCTGTTCAGCTTTATTCTGCGACCAGGTCCACCGATCAAGGAGGACGATGATGAGGAACAGGAGGGCACCACATCCTCGAATGGCACCACTTCTCGTCACGATCTTTACACCAATGGCAGCACGCTGGCTCAGCATACCAAACGGGGCACCTCCAGCACGGAATACAGTAAGTGTAGGAGTCCCTGATTACGGGGTATGCATATCTATATAATTTGTCATTTACTTCTTCAGAAACCTTTTGGCTCAACTTCACGGAGTACTACGATCCCAACGAGGTGGAGACCTTGCCTGCTTGGTGGCAGACCTACGCTCAGTGTCCGCTTATGAATCTGGAATCCGATCTGGCCAAGTTGCGTATCATAGCCGAGTTGATCAATTTTGTGGGAGCCATACTCTATCTCCTGGTGGCCTTGAGGGAGGCTCGCTTCTTGGGCTACAAGATGTTCATTGAGAATTTGGTAAGAAGAAATTACAATATTAATCAGATAACAGAAAAAGAGACAGAAACCCGCAGTGAAAATTGAAAAGATCAAAGATTCTCAACTTTCTATATAGTTTACGTTTAGAAAAAGCCTCATGCAGAAGTTGGATAATACCCCTTATAAGTTTACTAATAATATCCCCTTTTCTCTTGCCAGATGACCGCCCCGTCGCGTGTTATGTTTCTGTTCTCCTGTGCGCTCATGATGACCATTCCCTGGCTGAGAGTCTCCTGCCTGACCGAAATCGACGATCATGTGACTGTTGTGATCATGCTAACCACTGCACCCTACTTCCTCTTCTTTTGCCGGTAAGTACTTGATGATGCAGAGCTTTCAATCTAAATTCAAATGATCCCATTCAATTTCAGTGGCTTCAAGACGGTTGGACCCTTCGTTGTGATGATATATCGCATGGTGATGGGAGACTTGCTGCGATTCGTTTCCATCTATTTGGTCTTTGTGCTGGGCTTCTCTCAGGCCTTTTACATTATATTCTTGACTTTTGATAATCCCTCAACACCCGAGGATCAGGATGCCGAATCGAATCCTATGCCTTCGCCCATGGAGTCCATAGTGGCCATGTTTCTGATGTCGTTGACCAATTTCGGGGACTACTACGGCGCCATGGTGTCCACGCAGCACGAGTACGAGGCGAAGATACTCTTCTTTCTCTTCATGGTGATTGTCAGCGTTCTGCTCGTTAACATGTTGATTGCCATGATGGGTAATACATATCAGAAGATTGCCGAAATACGCAACGAGTGGCAGCGTCAATGGGCGCGAATTGTGCTTGTTGTGGAGCGAAGTGTTCCGCCCGCGGAGCGTCTCAAGAACTTCATGCACTACAGTCAGTCCATGTCGGATGGCAGACGAGCTCTGGTGCTGCGTCTGAATATGACGGTAAGTTGAGGCACTTCCTCTTGCCGAGAGAGACTAAAACTATGTTGTTCTATTGTAGGACGAGGAGAAGGAGGAGATGAAGGAGGTGCAGGAGATGAAGCGCATCCATCAGCGTTTCTCCAAGAAGAGGCAAATGGAGCGCGAGGCACGCGCTCTGCGTCGTCAGCAGGAGTACGAGAAGTTCTTCGGCTCGGCGCCCAAAACCGACAGCATGGAGAACAACAATGTGTGAATCGGTTGACGCATTCCTTGACCCTCAGTATCCCTTAGTATCAGCTCAAGTTTTATTGGGCAAACAAAAGGGAAGAAAGCATGGAAGAGAGAATTTGTTCAGTTTGTGCAATAAAAGTTTAGTCTATGGAACAGTTTCAACCACCACGCGGCGAGTTTTGGCTAATTTATGCCACTTTGGTGTCGTAAAACTCGACGCAGCGTCTCCTTCTGCTCGTATACAGGGTGCCAATAATGCGCCATTTGAATGATAATAACAGTTTTTATTATGGACGTCGGTCCAATAAATCTGGACAGACGATGGATTTCCTTCCAAGTTCACTTCGCTGCGCCTTGCTACATCCGTTTATCGATTGTGCACATGAAGAAAGCCAAGGAGGAAGGAGGCAGCGAGGATGAAACAAGAGGCTTGTTGTCATTCTCCATTCATCTTCATCTTGATTACGTAATTGCAACTGTAGCGCAAGGATGCCTGACACCTTTCATCAACGGCGGACGAGGGTGCGTGTGCAAGTGCAGCCGATGCGCAAGAACAATGGGTTCCTCTTTTCTTTTTTTTTTGGGATATCATTGATATGATGCTGATGTTAATCTCTGATCTGATCAACGGTGCGTGGGATTCTCTTTTTGCGCGTTGCCTAACACGTTGCACGGTACCGGAAACGTTTAGTCCCCATTGTTGAGCCAAAGAAAGGTGCTTAGAGAGGGATCAATCTCTCAACTGAAAGTGTTAAGAGTAAGGATCGAGCCCTTGAATTCCCGCTCCCAGCCAGGCATAGTGCAGCTTGCTCAGCTTGCCCAGCTTGACTTTAATTGCGTCTGAATGAAGCAATTTAGTACATGCTGTGCCAGAGGCGATACCTCGAGGGAAGTGAGTCGATAGTTCCCAGCTAGTTCGTGGAGAGTTGCCTCGGTCTGATATCGTTGCCACTACTCAAGGCGATAACCACCCTTTCCCTCGTCAATAGGCTCAATCAAAGTTCAGTGCCAGAAGTGAAACTGTTTTGGTCAGCTTCTCACCTCGACTTCCGCGTTCCATTGTGCCCTGCCGCTGCCGCTGCGGTCGCACAATGGGCACCACAGCGCGGCTAGCGGCGTTAATGATATGGTGGCAACCCTTCGCCGATCATAACAAAGGCTTAGCCATAATTTGAATATGTCACAGAAGAAAACAGGCAAAAATTTCCCAGCTACGAATTGGCTTTGCGTTCGTTCCCGCTCTCTCTCTCTCTCTCCTACCCGTTCTTCCATTGCGCCCGTTTGTTTGGCATTTGATTCTCATTCAGTGCTGCGTCCTTGCTACGTAATTATAGAGTCCTGGCGAGGTGTCGAATTCTCTTGTAAGCGACAATTTAATCACATGTTTTGCCAGCAACACGTCGCCAGGTCGCCAGGTTGCATTGTTGCCAGCTCCTTTGTGTGCCGCTAATGGGGCAGCTGCGCGAATGGAAATGGGTGCTACATGACGCCCACTTCCCTTTTGTCCGGCGCATTCTTTCCAGTCAGCCAGCCAGCCAGCCAGCCTACCCGACTCCCCTTCGCCTTCTGCAATGATGCGTTGCTTTCGAAATAACCGTGCGATTTTTGGCATTGCCATAAAAGTTAACTGCAAAAGATCTCGATCTTGGGAAATGTTAATTTTCCAGTTGTAAAACGCCTGTGACTCGACTAAAAACTCTAGAAAGTTGGCGAAACTCTAAATGGTTTAATTACTCCACACACACACACACACACACTCGCACGCCCGCGCACAAACATTGTAAAGCCATAAAAACAAACGGAAAGAAGAAGGTTCACTCCGGTTCCGGGGAAAATCGGTTTATGGGACTTTCGAGGGGCGTGTTGCAAATGACTTTTAAATGCGGCGAGTCGCGAGGCCGTGATTGCTTTTTATTCTCGCTGTTTTTTTTATTTTTTTTGCCTTAACAGATTTTGTTTATTTTCTTTCTTTTTTTTATAACTTAACTAACGTCGATTGTCTGGACATTTTCTTCTTTGGCCCCAAAGGCCCCAAAAGAAAAAGTCCTTTGGGAGAGCAAAAGAAAAATGCAAAAAGTATTCAAATCAATTGCACATTTAAATAAGAATTATGGCAGGGTTGCCAGGTGTACTCCCCCAAGTGACCTCAGCTCGAATCTTAGCTGAAGTTTGAAGAGTTCTTTCAGTTTATTTAAACTAAATTATTTATGCAAATAAAGGCGGGCTGAACAACAAAAAAAAAAATCGCTTGCAATTTATTTCGACAGTCTGGAGGGGAAGGGGGAGGAGTGTGTGGGCTGGCAAGGGTTGCTCTATTGTGCCTTGTTTGCCTTTTGGCTTAAGCTATTGATTTAAAACTGCCAAATCAAAGTAAATAAATCGAAAGCTGCTTGGAGGTGGCAACCCTAAAACCGATTGTGATAATGTGTGCCTGCATTTAGATTGTGTTAAATTATTGTTAAACGGTTTGGACTGCTTGTTGGCTGGCAACTCTGTCCTACTCCTTTCTATACAGCAAACAAACCCTTTTCTGGTCAACTCTGATTTAAGTATGCCTGAAAATTCGTTCAAAATTGTATTTACTTTTTGGCTCACTGACATGATTGTGCATGTCTGTGCCTGTCATTTGCATGCACACTTGTTGAACAATTTTGAAATCATCTATCGATTATGTGTCATGCCATGGAGCGCGTTGAGTGCATTAAAAGTTCAGTCAAAATACAATTCGGTTGTGCCAGTGGCGTAGAAGGGGGTACAATACTTAGTGGAATCTACAATAGATGTTATGTTATAATAAATAGTATGCCAAGCCCCACTGTGCATGTCCTTGGAATGGGAACGAGGCACCTCGCTCTCAGTTTTTTGAGAGCATTTAAGCTTTGATAGAGTTGTAAAGTCTGCATTTGAAATATCTATGGAACTAAATATCTATCTATAACTAAATTTTGAACAGAGATTAAAAATGTTCAAATTTATTCCCATATAATATGTAAAAGGAACCCCTAAAATCCACCTAAACTCTGCGCACCTTGGATTTAATTCCTGCTCAATTTATCAGCCCCCCTCTCTGTCTCTCTCTTCGCTCACTCTGCCTCCCCCCTCAGCCTGCTGCATCTTGTCTACTTTCTCGTTTTGATTGGGAACCACTTGACGTTTGTTTGCGGGGGGCGGCGTCGGCGCCGGCAACAAAAAACCGCAAAGTTTTAATTGAATTTGCCGAACAAAATAATGTTTTGCCACTTGAGTCTCGCGGGAGACGCTAAACAAACAAATCAAACAAATGCCAAAGCAGAGACCAAGTGAATGGCAGGCTGATTGACTGACTGACTGACTGACTGACGGACTGACGCACTGATAGGTTGACTGAGCACTGAGCGGGGTATGCAAACATGCTTTAGCTACGACTTAAATAAATTCAATTCGCAAAATCAAATCACTTGAGTGAAAATACGCGCCACAATAAAAGTTGCATTAAAAAAACTCGTAGCAAACAAGAGGAAATACAAAACAAACAAATGGACCCAAAAGGGAGTGAAGAAATGGTTGGGATTGGGATTGGGATTGGCAAAGGCGTCGAAGCGCTTTTCCCATTGCTTGAGAATCGCTCTTTGATCTTTGACAGCATTAAACACGCGCAATAAAACCCTTTGAGTTTTTTCCCAACTGTGATTGCGAAACCATTTGCCAAATGAGCGCAAATTAATTACAAGAAGCCACAGCAAAGCTAAAGACGTCAAAGGACGCTGTAGATACCCTGCAAGAGGCAAGAATTGAGTGTGGCTCGTGTTAGACTATGGAGTAAAAGAGAGTTTAACTAGAAAGTCTTTTAAAATATCATGAATTTTAACCTATAACTAAACCAAACCTGGCAGCTGTTAAAGCCTTACTTTCTCTTAGCCTTACAGGGTATAATTATGAAAATATCAAAGTGTCTGGGCAGAGCTGTCAACACTTTTGACTGCGACTTTGCCGCGGCTGCTGCTGCTGCTGCCGTTGACGGGCCTCACCACGTGTCGCGCGCTTTAGAACCTCATTTGCCACGCTGACAACGCCCATGTCCACGCCCACGCCCACGCACACCTCGACGCCCAGTCGAGTGAATCGATTGCCTGCCTGCGGTTGATGATGTTGTTGAGTTTGATGATGATGGCCCTAGGCGACCGCAGCACTTTGACACATTTCGGGCAGCTAATTCATCGTCCCACTGTGCTTGTTGGTCGTAAACACACACCGTGGGATCCGGCATCGAGAATTCGCAGGCCATAGTCTCAGGATTCCATTCCTGGTTCCAGTATGACGCTTTGAGAACTGCACTCCACAGAAGTCGCCTCGAGTGGCCACTTCGACGATGCGGCGACGATTTGGCCGCGGCCTCGGAGCGACAACAAAAATTAGAAGAAACCAAAGCACTCGAGCCGCAGCCCGGGCAACCCCTAAGAGTGACCCCTAAAGAATATTAAGAACTTACGAGCTGAAAAGCGGCTCTTAAGTGGCCCGTTTCGATTACACGGCAGCGAGGCTCAAGATTCACGATTCAGGATTCAAGATTCAAGACGGATTCTGGCCTGGTGAAGTGCCCAACTTTCTGAGAGCTGGAGGTTCGCTTGACTGCTGCAACCCTTTTTGTGTTTCGCAATTCGATTTTGGAAAGAAATTAACGTCGTTTAGCCAAGTGGTCTGAGGACGTGGCTTCTTCTCCTTCTCCTTTTTTTTTCTTCTCTCTGCATATGCCGTACATTTCTTAGTTAATCTGTTATGACATCTAGTAGCGTGTAGGGGAGTAGAGCAGGGCAGAGGGCGGGCAGAGGGGCCCATTTGCTAATGAGCTCAAATCGAGCTTGCCTTATGAGTGCCATCGATATGGTACGCTCTGACAGCTTCGTTCCATATGCAATTTGCATTTCCCAGGCGAGAACTTCCCACAGATTCTCACACGTCTCTCTCTCTCGCTCCCTCTCGCCCGTTCACCTTTGTCTCTGACTTTGTGGGCTTACACATGTTCGCAGCCTGATCCCTTTTTGCCAATTGCGAAATGCGAAAATGCATAATTGTCCCTATATCCGTAGGGGCCGGAAGTGCGGCAACAAAAACACACACATGCAACATGCAACACAATGTAAACAAGGTGCATGTTGCATTTATTATTATTGTTTTTATTTGTGTGTTTTTTCTTCCATTTTCCGAGCAACAATCCGTATACGAATTCCGTTGAATTGCGCACAATAAAGGATGACAATGGGACGAGAAGATGCTGAGACAGCAGGAAAAACAATGACGCTACAATTGCCCAGCGTGGAGAGGGGAGAGCGCTACCAGACCAGACCAGACCAAATCAGGTGAATGCAAACGGAAGTCGTAGTCCTCAACCTCCGCCGTGTCCTGTCTCCTGTGCTGTTCGCTCTGTGTGACCGCCCAATGCGCGGGTCTATTCAGTGCTTTGTTCGGCCCGTGGCCAGTTTGACCCTAATGGGATCAGCTGCGGAGTTAGTTGAACTTATTATTGCTTAAATTTGTCTCATTTGTTCAGTTTTTTTCGCTGGAACTAGACAAGGAAGAGGGCCGGACTCGGACCGACACAGAGGACTCTAATGATGGCTGAATAAAAGAATGTTTCTTTGAAGAAAGTATTGTGAGTTTAGCAGGAAGGAACTTAAGTTAACTACAACATGAAATTTGGAAATGTAGAATGTATTTTTCATGACCTTTTTAAAGATATTATAAAAAGAATTTAGGAGTAGAAGTAAATGAAATTATATTAATTATTCTATTCAATGCCACGCCTACCGCCCAAGCGAATCGATAGTTTACGTTTATTAGGGAAGTTATAATTTTGTTCTTCAGTATATACCTTATGCCTTATGCCGATTGGGAAATGCCACTAAATGCCAAACATACAAGCAAACTGGTCAAAAGCTGGATGGCATCAAAGCGGATCGACCTTATGTCGTGGCCTGCACAGTCTCCGGACTTAAATCCCATTGAAAACCTATGGGGAGATGTTAAACGATATGTTGCAAATGCAATTCCAACATTTCGATCACAGCTTTGGGAGGTTGTTCAACAATCATGGAAGCGGATCCCTGTCAAGCGCTGCCAGGACTTGGTGGATTCTATGCCTCGCAGATGCCAGGCCGTAATAAATAATAATGGGTACACGACTAAGTACTAACCCAAGCAAACAAATTAAAATAGTTTTATGAAGTTCTACAGTGTTTTTTTCAACTAATTCCCATGTTTTCGTTACTCACTGCTATTTTTCTGAATAGCTGTAAACAGCACTTTTTTGTTTAAATTAATAATGTAAAAAAAATTAACAACATTTTCAACAATAAATTGATTTGTTATTGTTAAAAAGAATCACAAAACTGAAACAAAATTAAATTTGTGCACATTCATTTACTTTTTGATATATAAAATTAAGTTTAAAGTTGCAGCTAATGAGCACTGCTATTTTTCTGAACACAGCTGTATATAGATACTACACTACTATATAGGTCTATCCCTTCATCTGCAACTCGTTCGGACAAAAAACACGAATGATAACGTTGATCACAATTCCAAACAGCGACGTTTTTAACGGTTTTCATAATTGGGCGTAGGGTATCTTACTCTCGGCAACGCTCGACTGTAGCTTTTTCTACTTGTTTGTTCTGGTCTTGTTGGTTTATACTCGTGTAAGTCTACAAATATAATTGATCTATCCTTATTTGTAAATACTATTTATAACGTAACAATTGCACTTAGGGTGAACTTTGACCACTTAACGGACTTTTCGCTGACCTTTCCCATCTACTTCCCATTCCCAAAGTCCATTGAAAATACTTTTCTATTTCTGTCGTACATAACTTTTCCTCTGCCTTGTGGCTTAAACATTTTCATTATTCACATGCGTTGTAAGTTTTTCGTTGATTCCGCCTACGCTCTTTCCACTGCATATCAGCCCAATACAAAAGGAAAAGGCATATAATTTTTCATTTTTCCCGAGGAAAATGCAAAGAAAAATCGTTGAATTTCGTGTGCATGCAAAATGCTCTTAACTCGAATGACACGTGAAAAGCGCAAAATCTGTTAAGTAATCAAATGGACACGTACGCCTAGGAAAATGTAATCAAATGCGTGTGAGTGTGTGTGTGCGGGGGTGTCTGCCAAATGGCCAAAGTGGGAAATGGGAAATGGGAAAATGCTAAAATAGAAATATAGAAAAATGGGAGACTGCAAAGTGAACAAAGGATGTGCCGCTTTTCGTTGGCCTCGCACTACGTGAGAAAATGTCAAACTAGCTGGGCTGGCTTTCCCTAAAGGTTTTCCGTTTGCCAGGTGCAAAGCAAACAGTCAGACAGACAGACATACATAGTACAGGGTATGCATGGCTGCAATAAATATTATTAAATTCAATTTGCGACTAATGAAACGTTTCAATTAATGCAAAAAGTCAAACGAATTTAACCTCGTTTAATTTATTATAAAAGAATCGCAGACATGGCCCATTGTGCACTGCGCGTCTTTATCATCTTTTGTTATTATCACATTTGTTGCATTGTTTTCGAATTTAATTTAAAATGAAATAAAAAACACAGTAGATATGCGTGTATGTGTGTATGCCTCAACTGGGGCCCCAATTCATAATTGAAGAATTCACAATGACAACAACAACAATGCAAACAACAACAACAGATGGCAACAATGGAACGCGCGACTCTCGGGATTTAATGCAGGAAGAATGAAAATTTTGGGAAGAGCAATGAATGAAAGCGAGCGAGAGAAAGGCGGACAAGTCCTGCGCATAAAGGGTTATAGGGTGCAGGCTCCGGATCGGGTGAAAGGCTTCCTACTCATAATGCGTTCCATAATTACAGAACTGTTGATTCCACTTGGACTCGCTGTGGAAATTGAGTGCACAAACGTGCATGGCACAAAGTGGAGGTGTATATATAGCACCTGACTGCATTGTCGCAAGGCTGCCACAAAAAGAAAATGGAAAAGAATAGTGGGAAGAAGAAAGGGGCAAAAGAAACATATCAAAACGCAAACTATGCTATCGCACCTGCCTTTCAATGCCGCATGCGAGATGCGTGTGGCAAAAAGCAAAAGTCTGTCTTCCTTTTTGCCTCCCCCTCCCCCTTCTCCTCTACTTCTCCTACTCTGTTCGCTCGCTAAGTGAAAAGTAGAATGGATAGAAAGCAAAACGCTAGCTGAACAAAACTTTTTCCATTACACAACACATCAACTTTTTTCTCCTCTTCTATTTTTTCCCTGCTTTTTTCGGTGGGCAGCACAAAGGAAACGTTGAAAGCGCTGAAAGCTTTTTATGCCCTGCAAGTGAAAAGGGTAAAGTGGGCATATTAGTTTGCAAGGCGGCCAAGGGAAGCGAGATCTGAGATAAACTGGGTTCAACTATATCTTGATTATAAAGTTGCAAATGTTTGTTAAAACTTTTCAAAACATTTCAAGATTTAAAGCAGAAAGAAATTTTAATACTCTAATGAAATCTTTCATATTTGTACATAATCAAGCGACTATATTCAACAGAAACTATCTCATTTATTGTGCTCTGCTATCATAGCTGGTTAATGAAGATATTGTATAACTTAGTTATTCCCCCTGGTCTACTTATAATAATTGATTAGTAAACGCAGCGCACGTTCTGCCTCTTCAGGCAAGAGAAACACTTCATTTTGTATGTTTTGCTAACTTTTTTTTTCTATTTTGCTCTTGTGCATTGTGTAATCAGAAGCAGAGCGCTATTCTCCACACACCCACACAGCTACGGTCATGAATATATGTACTTATGAGTACACACGTATGTATACATACATACATATGTGCATATAGTACCTCTATATGTGTGTGTGTATATAAATTTTGCCAACCATTCAAAGCGTTTTTCTCGTTTTACGTTTTTCGTTTTTCGTTTTCCGTTTTGTTATTGTGTTGTGTGGAGCATTGTGTCGCTTTTGCTTTTCCACTTTTCTTTACCAAATAAGTAAATAATTGCAGTAATATCCTTTCGTGCGCAAAAAAGAAAGAAACGAACAACGGCGGAGAATGGAAAGCGTGTTTCCATGTCCTTTTCACAAACTAAAATGTGCTTTTCACACACATACATACACACAACCATGGCACACAGACACGCGCACTCCTAGACACTCTATGTGCGGCTGTATATAGCACAGAGAGAGGAGCACACAAACACCCACAATGGCCAGGGCATACAAAAATTCACACCAAGGCGCCATTGTGATTGGCTGAAAAGGCAAAGCCAACGGGCCACGCACACACACTCACAGGCGCAGTCGGAAACACAGACACAGGCACACACACACACACACATAGCCAGTGCCACCGGCTCTCTGAGCGTATGCGTTTTAGCTCTCATACTGCCGAAGCTCTCTTCGGACAAATAACAATGCATGCCGCGGAAGTGCAGCGCCAGGCAAAACAATAACGGAAATTGTGTGCCCACTGTGTGCGAAAAATCAATGCAATTTTGTAGAGAGAGAACGGACAACAGAGAACTAGAGAAAGAGGGAGAGAGAGAGAGAGAGCAAGAATGAGATGGGTGCACATAGTAGTGGCCAAATGAGTAGGAGTGCGAGTGCAGGCGCTCCAAACGAGGTCGCTGCCGCAAAAAAAATGGGAGCAGAGCAGCCAAAAACTACTAACAAGGCGACCAGACACGAACCGAGCCGAACAGTGAACGCGCTCGCGTTTGTGTTCTCTTCGTTATAGTAGTTGTTGTTGCTGCAGTTGTTGCTGACTATTCAGTCTTTCTATTGAACACACCCCTCAATGGGCAACAACTACAACTAACAAGGCGGCCGATATAAAGGAGCCAATGGAACAAAGCCGACAAGCAGCGTAACAAAGCAGCAGCAGCAGCAGCAGCAGCATAGAGAACAAGAGCAAGAGAGAGATGGAGCGAGAGAACAAGAGAGCCCACAGGTATGCGAGAACAGTCAACTCGTTTGCTATTTCACTCGTACGTACACACTCGCATACCAACATGCATTATCAGGGTTGCTGCTATTTCGCTGTTGTTTCGGCTGCAAAGAGAGCGAGAGCGAGAGAAAGAGAGGAGGTGAACGCCAGACCGAGAGAGCATCGGCTGGCGCAGTCGGCTGAGCAGAAAACTGGATTTGACTGTAGTCGTGTCAGTCTCAATTATTGCGCAGACAAATCAGTCAGTGTGTAGCTGTTGAGCCGAACAGAAGCAGCAGCAAGAGCTACAGCAACAGCAACAGCAATTGCCGAGCAAATAGAAACACACAGAGCACAAAAATTAAAAAAAAAAAAAACACACACACATACACATTGTGAATACAGTGAAAAGTGAGAGACAAACAAGAACAGAAAACACAGTGTTCATTCAAAAATAATACCAAGTGATAAACGATACAGAATACTGAATAATGGCTACATTATCGTCACATCCCAACTACGGTTTCCATTTGGGCACCGGTCAGGGCCTGGAGCTGCCATCGCCGGGAGACTATGCCTCGCAGGGCTTGGGCAATGCCCAGCTCAGTCCCAGCATGGACATGGATATCAAGCGCGTGCTGCATTACTCACAGAGCGGCGGACTGGCTGCGAGTCTGGCTGCCATGGGCGGATCACCTGGCGGTGGACCCGGAGGTGTCGGCGGCCAGGGAGCCGGTAACATGAGCCACCACATGGCGCACCACATGCACAACGCTGTGGCAGCTCAGCAGACTCTGTCGCCCAACAGTTCCATTGGATCTGCCGGTAGTTTGGGTAGTCAGAGCAGCTTGGGAAGCAGTGGAATGGGCGGAGGCCTTGGCATGGGCGGAACACACAGCTCATCGGCGGGCGCAGGTCCAGGCAATGGATCCATGCACAGTCTGGCCACTTCACCGGGCCAAGAGGGACACATCAAGCGGCCTATGAATGCGTTTATGGTCTGGTCACGTCTGCAGCGTCGTCAAATTGCCAAGGATAATCCCAAGATGCACAATTCGGAGATATCAAAGCGTCTGGGTGCCGAATGGAAACTGCTTGCAGAGTCCGAGAAGCGTCCGTTCATTGATGAGGCCAAGCGCCTGCGTGCTCTGCACATGAAGGAGCATCCGGATTACAAATATCGTCCACGTCGCAAGCCCAAGAATCCGCTTGCCGGCGGCCCACAGGGTGCTTTGCAGATGCAGGGTAATATGAACATGAACATGAACATGAACATGAATATGGCGCAACAGAAGCTGGGAGGAGCCGGTGCTGGCCCAGCGGGCGGTGGCTACAATCCGTTCCATCAGCTGCCTCCGTATTTCGCTCCCTCACATCATCTGGATCAACCGTACCCAGTGCCATACTTCACAGGCTTCGATCCCCTGGCGTTATCCAAGCTGCACCAAAGTGCGGCGGCCAACAATCAGACGCACAAGCATCTTGAGGCGCAACAGGCTGCGTCCCAGTTGCCACCCACCTCGTTGAGCAGCTTCTACTCCGGCATCTACTCGGGCATTTCGGCGCCTTCGCTATATGCTGCACACTCTGCGAATGCCGCCGCCGCCGGACTCTACACCTCATCCTCGACATCATCGCCGGGCTCGTCGCCGGGCACCATCACGCCCAATGGCATGGATGGCTCCATGGATAGCGCGCTGCGGCGACCGGTGCCGGTGCTATACTAGAGCACAGGCAGTGGGCACAGGGTGCAGGGTGCGGGTGTCCCAGAGTAAAGTACAATTTGCATTGTTGAAGCGTTCCCAAAGTGATCCACTGGTTTTAAATCTTTAAAAGTTTAAAAGCTCTAAGTAAGCCAATCTCTAGTAGTTCCCTAACGATATATGTACGTGCTATCTATAGTATAGATAATACCCCCCAACTCCCGTCAAGCAACGCTCGCAAAAGTCTAGTACAATCTTTGCACGAAACGGTAAATTAGAGATGAGACCGTAAGAAACATTCCTAGCCAATAAAACATATGAATAACTTTACACATATATATTATATAATATTAATAATATTATATTGCAAAAACGTATCTATAATTTATTTCTCACTTATCGATGTCGAATGCAAACGAATGTAACGAAACCTAATTGTAAATTAATTTTATTTAGTTCTAAGCGCGTGCTCCTTGTTGTTTTTGTCAGCACCTTCTCATATCCTAGTTACGAGTCTTGTGAACCCATACACACACACACACAAATTGTATATATGATGCCAGTTCGTTATAGTGTCGCAACAAATCCAAAAAAAAAAAAAATAAATAAAACAAAAATCACACAAAACACATTCAAAAATGTATTATTAATTGTATTAAAAATAAAAAACAAAAAATGAACGTTAATTATTAAGCTGAAGATTGCAAAATATTTAAAAATGAATAAAAAACCAACATGGAAAGAACATAAATATTTTTATGAGCTTTTAATTCGTATTTCAGAGGGTGGAAAATTCATAATTCTTTATTCTGAATTATTCTAGTACATATTTCAAATAATGTAACAGTTTCTATTTGGATATATAAAAAAAAACTCTAGAAATGTTTGTTTAATTATTATAAAAAATTTCTCTGACATTTTTGAAAATTTAAAGATATCAATTTTATTTCCATTTCCCATTGAGTCCATAGAAAGACATATTTCTTTACCAATAAATACCCAAGACATAAATACCCATATCGCACTTCTATGGATTTTGTATAAATTCTTTTCTCTGGACTTCTTCTACTGCTCCCCCAATGCGATCGACTTTTCAGCTATGTGGAAACCTTCGCGCAATTACGTAGCTCTTCTATCAATATTAACCTTGTCTCCACGTGTTGCGCCGACAAACAAATAGGTAAATATAATAGAAATTATTTTGCTCAGTTTTTTATCTTTTCATTGTTGTGTCCCGCAGCGTTTTTTTTTCTGTTTTGAAAAACTTTAATTTGATTTGCAAACAGAGAAATATATATGTGAGATATTATACAACTATTTGGCGCGTTGTATTAATTTCTATTGATTAATGCGCTGTTTATTTTACGCCTTGGCCGAACAATGATACACCACGCCGGAGGGGGAGGAGGAGAGCACAAAGGTTGCCAGAGTTGGCTAGGGTATCGCCAGGGCATCTCTTGGCTTCGGATCTTTCGGCTATGTGGGGCCTTTGTCTTGGACGCAACGGGGGCTCGGGCCATTGAAATTTTAGACGAAGAAATCAACGAGTTTTCAGTTGTTTTTTTCTCACTCTTCGATCTTAACTTGTAATAATAATAAGAATAATTGCGGTCATTAATAAATCCACTTGCATTGTCTTCCACTCTATTCGAATCACTGTGATTTGTTTGTGCGTATGTGTGTGTGTGAATGTGTGTGAAATGTGTTAAAACATCAAATATTGATTATTGTTGTTATTATGGGCATTATTGTTGCTAGACTTGCTGTTGTTGTTGTTGTTGCTGTTGCTTCTTCTCATTCTTCATTCTCCTGCCGATATGAATTTCACAAATATTTACCTTGCATTGACGTGATATTGAATAATTATATAAAAGAATGAGGCTTAGGCTAGTTTGTGGAAAGCGGAAAGAGTGGCACACAAAACAACCGATCGACAGAGAGGAAAATTTTCCGGGAGGGTTGAACAAAAAATGAGAGATATTTGTTTAGCGGATTGCAGGGGATTTGGAAATTGAAACTGTATCAGTTTGTTGAAGAGGCTCTCTGCAGTGATCTAATAGATGAGGGATGTGGAGGTATCATTATTTAGTATTTTATATTTTTATTCTATATACGATCTTTTAATTGGTTTCAAGCTGAAAATTGTAAAAAAAATATTTGATACGATCTTTCTACATTTTAAGTCTAAAAAATCGAAATCTTATAAATTGTTTATTTATTAATTATTATTATTTAATCATTATTTTATTATTTGTTTATTTATTGTTTATTTACTTTTTATTATATTTTGTTGATTTTTATTTATTTAATTAAATACTTATTTGTTCACAAAATTAAATTTAATTTACCAATAAAAGGTTTACCTAATTCATTAAAAAAGTTTAATTTACATCTTTTAGATCATTTTAAAAATTTTTATTGCGAAAATTTTCTTAGAAATTCATATAATCTTGAAGATCAAATGCAGATTTATCAAGAATTACATTTTAAATAAATAAATAAATTATTTAAATTAATTTTATAAATTTAAGTCAATTTCTTTCGCTAAAGTCCTTCAACTATCTAAACCAAAACGAATTTCTTGGCATCATTTATAGTTCCTTTCCCACGAACAATATCAGTATTACGACCCATGAGAATCTCGTTACCCTGCCCACCCACACCCACGCACACACACACACACTAAGCAATATAGTCTGCTTTCCAGCAATGTGTACAAAAATAATTTTGCAAAACAAAAGACGATGACAAAAACAAATCGCGGCCATAATATTTTCTTTTTTACGGCTTTATTGGCGGATTAGCGTCGCCGTCGCCGTCGCCGTCGACGTTGCCGGCAAAAGCAAAAGGAGTGTGCAATGCGAGGTGTTTTATTGTACACGGTATACACGATCGTACGGTACACACTATGCATATATGCATATGAGTAATAGGTAGATTCTTTTTTACCTGCCCGGACGGCACCCGGATTAACCACAGCGACGAACGTCGCGACGTCATTGTCACCCCTTAGTGTTGTTGTTGTTGCTGTTGGTTGCCGTCTGATTTTCGTCGTTTTTCCAAATTGTTTTCGCTTTGTTTGTCTCACATTTTTTTTTAGACGAAACGCTAATCCGGCGGATTAGCGAGACGGATTAGCATAAAGGTGATACAATTCGCTACAATTATAGCTGCGCGCGAGGTCGAAGGCAAAAGCAGCTCGTTTTTACATGGAAGGTTAAGATGCCATAAAAGCAGCATCTACAACAACAGCAACAACAACAACAACGACGACAACAACATCATCAAGAGTGACAACATCGCTGCGAAGGGGTCAAGCAGCAGTTGGCGTTGTCACAGTCGAGTTGTTGTTGTTGTTGTTGCTGTTGCCGTCTCATTCTTTACAGCCCCTAAGCAATATGGCGACTTTGTTGCGAGAATGGTGGGTGTGTGTGTGTGTGTGGGGGGGGGGGTTTCTCTCCCCCTTCCTGTGTGTCCCGCGTCTGGTTTTACAGCCTAATTTGTGGGTGGTGGCTTTTGTCAAACTGTTTCACATTTGCCTTTCGCATAGGGGATGCTTTACAGCTACACTACACAACAAAGTTGATGTTTCTTACAAATATTTAAATGTAATGTAAAAAGTTATTCCCTTATTATTATTATCTTGTCAAGATATTGCATTATCGCTGACTTAAATGACTTTAATATACGTGAGAATAGTTACTTAAATTCTTATATTTTTGGGTATATGTACATATGTAGATCTAGATAAATCCAAAATACTATGTCCAGGTCTTTTATCTATCTCTTACATTTAAGTTAAAGTTGTTAATATTTGATATTAAGTTTAAATTTTGATTTAAAATAGCATATTATTACTTACTTTCTTTCCTTTAAAATTTGTTACTGTTTTAAACATTTAAGTTTTAAATTATTATATATTTTTATACAACCTATTTATAACTGGAAATATTAATTTAGCAATTTCTAAATTTTATTACTTTTAGAGGACGCTAAGTTAATAAATAAACTTTCTTGCCTACCTTTTTTTTTTTAATTTAAAAAATTTCGAATTTTATTCAAGTTATTCAACTTCCACAACTTTGTTGTGCAGTGTTGCTTTTGTGTCTGGACATGAAGCATATTGTCGGGGGTGGCGCGTGGTTGACAAGTAGCAAAGCGTGGCGGCTTTTAAGTGCTAGTTTGACATTTTTTTTGTCGCAGTGGTTGCTATTATTCATGTTGTTGTTGTTGTTGTTGTTGCTGCTGGCGCTGTTGTTGTTATGGGCAACCGAGCTAACCAACCAGACCGTCAATAAGTCGCAGCTAACAATTAATTAAAAGCCCGCGGCACACACAGCGCACTTAGGCAAATGAGCAGCCAGCCGAGCGCGGCCCACGAGGCGTATGTGCGATGCCAACTGGGACGTAATTTGTCAGGGCGCGTCAAAGCAAACGGCAAGCGGCAAGCGGCATGTGGCAAGCGACAAATGGCAAATGATGAAACGCAGCAATGCAATGGGAGAATGCAAAGCGCAGCCAAAAGGATAACTGCGATTCCGCCGAACCGCCGCCGCCCGCCCATTCGTCCGTCCGTCCGTGCGTCTTTCTGTCAGCTCGTCCGCCTCGAGACGAGCTCTTGAGTGTTGTCAACAACGTCATTAACACGGCACGACGCCAAATGGAAATTAAATGATGATAAATTTGCAACTCGACGAAGGCAACAGGAGTCGCCTCCTCCCTCCTCCCTCCTCTCTGCCCTCCCCTTCCCTTTTCTCTCATGCGCTGCGCTGCTCTTCTCTTGCAGCATTTGCATAATAAACGACGGAAGCCAGTGAAAAGTGCGGAAACCGAGGAAACTGCGAGGCGCATTCAATTGTACGAAATTTGATTAGGTGCGAGAGACATTTCATTTGTCAGGCCGAAAGGTTGATGCGACCACGAGGCTGCACGACACATTGTGGCGCGTTCTGGTTTGGCTGCCACAACCCTATCCGCAGTACTCCCGGTCTCCTGGTCTGTCTGCCTGTCTGCCTGTCAGGCTCTGTCAGAGCTGACGGCGATTGATGAGCTCAAAGTGGACGCCCATGTGGTGGCACAACACTTACGCCCGATTGACGAGACGAGGATCATCGCAGCGGGGGGTGGCACGAGCAGCTGACGCGACAAGGAGGGGGAAAAGTAAGTAGGGATTAACGACAACGAATCAACAACTCAATTGACAAAGTGCTGAATTGTATCTAAATATGAAATGTAAATATAAATACAATACATTAAAGTATTGTACAAAAATGCATATTTTCGATTCTTTCCAGACAGAAGAAATTATAAACTTTACATTATATAAAATCAACAGTCTAAGCAACATCAAGGATCCGCTTGTATATTCTATATGTGTTAATAAGTAATAAAAGCTATAGTCGAACGCACCCGACAGTAAGATACCCTTCGCCCAATTTTGAAAAACCGTCACAAACATGCCTACAATTCTAAGCAACGGAATCATCTGCCACATAATGCTGTCTCACTCTTAAACACTCACACAGACATGCGTATAACAACGTTGACATCGACATAGGGCTGTGCAAGCCGCAGTCAGCGCTGCTCAGAGCTATGGAAAACGTCAATAACTTCGTCGGCTATAGTCCGATCTACTTGAAATTTGGAGGATACATTTATTTTGTATTCATCTCTGAGTATGTTTAGGCTGAAAGTTGTGGTGTAAATACTTTGCTTATTAATCATAAATTATCGATTTGCGTGGGCGGTGGGCGTGGCGTCGACATTTGAAAATGAACACAATCTGCATATGCTATAAAAGAACCTCTATGTAAAATTTGGTGACTCTAGCTTTTGTAATAGCTGAGATTCAGACGTTCAAACGGACATATTGACAGACGGACATGGCTCAATCGACTCGGCCGCTGATCTTCAGCGTAAATATATATATTTTTTGAGCTCTGTCACTTCTCCTTATGCCAGTTATATTTGCACGAAAGTTACTGTACTCCTTTTTGAACTTTTTTTGGGTTAAGGGTTTCTTTACCCTGAAATCACTTGGTTTCCTTTTTTAAAAATCCAAAACAACCTCACGTGCTAAATTTTAAACAGTTTTTCATATACCCTGTAAGATTGACTTGCAGCTGAATGATGCTACATGGTTAACCCTTAACTTGGAAAAAAAGCTCCGTTCGCCTCAATGGTCGAGGTGGTTAAAGCTGCCTGCGGGCGTCCAGAGTTCACATGACAATGTCCGAACGGGATTTGAGGCGCGGCACATCCTGTTCGTGTGCGGGAGATCTCTTTACGTGTGCGCGCGTTCTCTCCGTATTAGCATGGAACGCCCGCCGTTAAGCTGGCCCCGGCCCAGGCATGGCATGGATGAAGGGTGTGCCTGGTATGTGGCATGCATTGTCTACTGACCGGGCGCATCTTCAGCTCCTTCCTGTGCTGCGGCTGTCTAATGCATTATTGTTCCTGTCCACTGAGAAGATGCTCGTACTCGGGCTGATCTGGGCGGCTTTATGGAATTTCATAACTGCCTCTCGAGCGTAATTTGTTTCCTGTTTACGCGCAGCAGGACATTTCGCATCCGCGTGCGCATTGGCGTATAAATTATTGCCCGAATCATAAGCATACGGCAAACCCACCACCCGTAGCCCCCCTCCTGGTACTGGCAAGCGGACCTCAAGTGTTTGCCCATTAATTTGCCGCCTGTGTGCGGGGTGGATTCGCTGCAAATATTTGCATAAATTTGTAATAATTTTATCGTCAATTTGTATTTTATTAGCGTGTTGCGAGCCACTCGGCTACTTCCCCCGCCCACTTCTGACATCCCAGCCACGCCCATTGTCTAAGCATCTCTCATCTGTGTGTGTGTGTGTGTGTGTGTGTGTGTGTGTGTTGTCTGGCCATGATTTGTGTGGTTTGGCGGGTGCTTCATAACGATTATTTCATTTCTTTTTATTAATTTGCTCAAAATTTGTCACTTTGCCATTGTTCGCCTTCGCTTTGCGTCTCTTTCAATGTGCTTTGATGTTTAACGTGGAGAATGGACGGGTTTGTCGTTGCAGGAAGCAGATAAGGGGGGATAGATGGAGCTGAGTGGGGGCGTAAACTAGCGTGGAGTCTGCTATGATATTTCCAGGTATCTCATAAAAATATTGATAATAATCTTTGGCATAAGTTTTCAGCAATCCTTTGCAAATTAGATGCAAAGGTATGCACTTTTAACGCAGTTTTAAGAAACCATTCTTATATGTAGAACGTGTTTGATGTCTTAACTTTCAGTTAGCTGTGGCCATTAAATTTATAAAATTTTGTCGTCTCTTTGTTTATCAAATGAAAGCCATAAAACTAGCTCAAATTTATCCTATTTTATTAGTCGGAATGTGAGGCAGCTAAATCAGTATTAACAGTCGATAAAGCCAAGTCGGTCTGTCCGTCAAAACGACATTTGTATAAATGCCTTGATCTCAGAATCTCAAAGAACTAAAGAAATCAAATTTTATGGCAACATTCATGTTAGTTCTAGGCTCTCAAAGTTTCTTAAAATTGGGCCACGCCTCCTTCCGCCCTCGAAAATCGATCAAACTCGAATTGCAAGCGCAATTTTAAAGCTACAACATTTATTTTTGGTGTGGAAAAGATAAATTGCCTAAATTTACTTTTCTATGAAAAAAAAGAAAGAAAAGAAATTTAAATTAAATATAAACAGACACTTTATTGATACATAGTTAGGTTTTGCTATAAAGATGTTGCCGAAATTGTAGTAATACTTGGATTCAAACGATAATCCTAGAAAATGGAGTTGGCATCGGTTCGTTCGATGATATACATACACATTTACATACATATTTCTGTGGATCTGGTGTAGATTTCTCAACTGGCGTTGTTGAGCTTATTCTGTGAGTTGTGATTGCAAATATCGCAATCCTCCGATATAAGCCTCGCGCAAGGGAACAATCCAGCCATTTTTCATTTCTTTTGCGATTAGATATCTTGGCTCAGACTTAGGCACGCTCCACGGAGCTGCCAAAGAAGCAGCAGGCCATGCGCTGGCGGTGCAGCAGCTGCGTCGGCTCCAATAGGAGCAGAGCGTGTGCTGGCAATCAAAACGACTGTGAAAACGAGTGCGAATGCGAATGCGAGTACTCGAACTCGTTACGGGCAAACAGACAAGCAGAGAGAGAGAGAGAGAGAGGGAGAGCGGCAGTGTGGGAGAGAGGCGAAGGCAGCTGAACAACTGGCAATCCAGATCGCAGCTATTATGACATAATTAACTTCTCGTTTACCCCAACGGGGATTACATAACTCAATTGGGACTCAAGGCTGGTGCGGGACGGAACGGAGGGGGAGGGATTACGCACAAAGCGAACTGTTTACATTTTGGCAACACAAAACGGAAATGCAGGCTCTAAACTGCTTACCGGACTGGCCAAACAAATAACCCGTACGTAGAGAAAGAGACAGAGAGAAAGGGAGAGGGGGAGAGAGTGAGGGGGAGGGTGAGCGGAAGGTCTGGCAAATACAATGGTAGCAAAAACGGTTATTCGATTTGTCGATCTGCTGAGCGCCAGCTGCGACAGGCGAAAAAGAAAGCCGAGAGTTAGAAAGCAAAGCAGAAGCGAAGAAAGAATTACAAAACGCCAGAGACAAGAAAAATAGAAATAGTTTTTATTTTTTGATAACTGGGTTGCTTCCATTATTTGTCTGGCTCGATCCACTGAATGGGTTAAACAGCTGTTGTAACTGTTGTAACTGGCAATAGCTTAGGGATTATAACTGTCCCCTACAACAATGCGCGGCAGATTGAAGCAGAAGCAGAAGCAGAAGCAGACAGAGGGGAAGAGAGGGGAGAGCGAGAGAGAGAGAGAGAGGTGCCCACATAATTGTTGCCCATTGTTGCTCACTAATAATATTTAATAACATTTTGGCGTTAACTTGGCGAATAGCGTTCTCTCTCTCTTCTCTCTCTTTCCCTTCCCGCTCGCACACCAGACAGACCTCATCAATGCCTTGACGAATCGTAAACAAAGCAAAATTTGAGTAATCAGCTTCATTCAAGAAACGTGTAGCCGAAAGACACAGGGACTAGTTAAATAAAAGAAGAGCTTAACGCATGTGGAAATACCCTACATTAAGGAACAACTCTCACGGGTCTGATAAGTTTCGGAAGTACACAATAAGCTGCTTTACTTTTTATGTTCTCTGATTAGTTTGTTTTCCAACCCGAAACTTGGCTGTCTCTGCTATCTATTTAGTCTTAAGTTTTAGTATCGTCTTTTATTGATTTAAGTCCGCCAAATATGCAAACAAGCGCTGCAAGTTAGGGTATTAAAGAGGTCATTACTTAAGTCTGTTTTCAATATTTTTATTTCAGCTTCCCAGCGACGGCGGCTTCGAATGGGGGCCAACTCTCTCAGGGCCGGCGGCGGGGCGGCGTAGGAGCTGTTGCTCTTGCATTGAACGCTGGAGAGGATTGGGGGGGGCGAGTTCGTAGCCATCGGTTCACTCGCGGATGGCACAACAAAAGCGCTTAAATGAAACAAAGCAATCGAACAATGGGCGCGCATTATTTTCTAATTTATCGGCATTGTGTGTGCGAGCTTGGGATTCGCTTTGGTTTTGGTTTTGGGGCTCGGGTTCATTGGGGATCGGTTCGCAGTTCTTGTTGTTGCTGTTGTTGTTGGTTTCGTTATTGATTTAAACAAATCGAGCAGCGAACAAGTGAAGAGCAGCCGCCACAGTCGGTGCTATTAATGCGCTTTTAATGAAGTAATAACAACAAAGTCGGCGCAGAGAATGACGCAGCTGCTCCCGGCCCCCCCGTCCAGCGCCAGACTCGCAATTAGGGTTAATCTCGGCGCACTGATCTCGACGCTCACTGCAATCGCAGCTATTAATTGCATTTTGTCATAGCAAATTCGCCAGTTGCACGCACGCTTGGGGCTTGGCCACGTTGCAAGCAGAACCAGCACCAGAACCAGAACTAGAACTGGGCTTGGGCGTCGCGTTGACCCCTTGCTATGTTACGTTCCAATAATTATGCATAAAGAGAGACCCCCACAAACGGTATAGGGTTGGCCGTTGACCCACTTGCACGGGGCAACTGTGGGGGCAGCAGTTGGGTGTGCCTTGGACATGGAACACCTTCTCAATTGGAATGTCATAGGGAAATCTCTACAATAGTTTGGCAGTTCTATAGTATAGGGTGTATACCCTGTACATGCTGTGCGGCATGAGGGGATTACCGGGAATTGTGTAACATGTGCCACGTATTCCTGCTGTCTGCGTCAACATTTGAACTGTCGCGACAAAGTCAATTGCAGCGCAAAGTATCCTTGTGCCTTGTGCGTTAATTAGGAGCATATCCCGCGACAAATTCCTGCTAATCGTGTGCAGACAAAGGAAAATATAGAAAAAAAAGATGCCTAAAACCATTGGGGCGACATGTGAACAATCAATTAACATGCAACTAAACGTTGCAAGGCAGCATCAACGCCAGCTGACAATGGCCAACTACTGTTTGGTAATACTTGCCCCACAAAACTCAGCTATGCTTGCAACCTGACGGCATAGGCGCTGAGGAATACCCTACAGAGCAGACTGGAGGCAGTTGGGAATTCCTGGAAGTGGAAGCAACATTCACATGTTATGTCTCTCTTTGCATGTAGGGTATGCCGCAGTCGATTAGGCATGCCCTGCACACCGATCTCGCCTAGGTTACTTGTTGTTTGATTTGACTGGACGCCACTAAACGATGGCAAACAGAGCGCGAGTTGCGCTTTTGGGCTCGATTGGCTTCTAATCGGCTGTGGCGGCGTCAACTTGCAACTGATGCAACGGCTGTAACTGATGCAAGCAGAGCAAGCATCCTCATCTCATCTCTAGGAGGCAACTGTTGCAGCATATGCAAATGAGCTGTAACAACAAGAACAGGGGCAGAGTCGCCTCGTCTGTTTGTCTTGGCCATTTGTAGACGGCTACGTCTGTTTGCCCATTTAATTCATAGGCCTGAACGAGTTTTCCACTCGCTTGTTCTCTTGTTGTTCTTGTTGTTATTGTTGTTACTGTTGTTACTGTTGTTGTTGGCCCGCTTAACACTCGATTGGTTTTGTTGTTTAGCACAATCAGATGAGACGCGCTACCAAGCTCGTATATCAACGATCGAACGCATTTCAAACTGCCCCACCCCGTGCAGAGAGAGAGAGAGAGAGAGACTACGTCGCCGACTCCGACTCCGATCGACTATGTGCGGGGTGCTGGGTGGTGATCTGGCTATATCATTAAGGTTCATTATGTTTTATTTGCGCATCGTTGTGTCCGCATGTCCGAAAAAAAAGGTGTTTTGCTCTGTGTTCCGTTTCATTTTCGCTTTATTGTTTGATTTCTTTTGCGCTTGTTTTGTGTTGTTTTCGTTTACGCTCGACACCATTGCAAATTTTGCGATACAAAAACCTCGTCATTTATACACATGCGAACATAATTACGTTAATTTCATTGTATCATGAGGGTAGCCCAATCGAAGTACCCCCCGACTAGTTCTCCTCCCTCTTCTCTGCTCTCGCCCTGCTGAAATCATGCGGCGTCCTGTGTTTTCCTCATTCCTTTTGGCCCTGCCACGTGATTTATGATGTGACGGAAGTTTAGTATTTCGGAATTTATTAGACAAAACATTGGGCGCAATTTCAATGTCGGTTTCGGTTTCAGTTTTCAGTTTTCAGTCTCGCATTACGCTGTCAGAATTCCTCAAAAATCGAACAGTCTACGATTCTACGCTTTGGTGAAAGTGAGCAGCGTTCGGGCAAGCGGCGAAAGGGACTCGAAACTGTCACAAAAAGGAGCAGCAGAAGCAGCGGCAAGGAGTTCTCCTCCTGTCAGTGGCATGCCACGGTCGCCCATTTTGGGCGCCGACAGTCGTCACATGGGACAGGACACTGCGAATGGTGGAGTGGGTAGGAGAGTGCTCAGCACTCGCTGAATGGGCCCATACAAATATCGTTTTCATGTTTTTCCCCCCTTTCCACGAAATGCCATGCAAAATGGTCGAGACATTTTTCGCTGCAAAAAAAAGGCAAATCAATTGAAAAAGTATTTTTCATGAATTGCAACTGAGAGCTTAGAGGGGCATTATATCTATATTTATAGTACTTTCAAAAGGAAAGAAGATACAGATACTGGCAAGAAGATATAGATACTAATGATGATACTGTCTAAAAAGATGACTAAAGAAAGAGCAGAAGATTCCTCTTCAAACTTAAAGATATAAGAAATTTCTCCCAACTCTACGCATCATTTGAATTTAATATACCATAGTTCCCAAGATTTATAAACATATTCTCTTACTACTAACCAGTCTCTGCTCCCTTAAACCGATGCAATTCTGTTTTAACTAAAACTTAACACAATCAAAAAAGCAAACTCAATTTGTGTTTTTATGAAACTGGTTCAAGTCGGTTTGTCTGCAGCTTTCCAGTTTGTCACTGCTTCCAGTTTCCACTTCCAATTACGCAATGAAGCGGGGCAAATCCAAACTGCGAACTGCGTCACTTGCAGCTCCAAATGCCGATTGCACAGGTGTGTCGCGCAGCCTACACACCTTCGCACATGTACATATGTATGCATATATCACACTTGTCGGATGCCAACGTCACAGAGATGCGTGTGTGTGTGTGTATATTTACAGACAGAAAAAAATAGAGACAATTAAATTAAAACAATTGGAACAATAGTTGCGGCCCAACAAAATACACACGCTTTGTCTACTTATGATCTCTTTCAGCTGTTGTTGTTGTTGTTTGTGCTTTCGGACCCTGTTTTATGTTTAGTTTTCGTTTTGTTAAATGGAATGTCGATTGCAGATTAACAAATTGCTCAGCTCGAGTTCGTTTGTCATAGTATAAAGTACTATAACAAAAACCACAACAGCCTTATGTATGCCAACTGTTTATCACATTGTGGCTTGATCGCACATTAAAACAGCAAAATTTCTAGCTCATTTCGCCTGCAAAATGAGTTTATTATAAAGAGTACAAAGAAGTGCACTTACTTTCCACGCATGCATCGCTCTCTTTAGCTCAATTAATTGTCAATGTAAAGCAACAAAAGAGATAGAAACTTGCTAGATTAACGCAAGAACAGCACATTAGATGAGCTAAGGTGCTGCATTAAGGAATCACATGTATGTGTGTGTATCACAAGTTGCGGTCTCTCCTTTCAAGCAAGCTTACTCATTCGCTCTCAGGCAACAAACTCAGCTAGACGCTCTCACCAAGCCATGCAAACATAGATTATTGCATGCACGAAGCTAAGAGCGCACGCAAAGCATTGATCTCTCTCGCTTGCGCTGCACTCACAAATGCACTCTCACCATATCAAAGCTAATGGCGCCTAATGAGTAAGGCATTACAACAAGAAAGCGCGCTGATTTGTGCTCTCTTTAATTAGCCGAATATATGAGTACAAGGCGCGTGCAAGTGGCTTCAGAGTGGTTTAATAAAAGAGAGGATTAATGTATGCACTTGCCAAAGAACGAGAAAGATTCGACGTCTTCGCATACAATATAAATTAAATAACAAGTAAACAAACATTTATAAATAACTGTATCTATACAAATGAATAGTGTCTAAATAAATCGCAGCAAACAGTAATTATGACAATTAACTATTATTCTTCGTTTTTATGTCCTGTTTACCTTTGTTCCGTCTCGTAAATGGTGCGAATACACTGCGTATTCTCTCTTTTGCGCTCTTCAGTCAGTCTGGCTTTAATAAATTTATTTACACTTTGTTGCGTTTTGGTTTTTTATAGCTATGATTTGGGGCGCGAGTCGTGTGGATTGTTGTCAAGGACGATTTCCGGCCAGCGATTGCAACCCCTAATTGCTGCCCACTTGAGCGAACCTCGAGAGGCATACGGAACTGGGAACTGGAAAATCTCTACTCAGCTGCGCTTATCTGTGTCAGCCATCAGTTGGCAACATTCTCAGCCGCACAGCCACTCCACTATCAGTCTGAGCTAATCGACAAAAAGTTGCCCTGCAATATATCTTTGTGTATCTCTTGCATCCTTTGCTGCGAGCTAATTTCATGTTTATCGCAGCATCGAAATTATCCAGTGGCCAAATGGGCGTTCGCTTAGCTTTAGTTTTGCGGTTTGTTTCTGTTTCTTTGGCCCGCCCTGATCTTTATTCTCACTTTTGCTCGATTCATTTTGTTTTTTTTTTGACTCGTCTAATTCATTTAGGACCTGGTGTTTATGGGCCAATTTGTTAGTTCTTTTGATGACCGTTTACCGCTAAGTTTGTTATCTCGTCATCGCCATCGGCTGCCTAATTTGACTTTTTTATTGCATAGTTCCCATGGGTTTCATTATATATTCACTAACTATTTACCAGACAGACGCATTGTGCGACTTCTCTTTGTTTGCCCTATAATCGGTGCCTTGTGGCGAACCTGCTAATTATCATGAAATTTCTATTCATTGAAATTAGCTAACAATTGTTAGGTGCTGCCACTGTTACTAACTCATATTACACTATCTTATTAGGGCACAAACTATTGTGAACTATTTTGGTCGATAGCTGTACAGTTTCTTTTTGTAGAGAGACTACAGTTCGTTTCGTCATTGTGAGTTTACTTTGACAGCGTTATTGTTGTTGTTCGATTTGCTAATTTCGATTATTGCATATAAAATTTTCCATATTGTTACGATCCCATGAATCGTCTTTCATGCCACATATGACGATCGAAGTGAGCTTAACCAATTAGCACAATTTCGTTCAGTTTCGGCTACAATTCGTCATTGTGGCGCCAATTGTTGGAGTGGCTCCATCATTGTATCGATTTCAATATGAATTTTCGATGTGAGCTTAATACCCTACTTAAGAATCCAATCGATGATGTTGGGCTATGAGAAAACATAAGTAAATCATTAACATCATAACATAACATAATCATTTGATGTCTTCTTTTCGAAGTATTTGAACTAAGCATAAACTTAATAAATTTATAAACATTTTTTATGTAATTTTTAATAATTTAAAAAGTTAACACATCAAATTTACAGGGTATACATAGAGCTGTGTTAGTATATTTTGTTTTCTATCTCTTACTATAAACTTTCCATTTAAATGCAACTTAAAAGAAAAAAAATTGATTTTTTATTTATTGAATATTTTCTTCTTTAATTATTAAAAACCATTAAAATTTAAAAAAATTAATTTTTGATTGGCTTTTGTATTTGTAATGAAGAGTTCTATGGCTACAACTACAAATCGAAACAATTTACAGGGTATACTCAGAGTTGTGTTCATTTATTTTGTTGCATATCCCTTGCTATAAATTTTCCATTCGATTGCAATTTGAAAATATGTTCTCACAGGACACACACACAAAAAGAAGGCTGAACTTGGGCTTACAGTTAGCGGCTCAAGTGCACGTCCACTTAACGGGATGCCACAATGAAAATGTTTTGCGCCGCTTTTCCCACCCCTCGTCCCACCCGCCGCCGCCGCTGCCGCTGCCGCTGCCGTTGTCGACTCCATGGACCACTCGAGCAAAAATCGCGCGCCCATTAGAGCGTGTTTAATGTTATTTATTCATTAGGTTTAAGTGTGCGCGAAAAATAACAATTACAAAAGCAGGCGGAGAAAAAAAGAGAAGCGTATTTCGTTTTTTATTCATTCATTGTTGGCCGGGGCTGCACGGGGTCAGATTTCGGCGGAAAATAAAAAATACAAACGATAATTGAGTGCGGCATCGTGCTTATGAAAATACCGAGTGGCCTCTCTCAGTTTATATTCACAAAGGAACTAGCATATTTTTCGGGCAAAGGATCTAGCGATTCTTTGCAGCTGTTGTGGGTTGTGTGAAAAGTGCAGGAGGAGCAGGGTCAGGGGCTGAACGGGGAGTTGGGGGGTTTGTAGCAGATAAACAGTTTCAATAGTTGTGGCTTCAGGCTGTGAAAACTTGAATTTAATATGCTTCTTCTGCAAATGAAATACATGATGCATATGCGTATGTGTGTACATATGTGCTTTCTATATATGTACGTGTATGTGTCCTAACACATTGCACATTATGGGCAGGTGTTGCTGGGCAGGAGCAGCACACAGCGTGGGGCACTCTTTGAGAATTATACGCTCGCAGAAGCATGAAGAGCTTGCGAGACTGAAACTGAGAACGGGATGGAGATGGACTGGGAAAAGACCGGCAAAGAGTGCTAGAAGAGAGCAAGGTAGAAGTGTGTGTGGGGCAGGGAAGGGAAGGAGGCCAGATTCAGCCATGCAACTAGCGAGAGTCGCAGCACTTGTGGGGCTTTCATTTAATTAGCCACAGCTGACAGTTAGCCAAAGAAAGGAGCAACAAGAGAGGTGTGTGTGTGTGTGTGTGTGTGCCACACACGCATACACGACTCTGACTTGCGTGTGTGAGTTGGCGGCGGCAATTGACTGCGAGTTGAGTTTGCCGAGTCGAAACTGAAGTTGCGCCACTCGACTTGGCGTACGGCCAGCTGTGGCAATCCGCATCGGATTCAGCTTCCAAATCCGTGTGCCACTTGACGCTGCTTCAACGGCTACAAAATGCAATTTATAAGCATATATAGTATAATGACATTCTACAATGTCGATTGGGCGGGCATTAAACGGCGGCCAAAATGCACTCCAAACATTTCAATTGATTTCGCAAAAGGAAAGTATATTGTATATTGTATACGTTTTTGCCGATAAATCAAAATTCCGTAAAAAAGTGCAGCTCAGTCAAGCATTAAAAATTAATTATGAAAGTCGCGCTCTCTCGCTCGCACTCGCAATCGAACTGGCCTCTGCTTTATATGATTTATTGCGAGTCGTAAAACTGAGTTATGTAAGAAGGCGCTCTGCGGTTCTTAGGGATCCGGGATCGGGATACGGAAAAACATGCAACACACCCTGCAAAATCGGGTAATGCAGGCGCCAAATGTCGCGTTGCCAAACAAAGCGTAAATTATGAAAATTATGAATTGCTTTGGTTGAAATCTTTATAGGGAGTTATGCATGTCTTGGCGTGCCCCTCTCTTTCTTGAAGTATATTGCTGTCTCTTTCTTACTCGTACGCTCTCTAACTGTGTCGATTGTCTACCAATGACATCTTTATTAGTTTCCACAACGTTGGCTGCCGTCCAACAATGGAAAATGTCAAAAAATTTATAATGAATTATGATGAATTGCGCTTGCCGCAGCGATACGCAGAGAAGTAAGGTTAGAGAGAGAGAGACAGAATTAAAAATATATATATATATATATTTATATAGAAAGAGAGACAGCAACATGAGTCAATTATAAACTTAATTTCAACTTGAGAGTAACGTGTGGGAACTCGACACAAAGGCCGCGCCGACATTGGGAGCCTCTTAACGGATTCACTTCGATTATAACTGGTCTGATCTCTTTTCTAAACCTAATCAAATTTGTATAATTTCAATTGACTGTAACCGATGCGCTTAGAAATGCATATGCTCTGAGAAGCTGCTGAAATCGAGAGTTGACAGAGAAAGTTCGGCTCTTAGAATAGGCAGGGTATGCGTATTAAAATGTGGGAGGTTTCTTTCGGAAATTAAGTTAGATTTTGTAATAATTAAATAAATTAAAACTATAATAGTAAAATATGATAATAATTATTAAATATATAAATGAGATCGCATTTGATTTTCCAAAAAAGTATTTAAGAAATTTTCTTAAATCGTTTTTGAATCTAATAGTAAAATTGTAAATAAGTAAAAGATTATATAATAAAAGTTTACAAAACGATTTCCAAAAAGTATTTTAATAAATACTTTTAAATATATTTATTTTATATAAGTAAATTACTATAATAATTGTAAAATATATAAATAAAATAGTATTTTAATAAATACTTTTAAATATATTTATTTTATATAAGTAAACTACTATAATAATTGTAAAATATATAAATAAAATTGCTTATCGTTATAGAAAAAGTATTTCTGAAACTCCCAAATAATTCCATTGTTTTTGCGTCTGATCTTAACTGGTAGCCTTTTGCAGTAGCCCAAAGACACAATGGCCAAGCTCACAACACACACACACACACACACATTACAGATAATAAACATATGTGTGTGTGTAAAATTTTGTTGTTTCGTTTATTTTTGTAGGTTTTGGCATGAATGTCGGCCCCAGAGTCTTTTGACATGCCCATTGACATTTGAAAGCCCATGCGAGCCGCGTCAAGTCTTTTTCTTGACATTAATTGTGTAAATTCCTAGGGTCACCCAATTCAAATCGCTTCGAATCGTAGCTTTATTTTTAACAATTGCGTCAAATTAAAAAATCCACACTGAGCCCCAAAGTGCGCCGTACGGATCTAAGACTGAAGCTGTGGCTGGACATGAGTGTGCTTTAGATATGGGTATGTCTCCTGCTCCCTGTCCCTGTCTCTCTCTCTCTTTCTCTCTCATTCTGTCTCTGTCTCTTACTGTCACCGTTTCACTTGCTCTGTGAAGGGGCACGTGCTTTTGTTGTAGTGAAACCGTTGCTGCTCGCATTTGTCTCATTTAGAGAAAGGTGTCTTTGAGAGCAGATACAGATACAGATACCGATACAGATACAGATTCATATAACGCACGACGACACAATGAATAAGCTGTATGCCAGAGATTGATTGTGCGACGCCATTTTGTTGCTTTCGAGTGACTGAAAGTCCAATCTAAAACGGGATTTATAGGCAGATCTATTAACATCAGAAATAACAGATTGGAGAAACGTAGGTAAATGTTTTGATTGTGTGACGAGGATTAAGCTGTAACCTTAATATTAGCAAGAGATCTACATGGAAATGATAAGAAATTTAATCAAAAGCAAATTAGAAATTAAAATCAAAAGAGCGAAAATCAAGTTCACAGTTTAAAGACAGATAATAAGAAATGAAAATGGTGTCTTTAATACAATAAAACAAGCCAAGCAAAGCAAAAGTCTGAAAGCTTGCAAAACATCTATACAAATGCACAATACCAACTCTGTTCTCCCTCTCTCGCTATCCCTCTCCCTCTTTCTTTCTCTCTCTACAGCCTCACTCAACATAATGGAACAGTAATTAACACAAATCGCAAATTATAACAAATCCCAGCGCCGTCTCTGACCGTCTGTAGGTCCGACCCCGCAGCCAGCATAAAGTTTTCTGCCTCTTTACTGCCTCATTCTAGTTTCTCCCAGCTCCCTCCTCCTGCTGCTATGAATGGCCATTTATCATGGCAACTATGACGGCCCATTTGCTACGCGAAACGGAAGTGGACAAAAGTGGCCATTCGAGAGCAGCCAGTTTGCTGCGGCACAGAGCGACATATTTAATGTCATTCTCAAGCAACCAGTCCGAGAAGCCCCGAGGAGCCACAAGGAGAACTCTGTGAGTCGAAGTATTCGCAACAATTTGACCGCAGTTGCCGCACATTTGAACCCAAATTACTTGAGATAAATGCGTACTTAATTTGCAGACTTTGAGTGGTGGTATCAAAATAATAATCAATGTTCCATTATCCTTTCAACGGCAGGCGAGCACTGCGTGAAGATTATAAGCGACACGTACATCCGAGTGCTCCCCCCCCTCCGACACTCGCAGCTCTCTGGGTTTCTTTACCCTGCGGCGCCCCATGCGAATTCCAGTTGAACCCGTTTGCATAGCGAACCCTTTCTGGCTTGCCTCCTTTTCTCTCTCTCTCTCTCTCTCTTTCACTGTCTCTGTCTCGCTTCCTCGCGCGACTTGTGTGCGAAAAGTTTGCCTTTCCCCTTGTTGCGCCCCGAGGCGGTGCGAAAATTTGGACATGTTACGTGTTTGCCAAAGTTAAATAGCCGCCGCTTTGGGTGCAAAGGTTAAACAAGGATTTGGCATGTTTTTCCAGACGAGCAAAAGTGGCAAATCTCGGAAAACAAGTCTGTTAAGCTCCGGCGATTGGCTTACTCATTTGCGAGCGTTTTATACCCTGTACTTGTGATGCCAAAGGGTGTTTTCATCGCTCATTAGCGTTTGTATTGCATAAACAAACTCATTGAATGAGTATGTGTTTTATACCCTATGCAAGACACGAAAGAGGTATCTCAAGCTACTTATTTATGTCTCGCCATATCGATTCCATATGCACGTTTTCGAGTGCCTTATGCAAATCCAATTTGATTCAGTTAAAGACCCCGCGCCAAGACAGGTAGGCGTCATCATCAACATATCGAAATCGACTTCGATTTGCATTGTATCGAGTGGACGAGCACAAAGCGCTCGACATTAAAACAAAACTAAATCACGGCTTAGCGTCAAAGATGTTAATTTTATGGGAGCTATAGCTACCTTTTCTGGTCTGCCTGTGCTCTCCAAAATTTATTCGGAGACTGTCAAAAAGGGGCGCGCCAAGTCGTAAAAAAAAACGAATACGAAATTCGTTACAAATCGAGCATAAAAACCGATCAATAGAGAGAGACAGCAAGAAAGAAAGAGACACAATTCGTTGACTTCCATTTTGGAGCGTGTGACGCGTAACGGTCAGGGACTAGTTAGGCCATTGACAATCCCCGATCTGTGGTGGCATCTCGCACAGATCCCGCATTGATGCTGCTTTTGTTGCACAGAAAGAACTGAGAGAAAAAAACGGATTTAATAAACAAACAACAGCCAAATCAATGGCAAAAAAACGCAACCAAAAAACACGACCTATCATTAGCATGGTTTCAATCAGTTTATTGATCATCTGACTACCAGCATTTGGTCTCTGATCTCTGATCTATTCAGTGTGTGAAACAGTCCGCGTTGCGATTGCCTAAGCGGGTCAGTTTTGCTCCTATCCTAATGATGTTTGCTTATTAATACTAATGATATTATTGCATTGAAAGACCCGTAATTTCGTAAACATTTCAACTGTACCTAGTGGAGTTTGCCCACAACTTGGGTTTACTTTCTAATGATATATTTTAAAAGTAAATAATACAGTACAGAGTCCTTAAACCAATTTGAAAACAACAAGCTAGGTTATACTAACATTAAAGTATTTTGTATACTTTAGTTACAAACCAAGATGAAAAGTGTATTGATTTATTGATTTCCGGAGACGGTGGGTGTGGTAGCTTAAAATAGAAATGAGCTTGTGAACCACAAAATATATAGAAGCCTTCATGCCAAATTTTGTGTCTCTAGCTTCTGTAATAGCTGAGATTCAGACGTTTATATAGACAGACGGACAGACGCACAGACGGACATACGCGCAGACGGAGAGCCGGACAGACTGACGGACAGCCGGACAGCCGGACATGGTTAGTGATGCTTAGCAAGAATATATATACTTTGTGGTGTCTGCCACGCCTGCCAATGCATATTACATACATAGGGTATAATTAAGTATTTCATGTGATACACATGTGTACACTAATTGATAAGGGGGTTATTAAAGTTAACTAACTAATTATGATAAGTAATGTCAATATGATTTGTTTGCTGATTGCATTATTTCATTGCAAATCAACGTAGTTGACATTTCCGTCATACCCTATTATATTCCCGTGTAACCCTTCTCCGCCAAACAAAAATACTCACGCATTAACGCGATATCCAATTAAAATAATGCGCTATGATTCTCAATGTGTAAACATTTTCATTTCCCTGCTTTAAACTGGAACAAAGCTCCGGGGATTATGAATATGCGTGAAAACGTATGTCGGAGATTTGGAGCAATTAGAGGAACATAAAAACCATGCAGATATATCATGCGGCAGCAGAGCGAGAGGGGAGAAAGGGCGATGCCGAGTCTCTTCAAAACTCACATGGTATGTACGAAAGTGGGGGCAAAGTTGGGCACAGTGGCTGTAATTAATTTACGCCACTTGACTTTCGGTTGGCAATGGATTGAGGATGGCGCCAGGGCGGATAACCGGAACGGAAGCGGATACGGAAATGCCAAAGCATGTGGAAACATTTGCCAATGTTTGCCAAGCAGATGGGATAATGCCAAGGCAGTAATTAAAAGGCCTCGTGCGACTAGCTAAGCTGCGGCTGTGAATGGGGCGGGGTAACGTGAAGGGGTAACGGGTAACGGGTACCGAGTGCCAGGATTTGAAGAGCACAGGTCCTGCGAGTGGGCAATGTTTTTTCACGCGCCACTCGCCAGGCTAATTGAATATTTGCCAGGTGGACGAATCGAGGGAGCAGATTTGCATACGCTGCATTTAACCCATGAAGAAGAAAGGCAATCGAGGCTCCTGACTAGGACTACAACTGGTGGACCAGCTGGTGCGCTATTTTGACGAGCACTTACCACTAAATGCGTCTTAGGCGCATCGCTTTGTCTTTGCCCAGAAACAACCAAGTACCAGGACAATGCAGGACCTCCCAATATGACTTCGTCTTGTTGCTGACAATGCGACATTCTTTGGCCCAATTGTTGCGGCAAACATTCCCGAATTCCTTTTAAGTAAAAATTACATTTTTAAATGCGCAATTGTCCTGTTTCCCTGTCTTCCCTGTCTTCCCGTCCCGAATGAATGGCGGTTGCCTTTTGAAGCATGTCCCATGGAACAATTGTCGCAAGCGAATTTGCATATTTCGTTCTAGTTACAATTTCTCTCTCTCTCTCTCTCTTCCTCTCTCCTTCTCGCCCGTTTACTCAGCTCTTACCCTCTGCTTGCTTAGCCTACTTCAGGCGAAACACTTCGCGGAAGAGAAGAGAAGTCGAGACCCACCGCAAGGCATCCAGAGAAGACCATAAAAACGGCCCAAACGAGTTGCCGTTTCGGGGCAACTGTAATAAAAGCCAGAGAATGTGGCGGCATCAAGGGGTATCGGAGAATCGGAGAATCGGGGAATCGTGTAGAATGCAGCCTGGACTCTCGCGTGCCTTGAAGCAATATTTACTTATTTGCATTTAAGTTGAGCCCAGACAAAGATCTCTGTACTCAACCTCACACCTCCCTCATTTGGTTGGCGGCCCCGTGATTTATAACGTTTGTAAAAATATGACAGACTTGTCATATAAATTCACATATTGTTAGCATACCGGAAAAGGCTAAAGAAGTGAAGCAGTGGAGAGAGCACATCGTTGGCTTCAGACAGACCATTGTGAACGTGTCCTCCTGCCAGCGGGCCTGGTCAATGCAAATGATGCAACGCCCTCAGTTTCTGTTTCAGTTGCAATTCCAAACACTCTGCACGAGTTGAGGTTTCTGTTTTGCCTGCTTTGGGCCAACTTTGAGCCATTTGCACGTGCTGCTCTGGCAACAACAGCAAATGGCAAACATAAAAATATTTTCAATTTTGCAGAGCTACAGAAACCATTGAGGAAGTTCTGCACTTTCAGCAAAATTACAGAAGTCACTTTTTATTGCCCCATTCGCCTTGCCTCTTTTACAGCTATCGCCTCGGGATAGTTATTAGAATTGTTTTTGGCCGCAGATAAGGCTAGAAGCTGTTATTAACTAGGAGTGAAAGAGTAGAAGGTCAGGCTAGCAAACATACTTCAAAGTGAATACTAAAATTTGCAATTATTAAAACATATTAAAAATGCCAATGTTACTTTTATCTCTTGCACTCTATTTTTAACTCTCTTTGTCAGTATTTCTTAGTAACTATGTAGTAAGTTGACCAGATCACAGCTCTGCATATCATAACTATACAAGAGCTTAAAGGTTTTAATACCCTGCGAACATTGAAAATCTTTAAAAAACGTTATGCAACTGTATGTAACATGCATAATCTTTATAAAGTATATACATTCTTGCTATTGAATCAACTTGATTAACACCATATATGTCTATCCTTCTGTGCTTCATACTATCTGTCTGTTTGACCACATGAATTTCAGCCATTAAAAGAGTTAGAGACACCAATTCTTGTATGGAAGTTGATGTATATCATACGCTTCAAGAGTTTAATTCAAATTGTAGGTGACACGCCCACCGCCTTAACTGTTGAATAATACATACAAATTAATGCACCATTCTATGATACACATATGATGTATATGTTTATTTAAAACGCTACTTTAGTTGATGATAATTTCGTATTTTTATATCACTCAAATCACTAAACCAAATCAAATAATTTATACATCGCAATTAACCTCAAGTTATCATAGTTTCCCCATTTAAATCATATATTTTCTTTAAATTTAATGAAAATAGGATTTCATACAAAAAAAACTATGATTGTTTGAAACTTGTTCAAAACCTCCGGATTTCTCTAGGTTTGCGCGGATCAGCCGCGATTCGCGAGTTCGCCTTACTTGAGATAAGGACTAAGACGATGATGTGAGAAAGGAACGTCATAAAAGTGTGAAATGCAGGCAAAGGAAGGGATCAGCAGTCAGTGCTTCGTGTAGGAGTGAGTGTGAGGCGTATTTGTGACCTAAAGTTATTAGGCAAAGTGACCTTTTACAACATGCTCTCACACTCACTTTACCTCGCTCTTCCACTTCTTCAACGTGGAAGCTAAGTAGAAACAGACATGGGGAATTCCCGCGGCAAGGACGCGTGTCCTGCGAACATAAAAGCTAAACGCATTGCATTGTCCATTGTTTGGCCTAATGCTAATGCCTACGGAGTGCAGCGCGGGCTGTTTAGCCTTATTAGTGGGTTTATTGAGTACAGGAATTTCCGCATCTTAACCCGAGACTTCCGAGAAGCGTAGACAGACAGTTTGCCGCCGCGGCGATTAGCGTACCCGACTCTGAGGACTCTACTGCCTTGGGCTCCTGATTCCTTGTCGAAATTCACTTGAAATTTCACACTTTAATGTTAACTGCCTCATTTCGATAACAGGCAGCGGGCTGCCTATCGATAACAGCAAACAGCAATTTGATACCCAAAATCCTTGTGTTTTCTAATCTTTGAACTGTGCCCCTCCCCCCTGCTCCCTACACCCTACTCCCATGACAATCAACACAATGGCGAATACGCAATACAAAAACATTAGGAAACAATTGAAATTGTTGAAACATAAATCCCCCCCCTCCTGACAACACGGGCGTAGAGCCCCCTCCCCCTCGCTTTTGCAGAGTGTGTGCTTGTATCTGTATCCTGCGCAATATGTGATGCCGCCGCCTTTATTGTAGGGTGTGTGTGCCTGGCTGTGTGTGCGTGTGTGTGCCTGTCTGTGTCTGTTTTTTTTTTTCATTCACAATCAACAGTCGTAGCAGTAAGCGCTTTGTTCGAGGGCATTATTACGTCTGATGTACCAAAATCGAGGACTAGGCGAAGGGCTGGGGTACACAGAGAGAAATTGTCTTCCATCTTAAATGCTAAATGTTTGCATAGAGAAAGTTTATTTATTTATTTATCAATTTATATATTTATCTATTTATTTATTTATCTATTAACTATTTATCTACTTATCTACTTAACTACATATCTATTTACCAATTTATCTATTGATTATATTTATCTGTCTAATTATTTTTTGAATTATTTATTTATTTTTTAATAATTTAATTATTTTTTATTTACTTATTAGTTTATTGAATAATTCAACTTTAATTTATTATTATTATATTTATCTATTTACTTATTTTTATAATTATTTAATTATTTTTCATTAATTTATTTGTTTTTTATTTAGTTATTAGTTTATTAAATAAATAAATTTTAATTTTTTGAATTGCGGTCGACATAAGAATAACTTAAAAATTTGAAAATTTAGAATATGTTTTGAAGTTTCCATGCTATTCTCTCAGTGTACGACACGGCTCGGAAAGTTCACTCTGAAGTGGCTACAATGAATATTAACCTTTATGTGGAGCAATAACAACATCTAAATGCGCATTTTGCACAGCTTTAATTGAGCTCCCAAGCCAGGTACAACTGTACCTAGCGCCTGCTGTTTCACTTTTCCCGACTCTCTCTCTCTCTCTTTTTCTCACTGTCTGTTTTCTCGGATGCGCCGTTGTCAACGTTGATCTAATCTGACATTTGGACAGAGGATGCATCGCCGCACAGATTTTCCAATAAACAAATTCGCCAGGACCCTATTGAGATACAGTTACGGATATATAGATACGGCTGCAGATACAGTTACATACAGATACATTCTGTGGCAAAAGATTAGCGTTTTACGCTCGTTTGAATTTTGATTATGCTAAGCTAAGGATTTAAATTTTCGCATTGTGTCCGCTCAAGAGGGGTTGATTGTTTTCCCCTCTCTGCAGAGGGTAGCACAAGGAGTTCTGCATTAACTGTCAGATTGATTGTCACTTGTTCGTTTTTGTGGACGATATAAAACCAATTCTCCAGTCTACATAAGATCGCATGATTAGGCAGAAACAATGCATGAGGAATGCGAGGGAGTTAGAGAAGAAGAAGAAGAAGCAGGAAAGAGAAAAGGGAATAGAAAGAAGTTCCTGGCAGACAGAGTGTCGCCGTCTTGTTGTTGCCACTTCAGGGACAGTTAAGTCGCCTTGCTGTTGTTGTTGTTGGACATTTAAAGGAAAATAGATTATTACAATGAATGAAACGAAATGATATTTCAGAATGATCTGCAATTCTATACTAATCTAGCCAGACAGAGTCTTGCTGAGCCATTGTTCTTGCCAGACATGCTGGCGACCCCGCAGCAGGCAGCAGGTAGACTCGAGCCAGGCCACCAAAAAGGAAGTCCTCCTCTGCATGTCTGCCCATTGTCCAGGCCATGGTTTATGTCTTCTCTCTCGCTCTCCCTTACTCTCTCTCTCTCTCTTGCTTCTTTGACGATCCATACGCAGCATTGTTAGCCACGCTTTTCGGAGAACAGTGTGTGACAAAACAGTGGAACAAGAGAACTGAACAGTAGAGAAAAGAGATCGGAGAATAGAGAACAGGGAGAATAGTAGAATAGTAGAATGCACAGACAGACAGAGAGGAGACAACGACTTCTCTGTTGACTGCGCCCCAACACAAAATGCATCTTTTCTTCTGCTTCGCTTTCTTTCCGTCCCTTCTTCTTTTATGCTGCTTGTTTATTAATGTGGAAATGCCTCTCCAAATTGGAGTGTCATTTGGGTGCTCAGCTCAGGTTGGAGGGAGGAAGGGAGGGAGGGCAATACCAGAGCGAATTGTCTGCTATAGTAGGGTGCAAGTTTAATGAAAGTCATAAAAATGTGTGAAGGAAACGCGTTTTCAAAAGGAAAATGCGACAGTTTCGAAACGCTTTTGTTTCGAATTGAGATCATAACGATATGTGTGTAGAAACGTGGGTTCGAAAGACAAAAAAGAATATAAGAGTTGGAGAAAGACAGCTGGAAAAATATTTTGAAAAAATTATATACGTTTTATAGCTAAAATGGAATTAAATGATATTTAAATATAAAGAATAAAAATTCCTAGAATAAAACTTATAAGAAAGAAGACTTTCAAAGATCTCTTTAAACTTTGAAATAGATCATCTTTTTTTGAAACATATATAGTAAAGTTAAAGAATTTGACAGTTCGGAATTTCTACATAAACTTCGAAATAGATCAACTGCTTTCGAACAACCTATATGCTGTATAGTTAATGCGCTCTCCGATAAGTGGATACCAAAGGGATTTCCGTAATCCTCTGAAATTAATGATAGCCATTGATATAACAATACTCGAAACTGGCCCGACTCGAAGTGCATTCAAGTGTGCGCGATTATGTGCACATAATGAATACACCCTGTATAAATACAGTGTGTGCAACCCACATGAACTCCGACAACACCGACGCGCCAGACAGTCTGTCGCCTACAGTGGCTGGCAAGAAAGAGAGAAAGGAGCGTAGAGCGAGTGCGAGTGCGACAGGGACATACAGTGAGACAAGTAGCTGCAAGCAGATAAGAACACGCACAAAGAGAGCGAGACAAAACGAAGAACACAGGGCTAAACTAAAGTAAAGCAAATAAAAGACACCAGAGGATCGCTTACAAAGCAAAAGAGAGAGAAAGGGAGAGAAGAAGAGCGGGCAAGCGAGTGCGGAAAAGCAGAGCAAAAACAATGGCCTCCTACACAGGGGTTAAAGTGATCAGAAACGAAAGAATACACACGCACACACCCAAACATACATATGCATATGGGATAAAGCCGAACCCGTGCCTTGGGCATTTGACTTTTGTTGTGCGCTTCACTTTGCTTTCATTTGTTTTGGGAAATTCCCAAATAAAAGGTAGTTTAGGCCCGACAGGTAGATCGTAGTGAGCTCAGTGAGTACAGTCGATCCGAGGATGACGTTGACAAACGACAAGACACACACAAACACACACACACATGCTCACAGGACACACCTGTGTCACAGGCTACGCAAACGGAGTGAACGGAGTTTCCCAGGCTCGTAGGACAAACACAGGAAGAAAGGTTTGCGAGCTTAGCCCTAAGCCGGCCTTAGCCCATCGGGCATTGGGAGGGAGGTCGAACCAGCGACTTAGCCAGTTAGCCATGGCCAGATTTAAATGACCGCAGCTCAGCGGCGATTTGTGTAATTAAAAGCCGCATGCAAATTGTGGGAAATTTTCAGTGATCATGGCAGAAGCGAAACATGTAAGCCAAGTAACTATAATGCTGGCTAAGAATGGATATACCGCTAAAACTGAATAGATAGCTACCAGGTGCATGCGACAAACTAGATACAAGGGATTTTATGTGGCTTATAAGGGGGGCACCCAATCAAAATGAGAAATTCACACGCCTCTTGAATGATTTATGATTCTGTGTTCACAGTCCAAAAACCATGACAAAAACGCAACAAAAATGCCAAAAGAAATTAAATAAAATTGTGGAATTCGTTAGGCAATCGATTGTCAAAGGAAGCCAACCCTTTCAAAATTATCTTAACTCTGTTGTTGTTGTTTGCGCCGTCAAGAAATCAATGCGCCCCAGAGGGCGCAACCCTTCGAGAGATCAACGCAAATTGCGATCTCTCACCTGCGCAGTTGACAAAAAATCGCATGAGAGAAAGAGATCGAGAAAGAGATCGAGAGAGGGAGAAGCAAGAAAGACATCTTTGCCGAAAAAGGGTCACGCACATTATGTTTTTTTTATTTTCGATTTTCTTTTTTTGCATTTTGAAAAGTGGGTCGGGGGTCGGGGTCGATCACAATCCGAAGAATTGGCAACGGGGTCGAGACTTGGGTTTTCGACTTGATTGAGTTTTTGCGCTCGCATTCGCTTGATCCTTCGATCGGTTCAAAAGGTGAAAAATATTTGAAACCCTCGAGAGAGAGAGAGAGAGAGATGAAAATTTGCAAGCATGTAATTGTCTGGGATTGAGGGATTGACAAAGGTTGCGGAAGAGTTGCAATTGAATTTAACTCTTTTGTTGTTTATTTATTGGTATCAGAGCCAGGGCAGAGATCAACGTTTTTGACTGGCGCGAAAGAAAAACATTCGCATTCATGGCGACGGCAAAGGGGTTCCGAGTTTTGCATTCGAGGTGCAAACAATGTTGCCCTGATTGCAATAACATGCAAAAAGAAAATCAAGGAAATCCGTAAAAAGGCGCCAAAAACGAAGGACATACGGTTCTTCTTATGGAAATCGTTGAGATTACCAGTTTCGCTTGTAATTCTCTTCAATGGCTGCCAACGACTAAATTAACAAGCATGCTAATTATTTCATTGTAGGTCAGAGGTCTGTCAATTTTATGACATTTATTCAATGGCATAGAAATTTGATTAGAATTCAGATTGTGTCCTCTACATTGGATTTTCAAAATTTTCTGATGTCTAGAATCCCTAAAATATTATGTACATAAATACAATATTCATTCAATTTACATAATATTTAAAATTTGCACTTAATTTGTAATAATACTAACAGTTGCCAATGAGCCAATGAGCTATGCTCTAAAAGCTACATTCTATAAATTTCACATAAGTAAATTTTAATAGAATTTGTGTTTTTTTTTTTTTTAATTTTATTTTGTTGATCAATTTTGCAACGTCATCGCCTTCTTTTCATTAATCTATCATGTCGGCCGATTGCTTTAAAGTGATCCAATTTTTTTGAAATTTGATCGGATCAAAATTGATATATGGTAAGTTTGGTTGAAAAGTCTTGAAAAAATAAAAAAAATATTTACCGGCAGTTCGATTCAAATAAATAATTAAGTAAAGTTCAGCTAAATTTAGTTTTGTTTCACTATGAAACCTAGTTATATTATTTCAAGAACCTTTTAATTATGTATAGAGATTCGGATTTTACATTTGACTGCTATCTTTACTACACAATATCTGTGAAAGGTATTTTATATTATGTAGAATTTTAAATCTTTAAATAAAAAATGTATTTAGCTAAACACTAATTAAAGAAATTTTATGAAATTAAATCAACATATTCTAAAATAAGAAACAGTGAAACTCAAGCTATATGATCATAAATATAGACAACAATTTAAGATACCATTTTTTGCAATCGATGCCTGGGAATTGTCGCCTAGACAGATGCGAAATGGATCTATAAACTAGAACGAAATGAGCAATTTAACAAAAGGCAATCGCACGATCACTTGAGATGACAGATCTGGGCAAATCTCTGGGCCCTCTGGAGTATCAGCTTACCCCCCTGGGGCAATAGATTCGCAAGTCGTATGCGAATCGATTTGCCATTCAAAGCCAATCAAGTGTGTGTGATCTACATACACATCTGTATGCAAATGCAAATCGAATAGGAATGAGCGCAAAAAGATTCAATTTCATTGCACAACAAAGAAAGAATTGCAACCGTGGCGAAAGGGAAAGCGGCAAACTCCCCTCGGATTGCTGTGACCCAACTCACAGCGATGAGGCACAAAAAAATACCCTGCACAAAGACAGATTTTGCGACATTCGAATTGCCATTCTCAAGACATTCAGAAATCCAACCCGCAGGCGATCGCAATTGGCCCGTTCGCAATTTGCATGCGTTTCAAATTCGAACATCATTTTGAATTCATTGACGTGTGTCGACTACTGTTTGTTGATTTTTAATTTATTTTTGATTTTTTGCGCGCTCCTGACATGTCTCTCTTCCCGTCTTCCCGTCACCTCATCGTGCCATTTTCTTTGGCCAGCTGCCTCTGTCTGTTTTGGCAATTTCTTTGCGGTTTGCTGAAGTGCATTGCGCACTTCCCAAGTTGACTATCAAAGTGTCATCCATCATTTTGATGGGCTGTTGCAACCTCTCTTGCTGCCCTCCTGTTCCCCTCTCTGTGTGTCTCTTGTTTACATGTCTGGCCCACTCGCCAGTTAAAAAGTCGCACGCATCAAGTCGCATCTTGTAATTGAATCTTTTATCCTGACTGCAGATCGCTGGGAAAATATAAAAAGCGACTGCCTTGCTTTGCTTGCAACAACAACGAAATTTGCATGTGGCATGAAATTCGAGTGGCACACGGTGTGGAGAGTGCATCGTGGAGCGTCGAGCATGGAGCATGGAGCATGGAGCATGCAGCGTGTGGCATGCGTGGGCCGAAAGCCGCACAATGCAGCCAACTTAATGGGGCAGCATAATAATTTTCCACTTTGCCATTGCCACGCACCATGAAATTGCTGCCCCAACCCCCGTCGCCCTTACCTTGTCCCACCTACGCCACAACTGCCGCACAGTGTCCAGTGCAACTTCAACTAATCAGCTGTCAGGGCACATAACTCAATTAACTTGATCGGCCCTCGGTCGCTGCGACTGTGGCCCGGCACAATTCCATGGAATTTCAAATGCAACCGAGTGGCAACTGTCAAAATTCTGTTCGAAATTCAACGAATTTTGAGATCAAAACAATGCGAGACAACAAGAGCAACACCCGCCCAGTCGCCCAATCGTCCAATCGCCCAATCGCCCAGGCAGACAGCCAGACTAAAGATCTCTAAAGATCTAAAGATCTGGCCATTGATCAGCCCCCTCTCTTATAAAGTGGCGACTGTCATTCGACTGCGACGATGACTTTGTATGAAATGCGTACGATTTGAGTGCACACAAGAGGAGGGAGAGGAGAGAGAGGGATCTGGCCATGCAACGAGCCTCCTAATGGGGCACGCAGCTGGTGCGCGTTGCGGTTCCACACTGTCTGGTCGCGGCCAGACCAGTCGGCGACTCCAACTTCGACTCCGACTCCAACTGCCGCTGAAGTATGCGCTGTGTTTTCATATATATCAATAATTCTGTAGCCAACGATGGAAATGCATTTATTTTCATATTTTTGTTCTTTATTTTCTTGATTTGTCGCTGCGCGCCTCAATAAAAAAGAGCGACACGGCAATCAATATGCAATAATCAATAGAGCAACAACATTTCCATTTCGTTTTTACTTTTCCAAGATCTGACAAAAGCGCATCCAAAACTTGTTGCTCTGCAACAGCAACAGCAACAACGACAACAACAACAGCAACAACAATAGCAACAACAATAGCAACAACAGAAAAAAGTGCAACTCAGTCCAACAATAACAATGACGCTGCCGCAAAAGTTTCTTACGAAGTCCCCGAAAAGAAGAATCGAACCCTAATGAGTTGCTGGCGGGGCACGTGAAGCGTGCACTGAGCGAACAAATTGAGTATAGAAGTAAATTATATCAGTCTTTTCTTATATATATTTTTATTTCTTACATGCAATATGGGCTATTTTAATTAAATTTTAAATTTAAAACTTTAATTTCTTTAGTCATTATTTTTTTTTAAATTTTTAAACCATAAATTTTAAGAAATTTACAAGAAGTGTTGTGCTTGTTTGAATGTGTGTAAAAGGCAGAAAAATGCATTTGCGACCCTATAAACTATATATTTTCTGAATCGGTATTAATAACCGCGTCGATATAGTCATGCAAGTCGATACGTCTGTATGAACGCCAGGATCTGAGAGACTAATATAGCTAGGGCCACCAAATTTTGTGACAACACTCGTGTGGTCAAAGTGTTAAAAAAAAACCAAAAAAGAATTTTAAATTATTTATTTTATTTTATTCATTAAATATATTTTTTTATTGTTTTATTTAAATTATTTATAAATTTAATATAAATAAATTTAGGTTAATTTATTTGAAATAAATTATAAAAATTGAATTGTTAAATATTAAGACCTGCATTTATTTTAAAAATTAGAAATGGGGTTTTCTCTCAGTGTAGGCGAACCGGTTCCTTGTCGATTGGGTACGGAATGGCAGCTCTGCAGGTCTGATTGAATCCACTATTTATGCGCTTAAGGTTAATCAAAGCGCGGTCGTGCGATGCTTTACACCTTTGGATTCATCGAGGCATACTCCAGGCCAGTCGAGCAGCAGTGAGTCCGGGTAGGTGCAGGGAAGCGGGGGCACGGCTAGGGACAGTGGAGAACAGCAGGAACGGGAGCGGCTGTGGCAGTGGCAGTGGCAGTTGCCACAGCAGCAGAAACAATTGGAATTTCGGTCGTGTCATAAATGCCACAGGATATGGCACTGCTTGCCATCCATAAATAATAAAATTTTATGTGCGTTCTTCGGCTTGGGGGATTAACGAAAAGATACACACACACGCACATAAATGTTAAACATATGCATGTATGTGTGTGTTGTGGCACCATGGGGCGCCAAGTGATTGTGCCGACTCAACGGCCTGTTTGTTCTTATTAAAAGGCACAAAGAATCTAAAAAATTTTAATGAAAATCCTCGAGAGCTCGAAATTTACGCAAATAACTGGATGGAGACCCGTGTTTCTGTCTCTGCCTCTGTCGCTGCCTCTGCCGCTGCTGCTGCTGCTGCTGCTGCAGCAAATGCAACTACTTATGAAGCCTGCCACTTATTTATCACAACAAATCAGCGCACGCACCCACACAAAACCGATTCGACACGCGCCCGCGGTGGGCCCCGATCGCACCCGAAGCTTACCAGGCACTGGCACTGGCTCCACTGGCACCACTGGAAATGGAGCTGAAACTGCGTCTGGATGCCATGTCTGTGTCCATGCGATCAGCGCAATTAAGCCCCGTCGGGTCGAATCGCATTGGAATTGCCATGGCCGGGGAGGGGGCAGGGGGAAGGGGCTGGAGTCGTGTTGACGGCATCGCTGTAACAAGGTGCTAAATCATTTGGGGCGACATTAACCCCAAGCTATGGCACACTTTATCAATGCAAAAGGAAAAGCAAAGCAAAACTACAGCGAAGCATGTAAGTTGCGCCTATCAACGCCCAAAAGGATCAAGTTCGTCCCCGCCCCCCCCTCCCCCCACAACACACAACACAACAGGGGCAACAATAGAGCTGGGCGGTCCGCTGTCCATTTGCCTGACCAGCCATCAGCTAATGAAAGCGCAATAGCTGAATTATGACTGCCGGCCGGCACACTGGGCCAAGGTATGGCAAACACGTGACGAATGCGAAAAGCGTGAAACTTACTGGCTGTTAAATACCCTATTCGTTCGATTAAATATCATAGTAACGAACCTATTATACATATTTTTGAGAGCGATATTTCTTTTAAATTGTAAGAAACTATCGTAATAATTTATTTTATTGAATTTCTTGATTAAATTTATATCAATCGACAAAGGAGTATATATTATGCAGATAATAGAAAATTATATTAAAGGAAATTAAAAAGAAAAAAATAATAAAATTAAAATTCACAATTTAATTTAAATCTAAGCCGCATTTAATGTCATTCAAACAAAAATTCACATTTTATATATATTTCTGAACAATTTCAAGATAATTTCATGCTCATTTTTTTTATTTAAAAGATCACCGGAGGCACATACATTATTTAAATTTCAAGATCATCTATTTCATGTTCTGCTTTTTTCAATTTTTTATTTATTTAAATTTATTCGACTTTAAAGTAAACGCATATCAAAAAAATATATACTAGCGGATTTTTTTTTTTTTTTTCAAAGTTATAATACTTACTTGAAAAATATTACTAAAGAAAGTTAGAAATAAAGGAAGTAATTGAATCAAAATTCGTTTTGAATGTTTACAGGTAACATAGGAAAGCTAGATATAATTTGTGTAATTACAGTATTTGTACCACTGTAACTGTCAGCCAGAGTAAGCAGTAGCTCTTTTGTGTAGATTCCAGACTAAAGCAAAAATGCGCAATGCAATCCGTAAAGGAGAATATGTTGCATAAAAGAGGACAGAAAAACTCCTAGAAAAATGTGTTAAAAATTGTTTGACTTTATTCCTGTATCCCCTTGCCAACATCGCACTCTCTCTCTCTTTCTTTCTTTCTTTCTTTCTTTACTCTCTTTGCTGCCTGCATGTACATTTCGTGTCCATTTGCAGTTCATATCGCGTGTGTTGGCCCCAACTGACTGTAGTCAATTTCGCGCGCGTTGGCTAGCAACTTGGGCGGCTCTGGGTGGCAGTTGGCAACATTGTCGGGGATTAAAATTTATGAGCCTTCGCTTACGATTGCAGTTGCTGCTCTCTGCTCTCTCTCCCCCAACACCCAACACCTTTCTTTCTCACATGCCCTCTCTCTCTCTAACTTTTTCATTGCTGTCGTGCGTCGTGCGCAGTGCAAAATAAATAAAACAGAAATTGGGTCAATAAGCGTTTTGGGCAAAAGCAAAGCAAAGCCAAAGCAAATATCCACAAGCATCAAGAAACAACAATCGAAACTACTTAATGATAACTGACAATAATGAGTGCGAGCGACAAAATTGTACAAAAAAGAAAAAGGGAATAGTGGTAGAAATACACACACAAAAGGCATTTTCTATGGCACACGAGAAAGCTTAAAAAAATAACAAGTATAACAATAACAAATGGAATGAAATGGAATTCGCCATCAATCAAATATTGCTTAATAATTAAACAATTCAATAAAGTCAACAAACGAAAATAAATTGTTATAATAAATTGTCAGCGCGCTGCGGTACAAAGACGCTAATAATATGAAACGGTTAGTTGTCGCCACGAAGCACGACTAATGAATGCTCTGCAAAAATTATAAAAAATTAGTTTTTGATTTTCAGATATCTCTGAGGCATTTTTTTGAATAATCATTCAGTTTATTCATTTTACCCTTAGAGAAAACAATATGAAATCTAAAAACTTTTTCTCTGTTGAATATAGACTATTTCGAATTCCCCGATCCCCAGCAAATACTATTCCAGTTTTAATAATGCTCATAAGTCACTATACAAACGGAGGCCTATTCTATTGACTAGAATCTCAAATCAAAGCGATTCATATGCGAATATATGCAAGTTTTATGCTAATTCCAATTCTTCACTTAATTGGATGATAATACATATTTAATAGAAAGCTCGTTGACATAAACGTGTCGTATTAGGGACTCTACTCGACAAACGGCGTAGGGCATTTAAGTTAAGCGCTGACAATCTAACAGCTCGAAACTTGGTAATTGCGCAAGCAACGCCTCAAGGTGTCCAGCGCCCCAATACCTAGGGAATAGGGGGATATGGAAGGGAACCCATAGACCTGAGCGGGCAACCGTTAAAATAGAACGCTGGCTATCGAAATCAAAAGTTGTAGTACCGCTGGCAAAACCGTTGGCTCTGCGATTTCTAGAAATATAAGTGCAACAGCTAGTGGCATGGGGAAAGGCGAGAGGGGGGAGAGGGGGGGGGGGAGAGCACGCCAGATACAATCAGTTAGGCAGTCAGTCATATTACACTATGAAATGACAAATATTTGTTTGTTGTTTAGTTATTGAACGGCATGAAAAGGTCCAGGCCGCAATCCGATTTGGGGGGCTTTTGTCAATCGATTGCTTCGCTATTGTTGTAGTTGTTGTTCTTCTTCTTCTTGTAGTTGTATTTGTTGCTTTTGTTACTGTTGTTGTTGTTGTTACTGTTGTTGCTGTTGTTGTTGCCTTTCTCTCGTTTGTTGCCCTGTGGCTTTTGTGGCATTCGTTTCGCTACTTTTTCGGCCCGTTTCTTTTCGTTCGGTGGCTCTAAGTAGTCGCTGTAGCTGTTGTTATTGTTGTTTGTTTTTGGGCTCCCTTTTGTTTGTGCCACAAAATTTTAATTATAAGCTTAGCTAACACAAAAAAAAAGCCAATTGTCATTGTAACTGTCCCTGGGTTAAGCTCATTTATCAATGCGACAGTTCTGAGTGGAAAGAGCGTGGAAAAACAAAGGGGAATACAAGAAACAAATCGGGCATGTATGGGCAAATGCACATAGAGAACGAAAGTTAAGGAATAAGCCGAAATAGAGAGCCAATAATTGGCTATAAATTGACTTCTTCCATAGCCAAAACTAGTACTGAAAACACGCTACTTTAGCTTTATATCGCACCCAGAATGATAGTTCGATATCCATAGCGGGTTTTCCCATGCTTTAAGTTTCGCTATCTGCGTGCCACAGTGCATACTAAACGCTCCTGCTGTGCCGCTGGCTGTACCTGCCTGTGGCATCATGCATATGTATCTGTATCTTACAGATACAAATCGCTGCGACGCGCATCTTTCAACACACGCGCGCTGTGCGCATCAATCACAACTACTTAAAGAGCATACGAAAACATACGATATGAATATACACGTGTATGTATCTGCCCCGAACAACAAATATTTATTATTATTGTTGTATTTCACGCCTTTAAGCTGACAGATACAGCGGGAAAACAAAAGCCAAAAAAAAAGAAAAGAAAAGCCCCGAAAAACGATGCCTTGTTATGCATTGCATTTCTCTAAAGCCTTTTCTCTTCAATTTCTGTTTTGTTTTCTCCTCTTGTTTGTTGTTGTTATTCTTATTATTTGTTGCTCTTGTTATTAAGTTCTCATTGTTACCATTGGCTTTGGCAATTTCTCATCGACATCGCCAACGCGCACAAGCTGCAGCTGTAGAGCAAAGCGTGAATATTTTCCGCTTTACAAGGAAAACTTTCGAAGGCATAAACACATAAATTTCGCTATGCTTTGCCGTTCGTTTAATTGTTACAAATTTTTTACGATCCCTTTCCGACAATCCTGTCTTTCCCTTGCGAGGCATCTTCCAAGGCGGCAACCTTCCCTTTGGGTCAGTGCAACCCCCTAGCCCTGCCCTACGCCGCAAGGGGCGCACATTTTCTCAGCTTGTAATAAAAGTTGCATTTGGTTGGGCCTTTGGACTGTGGCATCATTAGGTTTTGTGCCGAAAATTAGGGTACAATTTATGGGATGCGCTAATTTTCTTTGAATTTTCCTGCCAAAAAATGAGGAAGGGCAACCCGTTGGCGAAACTTGTAATTTATGTCGCTGAGAAAGGACACTCGGTTTGGTCGGCTCTGCTGGGCTAGCTTGAGCGGCCAATTAGTGGCGGTAAATGTCAACCAAAGTAATAGTTACTCCCCATACCAGATCCCTCACACTCCTTTCCTAATCACGTAGCTGCTGCTATACATATTCCCATTGTCACCTTTTGCCTTTGAGCTTTTGCTGTCACCTAATTGAATCGAGGACGAGTGCCAAAATCGCTTAGTGCTAATCCGATTTGTGGCTGACCGTTCTGTTAGTTACACGCTTCGCTTGGCAAGGCGGGGGCGGGCAGGCAGGCGGGTGGAGGTGACCCAAGGGAAGCCGAACTGGACACCCGCAAAATCTTGGCTTATGCTCAAAAGGACAAAATGCTTGAGTTTTTTCTTTGGGTCCCTCAGCGTTGGCTTTTGTCAGGTTTACCATTTTTTTGCCTTATTTTTTTATGCTATTCTCATAATTTTTTGTGGCATACCCTGTGAAAGTTTTTACAGGGACTTAAGAGAAATCGATAGATATTCTTACCTATTTATCAGAAGTCTGTCAAGCTCTTGCAGCCTTTGCTGAGTTTAGAACAAGCTTCATCGATTCCAGGGTATCAGCTCAGTCAGGCAACTTATTGTTGTTTATGTTTATGTGTGTGTGTGTGGGAGTTGAAGTGCCATCGAGGTGGATTCGTTCTTATAGCCGGTCAGTCAGGCGCAAATTATAAAGGAATTAATAGAGGCTGCGTCCGACAATGGGCCGATTTCAAAAGGAAAACCTCAAAGCAACATTAGAGAACGGAGAATGGGAGAATGGAGCAGGCAGTCGGATTAGGCAGCCTGAGCGTCTCGCAAGTCTTCTTGACAATCTCAACAATCTTGGCATAAAAATTGGCATTTGAATGCATTCAAATGCGAATATGCAAAGAGGACAAGCCCATAAGCATAATGAAGCTGCCGGGCTAAGCTGATTGATTGCCATGTAGGAGCTGAAGGACTGCACATAAAAGAGCCAACGTAAGGTTGCACATTGTGCTCTGATGTAAGAGACAGAGAAAGGGAGAGATAGACGCAGAGATAGAGAGAGTGGGAAAGCAGAGGACGAGAGACAGTTATCCATCAGGATGTATTTAAATGCAAATGCAGAACTAACCCACTTAAAACTGTCATTATGATTATTATTGATCATCTGCGGGCCCTTCAGAGAAAATAGACCTCGAATTGCTTTCAATATTTGCATAATGTTTGCCTGCAAGCGATAGGGCTAGTCGAGCAGCTCTAGAAACAGGTTAGCGGGATTAACTTGGCAATGTTTTGGAAAACTTTCTAAGCAAACAACAAATGAAACTGAAATTGAATTCCAAATGCGCGCGAAGAGCAAGAAACGGCAGGGAGAACTCTTGGACAGAGTTGGGAACTCCGAAGAACTGCGGAGAACTGGAACAGAGAGAGCTTACTTACGATGATGGGATTAACGTTTCGCGAACTGTCATAAGGGGCTGCCAGGCTGTCAGCTTAGATGGCTAACTTGATCTTAAGCTCTTTTGGTCATGTGAAAAATTATGAAAACCATCGTCTCTCTGATCGTGCTATATGGCATTGCAAGATCGCAATGCATATCTTGTATCGCTAGATCGTTTTATCGCTTGATCGCCGCTCTCCTTTTTCGCCCAGGCCAGGTAGAGGTAAGCACAAGGACGCTTGCCCATTCCCAGACGGGATGGCACAGGACCAACGAAGTGGTTCAACTAATCAAAACTGACAAGGCGGCAGACCGGCCTGAGATCAAGACAAGAACGATTCTGATCCCGATTCTGATGTCGATCCAGATTCAAGAGATCTATGTATGCGTGTGCCTGAGCTGGGCTGCGCTGCGCTGCTCTAGGATGCTGTTGCTCGGGGGGCTAAACGGAAGTGAGTTCATCAAATTGCGAGGTGACAAAAGGGTTGCAACTTACAGCCGAAGGGTTTGCACGCGGTCAGGTAAAGACAATGAGACAGAGGGTCAAATGGCGATGCAAGGGCTAAAGTTTAAATCAAATTAAATTCATAGGTCTGAACGAGTTCAAAAGTTGAATGCTCACACAGGATGCTGTCGGTCCGCAATTAGCTGGCGTTTGTTTAGCTATCTGTTTTTTTTTTTTTGACTTGAGATTTCAAGGGGATACCATGAATTTTAAGGACTCCGGAGAGCTAAAAACAATTGCGAAATTGCAAATAGTGAAAGTCAATGTTAAGTTCAGAGTTATATAATAAACAATAATTAATAATATAATATGAAATTCCTTCATAAGTTTCTTGGGGTTTCCTTAACTCCAACGATGACTGGCAAGCAACTCTGGAGGACTCTGAAGAAGGTCTTTCCATAGGCAATGACTAGTCAGCAATTAGGGCAACCCATTGTCAGTTTCCACTGGACAGCTGCGCAATCGAGCTCGGACTCTCGAGGACAGAGCTGAAGTTGGAGGCAGAGATGAGAGAGTCGGGGAAATTAGCGAGACTGTGCAGGGAGCACTGGTCACGGCCCTTTGATGAATTGCTGTGTGTGTGTGTGTGTGTGTGTGTTGCATGCAACAACCTCTCGAAGAGTTACGCATCGTTTTGTGTCAAGAGTGTCGACTTGATTGGTTCTGACAGCGCGCGAACCGATGAGGATGCGAACGTGAACCTGAACCTGAATCGAAGAGGCAGCCAAAGGACTCGCAGCAGCTGCATGCCGCGCACCGCTAAGATCGCGACTCAAATTGATGTGGATGATCTTCATGGTTGATGACGAAGATGACGACGACGATCATGATGATGATGATGATGAACTTCCGAGGCGCGACAGAAGTGTAGCAGAAAACGGTTTGTTTTGCCGGGGAGCTGAAGGGTCAGAGTCTTCTCGTTGTTGTTGTTATTGCTAGCTGGTTGTTGTTGTCATCCGCCTTATATGCAAATCAAAAGGACACGCAGACCGCCGCCCTTTGAAGCTGCACCGGACCCGAAAAGCCCTGAAGATCGAGAGCAAGCGACGCGCGCTGATGAGCTGCGATTGTTGTTTGTTGTTTGCTGTTGTTGTTGTTGCCAGCGAAAGTGACCGTGAATGGATTGCGAATGGAGTGAGTGTGCATTTGAATAAAATGGTAGAAAGAGAGACCCTTTCGATTGAATTCGAATTAAACAGTTGCCACGTTTACGTTTCCCACTCTTGCGTCCATTTTGCAGTGACAACTTTGTCCATGGGTTTCCAGTTTTTCAGTTTCCTTGTCTTCTCCTCCTCTTGCCCTTAGTCGTCATCTCATTGTTGTAACAAGTGAACGCCTTAACGGTCGCTTTTCACCGCACTTTTCCCTAGTCCGCGTCGTAACGGTCGCATGCTGCGACAGCGCGCTCTAAAAAGGGGCGTACAGCGTTTGGCAATTATAAATCTCGGGCGTGGCCAATTTAATGGCCAAACTTTGTACGGCTAAAACTTTTTAAAATCAAGTCAACCCTTTGGTGAACCCCAAAAGAACAAAACAAGAAAAGAATAACGCAAAGGCAGAGCTATGCAATGGCACCGCAATCGATTGATAGATCTCTGCTTTATAGCATATAGACTACAAAAGGGCGTGGCCCAAAAACAGATTTGCCAATTTTACAATTTTATTGGCAACGCCCCGACAAACCTACAAATGTCAGCAAATTTTTAATGGCTTCATTAAAATGGCAAACCCCCTTTCCCTGCTCTCTTCGCAATACCCAACAACTGTCACAGACATGAACTAACCCTTCGTCATATATGATTTGCATTAGCTGCGAAACAACAACAACAACAACATCAATTAATGGCCGTTACAAATGTTTTCCATTTGTCAGCATGCGTCGCATTTTGCTCAATTCAATTTTTCGCAAGCTCCCCCCGTAACCTCCTCCTTTCCTAAATTTGCGTATCGATTATGCCCAACCAACCGGTAATTTATGCGAATTTCTGATAAGGCATCTCGAAACTGTGAAATCGAAACGAATCGAATGCAATTCGCACACGATTTTAACATGTTTCGATTTTCTGGTGATTTCTGTTCGCTTTTAACACGATTTTCCAGTTGGGGTGTATCAGTAAATATAATAGTAAATCGCAATATTTACCTGATGTTATGTGAAGTTTTACTGACTAAATAAAAGAGAATACTAAAGTTAACAGCTTTTGAAACTCTCAAGTTAAATGATTACCAGAAACTTTAGATGTGTAAATTGTCAGGCTATTATATCTTATATCTTATATTATATATAATATATTGGACGTATTATTTCCATTTGAAATTCTAATATCAAATTCCCTATCAATATTAGTCACCACGTTTCCTTTGTTCAAATATGGAATAATTAACAAACTATAAAATCGAAATGATTTTAAAGTTGTAGGGTTGTATAACATTAAGGGATATTGCATTTAATTTTACCATGTCTTATACACATACACTAATAAAAATGTCCTATAAACTCTAATTTGTAGACCATGGATTTTAAAAAAATACATGGTCTATTATGTTTGTCGAAATGTGCGTAACAGGTAGAAGGAGGCATCTGCGACCACATAAAGTATATATATTCTTGCTCAAGATCACTAGCCGAGCTTAAGTTATGTCTCTCTGTCCGTCTGTCCGTCTGTATGAACGCCTATATCTCAGAAACTAAAAAAGCTAGAGCCACCAAATTTGGTGACAACACTTATGTGAATCATACGCTGTAAAATTGAAAATTATATGTGTTGTTTATTATTTTTCTTTGAAAAACACGTTTACCAATAACAGTTTTCTAAATCTGATTTTTTTCTTGAAACCTTGAAAAATCCATGGTCTTATACAGTCAACACTTGACTGTAGCCGTTCTTTCTTGTTATAAGAAGAATCAACTGAAAATGATAGGTTTTTTCGAAAAATATATTCAAAGGTAACTTTTTGTTATACCATTCGACCATTGAAAATGGTCAAAAATGGTATACCAAGTTTGTACAAATGTATGTAACAGCCATTAAGAGATGTGGCGGAACCCATAAAGTATATATTTTCTTGCTCAGGATCACTAGCAAAGTAGATTGAGTCATATCCGTCTGTCTGTCTGTACGTCCTTCTGTCCGTCTGTCCGTTTGAACGTCTGGATCTTAGCTCTTACAAAAGCTACAGACGCCAAACTGTGCGAATGGTATCTTACTGTCCGCGCTCGACTATAGCTTTCCTTACTTTTTTAATTTACTTTCTTTTTAAAGCTTCTCTTTATAAATAAATTAAATTAATTAATACAATTATTTTTATATACTCATACATACAATAATTCAATTAATTTATTTTCGAATCTTCAAGCAAGTTTTACAAAATTAACCTCAAGTTAGTCATGTCCATTTAAATATACAGCCTTACTAAACTACAGGTCTAGACCGCGTGTCCAGGCCAGACAGCCTGTCGCGCTGGGGAATTTAATGTTTCGTTTTATTCTGTTTCTCTTCTGACCGGTTCCTGAAATATGCCAAATCATGCTCAGAGGTTGCAGCCAGGCGTAGATTGAACAGTTGTGCTGTGTCCCAGACTTGGAAAACGGCAGGAATTTCGAACAGCCTAATGGAAATCAGTATACGATAAAGGCATCGATCGATTTGACTGCGTACAGAGATAAGCAAGAGAAAGAGGGAGAGAGAGAGAGAGAGAGAGGGAGAAAGAGATTCCATGGGAAACTCGAGACTGTACGAGCCACTTGACCTTGTCTGTGGCCAGCGTTTGGCTGCACTTTTCAAGAAGAAGCGCGCGTCTATTATCCTGTCGTCCATTCGGAGGTTTGGTCATTCGTTCTGCCCGCTGCCGATTCCGCTCCAGCTACCCGCTACCCGTTTGACCCGCTGTGCTTTTGTTCTGACCAAAGGCAGAGACAATGACGCGTTCAAAAAACACAGAATGAACACAAAAAAAAAATACAGACAAACACACACACCGACACACAGACACACGCGTGGTTACACCTATGCTTGAGCCACAGGACGCGGGCGGCAGGACGCGTTGCCAAGACAATGTCCATGCAGCAAATTGAGAATTCATTCATGTGAAACGGGCACAGGCACTGGCACAAGGTGGCAATCGGACGAGAAGAAGAAGAAGCGTGGAAGGCGGAGCAGACAAAACCGCTTGACCGGGCCCGAGGCTCGAGGCCCGAGCGCATTAAAACACCTTAAAGAGGATTATAGGAATTTTTGACACTTTTTCGGCATATCCTTAACAACGGAGAGAACCTGATGCCGATGAAACACGTTGCGCCATTGAGGCCGAAACAGATAGAGAGAGAGAGAGAGAGAGAGAGAGAGATTTTGACCATTGAGCAAGACGATTCGTTAGGGGCCGCCAGTCTGTCTGGGTTTGTCGGCCTACTCAATGAACTGACAGACCTGCTGCACTTCTTTTTCTTCTTCTTCTCCCTTTTTCGTCTCCCCCGCTGTCTCTGCTTGATTCACATAGATGAATGAAAAAAAGGAGCTCAAACAAAAGTCAATTACACGCGTTCTCCGGGACATTCTTTCAGTCAGAGAGATCCCGAGCATTACTTTGTTTATGGTATTCCCTTTGGTTATAGTTCTCGTTGCGCTTTTCAGTTGATTCTATGAAACGATCTTCTTTTCAGCCAAAAGGGTTTTTTTTTATCTATTTAAGTGGGTTACGCATGTCCCATAGGACTCGGTGTATTTGAACATAATCCAGATAAATCGGTTACGTATCTATGTTACAGGAACCTGCTGCGATTACTTTGCTCTCAGTTTCATGTTGGCATGCGAAATTGTAGAAACTCAAAAACCGATGAGATTATTTATGTACTTTGCACTGTTATATTCAATAAAGAAAACATAAAAGTATATTCTATACTCTTTTAACGAATTTGGAAATATAAACTTTTAAGCATCATTATAAAATATATAGCATCTCGTGTAGATTTCTATAAAAAGAGCATACAGAAAATGTCGAATGAATTTTAAACGCGACCAGATAAGTTAGACCTTGAATTTGTTTGTGCTATATATAGTATTTTTATACCCGCTACTCATAGAGTAGAAGGGTATTATAACTTTGTTCAAACCGAAAATGTATGTAACAGGCAGACACCTCCGACCCCATAAAGTGTATATATTCTGGCTCAGGATCAACAGCCGAGTCGATATAGCCATGTCCGTCTGTCCGTCTGTCTGTCCGTGTGAAAATCTAGATCTCAGTTATTATAAGAGCTAGGACTACCAAATTTGGTGACAGTATGTGTTATTATTGCACGCTGATCAAGTTTATTTTGGATTTTGGCCACGCCCCCTTCCGCCCCCGTAAATCGAAAAAACATTGATTACAAGCGCAATTTTGATGCCATATTGTTCATTTTCGGTTTACATGATATCTATAGCTACCCAGATAATCTCTGAAAATTTGGTAACAATCGGATAATAAACACTGAAGTTATTTAGCTTAACGTTTTCGATAGCTGCCAGCAGCGCTGCTTGCAGCATTGTGCAGGGTATATTACAGTCGAGCACACTCGAATGTAGCTTTTTTACTTGTTGATAATGTTTTTGCTGCTGCTGGGGGATAAGCTTTGCAACAAAGTCCACTTGTGTGTTTTAAGTGTCGTTGGATTCTACATAAGCTCAGTTTGCGATTTGGCACAGTGCGTTGTGGACTAACATTGCTTAGAATAACAAAATCTTTTTGAGTATATTTAAATAATGTTAGACTTTAAGCATGTTTTCAGCCTGGTCATATGGTCGGGTCTACTAGGATACTTAACTCGTGGCGAATATCCGGTAAGTAAGCTTTACTCCTTCGCTCGCTTAAAATGTTGATACCAAACAAGAGGAAATAACACGATCTCATATAGACACCATGTATAAATGACAGCCTTCATATACACATAGTATGTGATACATACAATGCTTAAATCAATTCATTAGAATCCGTTCAGATAAGGGGACTGCCCCAGATACGAGTTATAAGTCGTACAATTTCGAAGAACCAACAACGTCTAGTATATGAGTATGTAAAATCTATGACCCCAACAGTAGGGTATCTTTTAGTAAAGAATGAAACTCTTGATTCTTATCAGCATTTTGTTTTCTACTAATTTTTATTTTCATCAGAGCTGCAAGTCCTACGAATTGGATAAGCAATGTGGAGCTTTTTGTTATAAACTCTTTAAGCCGGTGCTTTTAGATAATACAGAGTTGCGAGCACAGATTGAAGAGTACAAGCAGAAATACCATAATATAGATGAAAAGATTAACGAAATAAATAAAAATGCAACTAGACAGGAGATTGTCATCAATTACCAGACAGATCAATTGTCCAAACTTACTATAAAACTAAAAGAATGTGACGAAACGGTAAAATCTAAGGACATCCATATAGATTTACTGATATCTCAGAAAAAAGAAATGGAAATCAAGCAAGTGGATATCGAATATAAAGACAGTCAAATTAAAAAATTATTATCTGAAATTGAAACAAAAAATAGCCTACTAGAATCCTTAAAGAATAAAATATCATTCCTGGAAAGTCAGTGCGAAAGCGCTGCGAATGTTTCCCTTCCAGCAGAAAGTTGTTTGCCGTTTGGAAATTCAACTAAACTGCATCAAATCCAAATTCCCGAAATGGAACCATTTATAGCGCCGTGTGAAAGTCGTGTCGCTGGACCCGGCTGGATGATCATACAACGTCGCATAAACGGAAGCATCGACTTCAATAGGAAATGGCAGGATTATAAATACGGATTTGGTCTCGTTCGTGAAGAGTTTTGGCTGGGACTGGAAAGACTTTACAAGTTAACAACGCGTCAACGATACGAACTGCATGTCCAAATTGTTGATATGAAAGATGGTGTTCACAATGCTCGATACGATAGATTCGAAATTGGCAGCGAAGAGGAAAAATATAAACTAAAGTCTCTGGGAAAATATACTGGATTTGATTTCGATTGTTTACGTGACAACGTGGGCCTTGCATTTACAACGTTGGATCAGGATAATGATAATTACACTACTCACAATTTAGCCATTTCATATGAAGGAGCTTGGTGGCATAGGCCTAGACCGTATAGGTGAGTATCCACTGTGTATATCCACTTTCAGAAGATATAGGCGGGCAGTAGAGTATTCTTCTGAAGGTGTACTTCTTTGGTCCTGTCTTCTTAGTTGAATGCACACTGTTTAGAAGTGCCAAATAGTTGCTTTCATTATTGCATATTAGATATATAGCTGACTGTTTCAATTGGTTTTCTTTTTTTTTCAGTAATTTGAACTCAAAATTCCATAGCCAACATTTTTGGTGGGGTCAACTAGTGAAGAGTTGCCAAATGCTCATTCGCCCGATACAATAAGTTGACCAAATCGAGTAAAATATATGTTTATAAAGTTCATTGAGAAATGTATGTACAAGTATATATAATATATACATATATGCCTAAATATGCATATAATCTATCAAATATATCAAACAGTTTCTTTGCTTTAATGTTGGCAGTTTCTTTTTATCAATTCGCTGCAAATCTATTTCAATCATTTGGGTTACCCTTGTTCAATTCAAGATGTATCTTTGCATGTGTGAGTGTGTGTCCTTCGCTTTTTGCGTGTGTTTGTATAGACATTTTGAAATTCGCAAGAATTAATCGCATGCAGCCAGCGATGCGCATCTCAATTGTTTGCCACAACTCGATTGATTGTTATCGATATGTGCGACTGCTCGGAGCAAACTTCTATTTGCTTTGCGGCCTATGAAATTGAAGCCGATGTTTATCTGCGGAGCTAAGCAGAAGCTGCAATACGCGAATGCTGGGATGTAGGGGAAGATAACCCAAATTCTGAAGAATTCGCAAATCATAACATATGTTTGCCTGGCGAAAATATGTGAGGTGAGATGCTAAAGGAAAAATGAGGCTATCAACTATTCCCATGGTATACTTTAAGGCTCAAGAAAGATTTGAACTATTATCCTTGACTTATTTTTTTAGATGCATTTTATTGATTTCTATTAATTAATCTATATAGTATTCTCTAGCATTCACAAAAGCTTTGTCATTTTGTCGGCCATTTTGACTAACATTAATAAACAACAAAAGCTACAAGCCCACATGGCAACCAACCCGTTTAGGTATAGGAATTTTGCATTGTGGCAGGTTGGCATCACCTGCCTCCAACTGCCTCCAACAGCCCACATAACAAGAGGAGCAACCGCAACAATTGAAAGAAGAAGAGCGATTTAGGCATTAGAGTCCGTTGAATTGAATCGCTGATTTGTGGCATTTGCATACACCCAAAGCCCTTTACAAGAGGCCACCATAGGCTGCACATACTCGTACTCACACTCACACTCACACTCGCACTCGCATTCATTTTATTCGCCTCATTCAGCGCATTCACCTTATTCGCTTTAAAGTTGAAGACGAGCCTTCAGTTGGCATTGTCAGCGGCTTTTTGTGCAACTACTCATTAACATTTATTTGCGAGTGCAGAAGCAACTGGCATGATAAATATGACAAACAAACGAGCGAGTGAGCGAGTGAGCGAACGAAGGAACCAGCGAACGAAAGAATGAACAAATGCACGAATGAACGAATGAACGGAGCGAACAACGGGCGAATAGACAAACAGACAAACAGAAGGGGCAAACAAATGCAATGCGAAAACAACAAAGAAAGTGGAGGAAGCAAGTTGAGGCGGCTACGATACCACTGAATACCCTGTAAACATCTTAATTCCTTGCAAACAAACAATATCCTGCCAAGGCATCACCTAGCATAAACACAGTTAATTTAGTAGCTCATATACCCATGCAAATAGTGCGACTACAGGGTATGCACACTGTGTACTAACACATACACTGCCAGATAACGGTAAAAGAGTTGCAGATAGAAGCCAAAGACAATGGTTGCCATAGCCAAGTACATAGGAGAGCACCAAAGACTAGGTCCAAACGCTTTGTAGGGCTGTTCGATAAGTTATCGCGTTGCAGCATGTAGTGTAAGCCTTTTCCACATAAGGCCAATTTAGATTTAAATTGAACTTTTATAAGAAAGTTGTAAAGTCAGCGAAGAGTTATGCGATAACTCTCAAAACTGCCCTCGCATGGTTGTCCATGGCACAGTTGCAATCGTCACTCAGTCGGTTAGTTAGTGCAAAGAGAGCTGGAAAAACGTGCACCATTGTTCGGAACTTGCAATTGTTGACTGACAATTGGCGAAAAAGGTAACGAGCACAGAGAGAGATGCTCGACCCCCTTTCCAGGAGGCGTAGCCCATTGACTCTGCCTCGGCCTCGCCTGATGTGGGGAGCAAGTCATTAGAGTCAAATTGAAATAGAATTGAAATTAGGGTTTCAATTGGAATTTAGAGCATTCCATTGAGGTTATGTGCGTTTGCCATTAGTTTGTTGTTAATTAAAATGGAAGCCAAGTGGCAAGTGGAGTTGCTTCAACAAAATCTGAATCAGCGCTAAAAACCGCCCCGCAAAACAAAGGCAAACACCTGCACAGTGGCGGCGCACACACATACAGCCACCCACGCACACACACACACAGTGAAAGCGCTGCAAACAAAGGCGACAAATGGAGCTGTCGCTGTTGCAGTTGCCGAAGCTGTCGCTGTCGCTGTCCTTGTCGCCGTCATCGTCGCCGTCGACGTTGCTGCAGTCGTCACGGGCAACAGGACACCAAGGAAATTAACAGAACAAAGCGCTGCATGAATGCGAGGGGAATGGCCAGGCCAACTGTCGTCCTGGCCAGCAAGGATTGAAGCGACGCGCTTTAAAGTGCACCAAGCAGATTAGCCAAAATAAAGATATATGTACATACATACACGTATGTACATGTACAGGTGTATTTACGTTGATTTGTGTGTGTGTGTGTGCATGGGAACACATGTAAATATGGACACTCTTGTGGCGCAGGAGCCGTGTCAGCATCAGTCGGAAAAAGTGTCCATTAAGATTAGTTGATTTTGCTTTCGATAGTTGTGAAGCGCTAAGTAAATGCGTTAAATAAACAAATGTACAACGACAGCAACAGCAACAACAACAGCAACAGCAACACACAATTCCTACCCAGCGACTCCCCCATTCGACTCGGTCTCGTTTTGGCCTCATGTAATATGCCTTCCCCCAACCAGAAGAAGCGGCGTCGGCGACAGCAGCAGCTCGCTGTCGCAGCGACAATTCCAATTGGAAACGCCCACCAGACAGGGAAAATGCAATGGCGAGGCCTGACAGTATTGTCGTCTCGCTTGCACAATAAGACAACACCTGCTCTGCGTGGCGCTCAATTGGCGCTCTTTTGCTGGTGCTCTCTCGCTTGCACGCACACGCTCACTCTCGCTTGTGCGCTCAGCTGAGTTGTGTGCTCTTTTTTCCGTTTTCAGCAGGAGAGAGGCGATGCTCTGTTGTTGTTGTTGTTGCTTTTATTTTTTCTTGGCTCAAGTGTCACCTGCACCTGGACGGCGTCGCTGCCGCTGTCGCTGTTGGCTGCGCTGCCCTACACACACGCACACACACTGGAGTCAAACCAAATTCGCCTCTCTCTCTCTATAAAAAATATGCCTTATGTTTCAGTTGAGCGTGGCAACATGTTACAAATTGTCAGCAACAACAAAAACAACTTATTAATCAACAACAAAATTGAACAAATAAACCAATAAAAAGCTGCTGCCAACCAGTTCGAGTTGTTGTCGAGAGAGGCTGAGAGCGAGAGATAGAAAGAGAGAGAGAGAGAGAGAGAGAGCGAACATAAAGCGAGGCACTAAGTTAGCTTGGCAAAGCTTCTAGCTCCCTGCCGTAGGCGCCCGCGTATGCGAATGCCTGTGTGTGTGTGTGTGTGTGTGTGTGTGTGTGTTTGGCTGCTGCTGCCTCTGCTGCTGTCGCTGCTGCTGCTGCTGCTGCCAACCCCCCAAAAGTGACAAGTCCGTGCGACTCGTTCGTCTGTGGCTCGTGTGAGAGCGCGCGCCAAGTTTTTAGTTACGCGTCGGAACGTACCCGTTGAATAGCCGCCAAGCCGAAGGCAGCGCTTAGAAGTCGCAACAGCAACAGCAGCCGCAGCCGCAGCTACCGCCGCAGTCGCCGCAGCAGAAGCAGCAGCAGCAGCCGCAGCGACAGCTTTAGTTTTAATCCATAGTTTAAATAATAAATAACAACAACAACTGGCAGACCGGAAAAACGTTTGTGGCAATAGGCAAATTTGTTTTTTTCTCCCGCTGCAGTTGCCAATTGCAACTATTGCGTATTGCATCAACTAACTAAGCGCGACGGTTAAACGCAACGGCAACAACAACAACAGTGTTTGTCTCTCTTCCAGTGTTAAACAACATTCAAGGAAAATCGCTTACCAATTCACAAAGTCGTGGCAGCTTAACCCCAAGCTACTTACAAATACATGAATCAATGCGAAACAACTACAGCATTATTGTGAATGGATTCATGCCATCAAAAACGTATAAACAAAAATATTCAAGCTAAAGCGTGTAAAACAAAAACAACAGTAAATACAAACACAAATATCGAAACAGAAACAAAAACAAAGCGTTAAAGCTCATTTAAGCTCATAAAAGTTGCTCGTAAATTGTTTGTGAAAATAAAAAACAAAACTCATTGACATAAGGAATGTGAAACATAAACAATAACAACAACAACAACAAATCCTGCTCATTGAATGTATCAACTTATAAAGTATATAACTACCTAGACAACACATAAATATATATCTATTCGATTCCCCTCGCGGCGTACTATATACCAGGGCAATGCAGCGCCAATTAAGGTAAGTTAGAGTAAAAGGAAAATTTATGGAATAAATTGAATAATAAAAGAAAATAAGAAAAGCTCTGGAAATTATTTTTAATAATAATAAAATATTCAAAAATCAAACTTTATGTACACCACTTCAATTCCAAAGTCTCCAAGTAAATATATACCTATCCGATCTCCTACAAAATTCCGAATTCCTCTACTAAAAGTGACGCAATTCACTCAAGTCGAGCGTCCGAAGCCCCCGTCTTCGCCTCGTAGCAACTGCGAAAGCCCAAAGACAATTGTGTAAATAGTGTTGGAAAAACCCGTATAAACAATTGGGAATCTCTAAGTGTCTTTTGTCTGCAAATAGAGCGAAACATGTGTTTCCGAATATATATTGAACTGTACTACATGCTAGAAATGAGAATTAGTTGGTAGCGTGTTTTTTTCGCACAGGCCTCAAAGGCCTCTTGACATACGAATTAATATTCACATAGGGTATTCGCTTGATCTTCGGTTTCCAGTTTTCAAGAGACTTGCCCTTGGCCCGAACTTGACACTAAACCAAAAGATACGTTTACGATGCGATTGTTGCGAGTGTGAAAGTTCTTAATTACAAACATTAGGGGGCCGTTGCGGCTTAGGGCCACGGATCACAATCACAGCGTGTGCCCAAGAGACACTTTTCAATGGGATACGCCAGGTAGGGGACTGGAGGGGAACAGGGGAACAGGGGAACGGTAGACAGTATTCATAAGTAGAAGCGGAACGAGGCATTTCAACACAAAGTGGAGACACTTAAAGCTCTACCTGTATTGAATTGAGATTCACGGCACTCGACTCTCGACTCTCGATTCTCAACTCGCGACTCTCGATTCTTGAGCACAGCAGCAGCCACAGCCACAGCCACTGCATCTGTGGGCATCTGGGCCTCTGGGCCTCTGCGCAGGCTCAGCATGTGGCTAAGCCGATCATAATTCTTGTTTGACACTGCAACAAACGGATGAACAAATGAACGAGGAGCGAGTCTGGGAGTCTGGGACCCCAAAACAGTTCAGTTTCCACCGGTTGAACGGTTGTCCAGTTGCAGACGCTTCCCCCTCTCCCCGCTCAAGTATCGTTGTAGCTTCCTTTCTCTTACCCCGTTTAGTGCATCATGTCTGCAGTGGCAACGGGTAGCCAGTTACCAGCTGCCAGTTTAAGCCATCAAAGTGCCTGAGTTGCGATCACCCTGTAATACAATTTGTAAGAAATACGTAGCTCATCCAACTTCAACTCCGCAGAGTGTAAGTTCATGAAGACTTGACAGCTCTGTTGCAGCACTCACGCGAGCATACCCCGTGCCAATTTCGTGTACAGGGTATGCAAGTGTTTGCCCTGCCCTGGAGCAATTTACTCCTACTGCGACTACAAGAAGAATCGTCTTGCCGAGAAGATTTGCATAACAAAGCGCAAGGCGTAGACGAAGGCAGCCGTTGCAATGATCGTAAATAACTCGGTTGATATCTATTAACGCTTTTACTGGTGTTACTGGATTAACACCAGACGCACAAACACACACACACACACACACACACAGGCATATGTATGTGTTGAGAGGGTTTTGGAGAAAGCCAGAGAAAGAGAGCATCGCTTCACTTGAGTTTGTAGGCCCACGCTTTGCCTTCGTGACCCAAGCCAAGAGTTTAACTTGGGGTTAGGGTTCGATGCTGGTCTGGTAGCCTTCGCAGCAAATAAAAATATCTGGAGTGCAATTTGTGCACAGCTGGTGGTGCTGCAGCAACCGCTGCTGGTGGTGCTGCCAACGGTGGCCTGTGGTGCTCATCTCCTGCGCGACTGCTGCTGTTGCTACTCCCCTTAGCGACAACATTGCAAAATTTGTTTGCACTCCATAAAGATTACAAATATGCACCTCCAACTGCCCCTCCCTGCTCCCACTCTCGCTCACCACCTGCTCCCGATGTCGTTGCTTGCCTTTTAAATAAATTTCATGCTTAATACGCATGCCTGAACCATTTTTACTTTAACACCAACTGGATAATGCCCGGAAGCAGCGCAGATGTCGCAGTTGTCGTTGGCCCCAAGAGTTATGGACACGCACGGAATGCGGCACTGGATTAACAGTGTCAGCCGAGAGTCGACGGCAACTGCAGATACCTGCGAAAGCAGTTTGAGTATATAACATATATGGGAGTGTATAAGTCTGGTTACAACACTTTGATTTTGGCTAATATATATAAACATAGCTATACACAATTTGATGTTCCACAAGATCTCTTTAGCTTCAGCTTGACCCATTTGGCTGCTTCCATAATATGTATAGCACATCATCTGCAGGAACATCCATGTTAATTGCCTTAAAATTGGATGCTCCAGTGGGGGAAGTAAATCTACATCCACTCACACACACATTGATAGACATAGACACATAATTCGCCACCTATGTAAACACGGGCTTATCGTGCACATGACACATTTGCCCAAGCTAAAGAGTCGCCACCCCCCTCCCTCCCTGCCCAATACGCCCTCGAGAATCCTAGTTATATTCCATGCTGGCCTACACTCCGACTTGTCTTCCACACTCCCAGTTCCATTGTGCTCCGGCATCATCCTTGCCTGGACCATTAGGCAAATTGAAAACGTTTAACCGGACGCTCGAACGGCTTCTTGACCACCAAGCCGACTCGAGGCTGGGAAACCCTTTTACCGCAGCTCGCTTAACACATTAATGCGACGCGACCCGCACTTTGGGATGGGACATCAAGTGGACCAACGCATAAGTCCCGTTCTCAATGCAGGCGCACATACGACGCCCTAACCTGTTCCAAACTGAGTCGACCTGGCCGTGGTTTTTAAAAGGCCCAAAATGAAAAGAGGAATCGAACGAAATGGTTTTCAAGTGCCCGGATGCATAATGAACCGGACGCCACGCTACGGCTCGGACCGCGTTGCCGGCGTGTGCAGGCCGTTCCCCTCCCCCACCCGTTAAGGGTTGTGACATTCGCCCGGAGAAAAGGTTTTGAGTTCCAGTCTCCAGACTCGAGTCTCGTGGCTCGAAGTGCTTCAGGGACAGGTCCATTGTTTTTTTCCAGGGACCTGGGTTGGGGGCGCAGGCGACAGGCGACACACTTCGAGGGCCCAAATCAATTAGTTAATTGACGAACAAAAGCCCAGGGGCATGAATAAGAAAGCGAGTTTGCCCAGGCACTTTTCAAATACAGTTTGAATATTTATTACAAATTCAAAATCTCTTTATTAATAACAAGAAGTTTTGAAATCTAGAAAAGTTATAATTAAATAGAATACGAATTTTTAAAAGGGGGAAATGGTCAAAAAAGGTATACCAACTTTCTAAACGTGTATGTAGCATACATAAGGAGGCGTGACAGAACCCAGAAAGTATATATTCTCGCTCAGGATCACATCCGTCTGTCTGTCCGTCTGTCCGTTTGAATGTCTGAATCTCAGCTATTATAAAAGCTAGAGGAACCAAATTTCACATGAAGTTTTATGTAAGTATATCATAGGCAGATCGAGTTTATTTTTTCTTTTTGATGTCATGCTCATGGCCCACGCAAATCGGTCATTTACATTTGTTAAGAAAAGTATTGAAGCCACAGCTTTTTGCTCTAATATGAACATAGATAAATTCAATATAAATCTATGCTCCAAATTGCAATCAGAATGGACAATGAACCCAGTATTTATTCAAGTAAATGTTTTCCATAGTAAGAAATAAAAGTGGGATAATATGTTTCTAACGGTATTTTTTGAAATTGGCCGCAGGGTATCCTACTGTCGGGTGCGCTCGACTGTTGTTGTCATTACTTGTTGTTATTACACACACCCATTTGCTGTGCTCTCTCGTTGACAGCTCGACGCACTCTCCTCGAACCATTGGCAGCTCAGCAGCATCAGGCACAGAAATCCGGCTGCACGGCCGCAATCCGATTGCCGCTCCGTCCACAAAATGATGGAACGTCTGTCCACGCACTTGTCGCTCTCAGGCCTATCGCTCGCACATCCTCTGCAGAGTCATTTGAGTTCGGTCAGTTCCAGCAGCGGCACGCATCTGGGCCAACTGATACAGCATCATCAGCAACAACAGCAGCAACAGCAGCAGCAGCAACAACAGCAGCAACAACAACAGCAACACAGCAGTGAGCAGAGTCACGCCCACAGTCACACCCACCACCACAGCCAGCAGTTGTCACTGAGTCAACTGGGGCAACAGCAGCAGCAGCAGCAACACCAACAACAGCAACAACAGCAGCAACATCATCAACACCAGCAACAGCAGCTGCAGCATCACCATCACCATCATCAGTGCAGCAGCAACAGCAGCGGCGGCTCGCCCAACGGCAACGTGTCGTCCGCCTTGGGTCTGCACTCGCATCTGCATCATTCGGCGGCAGCAGCGGCAGCGGCAGCGCATCATCTGAGCTCGCAGCACTCGCACCTGCAGCAACATCATCAGGCGGCAGCCGCAGCAGCAGCAGCAGCGGCAGCAGCAGCGACGGCAGCAGCAGCAACTGCCTCCCAATCCTCTGGTCACGCCGCTGGCAGCCACAGTAGTCTCAGCAGTGCGCAGTCACAGTCACAGCAACCGCACAGCAACGGCTTAGCTCAGCACAGCCACGCTACCGCCGGCTCTGGATCCGGATCCAGCGTCAGTGCGCCAGTGCATCACACGTCCACGTCCAGCAGCACGGCGTCAAACAGCAGCGTAATGGCCGCCGCTGCTGCAGCGCATCTGCATCACAACTCGCAGGCTTCGCCCATCGGCAATCTGCACCAGAATATGGGCAGCCTCATGAACAGTGGCAGCAGCGCCAGGTGAGCTAGATAAACTCTAAGGTATACCTTTGTATAGATCGGATTGTTTGTCGGAGAATGCGTAAAGATAAAGAATATACATATATTCAAAATCAGCACCAAGAGCCGATTCGATATAACCATGTGGCTTTATGCTTGTATGGTTCTGTCTGTATGAACGCCTAATTCTCAAAGACTTTAAGCAGAAAAGCTGCCAAACTTTGTGGCAATAATCGAATGTGTTCTCAACAGAGTAATTATGTTATAGTAATGTTAAGATCCAAGGTCGTACAAAGTGAAGACTGGACTGTAAAATGGTATACTAAGTTTGTATAAATGTATATAATAGCCAAAAAGAGATGTGGAAGAACCCATAAAGTATATATTTTCTTGCTCAGGATCACTAGCAAAGTCGATTGAGTCATGTCCGTCTGTCTGTCCGTCCGTCCTTCTGTCCGTCTGTCCGTTTGAACATCTAGATCTTAGGCTATTACAAAAGCTACAGACACCAAAGTTTACATGAAGGTTCCTGTATACCATAGGTTGATTGAGTTTGTTTCTCAACTGTAGGCGTTATTACTTATTACTTGTTATTTTATTGCATTTCTTTAACCTTTAAAATTTTTAACAGTTTATTTTATTTCAAAATTGCGCCAATAATTACTACCAATCGGTTTTGGTGATTTACTCAGATTGCCAAGGTCGAAGAAGCATTTGACCAGACTTAATTTCTTTACCCCACCATAATTTATTTCCACAAAAATCTGTATTCAAATTGCTAAAATTAAAAAAAAAAAAAAAATACCATATTTTTAGTATTATTGAAAACAAAATGTAAATTATTCACCTACCAGTATTGGCCCCTTCTGTACCACCAAGCACCGTGATAAAATACAGCCAAGTTTTTATTCGCATCCATATCGTTGTCCCGATCCACCGTCGTGAATCCCATTCCCCTATATTCACCTAAAGAGCTAAATGTTGTACCAGTAGCTTTTCCCAAGGACTTTAGCATATACTGTTCTGCCTCGCTGCCAATTTCAATTTGATCGTACTTTATAAAGCCAATAACATCGTCCACCCTAACAACTTGGATATACAGTTCATATCGTCGATTTGTTGTAACCTTGTGGAGTTTTTCAAGGCCTAGCCAAAACTCTCCATTAAGGTCACCGAATCCGTATTTATAGTCCTGCCAAGTCCTATTGAAATTGACACTTCCGTCTATGTGTCGATGAAAGACCATCCAGCCGGGTCCAGCGATACGACTATCGCAAGGTGCCACAAACGGTTCCATTCCGGTAATTTGTATCACCTGCAAACCAGTGGAGTTTCCGAAAGGCAAACAACTTTCAGCTGACAATTTTTGCTTATATTCGAAGATCTGCTCAACTTTTGATTGTAACTGGGACCTAAGAGCTTTGATTTCAGTACTTTTTGTATTGACTTCCCCAGCAGAGGTCTCGTATTCCGTTTTCAGCAAAGTTATCTGTTTTTGTACAGATTCTAGAAGGTTATTCTTTTCTTTTAGTTCAGACTCCAAAGTTTTAATTACATTGTCTTTTTGTTTGTGATCTAACTTGTTCTTTTCATTATTTTCTTCAATTTTGGATGCAAGTATTTTTATAAGACTGTCTTTATTTTTGACTGTGTCTTCATATTCTTTAAGTTTAATATTCAGTTTTCCCAATTGTTCGGTTTGGTAATCGATTACGTTCTTGTGTCGAGATGTCTCTGACTGCATGTGTGCTATCTTTTCATCTGCCTTATCGTATATCTTTTTGTACTCTTCTATCTGTGCTCGCAACTCTGTAGTATGCAAAAGCACTGGCTTAAAGAGCTTGTAACAGAACGACCCGCACTGATTGTCCAACTTGTCGGATGTGCAGCTCTAATAGATAAAGAATGGAATTAGCAACCGAAATACTGACAGCTTAAAAGTTGTAACATTAATACTTTCATAAGAAATAAAACCTAAAAATTTATTTATTAATTTGTCCTCTACAAGCCCACAGCCTCCTGTGGGCGTGGCATCTAAAATGGAAACCTTCATGCCAAATTTGGTGTCTCTAGCTTTTACAATAGCTGAAATCTGTGTACTCACACAGACAGACGGATAGACTGACGGATAGATAGACGGACAGATGGACAGAGCTCAATCGACACAGCTAGTAATCCCAAAAATGAATATATATAGTATTTGGATTCGGCAACGTCTTTGACATATATTTGCACCGAGTTAGTATACCCCGTACAATTTGAAATGCTCAAAGGGTATAATAAGCATCAAGAACAAGGTAATAGCTTTCCAAAATCTATGTGTGTAAATACATACGTGTATAAATATCCATAAAGATAAAGGAATATGAATATTATAATGTTTTTTATCATCTAAATGAGGATCGATTAACGGGATGGCTTTTTGCACTTTCAAACTTTACAGATTACTTACCAAATTCTCAGCATGAACCAAATGTCCAAATAGAAATGCTAACAATACCGCAAAATACAACATTATTTTAATATATTTGCGAGAAGAAATGCAAGATTCAGTACACAATGCACTGTGCCAAATCACAAACTGAAATCACAATCGCAAGTCAACTTAAACGAAAGCTATTTAGAAGGTACTAAGCAATTGTTATCAATGCTCTTCCGTTGGCGTCAACCGAAGGTTATCATATGCAAATTTTGAAAACATTAGGAGCTTCCCCAATATATATAATATATAGTAAATTTAATCATATGAACTTAAGTTTGTTTATTAATTTCATATTATTCTGTGCTCCCACAGCGATGTCTTCTTCAGCTTGATGATACAGAACACAACGAAGCGACAGAACGAGGAACACATTAAGCGACCGATGAACGCGTTCATGGTCTGGTCACGATTGCAGCGTCGCAAAATAGCGCAGGATAATCCGAAGATGCACAACTCGGAGATATCCAAGAGGCTGGGTGAGTTGATTGAAAAACTTATAGAATGAATCGCCTGGTGCTAGCTGAGGTCTCTACTTGAGAATAACCGCAATAGCTTTAATCCGCTGCCTTATCGCTGGGTCGGCTGTCTCTGCTGGTAATCTGAAAACAAAGCGGAATCTCACACAAAAACTAAATTAAGAGGCGGCACACGACCTGCCAGTCCACACTCGCGCCCACTCTCTCTCCCTCTCCCCTCCCCCTTATGCAACTTAAACTAATCAACGTAATACCACACGCCGCAGCTCCCCCGCCCAATGTCGTGACAAACCAGAAACAGACTCGACTCTCAACGCAACTGTCAAAACTGACAAGCGCCTGTCAAACAATGGCGGAAGTGCCGATTCTGATGCCGATGCCGATGCCAATCCCGGGTTTGTTGATTATGGTGCGCAGCTGAAGGGTTGCCACCCCCCAGATAGGCGTGGGTTTGCTACTTGCCACATCATTGCCGCTTGCCGCTTTAACTAGTTGCAAAGTTAAGTAGTTTATGGCAAGTAGAGAGGGGGGAGGGGACGAGGAGCTCGTCAGCTAATCCCAGACACAGATTTCGGTTCGGCAAAACTCTTGCAGCAAATTCAATTTCAATCACACACACGCACGGGCCGCCGCCACGTGGCAAGTGACAGACGAGATCTTTTAGCATAACAATGCGGCAAAGACTGCGCAAGAGACGCCGCTACCTTTGGCCAACTCATGCATATGCGATGAGAGAGCTGGTGGCTCGGTGGCATCTTCTTCTGCTTCGTCTCGTTCTTCCTCTTCTTGCCACTAATCAGGCCTGAAAAAAGCTGTCACAACAGCGATAACAATAAGCCCATCGATAAGGCGGGCTCTGCCATATTCCAATCAAAGACGCCGGAAAGCTCTCACACTCTCCCTCTCCCTCTCCCTCTCTGGCAGCACTTGTAAAATGACTTTTCCTTTTTCTTTGCATTTTTTTTTTGTTGTACCTTTGTTTGAGCAAAAACAATGCAAATTAAACGCGACTCACTTGCAGCGCAGTTGAGCGAGACAACAACAGAAACGAGTGCGGGCAAACTCTGCGCTGCACTTCATTACAGGGTGGGGGAGTGGTGTAATGTGCCGAGGCGCACGACTAGCAGATACCATGGCAAATTTAATTGCTATAGTGTGACTTAAAAGTTGTTAAATTCGGATTTGTATTTAAAGTGAATGAAATCGAAATGTATCAGATTGTTATCTATCTGCTACTGCCTGACATGCCCTGCTATACTTGCTGTACAGGGTATAACTGGCCGTTGAGGGTTGCTGCAGCCAAATGGCGATTAATTTTTTGTTCACAGCCATTAAGGAAATTTCTTAATCAGGCAACTGAATGCCTCGAAAGCGCTCACAGACTTAACACTCTCACTCTCTCGCTCGCTCGCTCTCTCTCCCTCTCTCCCTCTCTCTCACTCTTTGCTGGCAAAGTTCAAGTAGCAGTCCGTAGCAATATATGTATGAAAATCGATGCAGCATAACAACAACAATGGGGCTGAGCACAATATACACTCCACAACAAACTTCAGTTGCGAAGTATCCCATTTTTTCAGTGGGCTGAGTTTTTATGGCAAGGCGCGAGCTTTTGTTCGCTTTTCATTTCACCTTTTGGTTCCCATTCCCATTCTCATTCAGTTGTTGTTGTTGTTGGGCTTTGGCAAATCCATTATGTCAATTGACAGTTCTGTATAATATTCGCTGTCAGTTGCAGCTTTTGTGCGATTTTCGTTTACGGATTTCTACGTTCAATTTTTTGGGAAGGACACTCAAAGAGGCAGGAGTGGATGAGGGGAGCAGGCACTGTAGATATAGTTAACTCGCTCGCGATACGAAGCAGGGCATCTAAGAAGTGCACAACTCTAGAGCTCTTGAGAATGCTTGCGAATCGATAAATTGTGCCAATTGTGCGAAGTGATAGAAAGATTTGAGCAGCGCCTGAATAGTTTGTACACACTTTGAGGTTAAGTTGAATGTGGCAAACAGCAGAGTGGCAACGCTGGGCACATAACAAAAAAGCATTTGCCACACTGAAACAAACGGCAAAGTTCTGCACTTGAAAAAGTTGCTATGCTAAAGAGAGGCAGAAAAAAAGAGGACGGAATTAAATAAAACGCAAATGAAAATGAAAATGAAAACAAAAACAAAGCTCATTATGAAAAATTGCGCTGAGAAAAGGCGCAGCAGCACAACAACAACAACAAAAAAGGCGCCACAAAAAATGGCGGCGCGAAAGCGGCACACACACACTCACACACACAGAGAGTCGGGGAGAGTTACGGCAACTGTGGAGAGCTCTTCAGACGTCGCCGCCGGCGTTGCCATTTATTTGATTATGGCCAACAAAAGGCAAACAAAAAGTAAAAACAAAGCAGAAAAGTCAAAATGAAATAAATGGAAATAAAATAAAATGCGAACACAAAGAAAAATTTTGTTATAGTCGCAAAACAATTTGGTAGGGCGTGAGCCTAATTGAGATATTGCAACTGTCATTAATTACAGTCTGCAAATTTAAATTAACAACAAAAGGCAACAACAACAACAACAACAATAACAAACAAACAACAACAACAACAAAAATAGCAATCGTCGTTTTTTTTTTAGAAAATAATTGAAAAACCTGTCGAATCGACAATCGACTTCAGCTTTCCTCGCTTCGCTTCGGTCTCGATTCGGTTGTTGTTGTTGTTGTTGTTGTTTTAATCAAGAACCCTGTGTATCCGCCCAGCTCCTGGGGGAATATTAAATAATGTTAGAGACGAATCGATGACTCAACTGACTCCACTGACTGACGGCTACCGGGTGAACAAAGGCCACGACTGCGCCTTGGACTTGGATGTGGCGGGGGTGTACGCAGGACAAAAGGTCGAACTCGTTGAAGCCTTTTGGCCCAAACCTCCCCCGACGCAGCTTTCATTGTTGCACAACAAGGCGCAAACAATTGATTAGTTTGCCTCGCAAGGGGAACTTCCATGCTGGCAATTGACAGGTGTGTGTGAGGGACGGGACGAAGCCCTGGACTTATCCGCCAGGGGAATCTGTGGTATAACTGCAAAAGAGAAGTTATAGAATAGTTAGACGCACTCTTTTGTTTGGATTGTGCGAGCGTTTATTTTTTGGCTGATGTAAAGAAAATACTCCCAAAACTAAAGCTAACATTCCCCTCCTATCCACAACCTTGCCTTGCCTTCTTCTTCTTCCTCTTCGCAAGCAAACAGTTCAAATCTTCTGGTCAAGTTATGAGTTCTGCCTCCAAGTGGGCGCCAGCCAGTGTGTAAACAGACCCTGGAGACAACCGTCGCCGTAATCCCATAAGTAGTTCGATTGTACGAGGGGGGAATGTGAAGTTCTCAACTCGAGCATTGTTCCAAAACTAAACAAATTGTGGGACGCAGGGCGGGGGGGGCGTGTACAAGAGTAACCGAGTAGTCGCAGCCCAATTGTGAGCTGTGTGAACTGCAAACTGCAACTGCAACTGCAACTGCAACTGGAGCCAACGTCCCTCAAATATTTGCACTGCCGTTTAACAGTTTTCCCAACATTTTCCGGGCGGGAAAAACTTGTTAATTACGCCTGAGTCGCACTCTGTCAGTTGCAGTTCGGTGCTTGTGCTTGTTTCTCATATCAATTATTAAGCTGGCCACTCAGGCCAGTTTGCGGAGGGGGAGAGGGGAGCCCCCACACTGACGCCAGACATTGTCGATTGTCATCCTTTTGTGGCATGTCAACTCAGGCCTGTTTGTGTTCCTTAGTTTATTCAACTGCACAACTTGTAGATACTTCCCACTCCCCCATTCTCTCCTTCTGCTTGCTGTCTCTCTCTTTCTCTCTTTCTCTCCCTCTCTCTCTCTCTGTAGCTGTCTTGTTTATTATTATGTGAAGTCTGCCCCAGCTAAGGTGTCGTGCCCAGGAGCTGGCGTTGCGCATTTGACGGCCAGTTGCCACTTGCCACATGCCACTCGCCTCTTGCCTCTTGCCTCTTGCCTCATGGACAGCCTGTCAATGTATCTATAAATTAGTGTTTTACCAGCAGCAGCTGCCGGTTATAAGTGGGCGTTCGCCTGCTTTCTGGGCGGGGTGACAACTGTTTGTGCTTTTGTCTGGCACTTATATTGTTATAGTGTGTGTGTTCTCTGGGTGTGTGTGTGTGTATGTTTCTGTGTCTGTGTGCGTCTTGTTTCTTGGCCTCCCCAGTCGCCTTTGTCCCTGCATTGTGGCCACACAAAGCAATCCGCCTGAGAGCCACTAGAATTACACGTAATAACTAATTAGTCCCGCCTTTCCCCTGAGCATGTTTTGTGTACAACTTTTTGTGCAACTAATTTGGCGACAATCTGTTGCAATATTTTTCTGTATTACATATAATATAAACGATTAGCTCAGTGGGAAATCTCGCAGAGCTTGGGGCTATAAGCGAAAAAGGAATGGGAGTCTAAGCAGGCGGAATGGATGGAGAGAGGGATAAGAAGAGACAAACTGCAGATTGTGAGATGAAAGTTCTGCTAGTAAATTAGACGCATCTGTGCTAACTTAAGGCACTAACGTATCTCTAATCCCTTTCTATATATTATACCTAAATTACCAAATTTTTTACTATCAGAAATACATAGTATATTTGGTTTGGTTTGGTTGGCTTGAATGTAATCTATTCTGAATTAGTATCAATAGCCATGTCTGTTGCATCGTCTGTCCGTCAGTCCCTTTGGCTGTCCGTCTGTCTGTATAAACGCGTAAGCGGCAAGACTTGTATAAATTACACAGCATTAAAGACATTCTTTAAATTGGGCCACGCCTCCTTTCGAGCAAACTTGAGTACAAAGCGTAATTCTAAAGCTTTACAAAATTCATTTTTAATGATTTCCATTCAAGTAAACTCCGAACATTTTGGCAACAACTTTAAATTGGAAATAAACCTCAATTTGTCTATAAAGTATATACATCTTGTGTACATATAGTATGTATGATGCTGACATCTTACAGCGGCATTTGTCGCCTCATTTGCGACTAAGGACACTCTACAGCTCCCCTCTGGGGTCTTATCAGCCGCCTTATGACACATGTCATTATGGCATTTTACATTTACTTAAAAACATTTGCAATTTCTGAGCACAATGGCCACAGTTCTGCTGCCTGTCCTACGTCTCACTGCCACTTGCCACTTGCCACTTATGAGTATGTGGCACGTGCATGTGCCATAGACACGCATATAGTAACAGAAAGAGAAAGCAAGAGAGTGAGGGAGTGAACGAGACAGGAAACGGGACAAAAGCACGCCCCCAAATGGGCCCACACCACCTGCTGGTTTTGGTTTTGGGCTATTATTATGGCAGGACTCGCTTTGAGCCGGGGTTGAACGGGCTTGGGAGACGCAGAGGAGAGAGGGGATAGGGGAGGGCGAGACTGACGGAGCTGACAAACAGGCAACGGGACAACAAATGACAATGCCAAAACTGACAACAATGGTGGCCGAATAGACAGGGACAAACAGCAGACTGAACAGAAACAGCAAGAGAGCTAGAAAGATAGAGTGGGAGAGAGAAAGAGACAGAGCTGAAGCAACATTGTTTGGCATTTGGTATCCTTTTCCAGCTAGGATGCGATGTAGCTGTGCGTGCACTTCTGCGGCAGGTTGCCATGAGTGCGTGCCCCATTGTGGACAACGGCTTCAAGTGCCCCCAACAAAAGTATCTAATGGATTAACGACTTTTCACATTAAATATCTCTAAGCAAGTATCTTGTGTCTCTTTCTCTGGCAGGAGCCGAATGGAAACTGCTCACCGAGGAGGAGAAACGTCCTTTTATCGACGAGGCCAAACGTTTGCGGTAAGTTGCACTCCCCACTTCCCCTTCCCCTTTCTCTCATCTATGCTTTACAATTGCTCTTGCAGCGCCATGCACATGAAGGAGCATCCAGACTACAAATATCGACCCAGACGCAAGCCCAAAGCCCTGCGACGCGATGGCTACCCGTATCCCATGCCATATCCATCGGTTCCCGTGGAGGCGTTACGAGCAGGTAAGCGAAGTTGCAACTTTCACAACTTGTTGATGTCATTGTGCATCCAAAATAGTTGCATTGAAGTGTATTTATACCCTTTGATCATTGAAAATGGTCAAAAAAGGGCATCACAGCTTTGTGCTATTGTATGTAACAGGCATAAGGAGTTCCCAGACCCCACAAAGTATATCAGGACCACTAGCCAAGTTGTTTCAGTCCTGTCCGTCTGACTAACTGTCTGTGTGAACACACAGATCTCAGATACCATAAAAGCTAGAGACGCCAAATTTGGCAGGACGGTTCCTGTATATTGTAGCAGCAGTTATCAAAGAAACTTATTGAAGTTACAGCACCCTGCCTATACATACGCATATAAGAAAACTGTGCGCGCCTAGCCTATAAATTGCTATCCGATCGGACAATAAACATGTAAGGTATTTAAGTAAACGTTTTCCTTAGTTCCGATGCATTTGCCTTTGCTGCATAACATTTTGGTAACATGTTCGTAACGGTATTTCGAAATTGAACGAAGGGTATATTGCGGTCGGGCGCGCTTGACTGTAGCTTTCATTGCTTGTCATGATTAATGGCAGACTGTAGGAGCAATTTCAAACTTGATCTAGGCGGATGTTCTTAGCTTTAGTCTCGTGGGTGTGTAGTATAAAAACGGTTATAAATAGTAATAAAAGCTAGAATAGAATTCATTATAATAGCAGTAATACTATTAGTACTTAAACAAACCATTTTAATTTCCACTTTTATTCGTAAATCCATTTAAACTCCCTGCCCTCTTACAAGGCAGGCAAAAACAATAAGCCGAGCTATGCAAAGCATGCAGCGAGGCTCATGAGTTGCGGCCCGAAGACAAACGCCAATGTGGCACGATACATGCTGCTCCACCCAGAGCCTGAAGCGAACAGAGAGGGGGCGGGGAGGGATTGGAGAAGGGGAATATGACAAACTATCTGCACACTCGACTGCTTTACTGGTTATGGCTTTTGTTGCGACAACAAACTCAGCCGCTCCCCCCCCCCACCCACTTTTGCAAAGTGGAGTAGCTGGATGTGGATGGAACTGGGACAAACTACCCGTTCGTCGCATGTCCTGACAAACTGTGAAGTCATCATCCTGGCTTAACAACTCATTCAAGAGACAGACAGACAGACAGACAGGACAGGCAGGACCCTCAGTGCGAGCATAAGTTTTCATTCACAGTGAGAGGAGAAGGAAGGCAAGAGAACGGGTGGGGAGGGGCTATGTTTCGCCTGGCTGGGGAGGTTTTAAATTAGCATTTGTCACGTTTGCTGTCGCTTTGCTGTTTTTACTTTTCTGCCCAAAATTTAACGCTAGTTTCTTGGGTTCAGCGAATTTGTGCGACGCGTCGGCGAACCCAGAACCCACAAGTCGTAAGGACAATGCCAGCCATGCGGATGATTTATGCGCCTCGGAAATGATAATAAAAATGCTAGGAAATGCGTAATAAATAAAACGAATTAACGTCGAGGCTGCCTGCCTTGCCTTGCGCCTCAGCGCACACACGCGACACAATGAAAGATGGCCGGGAGTGAGAAAGAGATGGCAAACATATATGAGCATAAAATAATTGAATATATCAAAATGCAAGCAAAGGAAGCTTTCCCATTCGCAAACTAAACTCAAAGAGGTCTTGAAGAGATGACAAAAACTGAACAGGCAGAAAATTAAGTCAGCTAAAAGGGTATTTGAATGTGAATATGATCTATTTTAAGACAAAAGAAACAAGGAATATATGTGTATAATGTTATTGGGTTGCTTAACTCTTGATTAAATCTAAAAATAAGACAATTGAAGTAAGCTATATTCGAATGTGGACGACAGCAAGATACACTTCGCCCGATTTGGAAAACGGTAACAAATATACTAACAATTCTGTCACATATTGCTCACTCGCTTACTCTTACACTTCCAATACACGCGTACAATAGCTATATCTAAGCATCGAGACGTAGCTTTCCCTAAATATCTTCTTTTTTATAATATCTGATGGGGCATAGAATTATGTTATATTTATCTATGTAAAAGTATACCGAAGAAGAAATTTTGTGACTTCTATAGTGTCTTTAGTAACCGCATAAAATACTGATTTGGAAGGGCGGTGGGCGTGGCATCCCAGATTTAAAATAAACTTATCAAGCGTAAGGTTATCACAGACCTTCATGCCACATTTGGTGTCTCTAGCTTTACTAATAGCTAGAATCCCCGTAGTCAAACAGACGGACAGACCGACAGAGATGGTTCTATCGAATCGGCTAGTGATACTTGAAAGTTCCTAACTCTTTTAGCTACTTAAAGTGTTTGCTTGAAATTCTATAAGCTACTCATCTGATAATAAACGTGCCTAAGTTCGAATATCTGCGAAGCTTAAGTCTTTAATCTGTATTCTCTAGGCAGTTAGCACAGAATACGTTTATTACAGCACGCATATTTGCACTGCTTTGTGTTGTGACTTCTATAGGGTCTTTAGTAATCGCAAAATACTGATTTGGAAGGGCAGTGGGCGTGGCATCCCAGATTTAAAATAAACTTAACAAGCGTAAGGTTATCACAGACCTTTATGCCACATTTGGTGTCTCTAGCTTTACTAATAGCTAGAATCCCCGTAGTCAAACAGACGGACAGACCGACAGAGATGGTTCTATCGAATCGGCTAGTGATATTTGAAAGTTCCTAACTCTCTTAGCTACTTAAAGTGTTTGCTTGAAATTCTATAAGCTACTCATCTGATAATAAACGTGCCTAAGTTCGAATATCTTCGAGGCTTAAGTCTTTAATCTGTATTCTCTAGGCAGTTAGCACAGAATACGTATATTACAGCACGCATATTTGCACTGCTTTGTGTTGTGACTTCTATAGTGTCTTTAGTAACCGCAAAATACTGATTTGGAAGGGCGGTGGGCGTGGCATCCCAGATTTAAAATAAACTTATCAAGCGTAAGGTAATCACAGACCTTCATGCCACATTTGGTGTCTCTAGCTTTACTAATAGCTAGAATCCCCTTAGTCAAACAGACGGACAGACAGACAGAGATGGTTCCATCGAATCGGCTAGTGATGTTTGAAAGTTCTTAACTCTTTTAGCTACTTAAAGTGTTTGCCACTCATCTGATAATAAACGTGCCTAAGTTCGAATATCTGCGAAGCTTAAGTCTTTAATCTGTATTCTCTAGGCAGTTAGTAACCGCGAAATACTGATTTGGAAGGGCAGTGGGCGTGGCATCCCAGATTTAAAATAAACTTATCAAGCGTAAGGTAATCACAGATCTTCATGCCACATTTGGTGTCTCTAGCTTTACTAATAGCTAGAATTCCCGTAGTCAAACAGACGGACAGACCGACAGAGATGGTTCTATCGAATCGGCTAGTGATATTTGAAAGTTCCTAACTCTTTTAGCTACTTAAAGTGTTTGCTTGAAATTCTATAAGCTACTCATATGATAATAAACGTGCCCAAGTTCGAATATCTGCGAAGCTTAAGTCTTTAATCTGTATTCTCTAGGCAGTTGGCAAATAATACGTTTATTACAGCACGCATATTTGCACAGCTTTGTGTTGTGACTTCTATAGTGTCTTTAGTAACCGCAAAAAATACTGATTTGGAAGGGCAGTGGGCGTGGCATCCCAGATTTAAAATAAACTTATCAAGAGTAAGATAATCACAGACCTTCATGCCACATTTGGTGTCTCTAGCTTTACTAATAGCTAGAATCCCCGTAGTCAAACAGACGGACAGACCGACAGAAATGGTTCCATCGAACCGGCTTCAGATTTAAAATAAACTTATCAAGCGTAAGGTTATCCCAGACCTTCATGCCATATTTGGGGTCTCTAGCTTTACTAATAGCTAGAATCCCCGTAGTCAAACAGACGGACAGACAGACAGAGATGGTTCCATCGAACCGGCTAGTGATATTTGAAAGTTCCTAACTCTTTTAGCTACTTAAAGTGTTTGCTTGAAATTCTATAAGCTACTCATCTGATAATAAACGTGCCTAAGTTCGAATATCTGCGAAGCTTAAGTCTTTAATCTGTATTCTCTAGGCAGTTAGCACAGAATACGTATATTACAGCACGCATATTTGCACTGCTTTGTGTTGTGACTTCTATAGTGTCTTAAGTAACCGCAAAATACTGATTTGGAAGGGCGGTGGGCGTGGCATCCCAGATTTAAAATAAACTTATCAAGCGTAAGGTAATCACAGACCTTCATGGCACATTTGGGGTCTCTAGCTTTACTAATAGCTAGAATCCCCGTAGTCAAACAGACGGACAGACGGACAGAGATGGTTCCATCGAATCGGCTAGTGATATTTGAAAGTTCTTAACTCTTTAGCTACTTAAAGTGTTTGCCACTCATCTGATAATAAACGTGCCTAAGTTCGAATATCTGCGAAGCTTAAGTCTTTATTCTGTATTCTCTAGGCAGTTAGCACAGAATACGTTTATTACAGCACGAATATTTGGACAACTTTGTGTTGTGACTTCTATAGTGTCTTTAGTAACCGCAAAATACTGATTTGGAAGGGCAGTGGGCGTGGCATCCCAGATTTAAAATAAACTTATCAAGCGTAAGGTAATCAAAGACCTTCATGCCACATTTGGGATCTCTAGCTTTACTAATAGCTAGAATCCCCGTAGTCAAACAGACGGACAGACAGACAGAGATGGTTCCATCGAAATGAAAGTTCCTAACTCTTTTAGCTACTTAAAGTGTTTGCTTGAAATTCTATAAGCTACTCATCTGATAACAAACGTGCCTAAGTTCGAATATCTGCGAAGCTTAAGTCTTTAATCTGTATTCTCTAGGCAGTTACACAGCTTTTTCATTTCATTCACTGCCAAATCGAAATTCAATTGGTTTTTGTCAGATTCAAGTCTTTATACAACATCAACTGCCAGTTCAAGTATCGGGCTATACCTAATCCAGCATTATGTGGCACAACAATGCGAAGATGTTGCCGATGTTGCTACTTGAGACAACGACGACGTTTCTTTCTTGCTGTCTTTGTTATTCAAGCAATTTTAATTGCCGCAGCATCCCGCCTGAGATAATGCCATGAATGAAGAGTACGTTTTGTGGCTTGTCCTTATCTTTTCCAGTATCTACGTCTCAATCAAAAGGCGGCGCTAGCAATTATCGAACGGGTTAAGAGGGCAGCTGGCCGACTACCGTTTTACCGTTTAGGGCAATTGGTTATAGCCGCATCTATCAGATGCAGTCCGAAATAGCTGATTCAGCGCACAATTATCTGTGGGCGAAGGCGGGGGACGGGGGGCGGGGCCGAGAGCGAAGAGTGGGAACGGGTTAAGCGGCAAATATGTCGAGTGGCAATTATTTTGAGCACACAACAGACCCCAAAAACGAAAACCGAAAACCGAAAAATTGAAAACCAAAAAGCCTTTGTGGTAATTGCTGTAAACTTACTTCTTGGCCAGCGACTCTCATGTCTCTCTCTCTCTCTTTCTCTCTTGCAGGCATCTCGCCGGGCTACTTCGCACCGGGTCCCACAGCAGCGGCCTATCACCTGGGCAGCCATCTCACGCAGACCTCGTCGCCCAGCTCAACGCAGGTGAGTTCCCAACGGTAGCCCCTTTGTCCAATTATACATATTGATCGGCGCGGGTCGCCCTAATAACATAATTACACACGCCCCGGCGCAGACGCCCACTTTAAAAGGCGGAAAACATGAGGGGCTAAGCGTGACTAAGCGCGACACGTTGCCCGAGGCGCGATCCTTGCCATCCAGTTAAGCATTGTGATATGTCATGCTAAGGATTTCAAGCGGCCGTTGCAACGTGTCATTACGCGTTTAGTCCTGGCGGTGCAGCAGATCTCCCGGTCAGATAGGCAGCAGGACAAGAAAACAAACAAAGTGTGCGCGCAGGTGTTGCGCAAGGTAACAGCGGAAGGGTGCAACGGGCATACCCATCTGCCTTGAGTGCAGGGTATAAAATTGGCAATTGAAACGTGGCCTCAAACTGTGGCAAGCACACACAGACACACAAGCCGTAGTGGGCGTGTCCAGTTGCCGCCCCGCTTGGACCCTTTGGAGCTGCCCCTCTCTTTCTCTGCTCCTACAACCTACTGTGTGTGTTTATTAACAACCCATTAAAAGTCATGACTGTTGCTTGGCTTTGTTGCAGCTCCCGACCAAGCAGGGCTGCCTATTTGAGGCTGTGATTGATGTCTGCGCTGCCTCGTTCCATGATGCGTTGCCTTGCCTTGCGTTGGGTTGCGGGTGTTGAAAGCCCAGCATTAGGCCAACAATAACGTCTCGCGCGCGGTTAATAATATGCCACAGTCCGCTGGGCCGTATAGGATTAACAATAATAATAATAATAGACCAGAGTCAGAGTCAAAGAAGAAGGCAGCTGACTGAAATGCGTATAGGAAAATTGCCGAGTGGGCGTATTGGTAGGCAGCCGGCAAGACGGCACTCATTATAAAGCACACACTCTCTCCCCTATCTTCTCTATACATCGAGCAGTTCTAAAGACATTCCAACAGGCCGTTTTGAAAAGCACTTCAGATTGAATTGGATTGTGCAGCGAGCAGAGAAACTAGAGAAAAGAAATGCTAAAGAGACAAGATTAGACTGGGAAGCCAAACAAACGATATAGTTACAGGGTATTCCTAGCTCGAACCGTTTGCACAGCTGGCAGGCGGCGCACTAAGTCAACATGTGCGACACTTGCCACACCTGCTCGGCAGCCCTTTCACTTTCCGCTTCCCCTCTCGCTAATCACCTTGCGGCTCAAACCACTCGAAAAAGCCGAAACCGGCGCGAGTTAAATCAATTAACTGCCAACAATAATGGCCCAATTGAGAGAGAGAGAGAGAGAGAGGGAGAGCTAACCCAAACACAAACTGCGCTTAATTCGTCGAGCATCAAAATATTTACCAATCCTACGATAATTCCCAATTGGGCACAAATCAAATCAAATCAAATTGTAATCCAAAACGCTTTCGGGCCAAAAACACATGCTGTCTGTTGCCACTGCCACAGCGACTGCCACAGCCACTGCCTCTGACGCTGACGCTGTCGGCGACGGTGATGATGATGATGATGATGTGTTAACAACATAATTATAGCCCAGAGCAAAGTGCTCAAAACGGGGAGCGCAACCCCTCGCAAAGCAACCACTCAAAAAAACAAAACGGAAATGAAGCAAAACAACCCCCGACGCACTTAGCACCCGTTCCCGCAAGGTACCCGCTCGCCGTACCAGCAACCGTCGTCCGTAGACTTAGTCCCACTCTTCCCGCTTCCCGCTTCCTTCCCCACTCCCACCGCCTATCCCACTCTCGTTGCCGTTCCCAGTTACAGCCGCAATGAAAAACGTATTGCAAATCAAATAAAATTAAATTGAGACCGTCTCTACTCCAGGGGGGTTGTTCGCATTGCATCCACAATTAGTTGGTCAAATAAAGCCGCAAAAGTGTTAAGCAATTTGCACTAAACAAGGGTTCCGCACCCGCTCCCAAATTGCTGCGATCCACCACAAAAGTCGAGCAGGTGGTTAAGATTAAACTGGAACTGTTTTCTATAGAAAAATATTTACAATAGAAATTAGGTAGAATTTATCAAATATATTACATTTGTAATATGCATATATGTATGTTTGGGTATGGCAGAAAATTGTAGTTTTAATTCACATTAAGTCTGTAATAGCTGAGATACGTGTGTTCAAATTAACAGGCTACTGCACACAGACGGACAGACAGACAGGACAAACAGAGAGGCGGACAATCAAACAGACAGATAGGTGGATAGATAGACGGACAGATACTTAAACAAACAGACGGATATACAGACTGATAGTCAGACAGACGGACAGACAGACAGTCGGACGAACAAACAGACAGACGGACAGACATACGGGCAGACGGACGGACAGACAGGCAGACAAACAGACGGATAGAAAGACGAACAAACAGACAGACAGATAGAAAGACGAACAGACGGGCGGACGGGAATGCAGAAGGACGGACAGCCAGACGGACAGCCAGACGGACAGCCAGACGGACAGCCAGACCGACAGACAGACGGACAGGCCGCCGGACGGACTGACAGGCAGATAAGACATAAGACTTGTTAGTTTTAGAAGCTCTCTACCGCATGTTAAGATTATAAACGCTTAGAGATTCATAGGGAATTGTCTATTAAAAATGTTTATATATTTAGAAAGAGATTTTTCTTTTAAGGGTTGAATACGTGATCATATTTCAGCCATACAATTTCTAATCCGTCTTTCTCTCCCTCCTGCAGGCCACACTCTCCGGGCAGATGGACAAGTTCGCCGCCCTGGAGCGTAGCTCGTATCTGAGCAATGCGGCAGCTGCTGCAGCGGGCGGACAGGCGAGCGCCTACAGCGCCTACCTGGATCCCAGCGTGCTGACCAAGGCCTACTTCGACTCCAAGATGTATCAGGATCGTGCCAACTATGCCTTTGACATTTCCAAGATCTATGGGGCACAACAACATGCGGCGGCGCATCATCAGCAACAGCAGCAGCAGCAGCAGCAACAGCAGCAACAACAACAACAGCAGCAACAGCAGCAGCAGCAACAGTTGCTCATGGCGAGCAGCGGCGCTGGAGGCAGCGGCAGTGCTGGCGGCAGCTCGCACAACAACAACAGCAGCAGCGGACTGGACGAGCGCGATGCCACGCCCCAGCTGGATGGGGGCGGGCAGGTGGAGGCAAAGCCGCATCTGCATTCACCCAGCGACGTTGGCCTGGACTATGCTCATCAGTATGCTCAGCAATATGGCGGCCAGTTGGCCGGTGCAGCTGGCGTGGGCGTAGGTGTGGGTGTGGGCGTGGCTGGCGCCTCGGCAGTAGCTGGCGGCGGAGGCGGTGTAGCCGGCGGTGCCGGTGGAGCCAGCGACTTTCGACGTCCGCTGACGGTGATCTTCTGACCACCATCGTCCAACGGCAGCGAGGAGCTGAACTTGTCGATGACCTAAGCGGGGGGAAATAACGCGAGATTAGAGCTAAATGAAACGTAGCCAACTTTACAGTTAAGCCTCGAGTTGTAAACTAAGGATAAGCTTTGTTGAGATGCGACCACGGCAGCAGAGGAGAGCTGAAGAAAGGAAGGAGTTAGAGGAAGAGAAAGAGGAAGAAGGCAAGCTGGAGCAGCGTATGGAGTGCAGAACAACGAGCGGTGCAATTTTTTATGTTTTAAACGCTGAACGAAGTGCATAGCATAAATTTAAATGTATTTAAATTCTACACATATACAACCACAACAACAACAAAAACAAAAGAAAACAACAAAAAACAAAAACAACTTACAAAATACGAGAAAGTAAAGCAAGAAAATTGCTGAATAAAAACGCGAATTATCAAAAGCTAAACAGACATTTTCAATGCTAGGAGGGAGGAAAAGGTATCAAGTTTCGACTTCGAAAACTCTTCGAATTATTTTTTGCCCGGCTAAACGTCACAGAAACTTTTTCTTTTTTCCACAACTTTTCTTTTCCCCGTATATAAAAAATTGGGGAATGGAGAAAGGGGGGGCTATAAGTACAACTCACTGTGAGGGGGGCGCTGACAAAAGTCAAAAGCGCGCAAAAACGCGAGGTACGCGTTAAACGCTTCCTAATTAAGTCAACTTCTTGCGGGCCAATCGGAATTGCGGAATTGCTCCTTTGCTCAAGCAGCGGCAACAACTCAAAGGAATTAAAAAACCCGTCGTTGTCGCTGCCATCGGCCACTAATTAGTGCGAATCGAGGTGCAAACAAATCGTGGCAAATTTAATTAATTTTACGCCGTTTTAAACGCAGCCGCAATTAGCGAAATACACTTGCAATCGTTGGGGGTGGGAAAGGTTACGCGAGAAACATGCGAAAATTGTTCACGGTGAATTCAAATTAGTTTCGAATTGACGAACATTTTGTTATGGGTGTACTTATCGTTTTGTATGCAACCCTAGATGGCGCTAAGTATATTTTAAACAAGCTTCGTAAAATTAACGCTAGAGGGCGGCTTTAAATGAAGCAAACTGTAGCACATATGCTTGTGCTTACAGTGTAAGCCACAAGATGGCGCCATCATTTGGCACTTGCGTTTGACATTCAATTTGCTGATGGGTAGCACTCTTCTGGTATTTTCAAACTGAGCGCCATCTATTGTTCATTTACATAATATAAGTCAAGCTACGGCAATAGGAATTTTCAATTTCCCAAGATTTAAATGACAGGACAATTTTTAAAAGGGAAATATATTTATCTTATGCAGTGCACCATCTATTGTTGAACTTACTAAACAATTCACCAAGCGATGATTTAAATTAATAGACAACAAAATGCCGACTAGACGCGATTTAAAAGAAACAAACATACCATTTAAAACAAGTAACACTGGCTGGCCACAACAAACTCGGTACAATCGTACAGACAGACATGGGTCAATTGACTCGGATTGAGATTTTAAGTCTAGAATAAATATGCTGCCATATAAAACTAACCTCCAAATTAGATCCAATTGAACTACAAACACATCAGTTTCCATAGCTGCAAGCAGCGGATCTGTTTTTGTGTGTGAGAGCAAGAAAGCAATAGGCGAGTTATAACTTTGCTGTTGGTTATTGTTAGTAACGGTTTCTTCAAATTTGGTCGAAGAGTAATTTACTGTCTGCTTGACTGCAGCTTTCGTTACTTTTCGATTACATACAATTTTGACCTATGATATACATTATGTATACTAATTAACTTTAGCAGATAAGGTTTCTGTGTTTAGCACTTTTACTTTTCTGATTTGCAATCCTTAACCAAGGATCAGTTTTAGCCAGTCTGCTCTCCCCCACAAGCAGCTAACCATGCATCGTCAGCCTACCCAACCCCCCAAACCTCATCGACCTCCATGAGCAGCCTGTCTGCTCTGCATACCAAACAAATCACGCTTAGCTCGCGCCACATTTGCATATTTCAGACGCAGAACTTTCACCCGCAAATGGAAATGAACGAGGAGGACAGGACGTCTGCTCCATAAATTACTGCAGAGCAAACAATGCGCTGGACAATGCGAGGCTGCAGGGGCAGCAGTGGCAGCAGAGACGATGCACAGCACCCGCTGATACCCCAAAGAGGGAGCCATAAAGAGTGCCTCAAAATACCCAAAATTATGGCAATCATAGAGAGTGAAAATGGCCATGCGGCGAGGATCAGGGGCAGGTGGAAAGCAGGAGGCAGGAGGCAGGAGGCAGGAAGCAGGAGGCAGCGCAGCCACTAAGTAGCGCAATTTTTGCTAGTTGGCCCTGCCGAATGGAGCACCGCAGTCGAGCTCATTGTGCTGCAGTCGAGGACATAATGGAACAGCCAAAATGTTCATTATGCGAGAACAAATGGCAGCTGGCATAGTGTGCCAGCTCACGATAACACTTAACGAGGAGCGGGCCAGAGTAGGGGGAATGCGGGCTAGAGAGGGAAGGCAAGCCAGAAGCAGAAAGAAGCATCCTCAGCCAAGGGCCACTAGTTGCTGTGCCATTGTTTTGGCCCTGCGCCTTGGCCAATAAAATGCATTCGGCTGGCATGCAAAACAAAAACAATAAAAAACGATGATGAAAGGCAGCGAGACCTTCGCCATTGAGAACGAGTCTAAGCAGCCGCAGCGCCAGCCCGGGCTCCCACTCCGCGCTAGCATTGTCTATGCCATTGGCCGAGGCGCCACTTGCAGCGTCGACATGCGCGCAACGTAGTCGCACACGCACAGCCAAACACCCACTCACACACACACACACACTTACAGGGGGGAGTCTGGCATGGGAAAACAGTTGATAGCGCTGCCATTTTTATTGTCACCACAGTGTGGCAGCGCGGGGGCGGCATTGGTGGCTGTTCCCCCCATCCCCCTTTTCGAAGTGGTTCACATTGCCAGTGCCAGAAGTCTACACAGCATGCGAAGCTTTGGAGAGCGACGCCTGCGCAGTGTTGCAAAGTTCTATTCAAATTTCTAGCATTTTGGCGGGAAAACATTTTTGAAATGCGCCACTAGGAAGTTAGAAAGGGTTTTCGAATATCCATGAAGCCAAAAATACTGGCTGAACATTTGGTTAAAGAATTGTGTAGAAACAATATAAAAGAAACACTTCAAAGATTGTTAGCAAATTGTTTGATGAAAAATGTGATTAAGCTTCCAGTTTCAGTTAGGGAGAGCTCAGTATATATTTAGTATTCACTACTACGACTATTACTATTTACTATTCAAATTGTTCTCATATAAACGTAACCAAATAGTTGTAGTAATAAACTAAATTATTATAAAGACGGACGGAAACGAAGACGGTAGCTATATCCACTTGGCTCCGTCCACTTTGTGATTTGGAAAGCTACCTCTGACATACATACAGCTGTGTTCACAAAAATAGCAGTGCTCATTAGCTGCAACTTTAAACTTAATTTTGTATATCAAAAAGTAAATGAATGTTCACAAATTTAATTTTGTTTCAGTTTTGTGATTATTTTTAACAATAACAAATTAATTTATTGTTGAAAATGTTGTTAATTTTTTTTACATTATTAATTTAAACAAAAAAGTGCTGTTTACAGCTATTCATAAAAATAGCAGTGAGTAATGAAAACATGGGAATTAGTTGAAAAAAACATTGTAGAACTTTATAAAACTATTTTAATTTGTTTGCTTGGGTTAGTCGTGTACCCATTATTATTTATTACGGCCTGGCATCTGCGAGGCATCCATGATTGTTGAACAACCCCCCAAAGCTGTGATCGAGATGTTGGATTTGCATGTGCATTGCATTGCTTGATTGCATTTGTTGCACTGCTATCTTTGTGAACACAGTGGGCGTAGGAACTTGGACTCGAAACATACTTGCACGCTTATATTTAATTTATACTGTCTCAAGAGCTGAATGGAGAGCAATACAATACATATTCTAATTTAGAAAATTGATGATCTTTATTAATAAAACAATAAAATTTGGGGATCCCAGGAATTAAAGAATTCTGTGGTAAAGGAAATATTAAAATTCAGAGAGCTTTTAAAAAACTGTACCAATACACTTTTATACATAGTTCGACACTCGAATAGTTTTTAAATTCATGTAAGTAAGCACTCAGGTACTTCACTTAGGCCCCCCATTGAACCCTACTGTTTAACAGTTTTATGATCCCAATTATACGGAAATTCACTAAAACTCTACACGAACGAAATGACGAATTTCCTGTACGGTTTGCAAATGGACAAGCAAACCAATTGAGCTCTGTTCCCCGATCCTCCCAGCCCCATAGCAAAACAAAGGGTATCACACAGACATGCAATCGACATTCTCGCAAACCTCAATGGATTGTTTACACACGCAAGAAGTACATATGTACCCATAGTACTCCCGATCGGAGCGACGATCGATTGCGGTGGCAAACAAGGCGTCTGGCCAAATTGATAAGTAAAAAGGGAAGGGTATATAAAGGTATTTTTCGGCCACGATTATCTCGTCTCGCGTTCGACAATAAGGAACGGCGAGCAAATATCGCGTATCTGATATTATCGGGCTGGGCTGCAAGAAAGGGACGCAGGACAAACAAATAAATGGTCAAACAAAACGCACAACAAGAGAGCACAAGACAATTTCGACAACAAGAGCAAACACACACACACACACACACACACACACACACACACACACACACACACACTGAGTGAGGGAGAGGCGAGCAAGAGTGCAGCAACAGCAGCAGCAATTTTATCACTTAGCCGCCGCATTGGCGTCCCAGCGTCCTCTGCGAGGTGTCAGAATAAAAACTCTACAAACAGCCCTCCCTGCCCTCCCTTTTCCACGCTCACGCTCGCACTCGCTCTCAGTCGCCCACCCGCTGTTGCGCGCTCTCTCTCTCACACACACGCAGTGCAGCCACTGCTCGCTTGCTCCTGTGTGGCGAGTGCTGAGCGAGTGCTGGCAACACAATAACAAATTTACCCCCACACACACACACACCCGCACACACACACACTCACACCCGCACACACATTTTGTTTGCCGTTTTTGCCTGGTTCTGTGCGTCCACCAACACCAACTGTCGCAAGTTTCGACTGCCGCCTTCCATGGTAGATTGTGGCGTGCGCTGCCTGTGCTTGCTTGTTGTGCAGCAGAGTCCACGGGCCAAAGAATGTGTGTGTCTCGTTTCAAATCGAAATTGTCGCGCACTCGACACGGACGCACCGGCTCCGGCTCCGGCATCGATACTCGTCACTCGGTACTCACAAAAGGAAGTGCTACCTCTCAAGTGCCGCTTTGTCAAGTGTTAAGATCGCGCTTCAATGACAGTTATTGTTTCGCATTATCGCACCATATTGTCGATGCAATAAATCAAGAATTCATATAATATAACAATATAAACGAAAAAGATTAAGAGAAAATAAAGTTTCAACAATTTGAAAGTGTTTGTTTAATCTGTTTCTGTAAAACGAGAATCAATCTCAAAGTTATATACGGAATCATTACTCATCAAGCTTACAACTTATTAAAAAAAAAAGGTTAGCAATTTATAACTATTACAAAACATTACTTGTTTCGGAATTTGTTGTGATTCATTCATGAATTGTTTGAACAATGTTTGATTGATATTTATTTATTTATTTGCGATGTGGGTACTGATATAAAGTTGACAGCATATCACATCAATTATATTTACTGTTTATTTTATTACTCCTTTAATAAAAAATGTTTGGTAATAATGCTTATAAATAGACTATTATTATAATATGCATTTAGTTTACTAAAAGATTTGGATTATCTTTTATATTACACTTATATTTTATTGTATGTGATTTAATTTTATTTTGTATCTTTCGTCCATTAAAACAAGGAAACCTTCGCCAAATAACACTTTCATTTATCAACTTTTAATAAACTAAATATAATATTCTAATCTTTCCGTGGTTTTTGAAACATTAGACATGTTTTTAATAGCTTTATGTTAGTTTTTGAACAAGAATTTTATATTTAGACCATGGATTTTAAGGGTATACATCGTATATTGTGTTTGCAGGAATGTACTTAACAGAAAAAAGGTGGCATTTGCGACCCTATAAAGTATATATACTTTTGCTTTGGAGCATCACCCGAGTCGATATAGCCATGTTTGTCCGTCTGCCTGTTTGTATGACCGCTTAATTATCAGATTCTATTCAAGCTAAAGCCACCAAATTTTGCAACAAGATTGGAATGCATTTCAAGCAGCTAAATCCAATCAAAACTTGACTCTAGCCGTTCTTATATTATTTATATATTCAATTTGCACTTGAGGCCCCACTTTGATTATTTATTCTGCTCTAACAATGGGCTTACCTATAACTGTAGATAAGCCGCCAGGAATAAGCGGCTTTGCATTTCCAGGAAGCAACATATCTGCCACTGTCAACACATCTATGAGGGGGTTTCTTATTTCTGGAATTTCCTAGGTTTCCCCCCTCCCTTGCTGGCGCCATTTTAGCATTTTGCATTGGGTAACCCTTGCCGCAAAAGAATGCAGCCGACTTCCTGACCCCCCCGAAGTTCCGTTACAATACACAAAGCGTGTCTATTGAACTCTATTACCGTTTGCATTTCAGCACCGCTGCAACTATCCCCGCCGACCCGTTTCCTGCTCCCGGCGGACGAGAGACTATCGAGCCACTCACCTGACAGACGAGACAACTCCCCAAATCGCCATTCCCGCCTGCATCATGACGAGCATCTCTGCGCTGCTGAGCCGCAGTCACAGTCACAGCCAAAATCACAGCCATAGTCACAGTCACAGCCATAGTCACAGTCACAATAGCAATGGCTACACGAGCAGCGGCAGCAGCAGTCACAGTCATCACAGCAACAGCAGCCTCTCTCCGCCGCTGGTCGCTTCGACAGCAACAACAACAATGACAATGGCTGCAGCCACAACGACGCCGCCGCCTCCGCCGCTGCCCAAACTGCAACAACAGCAACACCAACACCAACAGCAACAACAACAACAACAGCAGCAGCAGCAGCAGAACAACAGCTCGAATGGCAGCTCCCATCATGACCACATTAAACGACCAATGAACGCTTTTATGGTCTGGTCCCGAGGACAACGACGCAAAATGGCCCAGGACAATCCGAAAATGCACAATTCTGAAATATCAAAGCGCCTGGGCGCCGAGTGGAAATTGCTCACCGAATCACAGAAGCGTCCATTCATCGATGAGGCCAAGCGTTTGCGGTGAGTAGCGCGGTGCGAAGTTGGGGTGTGTAGAGAGTTTGTTTATTACCTCTCTTATTCTCTGTGTGTATGGGTGCGTATACGTGTGCGTGTGTGTGTGTGTGGGGGGGGGGTCGTGAACTGGTTACAATTTAAGCGATTAGCTAAGACAATGCACAGCTATTGTGGGGGCTCTGCATCGGCCTTTTCGATAGAAGGCGTATTCATTCCATTCGTTCGCATATCTTGGGTAAACAATTCAATTCGATTTCAGTTCAATTGGACTTTTATGCCCTTACTGGAGCTACAGTGTTCTGTCTTTGGTTTGGCATTATTTGAGCAGGTTCCAAGTGTACCATAACATATCTTATATATATGTGTATATCTTAGTTCTTGAGCAGGACAACAAAGTCTTCAAATGGTTGAAGTTGCATAAAGATATCGAACTAATGTAATGTTTTTAATCCTCAATCGAAAGAAAGATATCGACAATAGCGATAGGCAAGTTTTTCCATCTCCATTTTTTTCCCCCCATATCTAACTATTTTACACGATCTTAATTAGTGTGTTTGTCACTTAACCTGTAAAAACCGTTTTTTCTATGGTTTTCTTAGTCCATAGAAACATCTTGCGATCAACTTGGAAGGGTATCCAAACATCGTTGCTCCGAAATATCATTAGCTCCTGCTTCTACTCCAGTTTTGCATTCAATTTTGTGTTGTCTGACTGTCTAAATCCCTTATTGATCGTATTGGACTGCCAAATGGTTGTGTAAACTTTATACCTGACATTTATTAATGAGCTCGTCGTGCTCGCAGGGGCTTAGGCTAATGGCCATTCGGGCAACAGGAGAGACACTTGGAAAACAAGAAACTCACGAATAAATATTTGCCAATGTGCGAGGTTTCGATAAGGCGTCAGCGTTTTACTTTCGGGCCGATAGATAACATTTTGGGGGCTGACCAATTTGGGTATGGGAACTGCAACACAAGCCAAACCAAAAGCAGATCGGGCGAAGAAAGCAAAAGTGACGATAACAATGAAGAAAGAGAGGGGGAGAGGGGGAGAGGAACAACAATAACACCACACACACACACACACACACACACACACACCTTTTTATCAAGTTTTATCGTTTGTCAAACAAATGTCAACAATTGCGCATTGTTGCAGCTGGGAATGCACGAAAGAAGACCCCAAGACCTAAGACCTAAGGAACTCCAGAGCTATAGAGACTCTGCCTTGCTAAATGGTCAGATAAGCGTTGCACTCTTGCGGGAGAGGTTTTATGGAATGTTTCTGGTACAATCGGTATACCCTGCAGGTTTATTTGTAAGGGTATCATGTTGAGAAAGGTTGTAAGGTAGAGCTCAGACAGTTTCTTCCTTCCGAACGTAACCCATAACATAATTAAGTTATAATAATAAAGGGTATCTTTGCCTCCAGTTATCACACTCGTACTCATGTTTATAGCCCACGTGGGGAGTGCAACAGATTGACTTTATGATATCATCGCGATCGTTCAATCGCTCCATCGCTTAATATCGATGCCGTTGCCCGATCTTTGATCAATGTTCCAACATTTACTCAATTTACAGGGCGCTGCACATGAAAGAGCACCCCGATTACAAATATCGGCCGCGTCGCAAGCCCAAGACGTTGAATAAGTCCCCGGTGCCGGGCGGAGGTGGTGGAAGTGGCGGAGGTGGAGGATCTGGCACAGGAGCTGGCGCAGGAAACGCGGGAGCAGTTGCTCAACTAAGCAAGGAGCAGACACAGGCTCAGCTCTCGCCACTGGCAGCCAGTCTGTCGCATCATCATCTGCCGCACCACGGTCACCATGGACACCCACATGCCGCACACGCCCACGTCCACGCCCATCATCATCATGCCCAGCTGAGTGCCGTTGCGGCGGCAGCAGCTGCCGCAGCCGTCTCGCATTCACACGCCCATTCCCACTCGCCCACCTCGCTGGCGGCCAAGTATGGCTTCGGTTCGCCGTTGGAGCTGACGCTGCCGCGTGTGCCCAGCGGTTTTCCTGGCCTGGGTCACTATCCGCTGGATCCGACACTGGCGTTGGATCTACAGGCGCGTCTACAGGCCATGTACGCAGGCAGCATCTACCATCCGTGGCGCTACTTGCCGCTCATCAGTCCAGAGACACCGCCCTCACCGCCCAGCAGCAGTGGCACTGGCATCTCGTCCTATGGCTGCGTCAAGTCATCCAAATCGTCGCCAGTCGCGGCGATGCCTGCCGTGGCCACAACGCCGCCCAACATCATTTGACCGACTCCGCTGCGCTTCGGCGCTGCAGCCGCAGAGCATGCGGTCTGAAGTTACAGTTACAGTTATGGGAATAAGTCACGCCCCCGCCCACCCCGAACAAAAGGTGGCCCCCACTTACTAGTGTAGAGCCTTAGTGTTAGTCCAATCCTTGTGAGTTCCTCCATTAAGTTGCGCATATCGTTTATACTCTTACACCTCCCCCAACCCCTTGTACAGTGCTTGAACTCTTGATTGTGCTCAGAACTATCGAACATATCGTATAGAACTACAAATTTTGCGATAATAATCGAAAAGGTTATTTAAAACCTTATCCATTTTAAAATTTTAACAAACTGCCAACAGGATTGAAGGGAAACCTCAGAAGTATGCCTCAATAATTTGGCCAATCCAAAACCAAATCCACAGCTAAAGAAGGCTCAAAAGTGTCGATAAGTTTTCCCAAGATTTTATCCACCATTCAATCACAATCAACTGTTCAGGTACACCTTGTACAGTGCTTCTAATTTCTTAGTGCTTTATAAATATTATTGTTGGCCCGATCTTGTGTAATATATGCGAATATATATATATATATTTAAAAAATCTATATTTTAATGTGATATAAAATTGAAAAACTGTAAACGAATAAACGATTTTTAAAAGCAAGCGACGTTCCACTGATTGATAACTACACTTGTAAGACCGTTTAACCCTCGATCCCAGTCCGCTCTCCTCCCTTCCCTCTCACCCAAAAAGCCAGGCAATCTGTCAGCGCTCAACCGACAGGGGGCGCCACAGGCGCGTGAATAATAACGACAATGTTTGCTGATGCGTTGATTATTAGTTTAAATTGCCGACCGCTCGGGGGTTTGTCTACCCATCCAAAGGGGGTTGGTTGCATGTTGTACTCGACTCTCGACTGTTGCTTAATGGGATTCACTACGCCCACTTGTTTATGCAACGGACTGTGAATTGCGATGAGGCGTGGCAGACATTGGCACAAAAAACAATTGACACCTCGCATCGACTGAGACAAAAACAAAGAGGAACAACCACCAGAATGGGAGAGCATCACAGAGTGGGTGCACAGCGCTAGTGGGGGTAGTGTGGCAATCGCGACGGCATCATAACCAGCTGAAAAGCCGCACATAAAACTCACACAAATGCCACGCTGCAGCGCAGCCAAAGTGCTGATAAGAAAAGTGAACGCGCAGCGACGTCTGCCCAAAGAAAAACCCCCCCCTCCCAAGTCCTGCCCGGCTACCCCCAACCCTAGCTGCGACCGCATTCCGTTCGTGCCCAGTGACAATTCCAACCCGGCAGCCAAAAGTCGTGCGCTGATTGTCTACACACACACACACACACAAACATACACAGAGACTCACACACACACTCGCAGTCACAGTCATAGAGACATACACAAACGAGAAAAAGAGAGAGCGAGCTCACGTCTGGCTGCCTTTTGTTGCCGCAAGGTCGTTTTCGTAGTGTATATGTTTCCGTCCAGGTCCGAGTGGCAGACCACGACTCCAGCCTCCACCCACAGCCCGGCAATAAAGACAGTCCCTCGTTGTTTGTGTTTGACCTCAGTCACAGTGCAAATCACTTGTGCGAAACACTGCGAAATGCTACAACAATATTTGCCCAATGAAGTTGTCCCACTCACCCTGTTTCTCCCTCCCCCCGCAGTGCAACTGGCAACCCCAAGCAGACCGCATAAATGGAATTCCGTAACTGAGCCAGAACTATGGAGACTGTTAATTAAGTGATAAATAGATAACTTCACTCAGAAAGGAGTCACCAGCTAGACAAGACATTCCTCCAATGCTTCATGACTTTGGGAACAAAATCAAGAAAACCCCAACTGGAGTTGCTTGGCTAGTCTCTCTCTTTCTTCTTATGCGCAAAGTTAAGCTCTTAATTACACAGTTTGAGGAGTTTATAACTCCCTCGGCGATAAGAATTAATTGAGATCTTGCCAAGCTGCACTAATAAACTGCAAATCCCTGATATCTACGCAGACACAACGAGGCTTGCGAATCAATTATCAAAATTTAACGGGTCAACTACTTAGGGGGCGCTGCGAAAAAGTCAATAGCTATGAAAACTAACCGACACGCGCGACACACGTGCGCCCACACCAACGCCTCGCACACACACACACACACACACACACACACACAGAGACACATGCATGCCGGAGAGCTGCTTCAATTTCGCTGAGAACTCTTCGCGAGCAACTCACTTGTTTCAAGACAAACACAAACACAAGCTGCGGGAGGAGAGAGGAGAGCGAGGAGAGCAGAGCACAAACGAAAAACGTGTGAAATGAAAGTTGTTTGATTTGCTTTGTGCACCCAAGAAAGAAAGAGGCCAAGGGGGGAAACTGAGCCGTGTGAAGTGGTGGCAGCACTGGCAAGGCGCGCAAGATCTTTGCTTTCCTTCCTTTTCCCCCTCCTCCACCCACAGCGCACTACTGTACAAATTTTTGTTTTATTTATTTGGCACGAGTCGACTGCGGCCACAACCCACACACCCACACCCCACTCCCCTTTCTGCTGTTCCTTTTTGGGTTTTTTTTTTTGTTGCTATTTCATTCCTGGCACACTCGCATCCGTTTCGATAAAAAGAAATATTTTCTTTTTGCCATGCGTTGACTGCGCCACTTTCTTTTGCCCGGGCGCTTCATTATTACTAGTAGTATATTTATATTTATTTTCTCCTCTCTCTCTCTCTCTCTCTCTCTCTCTCTTTCTTTCTGCCTCTGTCTCGCTTTCTCCTGGCATTATTATTATTTTGCTGAAGTTGGCTCTTTAAGGTAGCCGGAGCATTACCCATTACGCAGAGGATATTGTGTGGCCATGAATCAATTGGGCAATGTCCATTGGCCGGAAATATGGCGGACCGCAAAAGATGGCACTCCATTTGCATTCCCTCATTTCGCATCGCAAATGGGAGGCAACTGCTAAAGGGAGCCCTTTTTCCAGCTGTCTTCCTAGCTCTCTCTCTCTCTCTTTCTATCTTTCTCGCTCTTCGCCCCACATAATCGCGTGTAATAAATTTTAATTTTTTAAGCATTTGTAAGCAGTTTTATCAGGCCAACAAAGGACTACATTTTTTAAGTGCCAAGCCAGCCAAAAAAAGGATATAAGATTAAGACGCCAACGCAACGAAAATGAGACATAAAAAAAAAAAAAAAAAAAACGTCGAGCAAATTAGCGGGCGACCCAGCGCTGTGTCTGTGAGGTCGGGGATAAGGCAAGTTGCGACAAGCTGCGGCTTCCACATCCACTCAGCGACAGCTACAGCGGTTTATCACGCCCACTGCGTCAACGGATATCCGACGCATGGAAGACAAACAAAAAAGGCATTAAATCGCATTTAAGTCAAGGCGAGACGAAGACGCAGGCGAAGAACGCGGATGGCGGATAGCGAAGTCAAAGCGAAACCACCCCGCTCTGAGCTTATACTTCATTTGCCTGGAAGACTGAGCGCGCGAGGATGACGAGTACCGTTGATACTGCTGCTGCTGCTGCTGCCTTTGACAGTCCCGTTCGGGTATGAAGGATATGTGCAGCTTATCACAGGAGTGCTGCGCTGGCAGGAGTATTTAAATTCATTTGAAAAATAATCATAAACTGTTGCAAATGGTTTTAAGAAAGAACCAAATCAAATCTTTCTCTGTCCTAATTGAGAGCAAAATATCCCTTTTAATTCGCTTGCAGCGTATACACAAAAAAGCTTAAAGTGTATCAGATAAAGAAGTGTCATTCAGCAATAATGAAAACGCCCAATGCATCAACTTACCATAGAGTCCATCCATGAAGCATTCGCGGCCCTCAAATGAGTCTCGACAGAGCAATTAAACCGAGAACTGCGCTGCACTGCGTGAGCAGCAGCAAATGCATTTGCGAACAATGCCAGACTGTTTTCTTTTTGCTTTACTCGCCAGCCTCACTTTTTTCAGCGCAAAAAGTGGCAACGCCATTATACGCACGGACCCGCATGGACACAGGGCCGTTGCAGAGTCAGAGGCAGCACAAAGGAGCAATTAATGCGAAATTGTCGCTGCATAATTGCTGAACATGCAGCTGGAGCAGCAGCTGGGCATAAAGAAGCAATTAATGCCGCACAAATGCGCTTGGCATGCATAAAAATGCTGAGCCCTTCCTTTGGCTTGTCTGCTGCAAAAGAGAGTGCAAAAAACTGCAGCAGCAAAAGCAAATCAAAGTTGCTGACCATTTTGCCAGGGCCGGCAAACAATTGCAATTACATTAGAAATGGCAACAGCAGCGGCAAAGGCAGCGACAGCGACAGTGGACGACAGAAGCAGTTGTAGTACTAGATGCTTCAACACAATGAGGACAGTTTAAGCCTTAGCCATGTGGCACCCACGTAGCGCGTTGACTTCCGTTGCATGCCAGGCACGTTGCAAATTGTCGCAACGCAGCGCATCCAAAAAACGCCAGGCAACACACAAAAGCCACGGCCAAACGAATTGCCAATTTAAATGTGAATAGAAAAATTGCAAGCGCCCCCTCTCCCTGCCCCGTCCCCAGTACGCGCAAAGATTCTTTCACAATTCGCCAATCACTCGGTTGTCCCAATCATAACAATGGCTATGCAGGCAGCCCTTCCTCTTAAGCAGGTTACATTGTTCGGAAGAAGTATGTCCACATCGATTCTGCTGCTGACAATTGATACATGTACAGACATATATGTGTGTATGTACATACATACATACATAACTATATGCATTTAGATGTATTTGTCTGTCCCACGCCCTTTTTGCCACTCTCTCGCTCTCTCTGTTATTCTCTCTCACTGACTTTGTCGTTGACGTTGTGAATATCTAATAAGAACACGATAAGTTCACGATAGCACGTGATTTACGCTAAAAAAACTATCGATATTTCATGGAAGCTGCCAGCGAATGGCGATTTAAGCACAAACAGATCGTGACGTGCAACATTGTGTGGATTTGTTTGTTGTTTTATTTTATTAACTCATAATTGTTTACTGTTTACTTCTTTTCACTTCTAGAAAAGCAAAGTCTCGTCAGGTGCATATTCGTATAGCCGCTACTGAACTCAACAATTACCCGGTCATTGTAAATGCATGTAGATAAGTTGCAGGCCGCATAGCAGCAAAGTTCGCCGACAAAGGCAACAAACAAATCGCGCCGGGCAATGGACTAATAAACCAACACCTACGTATGTATACGGATGACCCGTTATCTGCTGCACCGGGCTATGCGAATCAACCAAGCAATTGGATCGCCCAATCTGCTGACCCCACGGCCTGCAGCCTAGACCCGTCTATACGTAATTGCATAATATACGTATTTTCATGTGACTGATAAATGACTGCTCCAGTTGTTGTTGTTGCCGGCTGCCGGCTGCCGGCTGAGAGTCATCTCGCGTAGGCCTAGCCCCATAGGGAGCGGCGAGTGATAAGAATGGGTATAAATGCAGCTTCGAAGGCAGCCAAAAGTGCAGTTGTCTTCTCTGAGGAGCTACTTACAAGATGTTTAAACTAATTGTTCTGGTGACCAGTGTCCTGTGTACGGCAAGCGCTGGGCGCATTGTACAACGTGATTATCAGCGTAACATTGGCATTGGAGGTAAGTTGCCAGCAGGAATTGCGGTTTATACTTCATCCCCGTTTCGTTCTCTAGCCGATCAGCGCCTGTCATGGCAGGATTTGGTTAGGCAAAAGTTCATACTGGACATTGTGCAACGTGTTCAGCAGCCCCTGCAGCAGGATGATCTCATCCAGCTTGATCAAGGCCTGATTATGGACACGGATCGCTACCGTGGTGGCATCGATGCAGATATGCAACGTGTCATTGACTTGGATCGCCAGCGCCGTCTGCTTGATGAGCATCAGATCTTCAGCATTCGCAATGTGGAACATGTGCAGCAGCTGCGCGGCATCTATCGTCTACTGGTGCGAGCAATTGAGTTTGAGACGCTACAGCGCAATGTTATCTATCTGAGGCGCAACATCAATCCGGTGATGCTTATTAATGCCTTGACTCTGGCCATTCGAGATCGCGAGGACAGCCAAGCCTTGATTGTACCTGCAGTCCAGGAGATATTGCCGGAACTGTATCTCGATCAGCAGACCATTCAACGTGTGCAGCGCCAGCAGCAGGAGCTGGAGCAGAGCCAGCGGTCCACCTTCATGAATCTTGTGGGTATACGTCAACGTATGCGTGATGCGAATCCCATGATGAGAATGATTATGCCCTGGCGGGATCTTGGCCTGCAAATGGCTCTGAGCAAACAGCAGCTGCGTCAGAATGTTGTGGTGCTGCCTGTGCAGCAAAACGTGGACAATGACATTTCGCTGGTCACCGAGGACATCGGCATGCGCAACTTTGTGCAAAATCTCATACAGGAGTTGGCTCTGCTGGAGGAGAGCGAGAATGCACGACGCATTGGCAACTATGGAGGCATATACGAGAACGAAGAGGACTTGTCACAGTTTAACCGCCAGCAGGATAACCAGCAAAATTTCTATGGCAATCAGCGTGAGCGTTTCTTCTATGCGCTGCGTAATCGCAACGAGTACGATGGCGAAACCCAAGGCAGAAGCCAGGAAGACCGTTACACACGTGTGCCGCTGCAGCGTAACATTGGAGGTGGAATTGATCGGCTGGCAGGTTACCAGCGCTACTCTGGCGACCAGGTGGGACAACTGCCCACTGTAAGCAGTGACAGCGAGCGACTATTGCATGTGGGAAGACGCCGCCAGAACGATATCAGCAACGCTTCGGAAGAAGATCAGTTCTTGGACCGTTACAGAGGAATGATTCGCGCCGACCGCCTGAGTGGGGGGCGTCGTGTAGAAGAAGAGCCGGTGGGCAGACGCGTACCCTATCAAGGAAACCAAAACATATTTAACCCGTATCAGCAGGTGAACGACGATGATGAGGACTACTCCCTGCGCTCACGTGCTAATCTGCCAACGACTCGCCGCGATGACGACCGTCTGGTATACATTAACAGACGTCGCCTTGACCAAAATGTGGATAACCTTACACCGCGACGTGTCATCCCAATTGAAGAGGGTCGTCGCGTGGGTGACATGAAAGATGAGGACATTGTGCAGCTAATACGACGCGACAATCGCCTGGAGCAGCTCAGCGACGACGAGATCCTTGAGATGTTGCGTCGCAATCGCCAGCGCAAAGAACAAGATCAACAAGGAGAGCGTTTCCAGGGCGTGGTGCGAGGCGATCGGTTCAGCGAAGGTCGTCGCGTGGAACAGGAGCAGTATCAGAATGAAGATCAGCAAAGGAATGTCGTAAATGGAAGACGAGAAAACGAAGATCGTCTTATCCAGCTGATCCGTCAAGATAGTCGCTTGGGTCAACTGAGTAATACCGAAATCATCGACATACTGCGTCAATATCGCCAGCAGCTGGAACGTGAACAGAACGATGGACGTCGCTATCGACGCAGCCTAGTTAACCCAATCGAAAAGCAAACCTCGCTCCGTCGCGGTGAAATCGTTTTGCAAACACTGCGTCAGTTGTTAGCCCGCCTCAATCAGGAGCGCATCGCAGTTCGTCTGAATAAGGATGAACTGGAACTTAATGACAGCTCACGCCTCATTCTGCCCAACGAGAACCAAGCTCAGCGATATGCCCTGCGACTAAACGAAATGCGCGAGGATTCGCGACGCAATCGTGCCCTGATTGAGCAGATCAATGTTGTTGAAGATCGCTTGCAGCAGGTAATTGGTGAGCTGATCCGTGAGAGAAGCGGTCGACAAGGCCAGATTGATGGGCAGCTGCGCGTCGAGCGTGTGATTGGTGATGTTCTACTGGGACGAGTTGGCAATATTGGAATTATTCGCATTCTTCGGCAGCAACTCCAGGACAGCAGTTTTGTGCAACAGGATCGTCTTGGTCTTGGTGTCAACCTAAGCGACCGCGTTATGCAATATACCCTACGCCGGATTCTCAGCATTGTGGATGAGCTGCGTGAACAGCTTCTCGGTGTCTATAGGCAAGAGCAGCTAGAGATGCCTGATGTGAACATAAACGATGTGCGCGTCAGCCCCTTGCGCACTCGCATCGAGGACTTCGATCTGGACGTGTCCAACCTGCTGGAGCAACCGCAACAGGAACAGCAGGTGCAGCAGAGACAGCTGTTTGTGCGGCAGCGCCGTCTCAACAACGCTCCATTCACCATTGATCTGGACATCAGCTCGCAGCGTTCTCAAGAAGCCATAGTGCGTGTCTTCCTTGGACCCCGTCAGGATGCTGCCGGTCGTGAGCTGAGCTTGGAGCAGCGCCGTACGGACTTTGTACTTCTGGATGCCTTCAAGATCGAGTTGCAAGCGGGCCGCAATCGCATTCAGCAACGCTCCACCAACATTGACTGGACCACTCGCGATGCCACTCCGTACAGCGAGATCTACCGCCGCGTGATGACTTCGATACGTGGCCAGCAGCAGGAGCAAAGCGCAATTGCCGATATGGTTGGCGAAAATGGACGCTTCCCACAGCGTTTGCTGCTGCCTCGCGGTCGTCCCGAAGGTCTGCCCATGCAGCTCCTGGTGATTGTTTCGCCCGTTGAGCAGCAAGAACAGGAACGCGTGCGCCTTGAGCGCTTCGACGGCATGATGGGCATCAGCCAGGCTTCCATTGAGGACAATCGTCCGTTGGGTTATCCCCTGGACCGTCGTATTAGCAACGAACAGCAGCTCTTGGGACTTCCTAATGTGCAGATCCAGGATGTTGTAATCGTGCAGGAGAACTAAGCAACAGAACACCTAAAGAACCGACCGACCTCATGCCACAATCCTCTGGACTTCCAATAGTTATACTACCTTTTGCTATATATAATCTCGAATAAAGCTGCAACTATGCAAAAATGCATATATAATATGTATAATAAACTTATCTCCTCAGAAAGGACTTAGCCAAAGAGACAATTAGGCGACTAGGACCTGATAAGGACTTCAATTGGAATATCCCTTTTAAATGTTAGACATGTTTTCCAGCAGAGGCTTTCCACACCTGCCGCAACACTTGTCTGGGCCAAACACACCCGACTGGATTTTCTAATTTCGAAAAACAATCTTATTGCAAATTGCATGATAATCTGTCGGGTGAATTGCAAGGATTAGGGCGCATCGCCCCTAACAAAAGCCGCCCACAAAAACACTTTCATATTATGTTTGAGGGCAGACAATGCAGCCAGAGAATCGCTGGCAGGCGGCTTTTGCCTGACACTATAATAGACTTTTCTTATTCTTGCCACACAACTCAATTTGCACCGGATCCACCCTCAATCCCGTCCAGAGACAGGGCGGACAGACACAGTTTGCTTGTCGGGTCGGTATATCTGAGCTGACGCAGACGCCCAGCGAAGCGTCAATTGCCAAATTAATTGGCCGTAAAAAATTGAAAATGAAAATATAATCACACTTTCCGTTGTGAATGCTTCGTTCTCTTTCGCTCTCGTTGTTCTCTCTCTCTCTCTCACTCAGTCTCTTGGCCCGTTGTCACTGGCTCAGCTCAGGGAAATGGTTTGAGCTTTAACCCTCCGCTTTGGTAGCGTTTTCTCATCAAGCCAGACGCAGAGCCGGTGTTGTTGGCCAACCATGGCACATCAGACGATTCGCTGCAGGCTAGAGAATTTTGCATTTTTCCCAGTTGAACTCGCACCACAGTTCTAGAATGTCGATACCCTGTAAAGTAAAGCGCAGCACATAGGCATAGATGATGCACTGACATACAAAACTTTTTAGGCCAGAGTAAATCAAATGGAAATACATGTCATATACAAATTAATAAGCATGAATTTTAATAGTTGATTGTGCCTTTAATTACAGCGTATCTCAAAGTCGCTCTAGATTTGCTTCGTTTGCTTCGTTTACTTTTTGTGCTGGCAAAGAATATGTTGCACCGCATAATGGAAAAATGTTGGCACTCGACCTGTCTCTGACTTTTGCCGCCTGAATGCACTTTCATTATCTTCGAGTGTTCTTCGTGTTGCCTTTTTTGCTACTGTCTCGCCCCGAACTTCTCTCCCTTTCCACCACCCTTTCGTTGGTCTGATGAGCTGATTAGAGGGCGCAAAGTTGCCGCATTACACGGCCTATTAGCTGGCGCTTAATGCAAAAATAATTATGTCTCGTTAATCAGTGCTGGAAAAACTTTCAAGAGATTTTCGCCAAGGCGCTTTAACCCCTTTTCGGGGCTCGAGTTCAAAAACTTTCTTCGAGTGGCAATTGAAGGTAGCAAAATGCAGCTTCCCAAAAACTTTTGTGATTAGCGGCCGCAGCAGAAGATAGCAAAGGCAACAGCAGCAGCAGCTGATGCGGAAAATGCTCGCATAATTTATGTTGTGCGACTTGCACTCGGCTCACAGTTAGCTCATCGAGCGGAAATGCCGTCGCGCGCACAGTTTGTGTGCGCCACGCCCCCTCCCCCCCTTTCCCTAGCGAAACTGTGCAAATAACATAGCATACTTTTGAGGGCGGCTGGTGTACGAAAACTTTTCGCCACGCAAATTAGCGGCCACGTTTGTTTCGCTGCTTTTGCCACCAAGAAGAAGTCCGACGCCGCTAAAAAGTTTTTCAGTTATGAATATAAAGTTTATTTATTAAGCCAAACAACTTGGCGCTCTTATCTGTGTCGACTGTGTTCTCTTCTCACTGTGCACACCCTCAATCAGTGAATTAGGTGAATGTGGGTATAACAAAACCGAAGCGGAACTATGCAACGCATTGAGGCGGCTATGAAAAGGTGTGAAAAGGCATAGAAGGGGAAAAGAGAAACGGTTACGATCATTGTATAATATTAAATGTTTATAAATATTTATATAAATTATTTTAGCCTTGTTCAGGGTATCTTTCACTCGCACATTGATCTTCTGCTAGCTGCAAGTTTGGCATTTTGAAAATTTGAAGGTGCCAAAAAGTTCATTACGAAACAATATACACTTAGAATACCAATATCAAAGACATTATCTTTTCCTATTTTGGCAAATGTGTGTCTAATCCCTTAGCATAAATGCCGTAATATAGCTCCGCTCCAAGGAAGCGAAATCAATGCACAAAGCTAAGTTTAGTTTATAGTACCTTTTGTGAAGACGTGTGGAAAATATTCTCAATCGAAAAGTGTTAAAAGCAACTGCAGGCGTGAGCTGCCTTCAAATCAACACAACACCCCTTCGAAAAAAAGCGACAGCATAAACGAACCCTTTGCCCCAGTCAAAAGAATTTACAATAAGAATTTTTACATGTTGGAATAGTAGGAAAGGGTGTTGTGATTGGGGGTTGGAGCTGGGGTTGGGCTTCGCCCAGTCAGTCCCTGTTTGGAGCTATCAAGCAGAAAACTTCTTGCTATTCACACTCATGCGATCTGAATACCCGCATATGAATGCGTGTTCTACAACATACAGAAGAATGCTAACAAACGGAAATGTGATATACGCGACACAGTCGAAACACAAAGGCTAATGGAGCAGGGGAAGGGCCACAGGAGGGGTGGGGTGTGCGGTAGAAATCGCACCAATTGCTTACAAGTCATTCCCAATTCCTTTCCTAGGGCGACTGGGTGTGTAGTTGATAATGCTACATGGCAATCGTGGCAGTCGTCTATTCAATTTGTTGCGAATTAAAAAGAATTCGGCATGTAAAAAATAACTCAAGAATATAGGTCGAGTAGTTGTTGAAGTTGCCTGACTGACTAGTACTTTGTTGCAAAGGATTCCTACTAATAGGAAGAGGATGCACGAAATACAACCTACAATTTTTTCGTAGGGTATAAGCAATTTAAAATTTACTAGACACAAGTAGAAAATAAAGGGTAAAATTTGTTTAGCTTACTCGATTTATACGTAGGTAAGACAATTATTAGCAAAGCCCACAACCCTTAGACCTAGCTGCCTTACTCAACAGCAGACCCCATTGGGACTGCCAATCAGTTGCAGGGTATGCAAATACCAAGCCAAAAGAAATACATTGAAAATCGTGGGGCGCATTGTCAAAAGGCTTTTCTGCTATTGTAACGATGGAACCACAAACAGACTTCCTCCCCCCCTTCCCGCTCTCCTTAGCGTAGCACAGCTGACACGCTTTGGCGCATCGATAGATAAGAAAGAAAGAGGAACCTCTAGAGGCTTTGGCTTGAAGCGGGATTACAAGCGATGCGAAGCAGGAAATGTGTACAGGAAGGGATGCCTGCCTGCCTGCCTGCCTGCCTGACGCAGGTAAGCAGGTGCTGCCAACGGAACTGGAAGTGGGCATTGGTTGGCATTGGGTGCAGACGTGGTGTTACATCGCTTACATCGTACTAAACTAATAGTTAACAAATATTTTCAATTACAGTTGCTGTCACAGCAAAATCAATCAATTTCGCCAGCCACAGGAAAAGCAGCGCAAATGCATTTAATTTTTCAATATATTCCACGAGGAGGAACGGAGAAAGGTAAAAGAGGGAGTGGGAGCCCCGTCTTTCACTGCTATAAACGTTGTTACGCAAATTGATTTTGTGGCCACAGAGATTACAGCAAATGCATTTTGCATTTTGCATTTCTCATTTTCCGTTTTACGAGGAATTTTATTTTCATTCGATTTTTGTCATTTTGTCAACTAATGAGGCTGAAAATGTTTTCGATTATTTCTGCTGCGTTTGCTGAATGAGTTGTAATTAGAATGGGTTGGCCAGCGAGTGTATTAGCGCACGTGTGTGTGTGTGAGGGATGTGTTTCACACTCACTAAGCAGACAATGCCGCATCGAATCGCATTTGCCGCGGCTTATTTGCGATTCACACCACAAACAAAGTAAACAAAGCGCCCCATCTCTTTTCTAGTTGCCCTTTCTCTTTCCCCCTTTGCCTTTGCCTGCTACTTTCCTTTATTTTCTCCAAAGACAACCCTCCCGGCACGCCCTCAAGTGGCGTGCGGCATGTGCCAAGTGGCGAGTGCGAAAAGCAATAAAGCGTTAAGCATACACACCAACACACACACACACACACACACACACACACACAAAGCCAGAGCAAATTTGTTGCAAATCAAAATAAATTTCTACTGGAGCTTGGAAAAAAACTAATCATAACAAGAAAGTGGCAAAAAATAGATGATATGTGGCTAGCCAACTAATAAATATACTATTTATAGTATTAAATGTGTATACAGATATTATGTATATTTGTGTAAATATACATAAATAATAATATAAGAAACAATTAGAAATATTTCACGAATTCTGGAGACTTTTTAGTTATAATAAATCATCATTTAAAATTTTTAAGATTTAATTTTAATTTATAATAAAAATATATATTTCAATTTCTTTTTCTTTCTTTGAAATCTTATTTCTATTTTTAAACTATATTAAAAAATTTACATTTATTATTTATTTATTTAATATTTTAAACATTTTATTTTAATGTTAATGATTTTTATTATTCTTAAAACACTAAGCAAAATTAAGATCTATTTAATTATTTATTTATCTATTTACGTCTACAGTCAAAATGCACCCGAAACTTGATATTGCCTTTGAGACTTGTAGAGTATTGGCGGGCATAAAAAGCGAAGGCGTTGTTGTCCACTCACAAGAGAACGCTCCCTCAACCCGATACATATCCAAGCTCTTTTTTCCCACAAATGCCATGTGAATGTTGTGTGAATGCTGTGAATGCTGTGAATATTGCCGGCAATTGTCCTTGTCACATTCGAGTACTCTCCTTCTTTCAATCTCTCCCTTTCTCTCTCTCTGGGCACTGGCATTCCATAACAATTTATGCAATCAGTTGGACAATGCATACGCAAAGGGAAACTGTTGGATTTGCAGTGCAGCTGGCAACCCTTGAGGACAACTCAGCGCCAGCGACAGGGCACCTTCCCCGGCATCCTTCCCATGCCCAAGCGCCTTTCTTCCCTTTGGCTCTGTTAATCCTTTTGAATATTTTTGACACGTGCGGTGCAATTATTTTATTACCCCCGCGAGTGCAGTGTGTGCACACACAGGCAACAGCAACAGCAGGAACAACAACAGCGTCGCTGCGTTCAACTTGCAACGTGCCACGCCCCCGCAATGTCAATGAGGGCGTAGCAGTTTTTTGGCAGTCGCGCGCTCGCATCAACAATGGGCCGGCAATTGATGCAATTCATTGAAATTGTTGCGACTGTTTAGACTAAAATTGCATTAGTCTCCAAAGGCCTTTGTTGTTGTTGCTGCCACTGTTGTTGTTGTTGCTGCTACTGTTGTTGTTGTTGTTGTGCGTGTAAGAGCACAAACAATTGACAATAATTTTCGCGGTTGCATTGAAATTCAAACGGCGCAAATTGTGAGCACAATTTTTAAATACGCGCACAGTAGCTGCCACTGCCGCCCCCTACAGATCCACGCCCTCAATTATGGTCGCTTTGCATTATCTCACATACACATACATACATACATAGACGCACTCACGCACACTTAGGCACACATATATTTTAATAATGATGGCATTTGTTTGGCCATAGAATTGCGTTGGCAATAAAATTTGGCTTTGCCACATAATTCAAATTGTTAATCGCGTTTAATGGGCGGCATTTATCAATATTTTCACCGAGGAAGATGAAGAAGAAGAAGCAGCAGCAGCAGCATTTGCATGCGCAACCCCACCACCCCCGGCCAGTGTCACTGTCTCTGTGAAAATGCGCCCAATGACAATGTGTTGACAATGCGAAAACAAAAATGGCGTCTAATATGGCGACAAAATGTGCGGGGGCGGAAATAAAAGCGCAACGGTCAGCGTTGCACTGAAGCAGCCCCTCCGCACAGTCTCCACTCCACAGACACCCCCATTCAGAGCCCTTAGTTATGAAGTTTGCCAGCAGTTGGCCATCAGGCTTTTAATGCGCACCATTGTGTCAAGATAAAGCAGCGGAAATTAGCACGATAGCAGGAAGTTGCCAGCGTCGTTGGCGTTGTTCTTGACGACGAAGACGAAGACGACGAGAAGCACGATAAAAAACAACACAAGAAAGGGCAGGGGGAATAGCAGAGGGAAAGAGATGGAGAGGACCAAAGGCGTGAGCCACAGACGGTCCTCAGCCACAAATAATAATGAAAACGGAAATGAAATACAATACCCAGGAATAGCAGAAGAGATGCTGATGATGTTGCTCATCATGAGCTTCTTCTTTTGCCTTTTCTTCCTTATTGGCCACTTTGGAAGGGTCTGCTCGGTGCTAAGGTGCCCATTTAACATTCCTTTTGGTCACTTTGTACAGGCAGGCGACAAGACAATCGAAGCTAATCAGAGTGCGCACTTTTCCTTTCAATGAAGCTTTTCATTTCATTTGCATAGGCCTTCAATTTAATATTCCTTTTTCTTACACATTTTTAGCTAGTACAAAGCTACTATATAGTACAAAGTTTTTCGATAACTGATAAAAAGAAATGGACTTGTACGTACGTGCATCTAACCTGAATTCATTTACTTACAATCTCTTGCCTCATTAAAATATTTCACACTCTTCTGATGTTGCTCTTTTTTTACCAGGGCAACAATTGGATATTAATAAGCCTTGAAAAACGCCACGAAGGGACGGACAAGTGAACTGCCAAGAGCTGAACTCAAGCCATAGCTGGAGCTGAAGCAGGAGTTGGTCGTGTTATTCTTTTCATAAACCGCACACAAATTAGACGCATACAAAAAAGCCAAAAAAAAGCGACAAAAATGAACGTTGATTGTCGTCTATTCTTGCCAAGTTTGGACCTGCTGCGCGGAGCGGAGGAAGGGGGCGTGGTTCACGCAAAGTCAATTAGGCAAAACGACGATGGGCAAACAAAACTGAAAACAATTCACATTTAAATTTGCGCATTCTTAGAAAATTTACGCGAATTTGGCGAACGAAAGCGAGGAGAGGCGACAAACGGGAGCGGTGTGGGGTGAACATTGCCGTAAAATACGTGCATATTATTGCGCTTATCTGGCAGCAAACACGCCCGTGCCTGGGTGGTCGCTGGGACTGAGTCTCTGTTCCCTTCAAGTTGATTCACTTTTCTTTCATTCTTTCTGCCAAGAACTGAGCTTCAGTCTTTCATTGCCGTTGTAGTTGTTGTTGCTGTTGTTGCTCTTGTATTGTGCATTTGTTTTTATGCGTGTGGCAAGGCTGACAATCTCCCCTCCCCTTCCTACAGGCTCAGTACCACTGCTCCTGCTCGCACTCCTTCCCGCCCCACTTGTCTGTCCTAAGTAACACATCCTTCCTTAAACGTTTCTTGTCTGCCAAATGTTTCCATGGGCTATACGATTGTGGGCACTGGTGTGCGCGTGTGTGTGAGTGTGTGTGTGTGGTTTTATGTGTGCATTGTATTGCTGGCATAATAGACACATTTAATTTTACTATTATGCCTTTTTGTTGTCATCGCATTCGCATAAGCATAATAAACCGTTTCGTTTTCAAGTTTTCTTTGGGGACTTCTTCAGTTGCTATTTGCCAGTCATTTTATTTGATTTGCCGACGAAAGAGCAAAAGAGAAAGAAGAAAGTGTGCGAGTGCGAGTGGGAGTGGGAGAAAGTAAGAGAAAACGACAAATGTACATAATATTCTAAAGAAATTAGAGATGTGCAAGGTGAGAAACTGAGAATGATAGACTAAAGAATCACAAACCCCACTTACTTTCTGGATTCAATATTTAGTCCCATTGTCTCTTTTGTCAATGAGGACGTAATCTGCAAATTGAATTGCAAACTATGCACACCCTAATGACAAATTACTCTTTCGCTCAAGTGTTTTGACAATTAGCATGATACTTTGCATAATAAGCTAAAGCGCTTTGGGATAGGTAAACAGTCAAGATTTTCATAAGGTTATTTGCGAAGGAGCAACAGCTGAGAAACGAATAGAAACTAAAATTGTAAAATATATATATGTTTATATTATACATAATTAAGAAGACTGGAATAATCAATGTCTTTTAAGTATTGGGTAAATATTTAATTGTTGTTCCAGGAAAATGCAAACCAATTTAAAAGGCAAAATGCTTGTGAGGAAAGCCAGTGCACTGTGCTGTGGCAGCGAATTTTCCTGACCCCTTAAATTTGACCCAAGAGTAGGCAATGTTATTTGTAAAATGTAAAATCACGCGGCAAAACGTTGTTAACACTTTGTCAATTAGATCTTACACTTGTATATTAACAAATTTAGTGATATTTCGCCCCAAATTAACAATAGAGCGCGCTTAGCTTTTCAAAAAAGATACGCATGCGATAACTTAAGTTTTTAAACAACAGATGGCGCCAGTACAATGTTTACTTTTATGTGTTGCCCATAGGTGTCTTTCCCAACATGTTTATCGATGAACATGACAGGGTATCGATAGAGCATTCACGATTTGCTTACATACTTGCAAAGTTTAATTAAATTTGTTTGTGTTTTTTTTTGTTTATGCTAACTTTTGAAGCAACTATATAATTTTGTGCCTACCGAACGAAGCGTGCAATAACCCGTTATGCGTATAAAAAGTATTAATTATCTCATATATTACTTTACCTAATTTATTTCAAACATTCCGCGTGATGGTGGTTTTCACGAGCCAACACATAAACCATCGATATAAGATAAAATTGTCATCGATAGTGAATGGTGAAAGTGCAAATCGTATACAATGCATTTCGCATTTGTGCTTCAAAAATTTTTCTATTAAAATTGCACTGATGCAATATTTCTGATTGTTGTGAATTAACCACGCGTACGCAAAGCTTTTCGAGGCGTTAATGCTTGGTGTAACATGAAGTTGCATTACATCATGTGCAGTATCAGAAGCAGCATCAACAGATGCAGTTTGAAGTCAGTTTTCTTTTTATTATTTATTTGCCACTATGGAGGCTGAGAGCAAAACAACTATTTTGGACCTTGATTTCTACGTATTGGATAAAATATTTGGAGAACTAAAAGAACTCAAGGATAAGATAAGTGTCGGCAAATGTCATCCATACCTTACTGAAGCTTTCGTCTTTCACGTTCGTAATTTGTTGGAAGATATATCTGTTCTTAAGCTCGACAAATCGGAATGGTCTTTTATTTTGAAATGGTGTGGAACCACTGTGCAATCATTAGATCTTAAAAGATTCGAATTGGGCGAAGATCATTTTGTAATTCCATTGGCTGCAAAGTACTGCCCCAATTTGCAGCGAATAGAACTGTTACTAACGCCCGAAAATGTGTTGATCGCTGAACAAACTTTAACAAAACTTACAAAACTGCAAGACATTTATATTACAAACTATTCATATAAAGTCAATGTTGATATTAAGAACATTTTGAAAACATTAATTAAGCTGCCAGATTTGAACGAGATCTCTGTGGATATACACGACTGGCACTTTACTTACTGTAAGTCGAGTAAAAAAATATATAAAAAAAATACTGATTATTTAATGTTTATTTTTAAGATTCAGACGATGCTGATTTGGAGCTGTGGTCATTGGACGAAAACTTTGAAGATGCATCTGAAGTGTGCAGAATTCTGTGGGGAAACAAAAAGTATTTGTCTATTAAAGGTTCTGCGGAATGTATCACCGTACTCTCATACGTTTGTCCAAACGTGGAATATATAGATTTTACCGAATTGAACGATTACAACAACGATGGTATCGGATACTTTCCAAAACTTAAGAGCTGCTTTACGGAATGTCTTGCTCGTAAGGGGGACGGTTACGGATTGCATGTGACTTCGTTGTGCAACAAATATAACTATCATCTGGAGACTCTTGAAATAAATTCATATATAGAAAGCGTTAAGGCGGCGCGACGACTTGCTAGAATGAAAGCGCTCAAAACACTTAAATGTTTTCAAATCAAGTCAAAATGTTTAAAGCAAATAGCTCGAATATCTCTGGAAGAGATGAGCCTATTTAAGATAAGCAGAAATGATTTCTTAGTACTTTTACGCGGTTGCAAAACATTACGACGATTTACCGTTACTGTGGATATAAAAATCTACAAAGCCTATCTTAACACATTGTTAGATATTCTGTTTACAAATGGCATACAACCTGAAAGGCCATTTGAATTGACAATACGCCAACGGGTGAAGATTAAGGAAATGTTAATGACAGAGGTAAAAACAAAATAAAAACTTGTTTAACCAAACATCTATGTAAACTAACGAAATTTTCGTCTTTCAGTTACTTTCTAATTCCAAAGGAAATTTATTAAAACTATCTTTAACGGAATAATCTACGCTCGAACCCCAATCTCGATCACTGCCCGAAAGTGTCTTATCGACAGCGACTTCAATAAACACAATAATGGTTTGATTATTTTGCAACAAATGAATGATAAAAGATCTTTCATAAAAATATTTATATTAATCAATTTACAAATCAAGACTGTAACTAAAGGAATAGTTAATAGGTTCACTCTATGTTAATTGATGCCATTTTATGACAACTATTTAGCTTTTATGAATCCAACATAACTTATTAAAACAAGAAACAAGATTTTATGTGATTTACTCTATTTGTATTATATTTTTTATATATATTTATACTTTTATAATTTTGAATAATGCGAAAATTTTTGTTTTGTTTCTTAAACGATAAAAATCGTTGAATTATAACAAGAAACATTATTTTTTACATTTGCCCTTGGAATTGCCCTTGGATTTCTTCACAAGCGCGATGAGCGCTTCGGTTGAAAAGGACTTTGGGCGCTCAATTGGAAGACCAAGTGCTCGGTCCCAAACAAGAGAAGCAAGCACGCCCAAGGCACGAGAAACACCAAACAAAACGGTGTAGTAATTCATTTCTGTCATGCAATAGTGCTGTAGGAGGACGCCGGAATGGGCATCGACATTTGGCCAGGGATTCTTCACCTTGCCGAGCTCGGTTAATATTGGTGGCACAACTTTGTAAATAGTGGATACCAGCTTAAACATCTCATCATCAGGCAAATGTTTTTGCGCAAACTTGCGTTGGCAGGTATATCGAGGATCGGTCTTACGCAGCACAGCATGCCCATAACCGGGCACAACCCTACCGGACTTCAGTGTCTTCCAGATGTAGTCCTTTAGTTGCTCTTCTGTGGGATTATTCCCGGCTTCCTTTTGAATCTGTTTTAACCAGATGAGGACTTCCTGATTGGCCAGTCCATGCAACGGCCCAGCCAGCCCATTTAAGCCGGCGGCCAAGGATAAATACGGATCCGACAAGGCGGAACCCACTAGATGAGTTGTGTGCGCAGATACATTACCACCCTCGTGATCACTGTGAATGGTCAGATAGAGACGCATCAGTTCGGTGAACTGAGGATCATCGAAGGTCAGCATATTCATAAAATTGGCCGACCAATCCAGGCTTCTATCTATCTTGGTGGAACCCTTGCCACCACGATAGGTATTCGTATAAATGGCGGCAGCCACCACGATTATTTTGCCAATCAAGTCCATGCTATCCTCATATGCATATTTCCAGTATTGCGCCTTGGGTACACCCTTTGAGTACGCCTTGGCGAACTTACTGTCGTGATTGAGAGCCGTGATGGCCGCAGAGAACTGCGACATTGGATGCAGGGTCTTCGGAAAGTCTTTAAGCATTTTCATCACAAACTTCGGTATTTTAGAGCCACGTTCGGCCCACTCGCATGAAATTTGCTGCACTTGCTGCTGGGTAGGTATTTCACTGGTCATCAGCAGCCAAAATAGGCCCTCGGGCAGGGGCTCACAGCCGCCTTTAGCATGCGGCAGTTTCTCCTGGATCTCCTCAATTGTATAACCTCGAAACCGAATACCCTCATCAGCATCCAACACTGATGTTTCGGTGACCAAGGCGTTCATGCCGCGCATTCCTCCGTACATCATATCGATATCGGTTGTGCCCATTTTATGTTTGCCCGACTCCTTGCGAAACTTAGCTATCTTTTCATGCTCTTGCTTTATCCTGCATTCCATCACCTCAAGAAGGGTGCCCTTTGCAAAGCTCATGTTCCGCACAGATGGCGTCAGCATCGACAGCTCTGGCCTTGTCTTGCATGCCGGCACCTTAAGCAAGGTGCCCATGGAAAAGCTCATTTTCCGCACACATGGAATCGTCAGGATCGACAACTGCCTGATTGTTACGATCCGAGGAAGATTCCCAACACGATAGACCACCATTGTTATTCACTTTTGCTCTTTTTCTTGACAAACTTGTCTTTTGTCAACAATTTTGGTTTCGCAAAAAGTGCGAGCAAGTTTTTTTTTTGTAATTTTTGTTAGGCCGAACTAATAAAAAAACTAAAGACCAAATAAACAAAAAAGCCAAAACTACATATGAGATCTGAAGGAACTGCCTAAGTAAACTATTTTTTATAGAAAACAAACAAATTTTGAAAGTTCCTGCAGAACGCACTCGACTGTAAGATACCCATTTTATTGTTTTTAAGCTCTTTCATAATAGGAACATTATGTATGGTCTTCAGGATCCCAAAAAGGAATCTTTATCATGTTATCATATATACAATTTTGTATCTGTTGTGACTTGCGACAGCAAAGCATCATTTATGCTTCAAAAGGTATGCTCAAAATTTAGTTCAATTTACACAACGATGCCAGATGGTTACATCCATGACTCGACTGGCAAGAATGTTTGCACTCAAATTCCCTGCAAAATCTGCGTTTACTGAAGTCTCTGCATCTGGTAGGATCTGCACCAGCAGGCGAAGGTTAAGACCTTCCTTCGTTCCGCGAGGCAACTGTAGGTGCGGTGGAAACGCATTTGTGATCTTTGAAGCAAACAGCTCATATGGTTGCCTCGCCTCATAGAGATCGCTGAGGGTGGGATCACTGGTAACCAAAGGAAATTCTCGATGCAGTTTATTCTCGCCCGCTACCAAATGAGCATCGAAATCATCAAGCAGCAAACGAGGCTGATGTCGGGCCAATGGCAGCAGATAACTTCGAACCCGAATCGCAAGTGGATCCCTGACAAAGATGTCGAAGCTCATGTTAAACGCTTTGTGGCTGAGTCGGATATACCGTGCCACCAGACGTCGTTGCAGCAATTTCAGATTGTTACGTTGCGTCTGCAACAGTTGCTGATCCAGTAGATTGATCAGATCGCTTTCGACTTGTTGCTCGAAGGTTTCTAGCCGTCCCACATGGATTTTGCCCAAATGTAGATGCTGCTGTCCACCTGTCTCCAGCGGGTCATCGTAGTGTGACATAAGTTGATCCAGCTGAATGAGAAGCTCGCGATAAACGGGGTCTCTTAAGTTGGAGCTACCCATGGCCATTAAGTTGGCCTTCGTGCCATTGCCATTGATGAGTCGACTCAATTGCCGGCAGATTTGCCAGTACTCAGCTGCAATCACTCGAGCTACTGTGCAGATACGCTGCGATCTATCAAGACCTGATGCATGTAGCTGTTTATCAATCCGACTTCTCAGCGCTGCGATGGATGCGCCTATCAATTGGCGCACGTTGTCTGAATGTAGCTCTGTCGACCTGTAGGGCACTCCTCCTGTTGTCAGCAAATCCATCGAGTCCAGTGAACTGCTGCTGCTGCCCAGGGTGAGCTCTTCCAGCTGTAAAAGTGCCGCAAGTTTACGCAGGTTTTGAAGGAATTCGAAGTAATGACGAGGCTGCTCGTCCTGGTCGATCAGCTGGCGATTGAGCAATAGATTCCAGTAACTGCGCAAATTCACATCCAAGCTGAGTTCTGCAGTCGACGGTTGCACTTCAATAATTAACGGTTCGCTGGGGACGAGCTGCAACTCGACACGTTGTCTGTAGAGTATGTTGCGCAGCGTCTCTCGCCAGCTGATGCGCTGTGTCGACGACAATTGCTGCCAAGTTGTCCGCTGTGCAGAAAGTATAACACGTCGATCGAAGTACACTTGAGGTAACACCTCATGCATGTCCGGTAACTGTAGATCCTGAGTATCCGTGCGGTCCATCATCGCCAGCTGCAAGGCATTCACAAAGAGTACGGGATGAAGATGTATGCGTACGTAGCATGCATTCCGCTGGAAAGTTTGCCAATCTCTGGCCAGCAATAAAAATCGATAGATCCCCAGCAATTGTTGCGGCAACTCTTCCTGCAGCTGATCGTAGATGCTATAGGGCTTCAGCAGGCGACCCTGCTGGACAAGGTCCATGAAATCCAACAACAATGGCCAAGAGCCCTGCGAAAACCAAGCGATTAAGGGTATTTGGTATATCTAAGATCTTTAAACTTACAGGCATATAATCATCAGGACTTTCATTCAAATTCCTTCCCATTTCGATGAGCTCCTGCTGCAGCAGAGGTTTGTGCACCTGCAACAACAGATCGAGCAGAAAGCGCTGGCGCAACTGCCATTGCGAAGTTGAATCCTGACGGGATTCGTTGTACGACCAACGCGAACGTGGACTCCATCGACTGATGCAGTCCGAAACACTCAAAAGAGCCAAGAGCATGAAGATGAATCCCGTCATTGCGAATGATTCGACACCCGAATGTGAACGTTCAAAGTAAATTATTCGCATGCCTTATCAGTCTATAGATATTCTATATATACGTGTGAACGTCTTTTATATTACTTATACACATAATGTAATCATCTAGTCAGTAGCTAAGAAACAGACAATAAACTTAGCTGTTTAAAAAGCTGAAGGAAACAGATTACGCATAAAGGGTCCTGTATACCGAAGGAGGTTTAATATGAAATGCATGATCATTCTTCAACCAAATTGAATTTCTTAATTTTAAGATATTTATTTTTAATAACATGGATTTAGTTCCGGATTTGCGGCTGAATTAAGCATTTAAATAAATTTAGTTAGAAACTGAATGATGTAATATGTTCAGGGTTGAATAGATAAGAGATTTTGCTGATGGAAATTTTAAGGATTTTCAAAACTGCGGCAAGGGTAGTCTACAGTTTTCGGTAAATGTTTTGTTTCCTATCAGATCATTTCTATGTATTTAGCTTATTTTAATTGTGTATATAATTATATTATTATTGGGAATATTTTTCATATCAGCAATTCTTTTTTAAAACCGAAATGTGTGGGTTTTTTTTCAAACAGCTGTCATCCCTATTGAGTGCGGTACACTTTATCAACATTGCTTGCGCTGTACGCACATTGAGTCACCCAACATTCGGCACATGGTAAAATAATACAAGGTAGTGAATTTGTAGAAGCGAACATCCCTTGATACTAAACAAACATATGTACATATGTCTAACGACAAACACTCGGATCCTCTCTCGTACGCTCTCACGAAACCATCTTGTTCTATCTGGTGCTCATGTTCACCATGTACAATTTAATTGTTTCAGTTCCCAGTTCATTATCGACGCAAAAAGACGTACGTGCGTCGCGTTTTTCTTCGACTTTGAATTTGTTTTCTATTGTTTGAATAAACATTTTAAATAATTGATCAAATTTAAATTAAACAGTAAATGTTAAAGTATATAAAATATTTCGGCGTTGGATTATGATATTTTTTTTCGTGCTATCAATTTGTACATCTAATTTAACGAGAGTCGAAATATGGAAAGCAATATTAACATTGTAGATCTACAGTTCGATGTTCTAGCGCATATCGTCAAGGAGTTAGAATCTTACAATGATAAAATTAACTTTGCCAAGGCACATCCAATTCTAAGAAACGTCTTTGAATATTGTCAACGATCGGATGTAAAACAGGAAATTTGCTTTGACAATAATGATAAAGATCAACTAACTCATTGGCGTTTCATTTTGGAATGGTGGGGCCCAAGTGTCAAATCCATCGTTAATAAATACAACTATGTACATTCGGATGATTTACTAGAAGCTGCGGCTGAATTTTGCCCAAATTTGGAACATATTAACTTTGCCATTAAAGAAGAAACTAAATTTAAAATGATTGAAGAGAGTTTTCCTAAACTTAAAATGCTTACCGTTGTTCAAGTAACTTGTTATTACTTTAACGCCTGGGAACGTCCTTCCAAAAATCGGATTTATATTAATAAAATGATTGAATCTCTACAAAGTCTAACAAAACTACAACAAATTAATTTTGGACAATACTATTTGAAGAAAAAAGAACGTAAGTTATTATTTATTTTATTACTCGCAACACAGTATGGCTTTATGACTTTCTGACAATTATTTTAATATATTTATTTCAGGATTACAATTAAATAAATTGACACAATTGAAAGATCTGAAAATTGGTTGTATTGCAGCCGACGACGTGGAGGATCTTTCAAATTTGTTAGGATGTCTACGCCTTTTAATTATTGAAGACTATCCGGATAATAAAACTCTTGAGAACTTAGCAAAGCATTGCACTAAGTTGGAAATACTTAGTTTGGAAGATCAGAAGAATATATCCTTCCAGGAAGATTTTTTTCATAAATGGCGAGTGCCATACTTTCCAAAGCTTACCTATTTGTACATTTTTAAGGGTAACTGCCAAAGTTATTATCTACAACATTTGGATGAACGATATAATGATCAGCTGGAAGTGCTAAGAATTCCTTGTATAACTATAAAAAAAGAAGAACTGAAACGAATTATGCAATTCCGAGCTCTTAAGAAGCTGTACTGCGCCGCCATAGAAGAAAGCTTTATCGACACGCTGGCCCAAGTCCAGTTGGAATATCTAAATTATTGGGAAGCGAAAAAATTACGGAAGGAAAGTCTTTTACGTTTCGTAAGCAAATGCACGACCTTAAAGATTTGTCAACCATCATGCATTGGTATCGACCTCGAATTTCTCAAAGATTTGCTTAAAATTGTAGAAGCAAGGGGCTTCCAACCAGATGATCCTTTCGTTTTTTATGATAAATGTTTGTATCAGTTGGAAAAGAACAAGGAATTAATGGCTGAGGTTTGTTTACCATATCAATTAATTAATTAATTAATTTATTACCTTTAACTAATATTTCAGTATGCCTCTCTCCCAAATTCGAAGCTAATGGACTTGAAACTCACAACAAAATTGTTGTGAGACTGTAGTGACGAATATATATACAGGGTATATATAGTACATATGTACTACATTTAATCAAAATTATTTAAATTAATTAATACACGTTTTTCTGCCCTACAACTTCATTTTGTTCCTGATCAGATCTTTAGAAAGTTAGCATGCTGATCGGTCAAATAAAGGTCTATGGGTATATTCCAGAAAACTAACAATTTTGGAAAGTACATTACATTAATAATAAAAGTTAATATGATTTCAAAAACAAATCAAAATAACGCTAAACCTTGTTTTTTTTACGGTTTTTCTAAAATTACGAGAAGGGTGTCTTACTTGCAGGAACGCTCGATTGTAGCTTTCTTTACTTGTTTAAATTTGAAATATGTTAAACACGTTTCTAATTAAATTCGATAAACTTACAAAGCTTGGGTATATGCAAGCTCATGCCACATTAATTTGTACAAGAATCTATAAAATTCGCTTTTTTATTTCGATAGCGTCAACAAGTTTAAAATAATAATCGTAAGTAATAAAAATCTAAATGTAGCAATTGATTATCCCATTTCCAGAATAATCGTTAGGTTACTTTATCTTAGTTTAGTCTTTTGAACTAGGCCAACGTCGTTCTTTTGGCCACAAATTCCCGTGAGCTCTTCTCTTTGTTTGTAAAGCGTGCATATCTAGAAAAAAAGCAAACAAAATATTTTTTAGAAACTTATTTATCAAGTTTTAAAAATGTACACTTACGTTTTCTTATATTTGGAAACATCGGCCGCGCTCAGTGATGGACGAGTCGATTGAAAAGCTTCAATAAGATGTTTTTGCTTTACTAAAATTCTCTTTGGCAGTTTCTGTCGGAGGGGAAGTGAAAACGAAAGTGTTGATTAATATGTAATTTGATACGTTTATGTATTTTGTGAATGTATACATAAATTCGAACACATGTATTTTATAAATGAGTATTTTGATTGATCGATGCTCAATGAAAGTTCTTGTTAAGTTAAAGCCTTCAACTTATTATATATATGTATGCCTAGGGTGCTACTTAGTTGAACTTATATGTATATTGATATTTAGGCGGTAAAGTCCCTCGGAATGTTTCAGTTTCAGAATCAAAATTCTCCTCATCGTCCTGCTCATCGTCTGAAGATGGCGGCGTCTCCAGCATTGGCATGGATAGATCCAAGTACGCGTCGTTTGGGTTACTACTGTATTGCTGCAATATGCCATCGAAACTCTCGACCAGCTCGGTAAATGTCGGTCGAGCCGATGATTCAAAGTTCCAGCATTGTCGCATCACCAGGTATATGTTGATGGTACACGTCGGAGGCTTTTCCATACGCTGACCGGTGATCAAATAACTATAAAGCTCCTCTGCAGACATAATGTTCGGATACGGTTGTTCACCATATGTCATGATCTCCCACAACAGAACGCCATAGCTCCAGACATCGCTCTGGGAGTCGTAGAACTTCTCCTGCAGCGATTCGGGTGCCATCCATTTGATGGGCAATCGTCCATTGGTATTTTTGCGATAATATTCGGTGTCTTGTATATCGCGGGCCAGTCCAAAGTCGGCTATTTTCATTACATAGCCATCGCTGACCAACACGTTGCGTGCCGCCAAGTCACGATGTATGCACTGTGGTAAAGGGTCAGAGATTAGACAATGATGAGCTTGTACAGTTTCCTCTATGCTTACCCGTCGCGAGGCGAGATACTCCATGCCACGTGCTATTTGAAAGGCGAACATAATCAGCTCCTTCTCTCCCAGCTGCTGTTGCTGCTGATGTGGTGGCAGCAGAGAGCTGCCCTCCAGATAGCCATCGCTGTCACTGCGCCGCTGCAGCGTGCCGGGTCGATTTTGTTTAAGAAAATCCTTGAGATTGCCATGCGGTGCATACTCGACAATAACCCACAGAGGTCCATTCTGGCTGCAGCAGCCTAGCAGATTGATTATGTTGATGTGTTTGCCAATCATTTTCATTACCTCCATTTCGCGCACCAGGCTAGCCATGTCGGCATCCGTATGCTCCTCCTTAACCATTTTCACAGCGACTATGGTGCCCATGTTGCTGGCTGCGGGAGGTGGACTTCGCGTCAAGCCATCGGCCTCGGCCATGACAACACGTCCAAAGGCGCCCTCGCCCAGTATTGAGCCCAGTGAGAGCTGTTGCCTGGGAATCTCCCAGTTCGAGTCAAGTGGAAACTCGTACTCGTTGAACGCCTGGGCCGGATCCGATGAACTACCCGTTGTCGTGTTCGAGAATGTTGTACGCTGCTTCTCGATTTTGATGACCGGAATTTGCAGGTCGCCCGCAAACGTGCTGTCCTCCAGGCTTGCCGGTTTGTATATGATAACCTTTTTGGTCCACTGATGCACTGTTTCGATGCGATGCTTGAGCAGCTTCTCTCGCCGCAGTCGTCGTAGCATGTACACTATAAATGCGCTGCCGAGCAGAAAGATCATGAGTATCATGACGGCAGTCATGGAAAAACCATAAGGATGCGTGCCAATCAATTCACCCAGATTCATAAAGGGTAGATGATCGACCACGTGCAGATATAAACTGGCATTGGTGGTTCCCAGCGAGTTGGCTGCTATGCACGTGTACCAGCCCTCCTGGCTGTGAGTGACATTATTCAGCTCCAGTATATGCGGCGTATCCAGCGAAGTGTTCAGCTTAATGCGCATCATTTGCCCAGCGTCCTGTCCGTCAACGCTTTCGGCAGGGCTTTTTGGTTTAATGACACGTAACCAGGTGACAGTGGGTTCATTATCCGAAATAATATCGCACTTAAGGATCACACGACTATTAACTAGCGCTGTCTTATTGGCCGGCGGCGTGATGATTGGCTTTGACCGAACGCGATCGTGGACCACAACGCGCATCTCCTCTTGGATGCACTTGAGCGGACTACACACACGACACATGTACACGGCCGTATCTGTGGTGGTAATATCCTCCATTTTCAGGTAATTGCCTCGCAAGATGTAACGGCCAATATCACGCTCCAAGACACGAAACTCCTTTTCGCCTGGCTTCTTGAAGGTCCACGTAATGTTCGCTGGCGGATGTGCTGCGTACGGGCAGGAGAGTCTCAAAGTTCTTCCCGAAATTGAATGCTGTAGGGTTTGGATTGTCCTCTTGAACTCCAGATGGTATTCCCCCGTATAATTCTTGGGGTCCACATCGACACCTGCATCGTCGTCTGCATCATTGAACGGCGGCAATGTAGTTGTTGTCGTTGTTGTTGTCGTAGTAGTTGTGGTGCTTGTTGTGGGTGCAGCCGTTGTTGTGGTTGTCTCAATCGGGATAACTTTCAAGAAGGCGGCAACCACAGTACGTCCTACAATATTCTCGGCCACGCAAATATACCAACCGGCATCGCTGCTCGTCACGCTGCCCAGACGCAACAACTGCGGCTCATCCTTGCCTGTCCACAATATATCGAACTGTTCGTTGTTCGACACTGTTGTCTGCCGATCTCGTAATTGCTGCAGCTGATCAACGATATCGACACTCTGATCCTTTGGACGCAGCCAGGTTATCTTAGGCTCCAGCTGTGAATACTCCAGCCTACAATCAAAGCTCACGTGCTCATCGTAGACAGAGGTAACATTGTGCGGATAACCGGCACTCAGCACGGGCGGAGATTGCTGCCGACTGATGACCTCCAGTTGGCTTATCTGAGAGTCGCTGCAGATGTTGCTGTTGCACAGACGGCAGTGATAGCTGCCCGCGTCCTGTGGCTGCAGCTCCAACACGCTTAGTGACCATTTCTTTATGCGTATTCGATTCGAGACGCCCGCAAATACTTGACTGTTGTTGTGGTACCAGGAGACGTTGCTCCAAGCACGTGCATCCACGACGGGTTGACAATTCATCTGGAACATGCCGCCGGCTGTTCGCTGCAATAGCGGCACAATGGGTTGCGACAGGCGTGGCAGCTCGCTTGCATTCAAGGGCTGGTAATAGAACTCTGGCGCGGCCTGGTCGCTAATCTGTAAGCTCTCCGCGGCAATTCCGCTGCCAATGTGCAACGTTAGATTGGCCCACCTAAAGCCGATGTACTGGCAGGCATAGCTGCCCGATGCACTGGCCCTGGCGCGATCCAGAAACAAATTGCTTCCGCTGCGCATTACCTGGTTGTTATAGTACCACACAGCCTGCGGCATCTGGCAGAGTAGCGAAATGTTTACGTCTTCGGGCACATGACGACGAGGTGGAGAATCCGACTCCGACCCCGACTCCGCTTGGGACTGCAATTGCACCACATCGAATACGCAGTGATGCTCCTTGAGAAGGCAGCCCGAAGTGTTCTTGTAGCCGTTGCCGGCGGCGCTGGCGATCACAATGTGGCTGATCGCGATGATCACGTTGATGATGATCCGCACTTTTTGCATTCTCAAGTGTGGCGGGTTTTGTTGTTGTTTCTCTTATATATTGTTGTTGTTGTTGTTGCTGTGATTGTTGTTTGCTTAGCCAAAGTTGTTGCCAAATTGTGCTGCCTGCTTGCTAAGCCACTTGTCTTGCGCTTAGCTTCATTTTTTCACATTTTTATTCTTATTATTTTTTTTTATTTTTTACCTTTTATTTTTTATAATTTATGGATAAAGTTTTTTTGCTTCTCAATACGCGCAAACACAGAAATAAATCTGAAGACAAAAAAAATCAAACATTATGTGCACTGCCTAGGTAATGAGCCTCTGCCTGGTTGCGCTACCGTCGTTGCCAAGTCGACTGTCTATATTCGTTGCCTATATAAGAAGAGTAGCTGCTATCTGTATATTGTAAATTATATGTATGCAGTGTCTTCGATCGGGCCGCATGCCAAATACGTTAAATGTCGTCATTTTCCATTAACTGCGTACAGTTAGAAATTTTTCGCTGTAGCAGTAATTATAATGATAATCGTGATTCCCTTGAGTTGTTAAAGTCAACACAGATCGCGCTATGGCACCACACTGGTGCCAGGCATCAAAACGGACTGTGATTGTGCAATCTAACTGTGCAAAGAAGCGAAATTATCCCCAGATATGAAGCACCAACAAATTTCGAAAGGGATTTATTTTTAATTTCGGCAAAGTTGAGGCCACTTTGAAAATTGCATTTGATATTTTAAAATAAGTGCAGATTTTATTGCCCTAATTAGCAGACTAACATTCCTTGTGTCCTTATCAATCTTAAACGGATGTTTTTTGCAAATTGGCTAGCTTGTATTAATAAACATTTTGATTAGATTTCAGTTAGGCGGATACGACTTTACGGCCTAAGGTCTTACTCAACTTTTTATCATGATATCGCGGCTTAAACTATTTGCGAATCTTAAGCTTTGTGTAGATAAATAATAACGGTAATTCAATGCTAGAAACAGAACCTTCTATTGCTATCTTTTAAACACCCTGACAGGGTTTGGTTTATATTGAGAAAATATTTAAAAAAAAAATTATAAATGAAACTTTTTCGTATAAGAATCTTGAGTCTTTTGGGTTTTTCGCAATTTGCTTAAGTTGCTTGTTCTCAAACCACTGTGCACTTATGCGTTGTTGTTGTTGTTGTTGTTGTATGGCAAGCCGTCAACTGTTGTTGTTTTTTCGTCAGTATGACATTTGTCAGACACCAATGCATTGTTGTTGTAGTTGTTGCCAATATTGTTTGATATATGCACACACGTCGTGATTTTTAATTTATTCAATTTCTTTTTTTTTAGCAATTTTTTTTTTGTTGTCGCCAGACAAAACGCATGTGCTGTAGGTATGTTTTATTATAATTTTTATTATTCGCACAGTTTCTGGATTTTATCTGCTATTGTCGCAATTTATAATCAACAACTCAATATCGCCAGTTTTTAGATATTGATCACTTCTGAATTATATGACAGAATAGCTTGTGCACTTTTGGCCGGATAGAGAACTCTAGTTGGAATTGGCTTCGCATTTAATTTGCTTCAAGTTGTCTACAGTTGCCGGCCAATGGTATTTTAAGGTTAGGTATTGAATTATATTTTATAAGACAGCCGTCTTGAATTATTCCGTTCACGTTTCAGGAGGCATTTACGTTAAAATATAAGCGTATAAATTATACATATAAATCACTTACAGTGATTTGATTTGGCACAACTTGTAGGTATTGGAAATGATTATATTGAATTCGTCTATAACTTTAGATATTTATTTTTAAGTTGAGTGTGGATAAATTTAAGTTTTTAGTTTAAGTTTCTTTGAATGAATTCGCCTTTAAAAGTTGGGTGCATTTTGTTTGCATTTCATGATTTTTATTTTACAACTCGCATTCACTTGACTTTTTTATATGTTTTGGCTGCACAGTTCCCATTCCATGTCAGTCTTAATGTGGACATTATTCTTCTGAGTTGCCCAAAAAATCACGTTCTTTGTCCGCACACAAAGACAAAAACAACAACGGCAACCGCAACCGCAAGAACAACACGAAAATTGTCACATTTTGCGTTGTTCCTGCTCTGAACTTTGTGCATTTCCGCTTCGTTGCCAATACTTATTAAGCCCCTTGAAAGGGTTAGCAGCGGAGGCAGGGAGGAAGCGGGTGGGGAGGGTCACTTCCGTTGCACTAACCGTATAAGAGATTCGCGGCAAAGAACCAACCGATTTGCTTGACAGTACGCGTACAACTGAAAGTAACGTCCGATCGCAAGACGAAAGCAGCAACAAAAAACCGAAGTGTACAAAAGTTTTGGCCGATCGGCGCGGGCCACGACGCGACGTTAACATCGACATCGACATCGACGTGAACATCGTGAAAACCGAATGGAAATATGCTAGATAGGTCTATGTACACGTGTGTGTGTGTGTGAGGTACTTCAACAATATTTATACAAGTTGCAAGCGAGCGAAACCTTTACGATCCTGGCGTTTCGACAGCGTTTCCTTTGCGTTCTACCTGTTGTTGCAATTGTGTGTAGTTTTCTCTCTCTCCTTTATTTTCTTTTTACTTTTATTCTAAGCATGTTTTGTGTGCGCCCGAAGAGGAGGGGGAGGAGAAGTAGTTGGATTTTGGCTGGCATTCTTCGTATTATCGTGGCCCTTGCGCTTAATTTATGCACAAGAAAATGTTTTCATTGTCTTTTCTCTGTTGTTGTTGTTGTTGTTGTACGTGCGCATGCGCGATAATCGCATATCAATAAGGAAATATCCGTTACGTGACTTATATACCTAAAAATAATAAACCCTATGCGGGGCTCGGCTCAGCCCGCATAGAGCAGCCCGAAACCAACACCGACTGCGACTGCGACTGCGACTACCAATTCAGTTCCCAACCCGTTTCATTCTAATCCTGTTCCAGACGCTAGGCACGTCTTAATAAATCCCAAAAATAGTTAATATACAATTGCATTGCACTTGTCTGGGAACGGAAGGGCCAAGGGCTTAACAAGAACTCTCTGAGCACTTCCGGCGTATATTCTCCAAATGTTCTCACTCACCTCATGTCCGAATTGTGCCAGCGCCTCCTTAACCGCCGACATGTTTGCCGAGGTCAGAATACTCTGTATATCGGCTCCGGTGTAGTTCTGTGTGCGTCCCGCAAACCAATCGAAGTCCACACAGTCATCTAGATTCAAGGTGGAACTCAAGGCCTCAAAGATGCTCACACGAGCCACGGCATCCGGTAGCGGACACTCGACCAGGCGATCGATGCGTCCCGAACGTAGCAGTGCCGGATCAAGCAGTTCGGGTCGTGAAGTTGCCGCTATAACCGTCACTCCCTGCAGACCCTCAACGCCGTCCAGTTCGGTGAGCAGCTGATTGACTACACGATCGGTCACACCAGTCGAATCGTGGCCACGTTTCGGCGCCAAGCTATCGAATTCATCGAAGAAGAGCACACACGGCTTTGCACTGCGTGCACGATTGAACAAATTGCGCACGTTCTCCTCACTTTGGCCAATGTACTTGGCCAACAGTTCGGGTCCCTTGACCGAAATAATGCGCAAGCTCCAGCAGGTGGCCAACTGCGAGACTAGAAACGTTTTACCCGTGCCAGGTGGTCCATAGAGCAGCACACCCGCCTGGTTACGCAGCGGCGAACTGTTGAAAATCGTTGGGTACTGTGGAGAAGTAAGGGTGAATCCACGTCGAAGATTAACATAAGTTTCAAAAACATACCATAGAGGGCCACATTAGTACTTCCTCTAGCACACTGACCACCGGCTCCAGTCCAGGCAGCTCCTCAACGCGTATTTCCTGCTCCTGCGGATCTCTGCCAGTCTTTTGATTGCTCTGTATGCCCTGCAGACAGTAGGAATTCGTGTGCTCCAATGACTCGACAAGCTGCTCGTTGGTCAGCAGCGGCTGTGTTTTACCTGCATTAATCAGTGGATTAGCATAAGCCAGATAAGCTGTTAATCAGATAACACTTACTAATTCGATATGCATAGAAAATGGCTCGTTCGACGAACTGCACAAGATCGCACTTGCGATAGCCTTCCGTCAGATTAGAGAACTTTGTCACATCGAGATCCCGGGATGCTATGTGGCTGCAGAGCTCACGCAATATAACCTCACGATCGGCACGCTCTAAGCTGGGCAGACGGGCGACGGTCTGGAACAGATGTCGACCACGTGGTGCACTGAGACGCTTGTTCAGCGTCTGTAGTTCGGTAACTGTTGCGATTACGGCGATGGCGTTATTGCTCGTGTATTGCATGATAAGCTGATGCACAGTATCCGCCATGCGATTGAAGTATTCACCATCCTGGCTGGACTGTTCCCCGGATGCATGCGCCAGCACATCCAGATTTTCGAGCACAACAATTGCGGGAGCATGCTGCAGGCAGCTGGTGAAAATGCTACGCAGATCTTTTTGTATGGACTCCGTTTTGCGTCCCTTGCTGCGCGAGCAGTAGAAGATATCGAAGTAACAATAATCCGGTTGACGTGACAATTGATCCAATATGCGCTCGACAAGCACAGTCTTTCCCGTGCCAGCGGCACCGGTTATTAGTACATTGCCCTGTCGCAACACCGAGTTCTCTGCGTTGAGGCAAAGATTCATGCGCAGCTCATTGACCACCTGATTCACAATCTTATCATATTCAGGTAACCGGATGAGATCTTTGACACTTAGTGGTGTCTTTGGCGGCAGCTGCTCTTTGATGATCTCATTGACAGGACGCACCAGGTCGGCGGCATAAATCTTGGACTCCTTAAGGAACTGTGCATCCACAACGCAATAGCGAAAATGTTCGGGTAAAATTCCCACAGTAACAAGCAAATCATCCTCCAGACGCACCACTTCCTCCTGATTAAATAGCATGGGCGCCTTTTGAGTCTTCTCAATGACAAATCGCTTAAATGCATTCTCCATGATCTTGTAGTGCGTTTTCTTGTGCGCAAACAGCTCGATCTTCTCCACAAAGTTTAGAGCGGTAGTTTTTGGACGCAACACTACACGCTCCAGTTCCTTAATGTTTAGCAGTTTCATGAGGTTGGCATTGATTTCGATGGATGGATGAATTGTCGCCGGCAAATCGCCATCTTCATTATCGCTGACCAGACGCACCCGTACATAGTACTCCTTGTCGCCGGCCGTGCGCATGCTGTAGAACTGTTCTAGATCCATAAATTCGGGCAGATGCGTTTGCCTTATGTACACATCCGATTCCTGTGCCTTTTGGTGCCACAATCCTCGTATGACCCGAAACTCAAACACTCGCGAGCTCTCACGACGCAAATCCCTCTTTAAGCGTTCCATGTGATCCTGTCGTTTGTTCCGCTGTGGATTGCTTTTCACGCTGCTCATGGTTGCAGAATGGGCCAGTCCTGACGCAGGTGCCGACACCTCGTCACGCACCTGTGCGCTGGTCTTGCTGCGCGATAACTTCTTGTTCTCATCGACGTTTTCATTGCTAGTGTCGTTGCCATTTGTTAGTCCCTTATAGAGATTTGGTGCCACCACCAGCTCCGTGTTGTGATCAATGCGTCCATAGCTTATGTGCGGCTTAAGGCGATCTACCGTGGAGCAGAATGAAAACACATTACTTTTGGCGCGCTGGAAATATTGCAAATTATTTACCCACTGTCAGTGCAACTTGCATTGATTTATTAATCCAAACTAGCAATATTTGCGACGAGTTTACAATGCGTGTTTGCTCCAGAACGCTACCTGAGATCTTCTCGGTGCTCAGTTCCTGTGAATAAGTAAGCGAAGGAGCGTTAATTTATAACATTTATTTAAAACATTTATCTATTATTTTAATATGCTCTAAAACATTAGAAAATCTAATAAAAAGGCTAGACATATTTCAATGTATACTCAGCATTTAACATTTGTTTAAATTATACGTTTAACTGCAATGACAGCATAGTTTAACCGTTATTTCAAATCCAATCATCCCTGACAGAGAAACCCCCCGTGTGGGGTCAATGGCAATGCCGGCAAAACTAGCGATCGCACATAAATAAACACTTAATTCACGCCCGCGCCAAAAGCTAATCCGATATAAAACTATTTTTATCTAACCGCAGACAAACAAACGCACTACCAAACACACAGACAGGTGTCAAACGGACACACATGCGCACACACACAGAGAGAGATATGTAAATACTCACAATGATCTCCCAATCTTTGGCCGACACGGGAGTGACGTGAACGCTTCGTAGATTCAGAACGTCAGATATGAGGGCGCACTTGACCAAGTCATTTTCATGCAGACCTATAATGCCGAGGTGGAGAGAGATTTAGAGAGAGCACGCAAGAGAGCAAAGTGCATTTCGTGAATAGAAACGATATTATAGCATACAGCTGCTGCACATCCGCTTGTTAAGTAACTCACCGAGTTCCTTGGCCGCCCTGGCATTGATCCCAATTTCAGTGTCTTTGATGCCACCGCCGCCAGATTGCGGTGCCCATGAAGCATAATGCACGCGTCCATTATACTGCAAACTAAGGCAACCAGTGTCCTAAATAGCACACACACAGAGCATATTATAATAATCTCTTTAGCTTATCTAATCCCGATAATAAGTTGACTTTTGGACACTTACATAGGTCGAGACGACGCCGTAGTACTGATCCGGTAGTAACATGAAATTACTACGAATCGGCCTATAAACCACCTTAAACGTACGTTTAAACATTTTTCTTACTGGCGCCCACCAACTACGCTGCTCAAATACGATATTTTGATATGAGCTTGTTTTAAATCATTTTTAAAATAATATTCTTATCGGAGCGAAATTCTTTACAAACAGCTGTGCGCAACTCTCACGACTGGACTGCGGCACACTAGAGATGAGCTTAGCACTTTCGATAACATTGCGTCTGTTGATTTAACAGTAGCAGAAGCGACTGTTAACTTCAAACAGGTTGGCAGCTCTGTAAGGGCAACTGTTGCTTCACGAAAAACGCAATCAGACCATAGTAGACTTTATAAAGACTATTTTTAAACGCAGCCCTGTTTGCTATTATTGCTAAAATACTCACCAAAGCATAAGTTCAATTCCTTTTTGATCTTAGCAATTCAACTAAATCAAAACAACAGATGAGCTCACAAAATCAGTTGGCAGCTACAAAAAATGCGCGCAGTAAATTCAAATTCGAATTTCGTTCTTTTGGCTAGTTTATTTGGTTAATAATAATATATTTAAAATAGTTAAAGTTTTCATATATTTATATATGTATGTATGTGTGTGTATATAAATATAAAATGCGGCATCTGCTTGCTCCTTTGCTCTTTTGTCGTATACCAGCTTGGATTCTTATTAAAATTAAATAACACAATATTAAACTAACAATACAGCGTGCTAATTTATTAAACGCTTCGCTCTCGTTTTCGTTTTACTTGATCGTTTCTTATTTTTGGCAAATTAAACAAACATTTTACGAAAAGATATGCATAAGGACCATGTCAATCATGCCAATGGCACTACATATATGTATGTGTATATATTTATATAAAAGTATTTCTTTATGTGCTTATAGTTCAACTAAATTCGTTATGTTTTTGAGTGTTAATTAAATGAAGACACTACAAACGTCTGAGTTCGAAAAAGATCGTTACAAAGCTTTTTTATAGTTATGCATGTTCTATATTTATATATTATATAATATATATGCGCGTGTATTTGTTTGTTGTATATGTTTATATAAACTGTCCCATATCAGTCTTCGTCAAGATTTCGTGGCTTGTGAGAATAAATTGGCTCGTAAATTGCATTTAAAGTTTATACATACTATAATTTTGTATAAAAAACCTACATAAAATACTATATAAAATGGTTTCTTGTGTGTATATTTTTAAAAAACTTTTTTAAAAAATGTGTTGTGTACAAAAGTTGTTTATGTTTTGTTTGCAATATTTTAGCGACTGAACTTGTGTGGGAAATCTGTGGCAAAACATATAAGTTTAGAACATAATAAAAACATATTCGAGTAGTAAAAGCATATAATTTACAATTTTAAGCATTATATTCATCATACAATTCATAGCTTAACCAAAATGTGTAAGAAATGTAGTAGTTTAAAATACAACTAAATTTGTATATAAAATAGTGCAGTTTTGCCATCTCGGATGCAAATAAAAATTTCCAATTTGGTGTAAAAAAACTTATTCATAATAATAATCATTAAAAATATATATATGCATACATATATTTACAAAACGTTAAATTAACAATTCGAATTTCATAAATACATCGTGTAAAACATTTTTAACTTAGGGGCTATGCAACCAAATTAGTTTATAAAACGCACTTTTACAAATTTGGCAGTTAAATAAATATCCCAAAAATTTGAGATTCACAGATTCGTTAAAAAAAAAACGAAAATTTTGAGAAAGAATTTTGGAAAATCGTGCAATAAAATATCAAACTCGTTATCATATTCGAATGCAGGCAAAAAAAAAATGGAAGAGGGAATGTGTGTCTGTGTGTGTAAGATCTGTGTGTATGTCCATAGATTTTAATAGCCCAATCACATATTGCATTTTCGTTTCTTTCGTAAAAATTAACACTTTCGTTTTTTTGTCTGTTCTTTTTTCATATCCCCTTTTAATGTTTTTAGTAATTTTTGTGTATTTTTGCCTTTGCCCCTATCTGTAATGGCCAGCCAGCTGACCAGTCTAGCAGTCCATCTCCTCCAGCGTTCGCGACAAGCGATTATTGTCTATGCGTCGACGTTGGGATCGCCTCACCGCGTCTGCCCGTCGATATGGCTCGCTCTTTAGGCCCAACAAAATATCTTCCAAAGCCCCGTTGTAGACTTCGTCCTGCTGCAGCAGTTTCTTCTCGCGAACCGAATGCGTTTTGCTCTTCAGCTCATTGATGACGGCATCCTGTAAGGAGACGGCGCAAGTTGAGGGCAACTGTTCGACACGACAACGAGCAAGGAAAACAGAAGAGAAAGGATTCCAAATTAGACAGATCTACCAGCACCAGAAGTAAGACCGAAAAAGGCTTAACGAAGATTAGATTTCAATTTATTATAAATAGTTTTGACAAGATTGTCAGAGGTTAGTTATAAGGTGGTGAGATATAAGTAATGAGCAAATGAGTCAATATTAAGATAGTTAGGTTTTGGGCTTGTTACAAGTTATTCATTAGTTCATATAATTCTTCTGATTTGTCCGAACATTTTCAGATATTTAAGTCTGATTTATCTACGAAACCATTTGAAAACAATTTTCAAGAAATTCGAAATAGTATTTTAAATGTTTAAAGCTTTCCATGCAAGATTAGTCTGTCAATCTTTTTTTAAATCCAATAAAGTACTTCTGTTTGGGGGATTATGTACATACAATGTTTGTATATTTGCATAGGATTAGCCGACAGCGACAAGGCAGGCGGATTAGCGCGTGGGGCACGCCAATTGTTAGCGACAAATTAGAGTGGAGAGGGTATGGGAGAGAATGATGCGACACAAACACACACACACACACTAACACACATAAGCCAAGCGACTTACACTAGGATATGAAACACACAAACAACAATCCGTCGCATGCCGCCCCAAAGTACTCGACTAGATGCTAGTAGTAGATGGTGGTTTTGGTGCTGGTGTTTCTTGATGATATTTGGTATAGATATTGTTTGTCTGGGGCTTCGGATTAGGTAGCACGTAGCCTAAATTCTCCGCCCCGCGCACCCAATATTCCGCCCGCCCCATTTGAGTATTACTAGAGATTGTTAGCCAAATAACCATGGAGTACGTGCTAAGAGATTGTGCTTGTGTTGGTGGTTGAGGTTGAGGTGTAGGTTGAGGTTGAGGTTGCCATTGTGATGTTATACAGTTAGGGAGACATATCCACAGTGTTATGCTGCTTGGCAAAGTCAAGCAGGCAATGTATATTCTGCATAAATCAAAAGCAATTAACAGATTACAATCGCAGATCAGATCAAAACAGAACAGAATGCAAATTTAAATACCAGAATGGTATATATATATATGTGTATATATATATATATATATACATCATAAGAATGACACAAACTTGAACGATTTGTTGGCCGTCATGTTAGCTGCTGCTAAGTTTCCACTTCGTCGTCCACTCACCTGTTGCTTCTTTTGATTGAACTTGTTGCGCAGCATAACCTGATCACTTTCCTTTTTCGTAGCAGCCAATGCCGCGGCCTGCTCCAGTCGCCGACGCTGTTCGTTCTCCTGATCGAGTTGCTACAAGTCAAAATAAAATTTCCATATATCTTGTGCTCCTATATTGATTATAACAAACTTACCTTAAACGCACGCGTAAAGCGCACAATCAACGCAAAGAATGCTGCCGCATCTGCATTGCGTGATGAATCGCCAAAGTACTCGACGCATTCCTTGAATGCATCCTGAGCTAATCGCAGATCGCTTTTGATTTTCTTCAGCTTATCCTCGCTGTTGTTCAGAAAGTCGCGCAGTATATGCGTCTGTGTGCCCTTCACACGCAGTTCGGCCTCCTTGCGCACCAGCTCCATGCCCTTGTCAAGCTCCTGCACATCGGCCACAACATTCTCCAGTGCCACAGATGCTGCCTTATCCGTGCCGTAGAGTTCACATTCGAAATTCAATAGCTCCGGAAACTTAGCTCGTATGGTGGCCACAATGTAGTGCAACAGCGAGGAACGTTTATCTGTTGACTTGGTGTCAATCAATGTGTCCAGCGACTGCAATTTAAATCCGTAGGCCGGACCACGCTTGTTGCTGTTGAGATAGTTGCCAAAGGCTAGCACAATTTCCAGAACTGCCTTAAACTTGCGCGATTGCTTAAGAGAATTTGAGGCACTCGCTATGGATAGAACTTGCTGTGGGGCACAAGAGAAAGAAGACTTATTAGACTGCGTTTGTCAACAGGTTTCCCTTAAAGAACTTACGGGACTAATAAGATGCACGCTATCAACAAAGTTGCCCATATAGTTCATAATGGCCAGCTTGGAGGAAATGCGTTCCACACGTGATAATTGTAACATGAACTTATCTTCCTCGGTAAGCAACTGTTGATCTTTGCGCTCGATGATGTATTCCTTGTAGGACTTTACTTCTGCATCGGTTGGCACCATCTTCTGCAGCAACTCGACATTCTCCAGCGACAGCTTCTTCAAATCCAAACTGTGTATTGCGGCAACAACATCGTCAATGGGCATGCCCAGTTTACGACGGGAGATTGCTAAAAAAAAAGTAAAGATAGATTCGCTTAGTATATTACATTTTAGTATCTATATATTAACTGGTCTACCTATGTTTCTTAACCTCGTGTGTTCCAGCAGCGATACATGATCGGGTTTCTTGAAACGTTTACTAGGATAGCATGAGAGTGTGCCGCCATCTACCTCGCTGCCATTGCTACCGTTGTGTAGGGCGCCGCCAATGCCGATCTTGAAGCGCTCTTCGAATTCGTTGAAATCGATTTGTTTGAAGATTTTCTCGTCGTCCAGCTCGTTGAAGATTGTACCGCGTACCTGTTGCAAGCAGAAATTCATTTATTTTTTAGGATAAAACATATAAAGCATTTGTTGATGCTCACCTGATTGGGCTTAAGTGCAATCCAGTTGAGTGTTGGCAACTTGTACTTGGTGGGCACTTTGCGCTTGATGGTCATTGCACCGTCTGGCGCAGGCATAAAGCCTGCCACTGGTGGAGGCGGTGGCTGAAAGGAGCTCAACATGGGCGGTGCGTGCGGTGGCGAGGGAACTGTCGAGATAACGCTGCCATTGGGACTGCCAAGGGGACTCAGACCTGGCATCATGGGTGGCGGTGGCGGTGCAGGCGGTGCTGGTGGTGGAGGTGGCGGTGGCGTTGCTGCTGCCAATGGCATAGGCGGCGGTGGTGGCGGTGGCGGTGACATGGTACCCGTCGCTGGGCCTGTCAACAGGCTGCCATTGATTAAGGAACCATCGCCGCTGGAAGCGGAACGTGGAAGAGAACGCGACAACGTCTGCAGCTCCAGATTTTTGTTATGCAATAGGGTGTCCCGTTTCTTGAGCTCCTGTTCATTCTGTTGCAACATACGTTGCAGTGCATTCAATTGCTCCTCCAGCTGCTGTCGTATGACGGCCAGCTGCTCTTGCTCTGTCTTTAGCGTGAGATTCTCTGTCTCGAGCTCAGCAAACTTGTACAAAAATTCCGAGTTGCGATCTATTTCTCGTTCCAACTGATCCTCCAGCTCCTGTACACGCTCTAATGCCGATGTTTTCGTCTCCGAATCCTCCATGAGAGCCGCCACATCAAAGACATTGTCCAAATACGCAGAGATTTGCACCTTCAGCTCTTCAGACTCTGTCAGTCGTATGCGCTCCAGATACTTATCCAATCCCAGGGCCGTAAACTCATACTGCAAATGAACGCGGTAGTTCATATCCTCGACAGAGTGCACCACAATGTTCATGAACTGCATGCAGGCAACCATGAAGTCAATGTTGAAGGCCTCAAAGTTCATAAAGTACTCCATGAGTGTCTGAAAACGGCGCTGCTCCTGGCAGACATCCTTGAAGTTGTCGAACGAGCTCAAAATGATCTCGTGTCCACCCTTGACAAGACAAATGGCTGCCAGCAACTCCAGGACCAGAGCCTTAGTGCGCAGCGACTTGTGTATCAGACTCAAGGCAATGCAATTGATGGCCTCCCGATGCTGGATGACCATATTGAAGCCATATTTGTTATTCATTATTGCACGCAGACACATTATCGATACGTGTATGTCATCTGTGGCTGCACCCATGTTCAGTTTGGCAATGTGCCGTGAACGACGCTTCAAACTGGGACTGTCGAGCACCTCGGATATAGTGGGACGCACAAAGCTGTACGAGTGCAGATGGTTGCCATGGCTGCTCGACTGTTGCCTCGAACCGTCGAGCAGAAGTGAACCATTTGCCATGCTCGTATTACCCGCACCACCAATGCCGCCGGGACTCAGCGAGCTGCTATTCAGCACAACCTCGCTGGCGTCCAGGCCATTGGCAAGATTCAGACGCTCTTCGGAGGCACAAAGCGCGCCCTGCAAACGCTGTTCGTGTCGCATCATCTGCAGACGAAAGCTGAGATAATCAACGAGAGCATCGAGACCCTGATTCGTATCGTCGAGAAACTCTTTGACCCACTCGATGTGATTGGTGCGCAACGAGATCTCAAGATCACGCAGCACCTGGGTGGATGTCGATTCGCCCACCATTTTGCGTTTCTGACAAAGAAAGTAGAAGAGGTAGAGCTGTAAGTGTACAAAAAGAAAGAGAGAGAGAGAGAGAGGCGGGAAACGGGAAGCAGGAGCAGAGGAAAGGGGAGCATATGATGGTGAATGGGGTGTGAAGGGGACAATGAGTGCAGAACCAAACAGGAACAAAACAATGAACATGATAAAGAGTTGTACGGGAAAGAGAGAGAGTGAGAGAGCGAGAGGGAATAGGAGGAGAGGAAGAGGTTGTTTTGTGTGTTGTTTGCGTGTGTTTTTGTTGTTGTTGTTGTTGTTGTCAGTGTTGTGAGTAGAAAAATGGAAATTTACACATTAATATCAAGAACAACAATAGATTTAAAAGCTTTCAGTTTTAGATTTAGATTTAGTTTAAGTTAGGTTATGTATAAGCTTTTATCCAATAGCCTGGGTTGTAAGAGTCAAACGCAACACACACGCATAGACACACACACATACACAGAGGATTACAGCTAATAGCTACAATAGAGTTTGGGAATCTAGCTAGTACTACGTGGTAGGATTAGAGTGGTAGTAGACTGATTTTCGACTTACCCGATGACTGCGCGATGCCTTTGGATCCAAATATGTTCGCAGTTTACTCAAGTAATGTGAGGGCGGATCCTTGGCCTGCACCATTTCCTGTAGATTAAAAATGGGAGTTAATTTTTTTTAGTATTGTATATACAATTTGTGTAAAATGTTATATAAATAATGCCAGCAATTCCGGGACTATCGAAATGTATGTACTCTTTTACGCAATGGCTATCAAATTTGGTTATGTGGTTACAGGAATACCTTAAGCATATCAGGTATATCCAATTTTAAATAAAACTTCCAATCGACTAAACTAATCCAGTCAAGTTTAGGCAGCAATACCCTGTACCCTGCTGTACATTTGTATGGAGCTGGCGGGGCGTATTTCAACAATAATTAACCATTAATTGAACACGGTAGTTGGCGCAATCCTCGGTTTTTTTCTGTCTTCATTGCACCACCACCATCAGCGGCAGCAAATTGGTAAAAATGTCTTGAACGCAGGCCAAGAAAGAAAGAGGTGCCTCCACCTCCCCGCAATGCATTAACACTAACTTAGCGGCTTTTACTTTTGTTTTGCTTCCATATTGTGTGTTGTTTTTACAGCATATTTGTGTACCATGTTTACGGTATAAAGCGCTAGTATCCCCCTTCCCCCCCCCCACACAATCATACCCGCAATTCCTGGCAAAGCCGTAAGCCAAGACCACAGCGATCACATAAGCATCGATTGGCGGCTTGCCTAACTTTTTAAACATTTTTAAGCATGAAGCGTGGTATACTTGTTTTTGGCTTTTTACTATGCCAACAACAAAAACAACAACAACAACAACGCATGACTACAGCTAAAACTATGTGTGGGTTTTTGGTGCTTCGCCCGCCCCTCCCCCTCTCTCTCTCGCTGTCTCTCTGCCCGCGAGGCAAACCAGTTTCATTCTTTTCCTAGTCGAAGCTGCCGACAGTGCACAGGCTGCACTGCAAAGCACCGCAGCGCATAAATAGAAAAAGACATGCACATACATATATACAAGCACACACACACACACATACGCACACGTATTATATTTTAAAGCCAGGTATGGGGCGTCCAAGCGGCTTCAGCGATTAAAAACTGCAATTTATCGCAGTCATAATAATTTGCATTTTGTCACTGCAAGCCACAGCGCATGGCTTGGTGGTGCAGCAGCAGATTGTGTTGCCCCCATCCATGCCTGCGATTGGCTTCGAGAAGTCCTCAGCAACAACTGCCATTGTTTGTGGGCTGCATTTTCATTCAAGAAGTGCCTGAATTTATGGAAAACAGGTCTGCGCTGGCATGCAGGCGGCTATGGCGACGCCAACGGAGAATGCCCCAAATACCCTGTAACACATACTGGTGGGGTATGTATGTTAAGAGTAAAAAGTTTGAGTTTCAATTTTACACATTTTGCAAGCTAAGTCTAAGTTTATCTATACAGTATATAGATCTTTGAATCTCTACAAGTCCAGCGTATGCAGCAGTTGCGCTTTTTTCCGCTCTAACTTCAATCTTTCTATCGTGTTTGGGCGAATATTTTCTAGGCGCAGCTCTTGAAAATTCAGTGACCCAGTTTAATGCACTTCGGCCAGCCTCAACACAACAACAACAACAGCAACAGCAACAACAACAGCCATGGCCCCGTCTGTTTGTCTGTCCTTCTGCTCGCGCACTCACCACGCTCCGTCGCACACGTTAATAGTTTTTTCATCGCTGCCCCTCCCCTTTCCCCTACCAGGGAGACGACTCAAATAGAGCACGCAATGTGGATTAGTCGACATGAGCTATACACATGTAGTATATAGTATATAGCCAAATAAAAGGCCCTGCCACCTCTGTTATTAGTGGAAATGTTATAATTTTAATGCTTCGTTTGTCGACGGGGCATTGTTCCAGACGACATTTGAATTCAACAAACGCCGAAATCGCTTTGAAATTGGATTCATTTCGCATCACATAAAGTTGAAAACAAATACCCAAGCGTTGAGCACGCACTGAATAATGAACGAGTCTCTCAGAGAATATAGCCCTATAGCGCGGACGGACACATGTCTAACACGAAGTTCATACGAGTTCAGGCGGGCGAAATCGAGATGAATTGCACATGATGATAAGTAGTAAAACGAAGTGCAGTCGAGGAAAAGAAGAGTCGGGAGGGGAGGGCATAAAGTACCTGGTTAAGTACCTAAATGTAGTGCAGGTGTCAACTGCCGAGAGAGAGAGCAGCTTGAAAGATGTTCGTAATGAGTTTAACCGCATATTTAGATCTCAGTTGACAGTTTCCTAAGTTGCGCCAGAGCTGACAGGCAGGGGGCATTTTATAGTGTATTTAACTGCTTTCTAAGACCCTTCCAAAGAGCTCTTTCTGGGCTAAGGGTTTCTTCTTTTATGGAGAAACAGTTATGACGTTATAATGCGTGTTTCTTCTGGGTTCTTCTGGGGCGCCAATCAATTCTACTTAAGCTTTCATCAACATCGCCTGCGTCTCTTCAAATGATAAAAAATGAAATGATTTCACAACATGCGTGCACGCATAAACGCATCGTTCGCGAGCCACATGTGAGCCACAATTAAGGCACATGTCATTTGGCATAGTTAATTAGAGTCGACTCGCGACAGGTCAAAGTTCAAGGTGTCGCTTAGACAACACAGCTTTTAGGCGTTGCCCACTATAGACTGCTAACATATATTGTAGAACGGCAGGGCAGCGGGAAGACCGAGCACTTTTAATCTGCAAAATTTGCGTTTGCCATAAACAGGAAATGGCGAACTCAGCGATGAAGATAAACACGCAGCCACAAAGAGAATGGAGAAAGAAATAGCAAGAGAGGAAGTGGAAGTCCCTCTAACAGTTTTGCACTTATGAGTTATGTTCTATATTTTACTTACTTGATCGCATATCATGTCCCATTTCTTCTCATCATCGTAATTACGCAACAATTTTGCTTTGTCCGGCGGCAGATCCATGGAAGCCTGTAAACGAAAGGAAGACCAAAATGGAATAAGCAAAAGTGGCGAAAAGAATTAAGAGCTCTATTAACATATGGCCGTAAATTTAACATACTTATAAACAGTGCCAAAATATACAACTTTTGATTGTATATTCTGGGAAAAATTTAGAAAAAACACAAGTAACAGAGCCCGACTGTAAAGATACCGTTCGCTCAACTTTGAAAAAACCGTTAGATATGCAGAAACAAATAAAGCGGCGAGCTAAGCTTTACGTAGAGGGTGCATTACAGTCGAGCATAGACGACTGTATCTTTACTACTTGTTTATTATAACTTCAAAAAAATATTCCAAAAACAATGTGAAATAGTCGACACTAATAACAGTTAGTACATGAAATTAAGGAAGTAATTTCATATAAAATATGACAGTCTATTAACTCCACAGATCATACAAAACTACATCCGAATGCTGCACCTGTTAATCAACTACATATACATATATCAATAACAGGAAGAAGCAGCAATAGATGATTTACCGTTTTGTTATACAACAAAAGCGTTAACCGATCACCATATCGGGGCATCATTCAACCCTAAAGAACATTTAAAACGTGCCATCAGGAGCAATTTCCAGCCAAGTGTAAAAGTCAATATAAATACATTGCATTGTACTCTATGTATTGTGAATTTTGGATTTCGGTGGATGGTGTACAGAGTGTAGTATACAGAGGCGGACATTCTACAGAATTGGGGATACGAAGAATGGCATAATGAAATCAGCAAATATGCTTACGTGACTTCAATGTGGGTGCAGCTGCAGGGCCAAGTTCTAATTAGAGTGCCAACACTCACACACTCACCCAAAAACACAAACACACAGGCACAACACAGGAAAGGGTGTGTGTACGGCATGCAGGAGAGGAGAACGTTAATTTCTTTTTGAGGATGTTGATAGGAATAAAATATAAATACACATAACCTAAATAGAATTAAAGTTATTGCTTTAAAGTAATTATCAAATTCTTAACTTAAACATTTTTAAAGAAATTTAAAAATTTATAATACATTTAAAAAATAATTCCATAGCATAATTTATTGCAATTTCTTTCGCACTTCCGTTGCCATTCATTAGAAAAATCCGCAAATTTATTTAAAAATTTATTTTGAATGACTTGTATCGAAAGGAATATTTACGCTATGTTAAATTTCTTTACCTAAACCTACACCAATTAAAATAAATAAACTAAATCTACGCATTAGTCAAAACAAAGCGTGTTTACAAACACATTCTCTTTGAGAAATTGAAATCATTCAATGATTCACGCCATGCGTTTCGCTGAGTAGTATATAGAAAACCGACTCTACAGAAGCAATAAAAAGCAGCAAAACAGTATGTGAACAAATCAAAAATACCCTGCAAACGATTGCAAGATCTTAAACAACATTACTACAGTTATGATGATACAACCAGATAGATATAGATTAGTGTAGTCTCGCTTCAGATGCGTTGCATACACTTCTATATAGAACGAAATAGTTGTCTCCCGCTATTGAAATGAGCACGCTTACTCATCTGTCACAAGCTTAGCTGGAAGCGGCTCCCATAGGCTTCAAATTATGCACACACACACATGCAAACAGCAAACACACACACACACAGAGACAAGCGCACACACTCATTGAACAAATTTTTAAAATGCGTATCCGGTGCGACGTCCAGGCAGGCAGGCAGGCCCTCGGATTATTGTGTTGTTGACTAATTTATATAGAAAAAATAAAAAAAATGACGCTATCTTATACCCTGCAAACATTGCAAGTATGTAGACTCGTTGATCATTGCTCAAACTCGTTGATTTCTGCAATTTTCATTATCTACCGATAAAAGATTGAGTATAAATGACTAGATCATCTCCGGGAACAGGGTATACGTCATGTATTGGAACGTCATGGCTTTGAGTAACAGATATTTACAATTAGATACGCTACAGTTAAAATATTGATCTCTGTTTACAGGGTATTGCCCAGACGAATTGCATGGCCGATCAACTGATTGTCATTTATTATTCCGCATACTATATATACAATCGTATATTTATATTGTTTGCTGTTCAAAAAGCGCGTCGAGGCAAATCACTCAGCGTCAAGAGGCCGAGCGTAACAGCAGACAGGGTGCCTCAAGCAAGGGGTGGCAGGCGGAAAGGCAGGCAGACAGGCAGGGCGGAGTAAGCAAAAGGGGGAAACGAAAGGTAACTGGGCAGGCAGCTTGGCATTGACGATCGCCGCCACAAGGGCAGGCCACAGGCGCAACAACAACAACAACAAAACCGCAAAGACATAATAATAATAATAATAAAAATGTTAATCAATAAAAAACCACTGCAATGATTTTCCATTTCATTTCCATTTGCATTTGCATCGATATGGTGCATGTGAAATGATTATTTATCATTAAATATTTCATTCAACACGTTTCGCAATACAGAGAGGGAGAGAAAAAATAAGAAAATAAAAACAACAACCTTATGACAATGAAGTAATTGTTTGGCTTAATTAACACACACAGTTAAGACTCGGAAGAGACTCATGTAAAAATTCATAATAATTGACTGTGAACAAAAAAGTAGCATGCGAAAAAGTATTTAATTAGCATTTTGCCAACGCAAGCACAGGGAAATAAATATAATTAACCACAAGTTGCTTTTGCAGTTCGAGTTGTGACATATAAAACAAAAGCTAATTGCTGCGAAACTTATTAGTTAAGATCAATAATTGTGGCACAATTGAGTGAATGTGCTAAACGAAACGAACTGCGAGGTCTTTTAAGTCTGATTCGAACTGGTTCTGAACGAGTTATTTATTTATTTACTAAGAATTAGTGGAATTTTTAAGGAAATAAATGAAAAGCTATATGCTACGAATACACAATATTCAAATAAACTAAAATATAACAATATGATCTATAGAGTATAGTATAGAGTCTATACAATTCTGTTAACAATTACTATACCCTTTACAAGGCTAAGGCAAAGTAAATCAAACTCGCAAAGTATTCTTACTAACTTTGGCAAATTTGTAAGCCACAATGCAAATACAAAGTTCTTGGTAATTTATGATTTCAACTTGGTCTGGTTTACTGGTCTTACATCAGTTCACATTGAGTGTAAGCTCGCTGCGAAGATTTCATGCGAATAGCAGTAGAGAAGGAGGAACAGCGGAAAGGGGCTCCACAACTCTATTTCTTCTTGAACTTTTTTGCAGACCGCAAGAAACAGAAGCGAACATGCCACAAAGAGCCCGCCAAGGAAGTCGAGGCGCAACGATAAACAAATGCGCGCTCTATATATAAAATAGATAAATACACTCACACACACACACACATATACACACAGATTAACTGTGTGTGTGTGTGTGCAGTAATCGTTTGCTCTTTAGTTGGTTTTTTTCTTTTTTGCATCCATTAGATAAAGCCGAGCAGCAAATGGCCAATGCTGACAAAGTCATCAAAGTGCGGAGTGACTGAGTTGATAGACATATGAATGTGCCACATACAATGAGTATTAATTCAACAAAAAACAACAGTCACTGTAAATGTCATTAAGGGAAGCCCAGACCGCAACGATGCGTTATGATATATTCTAGACAAAGATGTGAAGTAAGCCTCTCCCGCGTCGATGATTAACCGAGTGAAAGTCATTTGCGTCTATTCCTCTCTCTCCCTCTCTCTCTATCTGTCTGTCTGTCCGCCTCTTTGTCTCTGTGAAAGCTTGTAAATTAATGAGGATTTTATGTGGTTAGTCTCTAACGATACCCACAATCGACACCAACACAGACAGACCCAAGAGACTGAGAGTCAGACAGCACACAGTCGGGTCCATTGAGTTAAGCCCATTAACGTTTTATTAACATTAAAATGCAATCAAAATATTAAGTAACTATTAATTATAATCCCAGCAATTTTTTTGTTTATGCCACCAATTGTGCAGTGCCAATTGATTAACCCATTAAACGTTACATGAACAACTTTATCTAAGACCATCAATAGTTTAGCAATTTCGGCAGCTATTCCCTTGCTGTTCCTAAGGTCTAGAGAATTGTCCTGTAACAGGCGTACCTAGGTTAACCAAAAAATCTTCTATACTTGGCGTATTAATGCCTCACCCATTGCACTTATCGTACAATCCCCCAGACTCTCTGCAGATTTGTTGGCTCAGCTTGATCCTCGAGTCAATTTGCCGACTGCATCTTAAGCAAAATGCAAAGTTCAATCAACCCACGCACTACAATGCAGCAGCAGCAGCAGCAAAGGCGGCGGCAGCAGCAGCGCAGCCGCAGAGCTAACCGGAAACATCTGCGTCGACTGCCTCCGATTAGACATAAAACGCAAATTATTAGCGGCAAGCATAAAGATTGAAAAAAAACTATTTAACTATTTTTAGCCATGAATCAGACGAACAATTGCTTTCAATTGACGGCCAGCGGCGGCAAGGGCAGCGCATTGCAGCTCCCCGACAAGTATGAACACAGGGTATACAAAAAGTAAACATAAATTAGCCTAAGCCTTTTTCTCACTTGGCTTGACTTGGCGCGACGAGGCCAAGCCCGACGTACGCTGCCGAAATGACAAAACAAATTTTCAAGAAATACAACAAAAGAGTAGAAAATATACTAAACGGCAGCAAACAACAACAATAACAACAAGAGCGCAAAGTAAACAATATAGTCAAACACTTCCAGTGCCAAAAAAAAAAAAAAAAAAATTGGGCAAACAAAATAGCCAGCAAAGTCAACAAGTGTTATCTGTGGCGAATTCAAGTCTGTATACCCTTCGAAAAAAGAAACTAACGGTATCTGCACTGTGATAAAAAAAAGCGATAACTAGAAAGAATCTTAACCTATGGCAATAATATTTGAATTTTACAACCCATTTCAATTTACTGCTGTACTAAAGATATTTACTGGTTTTTTAAAGCAGAGATTAAATCTTAGTTAAATCTTAGTTAACTTATTTGTTTCTTTGGATTATTACCTCACAATCTTCTTTAAGAGTTAACTTATTATTGCAGACTTAGAGCTTTCTTTTGGAATGTAGCATGAAATTATCATTAGTTCCGCGGCAACTTTAGTAAATCAATAGACCCTGATTGAATTCTTTGCTCACATGTTGCATGCGAATTAAGCAAGTGAGTATACCCCACAAAACGGTGAGTAGTGAGTGAAATAACATGAAGAACTCGTTGAGCTGCGTTTCGTATTACATCAACTGCCCGCAAGGGGGCGCCGAAGGGGACTGACTGGATGATGATAAGTGAGAATTCGAGCGCTGTGTATGGGCAAAGATTTCGTGTATTTTACTGCTTTTTTATATATGTACATACATATATACCCATATACCCACATCGGGCGCAGGCGACAGATAAGCTTAAGCCGAGCAGGCGATGAGTCAGCAAGTGCGAAAGAGAGAGGTGACAATCGATCAATTTGCTTTTAATTGCCATTTGCATGTGGCGTGGATTCCGATTGAGATTCGAGCTCGAATTCGGAATCGGAATCGAAATAAGATTGGGTCACACTCAGCTGGTGCATATGATGTTGTTGTTGCTTTTGTTTTTGTTGGTTCGCTATGTTTTTATGGCGTTCAAGCTGACACAACAAGATTTTATTATGTATTTTGTTATTCGCTGTTATATTTCTCTTTTTTTGGCAATATAAAAGCGCGCGCCCATTGTTTAATTAAGTTCGACTTTGTTGCCGGTTTGGGGGCTGCGCGACTGCGACTGCGGTTGGGGTTGGGGCTCGCTCAAGCAGCACTCCACATGGATGACAAACAGAACAGAACAGAACAGAACGACGTCGCCGTCGTCAGGGCGAGAGAGAGAGAGGGATGGAACGGCAGCTGCCGTACGCACGCGAGACAAATTACCCAGCAGAACTGAGCAGCGTGCAATATGCACAGCAAATAACGTTGCTTTTTGTACAGAACAAAGCAGCATAAATCTTAAGTTGCAACTGCGAGAGAACTGAATGAATTAAGTAAGTATGTATCTTATTTTGCCAGGAATACGAAACTCCATCAGGCGGCATCATTAGCGATGCCAAAAAAGTTCAGCTGGGGTTATCAACTCCCAAACACACACGAGGCACACTTAGAAAAACACACGATGAGCTCATCAATCACATGCATTGAGTGAGCGAGCGAGCAAAGTATAGAGGGAGACGGAGAGTCAGAGTCGAAGTCGAAGCGAAGTCGAAGAGGTGGAGAATAAATTGAGGGTGTAATGCGAAATGGAGGGATAGATAGAACTTCAAATATTAATTATCCTTTCAGTTGGAAGTTGTGGAAAACTTACCAAAACCTTGGCGAAGCGGCGATCCAGCTCATCGGTGGTTGGCATCGGTTGCTGGCTGCGGCTGCGCACGCTGGGCTGACGCACATGATGATATTGCGAGCTGGAACCGATGTCATAGCGTAGATCTTGCTTTTGCAGTGTGCCGCTGCCTGTGGTACTGTGATGGTGGTGTCCGTTTCGCAGCATCGAATGGGAGCTGTGCTGCTGCTGATGATGATGCGGCTGCATGTGTAAATCATCCCTTTCGACATCGGCATTGCTGATGCTGCGAGATTTGACGGCTCCCATGATGGTGGCAAAGCGACCGCCTGTCGATCCCGCTGCTGATGCACTTGCTCCGTTCGCTCCACGTGCTGTCGCCGCGGCTGTTGTTGATGTTAGAGTGGTGCACCAGCCGCCAACAGCCGCTGACCCACCGCCGCCCCGTCCTCCGCCACCTCCACCTCCACCGTCGTTGCGGTCGTCGCCGGCTTCGATGCTAGCTGCAGTTAGCGCTGTGCTAAGGGACGTTGATACCGCGCCCCATACAGTGCGGCAGAGAGCACGGGTGCGTTCGGGGCAACTTGAAAGTTGCTCTTTGAGTTCGTTGAAGATATCCAAAGCGATGTTGTTGCTCGGCCTGCGCTCCCCTCGCCCTGCAGCCAGTGAATTTATATATGTATATATATTCTAAACTAGATCTCAGCCGAAAATTTATCAATTTGATGTTGCTTTTCTGTATTTGAAGCTCGGTGTTTATATGTTTTTTCTTGTTATGAACTTTGGCGAAAAAGGTGCTGCGTTCAATTAATATTTTTTATTACTTTTTGGCAATGTAAGCACTTTGTGAAACTGCAATATTGTTTATATGTTTGTATGCACACGCACACACACACACTCACGCAGATGGAGAGAGAGGCATGCACATACACACATACAAATACACGCCCTAAAAGAATTTTTGTTGTTGGGACACAAAGTGAGTAATGTGATTGTTGTTGCTGTTGTTGCAGCAGTGGCTGCGGCGTAGACGGCGGCTGCTGTTGCTGCTTCTTATATGCAACTGAACAAACACATACACAAGCCAACGCACGAATACACGTATCCACACAGCCACACAGTGCACACACACACACACACACACGGGAGACACCAACACTGAAGCACAGACAAAGCGCAGATTTCAATAGAACGCTCCTGTTTTAAGGCGTTAACCTAATGTTGTTGCCGTTAATTAATTTTATATTAAACTGTGCTTTATCTGTTCGATTGAAAAAGCATTTCTAAATGCACTTCAAAATTACTTTAGTTTTGATGCGCGAAATTCCACTGCAATTGTTTAAATGCACTTTCGTAGCGACGACGGCGCGACCCCAGCGACTGGTAACTTCTTCGTTTGTCGACTTTTCGAACGAGACTGACAGCGTGACCGACCTGCTGGCTGCATCTAAATACCAAAATTATAAATGTCTACATAAAATATACTAAACTGTAGTCTTTTTTAACAAATAGTTTTACAAAAAAAAACAACATTTTCAAAAACACATTGACTATTGCCAAACACAAAGCTACTTGTTTCATTTATTTTATTTAAGTAGTTTTGTTGGACAATTTTATCAAAATAAATAATTCTGCAGTAATGTGCATTTATATTATCGATAACACGCAATCGCCAGCCCTGGTTATAAGAAAAATTGAACACATTTGTTTACTAACAATTTCAATGGGAACTCCGCGTAAAAATTTAAACTTTAATTCTCCTTATGCCCAGAATGTTGGGCAGTATCCATCACAGACATCAGAATACAACCTGCAACATGCTGGTGGACTACAAACACCGCAGGACAGACCACGGCAACATTTCAACTACAACCAAAAGCAAAACACGCCGCATTTCTACCAAAACAATACGCCACAACAAAATTACGGATTTTACGAGGACAAGCGAAGCTCCAATCAAAATTCCAACACGCCTCATTTCTATCAGAATAAAACTCCAAATCAACACCAACAACAAGGGCAGCATGGTAGAAACTTCGGACATAGAGGCGGACGACGTGGTCAATTCAATAATCAGCACCAACGGCAAGATCAATACTTCCACAGTTCCATGCTGGAGGATCCTTGGGCCGAGCTGATGCAGCGCCATAATGCAATATATGGCAGCGTCGTGGAGGATGCGCCAAAGTCAGAATATGATAACTAATTTAAGTTTAACACTTTATAAATTTATGCAACGGTTTCTTACAAAAATCATTTTCTTAATTCTATGCGACTTTTTTTTTTTATTCTATTAATTCGATGTCATTTCTGATTTAGTCGCTTTTCAATATACTTCTCCCAATCGCTGGCTATAAGATTGTAGATACTCATGGCAGCACGTGCGTCCTCGACCGAATTGTGCTCTCCTGTTTGAATTTCCTTGCCCAGTAGAACCATTGTGACACGTTTGAGACTCGGTGTTTGTCCGTTTGAGACCAGTTTGCAGAGCGGCTTGTATCGTGAGGTATCTCGTATGTGAGCTGCTGGATGCTTTAAGTTAAGCACGGCAAGATCGTTGCGCAGCGCATGACCGACAAGTATTTTCCCTTGGAGCAATCTGACAACTTCTTCCTGCACTGATTTGAAATCCTCACCGTTCTCAATGTCATGAGGGCGTATGCCCGAAACACTGGTGCGATAATCTGTTACGGGCTGGCGAGGCTTAACATGCTTATCGAGCAGCACCTCGCCAGCTTTGTTCACAATGGACACGCGTGCCAGCATATCATCTTGTCCATTATGGCCCACACCAACCATTTCACAATCCATGGACAGGTAGCGATCGTTCTTCGCTTTACGCTTGAGACGTGAGCGCGCGGATTTGCTTAAGGGCTGGCTAAGATCACTAATTGCAGGAGCATTTGCTGCTCGTTCAACTGTTGTTTTAGTGACTGATACTTTTTTTTGAAACTCGCTGCCTCCTGACATCGCTGACTGCCAGTTCGAGCCCGCGGCTCGTCTATTTACATTTGGCTGCTGCACCTGTAGACGTTCCATCGAAGTTTGAAGCTTGCGCTGTCCAGGGGAATTCAAGTTTGAATTCGGCATGCTGGTCTTATTCTGTGAACTGCTTCGATTCATGTCAAACTGCTTCTGACGTTGTACTGACGACATTTAACCAGAATATCGTGGTTCACTCTTATTATTGTGGCTCCCCTTTTTTAATAATTTGTTAATTTGCAGCCAATATACCAAAAAATGTGTTTTTGTCTTGACTTGATTTTGTGCTATCGATAGGTAAGTTATCGAACATAATTAAACTCATATTTCGATAGGCAATCTGCAATTTATTAATTTTCTATGGTACAAATAAATGTTTTTACAAATTGTGCAGACTTAAAAAATAAAATTTTTTATAGTCTTAATAAATTGATACTTGTTAATTCTTTATTTATACATATTTGAAAATATAAATACAAAAATATCAAATGACGCTGTTATCGATTGTTTTTGTTTGTGCTGGAGATGGGAAGAAGTGTAAATGGTCAGCTGTTTAATTCAAATGCAATATCTTGAATCTATTTTTAAAATAGTTATTATATTTATTTAGCTGGGTTCTTTGAATTGTTTTATCGCTTTTCAATATTACGTTATTTTAGGAAATACAAATGAATACTTAATTTTAAAAAAATCATGTGGCGCTAGCGGCCCCTAATCGCGCCCAGCTGTGTCAAATAACAGTTGACTAACATATCTAGAAACTGTTAAGTTTCTGTTAAAAAAAAACCAATATAACAAACAAGAAGACGGCGTGAAACTAAAAACCAGAAAGTTAACAAAAAATGATATAAATAATTCTAAGCATAAGAATAAAACTCGCCTTGTGTCTAACTTTATTGACAAAGTCGTTTGCAAAACAATGAAAAGAGTGCAAATTAAAAATTAAGTACAGAAATAAATGCATTGAAATGCAAAAATTTTATAACAGCAATGTACACTTAAAACAACAAAGGTGTAACATTGTTATATCCTGTTAATTGAATGCACTTTGTGCATTTTGCAAATTCAAAATGAGAATTAAAATTAATTTTATTTGCTGCCATTGGGCCGCTTGATTTACCAAAACAAAATAAAGACACAATAACACATACACATACACAAATATGGCTGGCGGGACTACGGAACGAATCATGCAACGTTTTCACTCGCGCTGCGGTCGCTCCATAACACTGTGGGACGGCAATCGCTCGGCCCAACGCCAAATGCGAAACTTCAGCCATGCCCTCGTGTTCAGTGCCGAACCTCTTATAGACGATGTCCTATTCGAGGTGGTAATCGAGAAAAAGGTAAGCCTAACAACATGTTGGCCGATAGTGTAAGTCTACATTAAGTATTAATACTTTGCAGAATCATTCATGGGGAGGCAGCATTGAGATAGGCGTTACCTCAGAGTCACCTGATGATTTGGAATTAGTTGCTTGTGCCACAGCAATGCGTAATGGCACATGGGTCATGTCAGGCATTGATGTGCGCAAGGATGGACGGCGCCTGATAGAATATTATGGCACAGATTTAGAGACACTGAATGAGAATGATCGTGTTGGTGTTATGCGGACTTCTAACCATGAACTAGTCTTCTATGTCAACGGTGAATCGCAGGGCGTTGCGGCCAAGAATATGCCTAAACCACTTTGGGCACTGGTAGATCTCTATGGGCGTTGTGTGCAGGTGTCCTTGTGTCCAACTGATACAAGTGTTATAAGTGAAGTAAGTTAATTATTTTAGTAGCTCATGCAAAAGTTAGTTATCTCTTACTCTTTTAGCCACTACTTGATTCGTCGTTGCAACAGCACATGCAACAGGTTGTGCAGAATCTTGATGTACCCATGAGCGTGGACGTCAGCATTATGGACAGCGGCAATCTGGATTCGTTAACACGTCAAAATGTCAATGGCAGTTGCAGTTCCACTACCGAATTCTATGACGTTAACGATCGATTGCGTTTCCATACCCGTTGCGGTTCCTTAGTTAAATTGTTGCCGAATTTTCGCTCAGCCGAACGTCGTCGTCCCTTGGATGAGTTCAACAATGGCGTCGTTATGACGCACCGCCCGTTGCGGGACAATGAATTATTTGAAATACGCATCGATAAGTTGGTGGACAAATGGTCTGGTTCGATAGAAGTCGGCGTAACAACGCATAATCCCACAGTGCTGCACTTTCCGGCCACCATGACAAACATGCGCAGTGGCACCATAATGATGTCGGGCTGTGGCATTCTGACTAATGGCAAAGGAACACGACGTCAGTATGGGGAATTTAATTTGGATGAGTTGCGCGAAGGAGATCGTGTGGGTATGATGCGCAAGTCAAATGGAAATCTGCACTATTATATCAACGGACAGGATCAGGGTGTCGCCGCAACACGAGTATCTGCTACTTTGTGGGGTGTTATTGATCTCTACGGCATGACCATTAAAGTGACCATTGTGGATCGTGATGAACGTGAACAACAGAATTTGGTTACGCGTCGCAACAATATTGTTGCCGGCATGGCACTTGCCTGCAGCCATGGGCAGTCTGGTACGCCCACATTGAGTTTACTGAGTCCTGAGAGCGAGATGAATGTGGCAGGTGCCGCTGGGGGACTCAGCGAAACCATCTCAAGCACGAGGGCTATTGCACGAAATGATGATCGCCTAACATTCCATCATATTTGCGGAAGTCATGCGACTGTCACTCAAAGCGGTCGTACAGCTCTGCGGCCCAAGTGAGTTGAAATTAGTTAAACTTGAATCTTGACCAGCATTTCTAACTTATATGTTCCCTACAGCGCTGCGGATGACTTTAATAACGGCGTCGTGCTCACACGTCGCCCACTGCGTCCCAATGAGCTGTTTCAAGTACGCCTTGAACGCGTAGTTACCAAATGGGCTGGGTCTGTCGAAATGGGCGTCACCACGCATACGGCCGACGAGCTGGATTTTCCATTTACTATGACAAATGTGCGGTTAGTTAAGTTATTTCATATGTTTTTCCATAATATTGTATTTAATGCTTCATCTCTTTTAGCTCCGGCACTTGGATGATGACTGGAAATGGCGTCATGCAAAACGGAGTGACTGTGATCGAGCAATACGGACAGAATCTGGATCGTTTGCAGGTGGGAGATCGTGTGGGCGTTGTGCGTAAGGATGATGGCACTTTACATTTTTGGGTAAACGGTGTGGACCAAGGACCAGCCGCCACAAACGTGCCGGAGCGTGTTTATGGCGTTATAGACCTTTATGGCCAGGCAGCTCAAGCCAGCATAGTTGACACCTCAGAATGTGGTAGTCCCGACACGGGCAATTCAACCATTTCGAATACCACACTTTATAGCGAGGTTCCGCTGCGTTTCCATAATATCCATGGTGCAAATGCCGGCATATCCAATAGCGGATTGACTGCATCACGTCCCAATTCGTTGGCGGAGTTTAATGATGCGATTGTATTCAGTAATCGTCCATTGCGCAATCGGGAACTTTTCGAAGTAGAGCTGGAGACAATGGTGCGACATTGGTCGGGCAACATTGAGATTGGTGTAACCGGCACGCGTCCAGAGGACATACAGTTGGCGCCTAATGCTACCGATTTGGAAGCCAATGATACCATTATACTTTGCGGGCCTATGATCTTTCATAATCGTAAAACCATACGAACCAATGTGCTTATTGATTTGGATACCCTAGGAACGGGTACCCGAGTGGGTGTCATGCGCAACGGCGACTACATACATTTCTTTGTGGATGGCATGGACCAGGGACCAGCGGGGGAGTGCCACGCGCCCAATATTTGGGCCATTATTGATCTCTACGGACAGTGTGCGCAAGTAAGTCTTACCCAAACACAAGTTGACATACGTGCTCCGTACGCCACCAGCGAAAACTCTCAGAGCTGTCAGGCTACATCAGTCATACAGCATCCGGCGTTGGAGACCAAACATCGTTGGACCTGTGTCTCTGGCAGCGTCAGTCTGACTAAGGATTGGACAGAGGCATCACGCCTAACAGGCTCCACAGCTGCTCTTTCGCATTGCCTAGTGTTTTCCGAGCATCCTCTGAGTGTCGGCTCCCCCTTCGAAATTAAGCTGACATCTATAAATTCTATGTTTGCTGGTGAGTTTCATGGGACATTTAAAAAACTCTTAAATATCATGTGCTTTCTCCTTTCAGGCTGCCTTAGCATTGGCATCACAGATCTCAATTTGGCTGATGAAAGTGTACGCAAGAAGTTGCCGACTAGTCTGAAGCGCATTCCTGCCAATGTTTGGTATGTAAGTGGAAATGAGGTCCGCCACAACTCAAGCTGTCTGCAAAGATCGCTGGCATCACTTGAGTGGCTCCGCGTGGATGACCGCATTACACTGGAGCGTGTGGAAAACTCATTGAACATCTTGCTTAACTCGGAGAATGTTAACATACAGTTTCATAATATACCAAACGATGTGTATGTGGTTGCCGAGTTGCTTGGATCGACAATGGCCGTGCAGGTTATCTCCACCCAGGGCCCGGCATCGCCTCTGCGTCCCTGCAGTCTGAGGCTGCAAGATTCCATGGACTTTGGAATGGACCCATTAAACAAACAGGATAGTTCTATGTTGGAATCCATTGATTCTGAAGCGCAGAACTATGAATTTGTGGACATATCCAATAAGCATGTGCGGCTCGGTGAAGATCGACGTAGTGCATCGCGTAGTAAGTCCTTCAATCAGGCTATTGTGTGCCTTAACAAGCCTTTGTGCAAGGGAGAGAGTATAAGCATCAAAGTGGACACTATTAACAACAAGTGGAAAGGTACACTCAATTTGGGTGTACTTGCCACATCGCCCCAGGCCTTATCTGTGCCCGTTTCGCTGCTCAATTGCAAGCGTAGCTGCTGGTTAACCACACACGACTACATTAACATCAATGGGCAGGTAATGGCGTCGAAATACGGAGAAGCACTGGAGAACATTCAGGTGGGCACAGTGATTACCCTGACGTTGACACATGCCGGAATGTTAGGTAAGAAGATAAATAGAGATCAAAGGTCTTAAAAACCTCACATATTTTAACCGATTACCCATTGATTGCAGTCATTATGGTTGGCTCTACAAATCTGGAGGATTTGGCTAGCGGTTTACCCGGACATGTGTATCCCATTTTCGATATTTATGGTAAATGCGAAAAGATATCGTTGTTAACTGGAAATGATGCTACGCGTAATGGAAATGCCAATGGTACGCCTATTCTTGAGGCACCGGAAGCTTTGGAATTGGACAACATGCCACAACAATGTGAAAAAGCACATCTGGAGATGCACGAGAAGGAGAAGGATACTGAGCAGCTAAGCGACAGTGCCAGAGATCTGCCCACAGGCGCCTCAACCTCTGCAGCTGGAAATATAATGTAGGCATACAAATTAATCCAGCTTTTTCTATTTTAAATTGGTATATCTAACATACAGGACGCGTTCGGTCATGGAGAGCGTCTCAGAGAATCTACTGCTAAATATTTCCATTAAGAACCGCACTTTGGAACAACAGCGCAACGAACTTGGCGGATCCTCTTCAACATGGTAAGTGGCAACTGCCATAGCAGCTTTCAATATAAACTTACTCTTTTAAATTTTCCTTTCCAGTTGCCTGCGGGAGTCGCTGCAGTTGCAGCACAACACAAATCTGAATATACAACGCAGTCAAAGCACGCAAAGATTCCAGAACTCCTTGAATACGTCGACTGGTGGGGCAGCAGGTGGTGCCAGCAGTTCCAATGCGGCCAGTCAATCCCAAGGCATTTACGATACCAACAAGGAGTACGATGAGCAACCCTTAAGCTCTCATCTAATAGGATCCTCAATGGTTGCCTCGCATGAGTCGGAGCACAGCGAAAATAATATGGAGGCAGTCGCTGAGGCAAATATCGAGCGCGAAAGGGAACGCGAACGAGAGCGAGAGTTTTCCAGTGAGCAAAGTGAAAATGTGCTGGAGGATGATGAGATTGATTATATGAATCATTTGTTACTGCTGCAGCAGCTGCAGCAGAACGAATACACTCGCATGCAGCATCATCTGCTGCCCGATCAAATGTCTCTGCTCAATTTGGATCTATCGTCGTTGAATTCTCTGGAATCGGAGGCAAATTCTAGCAGTAATCGTTTTGCGCAGTCTTCAGCTGGCGCTGCGGGGTTAGAACAAAGCGATTGCGAATATCTGAAGCTGGTCAAAGTATTCTGTGACTTTTTGGTGCTGCCCCAGGCCTTTTTTGACGCACGCTTCAAGCCGATCTGCTTCTGCTCAAAGTGTAACAACAATGGCAATGAAAAGCTCGACGGTTGGGTCTACTTTAAGCTCAATCAGCAGACAGTAAATGCAACGAATATATCGGGTACATCCGGAGCATCCGGTTCAGGAGCGGCACAAGTACATTTGGATCTCAACGGTGATTGGTTGCCCTTCTACTATATGACACTTGTTGAAAAGATTCGTGCCATATTGGATCGAGGACAGCCATTGCCACTGTCCAATGATGTTGACGCTGTAGCGCCAACACATAAAGATGAGCCCGGCACACGGCTAGAACTGTACTATTCACCCAATGCCACAGCCATTAAACCCTTCGTAGCGTTGCGAAGCTATTTATCGGAGCATGGCGTTTTATATAGTATTTCCACCTCCTTTGAGGTCTACGTACGACGTCAATCCATCTCTGGTGTAACAACAGGGAAATCAGCCGCCGAGGCAAAGCGACGTAGTCTAAATACAGTTGACAATGAAGCTGCCAATGATGTCGGACATGGATCATGTGGCGCCGCTGGCGGCACTTGCCACAGTAGCTCTGGCCCAATTAACGAGTCCACTCTTCATCTGCTCAACGATCTGTGTTGGTTTACCAAAGAGGCTGGCGCCTGCACCATAAACGCTTTGCTTATTAAATTGGATCCTATCGAGGAGCCTTTATTGAGCGATCCATAAGAAAAATCATGACATAGTTAATAATATATACATAGAGATATACACTAGTCACCAGCTCGTAGCTCGAACCTCCTACTCAAATATCGCCTGCACGCTTCGCTTTCCATGCATTCGCATATACGCATTCCCAATTTACATGCATAAAACCATGTTTTGTATTGTATGCGCAAATACATCTCGAAATATAATCACAATGTTATAAATATTGCCAACAGTGTTGTTATATTTACATTAAAACTAAAGCTGGGAATAAAAAAGATTTACTGATGTGATGAGCTCGTGCTGCGGTTAATATTTATCATTTTATATATGTATGTTATTGATTACTTTTACTTTTCATTCGACCTAAAGGCAACTTCAGTTTCTGTTTTGTTTTTAGAATTGATCTGCATAATTTCCCTTACTTTGTTCTCTATTGCATCAAATTTGGCAAAAAACTCGGCATAGACATTCTTCATCTCGATATTTTCCTCATATTCGGTTTTTGTTTCGTTAAGCGCCGCTAGTTTGTCCTCGAATTCGGATACCTTTGCTTCCAGTGCTCTAATTTTATCTGGATATTGGGCAGTTTGGATTGTCAGTTCGGGCTCACTCTTTTCCAAAGATGGTGTGGTTGTTCTTAGAACAGAAAAACAATACGCTTCGCATTTTTGGGCCATATCCTCCGATAATACATTCGACTGCCGCTGCTGTGAGAAAATTCGCAATATAAAACTGAAGAAGTGATCATTTATATCAAATTACCGAAGCGATTGAAGTTGTAGCTGCATTTGCCCAATATGCATGGAGGCCAATCAGCAGAATCAGCAACAATTTCATATTATTAGTTAAAAACGATTCAAAATATTTTCGAATTTCTTGTGGCTCGTTCCACCGACAGAACTGAATTGAACATCGCACAAATGGTTTGCGCCTTTTATAAAGATATATCCACGTACGTCCGATATGTATGTATATGTTTGAATACACAATTTATATACGTAGATGTATACAAATATTTGGAAATACCTAAATCATTTTTTTATGACCATTTCGCGGAAATCTTCAAGCAGTGTGGAAATCTTTAACACATACAGTGGGGTACCCTCATTTTAAGGAGGGACCTAAAAAATATGGAAAACTAATTTGATTTCACCTTAACGAACTTAATGTAAATAATTTACAAAAATTAAATAATAAATCCTCGACCAGATCTTTAAAAAATGTCAAGTCATACCAAAACAAATATACTATTTATATTTCTTAATTATTCCCAACATAATTATTAAATAAAACACTTGTAATTGGGTTTTTGGAATCATCATTATGGTTTTATTTGATTAATTTAATTCCATTCATTTAGTGTCGCTTTTGTTATTATTCAACTATATGCAAAATGGTCGATTAGAAATTGGGTTTTATCTTGTTTTAACTGTTTATTTATTTTTATTTTTTCATTCTTAAGTTTCTGGCAGACGGTTGGCTACCCACTGCCTCTGCCACTGCCATTCGTCTGCTGCACTTGATCAAATCGTTTGTTTTATACTCTTATATATTACATGTAATTTCCTTTTCTGTTTACAGTTTTCTTCTTGTCTGCAGATTCTGTTGTTGCGTCGAGAAAAAGCAAGAGTGCATATACAAATTGTTGTTCATGTTCGGTTTTTGTATACATTAAATTAATTTTGCTGATGCTGTTGTTCTTCTTGTTGTTGTTGATTTTATCTTGTTTATCGTTAGCCAATACCATTAATATATATTTAAATATATCCATAACCGCCGACGAAGCAGTAGGGCACACAGCTCACTCCACGTCCATGGCAGGATCACTGGCGGCACTCTGCGCATTGCCGTCCACATCCATTTTATCAGCGGATGGGGTCGGTTCACCTCCATTTTGTTCCGCACTTCCTGTGTCCTTGGGTGGTGACGCCTTGGCCGCTGGCTTCGGTTTCGCCCGATTGATAACTGAATTGATGCAGGCGTTCAGGGTATTCGTCTCTTGGCGTACTGCTGCCAACTGGACTGGGCTATCAGCGGTGCGTGGCGCTTGAGTGAACTTGGACAGATTGCTATCAAGCCATTTTTGCGCCTTATCCGCAGTTTCAGCGATGTTAATGAACTCGGTTTCCGTCAGATGATCGTATTTGGCAACACCTTTACGGAACTCAGCCACAGCCTGATGGGCAAATGCGATGCTATTCTTTAGCTCATCAAATGCAGCCGGACACTGCTCATAGTCGTGGGCACGGTGCTTGATGGGATCTGTCTGTTGTCGCAGCGAGTTCAAGCGGCTGGTATAAATCTCACGTTCGCAATCCTCTCCCTCCTCGTATAGCCAGTTTTCGAGATCATTCAGCTGTGCTACAATCTTCTCTTTTTCCGACTCAACGACATAACGTTCAAGAGGTCCACCCTGCAACAATTACAAGACGTTAGTAATTTTTAGATTGTATTGTATTATTTGTATAATTACCTGCAACCTATTGCGCGCATCGTAAACAAACTCCTCCAGTGTATTTTTTGCATCTATGCGTTCGGTCTCCTTCTGATCGTTGGCAATCATAGTGTTTTCCTGTTGCGTATAGTTGCCCAGACTTTCGGGATTGAAGCCATGTGTGGAAATTTCCATGGGCAGCTCGATGGCCTTTGCGTTCTTCTTCTTTGTCTTGTCATTGCCCTGCAGCAGAAGAAGAGAAGATAATGAAAATTAAATCATATTACAAGGGGATCACCAATTTTTTCATGTAGCCAATAGAAAGAGGAAATAGCTCGAAGCGAAACAACAACAAAGCGAAGAAGAATAACAGCTCAAGCAACAGCCTACAATATGAGCGGGAAATTTGTGGTTGGGTCTTGAGTATGCGAATACATATTTTGAGTAGCATTCATATATATTTATTGGATTAGAGGCGCATTGTTTCAAACGTATGTTTTCATTTTGTTCATTAAAATAATATATTCGAATAAATTAAAAAAAAATACGAAAGCGTATTAGGCAAATTGTGTAAGAAATTCCATTGGCTATGCATGGTAGAAAACGGTTTGTTCAAGATTTTCAACTTATTAAATTTTGCTACCGTGCATACCCTCTTTATACTATTTGTTGTGTTCTTTTGTTTTAACTATTTTGTTCTTGTAGGAGCACACAGGGTAGGCGGCTTATGAGCGGTCTTCATCATTCGTTTTATTATCGGTTGTTGGGTATGGGAAAAAGTAAGCGCAATTTTTTTGTGCCTATTATAAACATTATTATTTTTAGTTTTCTCAAAAGACATTTCCAATTTCGTGACACTTCTCAAATTATTAATTTAATTTTAAATTATAATTGCATTAATGGATTTTATTTGGCTTTTGTATTTTTTTTTATTTATTTATTTTTTTTGTTTGTTTGTTTGTTTGTTTTGAAAACGTACCGAACCAAACCAGCCCTTGACCCGTTGTGCCCACCCTTGTCCGCCAGGTGATGAGGCTGTTGATGTATTATTATCATCCTCATTCTCACAATATGCCTAAGAGAGAGCAAAACGCGAGCGCACACAAAATCCAATATTTTGCGTTGTGTTGTAATAGTTGTATGTAGATGTGTCACACATATTTTTTTCATATATATGCATATATATAAATTAATATATATATAAGAGTATATATATCAAAAAGTAACAATTCGCAAAGAACGAGAATTATAAAGAAAAAGTATATAATCAATCAACGAGAGCAACAACAGCACTAGACAGGGAATGAAACTTAGTTTTATGACAAAAATATATGAAGAACCATAATAAATATACAAATAAACGAGCACATATAGGATCGTAGCCCATTTGGAAAAGAAACGAACCGAAATCGCTTAAAAGCTTTAAATTCGTTTTGATTTATTATTGTTGTAAATCAAAATTCGCTCTAATAACAAGGCAAACAATAATATACACCTATTCAAAATAAGGATTTATAGATATATAGAATTTTTTTAACGTTATTTACTTGATAATCAATTAATACTTTAGGCGCATATATCATTATGCAACGCCTTATCTAATTTATTTTATCAGTTATGGCCTAATTAGTATATACTCTAATTACTGCAGATATCTAATTGCGGAACTTAGTCCATTCGATTCGGCATAGAATGTCTTTATCTATATTTCAAAATAAACTGCGTAAAATATTAATTTATACAGTTGCTTATACGACATGTTCTGTTCAAATGATTTACATATGCAATGGAATTCATGAAAATGACGAAACGAAAAAATGCCCTCTAAAAATAAATGTATATTAAAATGAACGTTTCATTCCCTGTCTACAAAAAGCGCTAACGACAACTAGAGAAATAATAACTAAAGAAAGGTAAGAAAAATTTTGATTAGGGTAGAAGGAAATGAAAAAGTATTTGAGTGGAGTTTGTTAGAGAAAAATACTTGAAAGGGTTAGAGAATTGCGAAAAGAGAACACAGCACCTAATCTAGGGCAACAACGGTGATATTTATGTGATGGTAATGATTTTTGAATGAACGTGTGCTTAGGTGACTTGGAGAGATGACTCACCTCTTGCTGCGCCTCTGTTGACTCGCCAGCCGGCTGTTCACCGGTAGGCTTCTCCTCATTAGCAGCCTGTTCGCCAGCAGCTGCATTAGCTTCTTCCTGCTCCTTACGGTCGACAAGTGTTGCCGACGAAATCAAAACAATGCCATTTTGATTGATGCGTACTTTCAGTTTAACATCCTGGCTCTCGCCACGCTCTGTGGGCTTAACTTCTTTGATTTTCCAAACGCCAATGGTTTGATCTGGGTACGGCACCGGCTGGCCGTACACAATTGATGCCGTGAACGGACCTTTTCGTGCGATGGTCACCAGACGACTGAACGGTGATGCATGGAATTGTGGGAAAATTTCAACTTCACCATTAGACGATGAACCATCACCGTCCCAGAGTACTTTAACCGCATAGTTCTGTATATCAGTGACCCCAAATTCGCGGACACGCACAGCCGGCGACATGATGGCGCATTGGAGTGCGGCACCACGGGAAACAGCCTCATCCTGGTTAAGTGTAGTACTGGCCGGTTTATTGAACACCTGACGAAAATAAAGGGATTATGAATGAACACATTTCAAAGGGGAAACTACCATAAGCTTACCTGCTCAATGAGCAGCTTGATAGCGGGTATGCGACTGCTACCCCCCACAATTTCCACCGAGTGAATATCATCCAACGACAATTTTGACTCGACAAGAAGCTTCTTGAAAGTCTTCTCCACTCGCTGCAAGACAGGGGCACAAAGCTCCTCCATTTCAGAACGTTGCATCGATGAGCTGACATCCACGTCTTCCAAGAAGCATTCGATGTTAAGGGGGAGCTTAGTGCTATTTGCGGACATTTGCTTCTTAAGCTTCTCAATTTCAGCTAGCAAACGAACATGGGCACGTGCGTTGGTCTTGGCATTGATCTTGTAGCGATCAAGGAACTCCTTGCTGAAGTACTCGGCCAAAGCCATGTCAAAGTCACGTCCACCAATCTGATCCCAGCTGCTGGCTATCATCTTCAGCTTGCCCTTGGTAAAGGTACAGGCGCTGACCTGCAGCGCCGAATGACCAAAATCAACAAAGATAACGTTGCGCGGCTTATCCTCAAATAGATCGTTCTTGTAGAAACCATATGCCAATGCCGTAGCTGTGGTCTCGTTCATAAGACGAAGTACATTCAGGCCGGCAATTTGTGCCGCATCAAGTAGGGCACGACGCTCGGCATTCGTAAAGAATACGGGGCAGGCAATGACACAATCATTAACCTGGGTTTGCATGGCAGCTGACGAGGTCTCCTTCAATTTGGTGAACAGCATGGCTGTTAGTTGTTCTGGCGAGAAGTATTGATCCTCATTCAAATAGTTGACTTTGATGCCAATACTGCCATCATTGCGCGCCTCCACGCGCGTTGGAATGCTCTTAATTTCGTGTTGTACATGTGGATCATTGAATTTTCGGCCAAGCAGACGCTTAAAGCCACCAACTGTGTTTTTCATATTTGTCACCTGTTGGTTCTTGGCGGCAACACCAATGATGCGCTTTTTTCCATCGAAGGCCACAAAGGAGCTACACAAATATAAGAAAAAATTACAGCTGTTAACTATAATTATAATAAGCTCACTCGTAGCAATTGAGTATTTTCTTTGATGTATAATTTATACATATACTATCAAATAATTCTATTGGTTTACCCAGAGTTTAAGTCAATAACACAACGCGTCTTATATGGCCAAAAGCATTAGCCTAGCCAAACCGATTCAAACATGTACACACGAACACGGGTACACACAGGCATATGTACCAACATTCACAAAAGTAGGTACACAGCCATACAAATTTATCGATGTGAGAACGTGTGTTTTGCCGGCTTTGATTTTATTTTTGACAACTTTGGTGCGAACGCTTTGGGCTCTCTCTCACACTCTCTCTTCACTCCACAACAGCTGGTGCGCTCTTTTATGCTGCTGCCTCCGAGTGACCGCATGACGCATGCTATGATGATATGAGTGTGACTACATGTGTTTTGGTGTATGTGTGTGCACACTGGCCAAAATTAACGCAAAATTCACATATTGGCAAAAGTGGAAACTGCTGCGCCCACACAGTCTACACAATATTTATAAATTAAGAATGTTAGTCAAAAAGAATTGGGCCGAAGCATCCATTTTATATGGAACACGTAATGCAATATTTCAAAGTTGCCACTCGATTAATTTGCAATGCTTTTATGGAGGTGCAACCAGAGCCAAATTTAGGCCTAAGCAATCAGATCACAATTGCATGCACACTCACATAAATCCATTTACATACATACATATGAGAGTGTATGCCAGTATGCGAACATTATATGTTACTTATTGTATGGAATGGGGAATTTATGGACATTTTCTTTACTTTATAAGCGTTACCAGTGACAACAACAACGCTGGAAAGTTCTAGGCGAGCATACAATCAAACAAACTCATATACATACACTTAGGTGCCTCACACACACACACACACACGCACATAAGCTGTATTGGGCATGACTTACATTCGTGCATAACCTCAACAAAAAGAGAGCAAAGATTATGCAGAATGTAGTAGTAACTAGGTGCTGCCTTATTTCAGTCATTTAACACCCCACTAGTAAGCATAATAGCACTTTACACGGGTACTTACGGTGTTGCACGCAGGCTGTAGTCATTGGCGAGTGTCTCGATGCCGCCGGACCTGGCTGCCGCTACATAGCAGCCCTCGTTACCGAAATCGATGCCAATCACAGACATTTTTCTCTGCTTTCCGACTGCCGATTCGTTTGATTGATTTGGTTGAACTATTTATTTGGTTAGACTTAGTTGCCTAGTTTGGTTCTATGTGATTGCTCTGCTTTTTTTTTTAAGGGGCGGCTTATGTGTTGTTTTTTGTTGTTGTCAGCAACTGCAAAGGAAAATAGAAAATTAGTTTAAAGTTCACCAAAATACACAAGCGTCAAAAGCTATTTCAATTGACAAATGATTCCCGAATTTCCTTTGATCGGAGCATTTTTCACATTAATTATGAATTTGCCAGCGAGCTGTGTGTTGGTCATGCGAAAAAACTTGTACTTATCGACGCCGTACAAAATTTTCCATTTCAACTTCAATGGTTTTTAATTGATATATTTACGCACATTTTATTGCTAAGGAATTTGAATGCGTAAACGCTTTATGCTTATTTTAACAATATGTAAAACGCTTCAATTTTTCTACCGCGACCGACACGTTTTTTCAGCGTAATGAAAATTATAGCGGCGACGTCGACGTCGACTGAGATTGGTAGCGAAACTTCTCGAAAACGATATATACGACTTATCGATGAATCGATAGTTGTGGTGAGCTCTAGAAACGTGATATCGTGATACGATTTGTCAGGCGTTCATATGTGCGAAATTCAAATATGTAATTGAAACTACAATCAACAAAATAATAAAATGTTATTCTCAACATAAATTTTTATTGCGTTTGTATGTATTAAATTGTATATGTCTTGTCTTTTAGTTTAGCTAAAAATTAGGTGCGCAAAACAAATTGTAAGTAGGAATGGTTGACATCGATACAATACCGAAAATATTTATGACTAAAAAAACTTAGGACTAGGGTGCATTGCTATGCATCTCAGGAATAATTTTGAACACATTAAAAAGTATATATGAGTTATAGGTCAGTTTTGTAGACAACTGAGATTCGATGTACATGTAGTACATGTAGAAATAAACACGATCTTCCTGATACGTTACTACATTACAAAACTCTTCTAGATATGTAGTCTATCGTTGTTCCGTTCCGTTATGAAGTACTTGTTATCGACGTTCGTAGTTCATGTACTGAAGGTAACTCGTTTCTAAGGTCACTAAGGTGCTAAACATGCTGAGTATATTATCTGTCTATAAACAGTATTCAACAAGGAATGTTTCTTGAATGCGGATCTGGGTGTCTTTCACAGGATTCAGGATTTCAGGGGTGCTATTCGAGTCTTCAATTTATAATACTAAGCAGTCTTGCCGATTCCTTGAAGCGAATGCCGCTGGCTCACAGTTGAGCCACCAGTCCGGAGGCGGATATATTATCTCCGGCGCCTGCGGTCTTCTTGGCCACACGACATATCAACACGGGTGCCACACAAATTTCTACTTCGATATTTTGCTGATCTTGGCCAAATTGTATATACTCTTTCCAACAAGGGACAGGGTTAGCTGCGCTCATGCGCATTCGTGGAGCCTGCTCCTGAGCTGAGGTCGCAAAGCTGTCGTCGAGAACCAGCGACACAGACTCCGGGTTTACCTAAGGAAGTAATAGTAATCCTTCAGTTTTGTAATGAATTCAGTGAGTCCTTAACTTAACTTACAAACTTTGATTTGCAGACGTAACGATGAGCAGTCAGTGCTGCCTTAGCTGCCGCAGCTCGAGTATTCTTCCATTTGGAGTTGGTTACAGTCAGTATGGCCTGATAGGCCAGGGTGTGTACGTGTATGCGGGAGACAATGCGACGGTTCATGTCCGTCTGCCAGTGTGCATTATAATCCTCGAGCAGACTGGTGAACACCTGACGCATTTGATCTAGCGTGTGGGCAATGCGTGGATTCCAATCGGTTGCGAGTGTAGTGCGCCCATATTTCAGCACTTGGCGAAGATTCGAGAGTTCCTGTTCGTTCATGCCCAGAGAGTCGACGTAGGGAAGTACGAATCGACGCAATTGCTGCAATAGTTGCAACTCCACATAGCTGGCAAATTCGAAATGGTGCAGTGTGTCTTTGGGCTGGCTGGTCAGCTGCATTTGCACCTGCTGCAAACGTGCCTCACGCACTCCTGGACTAAACTTAAACATGTCCATCATTTGCAAGCCGCTAACAACCAATAGCTGCGGATGATACTTCTTAAGGGCATCCGTCAGCTGCTCCACCGAGCGCAGATGTGGATTATTCTTATCGTTGTGCAGTATATAGCGATTGGCTCGTGGTGCCTCATATGGTCCCCATTTGTCTCCAGATTTGTACTCGAGTATTAGATGTATATCATCGTCCGGTATTTCATCGCCCGCCAAATGTATCTCTTTTGGCAACAGAGGACGTAATCTGCAAAGATTGCAGTGAATAAAAACTAACAATGACTTATTATTTTAAAGATTAAATTACTTCTGGGACATGTGCGCGCCCAACAGAACTTCTGCTCCCTCCATGACAAAACGCACGGCCATAAGAGGCGCATTTCCGCCCATGTACCAATGAATGCGCTCCTTGTCCATTCGCTTGGCATTGCTTATCAGCTGCTTGAACAGCGTGCTGTTGGACATGACTCGTCTGAAAGAGATTGTAAATATATGTACATATATATAAATGCTTATGCATTTTTCCAAGGGTTTTACTTACTCAGCTGCGGCTCCATTCTTAAAGTAATAAACAAACGATTGCAGCAGCTCGTTTTCGTTGTGCACATCGTTGGCAGCATGGTCGGGACTCACGGACGGCACGCGGTGATTGTAGAACATGTTCAGGAACTCTGTTGCATTGATCTGCAAGTCTGTGCAAGCGCCATACCCGACAGCAACTCGGGGTGCCGGTTGCAGGGCGGAGCGTTTGAGGTCGCCCTCAATGGCAAGTAGACCGGTTAGGAGCACTGTTGTCTTGTTGAGCGCCTGCAGCGATATAAACGCCTGCCAAATAATCGATATGAAAGCCGTGAACACCGAGCAGCCAGTTATCCAGCCCATGTACTTTAAAGCCCTCATTTTAAGTTTTCTTTTTTGGGTGGGAGGTGCTGCTGTCTACAACTTGTTGTTGTATTTTGCCGGCTACTGCGCCGCTTTTATGTCCGCTTTCGCTTCCTCTTGCTTGCTGATGTGGCTACTGCACGCAATCTCTTATGCGTCTCTTATCACTCCGTTTTCTAATGTCTTTTGTTTGTTGTGTGCGCACATTAATAATAATTAACAGAGATAAGGCTCACAACTCCCAATTGCCGACAGTTGAAGTTAAAAGCGTGAGTTCAATAAATCGATATATCGATATGTTAAGAGAGAGCAGAGCAACGGTATTCCCTTCACTGAAATCACACATTTATACAAAATAATTTATTGCTATAATTTGACAATAGCTAACAAAAATATAACAAGCGATTTGGCTCTATAATTTGACTACCAATTCAATGACAACTTTGAAAATTAGGTCCAGAGCTAATGTGACGTCACAAACTATTCTTCGATATCGATATTTAAGCTTGGCAGTTTAGTGTGGTGTAGTGTTGCCAATTTTTCGGTTTAAAAAAGCTACTTTAGCGGAAAATGCCAAAAGTTTTAAGGATTATTCAGATAACTTTTTTTACAAATCTCTTCGAAATCATCTGAAAAGTGTAAAATGTTTACAACATTTTTAAGAAGCCAAAATGTTTATCACGAAGAGGTTGGCACCGATTCCCCTGTTACCTTAGGCAACACACACATTGTGTTTAGGAAATTATGAAAAAAAACCAAAATAATATGGGGGTAAGAAATGTTAAAAGTTATTAATATCAGGATACATACCTATTAAAATAATAATAGTAATAACAACGCTTGCGAAATTGAAACACCGGTGAATCAAGTTTCTTGCCTACAGCTCGTTTTGATCATCCTATGTGTAGAGTGCCAAAAAGTTGAAAATGTGCATATAAATGATAACTGTCGCCACTTAAAGCCCCTTCGAACTGATATAATTGATATGTAGTACGCGCTAAATGATTTTTAATGCCTTTAAGTGCACTCGATGTACGTCATCAAAACGTTTCGTTTACAAGCTATTTTTTTTAAAGACTAGGTAGGTGGTTCCCTCATTGGTTTCTCCTTGTTTCTTTTTTCTCTTCTGTGTTTTGTTGTTCATTTCAAAAAAAAAAAAACAAGTTGTGTCTTCTTCGTTGTTTCGCTGTTGTTTTAATTGCTCCATGCCGTTATTATTATTGTATTATTTTGCGATTGAGACAAGGTCAAACAATGGCAACACTGGACGACTGTTTGTCGAGGAAGTGGAAACGACTCTGAGGGTGTCTGGTGCTGCCTGCCGAAAACGATGGAGAGCAATTAGCATTAGCAAGTTTGGAATATTAAAAATAGATTTAAGATTTAACTACAAATTGAAAAGTATTGTTCACTATGATTAATTTATTAACATAATACCCAGACAATTTCAAATCTTTCGCTTGTTGTCACTCAGCGTGTTCCAAAGGTTCAATTCAGCAGCTGAGTCGTTTTATAGCGTCTTCACTGATAAAATCAACAAACGCCAATTAGCGACAGTAAATTTTATAAACAGTCGGCGCAGAAAGCAAAAAAAAAAGCTACCTCTATTTTGCACGTACGCTGCTCGTTCTATATTTAACTTGATGATCTTCTGATGATGCTTCGATGCGGCACTAAAAAATCGCATTGGCTCTCCTAGTCGTGTCTCCTTTGCGCGCCCTTAAGCTGCACTCAGACCGTGAAGCGAGCCTCTTTTGCGCCTTGCGAACCGAAACCAGCTTTTCATTGCGTCCACACACTGTGTCTTCTGAGTCTGAAAAACTGTCGGGCGATAAGCGTGTCTGACAAGTGGATTGTCGCGAAGTCTTAAAACTATTTTTAACAACAGCCGAACGAAAGTGAATTTTAGAATTTATGATGCTTCGACGAAGCACGGCGCATCAACCGGCTCGGCCCCGCTTCATACTGTTGGGCAGTTGTGCTTGTGAGTGTGTGTGTGTCTGTGTGTGGGGAATCGGAGACAGCCGATTTTCATATCTTAATACTCTGTTGTGGTCTGTGGAAAGGTATACTAGATTCCAGAGTTATTGTCTAAAGACTTCCAAGCAAGTTTTCTACTAAAGTTAAAACTTTTATACAGATACCAACCAAAGTATTTCAATTTGTAAACTTATTTGTACTTTTATTATTTCCATTTTCCGTATAAGTGATTATAATATTTATTTGATATATCACATTTTGTAGAATACCTCTTAGTCTATCATTGTGCACCTCACAATTCGCACTTGTTTCGTATTATATTTTGTTCTTTTTTACGTGTTTCGTATATTCGTACGAACTTTTTTGTTGTTTTTCATTTTATTCTATGCGTAGTACGCTGTCCGGGGGAACGTTGTTGCGGCTCGGGCTGTCCATATAAAATCAACATAATCAGAAATTCTACCGATCAGTTTATTCTATGCGACTGACGAAGCCGGACGCGCTGCCTTCTGGGGGCGAAACAGTATTCGACGATAAGTGGAGAAAATAATTCAAGTCGCGAAGGTCTTTGTGCAATTCTTGGGCTAGTTGCAAGATATACCGATTGCAAAAGAGAGTGCGAAAGAAAATACTATAAATAGATATAGTTTGTTTTTCAATCAAATTAACAAAGTTGCAAATTAAAGGTAATTTTGCCAAAGTGATGAAGTTTGCAATCTAAATGTTTGTGCCAAAAATACAATCAATGAAATATTATCAAATTTATATACGGAAAAACATGAAACATGAATCGCATTGCGCGACTGCATCTTCTTTTTGTTTAATTTCGGCGCGTTTGTTTCCTAAGTCTTTTGTTTGTATACTGTGAGGAAACGGATCCACTACTATATATATGTATATGTATAAGACATAAAGTGTATACGAATCTTGATCACAACTGGATTTAGCACGCCGTCTAGCGTTATATATAAAGACATGCATATAGATACATTTGGTGCAAATTCGTGTCGCTTTTACGCTCGATTCTTCCGGCACTTCCGCCTGCCAACCTATTATAAATGAATATCGTAAGATCGAAAAAAAGTTTCGTTTCGTTTGGTTCTTGCGCGTGGCACTATTTACGAGCGCTTAGAACAGTATTGGCACGATGACAATCCGAATTTCGGGATGACTTTAACAGTTTGTTGTGAAATTTGAACTTTCATGAGTGGAAAATATTTCGCAAGTTTGTTAGAACATAGGAAGTTTCTTCCTAACGTATCATAAAATATAAATGACGTACGTATTGTACAAATAATATTAACAAATATTGATTTATCGGAAATATTTCCTGGATTTTACGAATGTTTTTTAAATTCTACAGTTTATTCCTAATTTTGTAATTACGTAAACTTACCAAAACTTCTTATTTCCAATTCTATAAGTTCTTTGAGTCCACAAATTGCTCATTTATGCGGAACGCACTTTTCGAGAAAATATATATATATGTATATATATGTGTGTGTTCAAAATTAGCATAATTGTCGCGTCGAAGATGCCTTAATGGCAAACGTCGAAATTAGCTCAGACAAGCTTAGACCGATACGCTGAGATGCTGAGCTGCTGAGCTGCTGACTAAGCAATTAATTTCGAAGCGGACGGAAAAATCGAATCAAAACAAGCCCCGCAAAAAGGTGAACGAACCGAGCGAGTGTGTAACGAAGCATCTTTGGAGAACTGGTTCATTGTCGAGGACGTCATGGATAAAAGCAAAAGTATTTCATGTCGGATTCTTTTTTGTTTTTTTTTAGATGCACAACGTGCCGGCGCTGCTGCTGCTGCTGTTGCTATTGTCACTGGGTTGTGTGACGTCACAGCGCACGTCATTGGATGTGGTACTAAAGGAGGCCTATCGACCGTTGCGCCTGCTTGGCTTGGCCTTCACCGGCAGATCGGGCGACGATGGAGCGAACGTGCAGCGCGTGCGGAATGCGGGCGTAAGTCGTTGCGAATGTCACCAGTTGCAGTTTAGTTCAGACCCCTCGTTTTACTCCTGCACTACAGGTTGCTTCTGCTTTAAGTGCATTATCTGATGCTTCTAGTCCTTATCTTCCTGACGCTTCTGCTATTCTTTCTCAAGTCATTATTCATTGTTTTGCACACCCCCTGATCCTTTGATTGCCCATCTAAAATAGTTGCTAATCTTTTGCAGAAAACGCAAGTCTCGAATGCCCGTACGCGTTCCCTGCTGCAGTTCTGCGATGCCGAGAATGGACCTGGTCGGCGCAGCGTGGAGCGTCCGACGAGCGTACATCGATTGCGTCCCGGCGACATTGACATCATTGGCGCCTTGGGGGACTCTCTGACCGCTGGTAATGGAATCTTTGCATCGAATCTGTTGCATGTAACCGTAGAGAATCGAGGCGCCTCCTGGTCCATTGGTGGACAGTATAATTGGCGCAAGTATCTGACACTGCCAAACATTCTGAAGGAGTTCAATCCCAAGCTCTACGGTTACTCGCTGCGCGATGGACTCTCCACCGATCGCTCGTCACGCTTCAATGTGGCCGAACTGGCCGCAATGTCGCGCGATGTGCCCTACATGGCCAAGGTGCTGGTGAAGCGTATGCAGCGGGATCCGCACGTGAATATGACGCATGACTGGAAGCTAATCACGCTGTTTATTGGCAACAACGATTTCTGCACCGACATATGTTACTACCCCAAGCCCGAGTTGACCGTCTCCTACCACGAGAAGAACATGTTGAAGACCTATCGCTATTTGCGTGATCATGTGCCCCGCCTGCTGCTCAACGTGGTGCCCGCACCCAATTTGCGCTTCCTGACCAAGCTGTCGGGCCTGCCACCCGTTTGCCACAACACGTTGCACTTTGAGTGTCCCTGCCTGCTGGGTAAGAGCAAGTCGCATCTGGACTTCTACGAGGGCATCATGAAACGATGGATTGCCAAAGACTATGAGATAGTCAATAGACCGGAGTTTAATACAGAGGTGAGTCGTTTAACTTCAGACCGAGATTACAATACTTAACATCTGTTTCCCCAACTTCCTCATTTCGCAGACCTTCACCATAAACGTGCAGCCGTTTTCCCAGTTCGAAGACTTTCCACGCACACGTTCGGGGCAGACGGATACGCGTTTCTTTTCCGAAGATTGCTTCCATCTCAGCCAGCGTGGCCAGGCGGCGGCGGCCAATGCCATTTGGAACAATATGCTGGAGATGCCGGATGAGAAGAGCGGCTTCAATCCGGTGCTCTTTGCCAAGTTCAACTGCCCCAGTGAGAAGCGGCCGTTCTTCATCACGCGCGAGAATAGTCGCGCCGACTTCGTCGTCTAAGCCGACATTATCTGCCACATTATCCAACACTCTGTGATATCTTTGCTAAGTCTACAACAACTACCGATGTTTGTAATATTCATTCTCGCTTCTATCAATATACATACATATATATTGTCGTATATACATATATAGTAAACACGTCTGCTGATAGTATCTTCTAATCACACAGTCAAACAAAGTGTGCATAATTTATTAGGCAGCTCCCCCGCTGGGGAGTTGGGGCCGGCGGGTTGTTGTGCACATTGGCCAATTTCCATTAAATGTCTTAAATGGAATGCGCGTGTCTTACACGAGACTCGCGTACCGCTACATTGGCTCCATAACAATTAGCCATCATCGGCAAGAGAACCCAGAGAATTATAAAAATTATTTCCACTTGATTCTTTCTCTTCTTCTCGGGTTCTAGCTAAAAATTCTAATTTTTGCGCGAACAGTAAAAATTCCGGGTTCATTTCACGGGTTTCGTAAACCCGTTAAATTCTATTTACAGTAATATGGGGGTTTTTTGCCCCTCCAATAATTCTCGGTTCGCCTGAAGTTCAAATTTCCAAAAGCGTGTAAGAGAAAGTCATAAACTGCAGGTCACAATTTAAAGCCAAGTGTAGAAGTTTTTTAAGCAAAAATATTTTTAAAAATATATCTGTATATATCTTTATGGGATATACAAGATTTCCGCACATATACGATTTCCTGCTAATTGGAAACATAAAGTAAATACATTTTTTTAATAGGCACCTTGCGATAAGGAAGCTCTGTAAGTGCTGGAAAATTTTCAGAGATGTTATGAGTAACCCTCGGGTAAATTGATAACGGTCGTGTGCCCACATAAGTAAGCGATGTGCGCCCCTGCCCACCACTTCCCACATGGGTGGCAATAAAACTTGCTACAAATGTTGTCGCATTTCGATTGTTGTTGTTGTTGCTTTTGCCGTTTTTTTTTTTTTTTTTGTTTCTGCTTCAATTCGACGAGCTCATCATCATTTTTAATTTCAATATGCAAATCTTGGGGCCGGCCCGTAAACGCTCTGTGACGCAGCTGACGGAGATTCGTGCGCGAATTGGCGGATTGGCGTGCAAGTGCCAAAAGGTAAATGAAACGAAAACATCAATTACGTTTACTCTCGCTATTATTGCCGCGCTTTATAAAGCGTTCTGCCCTCCCACTGTGAGCGCAGCGCCCGTCCGTCTGTCATGCGGCTCCGCCATGTAAGTCGGTCAGTGTTAAGGTTAACACCAACACGGCGGCTTTCGCACGACTTTCGCTTGACTTTGAACTTGGGGGCAAACGAAAACATAGGGTATCTTATATACATTCATACATGCTACTCTCACATATACGAGGCTCTGTTTTGGAGGTTTGAGGTTAGCAAGCGGATCGAATTAATGACCTTTTTAAGTCATCTAAATGACGCACCTTGTGCAAGTGGGGGCTATTTAAATGATATCGCATGTGCAACTGGCAACTGTTGTTTCTCATGAAGGCATATAAAATTTGCTGCATTTATTATATCTGAGTGACTTAAAAAAAAATTCAATTGGTATAGATTTTATAGAACTCCGTTACTCGATAAAATTGAGCGACATTTTTTAATGCTTTACAAGTGAAGTGAGACTATCTTATGCTATTTGAAACTACTGAAGAGTTGCACTCATATTTACATTCCATTTATTGCAAAAACCAAATTATATTTCGCATCTTTTGACTTTTTCATTCTCCATCACTTACTAACTGCTAAGCTTCGAACAACGCTCAAATTAGGCGTTACCATATCGCTTATATTAAATTTAGTAGAGCTGCCAGACGTTGGAGTGTAGCCAACACAAACGTAATGCAGGTGGCGCCCTCTGTTGCTCACTAGACAAATCAAACTTAAAGCGAACAGTGCTTACACCTACAGTTTCTATCAGTGTGTACATATGAAAACAATTCATTTAAAAGCAGCGCCAACTTAAATGACAGCCAGAAGGTGGCGCTTTTGTTAATTTACAAACGACAATTGCATTAAGTTCATTTATTTAAGAAAAGTAAAAGGCCCACTTAAGTAACCGAACATATTGCTGCAATTGTACAACATTTATGTTTTGTATTTTTAAAGCAGTCTGCAAAATTATACATCTTATTACATATTATCAACTTTGGTTACTGATGCAATTCTCGGCACTTAACCCCAAAAGGTCTTCGGCAATAACATTGAAAATCAAATGAAATTTGCGCTCAAGAGTTTTGCTTTTTCAGCTTATTTTGCTGATGGCAGCGCAAAAGTGAAAAGCACAACAACAAAAAGTGTTGAGATGGAAATTTCTGCTTACAGCGCAGACTGTTGAATGTAATAAATTCGCGCTGGCAATGGCAGATTTCAGCATTTGCAGAAAATACGTCAATCTCAAGAGTCGCGTTGAGGCAGCGTCAGAATGACACACAGCAGAAATATCCAAGTCGCCGCAATTGCGTTATTGTTGAGTAAGCTACGAAATTATATAATCCACTTAATGGTATTTTCTAGAGAATTGTCTTTTGATATCATTGCAGTTACACAACATTGCTGCGCCATGCCCTACACTGGGTCGGGCAACGATATAGACATGGAGGGGAATTATCAGGGCACAGCGGGAAGTGGAGGTGGCGGAGTCGGTGGGCGAGCTGTGGATTATCACACAGTTATCGGGCACTTTAAGGATTTCTTTATGTATCTGCCCGTCATGATGACCACACTGAAGGAGACCATGTCTGGTTTTCCCAAATTCGCCGAGGGTATGCGTATTCTCTCCGGCAAGGGGCGTGTCGACGGCGAGGATTGCAAGTGCAGCCAAAATAGCTCGCCAACAGGTACAAGCAGCGAAGTTCTCGATAATAGCAGCCGATTTGGTTAACCTAATTAGCTAATTAGCGTAGTTAATTGTAAATAAGAAGGTGCTGTAAATACGAAAGAAGTAGTATTAAGTTATATTGTTAAATAAATTATTTATATTATTAACTCAACAAGGTGATGAAATACAGAAAGGGAAACTTCAATAAAACAACGAAATCTATCGATATATTTAATCTTTAGCTTCGATATAAATGATTCTAGATTCGCGTGCTATTTAGCTATCGATATTCTATGCCAAGCTTCGATATAAATGATCCTTGATTGGCGTGCTCTGACACTATCGATATTCGATATTCTAAATGATCTATAAGACGAGAAACTTAAGCAAAATTTAAGTAACACTGTAAAAATGACGTCAAAACGAATAATAAGCTAAACTAATTGAACCGTTTTATAACTTAATTTAAAGTTGGTTATGGCTTCAAATGTTTGAACAGAAAGGTGAGTTCCATTTGTTTTTTATTCGAATTCGTTTGACTGACATTTTGTGTATATTAGGACATATACATGGAATTTTTTGCTTGGTAATAAGCTGTAATTGCGGCACATTAAATTACAGCGTTCGCTGTTTGGTAACACAGAGTCTTGTAAACTTGACCCACAGGACTTGGTTGTGTCCTTGAAAACGCTGTAATACCATTGTGGAAAGGTGGGTCAGACAAAATCTTGTATATGTATGTTATATAACACACTTTGTATCGACTTGAATATTATTTGTATTTTCTTAAGCAGTCGACAGAGCCAACGTTTCATTAGCCGCACCATTGTATTGGGAATACGTACGGTACTAGGAATAGAACTGGTAAGCTAATCAAAGCTTACAATCTGTAAGGGTGGGTGGTACGGTAGGGTGAAGTTCTGTGCTCGTTTTTCTACATGTTTACACTTGTCATTATTGCTAATTGTATTTGTAGTGGGTCAAGCATACATGAGCCATATTTACACATACTGTTCCACGTAGTGCCGTATGTAAAGCCGAAGTTTCACTTGTTTCACTTTCAGTTACACTTGGCGCTTAGTGGCTAACGGTTCATTGTGAAATCCGAAAAATTGTAAAAGGACTCTGTACTGGGAACAGTATGCGAAAGCGCAAAAAATTGGACAATTTAAGAGAAGACCTGGCTTGAGATCTTGGTAAATCAATATCGAAAAAATACACATATATATATCCGGTTAAAATATTATGGTAGATCAGTCTTCACCTCGATTCTTTTTCTTTTTAGCTAAATATGGCCACAGGCATTGAGCTGCTTGTAGCTGCTGCACTATGCTTAGCCTGTCCCCCGCTAAATACGACCCTGCCCGAGGGTCTGATAGAGCTAACTGACGATGATTCTGTGGTCACAGAAATTCCCATTGACGAGGGCATTGCGGAAACAGGTGTGGACGAGGATGCTCCGGTGGAAACGCTTGAAGTGCTACGCAACAAGAGGGAGAAGCTTCGCCACATGCGCAAATGGATCAATGGCAAGCATCTGCGTATTGCCACGCTTGAGGATTACCCCCTGAGCTATACTCAATTGCTGGAAAATGGTACCCGAATTGGTCTAGGTGTTTCGTTTCAGATCATTGAATTTCTGCAGGAGAAATTCAACTTTACATACGATGTGGTTGTGCCGCAGGACAACATTATTGGTTCCACCACAGACTTTGATCGTAGTCTGATTGAAATGGTTAACAATAGTGTAAGTGTATAGCTAAAGAGAGCTTATACAATAACATATCGATTTATCTTGTGATTCAAGTTTAGACTGCAACTTTGATCTTTAGTTTTTAAAGCAGATCTTGTTTTACAGCAAGTGGATTTGGCAGCAGCTTTTATACCTTCCCTATCGGAGCAACGCAGCTTTGTCTACTACTCGACGACCACACTGGACGAGGGGGAATGGATTATGGTGATGCGTCGCCCCAGGGAATCGGCAAGTGGCTCAGGTTTACTGGCCCCATTTGATTTTTGGGTGTGGATTCTTATCTTTGTATCGCTGTTGGCCGTTGGACCCATAATCTACGTGTTGATCATAATACGCAATCGCTTGACGGGGGATTCGGTGCAGCAGCCCTATTCCCTGGGCCATTGTGCCTGGTTTGTCTACGGCGCGTTGATGAAACAGGGCAGCACGCTCTCCCCAATTGCAGGTGAGTCGCACGAGAACGCGTGTACATCGCGTATATATAGATATGTATATTCATGTGTATATGGTATATCAAGCAATTAACCCTAATGTAGAGATATGTATCGGAAAATTGCATTTTACTACGGTCCTTCCTGTTGCGGCAAAGCTTTGTTTTGGCTGCACATGCAATCGTCCAGTTTGTTCTTTCAATTATAGAGTGTTCTATATAATATATACGTACGTATATTCGATTTGAATTTCAGATTCGACACGCCTTCTATTTGCCACCTGGTGGATATTCATCACAATTCTCACCTCCTTCTACACGGCCAATTTGACAGCCTTTCTGACCCTCTCAAAGTTTACGCTGCCATACAACACGGTCAACGATATTCTAACGAAGAACAAGCACTTCGTATCCATGAGGGGAGGAGGAGTCGAATATGCTATACGTACGGTGAGCTTAAGAGCATGAGGATGCGACAAGACATGACATTGCTCTTGCCCCTTATCGGGAATAGTCTGAAATTAATAAAAAATTGCATTCAACTAACAATTGCTCTTCCTAACCGCAGACTAATGAATCGCTGTCTATACTTAACCGCATGATAAACAACAACTACGCGGTCTTTACGGATGCCTTCAACGACACATATAATCTGCAAAACTATGTGGAACGAAACGGTTATGTTTTCGTGCGAGATCGCCCTGCTATCAATATCATGTTGTACAGGGACTATTTGTACCGCAAGTCAGTTAGCCAGAATGACGAGAAGATACACTGTCCCTTTGCCACGGCCAAGGATGCTTTCCTGACCAAAAAGCGAACTTTTGCCTATCCCATTGGTTCGAACCTGAGCGAGCTCTTCGATCCCGAGTGAGTTCAGCTTGTGTGTGATAAAATAATTATGTTTATGCTAACTTATGAACCCTTTAAGACTGCTCAACCTGGTGGAATCCGGCATTATAAAGCATTTGTCAGCGAGGGAGCTACCAAGTGCTGAGATTTGTCCGCAGGATCTGGGTAGCACGGAACGACAGTTAAGGAATGGAGATCTTATGATGACCTATTACATAATGTTAACGGGATTTGCCACTGCTCTGGCTGTTTTCACCACAGAGCTGCTGTTCCGCTTTATCAACGGACGCCACGAGGCAAACCAATGGGCACGCCATGGCATCGGCCGCACTACAAATGGTCAGTCCGTGCAGCCATCACGCTGGCTTCAAGGTTTCCGCCGTCGCTTGCACAGCGGCGAAGGGCAACTGTTGGGCAATTCCTCCCGCGCTCCCAATGTGACACCACCTCCACCATATCAGAGCATCTTTAGCAATCATGGTGGCGGGGATCAGCAGCAAACGGGTGGGTTACAGCGTTGGCGTCGTGCTGCAAATGGACATGGGGTGTTGCTTGGCGGAGATCAGAATGGGGTTGGTGTGCGACGTCTGATTAATGGACGTGATTATATGGTGTTTCGCAATTCAAATGGGCAGAGTCAATTGGTGCCTGTCAGATCGCCCTCGGCGGCGCTATTTCAATATACCTATACGGAGTAGGATCGATTGGATCAATTAGATTGATTAGATAAAATGTTTGATCTTTTTACATTTTTATAAACACGTAAAAACACGAAATGCACGAATTATTCAGACGTAGACATATCGATTTAGTGCAAGTTTAACAAGTCCTCTACTATAAACATATATAACGTATATAGATCTGTGTTAGTATATTATTATAAGCACATGTTCGAAATTTGATGAGGAGGTTGGGGTTTTAAGAGAATATAATGAGTAATAATTCGTAGAAAATTCAAACTTTCTAAAGTTGTCTACGTAGATAAATAACTGTATAAGGAATAGAAAAGAACATGTCGCTGCAGCAGGCACAAATAAATATATACATATGTATATGTATCTCTTAAAGATAAAATAAAATGCTCAAGATTTGTGTGGCTTTATTAATAAGTGCTTGGTTCCGATATTTATTATAAATTATTATTTGTTCAATCACAATAAACCTTCATGCAGATGTTCAATCTATTGTTTCCCGTGCGCTGAAAGCGTAGGAGGATGAATGCATGTCCAAGCTGCTGTGAGAGGAGCAGGAGCTGATCGAGGGCGCACGGGTCGAAGCAGCTGAAGAGCTGGTGGAGGAGCCGCTTGATGAGCTGACCCACGCATGGCCACTGCGTCGACGTCTCTGACGCACCAAACCCAAGACTGAGCCGGCTACAGGTGTGCTAGTTATGGAGGTACCGCCCACCTGATGTCTATGACGTGTCACATCCAGGGAGACTATAGCAGTTGCCGGACGTTGATTGTTATTAAGAGTAACAGCTTCATTTGGTTGCTGTGGCGCTGTAGCTGGCCGCGCTGCAGACTCTGATTCGCTGGATAGCGAACTGTGTGTATCCTCCTCCACCTGCTGCTCTACTTCCGGTTCGGCATCGATTGGTCGCCCGTCGAGCAGCTGCAACGTAGCCACACTGCGACGCAGCGTATCGCGATAAAGCGCAAGACGACAGACAGGATTCCCGCTGAGTTCCACCTCCATTAGCTGCGGGCAAAGGCCAAGGAAAGAGAGCAAACCCAGTTCGCTGATGCGGTTGTTGCGCGCCTGCAGCACCTGCAGTTGACTTAGCTCCGTCAGTGGACCCACTCGCTGGATCATATTGCCATCGGCGATAAGCACTCGTATGGCCGGCAAGCCGCTGGTGCCATCGAAACTGTTGAGGCCACAATTGCTGATATTTAAATGGGTTAACTGCATTAGGCCATAGCCGAGATCCCGCAGAGAGCTAAGCACACTGCCACTTAAATCTAATTGCTGTAGCCGTGGCAGAAACAGCGAGAGGCGCGACAGGCTGATCGAATACGAAATAACACGCAGACGCACCGTTTCCACTTGCTCCAGATCCGTACGTTGTGTTACCCGGCGCTACAATAAAAGCGGAGAAAGTCAAGTTGAATTTGATGGCTGCTGAAGTAAGAAGTAATAAAAACTTCAGTCGGGTGGATAAGATTTCCTACGATCAAGCTACAATAAAACCATTTCTGTCGTGCCTGAACTGTCTTAGTTATCGTGAACTATTAATTATCCAGGACTGCGGTCATAGGAACTCTATCTGGATATATGTAGACTGCGTGTGGTACCGTCATGGCAAGTTTGGAGTATCGTGAGATTATTGTTGCCGAGATTGCGATGTTCATACAGACTTGGGGCTTCTAAAGCTGACCCAAGCGATACAAAGTTTTGTGAGGTTAGCCAAGCTTCTTTTTTGCCTGATAACCGGCTTAAGAATCGTCCTTACTGCGTTGGTAATATCAATTCAACGCTTTCCTGTGCTAATAGAACGTTCTTTTACCCTTACCAATAGTTCGTCTAGCGTTGGCTCTGGCCCCTGTGGCGGCAGCACCACGGGTAGCAGATGAACAAATGCCGGATAATGTTCGGTTTCCTCTGCAATGGGCACATCCCGATCATATGAGTTTCTGCGTCCCTGTGTACGGCGCTGTTGCCTTTCCGCTTGTTGTAGCAGTTGTTGTTGTTGCTGCTGCTGCTGCTGCAGTTGCTGTTGTTGCATTCGAATTTCTGCAGGGGGTAAACGTAACTGCGCTAAGGCAGCGGGTCCTGGCAGTGGTGCCAGAAATAACGGTATTTCCGGCTGCAGCGATGGTTCCGGAGAGGATTCCGTGTACTCGGCAGGTGCCTCCAGTAGAGGCATTTTACAATGATTTCTTATTTACTGCGTAGTTGTGCTTTGAGCAAATGTATTGACAAAACAAGGCGCCAGTTGCGCGGGGCAACGCTCAGCAGACAGGGTTGCCAGAGTTGAACGTTTTGGTATTTTTATGAAACTAGTATTTTAATATTTTATTGCAAAGATGTAAGTAATTTAATCAGCTGACTTTAAAGTAATTCTTTAAATTCTCAAGGTTTATTCCACATTTTCAATTATTTCTATTAATTTATGTTCTGCAATTTCTTCTAATATTAATTTGTATCTTTATCTAACTCATAAAGTAATAACAGATAATCAAATAAATTACAACGAGAATTTGCTGCCATTATTTTGCAAGCAATTGTAATCCGCTTAGGCAAACTGCTCGCGCTTGGCATTTGGCAAAAACCTCAACATTCCATCGCTTGTCCTTTGCCCTCAACGCGTTCTCAGGCCAAATGCGGGTAGACTGACGTCAGCCCGTGACGTCACTGTCATGACGTGTGCCCAATGGCGTTGCACAGCCACTGCGAGAGAGAGACAGCGAGAGCAACCAACACACACACACAGACAGTTCAAATGCCCAGCGCCTTTTGGCATTTCAAGGGCCATTAGCTGAAACGAACGCTTCACTTCTGCGTCTGTTTCTGCTTCAGCTTCAGCTTCAGCTTCAACGCCAGCGTCAGCGTCTGCGTCTGACTTGACGTCGCTGTGTGTTTTTGTTTTATTCTGCATGTCTGCTGCAGCGCCAGACGCGACGCCTCTGCACACAGCGCACGCCTTACGATAATAAAATTTCGCCTGACGGCTTTGCAAATGCCATGCTGGACGAAAAGCTTCAGCCGGCTTTTGTTCAAAGCTCTCTGTCTGTGTTGTTGTTTGCGGCCAGCGGGGAGCTTATTCGATTGACGTCATCAACATGATGTACAGGCTGAAAGCTGCGCAGTAGCTTGAACCAAGTTGAGATATAACCACGCATTTATCGATTCGTTAAGTGAGCGGGAGTGAGCGAATGCAAGTGACAGATTGAGAGAGAGAGAGAGCGCAGCTGAGAGCAACACAGAGATGGGAGGTAGGTGCCTGTTTATGTGTGTGTGTGTGTGTGTGCATGCAGGCTGGCAAAATGTCGCAAATAACACGACAGCTGCTGCGTTGATGTGAAAATGAGGTTGGGGTCGATTTGTTTGCCAATGCGCGCATAAAAAACTGAAGAAATTTAAATGAGTAATTATCCATTTAATTTTGCTTGTCCTTAATTGCAGTATTAAATGATATATTATATTTATAAAAGCTATATTTGAAGCGCCATTGTTTCTTTCAGTGTAGCAGCTGACAAAGTTTTTGGAACAAGGTGCTGCTAAAAACAAAAATCCCCCACCTATGCGAACGACTAAAAATAGAATTTGTCAATAATGTCAGCACACACACACAATGACACGCAAGCCTCTCTCTGCGTGTGTGTGTGTGTGTGTATGTGGGGGTGTGTGTGGGCGTTAATGCTCACCACGCACAGCCACTGACGTCATTGTGCAGAGCTTTTGCTTTGCTGAGCTCAATCGTTACTACGTTTCAGGAAGCAGGACACAAACAACAAGCAGCAGCAGCAGCAGCAGCAGCAGCAGCAGCGCCACCACCGAAAAAAGCGTCGCCGTCGTCGTCGTCAGCCAGCGCTGGGTTCAGGCCATTTTGCATGGCTTCGTTGGCCAGGCCAAGTCAGTCGCTTAGCAGCCGCGAACGCAAGCAAAACACACACGAGCAACAAAAAAAAAAAAGAAAAACCTCGAACCGGGCGCGACCTTCATTCCAAATTGTTAAGTTCAGCTAAAAGTGATTTGACAATAGAAATTGAGTAAAAACTTGGCTTAAGCCGAGCTCTCGTTGGTTGTGAAGCCAAGTGAAATCAAGCCAGACTTCCAGTTGGGCCTTGAGATGCAGCACACAGAACTCTGCTGCTGCTGCTGCTGAGCTGAGCTGCTGACTGTGCATGTGTGCGTGCGCGTGTGCCGTGTGTGTGTGAGAGTGGGTGAGCATAGCTGCAGCTGTGGTGCATAATTATTTGGGTCAAAGCGAAAAGCTGCTGCAGCTTTGCCAGGACGTTGCACAAAAGTTCGTATCTCCTGCTGGACCAATCCACCTGTTATGAACTTAACTAACAACAACAATAGCAGCAAAAGCAGCCCCAGAGACAACTAGAACAACAACAACAACAACAAGCGAAATGGAGGCCACACAGCCCAAGGTGCATCGACAGCATCAGCGCCAGCGTCGCACCGAGGCGCGTCAACGTCGTCTGGAACGCGAAGCAGCCGCAGCGGCTGCAACTCCCCCAGATCAGGAGGCACAAGACAGCACAATGGAGACACTCGAAAGCTGCGCTTTGGCGCTTAACGATGCTTCCGGCGCAACAGCCACGGGCACAAGCACAGGAACAGGTTCGACATCAGCCTCGACTGCAATGGGTCGCATCAGTGCGCAGAGCTCGGCGGATAGCATCGAGATGGTCGGTTCGCCTAGCCAGACATCGCAGCAGACTGTTGTGCTGGTCAATGGACATGCGCCGCCGTCGCAGGACACGCTCGAGGAGAGCGCCTCGCTGGGCGCCGATGAGCCGCCGGCGCCACACCTGGAATCCCCCACACAGCCGACTAAGCACAGCGACGGCAGCCGCAACTCGTCGGGCGATGCGATGAGTCTACGCGAGACTCTGCGTCAGCTGCCCGCCACGCACGGTCATCGCTCGCGTCGTACGCACTCGCCACAGTCGCCGGCGGCAGCGCTGCATCGTTCGCTTGAGGTAGACTCGTCCTTCCATCGCGGCATACTCGGGTACATAGATCGCGAACTGAAGCAGAGCTCACCCACGCCGTCGGCCCTGAGCATGGGTGCCGGCAGCAGTGGCGGTGGCGTGGGAACGGGTGCGTCGCGTAAGCAACAATCGCTTTCGGATCCGCAGGCAAGTCCTGCCCAGCGTTCGCTGCGGTCGCGCAACAGCTTCGACAAGAGTCCGCGTCGCAAACGCAGCAAGTCAGAGTCGCGTAGGCGACGTGAACGCAAGCTCATCGCCGCCGGCGAGATGGAGGTGCGGCAGGCGAACGAGACGTTGATGCGCTACCTCAAGCAATGCTCCGACATGCATGATGCGTCGCTGTCGGGTGAGCTGGAAATCGATCAGAGTCTGGAGGAGCGAAGGGTGCATCGCAAGACGAAATCGCAGCGCGACAAGCGTGGGCAGCTCATCAGTAAGTTGTCAGCTCACAATCCCACGTCCTATCTCAATCCCATTTGCAACCCAGTCCATGCTCAGCATGTGTTCCATTGAGAAAAAGCTTTGGCCATATTGCAGCTGCGCAATAGGTGTAGCTCCTTCTCCCTCTCCCACTCACTCTTACTCACACTTCCACTTCCACTAAGTTGCTTTCTGTCTTGCTCTCTCTCTCTCTCTCTTTCCTGCAGGCAAACTGTACTCAGCTGGTGGGCTAACGTCCATTTTGAAGGAGTTGGCGGATGACATTGCGCCCGGCGAGGGCGAGGAGATCTACAATCCATTCACTCCAGTCGTCTCGCCCACTGAGGAACCGCCCGCGCACATCGATAAAATGTTTCTGCAGACGTCATCGGGCTATCGACCGGTCGAGCAGAGCTACTACAAGCGTTCCTTTGTCGGCACAGGACGCGGCGTGGCAGCTGGCACCAGCTCCACCAGCTGCATTGGCATCGATGGCATCTCAGCGGCCGAAATGGGCGGTGCCGGGCGTCTTTATCGCTCCGCCGGAGGTGGCTCGGGCAGCGGACGTGTCAGCTATGGAGACACCCGTTGCCTGCTCGATGCCGAACTCAATCGGTGAGTTGAGGTGACGGAGGCGGGGTAGACGCAGATGTTGGGCGACGCGACAGCGTGGGCACCTTGTGCCGGCGGGGTTTGTAATTCTATTGAATGACGCCCGCATAATCCCATGCTCGACAGTCGGCTGGCTGCCTCCTTAGGTCTATTTATAGCATTCAACCAATTTGCTGATGTCGATTCTACCTCCACCCAAACACACCTTTCTTCACACACTCTCTCTCTCTCTCTCTCTTTTTCCTTCGTCCCTGCTTGGCATATTTGATTTGAATTGGTTTTTGCGTGTTTCATTGTACCGAAATTTCGCTTGATAAGACCTAAATTGCGTAAGAACCTTGCAAAGTTCTCGTGGGTCAGGGTAATTTATCATTAATTATAATGCGGTGTCATTTATTTCGGTCCCAACTAACTGGCTTCTTAAGCGACTATCTGTATTTATGTGCCTAATAGACCAAAGTATTTATCTTTTATCTTGTTTTTATAGCTTTGTTTTTCTTCTCGAAGGCGGAATGAGTTTCATTTGTTGACCAATTTTGGGTTTCGGTTGGTTTCCTTAATTACTTTATTGTTTTTATACCCATCGACCATTAAAAAAGGGGTATTCTTAATTTGTGCAAATGTATGTAACAAGCATAACGAGGCGTGGCAGCCCCCACAAAGAATGTTTAATCTCTTTTTGGATTACTAGCAAAGTCTTTTGAGCCATGTCCGTCTGTATGTCCGTCTGTCGTTCCGCTGATCTCTACAACTAAAATAGCTGGAAACACCAAATTTGGCGTGGACATTTATAAATATTATACGCAAATGCCACGCCCATCTTTGACACATATCGATAGTAAACGATTAATTTAAGTTAAAGGGGCCGATAATTTTGTTGCTTGGTGGAAATTGTTAACATATTTGTAAAGGTTTTTTGAATATGGATGAAGGATATTTTAGACCTCTTTGCATTCTTCGCTTTATACTCTCTTACAGCTGAATTAGCTAATCTACCTAGCGTAATAACTTATATTGTACTCCATTCACTTTTCCAGCAATGGCATCTCCACCAACATCCAAATGGCCTGTGTTATTCAACGAATCTGGCTACTCATCTCGAACATTTGCCATGGTCTGCTAGCCGGTCTAGCCCTGGCGCATCTGCTGTTTGTGCTAAGCAGCCATCCCACGGACTGGGCAAAGGTCATCAATAGCATAAGTCTTGCGGGCGAGACAATATCTACGTCATCAGCGGCGGCGGCGGCGGCGGCGGCGGGGGCGGGGGTGTCGGCAACAGCAACAACAGCGACGATAGCGGCAACAACCATAACTGCTGCAACAACAACGCAAATGCCAAATTTGGTTATAGAACTGAACAATGCGGCAAGGGCAGCGGAAACGGAAGCCGAAATGGGATTGCCTATGGGACTAGAGGCGGGAAGTGGTGGTGCGACGAGAACAACAACAGCGACAAGCACGAGTAGCGAAACCTTGGCACTGATCAGCGATTATGCCGGATTTGCGGATATGTATCTGAATACCTTCTATTGCTTGGCCATTGTGTGTCTGGTTTCGGTATTCGATCGGTAAGTGAAGAAATACAATGTGAAATTGAGGGGAAAGGGATCATTAGAATAGATATAATATGGTCTAGTTTAAAAGAAGAACATAGCTAATTAGAAGGGTAGACTGGAAACAAAGATACCATTAAGTGAATATAGATTCCTCATCAAACAAAGGATCCTTGGCATGTCAGGTATCTGATCAATTTGTACAATTCCCAAGCCGCCTTTTACCTTCCCATCTTATCTCTAGCGTCCTCTGCTTGTTTACATGTCGATTTGGGCCTTCGCAGCCAGACGCTAAATATAGAAAGCGAAAGTCAAACTAATTTAGTTGGGGTAGTTAGTACGGTGCATGTGCGTGCTAGTAAGATGTCTGCAGGAGCTTGGCAGGGACGATGTGGAGGCCCAAGAACACATTGACCTCAAAGCTAGGCGCTGTGAGTGGGCTCAAGGTGGAAACCCTTGAAGCTAGCCGTAAATTTCATTGAAAAATAAAGCACACACAAATGGAAACCCCTCGACATGGTCGCAAGAGAGAGAGGAGAGAGAGAGAGAGAGAGCATGGGAATGTGTGTGTGTGGCTACACTTTGAAAAATTCTGGTCTAGACTCTGTGCCTAACGGCGTGTTGGAAGGAAGGGGAGCGAGGGCGGGTCGTGTTGGCGGGTCGTGGGGTGCGTGTGCGTCAATATTGGCACTTGGGCGCTCAAAAGTATGCTATACTTAATTTTGAATTGCAAATTTCAAGTGCCTTCTGCACTTTGTGTGGCTTCGTGGCCGTTGTCATTATAGAAATAATTTGTAACTGCGCTCGTTGCGTGGCCAATTTCATCATCCACATTACGTACGTATACGTACGTATATATTTATATATATATATATATTTTTTAATGCCCTTAAACTTTGCTCTTTTTGTGCACACTCGCACTCGCACTCGCAAGCAGCGACACACAGACAGTTATGTAGCTGCACTCTTGACCTTTAAAGCCAGTGACTTTTGTGTGTGCGTGTGTGGGTGGCGGTGGTTTGGGGGCATTTGGTAAGCTGAAGCTCGGAAAAGCTGGAATTGTCTGTTTTTGGCTGTTCGGTTTGTCGCTTTGTCTCTCAGCTTTGTCGCCCTGCCCTGCCATGCCACCCCTCCCCTTTCACGCCCCCGTTTGCACATTATGTTGCCTCGATTTCTTCCACACCAAAAGTGTAAAACAGTCTGTGACATTTCGCTACGATATCCTGTGCCCCGTTTGTGTCTTGTGATTTATGTGATGCTGCCGCCGTCGTCGGGGCCGGTGCCGGTGCCTTTGGCTTTGCCAAATGTCAGATCTATATACCATACTATAGCTCTGACATTTGTTTGCTATCTCTTGACCTTTTGCATCCGCTGTGCTGTGAGAGTGTGTATATAAAGATAAGCAAATACAACTCTCAGTGCAGACTCGTACTTCGGATTCTTGTATTATTAATGTAAATGCCAGAGCACTTGGATAAGTGACTGCAGACATAGCAACAAATAGGTTTCTGGCATGAACTTTCACTTTCTCTGTAGGAAATTTAGTTCTGATTTATGCTATGAGCTAGGGGTACCAATTTATGTTCTTTTTTTGACAATTTTAGCTTTAGGTGTGCCTTATACAAAAGTGGTTTGCTATTGGTTTGTTTTTGATAGAAGTTCTTGAAGAACCTTTGCTTTTTAATGTAAAGGTTTTTTGTAGGCTTTATATTTATTTGTACTTTTTTTAGATCGATCTATTTATAGTATAAGCTCCTAAAATATTGTCTAAATAATTATAATACTAACCTATATCATACTTTCCCTTGTAGCATGGACATTTGTCGCTGGAGCTTCTCGAATGCCAGCGAGCTAGTCTCTTTCCGCTGGCTTATCATCACCATGATCTATATAGCCACAATAATACTTACCATATGCTCCGATTCCATTGACGAGAAATTATATCTGTTCAATAATAATGCAAATGTAACGCTAACCCAACAAGAACTGGTAAGTAGAACAATAAAATAGCTTTCATTACAATAAATTAAATATATATTTCGATCGATTCTTCCACAGTTAAGTAATAGCGTGCAGAGCGTCTGGAGCAGTCTGTCTGTGACACGAAGTATCGCTGCTATATCGGGCTGGATAATGATCGGACTGACGCCACAGGAGGATATGCTGTACGAGCATCTGGTCGATCTAACCAAATATCAATTGACAAATAATTGAATTTAAGTATCGAGAATATATATAAATATACATAGTTATAGTACGTGTACATATATTTGTAGAGAGACTCTTTACTAAGTAGCTGCTGTTGTTCAGTAATTTGCTTTTTATATTGTATAATTGACGAAATGACTTAGCTAAATATTTATAAACAATAATGCATAAAACGTATATACCTAAACCGAGACAAGAAAAAACAAACTTAAGCTTTAATCAATTGCAATTTTTCAATTGCATCGATGCCCTTCACTGGCCGCTAGAAGAGATATAGTTCGATTTCGAGAGTTGGACACCCTATAAAAATATTACACAACTAGATATACTGGAAACACACATATATATATATACATAAACTATTATATACTGATTGAAATAATTGTGGGTGTACAGATACCGATACTATTGAATATATATATACAGAGTAATTTAGTGAACATATCGACTTAGTGAGCATATTTACTATACATGTATACATATATACATATATTATATAAACGTCGTTTAATAAAAGGCTTCTTATATTTAAGTAACTGTAACTGTAACTGTACTGTAACTGTACTTGCTACAGCTGGCATCGGGTATGTGTGACCGCACTGTACGAAAGCAATAACTACGTGAACGAAAAATGTATTTTTTTTATTGTTCTATATAATTATTGTTCAGTTTCATGTCGATTCGTTTTCCATAGTTGTTAATCGAAATCTGTAAATATGCTGATTGTTTTTAAGTTATCGATCTATCTGGTCTGGTTCACACATTCAAGAATATTTCGTAATCTATTTAACGATATTTACCGTAGTGAATTTAAGTTTGATAATTGCAAAATGAAATTTGTAAAGCGTTAATTACATACATAACAGAAATGTATATATACAAATATGTTATATACTATATATATGACTACGACTATATCTATCGTATATGTATGAATATTTATGTGCATATATGTACGAATCGAATTGTACAAAAATGTTGAAATTATTTACTCATCCTATTAAATATATATTTGTTTATTTTCTATTGTGCAAACAACTACTTTTGGGCTCTGTATACTTTTGTGCAATACAAATTAAGATTAAAGACAAGCATGAAACAATTATAATGCAGATAAATGCGAGCTAACTTAGGACAAATGAAATTATATGGACAAACGAGCTAATAAACACTAATGACAGCTGAGGAAAACGATAAACCAAAAGCGAAAATATATATTGTAAAATTGTATATAAAATATAAATGCAAATAAAAAAGTGTAAAAACAGCAAGAGAAATTCGTAGTTTGTCTTTTAATCAGGTTAATGAGAATTTAATTTAATCTTAAATCATTTATGGAGAAATACTATATACTAAGTATAAGCTACATGTCTTGAAGGTGTGGATGTTATGAGTAAAGGAAGTAAAGGTTTGCATTGGAATTATATAAAAGTTAAGTTGCTTAGATGTTCTGTAAAGTGAAATTATGTATTACATTTATGTTAGATTTTCGGCTATTTTATTTTTGGATATGATAAGTACGTATCGACTTGTAGGTCCATAAATGTATAAGAAGTTTTCTGCAATGTTGTTCCATATGTTCCATGTCAAATGTATTGAACAGAAAGAGTTGTATTAGTATTATATTTCCTTTAAACTTTACACTTGTTTCTTCAATTAGAATCATTTACCAGTCGCAATATTTTTTATTAGAGCCATGACAGTCAAAATTTTTTGCATTCCCTTTTGCTTTCAATGTAATTTCCAAAGAAGATTGTAGGCCATAAAAGGCATTAGCAGCACTCCGTAACTGGGAAAATCTAATGCCGAAATTGGCAATTAAGAAGCTTTGGTTGGCTACAATACCTTCGATAATAAAACGCTTGAGCACGTGTCTGATCTTTATGTACGACCCATTCCCATTCCCTTTATCCTGTCTGGCATCGTAAAAACTTTTAATGAGCTGCAAAATGAGGCGAAAAAAAGGAAAATGAGAACAAAATGAAAAGTCTAACGATTTTCCTTTCCTTTTTTAGTACAATGTGAACACGTGTTTTCCAATTTAAAATTAAGCCAAGTACTTAGGTTAATTTCAGCTTAATTTGCTTTTCATTTGCCCCCACGGCATACGGAGCGTATGCGTGATCTTTTTGATGTGTAAATACGAGACATTAAAATACTAATTAGTTGTGAAATTGTGTTGAAAATCTAATATCTGATATCGTGTCACAATACGTCTGGCATCTTGATGCTGGCCCACAATTTGCATAAACAATTTTAAAAACCAGATTGCTTTGCTTTTCGCCTCATCCCCAATGCAATTTTGTGGTGGAAAAAGTTTGTGTCGTAGTAGAAAAACTTTTGGCTTGTTAGCCCAAAACGAGCATATAAATTATATAAAATGCATAATTTTGCCATGGAAGGCAAGATGTGACGAAAATGGACCGAGAAAACTCTGTAATATGTGTTTGATATTTATCAAAGCAATTTTCGTCGAAAGTTTCTTTTGTTCTCACATATTTGATATGCTAATCGCCTTAAATCAAGATAATATGCTTGTAAGTCTGAAACAATTGAGTCAAACAAAATGTGAACTTGTGAGAAGAGGGAGGAAAGTGGTTTGGGAAGGGGGGAAGGGCGGGGAGAGCTGAGCTGCTGAGGTAAACGCATTATCATTGTTAAGTACTTGCTGCAATTATGGCGCTAATTGAATTTCCTAATGAATGTAATGAGTCAACGAAAGCAGCATCGGGGGAGAAGGATAAATGATGCTCTGACAGGCGATGTCTGACAATATAATTGATATTAAGGAGTGTGTTACTCTCCGAACTAGAAATACCCTTAAAGAATGTCTGCTTTTGAGCTACATCTAATGATGTTTTGGGTTTGTAAAGTTTTATTTAAGATAGACAGAGATTGCATAGACATTTTTAGGAACAATGTGTTATAATTTGGTGTGCAACATTGCTTGGATTATTATTTCGAAAAATTATTAATTGTCAAGTAAGCCCAAATGTCAGAAACATAGTACAAGGAAATAGGCAATATATGTAGTCTTGGTTCGTGTTAATAGATGAGCTCATATATATGTACATCTTTCTAAGAATTAGCCTTGATTTTAAGGAGTATAAAAGGGGAATTCGGCCATACCTTCTAGCGCCGCAAAGCACTATCGCCTCTTACGCGTTTTAAACATATTCATTTAAAATATAATGGTAGATTAAAGTAGTTGAAATGAAGTTAAGGATTGAAGTGTTAAAGATATATGTATAATATAATATAAATTTTATTATCATTTAATTTTTTATTTATTTTATTTTTTTTTTTCATGAAAACAGAAAAAGATAAATAACATTTTTTTACTCAATTACCAAAGGGAACCCAACCATCGACTTATGGAAGAAACTGTTTGTGTAAAGGACGTCGTATGCCGTAATTAGGTTAAGCGCACATACGACCAAGTGTGTATGAGTGTGTGTGTGTAGCCAGGCTGAAGACACTGAAGGCACTGTGAAAATGAGGTGAGCAAATGAAATAAAGCAAGCAGCGGCTGGCAGCTGAAATAAAAACAACACGTAATTTGCACATTTAACCGCATGACAGCGAAAAAATTAACCACAACATAGAAATGACACCACACCGAATTGAGAGGAGCTTAGGGTGGGACTACTCGAGTGTCTAAATTACAATTACATAGCCCGGTCCGGAACAGCTTAGCTCTCGGGGCGGCAACTGTTTCGGCTTTCGACGGACATTGCAGCATATGGCCAGATAATTACCCTGTTGCTTACGCCGTACACCACATGTAGCTCTCGTTTCAGCATGTCCTGTCTCCTACATTACACACCCATTTGCCCGCCTATATCCTCTGCCTCAAGCCGATGTTTATCGGTGTGCTTATGAAGCTGAAACTGCCGCAAGATGATGAGTTCCTTATACGGCACTCGACGCCTGAGTTGATTAAGTAACAGAAGTGACGACGCATATGCTGATATTGACTTGGCAACTATGCGGCATATACGTGTGTGTGTGTAGAGAGTTAAGACTGAAGCAAGTCTCATGCCACATAGCGCTGGCGCATTTCAGAATGTTGTGATGAAATTTTTCTGCTAAATTAAAAATAATCTCGTCCATCCAAGCGCCAACTTTATGAATTATAAAGCACAACATGTATGTATGTATTTGCATTTGTTTTTGCCAGCGGCAAACTAACATAAATATGAAGGACAAGCAAAATAGTAAAAACAACAACAGCAGCAATGTTTCACCAGAAACTTTTGTGTGTGTGCCATAATAAATATAAATGTTGCAGGGTATAAACAATTTGGGTGTGTGCCGCGCCGCCGCCGCCGTCGCCGCTGGAGAACCGAAAACTTGCGGCCTGCAACTTTTAATTAAGCCAGGAAGGAGTTTCGGCCCTGCGACGAGTGCCCGCACGCCAAATGAACAAATAAGCGTATAAATAATGCGACAACGGCAGGAAGGCAGACTAACAAAGCCATATTGAGCCTGCAGGATGCGTGCTAGAGGGCCGGGCAGAGAAGGCGAGAGGTAGATCCAAATAGTGAGGATATACTCGATAGTGCGATACTCAGCATCGTGTAGGTATTAAATGCTACAACAAGGAGAATTAACGCAAGATTAAAGTGAAATAGCATGAACCAAGTATACCCCATAGCTAACATGCCACGTCTACGAGGTATGCCAAACACAGAAACATGAGCACGGCGCTGGTCACAATGGCGACTCAGACGTTGGGCGACAAACGCCATTGCAGCTGCTGTCATTGTCATCAATGTTGGTAGCCGCAGCTGGAGATGGCGACGATGACGACGGAAATGGGGAGGATGTTCAGGGCGCTGCCCGTGGGCCGTGTCCGTAGCCACAGCCGCAGCCGAAGTCCACACAAATGGCCAGCTTCGGGTTACGTTGGTTTTAAAATGCAGGCGACGCCATTGTGGTCGCTGGTCAAACATGACACTTGCTTAGGCACACATACCCCAAACACACACACACACACACACGCGCACACGTATTGGGCATACGCGTCGTATGCGCAATATTAAGTAGCCGCTGCGGTCATTAGCCCAGTTCGTGGCTTAACTGCGTACCTGGCTTGAAAGCATGCCATAAAAGCATTTATAGGATGCTGCCTCATTGGTTTGTTGCGATAAGCGCGCGCTTTATTGTTTATGCTATGCGGCATTTACGACTGCGCAAACAATATATGTACAGCTGTGTGCCGTGTACTATATATAGACAAAAGTAGACACAAAGTGCAAATGTTTTGCTTGTTGCAGGCCCTTGGAATAAGTCATAAAAGAGCTGACCACAAGGGCTTGAATGGTTTGCTAAGAGGCCAGAAGTTATTATGGCTGTAAGGCCCATAAAAAGCGGCGCCACTTGGTTAAATGCAGCTGTTGGCTATAGCCAAAAACTAAAGCGGGTAATAAAACGAAACTTTCTGCAATTTGAAATATTTTCTATGAGTTTGCAAATTTTAAAGATAAATTCAGTTTTGTATTTATGTTATCAATAGATCAGTAAACCCATAAATAAAGCTTTTTAAATATGTAAATTTAATATTAAATTTATTATAAATATTCGAAGAAATTAAAAAACACTTTCAAATATAACCTTACTTATTTAAATAGTTCCTACATTTCGAAAAATATTTTCTATTTAAATTTCCAAATTATTGATGTGTTTGCTGCGTGCTTCAAATACCAATAACTGCACATAACTTTTGCCACAAAGAATATCATTATTTATCGACCAACTGAACCTGAAGTAGTGCGCGCATTTGTTGGGAATGGATCAGGTACAGGCAGTTTGGGATGAAGCGGGTCAAGGCGGGGGCACAATTCCCAGGTTGACAGCGTGACAGACGAGGGTAGCGAAACGGCATGGGAAACTTGACTTGACTCGATTCGATTTGAGACAGTTACGTGAGCTGTCGCAAGGTCTACGGGCCGGTGGTTGAATCCAAGTACAGATCAGAGCTCATAAAATTGTGGAATTTAATACATTTGCCAGCTGGCCATACAAATACATGTCACATACATACACACACACACACATGTGCAGATAACAATAGTCGGCAAATATTGCGTGTACTTGAATCGCAAAACGCTAGGCTATCATAAAACTTGAATTATTTTGATACCCAATGTGGAATATTGCGTAGGGCATATAAGACAGAGAGAGAAGAGAGCATAGAAATATAATTGGAATAATAATAAAACCGTTTTCTGCATATTATTTCTAGGGTATTCACTTTGTTCACCTGCAACAGTTTGCAGGCTGCGTAACAGTTGGGGCCAGTGAAGGCAAATTACCGTTAATATAGCTGAGACTACAACCTGGCTTGGCGAGGACTCCACGTGTGGGGGCTTATTAGACTGAACATATCGTAAGCATGGACCATGCTTTGCATATAAATGACCCGCATATGGTTGGTGGGTGTTGCTACCTTGGCCCAAATACAAACTCACACACGCACACACACACGTGCACACGTGCTGTGGTTGTCTCCTTCTCCCTCTCTCTCTCTTTCTCATTCTCTGTTCTTTTCTTCAATTTTTACGAATTTCAATTTGGAAGTCCTTGGGCAACTTTAAGCGGTGCTTCCTGCAAGTTCTGGGCTCATTGACTGCACGCAAGACGCCAAGAGGATTGTGAACCTAAATCCATATCGCACACACACACACACACACACACAACAGGCCTTTGTCTTGTTGCGCTCGGTCGGGCTTAGTGGGTTCTCCTTCTGCCACAGGACTCAGCTGCATTCTATCTCCATAAAAGTCGCATTGAGCAACAAGAGAATTTACATAAATTCACGTAGGGATCGCGTCACGACAGCAATCAATGTACACACACACACACAGTGACACACATAAATTCAAATTGTTAGTGCAAGAAGTCCTATATATTATGGGACATTATTTTGGCATCTTTCGTAAAGTTCTTATCGCCGGCTTAGCTGTCGTTCCGCTCGCTGTTGATGCTCATGTCGGGGCATAATTTATTTTCCATAAAACATGAATCGAAACATTTTCGCTCGTAAATTATGAAATAAGTCAAACTCGAGAATTAAGGCACATCAAGTAACGTATTTCGGCCCACACAAACATATGCACAAGTGTGTGTGTGTGTGTGTGTGAGTGCACGTGTATTTTGCTCTTCTTTGACTCGCTTGTCCCTTTACCTCGGGCAATACATACATACATACATATTTATTCCAATTAGGCCGCATCGAAATGTCAGGCCAAACAGCAGCATCAAAGCATTATACTTGCATCCACTTACTTCTCGGACCCACTGTGTGTGTGTGTGTGTGTTTGCCACCGGTCAGTGGCCAACGCCCTGAGGGGCTAAGGAGGGTTCTTTGCTTTGGCATCTCATCTGAAATCAAACATTTGAATGAGTTTTTTTTAATGAACTGCTATAAATAAATCAACCTAAAAGCTACATATCTATATGCATATAGAGACTTGTATGAATATGAGTGTATATACATACATACAAACATACATCATCAGTCGAGCAATATGCGCCAAAGGTCAGTGCCGGCAGTGGCGAGCGTGGAGAGACAAGGAAAAAATGCTTAATTATAATGTGGGAAAGAAATGCGCTGAGTTCGCTAAGGCTCAACCAATGTCGACTTTTATAGATATATGTATGAATTTTTATATAGAATTTTTGTGTGTGGAATCTATAAATAAATCGAGCAATTATTTTTACATGTTACAAAGCAAGCGAATGATCCATTTGTACAACAGAATTGTATTGAGGGTTTTAGTTCAATTTTTGTGACATGGAAAACATTTTTAAAGATCTGAAATTATTTTAACTTTATCATTATTATTATTATAATTTAATTATTTATTTTAATTTAATTATTTTTTCTTATCTGTTAAGTTAGCGCCGCTCTGAGCTCGTCTTGCCCAGTGAATTCAATTGAATCCCTTTCACACTCTTTCTCTTCTTCTCCAAAGGCAACCTATACAACCTCTTGTTATTCAAATTTACAGCTAATGCTTTGTTCTTTATTCTTTATGATTTATCTTCGATCTCTTGCCGTGAATTATATACGTATGTGTATGTAAATGACTATTTACTGCGCTGTGTATAAGAATAAATGCAAATTATTCTAACGAAGTGCTTGAGTAATGTTAACATTTTAAAGCAATTCTTCAGAAGTTCGACTATGTGTATACCCTGCGTGTTTGCTAAGAAACTGAATAAGTAAATACTTTAATTAAATAAATTATTATAAAATATTCTGATAACTTTCAGTTCAGACCGCACACACGCAAGACTCAGTCATGCACACCCTTTGTTGGTTTTTAATAAGAGAAATATACAAAGTTTTGCAACTTTAAATGATATGCAAATAGTCGACAAATAAACAGGAACACATGTAAATTAGGCTTGTGATTTAGCATGAGTTGTGAAATCCGCAATGACTTGGGCTAAGTTCGCGTGCGAAAGCGGTTGCTCGACTTTGTGCCTGCCTGCCTGGCACTTGCGGCGTATGCGCAACGCGGATTTGCTTTACAGTGTCAACAGAGTCAGGAGGCTGGTTGGCTGCTCATATGTTACGCACGCACACACCCACACGCGTGCCCCCACCCACACACACATGCCCACAAGCCTAGCGAGTTATGCTTGTCGAGTAAATAAAAATTCGCACAGGCCTTGCGACTCTTGAAAAATTCTACAGAATTCGCTTAATGCTTTAAGGATGGGAAACAAGAGATAGAAAAGGATACAGCGAAAGGCGAGTGAAAGAGTGGCACAGGTAGCAAATGGCCTTTGTTTATGGTCATATGTGAGAAAGGGCATAGAGCGGAGGGCAAGGAGTAAGCAGCCACATTCACTATTCTCTTCACTTTGCCTCGCATAAAATGTGTCATGTCATGTGCTTAAAAAGTATGAAGCATAATGCCAAAGAAGAAGTGAGGAAACGTGCGCACTTACCGTAGCAACCAGCCCCAGTATCCGGCCCTGACAGCCGCACAGCAGTTGAAAACGAGCTCAAGTGCTGTAAAGTGCGACGCGAAGCGGAATGGTGGGCACGGAAGGGGCGTTGGAGACGGTGTTGTGGCAGTTAAGCGTTGCGTCGACGAGCCTTAATAAATAAATCGCAGCTGCATCAGTTGTTGCCAGAGCAGTCAAAGATGAACAAGGAGTCGTAGCAGAGATGAGAGCCGAAGACACAGTTCTGCTCCACGACTTAGTCCTCGCCGTGGGCCTCGCTTGACAATCCTGCCCCTGACATCTTCTTGTGATTTGCTGTGGAATGCGGAAAGCAGATAACAAAAATTAAGTAAGTAAGTAACCGGCGAAAGGAGCCTGCGGCACAAAGCGTGTGTAAAGTGGCAGATGAATAAATAAGCAGGCCAATAGCAAAGTCTGAGGATTCTACGAGGTGTTTCTCCCTGCTCCACAATCAACAATCAATCGACCAGATGCTAAGCTCCTCAATGTGATTAGACAACGCCAAGCAATATGGGCTCCCCGTGTGGATATAAACAAGAAATTGCCTGCGGTATGTGATAAATCATAAACTAAAACAAGTTGTTAATTTTAATAATACAATGCTACAACTAATTAATTAATATGCTGGGTTAGCTTAATAATAAATGCAAAACAGACTGTAATAACTTTTAGTAATTAGTGTAAATATATTTACTTCTTTGTTTATTTATTTATTTAAATATTTTAAACTATTTAATTATTTTTTTATTTATTTGTTTTGTGTTTATTTACACATCTAATTATTTTATTTATATTTTTACCTATTTATTTAACTAATTTACTTCTTTATATATTTATTTATTTTTTTATTTATTTATTTACTTATTTCTATATTAATTTAATTGCAAAACATACTGTAATAACTTTTAGTAATTAGTGTAAACATATTTACTTCTTTGTCTCTTTATTTATTTAAATATTTTAAGCTATTTAATTCTTTTTTTATTTATTTGTTTTGTGTTTATTTACATATTTACCTATTTTATTTATATTCTTACTTATTTATTTAACTAATTTACTTGTTTATTTATTTTTTTATTTTTTTAATTACTTATTTCATAAAATTTATATATATTTTTATGCATTTATATTTGCACATATATTATTATATTTTTCTTCATATTTAATATACAATTCTTATAATATTTCACACAGTTAATTGTTTTATTGGTGTGACCACTTAAATTATTCCTCTGTCAATAAAATAAATTGCAACTTTGGGTGGCCGCCAGAACCGCAAAAATTCCTACCGCAGCGTCAGCAACTCACTCAAACTGCCCTCATCGACTCGCGCGCTTTCACTCAACTCAAATGGCGATGTTTTTTTGCAGTGCAGCAAACAGCGAGTGGGGAAGCCCTACGGAAGCGACGACGTCAACTTCGGCACGAAGCACGTCACTCGACGATTGCTCTGGACTCGGCTGCTTATCAGCAGCTAACCTGTTGGTTAACGGTAAAGTTCGACGCAAGTGTCGCAGCCAGCAGCAGCAGCAGCAGCGGCGGCGGCGTATGACAAAACTGAGTTCACAAAAACGAAGGCGCAGCGAGGGCCGATGTCGTTGCCGTTGCCGTTGCCGTTGCCGTTGCCGATGTCGATGCCGCGGCCGAGTCAACTTGCGACTGCGAGGCTGTCGTCAGTTGCTTGTGTTTTCTCGTTGGCGCTAGACGCGAAGCGGCAAAGCGAAGTCTCCCTCAGAGTGAAACATTTACAACGTAGATTGGAAAATAATATCTAAATAAACAGAATATTTTCAAAAGTGCGAAAACTCAAGCGCGCGTGATTTTGTCCGAGTGTGTGTGTGTGCGAGTGTGCGACCGGCAAAGACAACATTCAAGTGCCGAAGCGTGCTCAAGTGGCGTACGTAACGCAAGGCAACGCAACGTAACGCAGCGTAACGTAACGCGCAGTAACAGATGCGTTTGCGTTTGCGTCTGCGGCCCAAACTTTTGGCTTTCGCTTTTGTTTAACTGCCGGACTTAAGATTGAAGTGCACGTTAAACAGGCGACTTGAGCGTAAACTGGAAATTAATTCAACTTCCTGAGCAGGTAGGTAGGTAACCCGACTCAAATCGAGAGTGTGTTTGTACATTGTTAATAAGTTCGACCCGGGATGCGCCCGGACCGATCCCATACCGCGTTTTATTCATTACGTCTGCACAAATTGAATTTTCCGGCAACTTTTCTGCAAAAGAGAATAAAAAAAAACACAACACAACACAAAAAGTTTTATTTGCACTCAAAGCGGTCCCAATAAGAATACAACTTTTTTTTGCTGGCGACATTAGGCAGAAGGCAGAAACGGCAAATAAAAAGAATAAAAGAGAAAACAAATACACACACACACACACACACTAAAACGCACACAGAGTCCCGTTTTTAAAAAAGTCAACTGCATTTTTTTTGCCGAGGCGAACAAACAAAAGAAATACCAAAAGAAATGGCGAAGCACTTTTCCTTCATTTTATTTTGTTATCTTGCACGGTTTGTTTGTGTCGGCTTTCTTTATGTGTGTGTGCGTGATGCTGGGCTAATTAAAAATGCAAATGCTGATTTTAATGACAGCGTCAAGACAAATGTTTACTGAGCCAAGTCAAGAAGACACCTTGGCAAGCATCGATATCTATTATTATTATTTTTGTATGTGCGTAGGGTATTTACTCGATTGTTGGACTAACTATGGCTTTTAATTGGACTCATTTGACAGAGATGCCTGTCATCAATTGTAGGTTCCACAATTTATCATTCACCCACACACACACACACACACACACACTCACACACAACACGTATAGACAAATGTTTTGATTGCTTTTGTCTCCATTTGAATCTTAATTAATTCGGGCTAAAACTCGATGCTCCCAGCTGGGCAGCATATATGTACATATGTATATGTGTATTTGTGTACTTGTGTGCGTCTCAGTGGATCACATGTAGCTGCAGCCTATTGTTTGCCTGTCGAGCTGTGTTTCCATGTGATGTACAGGCCTCGGGTTATGTCATTAATGAATTAAATTCCTTAGTATTTGTGTAACCTTTGGGCGTCAAATTATTCAATTCAATTGTTGCGCTTAAGAGGTAATATTAATTAATTTTTGAAAATACACATGACACATTTAATATCTTGAATAAAAATCAAATTTATTAACTTGTTAAGAAAAAGAAGAAAGAAACCTTAATTAGCACGACACAGATTTTATACGTTTGCAGTGTGTGATGTTACGATATATACTTTTTTTTCAAAGAATAAGAAACCTAAATTTTTGTAAAGTCTTTGAGGATCTAACTTTATAATTAAATTACAGGGCTAAGGGGAAACATTAATTTATAGCAATTTAAAAGTGTTTAACAGCTTCATAATTTGCAATATTAATTAAGGTTGAAGGCAATGGCGAAAGGGAAATATTCTGAAGGCCAAAAATTTGATAAACTTGCTTAAACTTGTTTATATTTATTTTTATAATAATTTGCATATTCCAATTAAAAAAAAAATTAATTATAATTAATTAATAATTAAAATATATAAATATATGTAGCTATGAAATTTAAGTAAATAAATATTTTTTCGCAGCCTAAACCACAAAAAAACAAAAATATGATATAATATGATATCTTTAAGTACAAGGTCTGATAAAATTTATTTATTGGCATTTTGGAGCTTGAAATGTTATTTAGTTAACAGATATTAAAAAACTTCAAACATTATGATAATATTAAAATTCAGAAAATTTAAATGAATTAGGCAAAGTTTTCTTGAATTAAATAATTTGCAGTACTTAGTCCATTTAAGACGCTATTCGCATAGACCAGTTGGTAATGCTTCCAGGCGAATAGCTAAGAGCCATTCAAATGAAGTTTTGGCCAATTCAAGGCGATAACTGAATCATTTGTGGCCATTTTGGGGCCATGCATAGCCAAGCCGTAAGAAGTTAGAAAGGGGTGGAAGAAAATGTACACGGAGCAGGACGAGCAGCTCCTTTGGCAAAGTCAAAAACGCATTTCAATTTGCATATCAACACGCAGTGAGAAAATGGTAAACGGTCTAAGATAAGACCAAAATTTTCGTGAAAGGACGCGAACGTAAACGATGATGAGAAAAGACAAGAAGGAAAGAGCTGAAGATGAAAGAGAAAAAGCGAAGACGAAGCCAACATTTAGGTTGACGTTGACGTGGACGTTGTTATGGACTTGTGGGCTCGTTGCGACAGCGGAGGTAAGGAGAGGAGGGAATGGCCAAAAGCCACTCTTGCAGCACTTTTCACCTAATGTCTATTTGCATTTAAATCAAAGAGAAAGAGACGTGGCTACTACATAGATGTGGACTGCATTAACTTCCTGCTGCGTTGGCGCTAATACCCTGTAAAAAAGGAGCTTATGTAACATACCTTATGTAGCATACTTTTTAGCGCATCGCGCATTTCATAGCTCGTTCGGTTGTTGTTTCCATTTTTATTGCGTCGTTTTACGACTCGGTAAGTTTTGCATAAATTATGTATGTAGCTTGGCAGAGTTTGGGTGGGAGACTGGGAGACTGGGAGAAATGAAAAGCTAGCATGTAACTGCTTAAATTCATTTGATTTCTCACAGTCGGTCACAGCCAAGTCACAGGTGACATTTTTATGGCCAATCTGCGCGGGGCAATAAAGCGATTGCCGTTTTCAAGGACAAACAGCAGGGCTGCCCGAAGGCAGAGCCCGGTTGCGAGTCAACAGCTGTCACAATCTAATCTACTAGATTGTGGCAAACAGCACTCCGACGGTTCAGTTACATCCTTCCCATCCTTCGTCTATTACCATGGCAAGGATTTGAAAATTTCTCCAGGGAATCCCCAGTGCTCGCACAGTTGCCCACACTCATACTCAATGAGCATGGGGCATGGGGCATGGGGCACGGGGCATAGGTTATGTTTTGTATGAGGTAACCAGTCAACTACGCAACTACAAGTTGTAGCTTTACCTGCGCAACTTGACTCCCGCTTCGCTTTGTTTAATAATTCATACACCGCGCTGGGGAATCGAGTTGCCTAGCCAAAGCATCCTAATGCATACCGAAAATTAATTATATTTCAATTAAATGGTCTGTGCCACAACGTACCCCATGGTCGAATGGACGCGGCCGAAACAGACATGAAACCACAATGGTTAAATTTCACGCAACGGCTGTAGACCGCACCTGTAGTACCCTTCCATTTGTGGAAGAACTGTGGGCACGCATATGGGATAAATATTTGGGGATAACTATATTTTTAGCACAAAGAAAAGAATTGAGAAAATATTAAGGATTCGCTTATATTCTAAAATTATATATCTATATATAATCTTTAATAATCAGTATCAAATATCTTTAGTTTATTTTAAAAGAATTAAAAGATAATTTAACATATTTTCATTTCTATCTAGTGCATTAGAATAAATGGCAATTTCTTCCTACATATAAGAAGACACATAAAAATATATCTAAAACTTGGCATATACCATAACTCATTTCAAATGATTCTGATTCCGATTAGACCACATTAAATTAGATTCCTTATCACTTATGAAACTCTACAAGAATTCCCTGACATGTCATATTCAATTGAAAAGCGTATTTGCAATTTGTATTGTCCCTTGACTAGCTGACTTAGCTGGATTTTGGTGGTGACCATGGCCATCGTAATCATCGTGTACGATATAGTGCTCTATGCTGTGTGCGCTTTTCGGTGCTGGTTCTGGTTCTGGTTCTGGTTCTGGTCCTGGTTGGCGGTCGCATCGCGGTTCAAATATCATTAAAATGCAAAAATTGATGAGCGAGGGAGCAGCAACGTCGATGGCGACGTAGACAGCCGACACAACTTGTGAGCTCTGTGGTTGACTAAGAGAGGCAGCATGAGAGGGAAAGGAAAAGCGAGAGGGAGAGGAGGGAGAGTGAGTAGGCAACGCGAAACACGCTGCTTTGCGGCTGCTGTTGAGTGTCCACTGGAAGCTGACGCTGTGCAGGCTCTGGTCGCATTGAAGTGAGCATTTAATTAATTTCGCTTGTTGGCCTCGGCGCGATGCGCGGCGCGTCGCGTTGATTAAAACGCCATTTACAACATTTTGCCAGTATTTAAGTCTCAGGCAAGTTAGATGCTCATTAATTTGCATTGGCCAAGACGAAGACGAAGATGGATTGAGAACGGCAGCTGAGATGAGTTTAACTTGCAGCATGCTGCTGCAAGCAAAGCTAGTGAATAATTTAAAATAAGTAGCAAGTTTTGAGAGCTACGCGCTTTATATACATATCTTGCCCAATCAGTTTTATTTTATCGAACTGGTAGGGGGTTGGGAAAGAGAAGCTTGAAGTACCCCACAAGTAGCTATTTTAAAACGACCGCGCCCAAAAAGATGTCTTCATTCTGAAATTCAACGCTTGAATACCTCTAACGACACGCTCTCAACCCTTGCTTTCCTTCAAGCTACTCCACCCTTTTGGGTAATGCCCGCAAATGGCTACTCATTATGACGCGCTCGGCAAGCATCTTTTGTGGCAAAGTGAAGACATTTTCACAGTGCACTGCCTCTGATAAGGCCAAAGACAATGATAAGCTCACGGGCAGGCAAAAAGGTTGAAGGCCCATCAAGCTGGGTACAACAAACCCTCTCAAGGGGGTCACCGCGCAGAGTGAGGAAGAAGCTGCTCGCGCGCGTGTGTGTGTATTAAATTTATGACAGCCATTGTCTCCTGCTTAACCGCAAAATAGTTGCAATGGCTGACGACAGGCGACACTGGCGAGCCACGACGGGGTTGCTGCAGTAAATGGTCAATTAATAATGGTCACTGGCCCGTTCGTCCGTCTCTTTCGATTGTCTGAGTGCAGTTCGGCGCCCTGGCACGCACTCTGCAACAAAGTAGGCAACGGGAAGGGACAGTTTTTGCAATAAAATCCATTGATTTTCATTCGCCTCTATGTATGTATGTGTGAAACTCTAAGTTGTATTAATATTGGTTTTGCCTGCGCGCTGCCTTGTACCGTTAGATAGCAGTGGGCTGTAAGGTGTAAGGCATAGCGTGTAGTATGTGGTGGAGCAACAAAAGGTTGAGCAAACAAATGGCGTCAAAAGACAAGGGAAAATCGCTTGAGCTGAAGGGGTCCCCTCGGTTTCGGTGCCAGCTGCAAAAAGGTTAAACGCCCAAACAAGTGAGCAATATAAACAATGAAAAGGCACAGGGACACCAAGCTGGCAACGGAAAGCAAACAGATAAAAGAGTTTGCCATTCGCATGGGCAACAAAACATGTGAGATTGCTGGATTAGAAGAACTTAAAAGTCAGACAGACAGACAACAAACTTAACCATCTTCTCCGATTTTTGCTATTCAAAAGGTCTTTTATTGACATGTTCTTGAGATTTAAATATATCTTACGACTACAATTTGGTCGAAAATGTAGTATAAGCTGCGCTTAAAGGTTTCAAATTAGACTTTATTGTCCAGCCAAATAATATCTAGAAATCTAAGGCGACATTATGTCCAGATTAGACTCATAAAGTTATACTAAAGGGTCTAAAGAATTTCCCAACGACATATTAAAAGTTCGAGTATTCAACATAAACTATTTCTTACTTCTCTTGTCTATTCCCTTTGATACCTATCGATTGAAAATGGTATTCGCTTTGTAAAAGGCATAAGGAGACGTTGCTGACCCTATATATTCCTTATTCTTTTCCTATAGTCGATACAGCCTGCCTGTCGGTCTTCTTGATCATACGGACTAGTGAAACAGTTTATTATAATTGGGCCAAGAGTATCTTTTGATCAGGCGCGCTTGACTGTAGCTTTCATTGTTTGTTTTAAATACCCGTTTAATCCACTCTCCCCTCGCATGGTAGGTCTGCAAAAACTTCATCATTTTGGCTTTAATTGTCCATAAACCACACCCGATTATAACTGTTCTGCCGAGTTCTGCTGCCAGGCACCGTTTGGCGTGTGCGTGTGTGAACTCAATATAAAGCACAATTGAAACTGGCTTACAAGACTTTCAGTGACTGTAAATTTCAATTGTTATCCGTAGCTCGTTGAAAAGGCAAACCAACCAAGGGGGAGGGAGAGACGTATGGACAAACAGATAGACAAAACGAGCTACGGACAGCCAGACAGACAGACGGACAGACAGACGGACAGACAGACAGGCTTTTGATAGACAAGCAGATATAAGTATTCGCATGTGGTAGAGCCGTCATGTCTTCTCGTTAAGCAGACTGGGCTGCCATTTCGAAAATTACTCATTCTTCTTCACGTATTTTCCGTCATCGTCGCCGCCCCCGCCTTTGGCAACCAACGCCCCGTACCGTGTCGGCCCTGGGGCCAGGCATGTGACACTCAGAGTTCAAAGCTGGCAGCATGTCCTTGGCATTTTATTCCAGCAATGGCTTGCGTTTTGGTTATTACTCGCTCGACGAGGTCATCACAACTCTCGGTGCACAGACTGACACATGAGTGTGTGTTTGCCTCAAACGAATGCGACAGCGAATACGACCACGAATAATGCGAAATGATTTCCAAACCGATTTTTGCTTAGTCGTGCAGAGAAACGCATTGCTTGTAGGGAACAGTTTAGGAACTTATGCCACATTATGGTGAACTTCACCCCAAAACTTGCCCCGTTTTTGCATGACCTTTCCTCGTTGCATGTCAGTTGTCAAGTGGCTGATGTGAACTCTTCAACTGGCTCGAAAACAAGTTAGTACTATGGATACTTTGAAGAGTGACGTGTCACAATAATCTTTTGTAGATCCTTTGGTTTGAGCAAGGTATACAAAATATTGCTTGGAAGTTGATCTACTTTGTCAAAGGCTGGATAACTGAGATAGTTATAAATTTAAAAAAAGCTTATAAAATCGATTGCTTTTGTTAGTTTTAATGTCATTTAAATTATTAAATTTATAATTTAAGCTGAGATATTTTGGGAAATAAGATAAGTGAGTTCAAAAGCTAAAAAACGAAAGCATTTGACGGTGTGACAAATGTGAACGTAGGGTATTACACTGTAGGATGCGCTCGACTGTAGCTTTCCTTAGTTGTTTACTGCCGTCATAAGTCACATTCCACTTCCTACACAACGGAAATCATTTAACTTTTAATTTGAAAAACGTAAACAACTTCCTCGCTTTGCTTTCACGTAACATCATCAAGTTACAATTGGCAGCTCAACTGAGACTCAGGGAAGTGCTTTTAAAATGCTTGTTTACTTTCATAGAACGTAAAATCAATTGAAATATCTGTCAAAAGAGAGGAAGTTAGAGAGAGAGAGAGAGAGCTAAGTCTCCTGCTGCCTGTCCGTGTTGCGAAGTCAACAAATATAATTGCCAGGCCACTTTGCGCCGTAATTGCTTGGCCATATTCAAATTGTATTCGCAAGATTTGATGCGTACGCACACAACAATAACTTGTCAAGAATACAAGAATCTTGGGGAGAATGGGTACGCTCCTGGACAATGGTATGTCTGTCTCTTTCATTCCCTCTCTCTTTCCGCCTTGCTCTTCAGATTTGTGGAAGTGTGTGTCTGCATGGCTCGTTGAACCTCAGCCAAAAGTGGCCGTGTAATTTGTGCGGGATTTGCCTTAGAGTCTGAGCACTTTAAGTGCCCCGCCCCTTAGCGGGAGGCGTAGGCAAACATTTCAATTTTTGAATGGCACACAAAAAAAAAAAAGGAAAAACACCAAAAACATGTAGAATGAGCCTGACACAGTCGAGGCCCATCGCCTTGTCTTATTTACTTTTGGCTCGACTTTTGCTTGTTTCTGTTTTCTTTTTTTGTTTTTGTATCAAATTGAAGGGAGAGAGGAGCGCTAGGGGTCACTCTCTGGCCGTAAATTCAAGCAAAAACAATCTTATTAATGGTTATAAGAGCCTCAATACGGGGCACGCCCCATCCTTGATACCTCCCCCCCCTCTGTAGCTCGGCCGCCTGCACAGATTGTGTTAATAATGTTTAACTGCGATTTTTATATGCGTTCCTCATACTTTTTTTTTTTTTTTTTTTTGTTTTTATCAGCACATGGATTTCCTGTTGCTTTGCCGCTGTTGTTTGCCAATTTTGGCCATTTAGTTTGATTTCAGCGTTATCTTTATATGCTGTCGCTTATCGTCCGTCCATATAGACAGTAATGGGCTTAGCCCCAAAGAGAGTTCGACAGTGGGCTCGACATTTATCATGGAATGTCAGAGAATATTCGAACATCGGAGTACCAGAGCCCCCTGGATCAACAATGTGGAGGTAACATGTGCGAGCTGTTAGGCTGTCTGTCTGGTCGTAGGGTATGGCGTTTGGAATATGGCAAAGAAAAGCAATTAACAGAAATCTTTTAAAATTTTAGTAGTATTTATAAAAAACATTTCAATAATTATATATATTATATTTATTTGATGCATAGCTTAAAAGGATTCATAAATCTTTGAAAGGCATTGTGCAGAGTATTCGCAGTTCGTTGCCTGACTCACTTGCACTGCATATTTATAGCTATTATTATAGCACTCATACATATAAGTTGAATGGAATTTATGTGTCTATCATAATAAAAACGAATGCAAATACTGACTCAGTCGGCTGTTTAACGACTTGGCCTCAGCAGCGGGTGCATTGCGAGCTTAAATGGAAATAAATTCTCTAATTAGTTGTTGGGCGCATAAATCACAAATGAAATGGGCACCATGTGAATGTGAATATGAATGCGTGTGTGTGTGTACATTTGAGTGCAGCCAGGCATCGATGTGAATGATGTGAATGATGTTCGACATTTCAACAATTTGCAAAGTGGTCGCAACAATTTTAAGTGTTTTTCGGCCGAGGGAATTTCAAGTGAATGTTTAATTAAATCCAAGTTCATGCGATGTGAGCCGACGTACAGACATTGATATGGAACAGATGTTTACAGTTCACAGTCTCTCAAACGTTTGTCTATTCAACTGTCTGTCTGTCTGTCTTTCTCGCTCGCTCGTCTCACTGTCAGTTTGCTGAGTAAAAGTTTGCAGCGCAACAAACTATCAGCAAAGTTTGCTGTGAAAACTTTGTAATTGATTATCATAAAAATAGCCATGTTAATTAGTGGAAAATACTGAAACGAAAGGCTCGTGCTGGCCGCCATCATCATCATCATCATCGTCGTCGTCATCTGCCAGCTGAACATTGATCATTTGTAATAGGGTAAACAGCAAGTGGAACTGGGTAGTGGAGTCGGAATGTGGGCTACTGGCATCATTAGTACAATTTATGACCAAGTTAATGGCATAGTTTCCTCAACTAACTTTGAGCTGGCGTGGGTGTGTATGCACATACAATGGCTAAGAAGAGCTTAAAGTCTACTTAAATCAACAAGGGTTGTTAGCTGTGGTTATGCACGTTTCCCTATGCTTTTCCTTCCTGTTTCCCCCGAACACGCAATTTTACCGCACGGAAAACTCGGAAATCTTTTGTTGTTAAATGTGAAATATTATTTACATTTTGCTACTTTCACATAAATGTGAAATTTCTGCTTTATTTGCCTAGTCTTTGCAGGCTTTGTTTAAGCCGTAACGTATTTTCCGATTGCTGGTCGAGAATTAATTGGCAAAATGATAAAACTTCAGGTTTTCACTTTGTCTTATGATTCCAATTAAATTAGACAAGGAATACAAAGCATGATGCGAAAATAATTGATCAAATTTGCTTTTTAAAGCAGAGATTCTGCACTGAATTTTGCAGCCACTGTGATTTATGTGGTTAAAAATAGATTATTTACAGTGCTTCAAATAGCGCAAAAATGCCATCCAAATTTAGCTGAGCCAGACAAAATACAAGATAAGCGTTCTTTGATAAGCCTACACGCAGCTCGCAAAAAAGGCAGTAAAGAAGCGAGGAGCGAGTGGGAGAGATAGAACGAACGATAAAGAGAGAGTAAGTGAGAGATTGATTGGTACACTGATAAGTGTACGAAAGATAGTATAATTATATTTTTAATAAGGTTGCAAAAATTAAGATAAGGAAATCTTCAAATAAATGTAAATAACTTCAAAGCGATTGAGAAAAAGAGATTGTAAAAGTATATTAAGATGTAGATAAAGATGGAGGAAACTTTTTGTACAATGCCAATCAATAGGGATGACCTAAAATTCTACACTTGAACCCAAATTAAAACTGTTTGAAGGAAAGAAAGAGACAATGGCAGATAGCAAACTTCTGGCGAATGCCCATGCTACCTCAATTTGACAGGCTGACAAAAAAGCCATAAAATGTTTCACGTGCCCCAATAAGTAGGCAATATATGTTGTACTTATAAAAGAAAACAAAATGTCATCCCTTCTGAGTGAGGAGGTTGCAGGAGGTGCAGAGGCAGCCAAGAAAATCCCATTAAAGTGAGCGGCTGTCGGACGAACGCCTTGTTTCATTACACTGCCAGCACAAAGATAAATCGTTCCGAAAAAATGGTGACAAATGCATCAAAATTAAAATTACCAAGTGCCCGCAGAGCAAACCCGTAACAAAGGCAGATAGCGAGGGTAGAGGAACGCCGGCAGGAGGTGACAGCCGACTACGGGCTACCGACAGGATGACACACTCAAGCTGCTTTGTGCTGTCTTGTTAGCCGGGGATAATGTGCCAGGCGAGCCTGAGGAGAGTATAAGGACAATAATGATGATGCTGCTTGCCATGAAGCGAACGATCATTATGAAGCCGATGCCAGTTAGCTGATAATGATTTTGATGATGTTTATGACTTGAGTAGTAACCGCTTTTGTTGTTCTCGCCCCCATCCTATTCCCCTGCTCTCTCTTTCCCTCTGTCTTCCTTTTCGTCGTCTGCTGCTACTCGTGCTACTTGGCTGTCTGCGGGCAAACGCGTTAATAAAAAAATGTTAACTGCCATTTTTTACACAATTTCCGGCTGTCGCTGCTCGTTGTGCACGCGGTCCCTTTTGATGGGTTCGGGTTCCGTCCAAGCGTTTCGCACACTTCCGCCTATTAATTTATCAAAATTATTACAATTCGCCTATCTTGCAGGGGGCAAACATAATTTACTCACGTTTTCTTTTTTTTTTGTTTTTAATATTGCCTTAGCTTGCTGCGAAAGGAGTGTGTCAGGGATTTTGGTAAGGCATCATTAATTATTTATTAAATATACTATACAAGCTTGTGTTGCTTGCAGCAAACTATTGGCGTATTATGTTTTTAAGAAATTTGTTTTAATTTAATATCTATTTATTTTAAGTTTTTGTTATATTTACTTTCTTTGTTTTCTTGCCTTTCCTATCTCTGATTTGTTTACAATATTTTAGAGGCAGATAAGAGTGGTTAAATTGCTACGTAAAATTATTCTTGTGGAAATGAACAAATACAAATAAAGGCAAATGTAAATAATTTGATTAAATCAAGTAAACAAAGTGAAATTCACTTTCTTATCGACCTTTCTTATTTACTTAATACGCATGTACAAACAAGTAACAAAATATACAGTGCCTTTTACTCAACTTTCTAACGAAAAAATCTTCTTCTATTGTTCCTATCATACTCTTACACACTTATGCATTATCGATTTGCGGCGCGGTATCTGAAATTAAAAGTAAACTTGCTAAATTTGTCATCTCTTGCTTTTATAATAACTAAGATCGAGATGTATTTTACAAAAGCAGGCAGACGGACAGAAAGACAGACGGACAAGCAGGCAGACGGACAGAAAAACCGACGGACAAGCAGGCAGACAGACATGACAGTTCGGCTAGTGATTCTGAGCAAGAATAAATATACTTTTCACAACTCAACGTATCTCTAACTATTATACCAACTAGCTTCATGTGTTGTTCAGCTAACAAGCAGACCCAAACGCCGTGTTTGAGTAGCTAATACGATCAATAAATTCTCTCCAAAAATGAAAATTTGCCACAGAGCGCTTCCCATAGTCCATTACATGTGCTTTTCTCTGATACAAGCTGTAATTGGTAGCTCTCGGTGGCAAATCACAGCTCACGCAGCTCATTAAACATTTAATTAAAATCGCCTGATATTAGCTGTGTGCAACTGCACTCGATATAGTTGCCGGGCTAAGCACCTGTTTACATGCTGCATGGGGCGTTCAGTTATCCTAACCAATTTGGTATCGTGTTTAACCAACATATGAGTCGAGTACATACATAGCTTTCCAAGTAGTTGTTGCTGTTTTGGAAAATTTGAAACTTTTACGCAGAAAGTTGTTAAGCAAATCCAATTAAATTTGAATTTACATGCGAGCAACGTGCAACGTGCAGCATGCAACCTCCAGTATATGCCAGAGTTTTGGCATCGACCTCGTTTCCCTGTTATGGCTGGGGCCAACGATTTGTCGGGTTGTCATGTGGGCGCAAAATTCGACATTAATTACTGTTCAAATTGAGACCTGAAATCTGGCTGGGCAAAAATCGTTGCTGTATCTACGCAATGCAATCCTGGGGCTCACTCTGTCAAGGATTACACAATGTGCGACCAGTTAGCTTTGGGTCACATTAAGCAAATGCATTGATTGTGCTTCGGAACCTTCAAAATTGGCCAAAGAGTTGCCAACTATGTAATTGGCCATGGGAAAGACAATGGCCAGCTTTGGATTACACAAACGGAGCTCATTTCCTGGAAAGCATTCGAGCGTGGTCTTTGTGTTCCTTCTGGGAAATCTATAGATGGATTGATTTGAAAGTAGACACATGGAAAAATGACTAGTACGTTCTCAGAACGTGTTCTTTGCTCTTTGCAATCTTAATTTAACTCAACTTGTGCTTAATACGACGCTTTGCTCCCTTAAAACTTTCTCGATACGATTGTCGGGCAATATCGTAAACATGTTAAGCTTATCTGACTTGCATCGTGACTTTGCTGTGCACTCAAAAGTGTCAGAAATGGTTTCTTTGTAGCTTGAAGTGGTTCGAAGGCATTTGCTGACATCAGCAGAACGCATTTTGCAACACTGCTACGTCTTGAGCTGCTGTCCTCTGACAATACTATAAACTTGACTCGAATGCGACACTTTCACTTCCGCTATGCTGCATTTTCCTGCCACATTTTGTTTAGCACAACTAGCTAGACAGGCAACAGGAGCCGGGAGACATGCGACATGAGACAGGCGACAGCGTCTAGCCCCTAGCAAGAAGTCAGTGGGGAAGAGAGGGAAAATAAATAAATGCCAGTCAAGGCAACAACTTAATCCCTAAGGGATGCTGGTAAGAGGGTGGAGTAGGTAGCAGGAAACAAAGGCGAAACAAAAAGCGGAACAGAGGCGGCCAGAGGGGAGGGAGAGTGAAAAGGGCGGAGGGGCAAACGCACCAACTTAGTTTCAAATTCCAACTAAGAAGTAATTCCGGGCTGAAAACTTTTACATTTATACAAATCTAATGCAAGTTGCCAGCGATTGTTGTGTGCTTTACTTACGCCAAGCTCTGTTTTCTCTTCTTCTCCTTCTTTATTTTCTACTTAGGATCCACACAATTAGCTATGAACCAAATATTTAAGAAAACTTGCTGAGTAAATAAAACATTGAAGAAGAAGAAACTTGAGACGTGCACGCACTCAGCACACGAAGAACGAAAACGACGGCAAACTCGATGCCGATGCCGATGCCGACGACGGAAATGGCTGCTTAAGTGGTTCGCTTCCGGTAGAACCGGACAGGAATAAACACAGCACAGCACAAAAGTCCAACGAGCGCAACAATCCACATTCACTTGGCCCCGAAACACTTCGTCTGTGCATCGAGGACTCTTCATTAGGCAAGTAGCGAGCAGCAAGCAAAGTCATGGCCCGCAACGGCAGCAACGAAACGGTCAACGCGTGGCTTAACTCACTCAGCACACAGATGCCACAACTGCTAGAAACCACCAGCAACTGGAGCAGCAGCAGCAGTAGTGGCATAACCACCAGTGCCACGCCCATAAGCAGCAGCACCGCCATCAACCCGTCGGGTAACGGCACAGGCACAGGGACCACGACCAGCTCGAGTGTTGGTTTGTCTGGTCTACCGAGCGAGACGGATGACATGTCGGATGTCATGCACTATCCGTTGGTGCAGCTCTTCTTCTATGTGCTCTACACCACGGTCTTTGTGCTGGGCGTCTTTGGCAACGTGCTCGTCTGCTATGTGGTGCTCCGTAATCGCGCCATGCAAACCGTAACGAACATATTCATCACGAACCTGGCTCTATCGGACATACTACTCTGCGTGCTGGCGGTGCCATTCACGCCGCTCTATACGTTTATGGGCCGCTGGGCATTCGGGAGCACGTTGTGTCATCTGGTCTCGTATGCCCAAGGCTGCAGCATATATATATCGACACTGACGCTGACCTCCATCGCCATTGATCGCTACTTCGTGATCATTTACCCATTTCATCCGCGCATGAAGCTCTCCACCTGCATTGCCATCATTGTCACCATTTGGGTTGTTTCCCTGCTTGCCACGCTGCCCTACGGCATGTACATGACAATGACGATGTCCGAGGTGAGCGGTGATCATCTACATCTGAACGAGACAAGTGTCGGTGTGACCTTACCCGATGCCACATCGGCTGCCCAGGCCTATATGCAGTTCAGCAGCGCCGATATCGATGAGCATGTGGAGCAATCGGTGAGCGTCTGCGAGGAATATTGGCCTTCGGAACAGTATCGCAAGGTGTTCGGAGCAATCACGACTACGCTGCAGTTTGTGCTGCCCTTCATTGTCATCTCAATCTGCTATGTCTGGATATCAGTGAAGCTTAATCAGCGTGCCCGAGCCAAGCCTGGTTCGAAGTCTTCGCGTCGCGAAGAGGCCGATAGGGACCGCAAGAAGCGCACAAATCGCATGTTGATCGCCATGGTCGCTGTCTTTGGACTTAGCTGGTTGCCCATTAATTTGGTTAACATATTCGATGACTTCAATGACAAGTCTAAGGATTGGCGTTTCTATATACTCTTCTTCTTTGTGGCCCACTCGATTGCCATGAGCTCGACATGCTACAATCCGTTCCTGTACGCTTGGCTGAATGAGAATTTCCGTAAGGAGTTCAAGAATGTGCTGCCCTGCTTTAATCCCTCCAACAACAATATTATCAACATAACACGTGGCTACAACCGCAGCGATCGCAACACTTGCGGCCCCAGGCTACATCATGGCAATGGCGAGGGCGGTGGCGCTGGCAGTCTCGATGCTGACGACCAGGACGACAATGGCATCACACAGGAGAGTTGTCTGCCCAAGGAGAAACTATTGATCATTCCGCGCGAGCCAACCTATGGCAATGGCACCGGTGCTGTCTCACCCATACTCAGCGGGCGTGGCATCAATGCTGCCCTCGTCCACGCTCGCCAGCCGCCGGTGCAGCAGCAGCAGCAGCAGCAACAACAACAGCAACAGCAGCAGGTGGAGCTGCTGCGACGCATACGTCGACGCACCGACGATGATCAGGATTACATAGACTCTGGGGACGAGCAGACCGTGGAGGTGCGCTTCAGCGAGACGCCCTTCGTTAGCTCTGACATGACGACGGGAATCAGCACATTGGAGGAGAGCAGCGCAGCTCCGTGCACGGAGCCGGAAGGGCTGGCCGAGCTGGGCGTTGTGGTTGTCGGTGCCGGTGCCGGTGCCGAGGACAACCCGATGCCGGCAGACGATATAACTGAGATAGGGTAAGTGAGATTTGAATAAACAATAATTATTTAAGGATATGGGAAACCTTTGGCAACCATAAAATATGTTTCAATTTAAACCATGGGATTTAAGAGCTGAATCCATTCCATCAACGTGCTTGCTTTCAAGAAACATGCAATTTTAAGCATAAATTCCTTTCACAAGTTCATGGAATTATGAAGGTAAATTCATTTTCTAATGCAATTAAAAATTCGAAAAAAAAAACAAATTCCAAAACGAGTCTTTGGCATTTCATAAGAAATCAAGAGAAAACGTAATTGCTGCAAGGGAAATGCTCAGCATTTCCTGTGAAATCATCAACGAGATGATGATGACATTCATATCAACCATATCTACATAGTATGTGAACTTTTCACCTGTAAAAATTACTGAGAGAAAAATCAGAATTCTCCAAGGTTAAATCTATTTCGTTTTTGCTGACAAAAGCGCATTCCATTAGAAGTCGAGTTTGGCAACCTGCACGAAAATTTTTATGTAATTTTAGCAATTCCATAAAGCACTTTGCCATATTCGGTTCTCTATAGATTGGGGCTGAAATTGGAACGCATTGTGGAGTGGAGATGTGAGAGGGCTGAGGGGGGGGGAATAGCTTGAAATGCAACGTAATGCTGAGCAACAGCTGGCATGAGTTTCTTATGCTTTTTGTGCCATGAAATTTCATTTACTCAGCTCAAGGATGTCAGCAGCAGTGAACGGTAGCAAGGAGAGTGGAGAGTGAGATGGGTGTGATGGGTACAAGCTGGTGGTAGTAGCTAGTACTACATCCATCTATCCATTTCTGGGCAGTAAATCAACTGTCAGAGGCAAAAGTAACTGACACACTCAGCACTTGCCTGTCAGCGTGCAAATCTCTCTCTCTCTCTCTCTGTGGCAGAGACCTGCATTTTCCGAATGCCAAGAAAAGTAAACTAAATTGTTGAAGAATTCCTGCTAGCCACAGGAGTTTTCCGCTGCAGCTGAGTGAATCATGCAGCTTGCATTGTGTGGTAATTAAATGTTGTTCAAGGATTCTTCTACACTTTCATTTTCATTCATTGATACGTTTAATGATGCCCAAAAGTACTGCCAGTTGATACCTCATTTTACATAATTTTTGCTGTATTCTCCGATGTAAGCAAGAATGCTGAAAGTGCATAAATTATGCGTTATAAAGCGGAAACTTAACTCCATAAAAATGCAAAAAGAATTGCTCCAGTCTGCCGGCGCACTTGACAGATGGCGGCAGGCTGTGAATGGATTAGGAAAATATGCGAAACGTGCCGCGACCCTTCCAGGTGCCGCCCTGTGCACAACTGGCTGCACAGAGCATAAACAACATTAGCAGCAAGAACATGAATATATATATGTACACAAATTACCAGCTCAAGCTGAAGCTGTCGGATAAATGCGCTGCTTCGGAATGGTCAACAGACGGGGCCAACGACAGAGACGATAAACAATAATGTCTTGACGCAGAATAATTTACATTGGCTTATTTATTTATAATTTTTTATGGCAGCCCGTTATGAGCTATCCGTCTGTCTTAGCGTCCACCCAGTTGGTCTGTCTGTCTGGTTCAGCCGTTTACACTTAACTCGAAATGGCCGCTCGTAAAGTTTATAAATATCGTCTGGCATTGAAATTCTATTTGATTAAATGGGAATCTAGTATGCTTCAAAGGGAAAGCGTCAAAGAGCCTTGGTTATTTTATAGTGGAAAACTGTTTGGTATAATTGAAATGCGTTGAATGTTTATGGTACATTATACTATAAAATGTTCTAACTTGGCTGAATTGCTCGGAATTACATTTAAATAAATATAAATAAATTTATTCATTCTTTATATATTTTTAAATAAGTTAAAAATTTTTTTTTTTTTTTTTTTTAACTTTCCACAGACAACTAAAAGTTGCCTTAAAATAATAATTTTCCTTTTGTACTTTCACCAAATTTTTCTTTTGCCAGTGGCAACTTGAGTCGAGGCCTTACTTTTTTTTTTTTTTTTATATTTTTTTTTTTTTTTTTTTTTTTTTTTTTTTTTTTTAAAATAATAATTTTTTTATATTATATTTTTTTTTTTTTTTTTTTTTAATTTTTTTTTTTTTTGGTTTGTCCTGCTTTGGCCTAAATTGTGGCATGTACATGTCAAAGAGCCTTGGTTATTTTATAGTGGAAAACTGTTTGGTATAATTGAAATGCGTTGAATGTTTATGGTATATTATACTATAAAATGTTCTAACTTGGCTGAATTGCTCGGAATTAAATTTAAATAAATATAAATAAATTTATTCATTCTTTATATATTTTTAAATAAGTTAAAAATTTATTTTATTTTTTTTTTTAACTTTCCACAGACAACTAAAAGTTGCCTTAAAATAATAATTTTCCTTTTGTACTTCACCAAATTTTTCTTTTGCCAGTGGCAACTTGAGTCGAGGCCTTCCTGCTTTGGCCTAAATTGTGGCATGTACTTTTTTCTCACAAATATCTTCAGGGACTTTGAATACCTTTTACGTTTATCTCTGAGACGCACACACATTTAGTTTGCCACACACATTAAACATCTGCACAGTTGTTGCTGTTTACGTTTCGGCCATGTTTGTGGTCTGGCTTTGCTGGCAGAGCACACAAAACAACGCTGCGACTGTCCATGAGGGACAGAGGCCTTTAATTTATGAATTATGCAATGCGTCGTTAGTGGCACAAACTAAACTATGGCCTAATTACCCGCCGGCATTTACATAGATGGGCAGGCTGGGGCTAGAGGGGGTTGATCTGTGCCGTGTGCAGTGTCAGTAAACAATCCGCAGAGCATATAAAGAATGAATGCACTACATGCACGCCGTTGCAGTGCCACGCCCACGCCCACGCACACGCCCTCGCCCACTTGTGTATCTCGTATCTAGGTAGACTGCAAAGGGAAATCAGTGCAGTAACTCTCTGTACGGTAGGTAAGTGAAATACTTGATAGCGCCCTCGTTGGGGGCGCCTCCATTTTTGATGCATTATGCATGAGAAGAAGAACTCCAACTGCAGCGGCAACTTGCAACTGAAACTGCGACTGCGACTGCAACTCGCAAATGGCAATTGTCGGACTTGCACTAGTTTCTCACTTTCCCGTAGTGGAGGCGGAGCGCCGGAGAAGCAACTCCATTTGAGGCGGGTGTCAGTTCCTCTGCTGTCGCTGTAAACAAGTTTGCCGTGGAGTTAGTGCAAAACTTTTTTACTGCTAAATTGTATTTTGTTGTTTGCTGTCTGGCAAATGGGCCAAAACTTGTCCGTCCGTCCGCCTAGCTAACTATCCGTCCGCTGTACAAGTCGAGTCTGCAAAGCACGGGCAAACTTTGTTAGATTGCATATCAAGTAATCATTTCGTTTCGTTCTTTTGTTTTATTTTTTTGCGAGTTTGTTAGTTTTTTGTTCGTGTTCGTGTTCGTCGTCTGATAAGCCCCACCGAACGCATGTTGGGTGCAAAAGTTATGGCAGTTCTATTTGATTTAATCAATTGCACAACAATTTCAAACATTTGCCGCAATAAGTCTTGCCACAGCTGCACACAGTGTGCTGCGCTGGCCATAAACTCGGGTATTTTTTCACAGCAAACTGTTTTCAAATTCGAAAATTTGTAATTGTGCAGGACGCAGTCACAGCCAGACGCATTTTGCGGAGAGTTTTCTTTCGGGCAAAGTTTGTGGCTGAACTTTTGCCTTGGCTAAAGTCCAGGAAAATATTTATTGTGTTGTTAAATTTATGTTATTTATTATTTTCATTATTTACTACATTGATTTATTTACTCTGCTCGAGTTTCTTGGATTTCACTTATCAAGATTTGGTCATCTTTAATTCTATGTGCTATTTCAATTCTCTGTATTATACAAATTTTATGCTAGCACGTTCCGCTTCTAGCTTTATTGAGGCTAAAATTGTCATAAAAACAAAACAGTCTCTTGTGTTCTATGCGACTTTATCGCAACTGCAGGACAATTAAAGAGTCACAGTTACAGAGCGCAAGGTAACAGTTACGCCAGCGCTAACAGTATTCGGTTTATCGCTACTAAGATTATCGATTCAGAGCGTAAACCTTTTTATACCCGCTACTCATAGAGTAGAAGGGTATTATAACTTTGTTCAAACCGAAAATGTATGTAACAGGCAGAAGGAGACACCTCCGACCCCATAAAGTATATATATTCTGGCTCAGGATCAACAGCCGAGTCGATATAGCCATGTCCGTCTGTCCGTCTGTCCGTGTGAAAATCTAGATCTCAGCTATTATAAGAGCTAGGACTACCAAATTTGGTGACAATATGTGTTATTATTGCACGCTGATCAAGTTTATTTTGGATTTTGGCCACGCCCCCTTCCGCCCCCGTAAATCGAAAAAAACATTGATAACAAGTGCAATTTTGATGCCATATTGTTCATTTAATTTTCATTCGGTTTACATGATAACTATAGCTAGCCAGATGATCTCTGAAAATTTGGTAACAATCGAATAATAAACACAGAAGTTATTCAGCTTAACGTTTTCCATAGCTGTAAGCAGCCTGCCGGCAGCGCTGCTTGCAGCATTGTGCCGAATCGTGTGTGCGTGTACGGTGGTGAAATGGGTTAAGTTGTGGACTGCAAAACGAACAGTACTATTATGCATTTACGGATTCGAGTCCCGCTTGCATCAAAAATTAAATGTGTGCAAAACTGTTTTTTTTTTTATTTTAGATTTTGACTTTGCATAAATATTATAAGTCCATAGCCTTTTACGGTCAAAATATGATTGTAGCCGCTTTTTTTTTTTTGTTCCGCAAATAAATGATGTACGAGCAGCTGGGTAGCGGGTATATTACAGTCGAGCACACTCGACTGTAGCTTTCTTACTTGTTTTTATTCAGTTGCTCCCTGCCTTTGTGCAAAGCGACAGAGATGCATTTCGGGCCATGTGAATGCCAATCAATCACACTAAAAGTGCACAAGTGCGTTGTAAAATCTAAAGAGCCTGATTAAACCCATACTAAATCGCATCGTATATCGTATGTATATGTACAGATGTGTTTAGATACAAGTATATAAAATCAAACAGCAAGTGCCACGCCTCCTAAGCAAAGGCGGGCAAATGTTCCCTTTGTCTGTCGCATGGGTGTGTGGGCTTGCGTGTGGTTGCCTGTGTGCGTGTGTGGTTGTAGATTTAACGGCTACCATAACAAGGTCTTTAGCTGCTTATCATGCATGCACACACACACACACCCACACGCACGCACATTTGCAAAAGAGAGAGCCGAACATGATTTCAATATATGTTTGTACTTACACTCAACGCAAAATGTTTTCGGCATACGCTGGCAATAAAAAAATTATTGCCTAACATTTACTTTGCTCACGCTTTACGTTTGAAGCAATTCTCGAATTTTGGTTTTCAAGTGTCATGAAACATGTGTTTTTCTTACCGCTTAACATTGTTGGGCAGGGGTGGACGAGATACAGGAAGTTTTCGGTTAGCTTTCATTGATGACAGACATTTATTTTATAATGTTCACATCAACATGAAAATACATGCATAAGCCTCCATTCACATTGACGTCAGCTGGCACAGACACTGGACTGACATCCTGACAGTTGCGAAAATAAAAGCGATTAATGAAGTTCTATGCGCCACATGGCAAGTGTCTAATTGAAACGATTGAAACGCTCTGTATTTGGCCTCACATATTGGGCTTACGCAGAGGGTCATGCTGCGTCGATATATACTTATATATATGTAACAAATATAGACAGCCCCAATAGCGTTCGTCTGGATTTGCCGGAAATGCCCTTTTACTGACAGTTAAGCGTAAACAGACAATTCAACACAATAAACGTAGGCTGCATGAATGCAATGTTTACTATGTTTAGGGATTAAGACTTATTACACAGTATAAGCAAATAGAAGACTTGTTGTTTATGCACACACTTTGCCTTTTAGTTCATGATATGATTGCACGCATAAACGTATCTTCTCATCCTTTTCGTTTACTCCACAGTGTGGACTTGTTATAATAAGTTTGTCTAAATTGTGTTTATGTGAGTTTACATTAATTTTAATATAAACTAATATACATTTTTGGCATCTAACGTGCTGGCAAAAGTTGCATAGTTTGTGCTAGCATAACATGAAAATTATTTACCTCTTACTGCATGGGTTACTTCTAATTAACATGCTGGACTGCTTCCCATCATATTAAGGCATCAACAGCTTAAGGCACACACGCATAATAAGGCTATTTGTGTGCAGAATGCATTCATGCAGACATGTCCGTTGAGGCTCTCTTGCAACCTTAGACTTGTTGCTGCCTTTCTTAGTTCCAGTTCTTAGTTCTTAGTTCATTCTATTTTCGATTAGCATTTAAGTTTGCTTATTACTTTCAATTCTGGGGTGTAGTTAGTTTAACCGTATTTACCTGAAATTGTTCTTATTGTCATTTGTGGGAACGGTTTTTAAATATTTACCATTCATTGCTATGTCTCTTTGTACAGTTATAATGCATTGTTTACGTGAGGGTATAATTAAATAAAAATGCAATTACCGTTTTGCTTTCACACCCTGTCGACGGGCGTAAGCTGAACGTCAGCTCAGTAATGTAAAACCTAACACGTTCCGTTACGGTGTGTCTACACGCATGTGTGTGTGTGTGTGTGTGTGTGTGTGCGATGGCACTTATATCCACATGGCTCTATTTTTATTCCCGCCGCCCGTGTCTAATCAGCCTAATGTGTCGGGCAGAGAGAAAACAACATTTTCATTAGAGTTGGCCTGACTGCGCTGGCTTTTGCCAGTCAACTGTCGTGCTATCCCTTTCTAGCTCTCATTCGCTCTCTTGCTCGCCCCTCTGGCTACTGCACTCGCTGGCCAATTAAGCAATTACGTTAACAAGCTTTTATTATGTTGTATGGCCAATGCGAGCGAGCGGGAACAGAGCAGAGCAGGAAGCTAGCCAAAGGTGTTGAGCAAACAATTAAAAGGAATGGAAGAGAAAATAAACAATGGAAAAAACAACAAAGAAAACAACAGAATGAAATTGCGGCAGCTGAGCGGATTTAAACTGGTAAAGATTAGGTGGCAAGGTGTCCAAAGCGGGACAGACACATCTCACAATTTATGGGCACAAACTTTTCAAGAAGCTGTCGGCATAAATAATACTCCACAAGTCCCAGAGAGAGGGAGAGGAGAGGGAGAGTGAGAGAGAAGCAGAAGTAGATGAAAACTTTGGGCTCACATCAGAAAGTAAAATTGATGGTCATAAATTCTATTGACTTGTCGTCCTTCTTGGAGTTAACCCAGTTAACTATGTGTGCGCATGATAAATAAAGCATAAAAATTACGCCGAAATGCAATAAATTTATGACGAATGCTCGAAATTTGTTGTTGTTGCTGTTGTTTTATGTTTTTTTTGGGGCTAGCGATTATGCAAGCTGTGGAATGTGGCATAGGCAAACAAAACGAGCATTTCAAGCATTTAACTCGCTTATCAAAAAGTACCAAAACTTGGTCAAAAGGAATTGCAAAGAAATGTTGCCATGCCAGGCACGTAGGACAAGGCTGGATGGAGTTGATAAAACACAGTGGGATGCATAACAAAGCGAAGGAGAAAAAAACTAAAGCGTTAGCCAGATAGAATCTGCTTAGGTCTTCCTAATTAACTAAACTAAAACAATTTGAATTCTTCCGAATTCTTCTGATTTGATTCGCAATAATTACGTGTATAACAAGTTAAAAATACACAGTTTGCTTTTCGATTTTAATAGCCATTCTTTGAGTCTAAAGATCATTTTATTTTTATGATCTCATTTGGCAATTGAAAAATTGCAATCAAACTGAATTTAAGCTCTTTTCTGTCCCTAATCTGGTCTTAGCCAAAGATAGCGTTCATTGAACTCATCAAATTGAAACGTTGACAGTCAAAATTGTTTATAATAAAAACCTTGTTTTTAACAACTTGTTTACCCAAGCCAAGACATGTAGCTTTTTTTCTGCACAAATTTGCCTGCGCCTTAGACCAGTGTGTGTGGGCTGTCTTCGTGTGTGTTTGTGTTTGTATAAGTACATTTAATGGGCAATAGAAGACGCCTTTGTTATTGATGAAAAACGTCTATAAAAGCGAACAGCGTTTATGCCCAATTAAATGTGGTAACTGGCGGCATGGTGAGTTATATGTGTGCGACGTGGTCGCCGGACACGCGTGTCTGCCCGTGTCTGTGGGTCGCCAAAGTTCGCCGTGTGCTGCCCTGCGTGTCAGCTGCAGGTGTGTCAAACGGGCAGGTGGGAAGTGGACAAAGTTTGCGCAGTTTCTTTTATTTTTATTTTGGCCAAGACACGTGCCAGCATCTGGTGAAAGATTGCCGGGATCAGCTGGAGACGGCTTAGCAACAACAACAATGGCAAATAACGCACGGGTTGTAGCTGCTTATACTTGTATGCTTATGGTATATGCATATATATAATTTATGCCTAACGCATCGGCAACGGGATGTCTGCAGAATGCCACAGGATTGCCAGATTTGGAAACATATGTGAGAGAGGCTGCCATATACTTAAGTATCTGAATTGTGCCAGCATGTACGTATGTGTGTGTGTGTGTGTGTCTGTTGACAGCAGAGCTTAACGCCACTTAATATGAGCCGCACACACAGTGGGGCCAACTTGACAGGGGGGCTTAAGGCGTTGGCGGGCGCGTTTATTAGCAACTTTATTAAGCAGTTAATTAAATTTTGTGTTTAATGATTTGGCCCAAAGAAGTCGAAGATCAAGAGGAGGGTCAAGGAGAAACGCCCTCTGGCGGCGAAGTGCTTGCGGCTTGCCATTTATTAAAGTTGAAAAGCCAATTTCATGACTCCTTCTTGCTACTGTGGCTGTTGTAGTTTAACGCAATGTCTGTTGTCTGTTGCCCTTTGCCCGTTGCCAAGCTACCAAGTTACCAATTATAAGTTTAATGAAACGAAAAACGCTTTTAATAATTGCCCAAGCTATAAACCTAAGCCAAAGCAAAGTAAAGCAATATTTGAGCAAGCAATTTTCCTGCCAATTTCCTTAGTTCAGTTTTGGCAGTTTAAGATTTGGCAACAACTTGCTAAACATTGCTTTAAGCCGTTGAATTTCTATTAAAATCAATCGAGAAAATAACTATAGGTTTTTTTTTGTATAAAAACAAAGGAATTTCAGGGAGTTTTAGGCTTAGTATCAAACCTGTATTATACAGTGTTGGGAAAAATAATAGAAAAAATATTCTTCTTTGCGCTTCAATCCCAATTGCTAATTATGTACGAAAAATATATGCATGAAACCAATTACACATATGCACTAATAACGGTGCTTTATTTTGTTCTCCTTTTTGAGTCATTTTTGCATTTTCATTTTCTATGAAATATTTCAAGTTAATGGACGAAAACAAGCTTTTTCTATTATTTTTTCCAACACTGTATGAATAATATGCTAAGGCTTATGATAGCAAATGAAATCAAAATGTGAATTGAACCTGAGATTCATTATTTATAAAATTAATCCACATGGAAACCATGTTATTTACTTATTATTCTATTTTCATGGAACTTCTTGACGATTTCAGTGGAATTCAAGAAAAAACTCATTAGCTTTTCACTGATTTTAAAACTCGTTATATACTTGTCTCGGCCACGTCTGAAACTTAATTTAAATATTTGTAATTTAAGATACTCAGGTTGTCAAGCCAGCCAAGCAGCCAAGCAGCCAACGATAATGTATACAATCATATTACATCGACTAATAATGCCGTGCGTGCTTTGGCTCGCAACTCAAGACTTGAGGCTGTCTGCCATTTGAAGTCCAACTCTGAGTCTCTGCCAGATTGGGGAGGCAGCAGCAGGAGAAGGCTTTGGTTTCGCAGACTTCTTCAAGGATTCGCTTTGTCAATGCGTGGCTGAAATAATTATGCAGCGGCAAATGTAAACTGAAATGTTTGTGCAAACAGAAAAAAAAAACAGCATAAATAAAGCCTAGTCCGCTGAGACAAAAACGGAGCTGCACTGAGAGAAATGAGTTGCAGGTTGACAATTATACATTTGGTTCATTTAAAAAAAAGTCTCTTATTTAATTTTGAGTTCCCAGTATAAGGAACTCTGCCTAAACTGTTAAACCAATGACTTGCTAACATTCAATGTGATAGCCATTTCGCGCAGTGTGGCCTCCCGCACAACTCTCGCGTGGCAGCGCAACGAGGCGTTGTAATTGCGTAGGGGCATGAAACACCTGTCAGCGGGTGGTGGACTTACTGTCCGGAGTTGGGCGACAGTGCCAGGTACGGGTTTGCCCTTTGGGTACCTCGGTTCGAGTTTGGAGGTCTGCAGCATGTCAGAGTTGCCTAGCTAAAGCGTGGCACTTCAGAGGCTGTCAGCCTAGGCAGCAAGCAAGCAACAGCAACAACGACAGAGTAACAAGGAAAGCAAACAGCGTTTTCGCTTTTCAACGTCATTTCTTAATTTATGTACGAAAAGAAAACGCAAAATATGAATGGGAAGAATAAACAAAGACATCTCGACAGGACGGCCATAATTTTGACGTGCCAGAAAAGCAATACAAAGCATTGCGTGCAGCGGCAGCTGTACTAGTAGATACCCTAGAAAGGTGATGTGATGATGAAGATGACCGTGTATCTAATATTTATAAATGAAATGAAAAGAGAAATAATATATATTAAAATGTAAATTATAATTTAAAACTGAACTCTAATGTTTACCCAAGCCTGACTTACATCTTCCGCACATCAAAAACAACGGATTTTCTTCGTCCTTCCGCTTGAAGAGGGATTTATGTCGAAAAGTAGTGAAAACTTTGGGGGGTGTACAACTTTCAGGCAGTTGGCAGGCGCACAGAATCTTGGCAAAGAGCATTACGAAAGCTGTTAAAAATATTACCATATAAATGTGCCACGGCAGCAGCTGTGAGGATTCTCTTTGAGTGTGGGCGTGTCCGAGGCAGAGCAGGAAAAAAAAAAATAGAACTGGCGAGAAAGGGCCAAAAAGCGGCAGGGGAAAAAAACTGACAGGCTCATAATTTATGGCGCAGGTATAAAAAACATAACTGTGCTTCAAGGTATCAGAGCAGGAAGAAAAAACACCGAAACTTTCGTAGAGGAAATGTTGCGTGACTTTTGCTCCACAAAGAGAAATGAACATAGGCGAAAGAGAGAAAATGGAAGAGAGCTTTAAGCTTATGTGGAGACTGAAATTAAGCACTCTAATTAAAGCTGCAAGAAACCCAAAGGGGAATTCAATCACATTAAATCAACAAAAGACACTGACAGTAAAGTAGACAGCGAGCAAAAGAGAGAGAGAGGGGAAAGGAGATAAAGGAGACAAAGTCAACAGAAAAGATGACACAAAACTGAACTGCACATTATCATTATTTTAATCAGAGTTGGCTGCACTTCGTGTGGCGCTTGATTTGCGATTGATATCAGCGCCAGACAAGGGTCCAGGGCAGCTCCCAACTAATCCCCCTACCTTCCCACACAGAGTACTCATTCTTCTTCTTCTTCGCGGCCCAATAAGTATGGTTTCTTTTTTTATTTTTTCATTTTACGACCGACAGCTCGTCAACATGTAGACGACCTGCATGTCATTAGGGCTCAGTACCGACTGGGCTGGGATTTTCGTTTTTAGATACATATGTGAGATTGTGTATGAGTGTGGGTGTAGGTGTGGGTGTGGGTGTGGGGTACCTTGTGCTCCGTGTGTGCGTGTGTTTGTGTATAGCTCAACACATGAGTGCGAAATAATCATTCATTTTTGGAGCGTTTTTTTCGTGCAAAGTAACAAATAACAATCAGTCGAGCGTTGAGGGGGAATCGTTGATGAAACTCGTTTTTATGCCACTCGTCAGTGGATAATATGGTAGATATATCGCTGTGTGTGTGCAAAGCATATAAAAGAAGTCGATGTGCAACTTGAGTAAGTTGTTAAGTCTTCAATGAAAATGAAATTAGTATGCTAAGACCGAAAAAAAGAAAGGGAGATGAATTGATTCAATATTGAAATTTAATCAAGCTAAAAGATTGAAAAGAAAAGGTATTTTGTATATTAATAATGTTACATCTATTCGTTACTATAGAAGTATACAAAAAAATTTCTTATTTCTATATGGTTTTTATTAATATAAAATTTATTTAAAATCCTTTAAATATCCATTAAAGCTAAGCACTATTTATTAACCTATTTCCCCAATTTCACTTTTCATTTCATAGGTCAAACTCGCTTTCCATCAGATTCGCCATTCCTAAAAATGTATATACGTATTACGATTCCATAAATTAAACTCAGTATTGTAATTTATTTGTTAAATCTAACAAAATATCCAAAATTCAATATCTCTTGATTAACATTTTGATTAAGGCTCAATTCGCAGATTTATTGCACAGTGGCAATTGATCAATTTAAAGTAATTTAAATTTTCCTGTTGTGTTCTGTTCTGCGAAAACTTTTCTCATGATTTATTTCTCACGCCGAAGTGTCGACATTAATAATATTATTATTATTTTCCCGGCACTGCTTCCGTTTCCTTGTACGATTTGTCAAGCACTTCCTTTCGGGCCTCCGTTCGAGTCCGTCATCCCGTCTCGTTTTTATCTGGCTCCCTCTCTCTCTTACTACGTGCCTGGCATATCAATCAAATCTGCACACAAATCCCTAACTGAATAACTTGTGCGTTATTTAATCGTTGCGAGTGAATTAAAATTAAAATTCTCGGGCTTTTTTCTGTGTTATTTCGAGTCAAGTTGGGTCCTTGAGTTGCCCTGTCCACATACTAATAGGACGCACTGTGCGCCTGCCGCAAGCAAATTAATTTTATAAACTCTCAAACAAACCGCAGGCCAAATCTGAGTAGGGTCCCCGGCGGGGGCAGATGCGAGGCCACGCCTCACGCCCACTCCCACGGGGTGCCATTTTCGCTGAGGACCAACATGATAACAAAAGAAGGAAATATAAAATTGAAAATTTAATTTTGTGTCTAAAATGACGGGCAGCACTTGAAATTGGACAAACAGCCGCGCTCGCGCGCTTACAGAGGTCAAAAGGCAATGCGTCGTGGATCTCTCTCTTTTTCTCCCTCTCTTGCGCTTCTTCGCGTTGTGCTTCATGTTGTCCTTGCTGGCCCCTGCGTAAATTCATGTTAATATTTTGAATAATGCCACATAATTTCAGCGCATAAGCGACGCAGAGTATTCGCAATTTATGTGTGCAAATATTTCAAGGACTATGCGACAACAGTAGCTGCAACAACAACAAGTACACCCAGGGCAGAAAAAAGCACGGGCAGTCGAAGGAGTCGCAGAACTTTTCAAGCTACTCGCAACAATTCACACACAAATGTGTAGCATACTTTTCAGCGCCAAGCAAATTACAGATCATTTTTCTCTGCCTGTCGAGATAATGAAGCGACAAAGCAAGTAAAATTGACTTCAAGATTTGTAGAGATCATGGAAATTATTCTGAATTTATTATAAGTAATTATTTAATTGAACATACATTTACATTCCTTTTTTACACATAATATTTATTACAGCAACTATCCTTATCATAATTGTAGTTCTTTTTTAAAAACTGCTTAGCACTTTTAAATTTTTCTAAATTAAATTTTCTCTAAAAAAATTGAGAAAACAATTTTTTGAAGTCCCGAACCGCGTGCCTTTCTAGCTGGCGCCTGTGCGAAGCCTTTTTGTTTGTCTTCGGATTTTTCATGCTATTTTTTCTTTGGCTTTTTTCGCTGATGACAGGCACAACAAATATTTGCATGTGCGCTGCCCGAAATACACACAGCCGCAAACACACGCACACTGCCAAACGTACTTATAAACTTGCCTGACATTTCGAGGTTTTGGTTTAATTTTGGACGCTGCGTGGGTTGAGCTGGGTTAAATTCGGTGCCCAGCACAATCTGTGAACTTGGCTTCCTTTTGTGGAGCATGATGTAATACAGATCTATTGTTACGTATTGAAATGGGCTGCGATAATGTATTGTAATATATGCAGCAATTAAAAATACAACATTTGGGATGGACGGTTTAAACTGCGTTTAATGTTTGAATCCGCCCGGAAAATTTAATTTATGCATTTAAAGTGATATTTTTGCTTTACATTCTTTGTATGCAAATGTGTTTTCTGCCTTGCAATCTATAAAAATTAATCTTTTTTTAAATTGTTATGTATAAAGTGCTGATGTCAGGGTTTTTAAAGTGTGTCGCCAGCTTGGCAGCACCTTGAGTATTTGTCAGAATTGTAGTCGATTTCTCTCTCCCTCTCTCTCTCTCGTTTAGCATCCGCCTAATTACAGGCTCGACTTCGTATCGCCTCATTTCTGTCGCCTTTCTCTTTCTCACCCATCTCATGATATTGCCAACTATATTTAGCCCACTTGCGATTCATTAAAAAGAACATTCCTCAACACGTCCTCAGGTTGGCCGTGCGCCTTCCGCCTGAGGACTTCAGCTCGAGAGTTTGTTTATGCGCGCCTCTAATTGCGGCAACTTAAGTACCTCCAGACCCGCCCAGCGCCACTTACTACGGGGGCGAGACGATGCGTCGCAAAGCAACGTGGTAAAGCCAAATTAAATGAGCTGGCTATTAAGACTTTGGGACATGTACGGGAAGGACTTGGGGACTTATGACTGCCGACAGACAGACAGTTAGAAGTGCCACAGACCAGACTACTGTCAAAGAAGAGAGGGAATACTGTCGCTACAATTATGGCAAACGAGGGCAGAATAAAGAAATAAGTGGTACAAAAGTATGATTAGTAGACCTATAGTAGACCTATTTGTAGATCTGCTACGCACAGCTTGAATTCACTTTAAAATATTAATCTTTATAGCTTTTGTTTTGCCAATTCTCTAGCGAGACATCCCAAGAAAACTCACTCCTATCTAAAACACACACGTGTTTCAATTTTGTGCTTTCTTTTGTCGCCAACTGTCATTTCATTGATTTATTTATTACACATTCGCCCCATGGGCCCGCTAGCTAAATATTTGATGACTGTTATTATTGATTCGGTTTTACTGGGTGCACACAACTTTCAACGGCGGTATACGCCCTGACAAATATTATGTAATAAAACTGTAAACGCGACAACAACAAAGCAATAAAAGGGAAAAACTTTTCTGGAATGAAATCGAATGTGATGGAGGAGAGGGGCAAAAGTACAACCATTAAAATTAATTACATAAACATCAATGTGCCGCCAGCAATTAATGTTTCAGCTGGCAGATGGACCACAGCAGAGCTTAAAGTAATTTGGCACACACACACACACACACACACACACACACACTCGTACACCCACAACCCACAACCCAAGTTGACAATAATGAATACTTAATAAAGTGGCCTGAACGGTACCTAGCCCCATTTAAGTTCTGGCAACTAAAGGCACCATAAAAGGCACCAAGAAGTAGAGAGCATAAGCAAGACATGGCTCTGGGCAAAGTTTACCTTTGTTTTTGCGCCCTCGTTCTGCTTCCTATAGATGTAGTTATTGTTGTTGTTGTTGCTCTCCTTTTTGGTTGGGCACAAAATTTCATTTCAATTATCAACACGAATGTGGGCAGAGACCTCAGCTCGTGTCCTAATTTGAGTTGTGAGTTCGCCTGAGTTCAGACTTCTGTTGCGGCCCCTGAGGTCTTTTAATTAATATTTACTTTAATGTGCAAAATTTGACGCTCAGAAACGGCGACGACTAAGCATAATTGAGGACATTAATGGTATTTTAAACAAATAAATGAAAACAAATAATTATCAATTGTAAAAATAGAATTTGAAGATAAAATAATAATTTATATTTTAAATGAAAACAGTTTGCCGTATATTGCACAGTTCGAACTAACTTGATTGAAATGCAATCTGAATTTTTACCTTATGTCCTGTAAAAACAAAAACGGTAAATCAAAGTGCAGATTTTTTAAAAATGCTCGGCTCAATAGATTTCAGATTTCGCGTGCACCCGCTGTGTGACATATTAAATTCCCACCCACCTCTTCGTGTATATGTGTGTGTGTGTGTGTGCGTCCATGTGAACGTGTGTGGAGAGCAAATTTAATTGAAAATCAGGAATGCAGTCTGAGCTGAGATGTGCAATGCGCTTTGCAGCATTTTCGCGTTACATTCAATTATTTTTCATTTATCAACGCGACAAATTGAAAGTGCGACCGAATTTTTTCTTTGTGATTCTGGGAAAAACGTTATTGGATTTCACTTTATTTAGAAATAATGAAGACATATTTTCCAGGAAGTAAATCACATATTTGTTTTATATTTTCACTGCACTTAATCCCAATCGATTTAATGCTGTCTGTATGTATTTTAAGCACAACAAAACCAATAAACATAATTGAAAACTTTAATAAACCTATAGCATTTCTGAATGCAACGTATACGTAATACGCAATGCGAGTAAATGAAGACAGACAGCTTGATAGACATGTAGATGGATCAAAAGCAGCGGGAAACATGCAACGAGCTGCAAATGGTAATGTTAATTGAAAGTCGCAAGGGTAGGGCAAAATGTGAGCGCTGGGCGTGGCTGCTGGTTTTGCATTCATTTGTCTGGTAAAACGACGATTAGCTGGCCATGACACGACCATTAAGTCGAGGCCAGACATCTGCGCTGCCCACAATAGCCACCGCCACTGAAGCTACTTAAGCTCTCATCCTGCGCCCACTCCCCGCTGTTTGTCACACTTGAAAAAAATTTAAATATTTGCCCGAATGACGCTCTTATTGCCACTGACAACAGAGCTCGAGGCTTAGATCCCGCTAGGCTCTAAAGGCGCTTTGCCAAGTAGACGACATAAGATGGCAGACAAATTGGTCTAAGCCGCTTGAAGAAGCACACACACACGGACACACACACAAGAGCACTTCAAATACGAAATTTATGTAAACAAATTTATTGCAAATACTCAAGAAATATATTTATATTTTTACATACATAAGACGCATTCTATATTTAGTACTATATGTTTCATTTTCAATTGTGTTTTGCAGATTTTCGAAACGCATTTCTAGATGAAGTCAAAGGAGCAGAAGGGAATGCGATATACATAACCAGGCTCTGCAGTGGATGTATATAGTGTGAGGGCGCGCAGGGGCGTGGCGACAGCGGAAAAAGTGCTGATAAATGCGGAATAAAAGTGAATAAAGTGACAACGAGGCGAAAATTGCTGCGCTGCGACGCCAAAGGGCGAAACGAATCGAGCCTGCCTCCTGCCGCCCTAAAGCAATTGGTTGATATCAAGTTTGCGAGTGTATGCGTGTGTGAGACTGTGAATGAATGAATGAAAGAGTGTGTAAAAAGAGAGTGTGTAAGTCTTGGCTGCTGTTTGTGAGTGTGGCAATGTGACAGGCCTCAAGTCCAATTCAATTTTTGTTCCCCACAATTGCCGTGCCATTTCGCATATTTAAAGTTTATTTTTCCAGTCGAAATCCCTTCAGGATTCCTCTTCCCTCCCCTCTCTATACAACCCACTCAAAGTCACAGTGCGTCTCTTGTTGCGTCGCGTTTCATTTCAAATTCACGTTTAACTGTCGCTCTGTTGTCGCTGGAATTAAATTCCGTGTGCCAATTTTTGGCTCAATTGCGTGGAAATATGTCAACGCAGACATTTTCCGGCTTTCTATTGCGAGAAGAGCACACACACACACACACACACACACACACACACAAAAAAGAAAACAACAAAACCACAACAAAAGAAAAGCGAAAGGCTAAAAAAACCGGAGAAGGCAAAACAAAGAAGAGAAATTTTGTTGGCAAGTCGAAGTCGAGACACTCTTTGTGATAGATAAGAGTGTGTTTTGATTACTTAAAGTTTGCTCTGAGCAAAGAAAAAAACGTCCTATTACAGTATTTAAATATTCGATTGTTCAAGAAAGACAAACAAATATTTAGTTCATATCAATGGTTTCATCAGCTAACAGAAGTATCAATGCCAATGCCTGCTCAGTTAGTTAAAGTCAACTTATCCCACCTATCAAGAATATATACACCTTGTCTTGTAGTAAGAGCATATACATAATTTGCCCAAGTTGCGAACCCACAGAAGTCGCTTGAATGTAAAGAAAGCAAATAAGCCTAAGCTGACATTGATGGGATTTGTACAGACCACAAGGCAAGCTCGGGGGAAAAGAAAGCAGGCAGCGGAGCGACTGACAGCGAGAGTGTATATACAAATTGAAAGGGCGCAACCTCTTTTACACTCTATCTGCACCATCTCTCTCTCTCTCTCTCTCTCTCTCTCTCTTTTGGCTTTCTTCAAATTGACAGGCATCTGAAAGTTGTGTCTTGCAGACATTTAATTGAAATTTAGCTCCCGGCTTAGCGGCCAAGAAGTTGGCCCAATCAGAGCGACGAAACAAGACAGACAAGTTACCTGAAAGCGACGTTTTTTTTTAACATTTCTATTGCATTATATAAAAGATTTCCTTGAACTCAATTTAGGTTACACTCACAGCAAGGCCAAGAAGGAAGGATAGTGCATGCGAGACGAGAGTTAATTAAAAGGTTACCTAGCTGTAATTCCGATGCATATTCCAACGTTAAACATGTATTTCTGTATGTGTATTTGTACTTGTATTTGTAACTGTTTTTGTATGTGTAACTGTATGTGTAAATGCATCTCTAGTTGTATATGTCACGTACTTCGCGTAGTTGTTTGTTGACTGTGGCACTGTTTTATGGCTAACTGTTTTATGGTAAGTCTATTAAGCTACTTTAAGTGCTTGTAAAATGTTTCTAACTGTAGTTTTTAGTCGGGAAAAAAACCTGAAGAGGAAGTCGGCAGCAGAGCCAAAGGTACACAAACGTGTGTGTGTTGACCATGAGCCCCCTTTTGAAAGCTGATGTCAGGCGAGATGACAGGACCATTATCGTATACTCTATACCATATATGTATATGTATGTTCATTCTATATCTATATTCGAGATTGCTCTGTCTCTCATGTGAAATTAAGCTTTCAAAAAAAATGTCAACGACTTTTGTGTACTTTTGGTTTGTCATGTGTAAAAAGTTTTACTGCGTATACGTAATATCTGTTAGACGTACAAGCATGTTTGTGGTGACTATAAATAGCGAAAATATACATTTACGAAAATCCATGCAAACACACAAAAAATAATACTCATAAGCAAAAGCTGTGGAAATAAGCGAAATGCAATTTAAAATTGCTTTTTTTTTGTCGCTTACGTAAGCAGGAAGGAAGAGAGAACAAATTGAAAATAAAGCCAAATAGTCAAGAATTAAATATAATATTATTAAAATGACAAAATAAACATATTAAAAATGAATAGTTCTATGTATATTTCGAAAAGGCACTGAACGTAATCTAGAGAATCTACGTGTAGTTTGTAGCTTACTTTTAAGTCTCTCACGATTAGCTAAGATTCAGCTATAAGACAAACCCAACTCAAATTAAGTCGGAATATAACATAAAAAATTTCCTATTATAAAGCATATTTGTAAGCAAACTTCGATGTATCTCTATAGCAAACTCGTGGTAAAAGACTCACAAGCTAAAAGTCTCCGAAAAATTTAAGAGGCACAAAATATTCAACTTTAAAAAAAAACCCCAAAATCAATTGGAGTTATATGTTTGTTGTATGTTTAATGATGTCATATATGTAAAACTCTAGGCAACTGGTAAGCAAATATTGAACGATATGAAAACACAAAAATTAAGTAACATTTAATTGGAATTATATTCGATAATGAACGTAAAAAAATTGGTAATTATCTACAATATGCGCGTAATAAATATCAAAGATAAATGTGAGTTATTAAGTTCATGGAAATCACACACACAAAAATGCCGTCGCAGTTGAGTAATAAAATTGATGAAATTATGTATGAAAACCAATTAAATTAAATACCCAAATTGCAATGCAGTATGTGTTTTAAAGAATTTTAAAGTAAACCAACAAATACTATGGAATACAAAATAAATGTTATTAAAAAAAAATGACGCGTTTTATTAAAATATTTTTTCAATGTCATCATAGCAGCGGAATAACCTTGCAGTAGCGTGTTGCCATTTCAAGAGTATGAGTTTTAAAAAGAAAGATGCAAATACGTTGCACGCTTTCACTCTTCATTAATTAACTGCGACAATTGAGTAATTGTCCTTTCCGTGCAGCATTTCATACGCTCTTGCATCTGCAAGCCACACAAGTTGGACGCACTTGTCAATTGTCGCGTGTCGAAGCGCAATTTGTAGTACTTACGTAAGTGTGAGTGCATGTGTGTGTGTGTGTGTGTGTGTCATGTCATGTTGGCACTTTGGAGAGCAAACAAACAAGTGGCAAAAGCATAGGACAAATAGGACGGACAAGCGATTTGTCACTTGGCAATTTATGTGCTCACAAGACATACTTGGAACTTGTAACTGGGTCGACTGGATCGACTGCATCCACATGCCGCTCCAAAAGAGCAACAAGTCTCTGAGGCCATTAAGCCATAGGGCTGGGCTGTGCGAGCTACTTTTGCGTTCAATTAAAATGTTTGCATGCGAGAAGAACTTTTGACAAATGGCGCGTACAAAAAGTTTTACTTCCCCTTAAGCCAAAAATGTGGAAAGTTTTCCTGGTATTACATGCGAGCAGAGTAAATGAAATTACTTTGTCAACGCGTATTAAATGCATATTACTTATACAGGTCACACACACACACACTCACATGCGTAAACGAGTATGAGTTTTGTTTAATAAGCACAAAATTCTGACGAAGCCAGTCTTTAATTAAATAAGTATAATATAAGTCAGGATAAAAGTTTTTGAATATAAAGCATTAAATGTACTTTAGTTTTTAGCATGCAAACCAAAACAAGAGAGAAGGTTACGTTCATATAATAAATACCCTTACGTTCTAGGAAATATGTATTTACACCTGATTTCATGAAATTCAAATACGAAGTATGACAAGTTTAAGCTCAAGTCGAAGTTAGATGAAGATCATCCAGTTGTATAAATTTCAAGAATCTGCACAATATTCAATTCACTTTCTGGGCTCACCCTCTGTGCTCTTGGTTCAGTTTGTTTTCGCTATTTGGACCCACTCAGCAATTCATTTTATGCTAATGACAAATGAACTGTCAAGTCACAAGATAACCGCAAACACATTCTTGCTTCTGATTTGTTTGATGTGGTTAAAAGGTGCGCTCTCAGAGGCATCCCAGATATGTGTATGCCTCGTTTAGGCACATTTCAGAGGTATGAGCAAAGTGAGTTCATACAAACCAGCCAAACGGCCATTTGCCCATTTTGCTGGTCTACATTTGCCATTGTCATAAGCAGATGGGCTTAGTCCTTCAACTGCCCGGCTCGTCATTTGGCTAATGAGTTGCGTTTTCCGGCCTTATCTGTGTGTTGGCTAACGTGCGTGATTGTGTGCGTGTGTGTGCGAGTATGAGGCTAATTAGAGTGACGCGAAGCGCGAAAATACTTATGGTTGCGGCTAAGCGGTAAGGCCAGAATTCTTTGAAAAATCAAGTTTGGGTCAAAGCTTTGTCGTTTCAAAATAATTACTTGCAGCCTTGAAGTTGGAATCTGTGGAGTTTATAAAATACACTCCACAAACTAAGAGCAACTAGATAACATTTGTACTTAAGCCATGCTGAAATTTTTGACAGAAAAGCTACTCCAATCAATGAGGAATATTCTTTAATTTTAGACGCCCATAAATGCCAAAATAAATGCCCGTTAAGTATAAGAAATAAGCCAAATGGCGTCTGGCCGAATTCAATTTCGTCTACCATTTCGGTACAAATTGATTGCAGTGCAGAAAAGGCAATCGCATTGTGGTTCAATGTTATTTCTTTGAGTTGAATCGAAGGAGGAAGAAAAATTTTGGATTGTCATGGAAGAACTGCAGGCGCAAGTCCAATCAATTATTGATGCACTTCAGCAAATTGACAATTGCAGTGGTCATTTGGATTAAGTAGAAAATATATATTAAATTCATATGATTGGACGCAGCAGCGGATAAACTGGCCTGAGGGCTGAATTCAATTAAAAGGTTACTTTTAATAGCATCAAACAATTATGAGAGGAAACTGTAGGCCACATAAGTGCGCTTGTTAAATCATTTCAACGCTGAAACAAGTTCCCTCAATTTACGTTATGTAAATTGCGGACAAGTGGAACAATAATCAACACAAATTGAAAATCAATGGAAAGGGGCAACAAATACAAAAATTAAATAACGCTTTAACTACTCTGCAGAATTTAGGTATAATTCAGTTCTTTCGTAAGTTATACAGATGGACAAATGTTAATGAAAGACTCATAGTTAATGTGTATATATTTTTAAGGGCTAAATAGCAACTATTCTTATTAAAGATACTGTAGGAGCTCTGGATATCATTGTATCTGATAAGAAAGTGAAGAGACACAGCACTATGAACAAGAATTTCCATTTCAATTGAATATAAATATAACAAAATTACATAATTAAATTACTATTATTTAATATATTGTCAAATTATAAAGACTTCTAGCTATACTATTTGGTAGAAAAATGTTGTATTCTTCTAAACCAAATGCGCCTAATGTTGCAAGGGAGGTATATGGTATTACCCGTAATTGCTACACATTTCTAAATAATTGGCCAAAAATGTGTTTATTTGTTGATTAGTGTAATCAGTTTACTATGCAATCATTTATTGATGAGTCCAGCGATGACGGTGATAACTTTATGATTTATTTACTTTGAGTATTGGCTAACCACAATGCAACCACAGCCAAAAACCACTGTTGCGCTCGTGCAGCTCAGTTCATTTTCCAATTATACAATCACGGCGTAAAACAGAGGGTTAGCATTGATGGTGGGCGGATAGCTATTGGGTTTGTAAAGAGCTTTAATTTGCAAGCACAATAGAAATTTAATGAAAAACGGGTAACATTTAAATACTTTAATACATATATTAAATGTTTGTTTTAGACACATCTTAAGAAAATCAAGAGTTTCTCGGCTCTAGCTTTTTTATTAAGATTTTACCTAAATCTATTTAAATACCCATCCTCTGGTTAGCCCAATCACACAATGCAAATTGAATCACAAAATGAAAAAAAAAGAAGAAAAAGAAAAGTAGACGTTCCCTCATCTCTGCACATTGCCGAACAACAAGGATCATTTGGCGAATGACTGCGACAAGGTCATGTCGTTGGCCTTGCGAGCTTTTGGCCACAATCAGACGGCTGATTGTCTTTTGTGAGGCTCAGTGGTAACTCTGGTAACATGGCCTGATTCTGCTTCTCCTGCTGCTTGTCCATCAACTCGACTTGGTCCACGCAATCAGCTCATCAAATTTCCATGGCAAACCCAAAGAGGGAATTGAAACTGTTTCAATTTTGAGTCTAAATTAATAAACAAAAATTTTGGACAGAGCACAAAGCTCGAGCGAGTCTGGCGGCTAATTGAAAGGAAGCCGGAGAAACTACCTAGCAGGTGGTGCGTGCTGTGCGTTGTGCACGATATACGACTATCTGTCCGAATGTCCAGCTGTGCCTCTTGCCACTGCTGGCTGCTGCAACATAATCATTACGAATGTGTGGCAGTAACTCATGTGAGGAGCAACCTTCACAGCTGCCCACCGGCTTGCTCACCATCTGCCCCACTGAGTACATTACAATTTTTCTCCAGAGCGGAAACCATAACAGCTTCAAACGTTAAAGTGAGAAAAGAGAGGAAGGACAGTGACAAGGTCGGAGGGAAGGAGGTAGAAGAATTCGGAGCTGTGCTAGGATAAATTTCTTTCGCTTGGCTGCCTTGGGTTGCTTTATTTGGTTGGCCCCAAATACCGAGTGGGTTTTCCATAGACCGAAAATTTGCAACACAGTTTCTTGTATTTTACCAGCTACAAAATAGGCGAGCCCGCATGTATGTGTGTGTGTGTGTGTGTTTGTGTTGGCATCAAGCCATAAAATATGTGTCTCTATTTGCTTTTGACTGGTTTGTTGCATTCCGTGTGGTTGCAATGCTGCAGCCTCTGTGCCTGCCAAGACACTATTACACTATGCAGCCTACAAAAAGTCTAAGCAGGAAAATATATTATGCACATTAAAGTTTCCTTTTTAAATTTATCCATGAGTAATAAAGATATGTCTCATATATGCCACTATTGACTACTAAAAGAACCTCTATTTTGTAGCAGAGTGTTCATTGTTTGCGGTCTATCTTTTTGTGCAATAAACTTTCCGAGTGACATGAATTATTTAAGGCTTAAAATGAGCTGCAGTTAAAAGCGGGTTTTCAATGATTTCAATCGCATTGCATGAGAGAATAAATTTTAAATACATTTGGCAATGGCAAAAACTGCATTTATTTTTAGCAAACAAGTAGGAAACAACAGGAATGCGGGTAAGTTACCATTTTAAAGCCCCAAAGTGTCAGATACAAATTCTGATGAAATTCATTTTATTTAAAGACCAAATTGTCAGCTAAAGTAAGGTGCGAGTCAACCACTTTTTAACAACATTTCGCAAGTGCGAAAAGCGCGTAAACCACTTAACCAATGCAAACCACAATAACAACAAAAGCAGCAACAATACTTGTTGTTGTACTGGCAACAAAAACTAAGCCCTGTAAAGTTGCTGAGCACACAAGTTTCTGTGCGAAAAAGTGCCAGTCAAAAACAGCTGAGCAAAGCAACAACAGCCAGCATGGAGAACAAGCTATGGGCAGACTAAGTTGCTACTATCAGGGGAAGGGGGCGGAAGGGGTTCAGCTAAGACAGGGTCTACAACTGCTTAACAAGCTAGAAGTAAAAGTTGAACTTCTGCCCTGGCATTTAGCTTGACTTGCTTAACGGCCAAAAGATTGGACGAGCAACGTGCAAGTTTCTGCTGCAACTGCAACTTGATTGTAACTTCAACTCAAACAACAATCCAAAGTAGCATCATAATTGGCTTTTAATTGAAAGTAGTCCAGTAAGTTTGTGTTTTTTTCAGGCTGGGATAACATACGTAAAAAATTATGTGTTGTTCTTAAGATAATTTATTAATTATTTTGAGTATTTTTCTTATTAACTTTGCCTCTCAGTTCCTCTCAAAAATGTATCTTAAAATCAAAAATTAAAATTGCGGACCGCTTAAGTGGTGGTAAATCATAAAAAGTACATTAAAGTGGCAGGTTGTGCATTCAATTGTGGCAATTGTTGTTTTTATTGTCGTGCAACAAAATGACAAAGCCACAAAAAGCAAAGACAAACGGCTGCAACTGCTGCAGTCAGCAAGCGCTGCAAAGTATGCTACGTTTTTTGCACAATTTTCATATTTATACCCCGACCTGTATTTCTGCTGTTTTTTTTTTTTTTTTTTTTTGCTAGCCACTTCCGTTTTCAGCTGAAAACAGAAATATACACAAAGGAGAGCACAAAATTGTTTTTTGTTTTATCTTATGGGAATGAGAAACATGAAAAAATTGCAAAGAGCAGCAGCAATTTTTTCGAGTTACTTTTTTATGGAAACACGCATGTGTGAAACAATTTTGGTACATTGAAACTGTTGATATACAGATAGCAATGCATGGAATATTTTTATAAATAAAATATATATTTTATCTACCTCAAAATATACCGCATTTTAAATTACGTAAATTGTCCTTAAGTTGTTTTCACGCTGTTTGTTTGTGCCTCCAGTAAGCGAGTTCAGTGGACGGCAGAATTTATTTTGGACGCTTAGTTGTGTGGCTGTGGAATGTGTGTGTGTGTGTGCGTGGGAGATAGTCGGCACATTAGCAAATTAAATAGGGAGGAAAGCAAATACACACGCACAGAGGGACTGAGACTTTTTTTTAAAAAAGTTATGCCACAGCGGAGATCAACGACTGCTGCGGCTGCTGTGGGGCAAGTACAGCGTTTGTGTCCTCGCAACCTCTCGCCAGCGTAGACTCAGAGAGCGCAGTGTCCAGTGCCCTGTTTGCGTTCACTGCAACTAATGACTTTCAGCTGGAGGCTACCACGCCTCCATCAGCCAGGCTTAGTCGAGCCGAGCTGAGCCCTGTCAACCAAACACAAAGCGATGGAGCACTTAAGTGCAATGTGGACCATCCCGTGGTGGGTGGGCTGGTGGTTTTGAGCCTGCAGAGCAGAGAATGAAAAACTATACAGCATTAACAAATAAAGATAAATAGTGGATTACGCAGAACTTGTTAGTACCCTGGAGAAAAGCAGCCCAAGTCTAGGGTAGTACGCCTTATTACAAGTATTTTCTTCAGTAATTTTTAATATAATAAAAGATATTTAAAACGTCCCACTGTATGCTGCAACTCACTCTCGTGTAGGGTATCAAAGTGCCAGCTGTGCAGCAAATTGAGGCTGCAACTTGGTTTTCATATTTGAACGTTTGCATGCAAATGCCAAAAGCGCTGCCCGTCCGCTGGCAAGAGACCAGGCAAATACACAGACCAACATGCACACTCATACACAGAAAGCTGCACACATACACACAAGAGAACTACTGCAACTTTTGCAGCATAAAACACTTCCGGCTCATTTAAGCGACGGCCAAGGGATGCCTTGCAGCGTGTGTGCGCCGCATGTGGCGCCACTTGACGTTTTCGTCGTTGTGCGAAATTGAATTTGAAATAAGCGAAAACATTTGCATACGCTTGCAACATATGAAGCAACTTGCAACAGGTTGCAACATTGCAGCACTATGTGGCCGAACCAGCTGTTTGGCCACGCAATTCGGAAATAACTGCGAATGTTTTCATTAAGAGCTGTCACTGTCCTTTGCTTCACGCTGTCACCATCATTACATTTCAGCTACAGCCATTGCCCCTGCTCCTGCCACGCCTCATGTACCACATTGCCATTCATTCATATTTACCCGACTTTGCCCGGCCTGGCCGGTCGTCGCCCCACATTCAGCGCTGGCTGTCGCTCTGCCATATGGAAATTTAAGCGATTTGTACAACACGAGCATATGCTTAATGTTGATTTTTCATTTGCCGTCTAAACGGAGTCGGCCCCCAACTCCGCTCCGGTCTCAGTCCCAGTCCCAGTCCCAGTCCCAGCCGAGTGCTTGGCAAACAACAACACAAACACAACAACGCACAACAACGTCAACTTGGCCTGGGACTAGGCGAACAAGTACAACAAGTGTAACAGGCGGCGAAACCAGAAAAATGGCAAAGCGAGCAAATCAAATGAAACCCTTCATCGTGTGCAAACATTTTTGGGGCAAACGACAAATGTCCAAATCGAAGTGGAGCCAAAATGCAGAGCACCGGAGTGGGACAATGGCAGAGAGAAAGGGAGGTAAAGCAGCAGATTTGATATACGAACGGAACGTGCGTTGAAATTTTTGCCTTTGCCCTTTTTGGCCTACCCTAACTACGCCTAACTGGATTTACAGCGACGCCCGACAACAATGCTTGCTGGCGACAATGAAGCGATTGCAGGCCTGCGCCCAAGGTGGAGTGTGTGTGTGTGTGTGTGTTGGCTAAAACAATCCCAATCCCAGTCTGTCGGCTTGTGGACTCACAATACACAAACAATTCTCGCATTTCGACATACTTGCGGGATGCGCTGCTAGTTTCGTTTGCTGTTTTGCGTTTTGTGTTTTCTGTTTTTTTCACTTTCGTTTCGGCCATTTGTTTTTTGCACATGAGACAGGCCAAAAGACAGCTGTGGGAAATCTTGAAGCCGGAAATTCACGCGGCAGCAGTTGAACTACTTTCTCGTTAGGTCTCTCCCAGTTGTCTGGCGGAAATCCCTTCCCCTGGGGACACCAACAATCGTATGTCATTTTATAAAGTATTTCGATTCTCTTCGCTCGGTCAACCACGCTGTCAAACCAGGCAACGCTTCATTTAATTGACCCCCCCGCAGATCCAATAGTCTCGGACATAGCTGGGATTCGATATGGTCAATATTGCAAGAAAGCATTTCCTTTCTTTTTTCTAGTAGTTTTTCCTCCCACTCATAGGTTCTATCATTCATGACTTCTAACCTGAAGTTCCATCTGCCATAACTTTATTTAAAATCTAACGATTTTCACTCGGAATGACATTTTGACATACACATATGTCTTGACATTCTTAACAATGCTGCCTTCAAGCAATGTCGCTGCGTTCTTCTTTAAAAAACTTGCAAACATTTTTAGAATTTGATTTTCCATTCTTTAATCTCTCTTGGCTTTAAATTAGAAAAACAAAATATTGTCATTTACCTTTTTCTTCTCCTTCGTTGCGTTTTGTAATTCTATTTGATGAGCTTCGACAGCAGGAAGCAAAGATAAGAGGGGAACGCAACACAACTTGGCCAGTGGAATATTGAAATATTGATTGAATTTCAGCCTGATTCAGTTGATTGACAGATTTGTCAGCTTCGTTTGCTTTGCAAATTTCCTTGTGAAATCAAAAAGTAATACAAATTGGATAAACTTTAAATTAATTATTTTCCTCTCAGCAAAACAAACAAACTTTATGAATAAGTAGAAGTTCTTGTTGGGTGGATTTATAATATAATTTTATTTTAATTGGGTAACGGAATTAGAAAGGCGGAACTAAATTTATCTTATTCAATATTAAATATTAAAACTAAAGATAAAAATTACCAGATAAAATTAAAATTCAAGTTTAATTTAAAATTTAAGAATTTGATGTTTAAATCTTGCAGTTTTTTAAACATTCATTGTTTATATCAACATAAATAATATGCAAATAAATAAATTTAATTTTGTTATTTGTTTGCTCACCTCATGGTTTGTTGTGCCAAGTAAAATTTGCAAGTGAATTAGAATTTATATTAGCTCTAAGTATGTATTGCCAAAGTAAATACAGCATAGTTTGCATTCCAAAATGTGCAGGATTCAGTTTTGCCGCAGGAACTGTTGCCAACTGTTGCCAATTAATTCGCTACACTCGAATCGAAATAGTCTCATATATAAACATATTCTGCTGTCGGCCGTAGCTCATAATAAAAGATGAGGCTTTTCGAATTAAGGTTATCAAATATTTGCACAAATTACAGGCCTCTCCATGCCTTGTGCACACAAATATGTCTTAGCTCACACACACACGAGCTTCTTCACCTGTGAATCTTTCAATCCTGCAGGTGCGAAGGTTGTTTATACAACAACAACAACAACAAAGCAATGACAACGTTTGCCGAACCGCAATTATTCACCCAGTGCTCGGTCAGGTGTAGATTTAATTTCGATATATGTTTGTATAAACAGTAAATATATTTAAATCCGTATGTGGAAAGAGACGCATATTTGCGGATAATGCATTTTAATTAGCTTCTCGGCACTTAAAGCATTTTATTACGCATCAATAGTTTGTTAAATAATTGACGCTAGTTTTTTATGTTGACGGCAAAAAATAACGATGTGTGTGAAATGCCTTTTGTGGAAATTGAATTTTCAATTTGTGCATTTCATGGCTGAATGTTTCCTCCCCCATTCCCTGCTGCTGCTGTGGCTGTTGTCGCAACTGCTTTTGTTGTTGTTGTTGTATGGAAACCACAAACAAGAACACGAGGCAATACAAAACGACGTTGACAAAGACAGGCAAATGTAGGCTGGCAGGAGGGCATGGGGAAGGGGGGTGTACGGTACGAGTAGAAATGGCGACAGCCCCAATGCCAACACATTTCACACAAATATAAATATTTGCTTATGCCACATGCGGGCGACACGAGAGCAGGGGAAGCAGCAGAGCGAGTCGGTTACGCTTATGAATATTGCGAGAAATAGCAGAGGCAGAGGCAGAGGCAGAGGCAGAGGCTGAGTCGGCGGCGATGCTGGCCGCATTGCTAACGCTTTTTCCATAGACAGCAATCGTAAATAAATATTTTGATTTATTGTCTCTCCCTCAATATTTCCGCACAATTTCTACGCGTACGCAGCGCGACACGACAAAGACAAAGAGAGACGTATAATTAATATGTTTACCCGGCGTATACTTCATATTTCTTTAAAGCCAACAATATGCTAAACAAACTGTTAACCTTTTCGGAATAACAAGACTTAAACTGCCAGAGTTTACTTACACACTTTGCTTTTTTGCATATTTTGTGGCAACTCGAATTCAATTGGCAAATATCGGTTAACAATTCTGTAAGTGCATTTACCATTTACAAATTTATAACTATTTTTGCAAGCTTTTAACCTGTCACTGACCGAAACGAGGCCATGGATTTTCGTCTACCAAGCCTCCTTTATCCCATAGTCCGTAGTCCGTGGCATTGCCAGTCCATTTAACGCTTCAATAATTTATATTTCAATTTCTAAAATTGACTTTTCAATGCAAAATTGGCAACCGAAACGAACAGTCACAGCTAACTGTTACCCTGTGAAATCTATGTCACTATTGTGGCTTCACAAACGTAAACGACGTTGAGGTTGCGCATACCACATTGAGACATAAAAGCGTTGCATACTTTTTGGGGCATAATTATTTTCGCTGCCCCAAGTCGAAAAACGAACCATTGAAGTGAAAGGGAAGACGAAATTACTTCATGTTGAAATTTAAAACCAATTTGCTTGATTTTATTTTTTTTTTTTTTTCGTTTTCAAAAACAAGAAAAACTGGAACTCTGTTTGCTGCCTTTTCGTGCTAATTAAGCCGGACAGGCGAAGAGCAAAAAAATTCATTTGAAAGCAACGCCAAAGCGAACCCTTTTACTACCAGGGGGGCCAAAAGCATCCATTGTCAATGCGCAAAAGTTTTTATCGAGACCCTCATCGTTGGTCTGGAGCTTCGGCCGATTTTTAAGTATGCTTCCTGTTGCGCCTATTTGAAGTTTTCGCGGCGTTTGCCGCTTGTTTGTTCCGCTCGCAGCTCAACAGACGTTAAGTGCAAATAAATCAACCGCTTAGCCAAGCGTTGCCACGCCCACTAAGCCTTGACTCGAGGCAGTTTATAAATTACTCGCACACTCTTATAAACGACTCTGCAAGGCGTTATTAATGAAAGCCAAAGTTCAGCGGCAATTGCCAGGCAAAGCGGATCAAATAGTTGAAGGAGGATATAGTAATTATAAAGCTACAGACAGTACATTCCGTTTGCTACACTGAACTTTTAGCTTGGATCAGTCTATTGAAAAAGTTATGTTGGAAATTTTAATGAAATTGTTTAATAGCTTATGTTGACAAGAACTCCTAGAGTGAACATAATCGCATGGCTAATATGAAAATGAAAAATTTCCGTAGGTAAATCGAACATTTAATAGACTTCAATGAATATGCCATAAAATATTAAACAATATTATTAATAAATAATTTGACACTTAAATCGACTGCGCACTAAAAATTGGGCGCATAAATGAGCTGATCTGCCATGCCCACGCACACGATTAACACATGGTGTTTGATGCACCCGTCGTATACGCAATATTTCTGCACTTTTTGCTTGCACCGTGTGAAAAAACATTTGTGCATACATATATCAAATTTATGTGAAAACACGCCATTGTGTGCGCATAGATACGATACTCTTCGTTCGTGTATGTGTGTGGGGGGGGGACTTGGAAAGCAACGTGTATACCTATATGATGCTTCCTGCATTTCGATTGCAGCGTTGAGAATACAAGCATAAAAATATATGCTGGCTTTGTGCGAAACGATTTCGGCTTAAAGCTCTGCCATGTGGCAACAAACACGTTTCCGCTGCAGCAGCAGCAGTTGCAGCTTCCTCGATTTGGCCATAAAACTCCAAGCTGTCTGCCCCCTCTTTTTCTCTTCTCTCTCTCTCTCGCCCACTAGGCGTCGCTCAGCTGCGTGGCATGTTTTAAGTGGCGCCCTGTTGTGGAGGCAGTTTAAGGAAGCAAGGAGCGGGGTAGAGGGGTGCTCAGGGATTCCCGCACACATACTATATATAAATGGATTTCCTGTGACATCAGCATCGGCTTCTATGGCGAACATTGACATTAATTGCATAAGTGCAATCAATGCCAAAGCGCTTGTTGCGAGTACCCCGAGGGAAAACATATAGAAGAAGTATGTGAAACATTGCGAGAGAAAACTGCAAATCGAGTGCCAGTTTCATTGCTAGCAATATAATTGAACTTTATCTACGCTTCAGAGATACTTGCAGGGGCAGCAAGAAATTGTTATATCCATTAAGAGTGGAAGTAAATGTAAAAATGCATTCTAGATTCTTTAAACAAAAGATTTAATTAATAATTGTTCTCAATATTAATTTATTTGTATATTAACTCACAGCTTCAAACGATACATATGTTCTCATTAGTCAGCCATGCGGCAGTCATTTGATTTTCAATATTCAGTATCAGAGGATGTCAACCTGGATACGCTGCTTGATTTGGTATTCATCTATGTTTGCTTGTCTTCACTTAACAACTAACTTGTACCTTAACTTCTGTCATCATGAAACATATTCATGTAAGTACAAATGTACAACATGTTCTTCACATGGAAGTCTGTGCTACATAAAACGTTGTCAAGCACATTTTGACATCGCAACTGCCACGCAACTTGGCGCTGGCAACTCTTGAAGTGTCAGCCATCGTTAAGGTTATAATAACACCTTCGACTACCCGCATCGTAATCACAGACAGGGAAGCTTGCGAGCCGCAAAACCGAATCGAATACGCAATTTCAACGCCACAAAGGCATCCCAGTAGCTGCCCCCCCTATGTGCACTAATTAAACTTAAAGCGCCACAAAAGCGAATAATGCTCATTGGCTGCGACAGCTTGGAGTCCCAGCAAAGATCAGGGTGTGTCTGTGGTATAAATGTGCATGTAAGTGCCCTGTGTAGCAAGTGCAGAGTAACTAAAGAGTATAGATATAATGTTGTTACTATAAAATGTTGCATTGTTCAAATAAGGAACAATACTTCGCATACTGATGCGATCTTTAAGCTACTGTCCAACCCAAATTTCTACTAAATTTATAAGGTATTTAAAACCATCAGCTTGTTAATATTTTACAGAGCATTTGCTAGTCTCTTAAGCTGCCTAGGACATAAGCTAGTAGGGCTTGTTGTTGTTATTGTTGGACTGCACAAACGTGGCACTTTGTGTTTGCTTTGCGCTGGTTTCGACTCGACTGTTTGTCATATCACCGCTAATAATGCCAAGTCGGTTGCTGCGGCTTAGCAACGGTCTCTATATCTGCCTCTCTCTTTCGTAATCAGTGTGCATAAGTATGTGTGTGTGCCTGCTTGTTGTCAAATGTCAAATGGCAAGACGAAGCGACAGCTTGAACTTAATTGCCCGCGGAACAAACAGAGAGTGCAAATTTCAATATCGCACGAGACATCGAAATGTTGTTGCGCAATTTCCACATTACATATTCATCGTGTGGAGCCCACACACTCATTTGCAGCAAACTTGTGGGTTGCCATGCACATCTGTATATATTATATACGGTAGATATGTATGTGTATGTGTTTACATCGTCACCGCTGCACAATTATTCAAGCATTTTCGTAATTGGTGTTAATCCGAAAAGCGCATTACGCATGCAAAGGCAGCTGTAGCTGAAGCATCTATTATCCAAGGTTACTGACTGTGAACTGAAGAGCAGAGACTAAAGACTAAAGACTCAATATGTTAAGCATATAGGCCAAAGACCTAGGGCATTGGCTCGATTCGTAATCGCAGTTAGTTACCGCAAGCGACGACTTAGCTCCACTCAAAAGCCGTAAAGTAGACCACAATATTTGTTTACCACAGAGCGAATTATATGAAGATGAATAAATAAAAATTCCGCAGCTATTAATACCCTGCATCCGTAGTGAATCAGTGTGAAAGGGTATATTAGAAGATGGGTAACAGTAAAATTATAAAATCAATCGAATAATAATCCGCAATGAGTTAAGAAGGGCACACGGAGGCATAATTGGAAATAGCCGGACTGCAGGGTATATAACAGTTGAGTGCTCGGCACTGCAGCTCCCGTTACTCTTTAGTTTCTTACTCTGATCCCCTCTTATGTCGAGTCGAGTGCAGCAACAACAACTTGTTGATAGTCTGATAGACGGAGCAGTTCATTTCTCTTGGGCAATCAAATTGGAATTTATTTCTTGACCTCATTTGGCTCTTAATTTATGCAATACATCCACACACACACACACACACACACTGGTGCGCGAGAAATGACAGTATCCATGTGTGTGTATTTAATGCAGGCTGACAGCTTTACACGACTTACACGTGGCCAGCCGTAAAAGCCACATTTATAACTACAAAAGGCGACTGTCCGCTGTGCCAAGAGCCTTGCCTGCCTGCCTGCCTGGTGGCCTGCTTGCCCAGCTGCTGGTTGGCCATTTTTTCAATCTTCCCTAATTTATGTCAATTCGTTTATTTATAAGCGTGTGTGTGTGTGTGTGTGTGTGTGTGCGTGTGCGGCCCTGACCAAAACTCCATTAGCCTCGGCCCGGGCGCATGTCATGTCGTGTAATTACAATTTGTTATCGCTTTAATTTAATATCGATGCCAACACAAGCCACTTACACGCTCGTATTCATACGGCTGCTACTCATGCGCGTATTCATACACGCACTCACACACACCCACACACCCATGCCTGCACACTCTTCCTTGAACTGCCAAAACAATTGAGTTTGACCATTCCCAGTGTGGCTTGGCCTTAATCAAGCAGGCTGTCTAATTTATTTTTATTATTATTAAGCATATCTTTAAAAAAAAACAAGTAAAGAAAGCTACAGTCGAGCGCGCCCGACAGTAAGATACCATTCGCCCAGTTTCGAAACAATTTATCACACATTTTATTCAAAAAAACCCTGCACAAGTTTATCCGCCACCTATTGTTTAAATTAGATTTATCTCTGAATAGCGCCATCTACATGTGAAAACGGGATAGCTTTACACACGCTACGGCTGAAACGAAGCATCGTGACGATGACGTCGTACGGAAAACGGAAACATGGATAACTTCTGTGTTTATGGTCCGATTGGATTGGGAAATAGATTTATATTGCAATTATCCATCTTCATACCAAAGCAGAAAGCTGTAACTTCAATACTTCTCCTGATAATCAAAAATTATCGATTTGCGTGGGCGGTGGGCGTGGCATCAAAAATTGAAAATAAACTCGATCTACCTATGGTATACAGGAACTTTCATGTGAAATATGATGTCTCTAGCTTTTGTAATAGCTGAGATCTAGACGTTCAAATGGACAGACGGACAGACAGACGGACATGGCTATATCGACTCGGCTGTTGATCCTGAGCCAGAATATATATACTTTATGGGGTCGGAGGTGTCTCCTTCTGCCTGTTACATACATTTTCGGTTTGAACAAAGTTATAATACCCTTCTTCTCTATGAGTAGCGGGTATAACAAGTAAAGAAAGCTACAGTCGAGCGCGCCCGACAGATAGATACCATTCGCCCAGTTTCGAAACAAATTAACTCATATTTAATTCCATCAAAAAAACGCTGCTGAAGTTTATCCTCCACCTATTGTTTAAATTAGATCTATTATTGAATAGCGCCATCTACATGTGAAAACGGGATAGCTTTACACACGCTACGGCTGAAACGAAGCATCGTGACGATGACGTGTACGGAAAACGGAAACATGGATAACTTCTGTGTTTACCGTCCGATTGGATTGGGAAATAGATTTAAATTGCAATAATTTATGTTCATACCAAAGCAGAAAGCTGTAACTTCAATACTTCTCCTGATAATCAAAAATTATTGATTTGGGTGGGCGGTGGGCGTGGCATCAAAAATTGAAAATAAACTCGATCTACCTATGGTATACAGGAACCTTCATGTGAAATATGGTGTCTCTAGCTTTTGTAATAGCTGAGATCTAGACGTTCAAATGGACAGACGGACAGACAGACGGACATGGCTCAATCGACTCAGCTAGTGATCCTGAGTCAGAATATATATACTTTGTGAACCATTTTCAATGGTCGAATGGTATAAAAAACAAAAGTTTTTGCAGAATGTGCCAAGTATTTTTTTTAGGTATTTCTCACTTTTATTTTGGTTTTTAATTAAGTTGACAAACTAATTAATTGGGCCGTAAAAATCTGAGCCATGCCGGTGACAATCTTAAGTCTTCATTAGGCATTCCAAGTCGTAGGAAATTAGCCAGATTTTCCAAACGAAATGCCAGACCCCGTTGCGCCATCCAGCTAGGGGTGTCGTGGTGTTGTTATGTAAATTTCCATTGGGTCGCTGCCACTTCGAGCGTGTCAAGTTTGGTGAAAAGTAGTTTTCCGGATTTGTTTGCTTTCGCTTTCACTCTGACGCTTTTGTCTGCTTAGCTCAGCATGTGTTGTAGATTTATGGCTTAAAATTGAAATGCTGAACGTTAAATCGAGGATGGAAAATGGAAAATGGCTGTGGGGGTTGGGCTTGGGGTTGGGGCTTGCCTCGCTGTATAGGCAGCTATGTAAATACATACATGCAACTGGAAAAGACATCGAAAAGGCAAAAGCTTGAGTATTAAAAGCGGCTTAAAGAAAGTTTCAAATGCGAAGATATGGAGGAATTCTTTCACTTCCTTTATCTCCAATCTCAATATTACTTAGATACTTCAGCATGAGTGGAGTCTCTTACATACATATTTACTATTATTGTGTTTCAACTGGTTATATCCTTATTCCAGCTGTTTGAAGCATACCCAAAGAGATATCTTCGAGCTTTGTCTCCCACTGCAGTTGATTTGTAGCTTATCAGCTTTAGCTTTGTGGGTGTTCAATCTGTTAACGGCATCAGACCTTATGTCAAAGGTGCGCCAAACGTAAGGCAAAGTTCAACGCAAGGCGCGTGGCAAAAACGAGTTGGTGGCATGCATCCGGCCATGTTGCAAGCTGCCGGCGCACGTGGCGCCTTAGAATTTATTATTTACCCATCGCTTGACCACGTCAACTGCCTGCCAACTGTCGAAGCTGCTCAGGGAAAGCCATAGTACAAAAGGCCAAAGCGAACTCATTCACTTATTCTTTCTTCTGCCAGTTTACAGTTTTCTCCCTCTTGCTCTCCTTTTGCTCTCTCTCTCTCTCTCTGTGTGCGTGTGTTTGTGCTACTGCCACAGCTACTGCCTGTGTGCCATGCATATTGAATGATTGATTGCGTTTTGATGCACATTGAAAATTGCTTTTTTGTGGACGGAGAAAGCATTCTTTTCTTAAATGAAAATAAATTGACAAATGGAAAATGACTGTTGCCTCCTTAAAAGTTAAACGAAAGAAACTATGGCATTATCGAATAGTGTATAGCACTTACTACCCTCGACTCAACCACAATCAAAAGCCATGTCACGCTGCCTGTCAACCTAATTAGCGCACCACAAACTCACACAGACACACACAAACACACAGATCGTTAACGATACAAACCACAACACACACTTATATCTCATTAGCCAAAACGACTAAGCCATGAACTGAGAGTTAGACAAGTGGCGAGCTCGCAAAGATTCCCCTTTGACATATGCAAAAGGAAGGAAGTACCATATTTCACTCGATTCAGACGCAAATTTGGTTGCCTTGGCCGGTCGTTGGTTTGTTGGTAAAAAATGTCATTAGCATGTCATGAATACCAGAAAAACGAAGGACAAAGGCGAAAGTGATGAATGGTGAACATAAATTGCACAATTTGGTAGGAAATGGAAGAGTAATTGTATCGAATAGAGTCACAAAAGCCAAGTAATCTCTTTGCTTACCACAATTGATAGACAATTTTAAATATTTGATATAACGTCAAGGAATTAAAGAGGGCCAGAGCGAAACTGAAAGCCAAGAGATAGAGGAATGGGGGGTCAAACGTTTCTGCGGTAAAATATTAACCCGCGTGACAATGGCAAAAAACCAAACCAAAAGGACGCAAAGAGAACATCAGCTAATGGACAGGAGCGAAAGTTGGTCGGACAGGAAATGGCCTGCAATGAAATTCGATGGAGCGCTGCACTGGCAGAAAGCCAACGCTGTAGTTGAGCATAGTTTGCATTGTCCCTGGCATCATGACATAGTAGCTGATATCGAAAACTTTTAATTTTCCGTTACGATTTTATTGCACTTTCCCGGATGCTTTAAATAGAGCAGCATTGCCATAAAACTGGTCAGCTGTCTGGACGTTCATCAGCAATCTGAGAACATATTTATACACGCAAAAAGTTGTAAGTTCATGTATAAAATATAAAATAGATAAAAAATTGGCCTAAAAAACTCCACTTGAATGCATAACAAAGCATAAAGCCGCCCTACGCATCAGCAGATTCTACACCCGCCCAAAGTCCGCATACGTTGTCAGCGCTTTGTTTTGCATTTGCCGGGAACAACAAAAGGGATAAGCTAATGATACAAATGACAACGCATAAAAATTTGCATAGCTTGAATCGAGAAATAAAACAAAGTAAAAGGTTGCAAAAACTGAAATTGTTTTCCGACCGAGGGACGAGTAGTTCAAATACTTTTTTTATGGTTCGTTTGAGTCATCAGAAACTAATTCACATGCTTTTTTTCGAAGCATCACAGAGTGGAATTTTCACAAAGGACCAGAGAATAGGGTTAAAAAAAGTTGAATCAGAATAATTGATAGCTTTAATACTGGAGTTGAGAAAAAAACTATGAACTTCTTGCCCAAAAGCAGAAGCCATTTCCATGTTATCTCATCGTATACAACTCCAGTTCTACTTTCCGACAAGCCATAAAAGACGCAAATAAATTTCAGACAAACCAGCACAAGATACTATTATTAACTGCGCCACAGGCTGCCGCCAGATTTCAACCACAGCAGCGCGAGACGCAGTCAACTCTTTTGCATAAATCACAGCCAGGATAATGGCGTCGGCGTCGCACAGGATAGTCTGGCCTGGCCACAGCCAATGGCAGAGATGTCAAATTAATTTAGCATGCTGGAAGCAACCGGAAAATGCCGCGTGCGCCTTTTGGCTTTTCAATCAAGGTAAGCAAAGGACCAAGGCCCACGGCTGGGACAGAGGCTGAAACCGAAGCCCAAGCTAATGCTGCGGGCTAAGAGTGCTTGCCGTTTCTTGTCACGTTTTGTGAATTTGCTGCGCTTGCCAGGATGCCAGGATGCCAGAAAGCCGAGAAGCCGAGAAGCGGGCGATTGGCTGGCACCGAAAAAACAAGCTGACTGGCGAATTTGTCAACGGCGTGAAGTTGGCTCGGATAACGCGCCGCAAGATTCAAACGGCTTTCAGGAACAGCGACTGGACCAAGACTAGGCACAACGGATAACGAAAGGGAGGAGAGAGGAGGGAGAAGCTACAAACACGCATAAATTACTCAATTAGCAGACAAGATACGGCGGCAAAAGGGTCGTCTAACAGTCGGACAGTCGGACAGCCGGAAGTGGCAAAGCCGCCGCCGTCATTTCCCATATTGAGTAATCAAATGTCAGGGCATTAAGCACGCCTGCCAAGGCTCGGCGATAACAATAAATCAGGAGCTGCGCTCGGTCGATCGCTGCTCCAAACTGACACGTTATTAACGGAAGCGTTCCGATTTTCTAATTACAGGGAGCAGCAGCTTGAGAGTTCCGGGTAAATGGAAAACGTCGCAGCAACTTACACAAAAGGCCAAGGCAATCATATTTCAGACAATGGGAGTGAAAGTGGAATTTCTGAAAGGCAGCGAACTCTATGAAGGAAATAAGTATACCTGAGTGTGTAGAGACAAGACAGCAAGCGAGAGAGAGAGAGAGAGAGAGTAAGTAGGGTATTTTAATTCAAGCAACAATTTGGCAACAAACTCAATTCAATTCTGTCAGCTCATAATTGCTAAGTTCACTTTTGTTGTTTGAAAAGTTTTGCAATAAAGATTCCTGCTTATATAGTATATATACCATTTATTCTCTCCGCCACCGGTTAGTGTATTCGGCCATCGGTGCCTGCTGCACTTCGCCAGCAATAATTTTGAACATAATTTGTTTGCTCGGCCCAAACAGCAAGTCCGCCTTCCGTTGCCTTGGTGCCTTCAAGTGGTCCCTTTTGCGCTGACCATTAGCCCCGCCCCCGCCGCCGCTCCGCCAGCGAAAGGTATACGAATTGTGACAATGTGGCTATTTGTTCAGTTATGTTGTTTGCGCGTCGTAAGCAATTAGAAAGTGAACATAGTTATTTTTAGAAATACCAACACAGTTCCGAGAGTTATTCAACAGGCTCAAACGAAGCACCTGGACACACTTTGGCGAACCTTTCGAACTGCCCTCTTGTCACTTATTACAACTTATTAACTTGATGAATTTGAGTGCGCGCCTGGCAAGCCCAAAAGGTAACTGCGCTGCGACATATAAAGCTGAAAAAGGATAGGATAGGATAAGAAAATGCCAGAAAAGGCTATACCCTAGTTTAATAAATACGCAGAATTTTTTTATAAAATGGCCATACAAATTTTTAAATCTAGTTTGCCTAAGCAACAACAAAATAAAACAATTTATATAATTACAAATCTCACATTTCCATATAACTTCATCGTTTAACCAATATACCCTGCTTATGGCTTGTACAAACAAAAACATAATCAGCCCTTTCGACGCAAGTGACAAAGGTAAAGAGCTGGAAAATATGTTCACCTGTTTGTTTGTCTGGCTTTTTGTGGGCGTGTCACAGTCATAATTAATTAATTGCTAATTTGCTTGTTCAAACGATATGAAAGTAATAAGTGTTGCGTGTGTGTGTGAAAATGGGTGTGGCTGCCACAGAAATCAAGGCCAATTTTCGCTTCATTAATCACAGTGCAGTGCAGCAAGTAAAAGAAAAGGACAGAAGACACACCCGAAGCCCGCACACCCTTTCTCGCTTCCACACACCCACCCACGTGCCGAGCGTGTCAAAGGTGGCCACTGACAAGTCAGAGCAGTGGCTGCAACATGTGCAAACAGTGCCTCAAAGAACGCTTCAAGTTATTGTGTCTATCTTGAGTCAGACAACGGAGCGTATGATTGATGTTGCCCGATGCGCGACTGACAGTGCCATTATCGAAGAGTGTGTGCCACTCGCTCACCACATGTCTCAGTGTGTGTGTGTGTGTGTGTTTATGGAGCATGCACATAGCGAACAACAAAATCAACAACCACAACAACACCAGCTGAGCATCGACTGCAAGTGAAGTCGGTCCACAAAAAAAATAGAATGAAAGCAAGTGAAGCGGCAGAAAGAAGCTGGGAAAAATTGAAAAAAAAAAGTTTCACGCAAAAAAAACCCACTTAAAGGCGCCGACCTCGACGCGGCCTTTGCGATTACATTGCGCTTTTGTGTGGCCAGTCAGTGTCCGAGCGCTGAGGCTTGGCCAGGCTCGGGTCCCTGACTCTGACAGCGACAACGTCAAGAGGCCGCAGGTACGCTGCACAGTTCGAAACAGAGCTGCCAACCCGAGAAAAGTGGCGGTAAAATGCAGAGAAATGAAGCAGTTTGCCCGACTATGCGATATGCTGGAATGGACAATATGTGAACAATTCAAAACGCACTGCTTTCTGCAAAATACCCTGTACTGTCAAGCACAAAGAGGTTTGCTGCTAATGAATATTAAATGCGCGAGGCCAATGCACTTGCACCTTCCCGCGACTACACGGAAATTTCACCTTACGGAATTCTTCTGTGCCTGATGAATTAAATAATCACGTATTAATAAGGTTGCCGTGTGGTGTGGGAAATTACCTTATATGCAGCGGAGCGATGTGCGAGATTAACTGACAACCTGGCAACCGGGTGTAATCAGTGGAAATTGCGATAATTGCCGGGGCGTACATTAAAGATAAAAAGAGATTTGAGTAAAGTATTTTTTTTTACCTTTCTCTTCCTCTCACCCAGCCGGAATTGTCCTTGCATTTGTCGCAAACGTATTTTGCAAAAAGGCTTTTACTGTTTTGCACAGCTTACTCACTTCATTTACGGCACGACGCAAATCCTTTGAGCAGCAGCATCAGGCATGGGGCATGGGGCATGTTGATGCGGCATGCTGGTACTCGGCATTTGCCAACGGCATTTCAACTTAATCGCGGGTCCGTGCCGATCCATAAACAATTACTGCAAACAATTTTTCATGAAATATTTCTGCAACATCAAAAATACTACGCGGGGCCAAAAAGCAAAAAAAAATGGGAAATGAAAATGTTCCAAAACACGAGCGCGGGCGTTGACGAGAGATAGGTTGGTCAGGCTGGTCGGGATGCTGCCAGAGGCACTGGAAACCACGAGTAAAAACAGCAGCGGCACAAACAACATCACGACTACTGCAAATGGCAGCAAAAGGCAACGGAAATCATATAGACTTTAACTCAATATTAAATTTGAGAATTGTTAGAGGAAACTGCCTTGTTACAAGACTCATCAAATCATCAAATAAATAAGTTTTTCTCTAATCGAATTTCATATTTGACGGGTTCGAAAATCACCCAACCGCAAACTTAACCAATTTCGACGGACAGCAAACATGAGATTAAATTATAAAAAATTAAATAAAAAAAAAAAGTGGAGAAACCCACACAAAACTTCATCCAGCAGCTGGCTGGGTATTTCGGTAGCATAATTTGATTAGTTCAATAATAACATCGTTTAATTGCCGGCAATATTTCATTAATGAAACTAATTGATTCCGTTGCGTGTCAATAATAAATCGAGGTTAAATATTTTCGCAATCAGTTCACTTTAAACAAGCCATCAAATTGTTTTAATTTCAGGCCCGCAATCGATTTTCTGTCCAGAGTCATGCAAATAGTGAATAATTATTTGGCATTCATGATTGACGTTCATTGCGATTCACGCTCTCCCCTCGAAGAATATCAAGCTAACACTATCCGAGGCCATGAACTGCAGACGAAGCCATTGGCAACAGCTTCAGTATTCTCAGCATTATGTAAATACTTTAGACAGCTGAGGCTCAGAGCTGTCAACTGAATAACTCATGAATAAAGCCTTTGAGGGCAAAGCGAGTGAGCGTGCAGCAAAGATGCAGTCAATTATCTAAACCGAGAGGCGAACCATCTGCGCTGGGCACCGGACCAGTCGAAGCAAGGACAGAAAAACAAGGACGGAGACAGGCAAAGAAATGGTCAACATGGGCAACAAGTTGGCATTGCCTCGAGCCAGGCAAGGTAATCGGGTTGCCGCCTGCTGATGGTCAACACTCAGCAAAGGATTTCAAAGCAGGATTCCCAAGCAAATGCTGCTACATACTTATATACAGAGCGGATGGAGGAGCACAAAGTAGCTGCGCCGCCTTTATGGCCCTTGGCGAGCGTTTTGTAAGCCGACTGTATTGGCCCGCGTAATTGGCGGCAGATCAAAAGGGCTCAATTCGTGTGCCTGGCACGTACAAACGGACAAGCGGACAAACGGACAAACAGCCAACACTGACAACGTCCAAAAGAGAGTCCGAAGTGCGCACTAGAATTATTGTAGATTTTCCTTTTATGAATTCGAATATTTTTTTTGTTTTTTTTTTGTGTGTGTTGGCTCAACTCTATCAGGTAAGCTTTAGTATTTTCAGTCAACACAATCGCACAAAATTTGTTGTAATCTCCGTTTATTTTTGTTTAAATTCCAGCATGAAGAACCGCGAGGAGACTATGAAAATTTTGGAAGAACTGATACGTACACATCAACCAGCAAAACCGGAAAATCAGATGAAATATTATTTACAACATTTAGCCGAAACTGGCAGGGTTGGCGAGTCTTATTTAAAGCTAAGATCCTATAATCGCAGAAGAGGTGTGTACTAGTTATTACCACTTCCACTGCCACAATCTAAAAGTAACTTTCCATAGCAGCTAAAAAATCTACCCAAAAATACTGATGTCTCAGGCGCTATGACATCGACCAATATCTTAGCTTCAAAAAAAAAGGTATTGCAGCTTCGTAATAAAGAATGAAGATGTCCTCCTGCCACCTCAAACAGATTAAACTGTTGTAATTAATAGTAATATCAATGCAATAACAGTTCCCAAATATATTACAACCTAAATCACATTGTTTTATTCAAGCGAATAGCAACAGGTCTGCCAGATTCTATGTAAAACATCGAATGTTGCACAACAGCAGGGAAAGTTGTTTGTGGTGCCGCAATTGGCGCAGGCGCCTTGGGAAATCACTCAAAATGTTGAGTAAAGAAAGACATAAGGGGAACTAGTGGCGACCTAGCATGAAAGCCAACGGAGGGGCGTGATTTTTGATTGCTAGAGCAACGACCGGCAACCCAAAGTTGTCAAAGCCATCCTTATACATATGCGTTTTTTTCCAGCCCATTAGGGCACAAACTGAAACCATAAGTTGACCCCAAAGTGCAGTCTTTAGTCTGCCTTGGAAGACACGAGTATCTTTTGATTTCCGCAACAAATTAAATTAAATGTGGCTTGTAATATGATTGCAATTGTGGCATGAAAGCAACAAGAACAACAAACGACAGAGATAAAAGCAACTACAACAACAACAACGTCACACCGGAAGCAGCCGCCAAGTGGACAGCAAACTGCAGGAAGCTGACAATAAAAAAAGGGCATACCCAGCGCGCAGCAACCGCAGCTAAAATGCCAGTAGGAAACAGGAAGCATTAGACGCCGCACCAGCGCTGCTCATGCATGCCCCTTTGCCCCCTCCCCCTTCCCTTTGCAGCAGTAACCTCGGTAGCTGGACGATCCGTTAAGTGCGTCCGTCCATGTGAGGAGTTCTCTGACGCGAACGCACTCGCCACTTTTTATTGTAAGTGCTTTTGCTTTGCTTTAACATTTCATTGAATGTGCCTGTGCCTCCGCTGCTGCTTCTCCTTCTCCTCTTCCATTTGCTTCTTTTCGTTTTCGTTCTGTTGTTGTGTGCATTGTTTTCTTGTTGTGCTGTTTGCTTTCAACTTGTCGCCTTTGTCGCCATCGTTGCTTATCACACAGGGCTGCGTTCGCGTTTCAAGTGGCAGCAGGACTAATACGAAAGGTGAGTGTCGAACAGAAGCAGCAGAAGATCAGGGTGAGGCCAGAATTGGTATATGCTTGTGGTTGCCTTCGCAGAGAGGAGCGCGTGAGTTGCCAGCTACTCTTATAGTACAATATCTTTATATATTCTTCTATACTACTTTTATTTACACATTCAGTTCACTCACGACTTGCAACTCCTTGGGGGCACGTGTCACGCGTTTGTCTCTAAAGTGCGTATGGCTTGCTTTGTGGCGCACTCTGAATGAAACGGAAATCTTCAACATGGCCACCCACTCGCACATATGTCTGTATGTTGTATGACTGGCTGCGTGTGATTACACATACATATGTACATAGGTCTCTCCCTCAATTGTTTCCTTCCTCACATGCACTAATTGCCGCACAAATTACTTTTAACCAAGTGGCTTCTGCTCGCTCTGTGCGCGTGTGTGTGTGCGCGCTGAAATTGCTTTTATTGTTGCACAACAAGAATAAGAATATAATGAGAGCAACAGATTCTTAATGATGATATCCGTTTAAAGTACAGCTTAACGTTTTTACAGTATAAAATTTCCAAATTGTTAGCCAAGTTTTCCATTTAAGTTCTGCATGCACAATCCTGCCGCAGTTTCCTGCATACAAATTGAGGCATTAGAAGCGACAACGACTCACCTGACTGCACCTGGCGCGTTTACGCAATTAATTCATTGCATCACGTGCACAACTGAATAGCTCCAGCAGTGCAACTAAAGCGCATCCAAGTGAAAGTTATGCATACTTAACCTCCTGGCACAGATCTTTGAAGTACTCCAAAACAGTCCCAACAGCGAATGAAGAAAAATGAAATTGAAATTTTAAAATAATAATAAAAGTGCTTGCACATAAAATTATTAAACAACAACAGAGAAAGAAGAAAAATGTTTATTCTGCCCCTGTTAAGAACCATAAAAAATGCTGTGCATAAAATTCACATTAAATTCATTGGGTCAAAAGGCAACGCGAATGCGAATTGCCATTTCAAGCAGCAAGCGGCGGCGATATACCAAGAGCAAAAGCAATAACGTCAATTGTCCAGAGAGCAGGCGGCCACAACCCACAACGTCAACAACAAGAACAAAAGAGCTGCAAAAAACAACAGAAAAAGTCTCTGCCAATATTGTTGCACTCTGGCTGGAAATGACCATCAATGAGTTCAATATAATGCAAGGCGTACACACGCATATTGCGTAAAATCAGAGCAGAGCCGAGCTGAGAAAAGCCACCAACAAGTGAGCTGGGAACACAGTGAAGTAGTCTACACGACTGTAATATATCCTGCTAACGGGGGAACGGTAAATCACATACATACTGTATACATACGTATATAAATCATAAATTCAAGACGAAGTCTTAAGACATGAGCTTGGGCTAACCTGAAAATTTAACTGATTCATTTTACTTCTTTTTTAGAAAGCCTTTTTTTAATTCTTCTTTGAATTTAGCTGAATAATGAAATAGTTTCAGTCAGTCGTTCTATCTGCATGAACACACAGATCTTAGTTAATAAAAGAACTGAAGTTTCCTTTATACCAACGGCTTGTATAGTGTATTTCAAATATTGTGGCCACGCCCACCATAACTTGCAAAGATAAACGACATTTTTAATTCCATTTGCCAGCGTCGCAACACACATACACGTATGTACATGCATATGTATGTATGTGACAATATGTACATACACATATCCATCAAATTACAATCCAATCGGACAATCAACACAGAAGTTATTGATGTTAACGTTTTTTATAGTCCCCATGGGCGCTGCCTGCGCTGTTATTTTTCCACAGGTGCCTACACTCTGTGTGTGAGTGTCAATTCCGCTTTTTTTCTGCAAATGTTACCCTTTTTTAAAAGTCAACTATGGAAACCACTAACAAAATTTGCTTAACCATTTCACAGTAACTCATTTCTGTAAAGTAATGAAGACTATATTGTTGGGAAACCTATATGTGTAACGGTTTTTTATAATAGGACGAAAGGTATAGTCCAGTCGGGTTTTAACTTGTTTATAATCAGTAATATCTTATTGAGGGATTCACTGCTTTTATAAGTAGTTGTCCATTCTGCTCTATAAATACAACTTCCAAACATTAATTAAATTCAGTCCCTCTACATAAATTCCCCTCAAATTGAAAAATCTTTTAACAGTTTAAAAATGGTTGCGTTGTTATTTGCTTAACCTTCCAAAGTCGTATCGCTGCCTGATGGACTGGTACGATATTGTCCAATACGCTTGCTTGTTGTTGCTGTTGTTGCCTTTGGCATTATTGCTGCTGTTGTTTCTGGCTGCTGTCAGTCAAGCCGTCAAACAGCGTCGTAGCGTGCACCGAATTCCAGTTGCAGCAGACGGAAATTGCATTTACACGTTTGCCTTGGCGTCGGGTAGGGGACATGCCCACAACTATGCCTGCCAACCAAAGGGAACTTCATTTTAGCTGTTGTTGCTTCTTTGTTGATTACTACGCCAAAGGCGTAAACAACAGTTATGTATGTCCACGCACGTACACGGTCGGACACGCACACTTTGTGCTTAATCCTGACCATATTGAAGTTTTTAACATGGCCGCCAGCGTTGATGGCACTAATCACCTGGCAAGCAAACGTCTCGAATCGACTCATAACTGTACCGGGTGTGTCAACAACAAGAATGTGGTCCGAGATGATTGAAATTCCTACAAGGTGCCACGCCCCCACCTCATGGGCAGAGCCCACATGTTAGAACAAACAGAACAAAACTCCCACATCGAAAAAGACAAGCTGTAAAGGCTTGTGTAAGTGCAAAGATATCTATTTCCAGCACAGGACAAACTCTGACAAACCACCACACATATGCACAAGATTAATCGACAAGGGATTGGGATGCGAAAATTGGACCCGTCCTCGGCCACATGCAAATAATTTGCGGCCAACTGAACCAACAAACAAAACTCTGAACTCGTCGGCGAAGCAAGAGTTGGTCGATCGAAAGAAAGTTTTCCTTCAAAGTTTTTCCCCAGATCTCACACCCATAATAAGATTCAATAAAAAGCAAATCCCGAACATACATCAAAGTCCCAACAAGCGTCCGTAGGCGTTCTCGACGAAGGCAGTCAGAGCAAAGGGCGGGGAAGTAGAAGAAAGTTGGCAAAGTTGTGTAGAACAACTCCAATTACTTTTCACCTGGCAACAACAATCAATTGTGAAAATTGTGCGGAAAATAAACACGGAATCGATAGTGGAAAAAATGTAACCTGATAAAAAGTGACCATAAATCGTGCGGAATGCTACAAATGAGCCACAGTTGAGAATTTAAACGTAGCACTTTGTGAAGCTGCACGTTAAAAGAAGGGTGTATCAGATACCACGTATTTGTATCCAAAGAGCAAACTGAAATACCCGTGCTACACACTCTTCTTTTACTTTTGCACTTTTAATCCATTTTACGTGAAAACTTCACGATATTGTAGCTCAATGTAAGCTTCACTTAACATAATGTTAATCGCGTGACAGCGCCGACAAGGACAGCTGTGAGAAAATTACAGCAACAGTTGCTGTCGACAATTGCCATGGGGTTTCCCCAGACGATGAGTTCCTGGTCGTGACACCAGCAAATTAACCGGATGGCAAATTGCAGCGACAGCTGCTTGGATCGCTAGGTAGTAGTAGTAGCTCTCGCTGCTGGCAGAACTGTTTGCTGAATTAAGGCTAACAATCAATAACCAATGTACCCAGGCGACATACTATTCTTGGCAGTAGCAAACAGGCAAGGGCGAGGCTTGGACTGCAAAGGAAATTGAATTGCATTCGAAATGCATTTGGCACATGCCTCGCTGTTTGCAGGTGATGCACGGTAAGCTCGGTATGTATTTCCCAGGATTTATCACGGCTTAAAGGGAATTTGTAAGCGAGCAGCTTAAGCAGCTTAAGACGCTCAGATGCCTTAGTCTGGGTATTAGCTTTGACTGCGACAATCAACGCAGAAATTGCCAGGTAAGGGGTGTAGGGGCCAGACAATTTGGAAACTTAAGTGAAATGAAGAAGAAGCATACAAAGGAAGGGCATCGACAACACTGATTTAAAATGTTAAGGATAAGATATTATCTTTATAGCATGGGCGTGGCACCCAATATTTGAAAACAAACTATATCGGCGTGTGACATATGAAAATCTTCACGAAAAATGTGGCTTATCTAACTTCGATAATATAGGAGATCTCTTTATTTAATAATCTCTTTATATAGCTAGTTCTTAGCTCTGCCAAGCATTTATTCACCTTTATATACATATATGTTAATATATTTGCATAGTAAGTATACCTTTTTGACAATTCCCACTGTTTAAAATCTGTCATTAAATTTTATTCAGCATGAATAACGCTCTAAAAGAACACCTCGAGGATTTGATAGTCAAAAATGAATCGCAGTACCCAAAAATGATGCAACCTCGCAAAAACCATTCGCATTGAATGTACTTGACTTCAGTGCAAAGAATAATCAACTTGAAGTTTATTGCATTGCAAGACGTTTATAACCTAGACCCGGAGCCACAGCCAAGTTAACGCCAACGCCAACGCCAATAACCCACTAGCCTAGGAGAGGGCAACAGGGCAAGCTACAGTCAACTAAGATGGCTCCGAGCAGCGTGCACATTGTGAGCAGCCAAGTAGTGGGGCGAAACTTGCAGCATCGGCATCGTCAATATTATGCAAGTGTTGTGCACACAATTTTTTCACTTGTTGTATAAGTTGCCCAGCGTGGGTTGGTGGCAGAAGAAGAGCGACTGCATCCGGTTGGGGAAAGGCGGCGACCATGTTGTTGCATATTAAAAACGCTGCAGGCGCACTTTGTGGCAAGCATAAGGCGATTCAATGCGATAATCGCTCTGCTATTCTATGTAAATTGGATTTTGCCTGTTTCTTGTTGCCGCAACAAAGGATGAGTAGGGTGGGCGTGGCTCTCTGCTCTAATGGGAAACCGATAAGGCTACAAGTTTATAAAATCATTCGTTGCCAAAGCAACAAAATTCAATCAGTGCCAAGCTCCCCCGCCTAGCCAAATTATGCACATGATTGAGTTAATCAAGTAAAATTAGATGCTGTCAATGGGGGAGCGTTTCATTTTCGACTTTAGTTGGGGAGCTGTCCTTGAATCGATGCCCTACCATCTGGTTTTTTTTTTGGCACTAATTGAAGCGAAAGATATGCCCGATCCCTGTATGCTCTACCTAACCCAAAGAAAGTCGTACTACCAAAGGCAGTTAATGTAATGTCATCTTTTTTTCAATATAAAAAATATTTGTCTAAAATAAGAAATGAGCATCGAGTCATTGCACGGCGCATAAAATATTTCGTATCATTGATTGACTAGTCAAGTGGCAACAAGCTCCATGGGGCGCTCATTAAATTGTTAATGTGGTTGGCTTTTGCGCTTTGTGGGCGGAAAATGTTTCCATGAATCCCTGTCTGACAGTCGCGCAACTGAGCCTGAAAATTGAAATGGAAAATGCAATAAAAAGAAATCTAAGAAATCACACGAAGTTTACAGATATGTATGCATGTACGCGCACATACGAATGTACATATGTTCGTAAACACATACATTTTGAAGACATGTATGTATGTATGTATGAATGTGTTTGGAGCTTTAGCAGCGCTTTGGGAATTCGGCGAACCGTCTCGCAATTGAGTTATACGCAAAGCTGCTTGTTGTGGCAGTTATGATATTTGGCGCAGCTTCCGGTAACCGAGCGGAATCAGAAGACTGTCAAGCAGGCGGCGAGACTAGCAGGTAACTCCTGTTGAAACCTAATGAAGTTAACTCTGCAGCTTGTGTTGTGTGTGTGTAGTCGTTTGAAGGGCCGCATAAGATTGAAAGAGAGAAAGCATTGCAGAAGCATTTCTATGTGAGTGGCTTCGCTTAAAGCAAAATTTAATAAGTGCGCAATGTACGACTTGGGCAAAAAATTTGTTATTGTTTTTACAGCAATTGGTAAAAAAATTAAAAAAAATGTTGTTTATTAAAATGTTTTATTCATAAATTTAAACAATTAATTTGTAAAAATATTCTGCATTCTATAATTTTATTTTCGAACGCAGCGACTTTTTAAATAATGGTAAAGAAAAAATCGATTAGTACAAAAATCGTTCGCCTAGCGAACCGATACTTTAGGACGTTGAATTAATTCAGTTCACAAGAACCAATCATTGTGAATGGCAATTTTAGACGGACGGCGTTTGTTTTCTTAAAGAAAAATTATAAAAATGTACAAAAAAATGTGTTAAATGAAACTTTCTTGTATAAAAGCTATTGAATACACCTTTAAAAGCTGAAAAGTGTTGTAAACACTCAGCAGTGTCCAAAAGATGAGCGGATCACACCAAAAAACAGGTGCAGGTAATATTAGTATCCCTATTTGTCTATTCCATAATTTTAATTATAATATTAATATGCACAGGCGGATATGGCGCCCATAGCTCCGCGGTAGTGCCAATTCCTAGCATTGAAGAAAAAAATCAAAAAAATACAACAGGAGACGTTGATGGAGAAGCTGCGTGCCAAGTACCGCGCCAAGCCGAAGTCGTATGAAGAGATTAAGAAGAATGTAAGAATGTACTTCATAGAAAAGCATTATCCATTGGATCCAGTCTGCAAAGCAACACTGCAGACAGTACTGGACAAGTTACAGCACTACATTAAAGTTACCTCGCGACACGGTCTCGTAGAGCGTTTAGAGAGTTTGTCTCGTCAACTTGGTCTAAAATTCATGGAAGATCAGCAGACGCTATTCATTTCGACGGACATGTTCTATGTGGAGATACTGCTTGACACCAGCGGCAACCTCAACGACGTTAAAGTCCACCACGAATGCAAAATTGAGCAGCAAACCTCTCCCAGCTCCAGTAGCAGTTCCAGTTCCCAAGAGCTACTCAACTGTCTCAAGGCGGGAGACTTTGCCGACTTCACAGTCCAACTTGAGGGATTATCATCCATTTACCAGCTCAATGCAGAGCCCAAAGTCAAGAAAAAAGCCTTTGTAGCCCTGCAGGCAATGGAGACTGACATTTATAATCTCTACCAACATCAACTGCAGCTTCAACAGCGAATTAATGGATCTAGCAATAGCTACCAGATTATGAATAGCTCCTCGGTTGGATTGGTCCTTCCGCGTCGGGGTGGGCATCCCATGAAGCTCACATATTTCTGTCCTCCGCTGCACATTGTTGAGCAGAAAATCAAAGGTGAGAAGAGTGTTGTTGGATCTGGAGCAGAAAGCCGGGACTTCAACATCGATCAAGTGATGATGAGTCCTAATGGACTAAGTGCCACGCTTAACCTGGAGGGCTCGTCTGCAAATAAGCTGCAAACTCTACCAATCGTCAGTTTCACAAGGGATGATGTACAGCTGGAGACACCCTACTATGCTCCCCTCACGCAAAACAACTCGATGCTTATGCCAGCCACCTACGTTTTGCGGCTGAGCAAGCCCATGCCCGTCTGTATTGATTCATTGAGAGCATTGGGTATCCCCGGCCTGCCTACGAATCTGCCAAGTGAAGCCGGACCGAGAACTGTCATGAATCTGATTGTTGAAACAGCCTCCAGGCAGGCAATTAGAAACACCCAAAAAGGTCTATATGTGAATCTTTTACGAGAGACGCACTGTTACTTCTTCACGGATAACCGAAGGCTGCAGGGCACTATGCTATCTTCGCTTCCATTTACGGAGCCTGCCCAGGTACCTAAGATAATTGCGTTCCTTAAGAAACAGGCACTGTTCTGCACACTTCTCTCCAGCTGTGTTCGGGAGCAGCAGAAACATTATAATGGTGAGTCAAACGACAAATAGTTTTTTATAATCTCATGTGCATTCTCCTTTTGTACAGATATGGAAAGCACTGTCATCCTTGAGGTAACTGCCGTTTCGTTAAACCAGATTACTGTTGAGCTGCAACATCCCTACGAGGAGTCGCTGGCCACTGTCGACTTTCTACTGAATGGAGATGGAGACTGTCAGCCCAGCTGCACCATCTACTGCCTTAACTTCGACTACGAAGATCTGTCGCAGAAGCTCACCAGAACAGTGCGGCAGGTGTTTTCCATACCCATGGTTATCTACAAGTTGCTCAAGTGCTGGGATGAAGAGCATCAACAGAAGATGCATGGCGTTATGCCTTCTCCCAGTTCAGGGTCAAGTGGCGGAAACGCTGGTGGATTCGGAAGCTCTAGGGGAGGTTCTACAGGTGATGGAGGTATGCATGGTGCAAGCAGCTTTGGACAGTTTGTGCTAGATACAGCAGGTGGAGACGCAGCAGGTGGAGCTGAAGGAGGCTTCACCAGTGTAAGCAACATGAAAATGGATAACCAAGTTCGTGCTCTGGCCGATGCTTTTGCTGCCTCCACCTCGGCGGCTGCCGCTATTGATAGGTTAATAAATCTGAAACGAGAGACAGATCCGCAAGCAGCCTCTTGCAGCAGTCCAAGCCCATTGCCTTCCAGTAGTTCACCAGCTTCAACGTCCAAGGATCAAGAAATCGCTGATAAGTACAAAAACATTTGGAAGGATAAGACTCCCAACCTAAAACACAGCGTCAGTATCACACCAATAGCCGGTGATGGAAAATCGTCCCTCCAGCAGCAGCCGCAGCAGGTAGATGTGCAGCGCACGGGGGGAATCGAAATCATTCCACTTAATGCACCAACTTCTGTAGGAGGTGGAGCCACAACCGTTGCAGGATCCCCAGCCACAACAATTACGATAACACCAATACCCGGAGCCGGAAAGGAAGCGGCCAAGGAATCTAAAAAGTCGACGATGAGTGGAAGCTGTAATAAGCGACCCCATGAAGGTTCCACTCTGTCATCATCCTCTTCGAATTCAAGTTCGAGCAGCACTTCTTCAGCCAACTTGTCAAGTGAAATACAAAAGGAGAAGAAACGCAAGAAGAAGCGAGACGACTCACCCATGGGTCCGCCTGAAAAGATATATTCTCGACAGAACTCACCCGGGATATCGGATGCGTCATCTGGCAGTGGCGGTGTACGCAAGTTCTCAACGCCGGCAGCTTCATCCTCACCTAAGGCAGGAGGCAGCGCGGCTGGCGGATCTCTGGGCCTGATAGCTGGCCAGCCTTCAGCGCGTCCAAGTCCCAAGCACTCTCCGGTTTATAGCAGCCCGAAGCACAACAGCAACAGCAACACTGCATCCAACAGTCCCAAGTCGCCCTTCGGAACCCATTCGCCGAAGCATGGATCCTCGGGGAAGCCGAGCATGTCTACGTTAAAAAGCGCCACTGCGGCCACAAGCCTCAGTCTTAGTCCCAAGGCAGAGAAGTCGTCTTCGGGAAGCACTGCATCTGGTTCACTGCCTTTGCCTATTGGGGGCCTGCCTTTGGGTTTAACATCAACTGGATCCAGTTCAGTTTCCGGCTCAAGCGCAGGCAGTAATCCGCCGATGATGCGGCCCGTGCCACCTCTTGCCAGCGCCAGTCAGTTGCCGCTATCGATTAAGAAGGAGAAGTCAGGTAGCTCTTCCACCGCCACAGCATCCCATCCGTCAGGAGTCGTGGCTGCTGCAGTCGCCGCACTGAAGAGTTCCCAACAGCAACAGCAGCAAATGAAGTCAAATGTAGCCAGCTTGTCACACCTGGCAGCGGGTGGAAGCTTAGGTAGTTATCCAACTCCAGCGGTGTCGGCTCTGGAGCTGAATGCACTGCGCAAGGGCCTAGCGGGATCGGGAGTGGGACCGGGAATGGGCGTAGGAGCGGCAGCGGGAGCGGTAGGTGCGGTAAGTCCGTTTTCAATTTATGAGTAGCTCTCGTTGTCTGCCCATCCCGCCTCAACCTCCAACTCCAACTGCACCTTCTAATCCTTAGTTGACTTCCTCTCTTTCTCTTCGTATATTTGTTCTATACTAAAAAGAAACTAAATTGTATTTAACTTGTGCGACTGGACTCACTTGAATATTTGTAATTTATTATTAATACGATTACTATTATTACTATTCACCGTTAGATACGTATGAACTGTAGTTTTTGATTTTTGAATTGATTAATATTTTGTTCTGTTTGTAAATATATTACAACTCCTGTTTCCTAATCGCATCCGTTTTATTTGCTTTTTAATCCATGTGATGGGTCCTTCTGCTTACCTTGCCCCAAAGAACCCGTAACAACAACCTTCTCAAAGCTAAGCTATGGTATATAGTAATTGTTTCTTGTTCTCATGCACGACTAGTCTTAATTTGATCCTTCGAGAATAAAGTAACAGCTGTTGCTGAAAAAGGGTCACAAAATCTAAATTTTTCAACTGTTCTATATACTTGAACGACCATTGAGTTGATCAAATACTAACGGGTGATTTTCTTGTGCTTCCTCTCTTCCTCTTTGCATGAATCGGGAATTGTTTAAATTGCAATCGACACTTTTTTATTTTCTGTTCTTCGTTCTTCGTTTGATTATTTTAATTTGCTTTTTCGGTTCGTTTGTCTCAACACACACAATCAAACACACGCACACAACCACGCGCTTCCTTTGTCAGGTTAGTTCGATGACGTCGACGCCAGCTTCGACAACCACAGCGTCGGCACCAACAACAACAGCAGCGTCATCGGTGGGTTCATCAACCACAGCGGTAACAACATCAGTAGTGGAAACGGGACCAACGGCGGGAACAGCAACGCAGCAACAGCAGCAGGCAGCAGCAACGCTTAGTAGCTACAGCTCAATTTCTAGCTCCAGTTCAAGCTCCAGCGGGATGGGTGGCACTGGTAGTACTTCAGGGCCATCCGGAACGGGGCTACCCACGGAGTATATGGTGAAGCCGAGCAGTCAGGAGGGCCTAAAATTGACAATCAACAAGACGGGAAACAACAGCAGCAAGAGAGATTCCAAAGGGGGTCCGACTAGCTCTTCGGCGTCCTTAAGTTCATCGTCCAGTAAAAAACAACACACAGGACTAAAACCAGGAGTCAACAGCGGACCCGCCTCAAAGAAAACACAAGGTGCAGGCTCGGGAGGGACTTCTGGAACAGGCAAGCATCTCTTCCAAAAAGCCAATTCGTCTGGCAATCTGAGCAGCAAACTGAGTGGTTCTTCGGGCAGTGGGTTACCTCTGACCAAAAGCAACAGTACCAATTCCTTTCAAGAACAGCAAGGTGTACCCAAGCGTCGACCCAGCTTAAGTGGCAGTGGAGGGCAACGGAAGACACCGTCAACAAGCCATGGATCAGGGTCTGGATCCGGTGTGAGTACGGGAGGAATGTCGCCAGCAGCGCTCAGTGGATCTATGTCACAGCCACCACCACGGTTCGATCACCACACTGACATGATGACCATTCTACAGTACGCTTCACCCAGCATGGCCGCCAACATGGAGGGCTTCATTAAGGGCCTGCACAACAAGTTCCAGATACCCAAGTTGTCGCAGCGGCCAAGTGGAAGTAGCGGACAAGGAGGGCGCACTACGCCCAATACAGATCAACAAACGGCTACAGCAACGACTTCTTTACCGCAGGAGGAGCCGTTAAATGCTGATATCGCTTCCGGCAGTGGATCACAAAGGCCAACATCAGGTGGAGCTCCCTCAGCAAGCGATTTGTTGCTCACCCTAAATACTGGGGATGAAGCTTCTGGCGGAGATGGCATTGACGAAGAACTCTTGGCTAGCTTGGCAGGCGAATGACCTGTTGAAGAGCGGCTGCTGCGAAAATTACTTAGTTATTGGGTTACGGTACACTGTTGGTTACTTGTTAAACAAGATTGTCGTAAACTATATTGCATAACTTTTTTACCACACGCCCATTGAAGCGGCTTTAAATATATATATATAAACAGGAAAAAGTGCCGATTCAGTTTCGTTTTTTCCGTGTGCGTTCATATGTCTGTAAAAGCAGATCGATTGCATTATCTGTTTATAAATCCAAAAACAAGTGTAATCACTGCGTTGCTTCCCAGGGAGGCCTGCGGTTTATACGTCAACAAACAATGTTAATCCGCACTGGGGGTCACAGAACCTGAGTATTTGTTAGGGTGATAAGCATAGTGTAACTCATGGAAAATACCGTAGGATTGCTGTGTGAATGGTTGTCATGGGAACATTTGTTGTTAATGAAACAAGCCAGTTACAATTAAAAATGCAATTGGGGCATGTATTAAAAAACTTTGAGCTTAACATCTTACAATATGTGGAACAGTGGCGGATTAGATCTTAAGCTGCACATCTTGAACGTTCAACAGGGCGTCGCTGTAGCGTGCCAGCACAGGATCCACTTCCTCGGCAAGAAACTCGTCCACCTGTTCGCTGGCTCGGCCAGTGAAGGTGCGTGCGTCCAATATATCGTCAAGTTGATCCAAAATAGGAGCAAAGTAAGCATCATTGCGAACGCGATCCACCAGATCGTTGTCTTTGCCATGCAGCTTCACCTGCGCACCAGCTTCTTGCGAAAGAACACGAATCTTCTCGTGGCACACCTGACGATCGCCGCCGGCTTTGACCATGGCCATGATGATATTCTCCGTTGACATGAACGGCAGCTCCTGTGCAATGTGACGTTCAATTACTTTGGGATAGACCACCATGCCCTGTGAGATGTTTAGAAGTGTAAGCAGGGCTGCATCAGCTGACAAGAACGCCTCGGACAAGGTAAGCCTCCTGTTTGCAGAGTCATCCAGTGTACGCTCTAGCCACTGTGTAGCATGAGTATTTGCAGCATTACTGAAGAGAGTGATAAGATGGCGTGCCAGAGCACAACAGCGCTCTGAACGCATCGGATTGCGTTTATAAGCCATAGCTGAGGAGCCAATCTGAGTTGTTTCGAAGGGCTCCTCCATTTCTTTACGTGATGCGAGAATTCGCAGGTCAGAGCACATTTTGTGAATGGTGCTGCCCAGGCTGGATAGTGCACCTACAATTTCTACGTCCACCTTGCGACTATATGTCTGTCCTGTGACGGCATAGGGCTTGCTAAATCCAGCCAACTGAGTGACAAGTTTGTCTAGTTGTTTCACTTTCTGGCCGTCGCCATTGAAAAGTTGCATAAACGAAGCTTGTGTACCCGTGGTGCCTTTGACGCCACGGAAGCGAAGATCCTCAAGGCATCGACGAAGAGCGCGCTCGTCCATGAGGAGATCCTGTATCCAGAGACAGGCTCGTTTGCCTACTGTAGTCAATTGTGCTGGCTGGAGGTGCGTAAATCCTAAGGTTGGCAATGCCTTATAAGTTTCCGCAAACTGCTTAAGACGTCCCACAACTGTAGCCACACGCGGAAGCAACAACAGCAATGCATCGCGAAGCACAATCAGATCAGTGTTGTCACCCACATAGCAAGAAGTGGCACCCAAGTGTATAACCGGTGCCGCTACCGGACACTGCTTGGCAAATACATGCACATGCGCCATGACGTCGTGTCTGGTCAATCGCTCCTCGGCTGCGGCTGCCTCGAAGTCAACGTCTTTTATGTGCTGTTCCATTTCTGCAATTTGAGCTTCAGTTATATCCAGGCCCAGCTCGCGCTCCGCCTTGGCCAACCAAAACCACAACTGGCGCCAGGTGGAAAATTTATTTTGATCGCTAAATAAATACTGCATCTCCTTGCTGGCATAGCGGGTGCTCAGTGGCGATTTGTAACCTTCGTAAGTTTCAGACATTTTCCTTATCACTTTCCCCCAACGATAATTAAAACCACTCCGTCCCGTTGAATTTTCAAGACTGGCCAATTGGAAAAATAACACATGTTGCATACTCATATTTTAGTGTGACCAGATACAGATACATAATTAAATACCTCAACGTATTAATTCATTTAACTTGATATACTGCAAAGTGCCGATATTAGATATCGATATTTATTGATCACGATTAATTAGAATTCAAAAATTATTTATATATTGGTATGTGAAGAAGCTAATATTTTTCATGTACATAACAGAATAGGAGTCAGTCGATTGCTACAACTATGTTAAGTAATAAGCCAAACAAGCGATAGCCGCTTTTCAAGACGTCATTCGCCTGCCAAGCTAGCCAAGAGTTCTTCGTCTATGCCATCTCCGCCAGCAGCTTCATCCCCAGTATTTAGGGTGAGCAACAAATCGCTTGCTGAGGGAGCTCCACCTGATGTTGGCCTTTGTGATCCACTGCCGGAAGCGATATCAGCATTTAACGGCTCCTCCTGCGGTAAAGAGGTCGTTGCTGTAGCCGTTTGTTGATCTGTATTGGGCGTAGTGCGCCCTCCTTGTCCGCTACTTCCACTTGGCCGCTGCGACAACTTGGGTATCTGGAACTTGTTGTGCAGGCCTTTAATGAAGCCCTCCATGTTGGCGGCCATGCTGGGTGAAGCGTACTGTAGAATGGTCATCATGTCAGTGTGGTGATCGAACCGTGGTGGTGGCTGTGACATAGATCCACTGAGCGCTGCTGGCGACATTCCTCCCGTACTCACACCGGATCCAGACCCTGATCCATGGCTTGTTGACGGTGTCTTCCGTTGCCCTCCACTGCCACTTAAGCTGGGTCGACGCTTGGGTACACCTTGCTGTTCTTGAAAGGAATTGGTACTGTTGCTTTTGGTCAGAGGTAACCCACTGCCCGAAGAACCACTCAGTTTGCTGCTCAGATTGCCAGACGAATTGGCTTTTTGGAAGAGATGCTTGCCTGTTCCAGAAGTCCCTCCCGAGCCTGCACCTTGTGTTTTCTTTGAGGCGGGTCCGCTGTTGACTCCTGGTTTTAGTCCTGTGTGTTGTTTTTTACTGGACGATGAACTTAAGGACGCCGAAGAGCTAGTCGGACCCCCTTTGGAATCTCTCTTGCTGCTGTTGTTTCCCGTCTTGTTGATTGTCAATTTTAGGCCCTCCTGACTGCTCGGCTTCACCATATACTCCGTGGGTAGCCCCGTTCCGGATGGCCCTAAAGTACTGCCAGTGCCACCCATCCCGCTGGAGCTTGAACTGGAGCTAGAAATTGAGCTGTAGCTACTAAGCGTTGCCGCTGCCTGCTGCTGTTGCTGAGTTGCTGTTCCCGCCGTTGGTCCCGTTTCCACTACTGATGTTGTTACCGCTGTGGTTGATGAACCCACCGATGACGCTGCTGTTGTTGTTGGTGCCGACGCTGTGGTTGTCGAAGCTGGCGTCGACGTCATCGAACTAACCTGACAAAGGAAGCGCGTGGTTGTGTGCGTGTGTTTGATTGTGTGTGTTGAGACAAACGAACCGAAAAAGCAAATTAAAATAATCAAACGAAGAACGAAGAACAGAAAATAAAAAAGTGTCGATTGCAATTTAAACAATTCCCGATTCATGCAAAGAGGAAGAGAGGAAGCACAAGAAAATCACCCGTTAGTATTTGATCAACTCAATGGTTGTTCAAGTATATAGAACAGTTCAAAAATTTAGATTTTGTGACCCTTTTTCAGCAACAGCTGTTACTTTATTCTCAAAGGATCAAATTAAGACTAGTCGTGCATGAGAACAAGAAACAATTACTATATACCATAGCTTAGCTTTGAGAAGGTTGTTGTTACGGGTTCTTTGGGGCAAGGTAAGCAGAAGGACCCATCACATGGATTAAAAAGCAAATAAAACGGATGCGATTAGGAAACAGGAGTTGTAATATATTTACAAACAGAACAAAATATTAATCAATTCAAAAATCAAAAACTACAGTTCATACGTATCTAACGGTGAATAGTAATAATAGTAATCGTATTAATAATAAATTACAAATATTCAAGTGAGTCCAGTCGCACAAGTTAAATACAATTTAGTTTTTTTTTAGTATAGAACAAATATACGAAGAGAAAGAGAGAGGAAGTCAACTAAGTATTAGAAGGTGCAGTTGGAGTTGGAGGTTGAGGCGGGATGGGCAGACAACGAGAGCTACTCATAAATTGAAAACGGACTTACCGCACCTACCGCTCCCGCTGCCGCTCCTACGCCCATTCCCGGTCCCACTCCCGATCCCGCTAGGCCCTTGCGCAGTGCATTCAGCTCCAGAGCCGACACCGCTGGAGTTGGATAACTACCTAAGCTTCCACCCGCTGCCAGGTGTGACAAGCTGGCTACATTTGACTTCATTTGCTGCTGTTGCTGTTGGGAACTCTTCAGTGCGGCGACTGCAGCAGCCACGACTCCTGACGGATGGGATGCTGTGGCGGTGGAAGAGCTACCTGACTTCTCCTTCTTAATCGATAGCGGCAACTGACTGGCGCTGGCAAGAGGTGGCACGGGCCGCATCATCGGCGGATTACTGCCTGCGCTTGAGCCGGAAACTGAACTGGATCCAGTTGATGTTAAACCCAAAGGCAGGCCCGCAATAGGCAAGGGCAGTGAACCAGATGCAGTGCTTCCCGAAGACGACTTCTCTGCTTTGGGACTAAGACTGGGGCTTGTGGCCGCAGTGGCGCTTTTTAACGTAGACATGCTCGGCTTCCCCGAGGATCCATGCTTCGGCGAATGGGTTCCGAAGGGCGACTTGGGACTGTTGGATGCAGTGTTGCTGTTGCTGCTGTGCTTCGGGCTGCTATAAACCGGAGAGTGCTTGGGACTTGGACGCGCTGAAGGTTGGCCAGCTATCAGACCCAGAGATCCGCCAGCCGCGCTGCCTCCTGCCTTAGGTGAGGATGAAGCTGCCGGCGTTGAGAACTTGCGTACACCGCCACTGCCAGATGACGCATCCGATATCCCGGGTGAGTTCTGTCGAGAATATATCTTTTCAGGCGGACCCATGGGTGAGTCGTCTCGCTTCTTCTTGCGTTTCTTCTCCTTTTGTATTTCACTTGACAAGTTGGCTGAAGAAGTGCTGCTCGAACTTGAATTCGAAGAGGATGATGACAGAGTGGAACCTTCATGGGGTCGCTTATTACAGCTTCCACTCATCGTCGACTTTTTAGATTCCTTGGCCGCTTCCTTTCCGGCTCCGGGTATTGGTGTTATCGTAATTGTTGTGGCTGGGGATCCTGCAACGGTTGTGGCTCCACCTCCTACAGAAGTTGGTGCATTAAGTGGAATGATTTCGATTCCCCCCGTGCGCTGCACATCTACCTGCTGCGGCTGCTGCTGGAGGGACGATTTTCCATCACCGGCTATTGGTGTGATACTGACGCTGTGTTTTAGGTTGGGAGTCTTATCCTTCCAAATGTTTTTGTACTTATCAGCGATTTCTTGATCCTTGGACGTTGAAGCTGGTGAACTACTGGAAGGCAATGGGCTTGGACTGCTGCAAGAGGCTGCTTGCGGATCTGTCTCTCGTTTCAGATTTATTAACCTATCAATAGCGGCAGCCGCCGAGGTGGAGGCAGCAAAAGCATCGGCCAGAGCACGAACTTGGTTATCCATTTTCATGTTGCTTACACTGGTGAAGCCTCCTTCAGCTCCACCTGCTGCGTCTCCACCTGCTGTATCTAGCACAAACTGTCCAAAGCTGCTTGCACCATGCATACCTCCATCACCTGTAGAACCTCCCCTAGAGCTTCCGAATCCACCAGCGTTTCCGCCACTTGACCCTGAACTGGGAGAAGGCATAACGCCATGCATCTTCTGTTGATGCTCTTCATCCCAGCACTTGAGCAACTTGTAGATAACCATGGGTATGGAAAACACCTGCCGCACTGTTCTGGTGAGCTTCTGCGACAGATCTTCGTAGTCGAAGTTAAGGCAGTAGATGGTGCAGCTGGGCTGACAGTCTCCATCTCCATTCAGTAGAAAGTCGACAGTGGCCAGCGACTCCTCGTAGGGATGTTGCAGCTCAACAGTAATCTGGTTTAACGAAACGGCAGTTACCTCAAGGATGACAGTGCTTTCCATATCTGTACAAAAGGAGAATGCACATGAGATTATAAAAAACTATTTGTCGTTTGACTCACCATTATAATGTTTCTGCTGCTCCCGAACACAGCTGGAGAGAAGTGTGCAGAACAGTGCCTGTTTCTTAAGGAACGCAATTATCTTAGGTACCTGGGCAGGCTCCGTAAATGGAAGCGAAGATAGCATAGTGCCCTGCAGCCTTCGGTTATCCGTGAAGAAGTAACAGTGCGTCTCTCGTAAAAGATTCACATATAGACCTTTTTGGGTGTTTCTAATTGCCTGCCTGGAGGCTGTTTCAACAATCAGATTCATGACAGTTCTCGGTCCGGCTTCACTTGGCAGATTCGTAGGCAGGCCGGGGATACCCAATGCTCTCAATGAATCAATACAGACGGGCATGGGCTTGCTCAGCCGCAAAACGTAGGTGGCTGGCATAAGCATCGAGTTGTTTTGCGTGAGGGGAGCATAGTAGGGTGTCTCCAGCTGTACATCATCCCTTGTGAAACTGACGATTGGTAGAGTTTGCAGCTTATTTGCAGACGAGCCCTCCAGGTTAAGCGTGGCACTTAGTCCATTAGGACTCATCATCACTTGATCGATGTTGAAGTCCCGGCTTTCTGCTCCAGATCCAACAACACTCTTCTCACCTTTGATTTTCTGCTCAACAATGTGCAGCGGAGGACAGAAATATGTGAGCTTCATGGGATGCCCACCCCGACGCGGAAGGACCAATCCAACCGAGGAGCTATTCATAATCTGGTAGCTATTGCTAGATCCATTAATTCGCTGTTGAAGCTGCAGTTGATGTTGGTAGAGATTATAAATGTCAGTCTCCATTGCCTGCAGGGCTACAAAGGCTTTTTTCTTGACTTTGGGCTCTGCATTGAGCTGGTAAATGGATGATAATCCCTCAAGTTGGACTGTGAAGTCGGCAAAGTCTCCCGCCTTGAGACAGTTGAGTAGCTCTTGGGAACTGGAACTGCTACTGGAGCTGGGAGAGGTTTGCTGCTCAATTTTGCATTCGTGGTGGACTTTAACGTCGTTGAGGTTGCCGCTGGTGTCAAGCAGTATCTCCACATAAAACATGTCCGTCGAAATGAATAGCGTCTGCTGATCTTCCATGAATTTTAGACCAAGTTGACGAGACAAACTCTCTAAACGCTCTACGAGACCGTGTCGCGAGGTAACTTTAATGTAGTGCTGTAACTTGTCCAGTACTGTCTGCAGTGTTGCTTTGCAGACTGGATCCAATGGATAATGCTTCTCTATGAAGTACATTCTTACATTCTTCTTAATCTCTTCATACGACTTCGGCTTGGCGCGGTACTTGGCACGCAGCTTCTCCATCAACGTCTCCTGTTGTATTTTTTTGTTTTTTTCTTCAATGCTGGGTATGGGAACCAACCCTGAAACATGGCCGGCTGTGCAAATTTTGAGGACATGTAATTTAACTGAATTTGATACTGAATTCACTGAAGGAATTACCTGAACCCGAAGCTGATTTCTCGTGAGATCCGCTCATTTTGCTTTGCTTTATTTCTATACAGCTTGCGTTAGCATTTTTGACTCTTTTTAAATACAAATGCTTACGGCGAATGCAGCAGAATTAAATTTTCAATTTTTCCTGTATACAGAGCAACGCTATGCGCGCAGTGTGACCAACTATTAAATGAACAAATTTATATTTCGAACGAATACCGTAATCAGCTGTAAAAGTGAACCAATTCAATTTACAAAGTTCAAATAATCTTGTCTTAGATATTCATGCAATTTTTAAGTCACACTTAAACAGTCTTAAGTTTATATTATTATAATCGACTTTGTTTTATTTAAACAAATTTGACACAAATGCTTTTAATAAACATGTCGGCAATTTATTAACATTTTATTTTATTTATCGGAATCTTTATTTTCGGCGTATATCGATAAATTATCAACAAATTCTATATCAATGTGTGTGTGTCTATTTGGTGTTGGCTGCATCCGATGTGCATTTTTTTAATTAAAACTTCGGCCATCTGAGAAACTTACAGTTAAGGGGCGTTGGCTTTCCTTAAATCAACGGCAACGGCACCAAAAAAGGCGCACGAGTGAAAGCTTGCTTAAACCTTTCTGTGTTCGATTTCTCGCATTACACGGCTTTATTCAAGGTCGTTGGCAGTCATTGCCGACGGTTAGACGGTGACACACACACACGCTCGCCAAATTCGCATTTACACTCTCAAGACAATGGCCATTAGCTTTGAGAAGCATAGGTCTCAAATTGTGGAAGCCTGGAAAGATGTGCTAGATGTCAAAAGCAGTACTAACTGGTCTTTGTTCGGGTATGAGGGCCAGACGAATGAGTTGAAGCTGGTCGGCAAAGGGGATGGAGGCGTCGAGGAGTTAAGTGAGGACTTAAACAGCGGAAAGATTATGTATGCGTTCCTGCAAATTGAAGACCCAAAAACTGGACTTAATAAATACCTGCTTGTCAACTGGCAGGTGAGTCAGTTTTCACAGTTTGTCGTTGTTATCTTATCGGACTTATTTATGTGTGTGGAAATCTGTATAGGGCGAAGGCGCACCTGTGCTACGCAAAGGCACCTGCGCGAATCATATCCATGACGTCAGTAAACTTCTATCCGGTGCGCATTTGACAATCAATGCGCGTAATGAAGATGATATTGACCTGGAGCGCTTACTTAAGAAGTTAAGTACGGTTAGCTCGGCCTACAGCTTCAAGGAACCACGCGGGCCCATGCCGGAACAAAAGGTGCCCGTCGGCACAAACTATACGCGTGTAATTCCTACAAAAGAGCTCAATGCCAGCGTAATGCAGGATTTTTGGAAAAAGGAGGAAGCAGAAGAGAAGCGCCGCCAATCGTCCGAGAAGGAAGCTAAGCGCTTGGAGCTCCAGAAAATCGAGCAAGAACAGCGTGCGCGTGAAGAAAAGGAACACAAGGAACGAGAAAAACTCGTCATTAGCACTACGAAACTTCAAACAGCTCATGTGCCCATTAAAACGTAATTTTTATAATCGCCTCTTTAATTTGTAATATCTGTTTTATGCATCTGTTTTGTACGCAGCTCTCCACAGCCCTTAAGTCCAGAGAAAACATCTGCTTCTGTTGAGAATAGCCAAACGGACGCAGAACGTATGCGCCAAGCGAGAAATCAGGAGGCACGCGAGCTGATAGGTTCTCGGGTAGGAGCTGCTAAAGCCATGTTTACCAAGCACACGAGTGAGGGTCAGCTGCAATCCAAGTACGTATCAATTGTTCAATTGCTGTCTTCCTTCTTTATTAACACACAATGTTGCAGACTTAACACGCAACCACCTGCGAAACCAGCCCGGAATTCCATCGCACAGCGTATTAATGTGTTCAATCAAAACCAAACCCAGGATACAGGGGCATCTTTGCCAGTAAAATCTGCGTCACCTGTTCCAGAAGAAAAGCTAACGCAAGCTGTGGTAACACCCGCAGCAGTGGAGAAACCAGTTGCTGCTGAGATTATCTCCGCTGTGGATACAAATGAGGAGGAAGTGCAACCATCTGAGGACTTGCCACTGGCCCACGAAAGTGAACAATTCTCTACGATTAAACGGTCGCCACATAGTAAAACAAACTCGTTGCAATCGCAGTCGCCGGATGAGACAACTTCGTCAAATGAAACGGACACTGCTGTCTACAAAGAGGAGGAGGAGGTGCGCACCAAAGTGTCTGTGACGGTGCAGCAGTCCCAATCTGTAAAGACTTCTGCACTTAGTACACTGGAACGCAATGCATGTAAGCTTTCTTTGGGTTATCGAAAAAAATACGCCAAGATTCATTACATTTCTTTCCTTCTAAGTGACGGATCTAGTTAACGAGGACGACTTTATATGCCAAGAGAGTCTGGGCGACTTGGGTCTGCGAGCACACGCCCTATACGATTATCAGGCAGCTGATGAATCAGAGATTACTTTTGATCCCGGCGATATTATAACGCACATTGACCAAATCGACGAGGGTTGGTGGCAGGGACTGGGCCCCGATGGAACCTATGGACTGTTTCCGGCAAACTATGTCGAGATCATTAACTGAGCAACTAACAATGCAAATTTCGTATTTAATATGGCAACTGCAAAGCAGCTACTTCAATTTTTGCTAGATATCTACACATTCATACGCAGCCATAGCTGCAATTTATGGAGCATACTCGTATATCGGAACTACTTAAATACATTTATATACAATAATATCTTGAACAATAACGCAATCCGTAATATATAAAATACGATTCAGTATTGCCTATAAGCGACTATAAAACGGTTTTAATCGTATACTCGTATGTAGTACATCCCGTGCACCCAGCCCTTCTGTTTTGTCCTTGTCATGGGTGCCTTCCATTTAACTCTACCTTATATACATACACGTATACACACACATATACATACATATTATATATATATACATATATTTATCTGATTGTTAATGTAAGATTTGAGATTTGAAACACTGTGACGTCCTTTTTAAAACTGTTTCTGCAATGCACAAACGTATTTGTATTTTCAACACATTTGGAAGCCTCCACAAGAAAATATACTAATCTTTTTCGGCGGTTTTTTTGTACATGTATTATATTGTGAACAATATCTACATTTATTTCATTAATTAGTAACATAAATATTTATGTATGAGTTTTTCTTTTCTTTAACAATTCTACAAAGCGCCAAGAATAATTTAAATAGACGAGCCCCTTTCGATGTAGCTTTTTATGAGATCATAATCTCCGGCTATAGCTCTTGCTGATTTGAAAACAGTACAAAGGATTTCAATATCAGTTAACATTCCATTTCAATTTGATTGATTAGCAATTTAATGCAGGCACTTCGTTATTTTCAACATATTTACTTAGCCTAATGCATGCATATATATCGTATGCATCCCGAGTTTTCATGTATGCGTGTGTGAGTGGGTGTTCTCTGTTGCACTTTTGAAGATATAGCAAATGTATAAGAGAAAGAGAGAACTGAAAAACTACCGACTATACAAGGCAGAGATACCACGTATTGCATATGAAAATGTGGCAAATCCCTAGAGACATATTAAACAATAAACATTGCCTTTTTGATAACATACTGTCGGTAGTTGTGGCATATATGATTTATGAATGAGTGCGATGTTTGATCACTTCGCATCAGCAGGCAATCTGATGCTCACATATACATATTAGATCTTTAACTAAAATTTTGTCGATGTCCGAGATTTATGTTCTCTACTTAAATTTGGTGAATTGACGAAACGCAACGAAACGGTCGCCTTGTACAGGCGCTGCGATCATCATTCGGACGTCTCTGTCAGTGTTGTTGTGTTCGCCTCGACCTTGTTGCTCTCGGTTTCAGCTGCTGGTTCGTTAGACGCAGCTGGCTTGGCAGCGTCTTCAGCGGCACTGGGCGGTGGTGGCAGGGGTATGGGCTCCTGGATCTTGGTAGCATCTACCGGCTGTGGCGTAACTGGCTCTTCAGCTGCAGGCTTAGCCTCTTCCTCAGCGGGTGCAGTCTCAGTCGTCTCTGCAGCAACTGTTTCCGGCTGTGCACCAGAAGCTATTCTGCCATTCTCTTCGGCCTTGGCGTCAAGCACATTCACAGATGCCTGTATGCACCTAAAGAAGAAGAATAGAAATGGTTAGTCTTTCGCCAGCTGGGAAACACGTGAGCTCGACTTACTTAATGGCTTCCTTGCGGGCAAGTCGGATGCTATCCTTGCCGTTTGTGTCAATGGTATCCAGTTTGAGAAGATTTCGAGTCAGCATCTCGTCCAAGTAAACGTACTCCTTGTCCTGGCGCGTACCCTTGAACTGCTCCACCTTGGCCATCAGCTCGAGCACATCGCGTTGTATGTCTTGGATTTTCTTGATCGAGTCCACCGTGTGTGGTGTCTGTGGCGGCAAACCGACGCCAGAGTCCGGCTGCGGCTGCTGATCCACACCTTGCTGCTGTTGAGTATTCAGTGGAGCTGGACGGTTTTGTTGTTGCTGTGGCTGCTGCTGCTGCTGCTGTGGTGGAGGCACATGGGCGTGTGCCTGGGCTTGGGCGTGGGCCGAAGCTTGTGGCTGGCTGCCTGCAGGTGCAGCATGCTGATTGGGTATTTCCTTATGTGCATTAATGATGGGCTCACTGCGTCCCTCGACAAAGATGGGTATGGTGCGCACATAGCTTCCACCGGGCGTCTGGGGGGGCGGCGGAGTCTGTTGCTTTTGCTGTGGATGTGCCTGGTGCTGTGGCGCATAGTAAGTCTTATGGAATTGCGGCGCTTGCTGCTGCGACTGCTGTTGCACGGGTGGACTAGTTTGAGTGCCAAATTGCGGGGGTGGAGTTGGACGTTGCTGATGATGCTGCTGCTGCTGCTGCTGCTGGTATTGCTGGTTAAGCTGTTGCTGCTCTGGCGGCGGCGCAGAGTGTGAGCGCGGCCCCTGCTCCTGTTCGGCGCTGCTTTTGACGCCCATGTCCATGGTGTTGCGCAGTCCATGCTGATTAAGATTTACAGTTGGTGCACAATCGACCTCCGAGCGCCCGGCGGGGTCCTCCGTTTGTATAGCTGCATCGCACAGACGCTTCGACGGAGACTGTGGAACTTGCTGCGCCTGCGCCTGTGGCGGTACAGGATGCTGCTGGTGCTGCTGCGGCATGCCGTAGTCTTGCTGATAGCTCTGCTGAGGATATGCCTGCTGCTGGGCCGGACCGGGGTGTGCGGCAGTGCGACGTGCGCCAAAGCCCTCTGGTATGTACTGTCGGAACTCCGATGGCAGTCTGTTGAAGAAGTCATCGTCATGCTCCATCGTATGGTTGTTGGCCCCACGGCCACGGCGACCCATTGTCGAGAGTTGCGGGAATCCAAAGTCTGCAGCATCGTCAAAATAATGAGAAAAGTCTTCGTCAGGATGCGTTAAGTGCGCCTGGGGATGGGTATGGGTGAGGGGATCGTGCAAACTATTCCGCTTACGTGTGCCGCCAAATCCGGCGAAGGGATCGTGATGTAGCCGCCCCAGTCGCGAGCGCGGAAACATGTTATCCATGTCCATATCCATGTCGGGTTCGAATCCAAAAGTCGGCTGTAAATATACACATATCAAAATCAATATTAGATTAGCCTTTAGACTAGGAACGATATGCGTTGTGCCTGCCAGGCCGGGCCGGGCACAGTGGGCGAATTGTTTATAAATAAGCGAATGATTCACACTTCACACTGACACTGTGTACAGGTGTGCGTGCGTATGTGACTGTGTATGTTTATATGTATGACAAACAATAACAATTTGCAGTCGCAGCAGCAATAACAAGTGACGTCAGCTTATAAATAGACGCTCGACTGCCGACCAGCACTTACTACGTACATATGTATGTACCACATACATACATACGTATGTCCATTTGCACGCACATGCATACACATACATACACACACGCTTACACACGTACGAACAGCTGTTTTTAGCTGCCTAAGTTGAGCTACCTTTTGTATTTTGTTGTTGTATTTTTATTTGCAATTATTTGCTTTATCACTAAATGCTGTTTTACAGTTCCCTTTCTGTTGTTACGCTTCGTTGTTGTGCTCGTCTATTCCGTTCGACTGTTTTTTTATGAATGAGCCAGCAGGCGGCCGACGACAGGCCTTTTATATGTGCGGTCAGCGTTGAGATTGGCCGCCCACGACGAAGTCGTCGCTCGATTGTTCTCGCAACTTCTCAAAGCTACGATTGAACTGTGTATGTGTAGGTGTACCTAGGCATGTATGTATGGATGGACATATGTACAAAAGGGTACACATGGGTAGGTAAATGTTTAATCATATCTATAGTATTGCTAGAAGTCGGTATGTGCATGTATGTGATAATTGGGACTCGTGTTTACAGCGTCAGTTACTTTAGACGATCGTTCATTTATCTTGGCAATTCTATAGCAACTGATTGGTTGTAAATAACATTAAACAAATAAATAATCTCTATAAATTATTCTATTTGCGGCAAAAGCATAACCTGCTAAGAAATAAAGATTGTTATAACCATAAAAAAAAAGAAAAGAAAAAAAATATTGTTATAACAAGCTAGCTAACTCTCAGATATACAGTTGTGTTCACAAAAATAGCAGTGCTCATTAGCTGCAACTTTAAACTTAATTTTGTATATCAAAAAGTAAATGAATGTTCACAAATTTAATTTTGTTTCAGTTTTGTGATTATTTTTAACAATAACAAATCAATTCATTGTTGAAAATGTTGTTCATTTTTTTTTGCATTATTAATTAAAACAAAAAAGTGCTGTTTACAGCTGTTCATAAAAATAGCATTTCTTGCACTGCTATCTTTGTGAACACAGCTGTATATGTATATATTTGTGTGTATTATATATATTCCTTATCAGATTAATGAAGTCTGCATCTCTTTGTCAAACTTATCTTATTTCAAGCGGCACTCTATTTGATGAAGGATCCCTATTTTTTATTGACAAATGCTTTTAGTGCATTATCTAAGCTTTTTTACACGTACTAATTGCTTTCATAGAAAAGCTTTTAAGTATGTGTTCTTAAGGCATTAAATTGAATATAAGAGCTTCGCTGTATGTCAGTATAAACATACTGTCATTTACCAAAGAGTAAGAACTCTTTAGTTTACAAAAGTAAACCTTTCTTCGTCTAGAATACTGAAAAAATGAATTTTTTAAGAACAGTTATCAATCGATTCATATACAGTTCTCAAACTATTGTATTTACGTTTAAACAATACTCATCGAGCAGATTCATTTTACATTTAGCAAGAAAATGTTTGATATATTAAGAATTACTTTGATTTTGATTTAAAAGTTTTTCCAGGATATTTCACATATAAAGTTATAATAAAGTGCAATGTTAAAGAGTTAAAAATTGGAATTGTATAAAAAAAAAAATTATTGAAACTAATTAGACATGTTTCCCAAAAGTAAAACCAACTGTCGGATCTTTACCATAGCTATTTGACCTAAGAAATCTCTTAATAAAAAAGAATAGAGTAGAATAGAATGGAAAAGTTAATAAAACACATTTATAATTATAATCATAAAGAAGACAATCAAGAGAAACATACTTTTTCAGAACAAAGCGAATATATGTTTCAAATGCAAATACAAATACTCGTACACATGCATAAGTATCTGTATAATATGTCAATTAATTCTTAATACGATACACAAAGAGTGCTAAAATCGGCTTTACTTTTTAGCCATGCATGAGTGTGCATGTGTGTGTGTGTGTGGGTGTGTGTGTGTGCGTACACTGTGAGTAACTAAACCAACTCACAATGCGATGCGTCGATTGTGACGACTGGCAACTGAAAACGTCACGACCAAATCGCGTTGGCCAACAAGTTGAGCAACAAATGCTGTTATTTCTTTAGCTGTCGCCGCCCACAGATTACAGACATATAATTATACACACGCATACATTTGCACACATATGCATGTGTGTGCTGTATGTCTAAGCATTCGCCCACCCACATGTGTTCTCAGTATACCGCACATAAGTTAGTGCACCTACAAAGGCAAAGCACGGCAGAATCTAAGTGGGATTTTGAGCGTATGCTGAGAAAATATTTACTCTTCGCTCTCCGCTCTCTCTCTCTCGCTCTCGCTCTCCTCTCTGCCTTCCGCTGTGGCCAAAGCATTTGCGTTTGTCTATCATTTTGAGTTCTTTCTAGAAATCGTCGAATATTTTTTTAGTGATCACAAAGCAAATCGAGCGCCAATTTTGCTTGTTAATAAAACACTTGATACGTTTGCCTTTGCCTTGTCTCGTTGGGTTGGGGAGGAACGCGAGCAAGATTAGGTAGCCACTCTCGGCCGCACTCTGCTTGAACTGCTCTTGTTGGGGTAAATTTCCGCATGTGGCGCCACATTAATCATCCGCAACGTTGACTTTCCACCACACACACACACGCAGACACTTGTGCACATAGTTGGCCAAGCCGAGTAGGTCAATATGGTGCGCATACACACTTGACTCACTGTGCAGCTGAGCTTTAGGGGCTGCAAATGCACTACATCCAAAACGGGTGGCACAACACACACACACACACACACACACAAACGGCACACATAGCGATAGATATGTATTTAGCCCGAATACGTTTGTGTTCTTGTGTGTATGTATGCAGCTCCAGGGGGTCCATGACGATTCGCTTTACGCAACGAATGCGCCTTTTGCTATAGCTCATGCGACTATGGGAAAACCAGCTTTTTTGAAGGATTCGTTTTGGTTGGCCCCCAAAACGAAAAAGCGATGTTTTTTTCACGCTGAACTCGCAGTTTTCGAGCAAATTAAATTTCCATTGCCTGTTGGCGCACAAAAACAACAATGCAATGCGACCTTGTCGGGCGCCTATTTACAAATACATCAGCCCCAATGTGTCAGTGTGTGTGTGTGTGTGTGTGTGTGCGTGTGTATATAAAAGCATATGAACATATAAGCAGGCAGTGGCGACCTTGAGACTCGTGGCAACGTTGATTTTTAGCCAGTCACCTACCTGAAAATGTTGCTGCTGCTGGCTGGGAGGAACCTGCTGGTGCTGTTGATGCTGGCGCGGCGAACCGTAGCCTGGCTGCTGCCCGCTATAGAACTGATGCGGCTGCGGCTGCTGCTGCTGCTGATGTGCATAATGCTGCTGGTGCTGTTGTGGCGAAGAGCTCGGATGCACACCGGCCGCAACGTAATCCCGATTGATGGGTATATTGATGCCGGCACCTGCCGGTGAACCATTGCCGTTGCCAGCACCTCCACCGGGACCGCTCTGGTTTGCTGCTATCACAGTTGGCTTCATCTTGTCTGCCACAAGCGAATCCTGTCACTTTCCGTTTTTGGTGTTTTTATTTATTTTTTTTTATTTTTTTTTTTTTTTTTTTTTTTTTTTTAAGGCGTCTCGAAATGATGCGAGTAATTTCGATACGTATGTGAGTTGCTCTGAGTTGTGCCGCTGCTGTTGCTACTATGTTCAGGCAGGCAGGTTCACCTTGAGAGAGGCGGGCGGTTGGACGGTGTCGGTGTCGTTGTCGTTGTCGCTTAGTTCTCGTACGTTCCGCAGCAGCGCAGCGCCGGTCCCTGTCGACGTCGCTTGATTCGATTCGATTTTTGAAATGAATGTGCGATAAATATCGCTAGAGTGTCACGCTTTGTCTCAACTGCCTGCGGTTTTTGCAGCAATGCTTCTCCACTCGCCGTGACTTTTCCACAACAATAACAAATATATCGCCTGCTAATTGCTCGCCCCGTCGCTTTCGTCGCCTTCGTCTTTGCTGGCGTGATGTCACTCTTTGGCTACACTTTCTACACAGCCACGGCAGCTGCTCAGCTCACGCACACGGACGCACTCTCTCGACACTATTTCCGCTTGACGTTCGCTCTCTCTCTCTCTCTCTCACTCTACGTCTCAGCGTTTCTGCGTGTGTGTGTGTGTGTGCGCGCGATATGATGCTTTGTATTTATATATACATATATATTTAATTTAAATATACAACACCTATAGATTATTTATTTTTGCACATTGCTACTGCACACACACAAACGTAAACGCAAACACACACGACCACGTAGTCCGCAAGGCGTTCGTTCAGTTCACTTAGTCCACGTCGCTGTCCACTGCTCGCTGCCGAAGTTGCTCGTCGACTGAGCGCAAACTTTTTTCAACGTTTGCTTTGGCGCTGCCTTGCTGCTGCTGCTGCTGCTACCTTTGGCGACGCCGCAGTCGCAGCGCTTCGGCTCTCTTTAAGAACGCACGCTCTTGCTTTCGCTCTCACTAAGTGTCTCAGCTGAGCTGTTGCCGCCAGAGCTTATTGACTTTCATAGCGACGCTTGGTCAATGTCAGTTAAGGCCTAAAATGGTAAACATTGTGACTGCTTGCTTTCGCTCTCTCACACACTCTCTCTTTCTGAGACTCTCTGTCGCTGTCCATTTGTCTGAGCTCTCTCTCTCTCTCGTGATCGTGTGCCACTTGAACGCCAAGATTCACACACATCAGATTTATAAATAGCCAATGGTGGCAATCATAGCAACAACAATAGCCACTCTCGTCAGCTGAGTATCTGAAAGCTGTTCGAAAAAAGAGAGGAGAGAGAGAGGAAGCAAAAGAGTGAGCCAAATTCCACAGGCTGAAGCTGAGCAGCGACAGCGGCAGCGGCAGCAGCAGTGGCAGCAGCTGCTTTTGCTTAAGCGACATTCGCATGGCTTCAGGCACGAGCTGAACGTAGATAACAATGTATGAGTGTATGTATATATGTACATGCATATGTATGTTTGTAAACTCTTTACCTACAAGCTTGCAATGCCGCCTACTTGTCTTGGCCAGCAGCGCATCAACTGCGTCACAAGTTGCTGCGCGCCCACACGAAATGGAAGTGAATGCCAGCAATCGATCAACGCTCGCGCCAATCGACGCGCTTATCGATAGCGACAGCCGCATGCATAGCAGCAGCTACGATAACAGACTTGCCGTAAATTGGACTTTGAAGTTGAAGCGCAATTGCGAGCAACGATTTGTTGGCCAACTAAGCGACGGTGCGTCAGCGCTTTTCGCAATTCGTAGAACGGCGAATATCGTACATACATATACTCACAAGAATTTGTACAAAAGCATATTCGAATATTTGTGTTTATACATACATACATACATATATGTATGTACATATATCGCTTGGTCACCGAGACGCCTACACGGAACGGTGCCGCGCGGCTGCCGCAATTTGCGTTCGATGTATTTTCCAAATCATTTCGGGCGTGGGCAACAACAACACCACGATCAACAACGGCGGCAGCTGAGCATATAAAACTGAAATAATTCATATTTAAATAATGCAAGCGGCATACATACATATGTGTGTGTGTGTGTCCCATATAGAGAGAGGCTGTAGATTCGTTTCGGAATTGAATGCGAATTGCAACAATCGCAAAAATTTCATCTGAAAAGACACACACATATATACATACATATGTATATATTTGTATGCGTGTGTGTACAATAGCCTCGCGTGCCTTTTGAGGCTTCTGGGTCGTCCAAACAAAGCCCAAAACGGGAGCCACTCGCTCGATGAGTAATTATGGATCACAGCTGCGGATGTGCGGCTGAATGAACACCCGATGATTGGCCATTTACGTACGTGAGTCGTGCACGTTGCAGCGTGCAGCGTGCAGCGTGCAGCGTTCATTGCGTATCGTACACGCTGCCGGTCATCAGGTGTATATGCCCCACCCGCCTGCAGGTGCACTCTCATGCCGTGATTATATAACCACACAAGAGGTTGCCCTGTGAGCGCGCGTCAAGAGAGTCGAGTCGAGTCGAGTCAAGTCCAGTCAAGTCAAGCCGAGTCACTTTGTGCCTGCCCCATTTGAGTGATTCCATTTGGCGCGCTTCTTACGCGACGGCGCACTGCGCATGCCGAGGAGCATGGCGCTTCATTCATGGCCCTCGGCTGGCAAACTCACTCAATTGCGACGCTGCCGCTCCGGACTGCGCCAAGGCTTTTGTTGGGGCTTTCAGTCTGTGACCAGCGTTCGAGGCGTTCTGGCGCTCCCAGCGGATCGGGGACTCGGCTAATACTACTACTACTACTACTACTACTACTTAGCTACTTTCTTTTCCATTCTCGCGCCGTTGTTGCGGTTGAACTTTGTTGTTGTTTAACCGTTGCTGCTGCTGCTGCTGCTACTCCGTTTCGCTACGCTCCTCTGCCGCCGTCACTTGCTGCCTTTTAGTACACAGCGTTTTTTCCAGCCAGCTGCATAACACACACAGCTCGAAACCATTCGAATTCCCTCAAACAAATTAACTACTGACAGCACACTCACACACACATACACATGAACACATTCATAGACATTTAAATTGTAGAAGTGGCAGAGCAAACAACAAACACAAAAGTTTATTCTATCAAAATTCGTTCGCTGCGGTCGCCGCGTGTGAGAGTTGAGGACGCTGGTGCTGGCGCTGGCGTCCGTCGGTACGTTTGGCCGTTGCACGGTGTGTGATATAACAAGAGAGAGCTGTGAAGAAGGAGTCACTGACTCGACTCGCCCCCCTCCCCCCACTCCACTTAACTACACTCCACTCCACTTTTCCGCCGAGACCGTTTCGTGGAGTCACATGCAGCCCCATTGACGACGACGACGACGACGACGACGGCGACCCAACGAGAGAAGCGTTACGGCTTGCACACACAGCGCGCACATACGCCCAAGCAGAGTAGGAGTCAACGTAAGTATAGCTTCAACTTCTAGTGTATATTCGCCTGATTCCGATTCCCGGGAAATTACGCTCCAGGATGGCGTAATTTGCAGTCGCTTTCCTGCGGTTATTTCGTTTTTTCTGTTTTCTGTTTCATTTTCGGCGCTTTTCTAACGGATTTTGCGTTTACTACACAAATTACTGCACGCAACCTGAATATTAGCGGCGTAGTGTAGCCCTTCCCTACCTTCCCTCTGAAGCTTACTCTATAAAACGACACACGGGTCGTATGAGTAATGTGCAAAGGCCGCGCCACAGGCGAGCTGCGCTCATGTGCTTTGTGCTCCCCCCCCCTCCCTTGTTCTTGTCGCCTGCCTGTCAGCCGCCGTGCTCGACTCTAAATTGGTGTGAAAATGCCTGTAAACGTGCCATCCATTTCACTTATTCTGCCCGAGCAACAACAACATCGACGACGGCGACGACAATTGCAGACATCGCAGCACTTTACCAGCTCAGCCGAGACGAGGCAAGACGAGGCGAGGCAAGGCAAGGCAAGGCATTCATTTTAGATGAGTATGATTGCCCGATTGCCTATTGCCGATTAATGATGTGAAGTGAGTGCCCTAGGCCAGGCTAGCTGGGATGAGGATGCCATGTGGCGTCGGACGCCTGACAATGAACTGCGGCTTGTATCGTCCGATGATGTTTTCGTCTCGCAGCTCGAGTTGAATAATTAAATTCGCTTAATTTCCCAGGCTGCTCACAAAATTTGAGTAGCATGTGAAAAGTTTTGCCGCCCATTTGGCATGCAGGACCAAATTAGTATGCAGGATCGCACATTCAACCCGTCTGCCCCGTCCTCGCTTCGAGACACTTTTTGCACGGGCTGTATTATTTATTTAGTGCGGCATCCGAATACTCATTAACCGCACTTGCAACCGCAACCAGTGCGTCGCTCGTCGCTCCCCGTTCTCCTCGCTACTCATTCTGCCTCTGCTCATGCAATGCCAGCTGCGTTTTGCGTGCAAAAGAATACAGTCAATTAAGCTAGCAAGATTTGTAGCTGCGCTCTGTGTGGCAGACCCAGAGCAATTGCGTTGACCCAGGCTGTTGGCCCCGCTGCCTCAGTGCTCAGCTTTATTACCACTTTGCACTTTGTCTCTGTCAGCTGCGCAGCTGCTGGTCAGCAGTTTCTATGATTCGTCTGCGACTGTTGCAGCTTCTCTTGGCCGAGAATGAACGCAACGCACACGCGTTTGTTTAGGAACTGCAAATATTTAAGTTGGACCTGCTTCTGCCCTGACAAGGACATCTGATACAGCAGCAATCAGCACTTTTTCGTGCCTGCTCCTGCTCCTCCCCTCCTCCTTTTCCACTTTCTTCTATTCCCCCTGCTGTTGTTTGTTTGCTGTACATGCTAATAAAACATTTGATGGCAGCACGTGGAGACAGCCGACAGCCGTCGTTGGCGTCGGCGTCAGCGTTGGTTTCGGCGTCTTGCCGGCTACGCGTTCACTTCTCACTAACGCAGCTTCGATATCGTCTACAGTCCACTGACTTTGCCTGACATTTGCCTGTGCCCAGACAAAGCGGCGCTTATCCCGTTCCGCTTCGAAGCGGTCTCAGCTCCGAAGGCAACAAACATTCTTTCGCCTCGGGGCTTCCGGTTATGTTATTCATGTTATTATACCCGGCGACCATTGAAAATGGCTGAAAAAGGGTATATTAACTTTGTGCAAATGTATGTAACATGCATAACGAGACGTGGCAGATTACATTACACAGACTATATATATATATATGTTTGCTCAGGATCACTGGTAAAGTTGATTTAGTCATGTCCATCCCTCTGTTCGTCTGTTTGTCTGGCTGTCTGTTTGAACGCACGGTTCTCAGCTATTATGAACGCTAGAGACACCAAATTTGGTATGATGACTTATGTGTTTCATACTTACAATAACTTTATTTCAAACTTTTGATGCTGTGCTGAAAAATGGGTAAAGCGCATCTTGCTGTCAGGCATGCTCGACTGTGCTTTCGTTGCTTATTATATCCTTCTATACTCATTAAAAGTTGTGAAAAAGCGGTAAGCTCTTGAGCCAGTAGCTCTGTTATACATGTACAAATATTCCTAATCAATATCTATAATTAAAATAGATCAACTGAAATACATTCATCGTATATTGGGCGAAGCTAAGCCTGTTAACTCTATAATGTACAATCTTCCCGTGGAGTTATTCAACTAATCAGTTTAATGTATCTTAATATATCTGCGTATAAATTGAAAACTGAGTGTAGGGTATCTGGCTGACGAGTGTTTGTAGCGTTGAATTCCATAACAGTTTCTTGTTGTTGCTGTGGTCTCATGTGTCGTCGAGCCTTTGAATTTATTTAAAACTGTCCACCAGGAGGAGGAGGAGGAGGAAAGGCGGGTGTTTGTGTATAGAGACAGCGAGTTAATCGGCTGCGTGCGGGTCCCTATTGAGGGTCCTTTTCATGGTTCACGGGGCAAAACAGGCGCAGACATTTATTACAAACGCTCGCACAGTTTGCTGAGCTTCGGGCAAACAATTGGAAATCCCCGGGAGGAGGAGGCACCCAGTACCAGTATGGGGTTTTTTTTCTAGGGATTGGCTAAACGACTGGCTGGAAATGGAGCCATAAAGCGTTGGCCCATTAAGCTGCACCAGTGTCAGTCTTGTGTCTCGTGTCCATGTGTGGTAGGTGTGTCAGCATGTGTGCATGTATGTGCATATTTTATTGCCAATGTAAAATGTGTAAGCGATATAATTGACTTCCCACTGTGCTGCGATAGCGGCGGCAAACCGTGGCCTCCAGGCTCGTGGCACGCCATAGGCGACATGTTTGTCTCATGTTTTCCACAATTATTGGCCGGGCTGCAAGGCCAACGAGTCCGGCTAATTTATGCAGACAGTTGTCCCATTCGAAATACATTTCATTCTATAGCACAGCGTATGGAAAGTGAAATCGGCACCAAATTGGAAGCAAAAAATTGATAAGAAACGAGACGTCTCTGTCGGAGGCGACGTGATGAAAGTAGGCTAAAAAAAACTTGGCAATGAATACAGAAAGGTGAACAAACAGAATCTTGTATACCCTGTAGCAAAATGTAGTGAGTTCTATACTTTATAAAAGTGTCTAAAAAAGTAAAAGACCAAGCATTGTTAAAAACTCAAACACCCCAATTGATACGGGGAATCAATAGATTTCCTTTGCCTTTGGGCCGCATCAAACATTCGCCCAGGTGCAGCGGGGCAAGTGCCTTGTTTGAAGGTCATCTGACCGCAGTGCCTCCCACTACTTGTTAATAGTGCAAACATGTTGCCAAAGTGTTTAATTTCATTAGGGCTGGCCATCAATTTGACTGCCATTTCCGCTGCGCCTGGAGGCATGCAACACTTTTTTCACTCGCCACTTGGCTCCGTTTTGGCAGCCGTTTTGCAACCATTTGCAGCCTTTTGTTACATTGTGGAAGGGAGAAAGGCGTACAGCAAGAAATTGGCCAAACACAAAAAGTAACTGAAAATCATTTAGAGTTTTTTTTTTATCGTGCAGGGAAAAAGGCGTACAGCAAGAAATTGGGCAAACACAAAAAGTAACTGAAAATCATTTGATGTTTTTTTTTTGTCCTGCACTGTGTAGAGGAAATACTTTTGCGATTTTCATCGTTTTATTTGATATTATCTGCGTTTCTTTGATATTACTAATATATATTTATTGTGTAACCTTAATGCAATTTTGCGTGCCTGTTGCGGCTGTTATTTATTTAAAGTGAAAGTAATTTAAAAAAAATTATGAAATGCAATTAAACTAATTTATACAAATTAACAAAAGTAAACACTGTAATATGCAGAAAGCCTTCTATCATACTCATCAGCCCTTCTTCAAGCGTTGTGCTCTCCTAAAACATAACTTAAAGTAGGACTTAACATATATCTCAATGAACTGTTAAATTGCGTGACTGCTTAGCAGTGCCTCTCTATGCGCTTCTCACAATAATTGGTGGCTCTAGTTTCAAGAGTCTCTAACATTTTAGACGTATCTCTCAAAAAAAGACTATGCAAGCTTTATGCAAATAAAAGGCGTATCTAAACACACGAAGTATCTGTATATGAATATTTCTGTTCAGAACCGCTGGTTAATTCGATCCTTTGCTACTTGTTTTCTTTAATACCCAGCTACAGTCTTGAGGTAGACAAACTCTTGATGCGATTTCATTGATAAGCTGAAACTGAAATGCGATGTCAAAGTGCGATTATGACGCAGCTTGAACCTGCCTAAGTGCTAAGTATTTGCCCACTGGCTGAGCACACACGCTGCTTGATGTCAGTGACGCACTCGTGGCATGTCTCAAAACTAGTGAAATCGTTGCTGTCTGTAGTCTTTGTGCAGGCACTGTACGCTGTCAGGTGCGGCGCACTGGCGCATTATCGCAATCCGCAAAGGGGCTAAGCAGCCGCTTGTCAGATCAATTGGCTGCGATGCCTCTTAGCTCGAGAGAGTGATTGCACAGCCAAGGACATTCTGCCTGCCCTTTCCCCTTCATGTTTCCATTCATCCGTCTATCTTTTCCGCCCACCTGCCAGCTTAATGACAGCTGCCGTAGGTGTGTGTGTGTGTGTGTGCGGGGTATTTAACGCGGGTAACGTGACATACATACGTGCCCTATCTTGGGGCCATCTTAAGGCCAAGCCACGTTAATGCCGCCAGGCGACAATTGTCAGTTGCAGAAATTAACAAAGCCCCACTCGGTCTCATTCCCCATTCTAGTAGAGACTTATGCAAATGTGGCAGGTGAGCTGGCGTAGGTGGAGGATGAGGATGAGGATGAGCAGCTGCTCAAGCAGCCTCCGGCGACTCATTGTTGAGTTACATAAGTCAAGGCTGCCGCAAGCCAAGCAAAGTCTTGACTTTGTGATCAGCTTGCGGACAAGGCTAAGGCTAGACTGAGCAGCTGGTGGACGGAAGGTGGCAGACAGCAGTCGACCAACTGTTGCCTACTTTCCGGGGCCAAACAAAAAAGGCCACAAAACATGGGGCAGGGGCCAAAGGAAGCATGCGACGTCGGTACTAAGCTGTGAAAGAGCCCACAACCTTTGGCATTCCAAACTAATCGCAATCGAGTTGTGTGTGGCTACCTTACAGAAACTCGCCTGCCTGTCTGACAGTCTGTTCAACTGTCTGAACTGATTGTGTGACTGTTTGTTTGTTTGTTCGTTTGTTTGTTTCACTGTCTGTCAGCGTGTCTAACCCACTAATGAGATGCAACATGGAGAACGACGTCAAGGTTTGTTTACTTCCGCGACGGATGCGCCGCTTTCATTGTGTCTCTGTCTAGGCCACCATTGTCTGTCTACGGGCAAGGTTTCGCCTTCTGTTCCCATTCCCCATTTCCCATTTCCCATTCCCGATGTGGCAACAGCTTGCCACTGCAGCCCTGCTTGCACTTGCACCACCACCAGCACCATAACCACCTTAGGCAGGGGCAACCACAACAATGGCTTACGCCGACAAACAGTGCCACAGGCCGGTGAAAGCGACCCCACGGTCGCCCTCGCATTAGCCTTGGCCAGGAGCCTACCCTGAACTTGTGGAATAAAGCAATCTCTATCCTTACCCCCTCATCTTATGCGCTCACTCTCGTTTCTTTGACGTTCTTTCAGCATTACTGGTCAATTCCTTTGAAGGCTGGAGCAGGTCCGCAACATTTAAATGAAGAAACATGGGAAATGGCATGAACAAGGTGAGCAATATGTTTTTGGTTGGATAACTACAGGGTCTAATGAAAGAACAGCTACAGGAATGTAATTACTAATGCTGTAATTTGTTGGGTATATATAGTATAGAGCATAGTAATGGTTGAAACTCGGGTAGAAATGGTGAGAGAGAAATGTAGCAAATGCAATTGCTGTGACAGGTTGTAGGATGGAGGGGGAGGAGAAAACATTAGGGAAATCAAACCAGAAGAAAAATAATTGAGAATATCTATAAATATATTTTAGTATATTAAACATATACTCCTAATATATCCTCATCTTTTATAAAAATAATATAATTAGTATATATTTTATGGGTTTACCGTTTCTTAGTTTTACGAAAGTTAGTGCAATTAGTCGAGATCTGTTCAAAGTTTTAGTTCAAAAGAACATGCTGAATATCATTCAAAAAACGAACCAGTAGTCACGATAGCGTATTGAACTTGAACTTTAGCAATCTTTTCAAGGCAACCCTGGGCGTTAGTTGTCAAGGACAGTTACCCGTGGCAACTGTCAACAAAGCCATTCGGTGCTTTCAGTTAGCCCTTCGAAACAAACAAATTGATTAGTATTTACATATTTTGATAACTTAAAAGCAAATCGGCAAAAATGGATTGGCACATGGGAAATGTAACTTAATCGTCTATCTTCTTTCCCCTCCTTCCTGGTCTTAATACGGTCCCGCTCTATGTTTCCTCCAACAGGTCTTGCCGGGACTGTATGTGGGCAACTACCGCGACTCCAAGGATCACACGCAACTGGAGAAGTTCAAAATCTCGCACATAATCGCCATACATGACAGTCCGAGGCGTCTGCTGCCGGTGAGTAAATCTAAACTTACCCAATTTCAATCCGTCAATCCGTCAATCTCTCCTGCAGGACAAACACTATTTGTGCGTTATGGCCTCGGATACGCCAGACCAGAATCTATCACAATATTTTTCGGTATGCAATGATTTCATACACGCAGCGCGACTGCGCGAGGGCAACGTGCTGATCCACTGCCTGGCCGGGATGTCGCGCTCGGTAACTGTTGCCGTCGCCTACATCATGACAGCGACGCACCTGAACTGGAAGGAGGCCCTCAAAGTTGTGCGCGCTGGTCGCGCAGTGGCCAACCCAAACATGGGCTTTCAGAATCAGTTGCAGGAGTTCGAACAGTTTAAGCTGTCCGAGGAGCGGCGCCGGCTGCGGGAACGCTTTCCGTCGTCGGCGCTGGAGCAGTTGGATCAAGTGAAGTGCGGGCTGGCATTGGACAATTATCAGGAGCTCTTGCAGAACAAGGACATCTGCGAGGGCAACTGTTCGCGTGGCGAGAAATGTCCAACAGGTGGGTGTCTTCCCTTTACAATTGGTGGCGTTTGTATGGTTCCCCAAGATGGTTCCGGACCAAAGGAGTTTCCTGTTGGTCAGAACATTGCGTACACCATACGCTTCATTGTGGATAGGTGGAAGGACAGGACCCTCGGTACGGAGGATAGTGAGGAATTCTCGGGTACCGATGATCATATTAGCGATGGCGCGGGCGAGGATACAGAAAGCAACTGGGATGACAGTTCGAGCACCAGCTCGGGGGAGGTGCTCATGCCTAATGTGATCTATTATCTTCCACAATCGAGCTCAGGCCGCTTTGTTCATAATCTGGACGGCGAGCAGCAGGAGGCAGCTGGTCATCCAAATCGCGAATCCTTTAAGGATCGCATGAAGCGACTTTCCGATGAGCAAAAGAAACTTAGCAAGAAGCCGCCGGTGCGCACTTCAGTGAAGCCCAAGAAACCACCAAAGCCCAAAGCTTCGCCCAAACGGGATTCCAAGAAATCCAAGACCAAACGTTAATTTTGACTTTTTTAATCATTTTTATTTAATAAAAAACACTTCATTTGTATCTGTCGCTAAGGACCCCGTGTGACTTTTCTTTTCTTTCCCCTTTCAATTGTTTGTCGTCGTCGCTTAGGCGTTTGCAACATGGACCCAACGAAAGGATTGTTCCGGCGTCGTCCGTCGAGCGCCTCCACCACCCACTCACGACTGCGCGCCCAATCGTCCAACGCCTCCAACCCGAGCACGTCGCCGAGCATGCTGAGCGTCAGCAGCGCTGCCGGAGGTGCTGTACTGGCCGCACAGTCGTGCCCTACATCGCCTAAGCACTCGCCTCTGCCACGTCGTTCTGTCGGCAACGAACGCATTCCCGAGGACGAAGTGGCATACCAGCAGCCAACGTCGACTCCAAGTCCCACTACCTCCACAGAGGCGGCAGAGTATGCGGCAGCCATTGAGGATGCACGCAGGGAACAGCGCCAGCAGCAACATCAGCACCAACAGCAACGACAACAGCAGCAACAACAACAGCAAAAGGAACAGGTGCAACGCTCGCCGTCACGTCAAAATCTTAAGTCGGCCGGTAGAGGCAGCTCTATGGGCGGCACGGGTCGTGTTAGCAGCGCCGGAGCACAGAGAGAACCTCCCGGCACGGATGGCAACGGCAGCGCTCAGTTACAGCGCAGCGCCAGTACTGTCAGCGGTTTCGGAGTGCGTCCACGCAGTAGCCCAGCTGGACTGCACGCCTATACAGGTGGGTTGCTGTAGCTTCTATATATCATATATATCTCTTAATCATCTTTTATACATATGTTTCTTGGCAGGTTCGGTTCCCTCCTCGGCGCATGGATCGCGCGTGGATCTGCGCGATCTAGACAAGGGATCTGCCATTTATCTAGGTTGCTCTGCGCCACGCGCCTCCACCTTATCTATTGCATCATCGCGTGGTTCATCCGGTGGCTCAGCACCGCCTTCGCCTTGCCATACTCCTCCTTCCAGTCCACGGCATGGCATCAGAAGGTGGGAAACGATTTGATTCCATAGTATTATCCCTTGCGTTTTTATCATATTTCTTTCTATATTCCAACAGATCAACCAGCATGGCAAAAAAACCCAGATGAAGCTTTAACCTGATCAAGACTTTGCTTAACTGCGCGTAGAGCCTGCAAAGAATTATTTTATACCCATATGGGCAACTTTTTAATGGACTCCAAATCCGTGCAGGGTCCTCAAACCTTTTCTTTAGCTTTGACTAGGGATTTTGTTATAGTTTCATTGGGGGAAAGAGAGCAATTTTTGGTCTGCTCTCTGAAAGTTCCACATTGGCACACGGCTCGTGCATCCTATTGTCCATAAGGCATCAGTTAGTTGCTTAACTGGCCTCCACCTACTGACTTACTTGGCTGGCTTTGGCTGCTTTGCCAAGGATTCGTCAGTCGGCAAATAAACTAATCAAAATCACAAACAAAAAAACCTAAGCAAATTAAATTAGAAAATCAATTGTTGACACACTATTTTTCAGAGACGCATTTAAGAAGTACCGACAGATACATATACACTCATATATTTATATATATTTAGCTACGTACGAGTATGAAACATATTTACATTGTACATGATACTATTTGTAATCAGATATTTGTTATCAGTGCCCGCAAGAACAGGAGCTGCTGCTCCTCGTTAGTTTGTTAGTTTTGTACCGAAACGAGCTGCCTGCAAACGCTTTTGGCAGTCGAACAATAATAGAAGATTTTTGTAAACGACGACCACAGACACATATATGGTATATACATATATATACACACGGTCTATATATATGTATATTTATTGTTCTTTAAATGCATATTTTATGTAGATGAATTGTTGTTGCAAGCGTTTTGATCGAAAAACCAAAATCAAAGCGAAACATTATTAAAGTAAACTCATTCCTAGAGTTTTACAAGATTGTTATCTAGTAACTTGTTGAATTGTGTAGTATTACAATAGAAAAACAAAGTTTATTATTCAAACACACAAACACACTCACCCACACACACGTCAACACACACACCAACACTTAAGAAGCGAATTATTTTAAAATTCGAATTACAAAATAACATTTTATGCATTGAAGTGCGCTTTAAAGCTTGTGGCTTATCAAAAGAAAACCAAAATTGTAAACAAAAACAAAAGGAAGAAAGAAGAAAACACAACATATACATATAAATACATATATATCTAGCAAAACTAAGTTCAAAGAAAAGCAATCAAATTGAATTCCACATTAGAAAATATGTAAAACATACTTGATACTATATACAACAACAATTTAAGCAAATTTGAAATTTTTGCAAGCTGGCTTTCGCAAGAGTTCAGATCGTGGTTAAATACCCAAATGGAAATGCACAAATTGGTTTTAAACTCGATTATATAAATAGAAACGTTAAGTTTGAAAATTCATAAAAGTTGCAATACAATTAATAAACGCAAAAATGTCTTCAAGACAAAAACCAAAGAGAAAACGACATCAATTATTCAAAAAAAGTCTACAAGGCTATGTGATTTCTTTATTTCACTAAGATTAGACTATGGGCTACTTGCGTAATCATTATTTCTACAACGACTAGATTTATAATCACTCTCACAATATGCTGATACTATAAATTCTACTTGACATCGGGCATGCTTTTGTACAACAGAAATTCAGAGTGTCTGATAAGCTTAAGTTTTGTATGTCATTATGTCATTTAGATTTCAGGACAACTTAGCGTTTTGAGAAGAGCAGCGAACCAGGTAAAAAGCCCTACAGATTAGTTCTATATATTTGTCTTATAATTTGAAAAGCGCCTTCGGTTAGCGTACATACTGATTGAATAAGACCACTAGCATCATAAAGAAAGTATTCAATCTTCTTAACCATCTGCAAGGATGTATAAACTAACAACATCTAAAGCAACCGACAAGAGCTGAACACCACCATAATACTTGGCTAAGGATACTGTTGATAACTTCTAAAGCTTATGTATGTATATGTAATTCCTGTAATTGGGTATTGTACTTCGCAGCGCAGTTTAGACCTCTAAGTGATTCATCAGCAGCGGCGTGTTGGCAGTGGGATACGAGGAGGGTCGACGCTTGGGTTGCAACGTTTCCAAAGTCTCGATGCATTGGCAGGATAGTGTGGACTCCTCGTAGCGCGAATGCGTGGAGCCACCAGAGGAACGACGTAAACCGGTGTAGCTGTCTACCTCCAGCAGTGCCTCGTCACTAAAAGATTATCCAGATTATTAGAATGAACCACTTGAAAACTCAGATGTACTTAATGCCAAACCTGTGATACCGATGGTGCTCCAACATACTTCCAGCCGCGAACCGCAGTTTTTTGGGCGACTCCAAGCTGGATGATCGCGTTAACGAGTTGCGTGGCAGATTTTTCTGCTTCAGAGAGGAACGTATACCTCCACAGTCGTTGGCCTGTTCCTGTGCTTGTTTAATGGTGCCTTGGATGAATTTATTGAGAGCACGTGAGCCTCTCCGCTGTGAACGCTCCTGGGTACGTCTCACACGTGCCTCCTCATCCTCACCCATTAACCAGTATGTACGCTGCTCCCCTTTACCCTTCATTGAGATGACTCCTCGTTCTTGACATTGATAACCGCCCAGTCGTTCCAGCAGTTGACGACACTGCCAGCTGCAGTGGATCTTCAGTGGCACGCCACTCGACTCCATGCGTGAGGCAGTGTTGACGGTGTCCCCAAAGAGACAATAGCGTGGCATCTTTAGACCCACCACGCCTGCACAAACGGGTCCCGAGTGGATGCCGATGCGAAGCAGCAGTCGATTAGTTGGTCGGTGACGAATCTTGAACTCAGACACGGCTCCCAGCAGGTGCAATGACATGGTGGCAATTTCGGCAGCATGAAGATCTCCATTGCGCAGAGGTAGACCCGAAACGACCATGTAAGCATCCCCAATGGTTTCCACCTGCAATTTAGAAATCAAACCATATAAGTACGTGTATACAGAAGTAATTTCTGCCCACTCACCTTGTAGACATCGTAATGACCAATGATGGAGTCGAAGCAGGTATAGAGATCATTGAGGAAGTCGACCACTTGCAGGGGAGTGCTCTCTGCCGACATTGCCGTGAAGCCGACAATGTCGCTAAAATAAATGGTCACCTGTTCATAGTGTTCAGGGTCTACTTTGTGGCCCTTCTTTAGCTGATCGGCCACGCAGCGGGGCAGCATCTCGTGCAGCAATGCATCAGTCTTCTTTTTTTCCTCCTGCAGCTGATCGGTGCGATCGTCTACCAGTGCTTCCAGATTGTTGGCATACTTCTCCATCATGGCCATCATGTTGTCGAAGATATTGGGCCTCATGCCCTTGCGGAGTGGCCTCAGTTTGGTACGTATTGACTTGAATTCCGGACGATCCTCTGGGCGTTCGGACCAGCATTCCCGCAAGCACTCGCTAACGCAATCGAAGGCCGTTTCCAGTGGTTGCAGCGACGGCCGATATGGATGCACTTGGTCCTGTGGCTGCATTACCTTCTGTAGACACTGCATGGGCGTCAGGCCAGTTTCACCGAAAGGTCCCCGCCGTACGTGCATCTCATAGAGGATAATGGCAAAAGAGTAGGCATCTCCTCGCTGTGTACCCATGACAAGCGAGGATGGGCCCTGCCTTAAGAGCTCCGGAGCGCGGTACAAAAGCTCTGGGAGAAATTAAAGGAACAGAGAAACTCTAGAGCTTGTCTTGGAGAAGCAACATTCGCAGACCTACTCAAACATTTTGCTGACATGTGCTGCATGTCAGTGGAGTTCTCCTCGATGCCTTGTTTGAACGCAAACAATCCAAAATCCGTCAGTTTGACCACCCAACGTGAGTCCACCAGGCAGTTAGATGTGCACAGCGAGCCGTGGAATCGAATGGGCGATTCGTGCAAGTAGATGACGCCCTGCGGAAGTCACAATGTAAATGTTATAGTAGTGGGGGTAACCCAAGAAGGAAGAAGGAGTCAGTCACTCTGTTAGTGACTCAGAAGAGTAGCGGGGGATGCCATTAGTATAGTATTACACAGCAGCACTCACGCGTATAATATCGGCCACCATGGAGGCAATGAACATGTTGTCCAGCTTGACGTCCTCATTCTCCAGTATGTCCTGCAAGAATGGCAAAATGAGAGTAGTTAGTCACGCTGAACCACTGAGACTGAGGGTAAGATTGGCCCACTGACCTTAAGGCTGCCTCGAGTGCAGTACTCGCTGATGATACATATGTTTGGCGGCTCCGTGCAGGCGCCAATAAAGGCGCACACATTGTCGTGCCGGGCATCCCGTAGCTGGAATTGGAAAGATGTATATAAGGCACGAAAGAACCAACAGTGCGTTTACGATCTTACCAGCTTCAACTCCTTTTTCATCTCTCGCGTAATATCTACGCTCTTCTTTCGCACCTTTTTGATGGCGTATAGCTGTCCCTTGTAGAGTCCAATAGGCGTAAAGATGGTCGTGTAGCGAAAGTCAGCGTCTGGGTTGGAGCTAAGACTTACTTGACTGGTGCGTATCAATGGATGCGTCGACTGTGTAGGAAATGGAGTTGGTTATTAATGTACAAAAAGCCCTCTGTCATGCGAGAGCAGGAAGGCAGGAAGGCTTCTAAGACTTCCCGCAACGAATAGGATTCACTTTAGCTTTATCATGAAGTTTTCAATTAAAGTCATTTGGCAATTGCAAACAGCCCTGCTCTAGCAAACAGCTGATAAACTTATAGATACTGAGGATGATGATTCAAATAAGATGTACAGCATATAAAGCATGCACATAAATAAAAGTTGCACACTTCAGCTTTACTTAATGTCAATAATTTTGGCCACAGCTTTAGCCATATTCTTAACGCTTTATTAGCTAACTTTATTTCAAAGCGAAACTTTCTCAAGCTGACTTACTCGTGTTTGCTTTTGGCTCTGCTGCTCTCGTTCGTTTTCGTGCACCTGAATCTCACGAAAGTCAATTTTCCACAAGAGACTGTCCAACTCCTGCTCGTAGCGCCAGTTGCGATAGAGTACCAGGGATACCAGGCCAAGTAGAAGCAGCGCCCCGCCGGCAATGCCTGCTGAGATTTCACCAGTGTAATCTGCAATGGGGATGAGCAGGAAGTTAGTTAAGTTCGTATGTAAGACTGGGTCTGCTGCTGCTGGCAACTTACTGACGCACTTCTCTCCCACGAAACCACAGCGTGGAGCAGCTGCCGGGCGCACACTTCCAACCCAATCGATGCGTTGGTACAGATTCAGATCCTGCAGAGATGCAAAGAGAGTGAGGAAGAGATTTATGAACAAACAAACTAATACGGCATGTGGTTATGTGTGTGCATATCGAAGCGCTAAGCTTACCTGCTTCTGCCATGGGTTGGGGTAGGAGTAAGCATATGAGTGCAGGAATAATTTTATCAGAGAGAGAGAGAGGGGGAGAGTAGACATATACTCGGGGATTACTTACCGGAAGCACATCACTGTTGCCATAGCTACTGCTCTTTTGACTAAAAGTGCCAGCGGGCAACAGACCAAACACAGTCTGATTGCGATTGTTTCGGACAGTTCCCCTAGCTAGAACCGTGTAGTTGCCAGCAGCATCGCCATTCTCATCGATATACACATGGTAACTGGATGAGGAATTGTTTTGATTCTTGAACAATGCTGCATTGTTGCATGCGCTAGCGCGCAACCATATCTTACTCACCCCATGGCGCTGCGATAGCGCGAGCCCTTGATGGCTGCCACAATGGCAGTCCCGTTTTTGGGTCTGCCCCCCGCATCCAAAACCGAAAGCAGAGCATTTGCGTAGAGATGAACAGCATCGTAGAGATAGGCCGCCTCGGCGCTTATCTAGGGATAAATTCAATTACAGCATGTCAATTGAAAGTGATGGCTTAAGCCCCACCAACCTGTTTTGCTCCACCAAATAGGCCCAACGGATTGGGGAAATTGAATGGCGGTCGTTCCATGTATTTGTTAACCTTAAGGGATAAGGATAATGGATAATTGTTAACATATGAGTGACACTTCTGTGGCGTATCCTTTAGCTGCTTACTTCGTGTGCGAATGTGGCAAAGGAGACGGGCGCAGTGGGTACAATGCCAAGATAAGACTGAAATGCTTGCACTGCCAGCGGCTCAACCTTCTCCAATAGCATGCCGCGAAGATACTTTTCCGGCTTGGCCGCATCATACTGCTCGATGTCGATGCCCACCACAAAGTACTCGCCACGAGTCAATAGACCACGTTGCTGCAGGCTGACCATGAGGCCGACGTGCTCGTAGTAGTGGCCCAGGACTAGATAGACTAAGGAGTATGATCAGTATTAGAGTAGGTGGTTTACATAACGCCTTCTACTCACTTCGGGTGTTGGCGTGTGTCTGCTCCACAAGCGCATCAAAGGGATTGGCCATAAATCCGTGGTGGTAAATCGTGTTCCAAGTACGTATGTCGCGCACATTCACACCCGCCACATGCAGCGTGCTAAGTATGGTCTCCGCAACGGGCTGATACTGGCTGCCAACGTCGTCCAGGTAGAGAAAGCTCACCTGCGTCCAATTGAAGGCCAGCAAGAGTGCAACCACCGACTTTGAGATCTGTGTATCTGGCGGACGTGTTCTTGCGAATGTGGGAAAGTCAATTTTGTTGGAGGGATCTCGGTGTGTGCAGTACTGTGGATGATGGAAAAGGAAGAGAGAGATAAACTAAGAAGGTGCTCATTTGTGTAACACGATGTTCACTTACATAGGATATCATTGGAAGATTAAAGGCTGCAGCCATGCGCCCCTCGTGAACGCACGTCTCCTGTGGACCAATGTAGGCAGCCACCTGCTGTGTCCAGAGTGCCGCAGTCTGTCGTATACTAGCAACTTCATCGCCATAGGTCTCTGCCACAACAAACTCCAGCGAATGACCCAATCTGCCCAACCTGCCGCCATTGACCTGCTCCACGGCCAGTGAAATGGCACCTGAAATGGTAATGCCAGGTCGCTGATAGTCCAGGTTGCCGGGTCGTCGTTGCGAGCCTGTAAGGTAGCCCAGCGTAAAGACCTCAGCTTGGCTGACTCGTGCCTGGGCCAGACATAACAGCAGCAGCAAGACTTCTCCGTAGCCAGGTTGTAGTAGAAGACGGGTCCGGGCGACGCTGTGCAGGTTAAACTCGATGCGGGCTGTACTCATTACGCGCGCCACGAGGTTGCAGGGCACGGATGGGAGGCGGGAGACGTTCTGTGTCGACTCGTCTTACTTGCTGCGTTTAATTTAACTGGAATTGGGTATGGATAGCGTTGGGGGCAGTAGCTGTAGCAGTAGCAGTTACTTCAGTTCCGGCAGCGGCCTTGCAAGCTCCTGCTCCTTTGGTGTGTTGCAACATTTTGTTTACTTTACGGCTGTGGCAACAGCTCCGTCTCCTTCTCTTTAACTATATTCACTCGATGGCCGTCGTCGGGTCTTCTCTGCCCTGCGTCTTCCTTTGCGCACGTCTTTAATTAGGGCATTTCCTGTTGGCACCTTAAGTAACTTTTGGCCGCACCCCTTCAACACAAGCACTACATAGGAGTAGGGGTATACATATATAGTTAGGTATATAGGTTTATATTAGCTGTCAGAGGAACCATTAAAAGTGAATCTTTTGCTCCAATTGAACTTATCAACATAGTTGAAACCCTTCTTCTTTTCTGTCAAAAGGTCAGCTTCAGTATCCTTTTTCACACTCGCAAAGGCTCTCTCATTATACTCTTCAGAGGGTATATCTATTTCGTCCCGCACCGTAAAGAAATCTTTGACACTATTTCTTATTGAAATAGATCCAAAAATCTTTAGAAAAGATTTAATCCAAGTTACCCTAACATTTGTAGATTCTAAATTAGAGCTAAGATTCCTTGAAAAACACCCGCCACAGCTGCACATGATTTAGCTTGAAAAAGCTACATAAAAGTCAATGATAGCAGCCGAGCTCATCCCGTTCCCGCTCCCACTCCCACACACGCACTGCAGACAACGTCTTTGTTTGGCCTTCGCCTGAGTCGGGGACTTTGGTGATTGCTCCTTTCACACGCTCTTTCACACAGTTCCTGTGCCTGTGAACTTGCACAGTAATTTATTATATTGAATCGCTTCGAACCATACTTCAAAGTTTGCACACGCGGCATATTGACTTTCCCTCGTCCCTTGTCCCGCACAGACACAGGCAGAGACGACTCTGGTTGGCTACGCCAGCCTGTGGGATATGCTACAATTCTTACGCTTGGCTTATCAGCTCTCCCACTCACACACACACTCACACTCATTTCCTTTCTCTTTCCCACTGAAAGCAGGCAGACTGACCTCCTTACAGACCCTTAACCCGCATTCCCAGCATGCTTTTTTCTCCCGTGCCTGGTTATAAATGAGCCGCCTCTGGCTGCATTTAATAACGCGCATTTATCCATAAATCTAGCCGAGGCTTGGTTGAATCCCGCTGCCTGCCCTGGCGGCTTGTCCACGCAGCCATGTTTGGTGCTCGGTTAATTGTTGCCTATTGTTGCCATCGCCGCATGCACTTGACAGACAATTTCGCAAGCGATTTATCCGTAGCGTTAATTCCCATTAACTTTTCGCCAAAAGCTTTCCCTCCCCTCTGCCTTCGTCCTGGACAGACTGTGGGAACTGCCGCAGGATGCCGCCATTGTGTGTGTGACGTATTTGGACGTATTTAATTTATGCGATGCGCGCTAAGCCCGCGCATCATCATTATGAGCTGTCCGGCAGTCTAGCCCAAACTAATAAAGACCCTTGACCAGTCATTGGGGTCGTCAATTCCCTATGTCCATGTGCAAGTATGTGTATGTATGTGGGTGATTGTGTGTGTGCATGACTGAAATGAAACACAGCATGGGTTTCCAGTTGAGGCAGTTGCATTTGCAAGTACAGATACAGAGCAACAGGGTGGGTGGTCAGGGGAATGGGCGGGCCATGGCTGGAGGGTACTCATCGAACCGTGGGCAGTCTAACACCAAACAGCTCGCAAAAGTAAAGTGCATCAAATCGAAACTTGCAGCTGACTTCAAGTTGAGCTCTCAAGCAATTAACTGCAATTTGTCCAATGCAAATGCAGCCGCACCTAGCTATACAAGGGGAAGGGGAAGCAGTGCAGCGGGGGGCAGGCAGGCAGGCAAGCTCACTTTGCATGCAACGCTTCACTGGCGATTAATTTCGCAAACGAACATACAACAAGTGCAATAAATAACAATTTGTGTCAAAATTTTGGCACGAGAGAAATACAACGCAAAACAACAATCAACATTAAGTGAACTGGGCGACTAGGAAATACCCTGCACTCATGGTATTACTGTGGATTATTTCTCATTTTAGAAATATTTTAAAAGAATGGATTTGATACATGAAAAGCTATAGTAAAGCACTATTAACAGTTAGATACCCTTCGCCCAATTGGGAAAACCCGTTACAAACATGTTACCAAACAAAAGGAGGTTTAAAATAAATCCCAAAGATTTTAAATAAACTCTTAAGCTAAGAAATAACTCTCAGAGAACGTACTTAATTGAACTATTGATCTGCTACTGCAAAGACAAGTCTTATACACCCCCCGATCGTCAGATTTCTCAAGTACAGGGTATTGCAAGTACACGCCACCGGCTGGCAATGTCAACGTCTTTGGCAGGTATCGTTCACAGTTCGCTGTGATCAATGGATGTCATTCTTGTGAGTTCATACGTCGATAAGGCGCCCTTATCGAAGGTCCATAAACGAGTTCAATAATCTAATCAGCCAGCGTCGTAGTGCGAGCTGTAATCCGCGGAATGCTAGACCCAATTGCTTTTAGTTTATTTTGAAATGCGTTTGCCAAAGGTCTTGCCAAGCTGCCTGCTGCTGGCAGTAGCTTTCTCTCTTGCTATAGGTGAGTTTTCCCTCCATTAGGATTGTTATATTATAGCTAAAACTCTACCACAATTTTGCAGTTAATGCTGAATCGGATGCCGGTCCTGGATATCTGCTCTACACACGTCGCAACCCGCATACACCGCAACGCATCGAGCCATCGGTGGAGGCTCTGTTGCGCACGTCGTTCTATGCACTGGAGCCCGTTGTGTGAGTCACCTTGTAATAATCTTGTTTCCTGATATGATATGTGATCTAATCTGATATCCTCGTAAGAGCAGAGTGTCCATTCCGCATTGGCAGAGCAACAGTTCCAGGGCGGAACAGGAGACCTTGGTGCCGGCGCTACTGGAACGAGCAGCATGCAATGTGTTCGCCGTTGAGCTGGCAGCGGACCAAAGCGAATCCGAAATTGTTGCCAGTGTGCGGGATCTGTTAATCATGCTACACAAGGATTTCGCTGTGCCCCTGCAACAGCAGCAATTGGTGGCTTTTGGCGACAGTGCGCACTTGGCGGGTGCAGCGGCCAAACAGCTGCAGCAGCAGCTGGGCGAGCAGTTGGCTCAAATTACAGCATTGGATCCAAGTGACTCAAGCAGCATAGAACATCGCTTGTCCGCCCAAGATGCACGTTTCGTTGAGGTCATTCACACCAATGGACTCGGCCTGGGCACACTCAACCAACTGGGCGACGTGGACTATTATCCCAATGGTGGACAGCAGCAGCCAGGCTGTGTTGGCACAGCGGATGCCAATGCTTGCTCGCATGAACGCGCTCTGGATCTTGCAGCGGAAATGTGGTCCGCCGCCAATGAGTTTGTCAGCGCGCAATGCAGGTCCGTGGAGCTGATGAGTGCCGAGAGTTGTCGCTGGTCTTCGCTGCGAATGGGCGAGAGCGGAACGGGTATTTATTTCCTGGAAACGCGGAGTACGGCACCCTACGCGCGCGGCGCATATCACATATCATTCTTATAGGCGACAAGACGCAATAAAGGCGACTCCATATTGTACAGCGAAGCGTCATTAGTCACGGATGCGAGGGGGGATGGGGATGGGGATGTGGATGGAGTCGACAACAGGCAGTATTGATGGCTGTCAGGCGTTGGCCTCATTCATTACTTCAAAATCAATTTAAAGGCATCGGCAAAGAAAAAAAGTTTGACGCACGTGCACACACTCAAACATTGCGTATACGCCATGAGGGCTTTCCTCCTCTAGTCTTCGGCGGCTTCTTTCGGTGTTGTTTTTTTCGGCTGCTCATCAAAAAAGCCGCCAACTTTGCCTATGCTTGGCATAAGTATTAGATAAGGACTTTGTCCTCAGCTTGCCAAAGTTTCCAGCAGGGCACACACACTGCTGCAACTTCTTCAAGTCTTGTTTAAAGCTATTTCGAGAGGGAGAGATTCATAAGCTGCATATAGCAGCATACTGCCAAATCGTTGTTGTTGTTTCACATTTTTCTTTGATATTATAGAGAAATTCCTTTGTGCTGCACACTGACTTGACGTAGCGTAGTATCTTCGAAGCGGGTCGACAGCGGCATCTGCGGAATGGGCGAAAGACAAAGTGGAACGTAGTGAAACTTGCTGCCACTGCCACCGCCACGCCCACTGCGCCCTTCGTCCTGTTGTTGCTGCCGCCACTGCGTGCGTGTCACTTGAAAGTCAGGCCCGAGCGAAACTGTCGCAAATTGCATTTAAATTCGCTGCACTTGAGTGCGTCCTTCCCTTCCTTCCCCACCCACTGTCAAGCCGATTGGCCCTAGGAGATTAAGATATATACATAAATATTTATGATTTCCGAACTATAAAACTTAACTGTCAAAGCGCATTGTCGAGATTTACGACTTGTCTTTGCCAGTAGATAGTTCTTTGCTGCTGTTTCGATCAATCGGCTCTTTCGACTGATAAGTGAAAGCTTTAGGTCTGAAACAGAGTCACGGTCAAAGTTTGCGTGTTGCTGGATCATTCGCTGTGGCAAAAGCAGGAGGCGCAGCGGGTTAATCGCCTGCTGGAAGCATGTCTCAGTTGTTAGCCGGCTTAAGTTGTTAATTTGGCCTATTTGCCTGCACTCGAAGAAGCAAGCAGGAGGCTCACCTTAACGTAATGCTTGCTCAATCTCAGTTGCGCCCCCCTCTCGGTGTGCTGGCATTAAATGGCGCCCTATAAAATACAAGTACCCCAACATAACACGACGGCAGCTGTGGGTGGTCCATTAGATGCCTCAACCTCATCGCGCCGGGTCTCCTTCCCCCTATCACCCCCCGAGGGGGCGGAAGCAACTGCTGATAATTTTTGCTTTGCTCATTGTTTTTCTGTGGCTTTTCGGGGCGGCCATTAGGCGACTTTGCCATAAAATATTGCAATTACACACACACACACACAGACACCCACACACACACACTCGCAATCGCACTCTGAACTAAACAAGAAATGAAATCGAAACAATTTCATTTGCTTCCATCTCCCTCAACTTCCTTTTCCTAGGCGCCTCTTAGGTTTTTTCATTCTTCTCTTCTCATTTCTTTCTTCTTTTTTTTGTTATGTTAATGAGAAAAGCGCGTGATTTCAAATTAAAAGCAATGCGTTGAGATTGCCTAAGAAATGCTTGGCGCACAGGTCGCTGCCTGCTGCCTCCTGCCGCCCCCGGCGACCCTTGCTGCATCAAGCTTAAGCCCCGCTTTCGAAAAATGTAAAATGTGTAAGAGGATACGTTCGGTTTTCAGTGCAAATTAGGAAGAGCAACAGCGCACGGTGGGACATTTTAATGAAATTGCTTACAAAATATTTGTTAGATTAAAATCAATTGATAATTTAAAATAATATATAAATATTTAGAAACTAAAATACGTTTTGAATATCAGTCTATATACGGTCGGAAACGCCCGCCAGTGAGATTCCCTTTAACCAATTAGAAGGCAGCGCTGCTTACAGCTATGAAAAACGTTAAGCTGAATAACTTCTCTGTTTATTATCCGATTGTTACCAGATTTTCAGAGATCATCTGGCTAGCTACAGTTGTCATGTAAACCGAAAATGAACAATATGGCAGCAAAATTGCGCTTGTAATCAAAGTTTTTTCGAATTACGGGAGCGGAAGGGGGCGTGGCCAAAATCCAAAATAAACTTGATCAGCCTGCAATAATAACACATATTTTCACCAAATTTGGTAGTCCTAGCTCTTATAATAGCTGAGATCTAGATTTTCACACGGACAGACAGACGGACATGGCTATATCGACTCGGCTGTTGATCCTGAGCCAGAATATATACACTTTATGGGGTCGGAGGTGTCTCCTTCTGCCTGTTACATACATTTTCGGTTTGAACAAAGTTATAATACCCTTCTACTCTATGAGTAGCGGGTATAAAAACCGTTCCAATTATATCCAAGGAGAAAATCTTACAATTGCTTAAAGTTTTCGCAAAACGATTCACTGTGCAGAGGAATTATAAATTGGCATACAACTCCATAAGGCAGCTCTGCCTTTTACTATTTTCTCTATTCAAAATTGGTTGGACAGCTTTAAGCTTCAAGGGTTTTATCCTTTGAGATGTTACGTTCTGTCAAAGTTAACATCCTCTATGTGCTTCATTTGACAGATTTAAGCTGATATTTTTAATTAGACAAAAACGTGCAGTAATATTTTTCTAAAAATTGTAAAGATGTAAATCTTCCTCAATTCACGCAAAGTGATATAACATTCAATTTTATAGAGCATTCACTCATCGGTTTCCCGACATGTTCGATTGTGCGTCGTCCGTTTGAGTAAGTATTTGCTTTTTACGACTATGTTAATTATTTCGTCAACGTTTTTATGGGATGAGCCATTGGAGCAGTCTGGCCAAGAACCTCCCGCACTTGTAACTTTCCACCTGCCGGCAAACCAAGCCTCAATCCGAAATTCGTGCCATTGGGTGAGGCACTTCCATTGTAGCCGTCACTTTTCTGTTGTTGCTGTTGTTGTTGTTGTTGGCGAGTGTTTTCAACGCAACGTTGTGATAAGCGGCAAAGCAGCGTAACATATGTCACTCTTGGCGGGGTCTGCTACCATTTCAAGTTCCCTACCCAGGCACATATGTACACTCACACACACCCAACCGCAAACAGCAGACCACGAGCAGACCCTCCCGAGACCTCAACGAGGAGTTACCACCTCCACACCCGTCCCACCGCTTTCAACGTATGTTTTGCATTTTGCCAGTGATAAGGCCAAAGACTGTGACACTGCCCGGGTTTGGTTGGCTTGACTTCGCTGTGGCGCCCAATTGAAAAGCCATCCACATGGGAATTTAATTAAAATCACCATGTCAATGTGGCAGCTGCAGGTGCAAACTGCGGGCGAGTTGCCCAGCCTGCCTCGCCCTGCCACGCCCCGCCCCGCCTTGTGCGGTTTCCAATGATTTGCGGGTAATTTGCGGACGATTCTTATGCGCTGCGCACACACATTCCCGTATCACCACATCGCCACAAGCGTCTGCATGCCACTAAATCTGCATAATCTCTTGGCCCACATTCGCTAATCAGCATTATTAGCGCTTTATATTGGTGTGTGCGTGTGTGTGTGTGTGTGTGCGCGTCTTCGTGTGCGAATGTGAAGGTAATTATTTAAATTTTAAGCTTGAAAAGCGATAAGGATAACACTTTGACGTCTGCCCTCTTATCATTTAATCACAGAACTATCCAGTCGGCTTAGCTCATTTATATACCCTGTAATAATCGAGCAAAGTGCGAGAAGGAAGTATCGGCATGACAAGGGAGAACTCAAATTTGGAAACTATGAAGAACGTTATGTGTAAAATGAGGTTATAACTTTAATACTTAAATTTTTAATAATTAAAGGGTTTGAAAAGATTCTTTGCCAGGAAATTTCAAATATAAGTAAAGAATAAGCAGATTTATAAAATGTAGCTCAAAAATAAGTATACCAAAGCATACAAAACAAAAGAGGAATATTAAATAAATTAATTATCAATAATTTGTAAAAATTCGTAGGGTATTTTGCAGTCGTACAGTCTGAACAACTGCACCGTAACTTGTTATCCATGAGAATTTAACTTGATCTGTTTCGGCTTGTTGTTTCTGCAGCGCGCGCTTTGGCCGATTGCCATTTCTATTTTTCATATTCGCAAAGCTTTAAAGCAACAACAACAACGACAGCAACAACAACAACAACGGGCAACGGGCAACGCAACTGCAGCTGCTGTCAATATGCCGTTGAGTGTGGTCAGTGACAGCAGAAGCAGCGACGCAAGCGCTTGCATGTCGCTGCCAGCAAAAGCAAAAGCAAAAGCAGAAACAAAACAACAACAACAACCACAACGGCAGCTGTCAGCATGAACGAACAAGTCTACGACTGACGATGACGCCCTCCCACTCCAGCAACTACCCTTCTCCCTCTCCCTCGCCCCGCTGCCTCCCTCTGTGCTGCTGATCACGTTTTGCAAAATGATCGCAATGCTGCAGCTCTGCCGCAGCTTCTGCCGCTGCCGCTGCCACTGCCACTGCCGGCATAATACGCGCTGGCATGCGACGCCACGCGCCCGCTGACACTGGACTGACTGACTCATTTTGGGGTTTTGGGGCTCGCGCAAAAATTTATTTAAATTGTGGAAACAAATTGCATTGCATTGCGAGCTTTGCATTTGCATTTGCATTGTTTGTGTTGGCAGCGACGGCTTTTGTTGATTTTGCACTTTCGGTTTTTTAGCTGCAGCTGTTGTAATCGTCATTGTTGCTGCTATCTTTGTTGTTGTTGTTTTCGTTGTTAATTTTTTATGGCGCTTATCAATTATTTTCTCGTTGCATACGAAATTTATTGAAATTACCCTAGAGTGGCACATTGTTGTAGCTGTTGTTGTTGTTGCTGTCGCTTTATGCAATTGCATAAGAATCGTCAATACGCAATTTTGCAGTTGTCACATGCCGCCGCCGCCGCCGCTGCGTGGGTGGTTTACACGCACGTGTGGAAGCGAAAGGGAAGAGAAGGTGTCACATATGTATGTACATGTAACGGTAAACGGTAACGGGTAGTGACGCCGACGTCGCCGCCGCCGCCAACGCGTCGCTTCATTTGCGCCGAATTGTTAATTGGAATTTACAATATGGATATAAAGTTCATAAGCAAATTTATGCATTTTGTCAATTTACTAATTGTGCTATAAATACACGTGTGTGCGCCCAAATAGCGCCTCCATATGTGTGTACCCAAGCATTTATGCCGACACGGATAAGTCACACGTCTGTCGAGAAGGAGCACGCGCAACTCATCTGGGGTTTCTCAATGGGCCCAACTAACGGACCTTTTGCGATACTCGAGTAATTCGTCAACTTTTTCTATTAATTTTATGCGCAGCCAGACACATACATACAAGTCGTCTACATATGTAAATGCTAACAAATCGCACATATACATATGTACATAACTGTACGTATGCTTGCACTTGTTGTTGGTGTTGTTGTTGCTGCTGCTGTTGTCTCTGTAATGGTGCTTACAAAAATTTGTCACGTTCTGTGCGGAAAAAGCTAAGCGATTTTAACAAAAATTGCACGCACTCAAACGCACACACATTTGTACAATTGAAAACTGAACGTTGCTGGCAAAATGAGAGGAAAATAAAAACCAGATATTCTTTTATTTCTTAGTTTCATTTGCAATTTTGCATTAATGAAAACACTCTTTGCTAGTGAGCGCAAGTGCGCCGCAAATGTGCGATAATTTATTGGTGCCAGATTTTTGACAGAGATCTCTCCTCCCTGCCGCCTCCTGCGCTGCTCTACTCCTCACTAACAACTTGCGCTCTCTGTCTCTCTGCAAGCAGTTCTTCATTTGTTGCGCTGCTGCCTGCGGGGTCAACACTTAATCACATTGTACATAGACACTATTTTCAAATCGGGCGATCGGTCAGAAAGAGCAGCATAAACATTCGGAGATTGCCTGCCTACCTGCCTGACACCTGTTGCGAATAACGAGGCGCTAACAGTCGCTGATGTCGAGCGGGGGCAGAAGAAGGGGTCTGTGAAAGAGCTAATAATGTTCGCGACGCGTTGATGAAATTTGTTTTAAATTATAGAGGCACAGCACGCACGATCTTATTTCCTTAGCGAAATTCAAATGTGTAACAGAGGCAACTGTTGCGGGACTGTGTTGTTTGTTGAACTTACACTCACTTCACACAACCGACAATTTCAACCGCCAAATCAAGACTGAACGGTGAGCGGCATATTCTAATTGGACTTTATGGCGAATGGCCACACTTTTGCTATAAACTTATCGAGAAGACGTTTCGATTATCGATAACAACTAAAAGAAATGCATTTAGTTTACTTTGTGTTGTCGGCGATTGCTTAAAAAACAAATTGCTGCTACAAATCAAAAATTCATTGCTAAAAAATAAATATAATTTCTAAGCAAGGTATTTTTTGCATTGTTGGCAACTCTAGTCCAATAGCATATCGATAATAGTTATCAAAAATAAAAAATATAGTAAAATATACTTTTTAAAGTATGCAAGCCTAATCTGTCAGTGAAACAAAATTTTTTTTGTTTTTAAAATTACCCAGTGTTTATTGTTTCAGATATATCGAAACGCACTTATCGATGGTGGTGCATTGGTTCTTGCCGTGAATGAAGCACGACACGGACCCGTCTCTAGTTAGAACAATCGATAACCATATAGTAGCCGTAGTCATTTACAATTTCGTGACAAATATAACAAATGTGTTGTTTCCCAACGAGTGTGTGAGTGCGTGCATTAACTTAGTGGTAATTATTTATTGGTAAAAATAATTGTCCCATCGCATCAAAGAGACACGCGGCGACAGCAAGAAAATCAGCAACAGAAACATGAGCGGCGGTGGCATGGATAAAAGAAAACTGTCGTAAGTATAAAATTTGCAAATGCTTTTCTTCAATTGCTTTTTTCTTCTGCGCACACATACACACACACATCGTACACACACACGCACATACACTGTGTGTGCAGATGGCAGATGCGCATTGCCAACAACAGCGGCAGCGCTGTCGACGTACAATTGATTTTCCACACGCCAGCAACAACACCAACGCCAGCAGAAGCGGCGGCAGCAGCTGAAACGTGCAGGCAACGCAGGCTTCTGCTGCCGCGTATTGGGTTCCTTACGACAACGAGGGCAGCATTAGGATAAACAAGGGCCTCCAGCTTCAAAATAAGAAGAGGGAGAGGGCAGCTGTCGGCTCTCTGTGTGTGTGTGTATTGTGTGTGTATGTCGGTTTGCAGTTTCAGTGTTCGTGTTCTTTAGGCTAATTTTGCAGTAAATTAAATATCTGGTTCGTGAGATACTAACGGATATTAACAAAATAAATATATATATACACATAAATATGGAACTTCGTCAACCGAATATTACACAAGCGCGATACAAGATCTGTGATAACAAGTGCGCTCTCTCGCACACACACACCACTTCACTTGCAATCGGCCGTATACACATGTAGATTCGTGTTATCTTCAACGAGTTATTCTAGCCTTAGCGTTATTGGGAGCTTTAGCTGCAAAATATTTGGCACCTTGTGTCCCCGTTTCCCCGTCACATTCATTAACTCATTCAGTCGTGTTTATGCACACACACATATACTTATGTATATTTGTGTGTGTGTGCTGATAGTACTCGCGTGTATGTATGTATGTATGTGTGCATAACAATTCATCATGAGTAATACTCGAGCGGCATTTCTTTGCCCCAATTATGTGCAATTTTCCCAAGCTTGTTTGCCTTGCAACTAATGCGCGTATCCTTGGCCTTGTAGCCCCATTGTCCTTGGGCTCACACACACTCACATGCTGCACGCTGTGTCAATGATCTTCCGTTCCCCGTTTGCAATTGTTTCCCTTATCAACACGTAGATTTGCAAATAAGCATTTTTAAGCTTTAAGCGGCCACTCTGACAAATCCGAACTTCTTGGAAAGGGAACTTACTAAGCGGAATCCATCTAATGCTAAAAAGGAAACTTGCCTTAGTGTGAACTATATATTTATCGTGGAATGAGCTCGCTTAAAATAAATACTTATCTTAATAAAAAACTGGGCTCTCCCAGCCTATTTAAAATTACCTACATATGTATGTATGACTATATGTACCTATATTATTATTGAGTTCATTCTAGTTTCCATATTTATTTTTAGCAGCTTTTCGACTTACTTTTATAGCAGCAGTATTTGCTTAGGTGATATATGTATTTCTTCCAGCCTTCCAAGTCGTCAGTTAAGCTGTTAATTAATTCCTAACAATTGTTGTTCAGCTCTTAATTATACAAGTAATAATTTTGCGATTCTTGAAGTTGTTCAGCATAGTTAGTTGGCTGTAACTTATGCCAAGTGGTCGTTATTCGTATCGTCCTTCGTTGCAAATCCTTGACATATAGCTATTTTCCCTTAACGAGACTTGGCGGTTAGCTTTTTATGTTGAAAAATCCATACGACTTGCACGACTTTTAGAGGCGCAGCTACTTGGGGTGCTCGGTCGCATTTTCTGCATTTGCGGGATGTGTCATCAGTGCCAAGTTGCTGTGTCTGCTGCGTACGCGTCCAAGAATCACCGAACCGAACCGCGCCCTGCCGCTGTCCAACGTTCAATGTCGCCTGTTTATGTCCCCGAGGAGAGCCCAAAGCGTGTGTGTGTGTGCTGTGTCGTGTTCTGTCGCGTGTTGCATTACCTTTAACTGTTTGTGTTTGATGTTTATGTTGCCGTTAATGCCCAACAAAATCCCCGACGTGTCGCCGAGTGGCCGCTTAGTCACCGCTACCAGGCGGCAGTGTGGGAAGATGCAGCGTCGGGCAGCAACCATATTAAATATATCGCAACGTGCTCAGCAAGTAAACATTGAATTCGCAATGATGCAAATGCCAATTGATGTATAGGGATCGGAGTATCATTACCATTCGAACTGGCGAATCGACAGTGACGAAATCTTGAAAAATAGCACATACTTTTCCGTATATTTTAAATACAAGTCTGATAGAACAGAAGCTGTACCATATTTATTTTCGAAAAGCATGTGAGCTAAATACTTGCTATTTTAAAAACAGAGAAAGAAGGTTTGCGGTGGAAGCAGACTGCCAGACGGATTACTAAACTACTTTAGATTAAAAGTAGTAAGCAGGCACTTTGCTTAATAAAAGTACGTAAAAAACAATGCGATTAAAGTAAAAACAATTAAAAACAAATTTGCTGATTGTGGCTACAGTCCATGCAGTGCCCATTTGCCCAAAGTTTAGTAAATTGGATGGGTGGAAAAGGGCACCTTCTTCTCTTTGAGTGCATAGTGCGTGGGCCAAATAAATTATTTATTCATATTCCTTAGACTCTTACTGTTATATATTTAATGATTAATGTTTATTATTTAATTTGCACTCCTTAGCACATCGGGCGATTCGCTGTACGAAATCTTGGGACTTCCTAAAACAGCCACAGCTGATGACATTAAGAAGACTTATAGAAAACTGGCACTTAAATACCATCCAGATAAGAATCCTGACAATGCTGATGCCGCCGATAAGGTGAGTCTGTCTTCCATTCTAATTTCACTTTGTTTTCATACACGTTTTTCCCCCGCCTTAACAGTTCAAGGAGGTCAATCGGGCACACTCGATACTGAGCGATCAAACCAAACGCAATATTTATGACAATTACGGTTCACTGGGTCTCTACATTGCCGAGCAGTTCGGTGAGGAGAATGTGAATGCATACTTTGTGGTCACATCGCCTGCGGTGAAGGTGAGTAATATTGTGCAGCGTTTGCGCCTGGTGTCTAATTACCATTTATTAATTAATCTCTTTATTTTGTTTATTACAAATAGGCCTTGGTCATTTGCTGCACGTTGCTGACGGGCTGTTGTTGCTGTTGTTGCTGCTGCTGCTGTTGCAACTTCTGCTGCGGCAAATTCAAGCCGCCGGTGAACGAATCGCACGATCAGTATGCACATCTGAATGTGAGTGAAGTTTGATTTGCTACCGACGTTGAGCCCCTGTCCAACTACTAACCCTTCTGATCTATATATACTAAATGCATAAAAAGACAACAAAAAACAAGAAAAACAATAGATTTTAATTATCAACACGACAGCAATACGCGTTTGAATCCCACCAAGATATGCAAATTCACAATACTCACACAGGCATATACATATATTAATATATGTATTATACACTCACATCTACCCCGCTTGTATATACCGAACGCCCCTCAACTAACACTGGACTCATTTTGATGATTTTTGTGAAGCAATTGTTTAGTCAAGAGTAGTTTTCTAGCTAATCATATGCATAAATTAAGGTGGCATATTGCATACCGCTTAATTGGCTCACAACTAATAAAATCTTTATTTCCTTAAGTAATACTTGTCTTTATGTTCAATTGCTTGAATTGTAATTTTATCAGGTTTTTCTTTTCTCATCCAATACTCTGATATTGCTTACTTACACCAACTCTATACTCTATCTTCCCCCGACTCTGCACTATTATTCGTTTCTTAGTTTGGGGTAAGTATGTAGCTTGAGTTTTATGTTCTTATCAAATGAACGAATGAGCGAGTTGTTGACAATGGCAAAGGTAAACACCAACTAACACTCACAAATGTTTCGATCATTTTCAACATTCATTTTTTATAATTTCTTTTGTAATTTTCTTATGAATTCGGACACCACGAAAATCATCAAATGCTTCAAAGTCTCCACATAACTGATTACTTAACTTTCGATGCAAATAAGCTCTTAAATTTGTATATATCGTATCGCGTATTAATCAAGCTTTATATCTTTAATTGTTGTGTAAATATGCGAGCAAAGTTGTTACAGATTTGGCGAGGATATTTTATTGATTATAATTTAACAGCCCACAATTGCTTTTCTTGTTTTTTACGTCTCACATTTTGTACACAATCAAATTAGATTGCTTGCCCAGTTTTGCGTTTTGCGTTTTGCGTTTTCTATTTTCAATTCATTTTGTATTATATATTGTATGTGACGGAAAACAGAACTTAAAACCAATTTACTTTTCTATTTTTGTTTATTTTATCTCAAACTACCTTTCGATCGACTCATCATCCACCTACTACCTTATACACAATTGCGCCTGCGCGCGGCTCATACTAAAAACTATCGCATTAAACACACATATTGAATACATCATACATATATATATATATATGTGCTCGATCCGATTGGGCCCATATGTGTGTGTGTGTGTGTATGTGGTATGTGTTGCCATGTGAATGCGCAGCGCTCCGATGGCAATCGAGAGGCCAACGATATGCCACCGCATCTGGGACAGACGCCACGTCTTGTAAGTATAGAAATAGAGAACGACACCGGCACGAGTAACGCATGAGCTCGGCGCAGATGCAGATTCAGATGCAAATGCACATAAATAAATGTACCATACTCGCGTATGTACTAACTAATAACCCAAACCCCACCTCCACCGCTCAAAAACACCACCACCACTTCAACGAAATTAGAAGTTCTTTAAGAAAAACAAAATATGTAGTATTCAAAATTGAATTGAGAAGCGGAAGCTGTGTTCTCGATACCCCCCCATAAAAAAGCATGCAAAAGCGACAAGAGCTCTCTCATCTTTGTACTTGGGTGAACTAAAGTGGTCTGCTGGGTAAATGAACTCACCTCTTATAATACGTATCACCTAGCTGGTTGTGATGTATACACCGTAGTTGTAGATTGTTTATAATTTCCAATGCAAAATCAAGTTTGCTGCAGCTAAAGCTTTATTTAATAATACATTGCTTTGTAAACGGCTTTCCACACACGTGCACTATAAGCTAAAACTCATTGACTAAACAATGCTGAGGGAGCACTCTGATTCCTTTCCAGAACTGAACCTGAGCTTATAACTTAACACACAAAGTGAACTTCATCATATTAACTACATTCTTCTTCACACAGGAGGACGTTGATCTCGACGATGTGAACCTGGCTGCAGGTAGTGCACCTGTCACTACACAGCCGCGCGAGCAAGCCGGAGGCCAGCCCGCGTTTGCCATGCCGCCACCCAGTTACGCTTCAGTTGGCGTGAATCCATTCACTGGAGCTCCGGTGGCTGCCAACGAAAATACGTCGTTGAACACAACAGAACAGACCACATACACACCAGGTATATAAACAGTTGGCCACAGTTGCTTACCTAACCGAATAGGGGAATAGAAATCCGACATTTAATCGGTAATTCTCGCTTCAAATCGCCGGCAAGATATACAAAACATAAATAAAAACACTTAGAAGCAGTACAATAACAAGCTTATCTTAAACAAAGCGTCTACGACCATCGAATTGTGTTGTTAATTGTGCAAAAGCAGTAGGAAAAGAAGAGAAAATTGACAAAACAAAAAACAAATGGAAAATATTGTAAACCGCAGTAAATCTATTTCGAATGTATTGCAGAATAGTTTGATACCAAAACCACTCTATATAAATTTACATATATACTATATATATATATATATATATTAACTTTTTGGGTTCCCCCATGGCAGGGAGAAATGAGAATCACATATGGTATAATTATGAATAACAGAAGATCAAACAAAGATTACACTTTTTTTAGTAGTAAGATCTCATAATATACATAAATGCATATAAAGCACATTTATAGGACCCAAACGTATATTTTTAGACACTCATTTTCACAGCGAGAATCGGACGAAGAAATGCAACTAAAATCAATAATTAAAAATAGTATAACTGCAGTCTTGCTTTTCGAAGCCTTGATTTCTCAGAGTATTTTGTATGCTGCCACAAATAGCATCCTTGATCCGAAAACCGTAACGTCCATTCAAGCGATCTCAGCAATAAATTTGAAGGGGCACTATATTAAACACTGCCTTGGAACTATGTAATCACCCATCAGGTGTGTGGCACTTGCATTCGAACAGTCTCTTCCCTGCCTTCTCTGCCTAACTGAATTGTAAATATAAATCTGTTATTCTCAATATGTTAATATTTGTTGTTCACTTTCGATGGGTCTATGCAACTTATCACACTGCCATTAGAGAATTGCTAGCTGGCTGTTTTAATTTGGTCTTGGCCAATAGGTGTATTACAATATTATTTTTAATTTCTTTTTCTAATTTATACACTGTACTTTTATCTCTCTCTTTTTCTTCCCTTCACATTTAGATATGGTCAAGCAAAAATATTAGGTTCATGCTTGAAGCGAGACACACCCAATTCATGAAAGCGTTTCGAACAGCCACACACACATTTTTTTATTATATTTTTTGTTAATAATTTGGTATGTTAAACGAGTCGAAAAGGAAATACACATACCTATACATATATTTATTGTAAGCATACAACATTAAATGTAATTTATAAAACGATTGTAAAGCATCAGCTAGCAAGTTTCAACTCGATCCGTAGATCGATAGATTTAAAGTTAAATCTGATAATAACTTCGGTGACTCCCGACTCACTTCATGAGAAATGCAAACCGAATTGAATTGAGAATGAGAATGAGCCACGTGCAAGGCATTAATAACAACAACAACAAATAACGTTTATAATTTTATTTTAATCTGTATTTATAATACATTTTGGTAGCTGTTTAATCTGGAAATGCATATAACCTACTACGATAATTGATACCTCCCTAAAATGTTATTGCATACAAAAATTATCTATATAATTATAAATATTACTTTAACTAATTGAGATTGAACAAAGTGTTACACTCCACATATGTATGTAAGGGCTGCAGCCCGTCTAATCAAATTGGAAACACCAAGGCTCATTCCAGGCCTTTTTGTTTAATTGCATCGGATTGTACGTAAATTTTAAACTGTAATTTCATCAACGTATGCGAATATATGCATATGCATCATATTTAACTCTATGTTAGTTTGCAATTGTGTGTGTGCTCATAGTGATTCGCCTTTTAGCCTAAAAATAAATTGTTTATTGTTAAAACGGATCTTTGGTGTGGCGAATAAAACCTGTGACCATTTGTCTGTCTAATTTTCAAAATAGATTTACAACAAATTGTTAAAAAAGTAACTTAAACTAAAATATGTGTAAAGAACCCAATAAACTGTTGCTATTGTTAAACGATGGGTCGTCGATGGCATGGTATGTGGTCGTTCCTAGATGACCCAGCCGTGTCTCAGTGACCCATTGTAATTAACTGCAAATGTAACTGCAACTGTAAATATATAAGTCAAGTTAAACAGCCTAGAATTGCGCCCTATATAAACGATAAAATAAATTGCACTTGCTATTTGCGAGCTCTTGTACGAGAAAATATTTATTATAATCCCCGAAACTTAAAGTATTCCTAAAGAAATGTTATGCAAAATTATAACACATCTTTTTGCATCACGTATGGCACATAAACGATAATTTCATGCATTCGTATTGTTTTTAAATATCTTATTCAGTTACAATCATTTCTTTGCTATCACTCGTATTTCTTCTTCTTTCGTATGTATCTGTAAATGAATGCAATTAGTCCAAAATGTTTATAATATCGTGCATGTTATATCATTGGTATCAATTATAAAGAACCAGCAAGTAATGTAAACATTATAGATACTACGATACAAAAAAAAAAATATATAAATAAATATATTACTTATACATATACTTACATATATATATAAAATTCAATTAAAATAATAATTATTACATTTTAAATATTTTCGTGTGTATTTAATGTTCGTACCAAGTCGAAAAAGATGGAAAACCCAATCACAAAACACAATGCAAAGTAACAAAAAACAAATTTCAAAATTTACATTTAAAGTTAACAATTGTTTTCAAATTTCAATTTACCAGAAGCAGAATAAATCCGAAATCAATAAAACTACTATATAAACTAAAGCGTTTGTTTGTACTTACATTTAATAATATTTATTTTGGCTCCTGAAGTGGCGCCATCTATGGAGATGCATTGCCACTGGGTCTAACGTTAATGTGGCTCGAAAATGCTTGTTCGGACCACAGTGCGTTCCTTGACCCCCCCGTTTTGGTGTATTCAATTTACAAAATGCCGCTCAAAGCTTGTTTCACCCTTATTTCCCTGCATTCATTAATTTCATTCTTTCGGGCTTCAGTAAACAAAACACGGCAATGTCCAGTTTGTTGTTCCCGATCCGGTTGAACGTTTGACAGCTGACGGCGACGCCAAGACCGACGACCGACGTAGGTAGCGAGCTTTTTTCGGCTCCCTCTCTCTTTGGCTCGGCTTGGCTTTCTCTTTTTGCTGAGTTTGTTTTGTTTTGATGCTGCCTATGAATGCCTTTGTGGTCCGTGGAAGTAACGCCAGAGCCGGCACATGCGCTCTCGGCCGGAGACAGAGAGAGAGAGAGCGCTTACTGAGGCTTGGCAGTCAATGGAGGCGACTCGGTAAAACTTCGCTGCAGAGTTTCACGGGTCAGAAACCGATAGGCTGTCGAGGAGCTCGTGCACGGCGCAGTGCAAAGTTGTGACTGAAAATCCGAAAAAGGTCGCACCGAAATTTTTATTTTATTTTTCCAGCGCTAGCAAAAAAAAAATCCAAAATCGGCTAAATGAAAAATGTAAAGTGCAATTGAAATTGGCGACATTTGTGCGAAGTGTTTAATTTGTGGCCAGCCGGGGACGGAGGCGGAAACTTAACGTGGCTGTCGGGCCAAAACGCAAAGAATCGAAAACCAAACCCAGCACAAAATAGTTGGGGGAAATTTTTCCAACGCGCTTGTGTTAGTGCCGTGTGTGATTGCGCGAGTGAGTGTGTGTGTGTGTGGGTATGTATGGTGTGTGTGCATGTGTTGTTTTTCATGCGCAATTTGGGTTACAAAGCAAAGCGAAGCAGCGAAAAACGAAAAACGCTGCTTAAAATGCATTAAAATGTTTTAGGCACGGGGCTTCATTGATTTTCCTACGCACAAAAGTATGCTACATAAAACTAATTTGGAGTACTTGCGATACGGTGATTATGGCTCCGCATGGAAATGAGGCTGCTGGCAGCTTGCTCGTCGCTCAGGCAGCTCAATAGTTGCGTTATCCAATCCCGCAAGAGAATTAAGCAAGTGTATAAGCAAGGATGTGGACGAAGCTAACGCCATGTAGTCGCTAGTCGAGACGACGAGGACGAGGACACTCCCAAAACCAAAACGACAGCGAACAAAGAAGTGCAACCACAGAGCAGAGAGGGAAACAGAAACAGAGAGAGAGCGACAGTCAGAGAGAGAGAGAGAGAGAGCGTCGCCGGCGAATATCAGCGTGAATCCTTCTCGGCCAGCAGGCAGATAGCGGGCTGTGCGGGCACCTTGCCAAGCTGGCTCCCGTATTGCCCAGCAGCGGCATGGCCGGCCTTGTTAGCGCTGCCAATGGCGGGAGTGGAGCGGCGAGCAACGGCGGCACAGGAAGCGGCTACAAGCATCAGCATCAGCACCATCTCATCTCTCCCACCCACACACCGTTGTCGCACAACCACACACATGCCTTGCCGGCCGGCATATGTAGCAGCGACAGCGGCATCTCGACGCTAAGCGCCATCTCGCCGCCCCTCTCGGCGGGCAACTCAGTGTGCAGCGCCACGGCAGCCACAACGGCCAGCGGCAGTCCTCAGCTGCGCACCTCGCCGGCGCTGAGCATGCTTGGCAGTGCCACAGCCACTGCCAGCGGCAAGACACAAACACAAACACTGAGTCCGGCGGGCAGTGGATCGCCCAATTATCTGAGCACCATGAAACTGCTGGGGCCGGCGGCTAGCATTGATCTGGGCAGTTCGCCGCTATCGCATCGCAACTACAGCAACTCGCTTAAGGGATTCAGCTTTCGACGCAGTTTCGATGACAAGATCATTACGCCGCCCTACTTGTCGCATGCCCACGGGCTGGGCTATGGTGTTGGCAGTGTTGGTGGCGGTGGTGGTGACTGCTTCCACGCCGGCACCCACGCCCATAGCCTATCCACACTTCCATCCAGCGGCGCATCTTCATGTCAATGTTGCAGCGCCAACGGTGACATCCGCGCACCATCTGCACTTGCATCACCATGGAACGGGCGCAGCACACCAACCGCTCTCACTTGGCACCCTAACGTCTTCGCAGTCGACGACAAAGCTCTCGTACCGCGATGATTTTCTGCAGCAGATTGGCTACCTGCCAACCACACGCATCTACAGCACCCCGACAAGCATCGTTGACGAGGACAAGGCGCAGCAGGACTTCCTCTCGCTGTCGCTCTCACCTCCGCTCAATCGGCGCCGCGACATGCCAGCCCTGCGAGGACCCTTCGTCAGCCTGTAAGTAGTCAAAGTCCTCCCTCCTCCATGTCGCCTACAATCCGAGTGCGAGCCGTAGATTTAACTCATTTTTATACACTTTTATCGCACACGCCACGTGGGCTCAATTAAATTCATCGAGTCGACGAGCACCTCTCGATTTCTGTGTTGACAGGTCAGCCAAGTGCTTTCGTTCCCAGGCTGCGCACAGTGGGCCGCAAGCGTTGATTTCATTCAAAAATGTGTATAGAAGAAAACTGCACATCATACGAATAACTAATTTAATACTATATTGTATAAATAAGGGTGTTTATGTTAAAAATATTTCAAATTATTAATTTAAATTATAAAATTAATTATAAAATATTTTGCGGATGTTTTCTATTTATAAACAGCGTTAAATAGTGAAATTTGTATAATTTATTGTGAGGTTGTGCCAGAGTTCTCTCCGAAAACAAGAATTTCAAACTGATTTAGCTGCTCGACTATATCTATTTACATAGTATATAAGTAGTATTTGTAAAGTATTTATTCTGAATTAATATTGTTGTCTGCAGATATCTACAAAGATATGTTTGTATGTCTATTACCCATTGTTATCTTTGTGCATTAATTCATAGAGAGCCGACGCAACGAGCAGCTCAACGTTTGCTTCGGTTTGTTTACGTTTTTCATTCGCTTTAACCACAAATTCAGCACGTGACGCGAAGCGGGCGACGCGTCGTGCCCCTTTGCAGTTACAGCGGCAGCGGCAGCAAAACAAACGCGACGCCCACACACACGAGCACACCTACACACCTACACACGCACACACTGCACTTGGGCACGTTATGACGTTCTTCGCTCTCGCACGCACGCACTCACACACACACACACACACACACAATAAGCAGGCTCCTCTCGTGTGTGTGTGTGTATTTTGCACTTATTTTAACAGCGAGTTATTGTTTTTATATGCCACGTCTAAAAATAATCATATTGGGGAACCACAAGAGGCTGAGAGTTGCAGCCAGCTAAAGGGGGAAGGGGTAGCAGAGCCGAAGACGAACGGGTAGCAAAGCATAAGATGCAAGGTGCGTGTTTCTCTTTGTACATTAGGGTGAGTCACGCTCGGAGCAAGCGTTTTATTTGACGGAGCCACACAACACACAAAGGCTGAAAAGGCAAGGAACACTTGAAGAGAGAGAGAGAGAGGAAAATCAATAGCCGGAGACTGCTTAGTCACTTATAAACTTTAAATTAACATCGCATGGTGGGGGCCTAGGTAGAAGAGGACGCTTACCTGAAATTGTGTTGTGTACTCCGTAAATCAAGTAACAAAGCACAGCAAAAACTTTGCTACTTCATTAAAATAGAAAAATAATTAAGAAAAATACCTTTAAGTCAGGGGCTACTGCGGAAGTTTATTGGGAACACTTAGAATCGCTTCTTTTTGTGGTCGCAATTCATGTACAGCTGTGTTCACAAAAATAGCAGTGCAAGAAATGCAATCAAGCAATGCGATTTTTTTTCAAGTTCCGTTACGAATATTTCAACTTGTATGCATTGTTATTGTAGAATGGAATGTGTACAAGGAAGAAACGAAAAAATCCCGTTAGATTTACGAGAATTAAGCAAATGAACAACTCTTTTTGCTAGAAGCATCAGTCTTTGGCTGTTCATTAACATAGCAGTGCGTATCTTGATAAGCAAAGAAACATTTTTTTTAGACTTTTAATTGATAAAAAGTAAGTGGTTTTGTGTTAGTGACTATTATTAACATTAGAAAACACTAAAATAAATTAATATTTTTTAACTTAGTGGGCAGGGGCAAACATTGTACTCCTGAAAAAAGAAATAGCATAGTGCGGCTCAGAAACCTGGGAAAAACATATAAAGACATCCAGCAGATATGTGGACATGTTGGAAATATCACAAAACTGAAACAGAATTAAATTTGTGAACATTCATTTACTTTTTGATAAACAAAATTAAGTTTAAAGTTGCAGCTAATGAGCACTGCTATATTTGTGAACACAGCTGTAAATACATATATTATTAACTCAAATATCTCTAAAACGCTTTTGTTAAAAATTCTGCTAACTGTAAGGGAATTTATCTTAAGATCTCCATTACTTCTTATTTCTTTCTGTGGAATTAGATCTATTTTTAATTGATTGTCAATGGCCTACCCAGTTCTAAAGTAATTTTAAACAAGAAAAACAAGTAACAAAAGCTACTGTTGAGCATTCGCGACATTTGAATACCCTTCTTTTTCTAGTCTTCTACTTCTGTTGCCATCTAACTCACACTTATTAAGAATGTTAATGTCTCTAGCTTCGCAAATAGCTGAGATCTGTGTGTTCACACAGACAAAAGACGGATCCTGGCCAAAAATGTATTCATTTGTACATACACTAAAAAAAAAGTTGGTATTTTGATTATTTTCAATATAAAATTTCTTTTGGCTTTTAAGAACTAGTATTCTATTGTATCCAGTTTGGAAAGAGCTCATTTGTAAATCCTATGCCTAAAACCAAACAATTCCTTTGTGTTTATCGTTATAATGAATAATTTTTCAAGCAGAAGCTACAGGATATCAGATAGAAAGACAAGAAGGAAAACGAATATATGTAGTACTTCAGCTTATTTGTTTACCATATGCAGATCAAGAATAAATACATGTTTATTCTGTCTGTTGACAGCTGCTGTTTTAATTAAAACTATAATATTTCATATTTAAATTTCTTTTTGCAATAAATTTAAAAATAATAGTTAAACGTATACGTAATTCTTTAAGTAATTGCTAATTTTCACGCACATTTGCCATGCAGCAGGGCATTTTAGTAGGGCGTTTGCAATTAAGTAAGTCAAATCGAAGTCCTTCACGCTGTACACCCCTTGCAGCAGCACCCTAGACCCATTTTGGCACAGTGCCTAACAAATCGCAATGATAATGATCTTCGAGACAATAATGACGATAGCTGTGCGCTAGGCGCTCGCTGCTCTCTTGCGTGTGTGTGTGTGCTATGTTGTGTGTGTATTCCATAGCCGGCACTTGCCGCCTTGGCAGCCGCGTGCTACGACGCGCTGACGACGCCGACGACGACGAATTGATGAAGTACATTGGATAATGACGCCAAAATATAGATACCCAGGCAACATACACACTTACATATGCATGTATATATGCACGTATGTATGTATGCTTGTTCGGTTGATTATTTTGGACGCTGAGAGGCCCCATGCATGTGTATTGGATGAATGTATTTGCGTGTGTGTGGCAGGGGAAGAGAAGACTCGCTGTACGCCGTATACCGTATGCCGTATGCCGTATGCCGTACTACGGCACGAATCGAATTCTTTGACTTTGGCTCGCTCATTTCATGGGGGAAAAATAGGAAAACACAGGCGATTCAACATTCTCGCCAATGCTTCGGAACGAAACGGTCGTCGAGTGAAAGCAAAAGCAAAAGCAAAAGCCAGAGACCAACATACAGAGACGTTTTCATAATTAAAATTTTTGCGTTGCGCGATTTATTTATTATTTACCTACCTCCATCTCGCGTCCGCTGCCTTGACCGAGCGCGTCCGAGCGTTATGTAAGGCGTATTCGAAAACAATGCGAAAACTAACGCAATCCGCCAACGCATAGGAATAGAAATTGCAATCGCAATAGGAAGCGAAATCGTAATCGGCATAGGAATAGGAATAGGAATAGGAAAGTCAAGGTCGTCTCTCTCTCTCTCTCTCTATTGCCAACGTTGCGTGTTGTTGTTACTGCAATGCAGGCGCAGAGAGCAAGTGAGCATTGTGTATAGAAGTCGAGCTATAGTGAAGTGTTATCGTTGTCATGGAGAACTGGTGGATGCACAGCCCGGAGTTGGAGGGCACCTGCCCCAGAGAGTCCAATGCCACGGTACAGAATGAGTGGCGGCTGCAGGAATACTGGCAGCACAATTGGCCACTGTTGCGGCAAACCTACTTCCACTACTATCAGCTGATCGCCATCTTTGCCAGCTCAGTTGGCCAGGAGGGAAGTGAAATCATTGGAGCACTTACACAGGATGAGATCTTTGTTTATGGTCTGCAGTTTTGTCTGCTGCTGCTCTTCCTCTACTTTATGCACTTGCTCCGGCTGTGGAGTAGTAGCAATGTGGTCGACGTGCCGCCTGCCAGCATACCCGAGGTTACCAAGGAACTCGTTTGCGAGTTCAACTTTGTGTCGGAGCAGGAGAAGCGAGCATCTCAAGAGGCAGCCGCCGAAGCGATGCTGGAGTTGGAGGAGAAGAGACGTCGCAAACGGTTTACCAAGAAGCGCAAATGCTCGTCGGCTGGACCAATACTCATTGCACTGCGTCGTCAATCGCAGCGGCCCAAGCATCATCATGTCATGAGCTTTGAGCCATTGTCGCCTAGGGATAGAATATTGGAGAACCATTTGCCGCCCAGGGAGAAACCCCTGATGATTAATTTGCCACCGCCCGTGGTTGTGCAGCCTTCGCAAGTGGAGACAAACACCAAGGCTGCTCCTGTTCCTGCGCCGCCTGTAGCAGCGTGCGTGGAGCAGGATGACTTGGACTTGGCGACATTTGTGTGCGTGCAAAGAAAATAGATATATACTCTAAGGATTCCCTCTCTCTATAGATACATCTATTACATTGGTCTACATTGGTGCTGATACTGTTCTCTCTCTTTCAGCTCCGAGCCACGCGGCACCTTGAGTACCACGGATGAAATCTATCCAGATTCACCGGACAGCAGTCTCTATGCCTCCGACGAGGAGCAGGAGGATGCCTCGCAGTATTGTCGTGGTGGCTATCACCCTGTGGTTATCGGAGACATATTCGACAAACGGTTTCGTGTTGTGCGCAAGCTGGGATGGGGTCACTTCTCCACCGTCTGGCTTTGCCGGGACTTTAAGTAAGTAGTTAATGGAACTAGGTTCCCCTCCTGCTGTCACTTAACTTAACCAATTCTCCTCCTCCCACAGGGATGAGAAGTACGTGGCGCTGAAGGTGGTGAAGAGCGCACCGCACTACATTGAGACTGCGGCGGATGAGATACGTCTGCTGGAGGCCATACGTGACGCAGATCCGCTTGACGTAAAGCGGGAGCGGATTGTGCGACTGATGAATCACTTTACGGTACGCGGCGTGAATGGCGTGCATACGTGCCTGGTCTTCGAGGCACTCGGCTGCAGCCTGTACAAGTTGATTGTGAAGAACAACTACCAGGGATTGGCCATTGCCCAGGTGCGCAACATAATCAAGCAGGTGCTGGAGGGCCTCGACTACCTGCACAGCAAGTGTAGCATTATCCACACGGACATCAAGCCGGAGAACATTCTGCTGGTTATCGACAATGCGGCAGCGATGAACCAGCAGATCGACGACGAGATCAACAAGCTGCGTGTTAAGGGAGCCGACTTTCCCGATTCGTATAGTATGAACTGAGCTGCATGTCGCAGCGAACTCTATATAATCCGACTCCTTCTCTTTGTGCCTACAGTCAGCTCGATAGAGAAGCAAACGAAGACACGCGCCAAGTGGCCGCTCATCGAACCGAATGGCTCAACGAATACGAGCAATAGCACGGCAAACAACTCGACATCATCGACTCCACTGGCTGCCGTGGTCATGTCGTCGCTGGATAAGGACGACACCACCACCACCTCGTCCACGCACAACTCCAACACCACCTCCTCGCTGGCCTCCAAGTACTCGAGCCTCTTGGGCGACAACGAGTCCAATGGCATTGGACTGCTTGGCGTGAGCGGGTTGGAGAGTCCCGTCATTGGAGGCTCAACGAATTTAAGTAATCGCTATCGTGCCGAGAAGAAAATCACTGCCAAGGTGAGTGAACCAAGCCCACGATCCTTGTCCCTTTCGTCCCTTTCGCCCTGAATCCCTTTGCACTTCTCATACACATTGATTGCCATCGAGGTGTGCGTCGTGTCCGTTAGATCTCTGTATGGTTGCACTCTTAACTCAACACTCAACTGCAATTTGTGAATGCCTGTGAATACTCGTATCGAATAAGTGCCACACTCACAGACCACATCCACAAATACATCATCAGGCCGGCAATACAATGTATTCCATTTTTGATTTGATTTCTTTGTGTTTTCTTTTGACCCCCCAACCCGTCTGGGCATCCGCGCATCATTCGTATCCGCGCAGTCTTCTACAGACTGCGACGAGGACACCGAAACCGATACCGATACCCTCGGTGATAATAGCACCATAGCCAGCGACACGCCTACCGACAACGATAACCACAATGCGCATGCGATCGCGAAAGAGAACGTTAACGCAAATGCGAATGCGAACGGGCCAGACTTGAGTCTAGGCGCCATAATGGACAAGGTAATTTGGATGAGTTCCCTCTCTTCCCTCCCCCTTTGGAGGGAGGAAGGAAGATGGTACAACTGTTGCTCGCTCGTTCGCCCGTTCGTTCTGTAGTTCTGTGTAATGCTTTGCTAAAGTTGGAATTTTAAAGAAGGACGTAGATCTCCCCCTTCTTGCCATAGTTTCTCTTAACCCATCGATGCCTTTAACCTCTAAATTGCTTATTAAAACGAGTTATTCACTAATAGAAGGGGGAATCCAGAGTGGTTTCAAATTACTACATCAGTGTTAGTTCCCATAGCTAAATGTCTTAGTTTCATTTGCTAATTATCCATACATGTTATTCGAATTAAAGTCTTGACTTATATGTTTAACTAATTATATTATTGTTAGTTCCCATCTTGGTCTAATTTCGAAACTGTTGCTACTTGCTGTTTACCCAATATTGATTCAGATCTGTTGAGTTATTATACTTAAAATAATTGTTTTATTTGAGTTCCTCCATTGAGGGAGAAATACTTGGAGCTTAAGTCTCTTAGTTCATAGTTTTGCATTTTATTAGTTCATTTTGTTATCGATTTAGGACTACATATACCAGCCGAATTCTACACACACCCCCAATACATAATATAATATATCATGAATGTATTCGTTCTGTGTGTTTAGCTAAGCTGCAATTGGCTTTTGCCTTGGCTTTAGATGTTTCGTTAATCACCCACAAACGCTTTTGCGATAAACGCTTAAAAATATAAGAGATAACGCTTTGATATGCCGCCTCGTTTTGTTCTAAATGTTGTAAGCTTTTATCCCTTTCCCTTACCAGGGATACCAACTAAATATATTAAAGAAATTATTAATACAAAATATAGCATAAGCATAAACACTTTCTTTTTTGGGTAAAAGCTTCAAAATTGAAACTGTTTGCAAAAGAATTAATTAAGAATTCTAATTAAATATTTATATTTATTAACAGCAATTTAACAATTTCACAATTTATTAAAATAAATAATAACATTTAATGGAGATTTTTTAAAAATATTGCAAACTGAGAAAAAATACTTCTATTATTCATAAAAGGTTTAAATAATAAAAATAATTATTATTAAATAACATACTTAAATATTGTTTAACATAGACCATCATAGAAATTATCAGTTTCAATTTTCGAGCCACCCTTTAAAAGGTATTCACAGTTGGACTCCAAACCGCTGAGCCCAACTGTGAATGCCATTCATGAATGTTCTTCTGCATTGCACCAAAACCAAACTGTGTGTTTTTTCTTCTTTTCTTTCCTTGTGTGATCAAACTACAAACACGCACACCTACACACACACATACACATACAAACAACAGCTGCCGAGTGTTACAGTCAGCAACTCGAATGCGAACAATTTCTGCTCCACCTACTCCACCAATGTCAACTCGAATACTCCAAGCACGTGCACGTCCACGCCCCAACAGAACAACACTAACAACATGTCCACGATCGATAGGAACAATAGCCCCACCATGCTCACAGCCACAGCCATCATCACAAGCACAACCACAACCACATCCGCCCCTGCCTCTGCCAGTGTCTCTGCTTCTGCCACTGCCTCTGCCTCTGCCACTGCATCTGCATCCGCCAATGCACCAAATACAGCTGCCAGCACGTGCACGTATCCGTTTGCGCATCTCGTGGCAACAACTACTGCAGATGCAACTGCAACAGCCACAACAACAACAACAACAACTAGCACTGACCTGTACCACAAAAGCAACACTGGCGGTTGTGATAGCAAGACAGCAAATACAGCCGCAGCCACAACAACAACCACAGCCGCAACGACAACAACAACAACAAACGCCGCAATAACCATAACAGCAACAACAACAACAACAAACGCTAAAGCTAATGTCAATGCCAATGCCATTCCTTCGCAGAATCAGAGCCAGAGCCAGAGTCAATCCTACATGCACACGATACAATCGCTGATAAACAACAGCAACGTGAGGGTGAAGATCGCCGATCTGGGCAATGCCTGTTACGATGTGAGTAGTCAGATCGCTATAATTGATTGAACTAATATAGCTAATCCCTGTTCGCATGGACAGTACCATCACTTCACAGAGGACATACAGACGCGACAGTATCGCTCTATCGAGGTGTTGCTGGGCGCGCCGTATAACTATACCGCCGATATCTGGAGCACAGCGTGCCTGGCCTTCGAGCTGGCCACGGGAGACTATCTCTTCGATCCACATGCGGGTGAGTCCTACAGTCGCGATGAGGATCATCTGGCACACATTGTGGAGCTACTGGGATCAATACCGCAGTCGGTGATATTGCGCGGCAAGCATGGCCTGAAGTACTTCACGAGCTATGGTAAGTTATACAGATCAGTTGGAGCTGCGAAATTAACCCACTCTTGCCTATTTTGACTGCAGGCAGCCTGCGCAACATAACCAAGCTGAAGCCATGGAGTCTACTTAATGTGCTGGTAGAGAAGTACGACTGGGATCCCGTGGAGGCCAAGAAGTTCTCAGACTTTCTGCTGCCCATGCTCGAGTACAATCCGGTTATAAGGGCATCGGCGGCGGAGTGCCTGCAGCATCCCTGGCTGGAGCAGGAGGAGTTTGTCTAGCACGAGCTGAGATCATCAACCTAGAGAAGGGAGACAAACACACACACACAGGCATACTTAATCGTACTCATAATTGTAGGCTTTTTGTATTTGCGAGACAGAGAGGAACTGTCATAGAGGAACTAATATTACGAATACCTATGCTAAATTAGCCTGTAAGCCAAGGAGCAAGACGTAAATTGTACACAGGAAATTTCAGATTTCACAACGTATAATCTACGTTATGTAGATGATGACGATGATAATAGTGGGGGGAGTTTTCGAAGCTTTTTTAATTTAACACGATTTTTATACTCGAGAGCTTTAAGCAAAATGCGATTTTATTTTTAAAAACGAAATCAAGCGAAATACTGCAAGAATACATAGGTTTTCCTTAAGTTCTCATTTGAATTCGTATGTAACTCGTATTTACATTGAGAAACCCAGACAATGACGACAATTCGTAAGTCAACAGATGCCTAAACACTGACTGACTGATTGCAACAAACATTTTGAAAAAGAAAAGAAAAACCCAAAAAACAAAAAAACTCAATCGAATCAAATGATGAGAATTCAAGGCAGAATTAGTCAAATATTTAGAGGCGCATTGATAAAGGTATGTGTATAATTCGATGACATTTAAATGTAGATAACTAAAGATATTGTTATGATAAAATACAGCCAGCTTTCTAGCAGCAAGTAGTGATTGTGGTATATTTAACCAAAATACTTATTGTAGGACCTCAGCAGCGTACGATTTATTTGGTTTAACTTAGAGTTGAGATATGAAAGACCTAATTAAGTTCTCTCTAAGCAGACGGCACATTATTTTCTGTTCATTTGTTTCTTTTGATGCAATAAATTTTTTGTTTCGATTTATCGCGTTTTCGGTTTCTTCCAATTAAATAGACACAGCTGCGGGCTTTAAACAGATAATCTTATTATCAATACTTAAGGCACCAATCACAGTGCGTATTATAAACATTTAAAGTTCCGCAACATCAACAAGGTATTAAATGCAAACGATAACCAAACAAACGAGTAATATTATAGTGGAATTGATAATTCTTTACGGAAAATTTACACGAAGTACTTTCGTAGAGATATAATATTAATAATTTGCTACGGAAATCGAAATTCGCATTGAAGAACTAAACATATTTTATTACTTACCTACAAGAAGTATTTGTACACAAACATTTAAAGTAAACAGTAACATTAAACGTGACCAAATAATTTAATATTGCGGAAGATTTTTCCCACAACACGTAAAGGAATAAAATAAATACATATTTAATATACACTCGAGTAATTAAATAAATGCAAATACCATACGTATATACCATGAATGGTTGGCTTTCTCTGGGTTTGGTTAACATATGCACTTTATTAATATTATGTATAAAAATTCAGAATACTTATGCCTTAAATAGATGGGGGTACATGATTGTGTATAGTATGTAGACATGGTTAAGTTTGGGTTTGGGTTTGGGTATTAGTTCAGGGCCACTAAATAATTGCAACAATAGAATAATATACTCGTAATGCCAATAATTGATAATCAGAGACTATTTATGTATGTAGTAAATACTCGGATATAATATGGTATGTCACATTAGACAGGCTTCTATAGACCCATGCCAAGAATTTGCTCTTGCTTGTAGACACCGTGATAGGCATTGCGAATCAGCACGTAGGGGAAACAGGACTCCAGCAGATCCATAGTAAGGAAGGGCGACTGTTTGACAATCTCATCCAATAGCAAATAGATTGACTCGCGATTGCGTGTTGCTTCCTTATCAGATTCCTGACCCAAACGCAGCAGTGACGAACTTGCCAAGGCCAGGAACTCCTTCATACGATCCTCCATATCGTTCTGCCCACATATTGTAAACAAGGCTCCGAAAATATTGTTAATTGCTGCCGCCATGCAGTGCGTGTTATTCGAGTGTCCATCGATTGTGGCTCTGTAGAAGGAATGTTCATTGCGTGCCAGCTTTGGTATGGATACGGCCACAAAGACCATCAGTAGACATGCAGTTAAATGCTCGCCCTCGTCAAACTCAGGCTTCTTTGATTTCAATGTGGTCGCCAGAGTGGGATCCACCTTGCACAGCAGACCCGCCGCCGATGCCATTTCAGAGGCGACACGTATTTGATCGCCTCCAGGTAAATGTTCCTGAAAGTCCTTAACCGAACTGAGCAGGAATGGAATACGTTTATCGAGAACGTCAACAAGTGCTTCGTGCACAAGATTGCGGAAACAAATGATCACTCCTATAATAGTCATGCGCTGCAATACCCGATCCACGTCTTGTAGTCGCTTAAACTGCTCTTTCATCACCTCCGGCTTGTCAAAGCTTGTGCGCAGCGTGATAAGCACTTCCTTGTTAGTTCCCACCAGTGACTTTAGCTCCTGAACCTGATTGGCAATGTGCCACATCAGGGTCTCGTTCAGTGTTTTGATGCCGTACGGGCCCACCAGTTCGGCAAGTGCGCGTAGTTCATTCAAATCAGAAAACTCCTGGGGATTAAATGGCACCCAACCTTCCGGAGATATGGGGACAAATGCTTTCTGGTTAATCGAGAATACAATGCTTCCGGCTGAGACCCGACGCAACAGCACTTCGCTGTACCAAGTATTGTAAAGAGCCGCAATGGTCTTCTCCCCATGCGAGTCCAGTGCTTGGGTCTGCTGCAGCAGACAATTGTTGAAGACTCTGGTGATGTCAATGTGGACATAGTTCTCCACTGTCTGTAGAACGTTCATGTAGGCGCGCACACTTGCCAGCAGCTCCGAGGGCTTGGCTATTTCCATAGTCTCTTGGTTAAACATCACCATGCCAACTAAATCTCGTGAAAAGCGATGCTCCAAATTCTGACACAGATATTCACGTGGCGCAAAGGCAAACTCCCAAACATTGACAGTGGGACAGTAGTTTATGGCATAACAGAGCTCTGTCAGCGCCATATGCAGCTTGTCCATTGTTGTAAGATCCTCTCGTGTTTTCCTATACGACTCATCGCCGGGTTTTCGAATATCGTCAAAATGCTTTGACTTGGATTTGTCCTTCTTCTTGCGAGCCGATTGCACCGACAGTATCTTGGCGCAGTGTTTCGGCAACAAGGCGTCTGCCATCGTGCACTGTTCATCGCATATGGTGGTAATAATATTCTTGGCCTCCTTGGCCATCTCTTCTAAAAATATGTTGACAACACTCAAAGAGCGCTCTCGAATATGATGACGCTCTTCAGGGCACATCTCGTGTGTGCAGTTCTGGAAGTGACTGCAGATCAACGGGAACGCAATGATGTAGCGATTTTGTGCTGGAAACTCGAGGCACATGTGGAACTGGTCGTCGAACATTTTGCTATAAAAGCAAAATATGCTCAAATCCGATGTTTCCACAAGTATCTCGTCCAGGTTGTCTACCACTCGTGTGTGGAACACCATTGAGTCGAGAAGACGAGCAAGTTCAACATGTTCTGTGATGCGAAGTGCTGCTTTTCCCACGCTCATGTACGTTTGCAATCGGAACCAGTCCAGGCGAAAGGGTCTAAAGTAGAAAAGCTCGTTGTCTTCTACCTGTTTGACAGTCAAACTGGCTGCCGTGTTGTACAATGAACTGAATATAATGCTTTCATCCTCTGGACACATCTGCAGACTTTGCATCCTTATGTTTAAGTCCGTTGCGTCAAAGCCAGACAAGTATTGCACGTAGTAACGCTGCATCACCTGGCTGTATTTACGCACCAGTGCACGTAGCTCCTCCATGTGAAACAGAAGCTCGGGCAGCTGGCGATCCACAAGATCCTCGTTGCTCTTGCCTGTAAATATTTCATTTATTTAATGCCTTGGGGATCGTATGACATCGCTCTTACCTTTGTTCTTCAGCAGAGGCGGGTTGTCGTTGTGACGAAGAAGCCAAAGAATCTCGTCTCGCGCAAGACAAAGCCCAATGAATATAAAGATGGCTTTGGGGCCCAACAGACCAGGTTGGTCGGTCATAATAAGTGCCAACTCCTTTAAGGCAGTGCGCAGAAACTTGCGTCGCTCACGATGCATCAGCGCCGCCTTCTGGACGGCTGTGTTGTAGGCCTCCTTCACTTCTCCGATACGCTTGCTGTAACCCTTGATTCCATCGAAAGTGGACTGGATGTACTGATGAATTTGTAGGACTTCATCCCTGAATAATGCTACCACCCAACTGCTTTCAAGAGCTGAGAGCCAGATTTTATTTATTTCCGGATACTGGCCTAACATTTGGTGGTTTAAAAGGAGTCCGAATATGATCCAGCGATCCATAGCCTCCAATGAAATATATTCGCATGACATGGTATCTGTCCGAACGGCCTTCAAAAGTATTGCAGGATTTCCCACTAGGCTAAGCTTTTGCATTTCACGCCACTTGTCTGCAGGAAGATTCCGCAGAGCATAGATGGACGTAAGCGACCGGAGGGCATTACCCAACAGCCGCTGATGTGGTATAAATTCCTCCGAGAGCTTTTTAAGCGGCACCTCGTAGTCTAAAATCATCTGGCCCAATCGCGGAAATCCTGTGTCCGCTTGGTTGTTTTGCAGCTCATAGGCAGCATTATAAAGGCCCAACACAGCCTTACGATCCTCTACACGCGATAGTACGATCATCAGGGAAACATATGTAACCACCAGATCCAAATAGTTCTTGGTGAGCTCAAAGTTAAGTGTTATGTCGAGGTGAATCTGACAGGCATCCATGGTGGTGAGCAATTCACACACATTATCCTTAAAATCGAGCAGGTCCACAAACGTGTGGTAGTACAGCGATAGAGACTTTATTATCTCCGCCTTGATGTTCACTATAGCGTTAAGGCCCTTAACGTCGATGTTTGGAAACCGCTTCACGATAAACTTGATTGAGGACTCTAGGGACTTCTCGGATAAAAATCCTGGCTTGGATTTGGTGTCGCCACATGCTTTTTTAATATTATAAATACGCGTAAGTATCCCAAGTCCACGATCATTTAAAATGATTAACTTCTCAGCAATTTTCTGCTGATTAGGAAAAATTGGGCGTGCCATGGTTTCCGATTGTACAAAAGCAAACGCAAGGGAAGTAGTAAGCGCTTCTAATAGGAAGTATTATATAGCGTTTATCACGCTTAATACCACCTTTGCACGATTTTAACAACGTTTTGTCTATTTAAGTCTTGCTTTAATGGACAAATTGCTATTTACTTAGCTAAAAAACACGGCAATTCTAAATGTACACATTCTAGTGATGTAATGTAGATAGATTATCGATAAGAGTATTTTTAAAATATCACAGTTACTTAATGAGTTTATTATACTCGTTACAGTCAAGGGCTATTTTCTTATAGGAATATTTATTCAGAACATAAACAATTATTATGCAATACGAAATTTATAATATTCTCATTTAATTTTTATTATTTAACATGACAAGATACTATATCATTAAGTAACTGTTAAAGTAACACCAATGAATGCATTATTTGAATGGAGTGCCCGTATTATTCTGTTGCAATTATCGACCTATCGAAAATTCCGATAGTTTCGCAATTTTAGTTGAGAGCGGTGCACATGTTGTTTGCCATCACATCACTTTTTGCATTTTGAACTAAAGGGTAAGAATTAATGTATTTTTAAATAAAGTCAGAAGTGCATGTAACATATTCAGATAGTTATGGGCGCAACAAAAAATTTGGAACGCACCGACGTCTGTCGTGTGCCGGAGAACATTAACTTTCCGGCTGAGGAGGAAAATGTGCTGAAGCAGTGGCGTGAAGAAAAAATCTTTGAAAAGTGCAGTCAACTGTCAAAGGGAAAGCCGAAGTAAGTATTTCGGTATGTTACATCAGCCAATTTTTATAAATTTTGTCTTTTATTTTAAGATATACCTTTTACGATGGACCGCCATTTGCAACCGGTCTGCCGCATTACGGTCATATCTTGGCCGGCACTATCAAGGATATTGTGACTCGATATGCTTACCAGCAAGGATACCATGTGGATCGTCGTTTCGGCTGGGATTGCCACGGATTGCCTGTGGAGTTCGAGATTGATAAGCTGCTGAATATCAAAGGACCAGAGGATGTGGCAAAGATGGGCATTGCCGCATACAATGCGGAGTGTCGAAAGATTGTTATGCGCTATGCAGATGAGTGGGAGACTATTGTTACGCGTGTGGGACGTTGGATTGACTTCAAAAACGACTACAAGACACTGTACCCCTGGTACATGGAGTCCATATGGTGGATTTTTAAGCAGCTGTTCGACAAGGGATTGGTCTACCAGGGCGTAAAGGTGATGCCCTACTCAACCGCTTGTACGACATCCCTTTCAAATTTCGAGGCTAACCAAAACTACAAGGAAGTCGTTGATCCATGCGTTGTTGTTGCACTCGAAGCAGCCACTCTTCCTAATACGTTCTTCTTGGTGTGGACCACCACACCCTGGACGTTGCCGTCGAATTTCGCCTGCTGTGTGAACTCTAAAATGACGTATGTAAAGGTGAGTCATCGTCTGCAATTTATTGGTAGTCACTATAATAATATCTGATCTCGTCGGTCTAGGTGCGTGACGTCAAAAGCGATCGACTCTTTATACTTGCCGAGTCTCGCTTGTCATATGTCTTCAAGACAGAGGCGGATTATGAAATCAAGGAAAAGTTTGCTGGGGAAACGCTTAAGGGACTACACTACAAGCCACTGTTCCCCTACTTTGCCAAACGTGGTGCCGAGGTGAAAGCTTTCCGTGTATTAGTGGATGACTATGTTACCGAGGATTCTGGTACTGGAATTGTTCACAATGCGCCCTACTTTGGCGAGGACGATTACCGTGTATGCCTTGCGGCTGGTTTAATTACCAAGTCAAGCGACGTTATTTGCCCCTTGGATGATTCCGGGCGGTTTACGTCGGAAGTGCCCGATTTCGCAGGTCAATACGTTAAAGATGCCGATAAGAACATAATGGCCAATCTGAAGGCAAGCGGAAATCTGGTTTCCAATGGACAGGTGAAGCATAGCTACCCTTTCTGCTGGCGCTCAGACACGCCCCTTATATACAAAGCAGTTCCTTCATGGTTTGTGCGTGTGGAGCACATGTCGAAGAATCTGCTTGCGTCTAGCTCGCAGACTTACTGGGTGCCCGACTTTGTCAAAGAGAAACGCTTCGGAAACTGGCTAAGGGAAGCACGAGATTGGGCTGTAAGTTGAATTATTCGATGCTATAAACCTAAATATCCTTACTAAGCTATTATTCTCATTTAGATTTCTCGTAATCGTTACTGGGGCACACCGATTCCCATTTGGCGCTCTGCAAGTGGCGATGAGACTGTGGTAATTGGCAGTATTAAACAACTAGCAGAACTTTCGGGCGTTCATGTGGAAGATTTACATCGGGAGACCATCGATGACATTGAAATTCCATCGGCGATACCCGGAAATCCACCACTGCGACGCATCTTGCCTGTTTTCGATTGCTGGTTTGAGTCCGGTTCGATGCCTTTTGCTCAGCAGCATTTCCCATTCGAGAATGAAAAGGACTTTATGAATAACTTCCCAGCGGACTTTATTGCCGAGGGCATTGATCAGACACGAGGCTGGTTCTACACGCTCTTGGTTATCTCAACGGCATTGTTTAACAAAGCGCCGTTTAAAAACCTTATTGCCAGTGGTTTGGTATTGGCCGCAGATGGCCAAAAGATGTCCAAGCGAAAGAAGAATTACCCGGACCCAATGGAGGTTGTTCACAAGTACGGCGCTGATGCTCTTCGCTTGTATCTTATCAACTCGCCGGTGGTGCGCGCTGAGAGTCTACGCTTCAAAGAGGAGGGTGTACGTGATATAATCAAGGATGTGTTCCTGCCCTGGTACAATGCCTATCGTTTCCTGTTGCAAAACATTGTGCGCTATGAAAAGGAAGATTTGAATGGCAAGGCACTCTACACTTACGATCGAGCGCGCCATTTGCAGAACATGGATAAGGCGTCAGTTATTGATGTGTGGATCCTGTCGTTCAAAGAGTCTCTACTGGAATTCTTTGCTACTGAAATGAAGATGTACCGTCTGTACACGGTAGTGCCCAGACTAACCAAGTTCATTGATCAGCTGACCAACTGGTGAGCCATACTTTATGAACATCTTTGACTATGTGCTAATTTCCATTCTTTTCTAAAGGTATGTGCGGCTAAACCGTCGCCGCATTAAGGGTGAATTAGGCGCCGAACAGTGCATACAGTCCCTGGATACACTCTATGACGTTCTCTATACAATGGTCAAAATGATGGCACCCTTTACACCATACCTAACGGAATATATCTTCCAGCGTCTTGTTTTGTTCCAACCTGCTGGATCTTTAGAGCACACTGAATCCGTACATTACCAAATGATGCCTGTCAGCCAGAGGAAATTCATCCGCAGTGATATCGAAAGGTCAGTTGCGCTAATGCAGTCCGTGGTTGAGTTGGGTCGCGTTATGCGAGATCGCCGCACATTACCCGTTAAGTATCCCGTTTCGGAGATCATTGTAATTCACAAGGACGAGCAAACTCTGGAGGAGATTAGGAGTCTGCAGGACTTTATACTAAGCGAATTAAATGTGCGTAAACTGACGCTGAGCTCGGAGAAGGAAAAATATGGAGTAACATTGCGTGCGGAACCAGACCATAAGGTAAACATTTAAGTAGTTTAAGTTGAGCTGGAATGTTTTCTAATACTCTTCGTTTCCTCTGCAGTCGCTGGGTCAGCGCTTGAAGGGTAACTTTAAGGCTGTTATGGCTGCCATAAAGGCGCTCAACGATGACGAAATTCAGAAGCAGGTTGCACAGGGCTACTTTAACATCCTGGACCAACGTATCGAATTGGAGGAGGTGCGTGTCATTTATTGTACCTCCGAAAAGGTTGGTGGAAAGTTTGAGGCACACAGCGACAACGAAGTGCTCGTCCTAATGGACATGACGCCCAATGAGGAACTTCTTGAAGAGGGACTGGCGCGTGAAATTATTAATCGCGTACAAAAGCTCAAGAAGAAAGCACAACTTATACCAACAGATCCAGTAATCATTTACTACGCTCTAAGCACAAATGCTGCTGCTAAGAAGGAAGTTAAGGAAACGCACGCTCAATTGCAAAGGGTTCTAGTCAGCTATGCGTCGATGATAAAGAGTGCCGTAAAGTCAGAGTTTATACCATTTAATGAGAAGGAAGCGGCCTCGAAACGTCTTATAATTACGGAAAATGTTGATCTTAAAGGCGTTGACTTAATACTGACTATTTCTTCTACGGAGGAGCTGCAACTGCCAAGCCTGTCATGGCTTAATGTAATCCTAAGTGCAGAGCTCCAACCGCGTTTTGTGAGCAGCAACAAAGGCTCCATTCTGCTGCAACACAGTGTTAACAAACAGTTCATCAACCTGCCCACGCTACGTCGCGAATTGGAGGTGCTCTTTGGACTGTACGGCGTAGACTTTGATATTTATGTGTTGGATCAGCAGAAGAAGGTCAGCGAGCTGCAAGCTATCGACAAAAGCCTTAACGGAAAGTTGCTTATTTTGACCCGCAATCCCGATGCACAACGACTGGCGAAAGAGTTCGCTGTAGACTCGGCTCCATACTCAAATTTCGTCAATCAACCGTCGGGTAGCACAGTCTTTACTGAAAATCCCAAGGGTCATAGCTTGTTGACGGTGTCTAAGTCCTAAGGAATATCGGTTGATAACTTTATTTATCTTGTAAACCTGCTCATCAAAGGTATAAAAATAAAACGAAAATGTTCTAAATGTTTTAAACAAAAGTTGGTGTTTTAAATTTCAAATGATGTAAGATACCCCTCACTCAGTTTTCACTTTCGAAAATCCCTGCATTAATTCAATATAAAAATACAATGTTGTTTTTTTTTTTAATTTTTATTTTATTGAAATCGCTTTTTATTCGTTATAGTATTAGATATTATATATGGTTGTATCATATATATCGGCTTGCCATAAATGTGTGTACGTGTATTATGTGTTTTTTCTTCGCTTTGTGTACGAGTATCAATGTTTTTCAAATTTCATTATTTCTAGATTAGCTTTTCTCTCTTTTTTTTTATAACCTACGCAGAGAGGCTGAAGACAATTTCGTACATTTAATACAAGTATTGTTCGTGATTTATAGACTTTCAAAGTGTTTCGAATTTCGCCCTATCAACGATGCTCTGCTGAGGGTGCGTCAATATCATCAGTACATAATCTAAACATGGCTTGTAACGAACTGTTTATTGCTGCCTGGGCATTTACTGGAAAATTTACACTTCGCTGTGAAGAACAAAATATATTGAGTAGATTTAAGCACAATTGAGTAGACGTACATCCATATGTTTGAGACATATTTCATTCCTTTCTTCGTTCAGTCGATAATCTTTTCCTTTCTTCTAAGCTGATTTCAATAATTTCATTTAAGTTTTTTTTGGTTAATATAATGCTGCTTAATTTTACTACATATACATTTATATTCGCTTGCTGCAGTTTTTTACAATTCGTTCATGTGTAAAATAGTATGTATGTTATATCATTTTGGAAAACGTGAAATTTGGTTTTCTTGATGCCTTTCTTTACACAACGTTACTCGCATGTCACTATCGATGCATACACATGTATATATTTGAGTTTTCTTTCGATTTCTTTTCCGGTGTTTTTTTTTTTTTTTTTTTGATTTTCTTACACTTACAGGGTTTAATGTTTATCATATTTTATTTTTTCTCGTTTATTTATAATTTTATTTAATAAAATTACTAACACTTTAGCTATCTCCTACGTTTTATTTTAACTCCTTCTCGCTCACTTTTACGCTCGTTATGTGCTACATTCGTTTTTGAGTTTCTTCATCTTTAGCCTAATTCTTAGTGACGATGTGTGTAGTTGAGAGTGTTTATAATACAAGGTGTATGTGTGGGTGTGTGTGTTTGTATAGCATATGGGGTACTGTGTCACATGTATTATACTCAAGACTTAAATACGCGTACTTAATTTAAATGCTAGTTTTATATCTCAATAGTCAATAGTTTAGTGTCAATTATAAATAGTATAATAATATGAATAATAAAAAACAAAAACTGTCCAGCAAAGGGCTGGAGTTCAAGAAAGAAGAGAGTCTGAGGTTGGTTAAAAATGCGTATATTGAAAATCAGGATATCGCTTAAAAACAATAAAAGTTGCGGATAACTTAGGCTAGCATTGGATAAAAGGCATTGAAAACTGCATTTTGCTTTTACAAATTAACATGGCAAAGTGTAAACTAAATATTGCATTGTACATAACTAAAATCTTAGGGGACTAATCGCTTTAAAAAAGAGTGTAATGAGTAAAGTACTGTGCTGTTTTCAAACGTTCGGTTCGAGTGCCTTCACTTCGATATTCTTTATTTGTATTTGCAACATTTCAAGTCGTGAAATGAAATGTTTAGAAATATATCACAATTTGTAAAAAGTATTCATGCATTTTGCCTTCGAAATAAGTCAACAATTTGATGGTTACCCAAATCAATGAAGAACGTTGCGAAATAAGGAGTTAGACAGACGGATAGATAAATGTGTAGATAGATAGATAGATAGATAGGTAAGTGAGTAAGATAAGTATACTGTTTGCCGGGGGCAGCCGACAGCAAACTTAATTTTGATTTTTGGCTGTCGAACCTAAGTAGACGCGTTTGAATAAATTCGAGCATTCGTTTCAAAATAGTATGAGTAAAAATATGTGAAATCAAAGTTTCAACGCGTGAGTGTTAAAGCATAGTTAAGTAATTGTTAATATATTTGTTTTGTTTTGTATGTATATACAAAGAATTTCTTGAAAATAAAGCAGCTTTTAAGGAGCAGTGGTAGTAGGCGAGGGGGGGACTGGGGCTTCTATACGGGATTCTATAATGCTTACGTTGTTCATGTTCGCCGCGTCTGTTGCTGGGGATTCCTTCAACTTTTTACATTAATTTATGATTTTTTTAATAATATTTTATCGTTCGCTTACTTGAATATGCATATTTTTTCGTTTCGTTATTATTTTTTCTTTGTTTTTTTTTTTACTTTGTGTAATACTTGTTTGACATCGAATGCAACTGGCTAATTAGACTTCTGTAGACTAAACACAAAAAACGCTTTCTCTAGGGACTTTGGCTACCTGGAAAACCGTGGAACCTTCGATCTTTTGGTTCCATAGTTCCTTAATATGTGAAGTCTTTTTATGGCGCCTGCCTGCCCGTTAAGCATATGATTTTGAAATCTGAAGAAATTACATTAATGTTACACGTGGACTAAACATATGCCTATTGTTAGCTTAAACTCAACATCAACATTCATATTTATGTTTTGTGTGTGTACATATACATATATAGAAATTTATGTGGTTTACTGTTTTTCCTTTCTGGTTTGCATCGGTTGCTGCTTTGATACTCCGAGGGTCGCCTTGTGACTAATGCTAAACTTTAAGTCCTATTAAAGTTTATATTAATTAGTTAAGTTGAAGTGTGTCCTGTTGTGTTGTTGTTGTTGTTAATGTTGTAGTTGTTATGTTGTTATGTTGTGTTGCTGTTAGTTGTGCTTATCGCTTATCGCTGTTGTATTTCACCTAAGTAATTACAAAAACTGCTCCTCGGCTGTCTCGCTGCTCTTTCGCGAGATAGCTTTGCCCACGGCTATCAAATAGTCCTCCGGCCCATCATACTCTTCGGCTGCCTCATCGCCAGCTTCATTTTCCAGCTCCTCCTCCTCCACTCACGCACTCACATCTAGATATTTCTGCTGTCGTCGATTGGAGCTTGTCCTGTGGCTGTTTCCTGTTTTGCGCCGCTTGCGTTTGGCATCGCGTTGAAAGGCCACATTGCCGGGATCATCTGCCAGTTGGGGATACTTGTGTATGCTGTGTATGTCAATGCCAATCCAGCCGTCTACATCGCCATGCTGAATGAGCTCCTCTTTCTCCTCCTCAGTCCAGTCACCGCGACCTTGGAATCCGGCTGCAACCAGCTGTTTCTCCAGCTCCCAGGCACGCTCCACAGCACGTTTGTGAGCATGTTTCAGTATGCGATGGCGTTCCTGTTCAGGATCCACGCCATACTTGATGATTACAACTGCCTCAGGGCCATGAAGTCGAAGCTCCTTGGCTGCACTGCCACCATGATCGCTGATCTCGTGCGTTGATATGTTAAACATGCCACCCAGGCGACGCAGCTCTTCGTTGTCGTCGCGCAGCTTCAGCACATTGTCCTTGACAAAGTAGAATACATCCTGATCGTGTATGCTGAAGTGCAGATCCAAGAAGTATGAGTTGTTGAATACTGAGCTGACGACATCTTGGACCACACTATTGGAACCATCCACAACGCTGACCAAAGCGCGTCCGCCAATCCTAGAGAGCAGCACGCCCTCGCCAAAGACGGCGCGACGGTAACTGACACGTGGCAACAGGTTTCGCATTTTGGGTTCCATCTTAAGCAGCGGCTTGGGCGCAAAGTCAAAGTCGCTGAACCTCTCGTTAGTCTTCTCGACAATGCACTCCAGACCCGAAATGACGCCAAAGTCTGGTGCAAGTGTGTTCGACTTGATGGTGGCCTGGGGCGTGTACTGTGTCAGCTTGGTATAGCGGTTGCTCTGCATGTTGTTTAGCTCATAGCCGAAGAGCTGCAGCCAGGCATCCAGATCGATCATATAGTTCTGCGGTTTGTTACGGTTGATCGGATCGTTGTTGTGGTAGCGATAGATGAATACATCGGTGGGGTTGGACATTTCGGTGGCAAGAGTTTCCCAAAGTGGCGTCATCCATTGACCTACAGTTGAATCGTATTGTCGCAGTTCGGTGTAGATCAGTTTGGTGTGCGGGTCGATCAGTCCACCATGGAAATCGATGGGCACAAAGAATTCTGGTTTGGTATCTTTGATGGTGCGTCCGAAGGGTGTACGTTTCACTTCCTTTACAATGGCTCCGTTCATATCGAAAAAGGCGAGCGGAGATCCATTCTGATCGGTGGCCACATAGTATCGCTGCTCGGCATTCTCCAAAGCAATCAGCATGTCGCGATCATCGTAGAAGAACTTCATGGTCTTTCCAAGCTTGGGGAAATGTGCGTGTGTGACTAGCATCGGAGTCTTGGGATTTGCATAGTAGTACTGGGTAACATTGCCCTTGCTGTCGTGCCAGGCTACCAGACGGCTACGGTCATCGTAGTAATACCAGCTCTGGAAGCGATCTCGTTCAAAGGCATGGATCAGCTGGCCACGGTTGTTGTATCGATACTTTTGTTCTCCGCGGCGTACCACAAATCCACGAGCATCGTAGCTGTTAAACTCATTGTCGTCCGACTTGATGACCCGATCGCCAATGTCATAGCCCAGATTGTTCTTGACGCCCTGATCCACAATGCCTACAGTGTTACCGTTCTCATCATACAGATACTTCCAGTTGTTCGTGCCCAAAACTTCAATTACATGTCCATCCGCATTGTAGTTGATCTTGTCAAAGGCGGTCGATCTGCCGAATGTCGTCTTCTGTGACTTAATGCGATTACGTAGATCATAGTCTAGTTCTAGGCGGAACACATCAAAGCTCTTGATGTTCATCAGTACGCTCTTCACCCGACCATGTTGGTCGTAGTCGACAATGGTGAAGAACTGCTTAGCCGAGTCTTGAATCACGGTGCGATTGAAGGCATTGCGTGTGATCTTTAGATCCTGTACGACCTCCAGTTGTCCCAGGTTTTGGCTGTACTTGTAGCGTGTGGTGGGCAGCTCCTTGTCATCAATTGCCATCTCAATTCCGCTCAAGCGGGCATTGCCATCATATGCATACTTGTAGTGCGCGGATGCCAGCGAGTTCTTGGAGCCAAATCTTAGTTTCTCATCCTTAAGAATGCCTGCGTGATATTTGAATTCCCGACGCAGCTCGAAGCCCGGCTCCTGCACCTCAATGGACTTGACCAGGCTGGTAGTCTCTTGATAGGTGTAATGGGTGCTCGAAAGTCCAGCGAGTATGGTTTCCAATCGTCCAGCAGCATCGTGCACAAAGGCCACCTTTCCAGACTGATGTGGATGAATCTTAGCGAGTATCTGGCCTTCGTCATTGTAGAGTATCTCAAAGGGATGTCGGTTAATGGGCGAGTAGTACTGATACTTAAAGAAGCCTAGTGACGTCTGCAGTGAGAACGAGTGGATGTGACCACGGGGAGTTGTCAAGCTCTGCAGCGCACCTGCATCGTCGTACTGCAGTAGATAGTCCGATCGTCTTGGCGTAGTCACTTTAATGGGTAACGATCCAAACATGTCCTTAAAGTTGTAGACCATTGAGGATCCGTCGCCGTATTTGATCTCATTCAAGCGTCCATTGCGATCGAAGGTGTAGGCTTCCTGCAGGACGCCCCACTTCCAGCTGACCAGTCGTCCGAAGCGATCATATTCCAGATCAACATCTGCATAGTCACCCGACTGCGGTCGGAAACTGACTGGACGTGAGGTGCGATCGTAGGTGACATTAAGCAACTCCTGCTTATCATCGACCATCACCACCACCGATTGCGTCTCCCGATCGTACTCTAAGGTCAGCACATTGTCGCCATTGACTCGCAGTTTGCGGCCAACCTCCGTGACTGGACGTGGGGTACCCTTGTTCTGCTTGCCTTGCTGTGGAGGCTGTTGGCGTCGCACAAAGTAGCGCCATTCAAACCGATTGGCCAGATCGCCGGCAATTTCGGTTCGCTGCTTAGCGGGCACGGGGTAGCTCTCGCCCAAAAGTGGGCTCTGCTCAGCCAAGATCGTGTAGGGCACTACTTCCGTTTGTAAATTGTGTCCCCAGGGTGTAATGCTTGTCGTAGAGCCATCCATATCTACAGTGGTTCGCGACTCGGCAGCTCCGTTCTTGACAACAACAGTTGAGCCTTGTATGAGCATTGAGATCTCCTTCTGCGCGTTCTCTGAGACCTTCACCTGGGCGCCCTTCACACTCAAATCGAATGTTAGTTCGATAACTCGTCCAGTGGGTGTGACCGCCGAGGTCAGACGTCCGAACTCATCATAGTTGTAGACATACGAGCGTCCCGTCGAGTCCAGTTTCGTCTTGAGCAGACCCGTCGGTCCGTGATACTCGTAAGTGACATTGTAGTTCTCTGGGGTGCTTAGTTCGTGCAGCATCTTCATGCGAGTCATACGTAGACGGCACTTCTGACCCTTGGTGTTCTCAATGGAGTTCACCTGCGATGTGTAGTCGCGCAGCAGGAAGACCTTGTTGCCCGCCGCATCTGTCACAGTGCTCAGCTTGCCGTTGGATGTGTTCACGTTGTATGTGAAGACGTATGTCGTCTCTCCTGTCAGAATGTTGCGCGTGGAGACATGCTGGCCAAATCGATTGAAGATGTAAATCTCTTGCATGTCCGGTGCGTAAATCTCGTACTCCCGAGAGGGACTCGCTTCGGGGATGCTCGACATGACGGAGCGTATGCGATAGTTGGCCTGGTCGGCAATGTGCACATGACCGTCGGGCGTGACTGACAACGCAGCAATTGTGTTGAATTTCGCACTGGTGGCCAAGTAGTGATCGGCCTCAAAGCAGTCACAGCCGCGTTCCAGACAGTTGCACTTGGACTCAGCACCGGCAAATGAAGCGATGCGTCCATCTGTGCCAATGACTCGTACTCGATTGATGCGCTGCGAATCGCTTTCCGCCACGAAAGAGTTCGCCAAGCGGACCGAAAGCAATGGATTGCGGCATTACCAGTGTGGCATGTGTGGCAAGATCAGTGTCGTAGACGGTTGATGCTGTGGCGCAGTGCAGTGGACGACCGGAGATGACACGCACACGTCCATCGGGTGTCATGCGAAGAATCATGTGATCATCGATAATGTGCAGCGTGTTGTCCATGGGCGAAACGGCCAGTTCGGTGGGCCAGCGTAGGTGCATCTCTTCCAACTTGAGGGTACCCTCACATGGAATTGGCTTCCAGTGCGACTTGTGCATGTGGTTGCCGATGAGCGTGCTCACAATGCCATCGCGATCCACCATACGGATGTTGGTACCGTCGGCAAAGTACAGAATGTTGTCACTTGAGATGGCAATGCCCTTGGGGTAGGCCAGCTTGGCGTCCTTGGCGAGGGCACCGTCACCACAATGCGCCTCGTCGCCGGGTAGGCAGCGTTCGCCAGAGCCGACAACTGCCTCCCAGTTCTGTTCCGGCTGCGAGTAGTCATTGATATCGCGCACACGTATGATCTGATGTGATTCGGGATCGGAGACATACAGAGTACCGTCCAGTGGGCTCAATGCCATGTGGTAGCGGTAGGAGACGCGTGTGGCATTCAACTTGACCACTGTGCGAATACTTCCATCGGTCATTATGCGACGAATATAGTTGAAATCGCCCACAAAGAGACTGCCATCGGGAGCAGCAGCCAGAGCGACGGGTGCGAGTAGACGCTGCTTCATTGCGAGGCCATCGCAGTCGGGACATTCGAGGGGCCGCTGATGCCCATCACCCATGGTTGTTAGTATGATGCGGGGCTTATTGCGTAGATAGATGTTTGAGCCGTCGCCCTTCTGCAGAATTCCCTCGTGGAAGTTGTAACGATGATGGATGTCCAAGTTCCAGCCTCCCACCTCCGAAATGGACATGTCGTGTCCACTCAGCTTGGTGGTTTGTATGTCCCAGACAATGTCTTTGCAGTCCGTGTACTGGTAGCCCACCTTGACCACGGCTGTGGTTACGCCGTAGACTCGTTGCCTGTAGATATTCAGGCGGTTCCAGGCGTACGTAAACTTAATGCCAGGATCAGCCTCAAAGACGCGCTCAAACAGAATGCCTTCGATGGTAATACGTAGATGGATAAGGTGCAGCGAGGCGGGTATTGTGTCTGGCGTCAATTGCAGTTTGATTGTCGACAGGTAACCAGCTGCACGTGAGGAATGATATACCAAATTCAGACCTGTGCCTGGTATTTGCAGTGATTCCTGTATGACTTGAGATTCAGCCAAGATGGCACTTCGATCGGGACAGGCACCTTGGAAGCCATGTTTCCACGAGGCAAGCACAACCGGTTTCATTTGATCGTAGTCGTGGGAGAAGCAAGTGTGTGTACTTGTCGTAGACAGACTCTTCTCATCGGACATGCTCATGACCATGACGTCTATGATGACCACCTCATTCCAGGGTACCTGAACGATGCGAGATTGCGGCCGGAAGGGTGCACGTCCGAACTGTAGGGTAACAGCTCCTCCGCCATTGACCATCAGATCGAACCAACCATCGTCGCGGGTAAGTGTGAATCCCTCGAGTAGAGTCGTCGTAGATACGCGCACGCCCACCAGCCCCATACCTAGGGAGGTGACGACACGTCCACGGATAACTGCCGACCGGCTGTGAGAACGAAGCGACAAAATAAAAACAAATTTAGTAAGGTCTCATAGTGATGGGGATGGGGTAAAGTAGATAAACTACAGTTATTATACATTTGGCTAACAAGCATATCGAACTAAAAATGTCGCAACTACTTTGAATAACAAACGATGCGATAAGTACAAATTATAAGAATTCACACGCACATAACATAAGACTCGTATCACACAAAGGTTTACAATTTGAACAATATGGTATACGTATGTATAGATATATGTTTATATATTTGGTATATAGCTTTGTCTTCGACCTAGCATTGACCTATGTAAGTACAACATGTTGATAGCTTATACATATGTATGTATGTATGTAAGTTGGAAATGAAAACCCAAATTGATTGACTGGTTGTCTGGCGAGAAGGAAAATCATATAAATCATATATAAATAATAACTAGATGTAGCATTAACATATATGCTACATCTGAATGATAAGGTAAAACCAGCTACGATCTCTTGAAAAATGTATTAGTCTACGCTATAAGAACTTAGGATCTTTAAAGTAAAGTAAATGAAATGAAACGAGTGTACCAAACAACCATGGAGAATCAGTAGTAGTAGTAGTAGTAGTAGTAGTAGTGGAATTAGTAGTTTAGTATTATTTTAGTACCGGCTTTTCGCTTGCTTACCTTGCATTGAAATAATTCCAAAAAATGCTGTTAGTATTTGAATTTGATTTACAGCGAGAACAAGTAGCGAATAGAATTCGTTAGTTTTTTACAAAGCATTTGGAATTCGTTCGATTTGTTGTGATTTGTTTTTGCGTATTTTTTGATGGGGAATTAGTAGCATAGTGATAGTAGTAAGAGCGAGTAGTAGTAGTAGTAGTAGTAGTAATAGGAGTGAGTGTTTTAATTTATTATTTTCGGATTAAGGGCGCGCGTGTTGATTGAGAAGAAAAGAGAGCAGAGAGAAATAATTGAATTAGCATTGGTTGTCGATCTGTTTACCGTATAGTAGTAGAATTTAGAGAATCTTGTGCTATGAAACCCGTCACATAGTAGTTAACTGTTTCCTAAACTCATTCGTTTCGATCGTACCGAAATCCCCAGTAACCCTTCACAAGATACCTTTTGGACTAGAACCAGTTTAAAATGCGGAGCAATATCAATTTATGTAATCTTGGTAAAGTTTTGTTTGTAGGGCATAGTTCTTTAGTAATGCATACTGCTTGTGAAAGGTGTTCTTAAAACTAATCTTAGTTCGATACGTAATGAATATGATATATAGACTTAGTTGTAGGCAATACTTATTCTTAGGCATGTTTGAGGTGCTTGGATTTGATTTGTTTGGTTTGTTTTAAACAAAGGACATTTAGGGAATTTTATTTACAAGGTTTTTTTATGGGATTTCAGTATGTTTGTATGTGTTTGGATTTGTGTTATTTTCGGGATTTGTTTTAGACGAGGGCACGAAAACGAAAAACGTTAATATATTTAAACATATAAAATCATTAATTATGCAAACTATTTTGGTTATTATTGATTGGTAATATATATATATATGTATATATTGGTATATAGAAAAACCAGCTAGATATGTATGGTAATTTACAGGAATTTATCTTTTGAAATGGGGTGCCTCACACGGGCCCCTATGCCAATTATGGAAATATACACAGCTTTCGACCTGTTACTGCTTTATTATTTTCTTTTCTTTCGAGGACATCTAAAAATTGGCTACAAGAAAGCACCTACCTCTCGTTAAAGGTCTCCAGTTTGGCATAGTTCTGCAGGCTGCTCTCGTCGATGAGGAACTTCATGCGCTCGAAGAACGAGGCAGTAATTGCCGGCGGCTGCTTGCGGAGCAGCACATCGATGGGTTTGGGAGCCGAGACACAAAGTTGAGACGTCTTGCAGACGTGGCTGGCACAGCACTCGGGATCCTCGCAGTCAACTAGGCCATCTAGATAGCAAAATTAGGAGTTAGTAAAGAGAAGCTTCGAGAATTTAGAATGCTGGTCATCACCCACCTTTGTCATTGTCCTTGCTGTCGCCACAGTTCAGTTCCAATGCTATGCCACAATCAGGTCCATCCCAGCCCTCATAGCAGCGGCATTCCCACTGACCTTCACCGCTCACGCGGCACTGGCCGTGTCCCGCACAACTGTTGGGGCAACCCTCGATGGTGCAGTGCTTGCCATTCCATCCGGTGACACACAGACACGTTCCGTTCTTGCACTGACCATGCTCGTTGCAACGGCTGTCGCAAAGTTTCGTATTGCAATAGTCGCCGCCCCATTCAGGATCACAGGCACAGGCGTCGCCCTCGCAGCGACCATGCTGGCCACAGTCGAGGTCGCACAGCTCCTTGGAGCAATCATCGCCGCTCCACTTGGACTCACACGTGCAGGTCTGGGTGTCCAGGTCAAATGTACCATGTCCCGAGCAGTCGGGCAGGCATTGCAAGGCATCCTGATCCATGGTGGCACAGTCCGTGCCCTTCCAGCCCTTCTTGCAAATGCAAGTGCCGTCAGCGCAGAAACCATGTCCAGAGCAATTCGGATGGGGGCAGTCCACTGTGAAGAAAAGAGGAAGGAGTTAAGTAAAGTCATCAAGGCTTGATGAAATGAAAGGAGAAGAGTTAGGGTATTCTCGGAGATCTGCAGATCCGAACGTGTTCTACCTTCTTCACAGAATTTTCCCTTGTAGCCACGCATGCATTGGCACTTGCCACTGACGCAGTGCCCATGGCCATTGCAGTCGGCCACCTCGCACTCGTCGTGGCGCAGTGAGCACTCTTTGCCCTTCCAGCCCGGATTACAGATGCATTCGCCATTAATGTACTCGCCATGCTGGGAGCACAGCACGGGACAGACACTCTCACTGCAATCATCTCCGCCGAAACCGGGATTGCACTGGCAATGACCCAGCAGACACTGTCCATTGCCGGAGCAACCGTTCGGGCAGTTCTGTGTCATGTCCTCAGCAATGGCCGCGTAGAATGTCAACTCTTGCACATCACCATCGTCGTTGTATAGCGAGACAAACCAATGACCCGGCTCCATATAGCGGGTTACCTCGCGCGTTATGGAAAGCTGCAGTCGCAGCGGGCAAGCAAACGAAACGAGGCGAGCGGCGAGCGGCGAGCAAGTGATCCCAGTATTAAGTGGTGCATGTGATGATTGGATGAGATGGAAACATAAAAGTGAATACAGTTAGTTAGTTGTGGCGTTAGTAGACATCGATGCTGCTGCTGTTCTGTTACTTACGTGTGCAGCTCGTGCGGTGCGTGTGCTGGCACTGAAGCCACTTAGCACCTCCTTGAAGTGGTATTGGGTGTGGGTGGGCAACGCATTGCGACGCCCGTACACGCCAATGGAAGCGCCACGCGGTATGGTGTAGTCAAACTTAACATATGCCGGTTCCGATTGATAGAATTGCATGTTCCAATAGCTATACGGTTGTATCTCCTTGGTCAGTTTCTGGCCCAATGTGATCTGCCCGAAGGTGGTGCCATCTGGTGGAAAACTGCGTGCTGGGAATGTGCGAGCGCCTATAGAAGGTTCCCAGCGAAAGCAAGCAAGTTTGGAGTGATTGATGGATAGAGAGACAAAAACAAATACAAAGTTGGGTTAGTTGTGATCTTAAAAGATATTTGTGTAAGGATTATATAATCTTTATATTTATGTACATATGTATGTGGGTACTATATGGGGATTTGGTGTGATCAGGTACAGGAAGTTCTCTTCCTTATTATATACAATATGTATCTGAGATGCACAACTTCTAATCAGATGTAGATGTTGATGCCGTATATTCATGCTCGAGGGTGATTTGTACAAATGTTGAGGTTAGGGGGAATTATGAAGGCGGAGAAGGTATGAAATAATACAAATATCTATTTGGAATCATCAGAATGAAGTTGTTATATATTCAAGTAGAGTTATTCAACTGTACAGCAAGTCAGTTAGTCATTGGGTTAACGACCTTTGCGTCGTAGTTAGTTTGAAGCATTTGAAGTGAGGTTAGCGGGAGCAGACAGTACAATCACCTTCCAGTATGAGTATAGGCATAACATCAGGACATGCAAGTTTGTCCACAGTGCTATCAGTGACTGCATCAGTAGCCACATCATGATTATCGGATGCAGTTACAGATAGAGTGTCAGTAGACGGGACAATGTTGTGGTTGTTATCAGACACAGTGCTGGGCGGGTTAGTAGCAGTGCGAAGCGATTCGTCCCTCTCCGTAGCTGCTTCTTGAGGCATCATAGTCATCGACATGGCAGCGTTGGGCAGGTCGCGTTCATTGATAATGCTCGGTGGCGGCGGGGGTAAGCAACTGCAGGGACAGTCGGGCATACGTGGCGGTGGCTCAGGCACACAGGAACCTAAGCTGTCAATGTTATTGTCCTCGTCCGGCTGCTTCCTCTTCTCGTGCGTCAACAGCTGCTCCACATCGTGGGAGCCGCCTCCCGTTGGCACCGCAACATGCAATGTGTAAATCGAGTCACTGCCATCATCGGTGGCAATGGTCAGATTGACCAGTATCCGTTTGCTTGGTCGATCGTAGCGCTCGCTGACATACGGTTTCAGTGGTGTCAAGTGGGCAACTTTGTCGTGCTCCTCCTGCTCTTGCTCTTTTAACACTTCATTCTCGCTTGCTGGCGGCGGGGACTGTGGCAACTTGTGCTTGGCTTCCTTCGCCCCCGTCTTATACAGATCCACTTCATTGGATTGGTTGTTGGCCCCAGCTCCGCCCAGTTTGACTATATCTATGTCGTCGTTATCTTCAAAATGCGCCGCATCGCTCAGCATCAACTCGGCGACTGTTTGATTTATGCTCTGCGGGGGTGGCTCAGACTGCCCCTCGTTACTGACGTTGTTGTTGCTGTTGTTTCCCTCATAGTTGTCGGCTAAATCACGCTCATTATTGTTATCATCAACGACAGGTTTCTGCTCGAGCTCCGCTTGGAGCTGCTGCTGCTGGTTTTTCTTTTGCTTCTTTTTGATTTCAAAATCATTTTCAATAACGTCGATGGCTGAGGACATCTTCTCCTCATACTGCTCGGTGCTAGGGCTGCCGCTGAAGCTGCTGGTGTCGATTTCAACAATGTCATCGTTGTCACTTCCCGACAACGTTGTCAACGTTGAGTCCACCCCACCCTCTTGCCTGCTGCTGGTGGTGCTTCTGCTGCTGGCGCTGTCATTTTGATTATAGTCATCAATAACGGGAGTAATGCTGCTCGCCTCGGTATCCGATGTGAGCTCGATGCTATCGCTGCTCTCTTTGAATTCCAACTCCAGCTCAGACTTCCGGCTGGGGCGGTTGACAATTTTACCTGCTCTGCGTAAATTGCCGTTTAATGATTTGCCAAATTGTAGCCTACTACTGGGAGTTGCTTTCACTTGCTCCCCCTGGCGCTCCACCTCCGAATCCTCGTACTCATAGTCACTGATGTCGTCGACAAAGCTATCGGCGATATCATCGTGCTGCTGCTGCTGCTGACTCAAGATTCCATCGATTTTGTGCAAAGTTTTAGCATAATTGCTTCGCTGAGTTGTTGCCGCTCCGGATAACTTCAGCTCGGGAATAGCTTTACCGCCCGTGGTTCCTTTAATGCTGCTCTGCCTCAAAGAAGTCTGCATATGGACTTTACTTGCGCTTGTAATTAAGTTGCCAAAAGTTTCCGCCGCCACATCATCCTTGTCAACGACGTCCTGCCCCCGCTGCCAGTCCATTAAGCTGCGTCTATGACGTCGCTGCTTGTTGTTGTTGCCAGCCAGTCGGTTGACAGACATCCGCGTGGCTTGTGGACTTGCTACAGTTATGCGATTGAGTTGAAGATCGGGATTACTTTGTACCTTAATTCCATTTTGTGGTGGGTTAGCCTAACATGCGAGTACGACAAAAGACTACCCCGTATTCGAAGAACCCAGATTAAGCATATATAATGTATTTTTAATTCAATTCAATTCAATTCAGGCAACCCGTGTGGCTGTCACAATTGTGCGCTGCGTTTTGATGGGCGCGTGTGTGTGGGAGGGGCTGACAGGTTGCTTAGCCCACTACAGGCTAATTTCAGGGGTCGAGTGTTGCAGAGAGAGAGAGAGAGAGAGAGTGGGAGAGAGGAAGAGACAGCGCGAAACAGCGGCAGAATGTGCCAGCGTTTGACAGCTTAATTGTCAAATGTTAAGTGCCATGTGTGGCATCTGACCCAAAAAGGATGCTCTATCCTTTAACCATAAAATGTCTAGATCTGCGGGTTGAGACAAAGTTATTTATATAGAACCATGCTAAGGATATTTAGTAGCTTCCTTTGGAAATATGAAACAAAAATAAAGTAAATAACATTTTAATTTAGTTCGAGTTCTGTTTAAATTTCTGTTTAAATTGGAATTTTGTTTCAATTGAATGAGTCTTCCTGCGTACTATATAGTACTTGTATTCTTTCTGATTGTGCAATACAAAACGTATGCAAATGAAAACGGAATGGAACTCGAATTCAAGCGAATCGGTGCAAGCCTCGCAACGGCATCTGTCAAACACAAAGAAGGAAAACTTTTAGCTAAATACCTAAAAATATATAAAGTTTTAGTTCGTTCCCTGGGGGACGCTCGATATGTCTGCCTCGCTCGATGTGCATCCACTCTATCTCTGTCTCGTTTTAGCTCCTTCTCTCTCTCTGTCTCTCTACTTGCGATAAACTTGCAAAACTCATTTAAAAATAATTAAAACTTGTGCATAATTACCTCCATTGTTGGCATTCGCCAGGGATGAGGAGAGCGACGTCGATGGAGTCAACGAGGATTGCGACGACGAGGTTGCAGTGGCAGCTGCTGCCGCCGAAGTGGCCTCCGCCGAGGCAGACGTCGATTGTAATCCCTGAGCAGTCCCACTATTCGATGTGGCCGTGGTGACAGTTGCCGTAGAGATGCCAGCGCCAGGTTGTCCTTGTACGATTCCAATGCCTTGTCCATTTTTCGCGCGCACCGAAGCGTTGTGTAGCTTCGATAGATCCGTATTGGTGCTCTTGGCTGCCGTCACCTCGGCTGCCTCGTTGCCGACTAGAACTGTGCAGGGTGTCGATGGTGACCAGTGCAGGATGCCGGTGCTGGTTAGCAGTATTAGCAGCAAGAATATGGTCCCGATCACGGAACACGCCACAATGCTCACCCAATGGGCGGAGCAGCGTGCGGCCAGATCCTTGCGGAAGTTCATCGGCGCCGAATAGTGATGCGTTGGCATGCCGTTCATGCTCCTCGGCGGCAGAACCGGGCCCATGCAGCCTTGCGTGCTGCGCTCGTAGCCGCCCTTCAGTGTGTCTTTTGTGGGTGTGGAACAGGCCGATCCGCTCTTGTAGTCGATGGGTGACCCCTTGTTAATGTCTGCAAAAGAAGAGAGAGAAAGAGAATTCGGTTAGTTTCCAATCGGGTGCAGTGAATCAAAAGTCAAAGAAGCTCCATGCGGATATTTCAAAAGTGAAAATCACACCTCATTTCCGCGTTTAGCATTGGGTAACCCTCAGGGAATGTGTGTGCATGTCTCTGCTTGTCCGCACATGCACGTGTTTGCACGGTCAGGGGCGCAGTCAGTGCTGTCAGTGAATCGTCCATTGGATACTACTATTGTATTTTGCTTATCACCATTTGGCGCAAATTTCATTTGTATAAAAGGATTTTCACAAGGATAACAAGCTGACATTCAACATAACCTCAAACAAATGAAAACAGAAAAACGACGCAAACGATGGACAAACGGGCAAAACGGACAAAACGGAAAAACGAATGAACGAACGTAGTAAGTAAGCAGGGAAAATGACCAGTGACAATGACGACGCCACAACACACACAACAAAAAAAAAAGAAGAGGAAAAAGAAGATGGCTGAAAAGGTTTCACTGCGCTGCGACGAGCAGCGAGCAGCGAGTCAAGTGATGTGAAAAAAGGGACCGATGACAGTAGGGAAAGGAATGATGGAAGGGGGGGGGGGGGAGAGGCAGCATAAGTTGAAATCATTTGTTGACGCCATGATGATAATTCGATTAAGGGATGGGGGACGGAACAGCAGGGGCAGGGATATGGGTTTAAATGGAGCCCAGGGCCTAGTCACAGCACACAGTAAGTTGTGGGGAAATGAAGTTGTGTCGTCTGTGTGTGTGTGTGTGTCTGTGTGTTGCAAACTGAAATTGAAATCGAGTAGGTAAAAAGAGATGCAGATTAAAATTTAAAAGGGGTTTCGGGATCAATTCATCTCTTTCAAATGTAATTCGCTGTAGCAATGAGTTTATGTCTGGTTGCCTGCAAGTTTCGCAACTGGCAGCTTTTGTGTTGCTTGCATCGGCGGCGACAATTGCGCAGTCGGTAAGCTTTGATTACTCATGTGAATGGCTAATTTCAGCGTCTTATGCGCGAGTCCAAATAGGCGGAACAGACAGACAGACGGAGAGACAGGCGGAGGTAAAGATATACAGACAGAGAGGCAGACAAACAGATAAACAGACAGACAGACAGACAGACAGACAGACAGATAGACAGACAGACAGACAAAGAGACGGACAGACAAACAGACAATAAAGAGGCGCAGCACCATGTGCTTTAAATGTGTGTGCACACTCTCACACACACACACACACACACGCAGATTCGCAATGAATGCGCATAAGTATTTACTATATGTATGTGTATGCGTCTCGTCTGCTGTGTGACAAAAAATTGTTGTAATTTCTGGCTAACGGCCCCTCCGCCTTTACCCTTCGCCAGCAAGCAAGGCTGCCGCCGCCTGGCCAGAATCCGTATGAATCCGTATGCCAATGAATCCGAGCATTCAGCATTCTAAGGGTGAGCATAGTTCACCACGCCAGCTGTGGGGTGTAACTTCAAATGGATATGGTCAAAGTCAGTGTGTGTGTGTGTGCGTGGCTGCATCCCTTGGCTTCTCTGGTTAGTTGGTGGCGTCTGTCCGTCTGTCTGTCCGTCTGTCTTTTGGTCGCTCCGTTTGTGCGCAATGATATCGTGAATAATGTCTGCGTAATTTTTTACACATACGTATATGTGTGTGCGAGTGTGTGCCAGTGTGTGTGTGCCAGTATGGGTGTGTATTAAAGATACCCATTAAGCTTATACGAGATGTTAGATTTATTTAACGTCAAGATTCCCAACATATGAGTATATGCGCGGGTATTCTGGTCTGAGGTCGAGTGGCAGTGTGTGTGTGTGTGTGTGTGTGGGTATGTGTGTGAGTGTGTGAGGGCTGCCGCTGAAGGAACGCATAAATGTCCATACATAGATCCGCAGAGACATTTGTATTAGGGTCCGCAGGTTAAGCGTTTTGCCTCGCTTCAAGCTAGTTGACTCCACAAAGGGGGCGTGGCACTTGTAGGGGGCGATTTTTATGACCAAAACGTGTTGCGGTTCGGGTAGTGAGTGGGGATGTCTGCTTGATGGTGTGTGTGTGTGAGTGTGTGTGTGTGAATAATTAACGAACACATAAAAGCGGACCAAAGTCGATGCTGGCAATCGCTGATATAAATTCACACAAGTTAATGGGTTTTGGGTGCTTTTAAAAAACAGCAGTCCATGAAGCGAGAGGGTGAGCAGGGGGGAGGGGGTTGGGGGTTGGGGTGAAGAACTTACTGATAGCTGTCGAGATGAAAGTACTTGCTACTCGCTATCCTGGCAACTGGCTCATTAAGGAAATGGCAAGCAGCAAAGTGTGCACTAAGCGAATGAGAGCAGAGCAGATCAAATTCCTCTACTTATGCGCTACTTTGTACACTCACTCTCTCTCTCTCTCTCTCCCTCTCTCTGTCTCTCACTCTTTGTTTCTCTTCGCTTTAAGGCAGCTTTGAAAGCAAAGTTTGCATATCAAATAAATTTTATATAAATTTTCATCTTTAATCCCTTTAATTCCGTTGAATTCTCTTAATTTTATTGCATTGACATTTTATACACAAATCGAGTGGAAAAGAAAGGGAAAACCAAAAGGACAGGCTGCTTGGCTGGCTGCCTCGTTAGGCCTGTGGCTGTTTTATGAACCCAAAGCAAATCGCTTAAATTAAAACAACACACAGAAAGGGGGCGTGGCAACAAAAACAATAAAAATAGTAGTGTGGCAAGCGCAGCTGCCAGTAATGGTTATTGTATAATGTGTGTGCACAAGTGTGTGTGTGTGTGTGCGTCACAACCCCTGGCCCACAACAAGCTGACGCAGTTCTCCCCACCTCCACTTCTAGCAAGCCAAATGAGATTTATGCTGCGTGCAATTTAACATTTTTAATAATATTAAAATTACAAATTTATATTTTATGTGCGCAAGGTGTTGCTGTAGTCTAATAAACACCAAGCTAAACAGATATGCGGAGGGTAGGGAGATATATGAGCCTGAGGCAGCTGGCTCTAGATTTCATTTTAATTCCCCAGTTCCCAAGCTAAGCAAATTCCTCTGAGAGAGAGTCAGCCCATTCTAGGAATACCCTTCTAGATACCCTTCCTTTTGCCGTTCGTCAATTGTGTGCTAAGCACTTTTGAGTAATTGCCGGACTCGCACTGTGCGCACTTTCTAAGTGAGCCTGACTAACGACAATTTGCATAGTCGTTAATGAACATTTGCTAATATTTTAAGCACTAAAACAGAGCTATAAATTCCGAGGCTTCTCTCCCCCTTTCCCTTTCCTACGCCAGCGTTGCTCCTGGCAGGCGCCGAAGCGTGCGACAATCAAATAAAAGTACATGAAAAACACATAAAGGGGTACCTCGGTACTCTCGGTTTGGGTTTTCTTTTTTTTCGGTTTTTTTTTTGCTGTTGGTTTTTAATGGTAAAGCGCGACGATTTCTCGAAACAAACAGGTAACAGGCGGGCTAGAGGAAGGGAATGAATGGGGAAACGCCTGGTGAGGCCGAAGGAAGCTCCCGCCATGTTGGTAATGGAGTTTGCAAACAAACATGGCCGCCGGGGAAAAATCACATAATTTACACGTTTGCATTTAAGTATTAAGTGGGCAGAGGCGCGGAGGGGGCTGGGGCTGGGGCTGGGGATTGGGGCAGGGCAGGCGCATGGTAAAGTGTTTCGTTTACTTTTGCTGCGCAAAGCTCAGCAATTGTGTGTGCGAATGAGCGTGTGTGTGTGTGTGTGTGTGTGCCAGCGAGTGTAACTGTGCAAGGGAATTTAGGCGTGTAGAACGATTTTGGGGCTGGCCATGTTGTTGGATTTTATGTGCAGAGGAAGCAATTTCTGGGTCGACTTTATTGCCGTCGTCGACGCTGGAGCTGATGTTGATTTTAAAGCGTTTAATGGTCGCGTTTCGGGTTTTGTGGAAATTGAAAAGGCAGCAGCAGCAAGTGAGACACACACACACACACACACAAGTTTATTGTGTGTACAAAGTGTTTGGATTTAAGAGATTTGCCCCAAGTCGAAAGGGAAGAAGACACACACAAAGACAGCCTGAAGGGTTGAGCGAGGCAAAAGCGCGATGGGCAAAGAAAGCTTGTCATAAAAAGGGATGACTGGGAATGAAGGCATAGCCAGGCAGGCCAGGGGCTCATGATGGATTGACGAAATGGCACTTGAAGCAGCAGCAGGCACTCCAGTTCCAGTTCCAGTTCCAGTTCCGGTTGGAAAACCAAGCAAGCAACGGAAGCGTCAGGTTCAATCTACATCAAACTCGTCGCTGGCAACCCATGTGGGTAATAAAAGCCACCATTAGTCGCTGACTAAGACTCTAAAATGGATTTTCATTTGCTTGGCCTCCCCACCCCTCCGACTAAGCCCGATAATCAGGCACTTGCAAGTAGTCCGTCGACTTGAGTAGGCAACAAATTGCCATAGGCGCAGCACCGACTTCTCCCCCCCCATCTCTTGCCCCTACCTGCGCATAATCAAAAATTCCATTTAAAACTTTAAACTCATTACTAAATGTTTAATGTGCGCTCATTTCGCGTGGCTCCCCAGTGTTTCGTGCTGTTGTTGCTGTACGATAAATCAAGCACGGGCGCAAAAAAACGCTGCAATTTGTTAGGCCGGCAGAGACAACACACAGCGGTAACAAGAGAGAGAGAGAGAGAAACAGGCAGCAGCAACCAAAAAAAAAAAGCGGACTATAAAGAACTTGGGTTCTCCTCGTCTAACGATGCAGCAACCTGTCGACGTGGCGCGGCACGTGAGTCGCGATCCCCAAAAGGGTCGTAGTCCTCTGCTTGGCATATTGTTTCGAGCAGGCGGCGCACCACGGGCGGCTGCCTTAAAAGGGAGGGGGTTACCAACTGTTGGCCGGGTTAGCCTTAAAGCGTTAACAAGCGCCTTGCTTTAAGTCCTTCCAAGTGAAGGTAAAAAAAAACTTTCGGCACGATTTGCATGTAAATTAATTGCCATCGCCTCGAACTGTCGCTCGGTTCATGCTCCGTTCATGCCGCTGTGTGCGCACGTCTTGAGCTCTGCATTGAAATTTTACGAGAGCTAAGCAACCCTCCAGACAAAGGAGAAGACATGCCCATGCCCACGCCCACGCCCACGAGATAAGTCGTATAAATTATAGCAATTTAATAAGTTTTAAATATACGCATCCGCTCGGCTGGCTGCTTGGATGTCTGTATGTCTGCCCCCCAGCACGAAATTTCCCTTCCACCCGCCTCCTCCGCTCTTCCATGAAAACTTGAAAATCTTTGCAGCAAAGTTTTCGCGACCTCATCGGGTAGCGGGGGGCGTAGGGGTAGCCTGCGGGGCTATAACTCAAGACAAAAATTGTTGCCGATTAAAATTGTCGGTTGGGCATTAATTTTATGTCACGATGCGCTCGGCTCGACTCGACTCGAGTCGTCTCGTTTCGGTACAGCTCGACTCGGCTCGCTCCCCTGGCTGGCTGGCAACGTGGCCAACGTGCCGTGTGATAAGGTGGCGAGTTCTGCGCCTTCTCCCTCTCGCCAGGCTGCTTGCCTTTTGTGCAGACAATTTTCAGTTGGCTCTCGCACTAAATGAGTTTATGCAAGTGTGAAAATAAGTCTTTTAATGGCCAGACCAGGGCTGGGCAGCTCCTTCCTCTCTGCTCAGTTAATGAGTTAAAAGTGGAAGGCACGTGGATTACCCGCTGTCTTTTGTATTGTTTGAGGAGGGGGGGTGAAAACAAACTTAATTTGTTGTTGCAGGTGAGCGGCATAAATTATTTGATAACAGTTTTACTTCCACTCCAGGACAGGAGGTTAGTTGGGTGGCAAGGAGGAAGTGGAAGGGGAAAACACAAAGGACACAGCTTGAGTAAGTTTTCAGCGTAGCGCGTGGTCGACTTGCTTTTTGTTTACCCGTTAGTCGAGAGTTCAGCTAGGTTTGCCACGCCAAAGCTAACGCCTAATGCGGGGCTTATCAGTGTCAGACTTAGGGCTTAGTTTATGTCTATTTCGATTGTTGGACGTGGCCAAATATTGTTTTGGGCTGCATTTAATTAAAATTTCGCCAGCAGTTGACACGTTCTTGTGGCATTAAAGACGTGCAGCGACTCTGTTTCCACTGTCCTTGGCTTGTCTAAGGTTACATCTCGTATTTCTCTAGTTTGTAGCTGCCCGTTTTTGTGGCTGTTGCATGTAATTACAAAGCAAAACTTTACCCAATAATTTTTACAAAACGCAAAACTTTTTCAATAATAAAATTTTCGAAAAAAAAAACAACAAGAGAAAACGAAACAGTGCGCAAAGCAATGCCAGAAAGCAACTGTAAAAAGTTTGTAATAAAAAACGCCAATTGCTAAAACGGTGACCAGAGGACGAACACACAAGACACACACACACGCAGACACATATAGAGACGCCTGTGTAAAGGCAGTCACATACGAATGGTCATGAACAAGTCTGAAAAGGGGCGTGAGGCGTGGCAGTTACTACGTGCCCCGCCTGCCCAACGCAAATGTTTAATAAACTTTTTCAAATAAAAATTTATCTACGTTGACGTGCAATTTTTAGACCAATTAAAGCGTGAGAGAGAGAGAGGGACTTGGCGATTTGTGGCTCGTGTCTTGAACGTGTCGCGTTGCACGTGTTAAATGTGTTGCCACAGTTGTCGCTGGCTTCGCTGTTATGCGAACAGTTGGCGCTATCCGTTCGCGATATTTAATTAGCTCGTGCAGTGCGCTCGACTAATGACAATAATTGCGATAAAGCCAGCATAAATCTACGCAGAAATCATGTGTATATACTGCATATACTGCATGCTGGTATTTTAATAACGAACTTAAATAAAGTGTTTGCCTGTTTGCTGTGTGTGTGTGCGTGTGTTTCTCTTTGTTTGTTGCCGCTGAACAGGTAAAATAAATGCAGGCCGACGCGTCGGTCGCCTTTTGTTTTCGATTTAATGAACTGTAAAGCGCTGCCATATTTATTGCATTCGTGTGTTTTTGCCTCACTAGCATTAATGCAACAACTTTTCCTGTTTTTATTATTATTATTATTATTGTTTATTTGCTGCAGGTTTTTTATTCCCCCTCTCTCTGTCTCTCACTTATTTTGTTGCGTTTTTATTATAATTTTAATGCATTTAATTTAAATTACTGCAACGTCGATTTTGATCATCAATTTCATAATTTTTTGCCATTTCGTTGCCATTTACATTGCGGTTGTTGCCATAACGTTCCACCTAGCCACCATCTGCCTACCCGCTGCAACTACCTATTTTATAGTCAATAAACATTGTCAGCGTTATCGCAATTAATTGAAATTAATGTACACTCTTTGTAATAGGCCATTTGCGGTTTCGCCCGCCGCTCTGTACTCTGGCTTGAAGTCGAGAGAGAGCTACAGGCTTTCCATTGCCTGAGAGTTACTCAAATAAAAAACTATTAATTGATTGTGTAATTAAAAAAACTGTTAAGTGTAGCTTGTTCTACAGTTTGTTAAATTGAATTAATTGCCAACTCTGACCAGAAGTATTCGGCAAACAAATTACGCGAACTCAGCTCAGTCCAAATGTCACAAATGGAAATTAAATTCCACAAACAGCGACTGCGACAGCGACAGCGACAGCAAATCAAATCGAGAACTACGCGCATTATCATAATTATTAAAAATATATCCTCAAAATGAGGGGTTGTTCAAGCCGATGTGGTCGTGACATTGGATCATTAAACGGCAGACGGCCGCCAATTATTGTCTCATAAAATGTGATTTATATTAAAATCGAAGCACTTGTAATTTTATTATGTTTATATGTGCGGTCAGGCGGGGCAGGGGGCAGTGGGGGAGGGGCATGATTTCATTGCCGAAATGTGTTGGGCACAACATCAGTTCGCCATTTTGTAATAAAGTTTGTCTTAATTAACGCAAACGACCACGAAAACACACACACACACACACATTCACTCGCATATACATGAGTGTGTGGCGTCACATGCAATATTTAAATTCAATTGCATACTTTCGAGCGCTCGTCTGCTGTCCGGCCACACGGCGCATACTTAATGAAGCGTTCACTCGTTCCGCTGCATATTTTATACGCTGCGCACACTGCTGGCAGGCACTGTTCGCTTGCTTGGCATATCTTGGGTCATGGAACTGCTTTAAGGCTAACTAGCAATCGATTCCGCATCAATTCAAATTTTGAACATCAGCAGCTAAGCCAACGATAAATATTGCGGCCTGGAAAAACAATCCCATTTTATTGACTTTATGCTGTCAATTGAAAATTCCTTAATAACATTTGCAATATTTGTCATATTTAATCTGGCAAAATCGCGGCTGGCTGCCAGGCCGCCAGGCTGCCAGGCTGCCAGTTGGCCTGTTCCCTAAACAGTGGCATTATTTATGTCTCATTATACACGCTGCTATTTTTATGACATTTAATTGTTTTAATTATGTGCAACTGCGGCCATTAAATATGCACAACAACAGGAACAGCAACAACAACAGCAACAACAAATTGACATTATGAAATTTATGAAATTAATATTTTTTAATGCAATTACCCGTTGTTAGTGCGAATTTTTCCAATAGCAAAACAATGCAAATTGAATTAAATCCGAGTTGAAAAGTTTTTGTTCTTTCCCTTTTTGTTTGTTGTTTTGTTTTTTTTTTCTTGTTTTTCTCTATCATTAAATTATGATGCACTGGCGTAGCTTGAAATTAATAACTTTTAATATGCGGTTTCAATGCGCTAAATAAATTAATGTAAAATTATTAACTGACAAAACGGTAAAATTATAGCCGATTATTTGCTCGTAAAACAAGAAGGCTAAACAGGTCGAAGTTTACGACAATTGGGAATCGTTAAATGCGACACTGAAAGGGTTGCTTCGGGTTCGGTTTATTAAGGTGACGGCGAGGGTGTAGGTAGCTGGCACAGTGGGTCACACAGACGATTTACCGAAGAAAATATTAAAGTATGGAACATTTTGTAAACATTTAAAGGAAACCCGAAACTCATTTCCTGGAAATTTCCGTTTTACATTTGATTCTGACAATCAAAGTAAATTGAGAAATTCTATTAATTAAATTAGACTCTGTGAATCATTTTGCCCATTGTTAGTTGCTGCGGGGGTATATGTAAAGTGTTGGCATATATAAATATTAATATAACTTGGGGTGCATTTCATTAGCTTTTTGTAGCCAACTTAAATAGACTCGCTTCGCTGTTAATGGATTGAAATTGCTGTTTGTAAAACTATAGTTGAACCCCTTATGCTCTCTCTCGCTCTCTCGCTCTTCCACTCTCTCTTTCTCTCTTTCTGTTTGCCGCCCATCACTTTGCGTTGCACTTTAAAAGCCATTAAAATGGCAAATAGGCTGCACTGCGATAGCTGCCCGCACCCGCGCACAGTTGTCGGGGTGAGTCTGTTAATTTCATCAGTGCTACTGGTAATTGCGTGTATGGAGTTGCTCTGGACCTGGTCCAGGCTGCGCACTGTGCGCGCCCAGAGCAGCTCAGCACAGCGCGTCGTTGCCCGGAGCACGGAGCACGGAGCACGGTCAAGCAGGTGCAGGGCAAAGGAAGTCAGACAGAACCCCAATGCACGCTTCGGTTTTCTGTTTTTGCGGCCGTTGAAAATATGCACAGCACACAGGGGTGTAGTGGGGAGGGGGAGAGGGGGGTTATGGCGTATGCTGGATACATCAGTGAGGGTCGGACTCCATGTGACGCTGCTGGATGCCATTGCCGACTGGCTACAATTTATTATATTAAGTATTAATGTGGGCTATGCCGCCGCGCAACGCAGTATGCAAGTGCCCCCCCCCCTTTCCTACACCCCTGCTCCCCTTCTCTCTTTGTGTGTGTGAAAGGATGTTGCTGTGTGTGTGTGTATGCATAATCCGAAAGCCAAAAGTAATTATATTAAGTAATTGATGAATTTGCCTTTTTCCGCGGCAGTCGTCAGACAGCCAAACAACATGCCACGCCCCCACAGCACCATCCCCACCGCCCCTCCCCCGCTGGCGCAGTTGTAGTTATCACGCACGCAGACACACAGACACACAGAAAAAGAAAGCCAGGGGGAATTGTGTTATATGGCCAATGCCAGCCAGACAAATGGCAGACGCTTCGTTTGGATCTGGATAGTGGAAGAAGATAGTCCTCTCTCTCCATATATATATTGCCTTCCCCCTCTTATCGTATCCCGTGGATAGTCTCTGTGCAGTCTGTTGTCCGTAAAATTTAATAAAGCGGCAAATAAAAATTTATTGTGTGTCATTTTAGGCGACGCTGCGCGACGATGACCGACAATTTTGATTTGCGCCTTTGATAGGCGTCAATTTCCGGCAGCATTTCGGGTTAAGCTTCAAGAAGCTTTCGCCGCCGTCATACACAGACTCATAGTTGCACATACACTCTACATATTTCGAGGATTTATTTTGGGTTCTTAATTTAATTGAAATAAATTGCTCTGCTTATGGAGCAATGCATTCTGCCCCTTCCTTCCTGCCGAGCCGAAGGCTGCAAACTGAGGCCATGGCTGTCTTGGCTGCCCAACTTGACTGATGGAACGTAAAGTTTAAATCGGGGGTGCAGCCTTTGCTAGTGAGTGGGTGGGTGGTTGCTGCGCTCTGTGTGTGATAAATGGGCTGTCTGCAAAGTTACCAAAGTTCCCACTCAACTGCCAGCCCTGGGCCCGGCATACACTATTCCGATTGGACTCATTAAAAAGCCACAGGAGTTGTAAATTTTTGATAATGGTTTCACGTCAGAGCAGTGCACAAACTCTTCTCTCTCTCTCTCTCTAGCTCTCCCGCTACTTATCTGGGTAATTGCCTTGGTCTCATTATTGCCTAAAATCGTACGAGATCGTAAAACAGAAACTTTTCTTTTTTAAATTTATTATGTGCGCCGATTCGATTCGATTCGATTCGATCGATTCCTGTGAAATGTGGCGAACTTTTGGCCCAAAAGACGCTGGCAAAGTTTATTACTCAATTACAAAACCATCAAAATAAAAGCGAAATGCAAGAAACGAAATCCGAAAGATAAATGAAATTGATAAGCGCGTAATTTATGTTTGGATTTCGTTTTATTCTGTCATTAACGCACAGTTGCCAACTCCCCAAAATTCCCACTTGCCCACCCACTCGTTGCCTGCCTTTCTGCTGTGGTTGTTGCTGTTGTTGTTGTTGGGCTTGGCTAGCCGTTGGCCACGCAAGAGGTTGGTCAAGGCGGCGCTGCTCGATAGATTGCCATGAATGGGATTAATATAATAGCCGAAGAGAGAGAGAGGGAGAGTGAGAGGGAGAGAGAAGGCAGACTGTGTCGGGTTGACACTTCCCCGGCAATTGGCCCGAGGTAGATGATGAAAACCGAAGTTGTCATTGAGTTGGGTACGATAAAGCAAATGATGTGGGCGTGTTGTATGCACGTGTGTGTGTGTATTCTTTACGCTGCCCGACATAGAAAACTACGCCGACCCGCCTCCTCCCATCACATAATCGATCAAAGCGAGCAGCTCGCCAAGCGTAAATGACATTGCCAAACCAAAGAGCACAGAGCGGTGCACATACTACATAGGCTCTGTTCGGGTTGGGTGAGCGCATTAAAGTATTCCCCCTTTCCCCTCTTGCTAGTGCCACGCCCACTTTGCCCAGCATTATGCATAAATAATTTTGCAGCAGCAACAACGAGCGGCAACAAAGGATTCTCCAGCTGCATATAATGAAATATTGAAACATGAAAATTGTCAAAAACAGCGTAAGCGACAGAGAAGCAAATTCGAGGGAGAAAGAGATAGACAGGGGGGGGGGCAAGCACATTACCTGTCAGGCCTGTGCGGAAATGAAATTTTGCAATGATATGAAGAGCTGAAGGTGAAATAGACGTTGCCGGGGGACGCGATGCCTGCAGCGGCATCAATGCATGTGCGATGTATGCGATGTATATTTCCGCCTGATTGACAATTTTGACAATTTTGTTATGCAATAAAACATCGATGGTATTGCCAGCCATTGACTGGCACTGGCCAGCGAGTGTTATACAAAACTGGCATACTGCGGCTTTGCTAATTGTTGAATGCATTTCAATGCATTCGCTTACAATTTCGTCTGCTCGTTCCCTTAATGGTCGATTAATTAATTTTGATAATCGGATGCCACAAGCGGCAAAGGCAGAGGGGGGGACTGAAATGAAAATGATGGCCGATTGAAAATACGAGGAAAATGCATGGAAATGTAATTGCTTTTGGCTTTTGCATGAGCAATGGGTTTGCATTGGCAAAGCGAAGGTTGATGGTTTAAAATTCGACTGTTTTGGCAGGCCTTGTTCGCGTGGCTGGGCAGGCCAGCTTACTACCTGCCTCTTTTAGCTTCTTGCCTCACACACACACACACACACACACACAAGAATCCAATAAATCAATTCAATTCAATTACAAAACGCCAACCACCCTAAAACGTAATTTAGCGCTCGCTCGCTGCCTAAGCCTGAAACGCATTTTATGTAGCATACTTTTGCGCGCGATGAGAAAAAACAAAATTGGCCTTTAATCAACGCCAAGTTTCGGGGGGGGGCGACTTACGACTTAGCGGTTGATTGGATTGCCGCCGGGGGCAGCCCCATAAAAAAGTTGGCCAAAGTGAATTGCGTTTTTATAATTAAACGCGGCCAAGGCAACAACAGCAACAGCAACAACAACAAATCAAATCAATGACAGGAGGAGGCAGGGATAATTCCTCGAAATTAGCCAAGCACTAAAAATCTCGTCATTTATGGCAATAAATCGTCGCTCCTCAGTCTGCTTGGCTCATCACTTTTCTTTTTTTTTTTTTTGGTTAAGGTAATTTTATTTTAATTTTCCACCCACACATACGTAACCAGATCCACGTGCTGGAATTTTTTAGAATTAATTAAAATCATTTTTATTTAGGTTTCCCTCTCGCTTTTTGCTTGGCAATCGCGTCGGAGCCCTCAAAGTGTTGCGGTAATTAAAACGACATTATTCAAAGTAACAAATGTCTTTGCGCCAAGAAAAAAGGGTCGCTTGGCTGGTTGCTTGGTCGGGTTAAAGGTCGTTCGCGTTGCTTACCGCCTGTTTCTTGGCCAACGCGCAGCGGCGGCAGCATAAAGAGATAGACAGATAGCCAGATAGGCGTTTATTACACATTGCAGCAAAGCTGACTATCTAGATGGAACCCAGCAACGGATAGCAGTAGGAGGAAGTAGGTGGAAAGAAAAGGGAAAGAAAGGCAAGCAGGACGAACCCTTTTCGTTGCGCACGTTTCCTGCCCCCAGACAAGGTGGGCACACAAAAGCCTTTGTGGTTAGGTAAGAAATCAAAAAACGATTAGTCTAAGATTTTTGCGGGGCGTGCCCCACACACACACACACACACACACAGCGCATGGCACACACAGACCAGGGCTGGGGGTCTTCTCAGGCTTATGACAGGTTGCTTTCTCGACAAGTCTTCTGCTTCAAATTGAAGACAAATTTAATCACACTATCCTAAAAGCTTTTCATGTACGAACTACGCTTCATGTTGTTTTCGCTGTGGTTCAATAAACTTTGCTCTAAAGAGAGAAAGAGCGAACGAGAGAGAGGGGTGAAGAGGGGGAAATCCATTAACGCCCCATCGACTTGATCGATTTTCAATTGGTTTTTTTTTTGTTCTAACCACAGCCAGACAGACATAGACAGACAGACTTGGCGAATAGTCGGAAAAAGTGCACAAAGTACGTAACGCAACAAAAAGTGCATGCCGCATGCCGCATGCCGCCGGGATAAGGCAGGGACGGGGACAGGCGGGGCAGCGTCTATTTTTAATCACTTCAACAGTTTTATTGTCTGCCGCCTGCGAGTAAACGCACTGACAACATTTAATAGATTGCCAGGCCCGGACCCGGACACGGACACGGACCCGCAGCCGGAGTCGGAGCCGGAGCCGGAACAACGGCCCGCATGTCTGGCATAGAAATAGGCTAGCAAAACAAACAAAAAAGCGTAGCGAGCTGCCGTATAAACAAACAACGAACGAACGAAAAAAAATTGCTCGTAAACGTAGACAAAAGCTTTGCCGGATTTTAATGCCGGCAACAAGGGGTTAACTGTGTTCGTGTATGTGTGACTCAGCCTGCGTTGAATGACTCGTCGTCAGTCTGGCCAGGCAGGGGGCCCGGGGCCCGGGACACGGGGTTCGGGGGAGTGGATGATGTATTTATAAAGATATTTCCAGTGCCTGCTGATTTCGTCGATAAGCATGAAAGGCGACAAGCGAGTAAATCTGCCACTAGACCCCGGCATGAAACCCTTTCCGCCGTGCTCCTGCCTCGCTGCATATCAATGAAGGCTGCCAGGCGGACAGGGGGGCAGCTATATCAAATGCCCCTGCATGCTTTTAGGCGCTGCCACTGCCACGTTTTTTCTTTGTTTTACAATGCGCCCTGCGGCGTGCGTCATCGTCTTCGTCTTCATCGTGCAGCGTGCTACCTGTTCGTGCCGCCTCGTCGAGTTGCCTGTGCGTGCCTCCAAGTGTTACACATTTGCATTTAGCCAACACACACACACACACACAGAGACGCCCGTCAGTAGTTTGCGCAAAAATAGTTTGCCCTTTCGTTATGAATATTTCGAGTTAGCTTTTAGCTCCTTTTTTTTTAGCTGTTGTTGCTCTTGTTTTGCGCGGCATTTTTAGCCGCTTATAATTGCTCCATTAAAATTTGTTTATGACCAAAGTTTCTACATGACAAGCAGCTCGTGTTAAGCCCGTTGGTAATTAGAACGTCAGAACTTTGCTAGTTCCTTCACTGGGTGCAAGACGCCTCCGCTTGCTGCTGCTATTTTTGGACTGCTCGAGTGGATTACGCGCGCCCAATGGCATGCACGTTAAATTAGCGTAAATTTAGCTATAGTTTTCTTTTTTTTTTGCCAGTGTATAAATGTTAGACCTGCAGAGAGGATTCCTGCAGGTTTTGCTATTTATTGAATTCCCCCAAAGCAAAAGTGAAGCTCTGCCGCAACGCATCATTTGTCAGATGACACAGGCAAAAATCCATAGCACCTTCCCATCAATTACCGAAGGTCGTGCAAGGTCAGTCGACCTAATGGGTTTTTCATTTTTTTTAATCTATGCGCCCGGGTGTGCCCCGGTTTCGGTTTCTCTTTAGGAAATTTAATATCATCGCCAAGAGTTGCACTAAAAGGCTTTTCACGGCGCTTTTAATTACACTTTAAACAATACACAGCACACACACGCACGCACTCACACACACACACACATTCGTGCATTCTGCCTTGAGCCACGCCTCCCCGTGCAACGCCCATTTGTGTTGGGTCCGCAAATTGCGAGCGTTTGCGATTTGCGCTTGATTAAATTCTAATTATAAAGCGTGCGTATTTTCGGTAGCCGCCCTCCTTTTTCTGCTTTGCCTTTGCTTTTGCTCTGCTTTTGCTTTGCTTTTTCGTTCTTCTGCTTCTTCCCTACATTCCGAAACCTTTCACCTTCCTTCCGTTTTCGCCTTTTTTGTTTACCATTTTCCTTGATTTTTACGACTTTTTAATGATTTTGACTGCCAGTCACTCATTTCGCCACGTTTGTTTCGCCGCTGCTGCTGCTGCTGCTTCTGACACGCCCCCAACGGCCTGCCGCCCCCTTGCCCATTGCCCCGGCATAGCGTTGCCATTGTGCGTGCTTTTGCTTTCGCTTTCGTGCTGGCAACAACAACATTTTTCCAATTTTCTTCGACTTTTCGTTTACGTTTCGACAGTTTTTGGGTTCTCATTGGGTTCAGTTCGGTGCGGTTCGGTTCAGCTTAGTTTGGCTTGGCAAGTTGAGCTTAGCTGAGGTGAGTCCAACAGAGAGAGACAGAGAGAGCGAGGTTTGGCTTTGCGTGCAATTTTCGACCCGCTTTGCCCTCTTCCCCCCCCTCACCCGCCATCACTCATTTTGTTTACTGCTAATGCGACTTTTAACGCTGATTAATGTTTTTTCCTACTACGCTTCCTTTTACCTTTGCCTTTTGCTCCACTGACAAGGGCGGGTGGCAGAGGGAGAGGTAAAGGAGGACGTCGGGATTTGGTTTTTGGTTTCCATTTGAAATTCCTTTTACTGCTCGCATGTCAAATAGGTGGGAAGGGAGGCGGGCATTACGAGAATTACGCGGATTGTTTCAGGAGCTGCGTTTATTAAATTCATTAAAAATATCCATTTCGACCGCAGCGAGCCAACCAATAACAATAACATTAACAATAACAACAATAGCAGCGGCAGTGGCAACAACAATAGCGACAGCAACATTTAAATATTTGCCAACAGGCAAATTGTTTGCTGGCTGTCACATGTCAATAAAATTAACACTTGAATGGCAAAGCAAACGGACGGTCGGACGGACGGACGGACGGACGGACGGACTGAAAGACAGTGGGACAAATAGACAGACAGACGCACACCAACAAGGCAACAGCAGCAGCAGCAGCAGCAATAATATATTTTTTAATTAAAACAACAACACGGTCAGCAACAGCAGGCCGAAAGGACATTGGACATTGGACAACGGACAACGGACAACGGGCTTAGCTGCCTGCAATAATTTGCTTGACAGCTGCAAATGCAAATTTGCAGCACGAGGCTAAATTGAAATTTATACAGAAGCAACGTCTGACAATGTGAGCAGGGCGGGGCGGCGAGGAAGAGTGGGGAGTAGGGGTAACTGGGCGTATGCGTTATTGGCTTTCGTGCAAGCTCGCACGCAAACACACGCACACACACACACACACCGAAGTGTACACGAACATACAGTGACAGTTGTGGACAGCAGCGTAATGCAAATTGCATCAAGTGCTTGGTGCAAACTGAATTGCAGTGCAAGCAGAAGCCGGCGCGGCGTAAGCTGTGCCTTCGAGCAGGCAGCAAAATTAAAGTGCAAAAAACGTAGCATACTTTCGGGCGGTGGCTTAAAATAATTTGACACATTTGCGAGTTGCGCCAGTTTTTGTTTGTTTTATTCATTTATTTGCATTGCCTTTTGCTAATTTATATGGCCAGTCTCCAAGCGCATTCGCTCATTACATTTATCCAGCTGCATTTGAATTTTAATTAGCACAAATTGCATGGCCCATGGCTCCCCGGAGACAGGGAGAGGGATTTAAATAGGTGAAATTAACTTGAATAATATGGAAAATGCATAAAGCAAAATTTATTTATGTTTTTGTTTGTTTGTTATGTGTGTCCCGGCCTGATGTTAATCAATTTTAAATGATTGTTGTTTATTGGCTGGAGACTCGCTCACATTTTCCACTTGCAGGCCGAAGCTAAAATTGTGTCGACTTTGGAAACAACAACATTATCTAAGTTGGCAGATTGTGAGCTTATACAAGCGTACACACAATATGTATGTACATACATATATATAAATGCCTCAATTGCTATCTGCTGTATGGCACTTTGGCCAGACACCTGAAAGTATGCAATATCATAATGGACATAATGCCAAAAGTCCACTGTCAACATACAAGCACAAGCAAAGTCACACGCACACCACACTCACCCCCCATACTCAAACACACATGCAGTCTGGCACTTTCTAGTTGACATAATTGTTTGTGCGAAGCTTGTGCAGAGGCAGCAAGCTGGGCTAAAATCGAGTCGGACTCGATTGGACTCGCCTTGCTTGGAGCCAATAAAATATGAATTTATGGCCTATTTGCATGGCTTTTTGCAACAGAGACAATGCAACAATTTGAGAGAGCTCGTTCGAGCTTGTTCGCCAGCCAAGTCATAGCTAAGTCATATGCAAAGCTATATTAAGGCCAAAAACTTGGCTAGCTTAATGAGCTTATGCACTCACACACAAAATGAAACATATATGTTTCATATTGTATTCCATTTCTGTATCGATTGCAGTCGCAAAGCGTGCCAAGTTTGGCTATTTTGCTGATTCATTGAAAGCGTCGCATCGTAAGCGTCGACTCCATAATGTGAGATCTCAAAAGGGCCTAAGAGCTCTGGTAATGGTTATGTGTTTAGGTTGTGGTTTCAACCCTCCCACGCCATGGATACATAGCGTATTATGGGATGGGGCATGCATGGGGCTAAAAACCGCCGAAAATTTGCATTGCTGTGATCCATAAACGCCTCGGTTCGAATCTCTTACTGACGCAAAATTTCTAATTGACTAACTCGATTTGATGGCGACGACTCTGTCGATGCTGATGATGACGATGATGCTGCTCTTTGTGGCATAGCAACTACTACCTAACCCAGTCAGCGTGAGGGCTCACCCCACCCGTTGCTGCCTGAGAATTCCCATAGAGCTCAGTGGAAACCTTCCGCCCGTTTTCGAAAGTTTAGTGTCAAATGGGCAAATTTGATTATAATTCTTAGTTGGGTTATGATAATCGAGTTGGAAATACTTCAAAGTTTCCGTCGAGCCACCCACCCTCAACCCTCTCCCTCACTCTCCCTCACTCTCTCTGTCTCTCGCACTCACGAACATCTTAAAGTCTCTGTAACAATTTTACGCAATCAAAAAGCTTTTAGTTTGGCCAAGAAATTTGGGCAAATTAACTGGCGCAAAAGTCGAAAATGGCCAACGAGAGAGCGCCATAAAGAGGCAGAGGCAGAGGCAGAGGCAAGAAAGCCTTTTAATATCGCTCTAAAATATACCCATGAAATATGCATGAAATCGCTGCAAGTCGAGTAGATTGTCGAGAGGATTGGCAGAGCGTTGGCCATTGCAATTGCCAGTTATCGTTTCGTTTTGGCGGCTGCCAAACGAGCTGCCAAATCAAAAATGCTTGGCGTGCTCAACTGGAGTGGCAGACAGCGAGACAGCAAGTAGAGTACAGTACAGTACAGTGGGGAGGCAGACGTTTATTTTTTTTTTTTTACTTGCTAAAAAGTGATGTGAATGGGGCCAGGTGAGTATTATTTGATATGCCATAGATTTTGCAATTAGGTCTGCAAACAGTTCAATCAATTAGTTTTCAGGCCACACATACGCACACAAATGGTTGAACAAATTATAGGGAATCCATCCATTGAATGCACACAAAATCGACCGCAAAACAGCCCAAATAATTTTCTAATAATTTGTACAAATTTTTGCATTCGATTGTGGAAATTGCGCTGCATTATTTATGCAAAAATGCAATCTAAATTAAATATTAAATGCCATAGAAGGGACAGCAACAGAGAGAGAGAGAGGGTGGGGATTTGGCTTTGTGTACAGCTAATGAAGCGGGTTATACACACACACTGCGACGCTTTGCACCTGCAATTAGCTACCCATTCCAAAGGGGGGGGAGGAATGTGTGTGTGTGTGTGTGGCAACTGTCAACTCAACTCAACCAGTTGCAGTTGCCACAGTGTTGCAGATGTCCAAAATGTAATATTTAACGCCACTTTATGCAAATTGAAATTATGTTAATGGGCAACCAACAACAAAGCGAGCAACAACAATGATAAATATTATGGGAAAAGTCAAACAACGGGAGTATGCAAAATGCTGACAAACAATGCGCCATGTTGAATGTTGCCACTGATGAGGTGACTGGAAGAAGGGACAGGGGCAAGGATATGTTGTGGGGCTGTCACGCGTCGTGTGCATCTTCAGTCGACAATTGCATTCATTCATTCACCCTTATACTCTCATCCAATACAGTCAGTCAGTCATTCGTCCGCTCTTTCGTTCGTTCGTTCGCCCATTCGTTCGTTGATTCATTTCGCATTCAGTTGGCAAACTCGCTTAAAGCATTTTGCATGTTTAACCGCTCAGTTTCTGTTCTCAGCCATATTAATAATAATGAATGCCTGCAACTGCATTTGCAACTGTTGTGCCACCCCTCGCCCATGCTGTCTGGCAGCTGCAGCCCGTAAATGGCAACTGGCAACTCACAACTTTGCCTCATTTGCATTTTCATAATAATCATAATAATGTGCACCATTAACAACAACAAGAACAACAAGAGCAAGTCGCAACAGACAACAGGCAGTTGTCAGTAATGATAATAAGCACATGAAATCGTTGCATGCCACTGCGTGTGGCATTCATCGTGACGAATGCGAAAAGGATTCGAGTGCCGAGGGCCGAGATGAGCTAAGCTGATGAACTCAATGAGGCTCCACAGCCTGTTTGCAGTCTCTCTCTCTCCCTCTCTACTCCATCTGCTCCTTTCTCTCGCCTGTTGCCTGTTGCAGCGCCTTAGTGTATGCCTCAATGCGAAGCTGTCGAGCACGTCTTGTTAACTATAAAGTGAAGACATCATCAGACGCATCTTTGCCGTGCCTCTTCTCTTTTTCTCAACTTCCTCGCGCATAATTTTCATGTCTGTCTGGGTAACAAATGTGTTAATATCTGTCACTATATAATGCTGATTATCTGCGAGAATCAAGTTATGTTTCAACTTTCCCACTTACTCACTCGCTTGAATACTTATCGGTTTCAACAAATTACGTATACGTACCTAAAACGAGAAGAAAGAAGATAAAGAATTAGTAACAAGAAATCAAACATCATAAATCTGCTTAAATACCAAATACATTCAGGGGGTCAGAGTTGCCAGAGCATTCAAAAAGAATGCAATAAAAAATAGCTGCACATGCCATAAGCAGCTTGCAACCTTAACCCCACAAAAAGTTCATGCCGATTGCTTTGAGGCGTCCCTTAAAGTGCTGTCAATTTACACACACACACACAACAGTCGCTCGCACACACACCCACTCACACATGGCTAATACATATGAAGTTGTTGAGCACTTTGGGGAAACAGAACTAGAACCATTTCAAATTGAAAACTGCTGCAAATTAATCAAACGACTGAAGTCGGGTCGGAGCTGCCATTAGAGCAGAGAAGTAGAAAAAAAGAGGAGGCAGCACAAAGGCAAGGCGCCAAAGGGAACGCTGGCAAACAACACACGAAAATGTCAGTCAGTTGCAAAGACGAGAGAGAGAGAGAGAGATACAGACAGATAAAGCAAAGCCAAAAGGCAACAGCGACGAAACTAAAACGCAATCGAAATCGAAGCAGCAGCAGCAGCAGCAGCGCGAGAAAGGAGCCAACCCTTCCGGCTATGCTCCCGTTACTCCGGGCAGAGTCAAAAGCACATACATATGTACATACAAACTCACTCACACTTAACCAGCGCAACGCATTAAATCGATAACATGATTTTTCAGCACGCACACACAACAACTGCGAGTTAAATTGTCAGTTTCATTACGTGGCAGCTTTTTTTTTTTTTCAGCTTCTTTTTTTTTCTTCTTTTAAAGCCAAATCAGTACGTCTGCGCATAGCAGACATCTTTGGCTTTGCCTTAGCCATTTTCTTGGCCCTTCTCCATTTCCATTTCTCACATTGCGACAAACGATTTTTCAACTTGGCGCTTCGTCGAGCGTCGCTTCGTGTTTGCCGCATTTGATTTTGTTGCTCTTCGCAGTTTTTCTGTGGTTTTTCGCCAAACGAAACTCGATTCAATCCGTAAAAAGAAGAAAGGAATCCAACTCGCAGAACACTCGAGAGACTCGACTCGACTCGACTCGCTGGCGAGTTCAACAAACATTTAACTGATTGGCTGGGCGTGCGTGCGCCTTGCCTTGCCTTGCCTTGCCACGTCTTGGCTGATTTTTTGATTTGCAATACACCTGGGAGAGCAAAGAGCATGGGAAACGCGTCGTCTTTGGGGGGAGGCAGACGGAACTCAACTAGACTCGGGAATATTCCGTTTATTTGTTGGCACGGGCAAATAAATTGTCTGTGCGTGCGGTAATTGTAAATTACATTTTTGTGCGGCCCAAGTTATGCTAGATTTGCGGAGACAGTGGGGCAAAAAGTCAGTAATGTAGTTGAGGTATTGACACCTCCTACTCCTCCTGCTCCTTTGCTGCATTCTATGAATTTTTGATCGACACTAAAAGCAAAAGGAAACTGGTAAGTGGTCTCATCATATCATCCACGAATGAGTGTGTGTGAGTGTGTGTGTTGATACGAGGGTTGTGCCTCATGGGAGACTGCCAGGGCTTGGCAGGTTCTCATACCTCACTGATGGAATGGGCATATTCGCTGGGGAATCGTTCGCAAGTTTTCTGAGACTGCAGCGCCCCAAAGTATGCAACAATTTTGCCTCGAATTTGCTGCTCGCTGACACAAGTCATAGTCATAACTCAAACTCAGAGTCGCAAGCTTAAAACCGTAACATAAGCCAAAACTATCCCTTGCCTGGGCACAACACTCGGCAAAATCAATAACCATAAACCCAGATTCTTATGCCCACAACGAAATCATGCAAAAGTATGCCACCTGCTTGGGGAAATCACTAAATTCAGCCTAGTCCGGGCCACCGAACGAAGTCTAAACAGGCGCAAGCACATCATTTATGGAATGCGACAGGCACACACACACACACACAGAGAGAGGGAGAGAGAGAAACTCACACATAGAGGCACGTATGAGACGTATGAGCTTATAGCTATGCACAGGCATTTCACCTAGCACGTTGATAACTCAGACTGCTTATCACGCCGACTTGCCGACCTCCGCCCTCCGCCTCATTCCTGCCCTGAACTTGTCGTGCCGACTGCATGTGACATTTGCATGCTTACTTAAACAGCAAAAAGCGGCACCAGCAGCCGCCTTGACGGTGGCACGTCTAAGCCGTCAGCTATGCCATACATTTTGCAGGCAGAGACAGAGAGAGAGAGAGAGAGAGAGAGAGAGAGAGAGAGCAGAGAGAGCGTGCTCTCTTTGTGTTAGTTATGCTGCTGTCAGTAGGCAGTCGGGCAAACCCCGTTGACGTCACATCACACACGTGTGTAGTAAAAATCAGACGTGTAGCTCGCCGCCTGCCGTGACTTGGCAGACGACGACGACTCCCGATTCCCGATTCCGATTCCGATTCCGACTCTGCCGACTCCGGCTTCATATGCTTTGATTGCCTGCACGTTACCGTACAATTTTCGGTATGATGGTGGCAACATTTCATGATTTCCACTACGTGTTTCTGGGCAAGAGCACGCGCACTCAACGGCATCGACAACGGAAGCAGCAGCTGGGCTTCCTTTTTAGCCTCAGCCTTTTTTCTACAAGTTGTCGTAATGCTCGCCCAGCTAGATGACGTCGCGTAGTATAATCGCTCCATGTTTGTTTGCCTAGTGACTGATGATGGTTTGGTTTTGCTTCTGGTTTCGATTTACATTTTGCCAAGTTTCTATCAATAAACCAATGCTTTTTCTGTCACGAGCTGTGCTCTAAAGTAGGCTATGCCCCTTTCGGTTATTGTGATCGGGTCGTCACAAAAGTTTCGACGCGTTCACTTTATATTTTTATAAAAATATATATTTTTTATATTTTTTATAAAAATATATATTGCAAGGAACGCGAATTAGACAATCGATAATTCTTTTAAATTTTACGTAGTACCTAAGGTAAGTAGAACCTAAGGTAAGACGAGAAGCTGCAAAAATGTTTTGCTAAGAATGTTCCATTTTATAGACACAATGGCAAAACCTCCCACGGAATTTAAAGACAAAATGAAATATGAGTTTCATAGATTCTTCTATCCACCATCGAAGAAGCAAACGGTTGAGGTTATCTACACGCCAGATGTTCCGGAGACTAGCTACAGAACCCTGGTTATAATACATATCGGGATACTTTGTGTCATTGTAATTCTTTTTGTAGCATTGCTACTCATAAAAAGGTCCTACGGAAAGGTAAGTGAGCCTTGTGAGCTAAAAATTGTTTTTAGAACTCTTCACAATTCTTCCGACAGCGAATTGCTACTAAACTGCGAGAAGGTGTGCCTGAGGATATGGAATCAGACGAATCTATTGAGCAATCATCGTATATAAAAAAAGCTCGGGATGATTCATCGACACAGAACGTCAGTCAGGAGGAGGCAGATATAGAGCCCATGGAGCCCCTGGAGCCCTTTGATTCTATGGAGCCCCTGGAGCCTATTGAGCCCATGGACTGGAAGGGCGTCGAAACAATTCAGGCCAAAGATTCCGCTACAACTTTCATTAAGCAAGAGAAGCGAAAACCATTAGTGCTAGCTCAAAAATTTTTAGACCAAAAGCCCAAGGCCAGGGAACGTATGTGGAAACTTTGATAGTAGTTTCCATAGGTCCCTTTACTTATTTAGCTTTATCCAATTTGTTTTTAAATATTCCAGAAAAAGCCCGATTTAATTAATTTTTTCAAATTAAAACGGAACTATTTCTGGCATGTTCATCTATAAATTTCGAATTTTAAACATCAAATTATTCTTCTACTAATCATTTTCCTTTTCCACTCTGCATTTATTCGATTTAAGTTTTTCCCTTGCTCCCTGCTTTCCTCCCTTGAAAGAAAAGATTTGGCTTTGCCTGCATGACAATCACATGGGATTAGCTGACGCTGCCAAGTGCTTTGGCTTTGTGGAGGCTACAGCCAAGGCAATCATTTGCCAGCGCATGTGTCGGATTACTTTGTTGGTTGCTCTCGTTTTATTCAAATTCCGTTTGAGGCTGCTTTGGGGGTAGCCAAAAAAAAAGCTGACAGCAGCTGAAGTTATACGCTAAGCTTGTGTGTGATTTTCTTTTCAAATTTTACAAATTAATGATCAACAAAAATACAAATTTAAAAGTTTCCGAGCTGCCTCCGTCTGTGTCTCTGCATTGAGTCGAGTGTAGTGTAGTTGTTTTTCCATTTCTGCCGGCAGCCTTTTTCCAGTCAACTAAACGCGCTTGCATGCATCGATGATATATGTTCTCAACTATGCATACATGCTTTACTTAAACACACACGATATATACATATATAGTCTATATAAACATATAGGTTCATGGTATGTGTGTGTTTTTGTGTGGGTTGCCACTTGGCAGCAGCCGCCGCCATTGACACAACATAAATAACCGTGCGAGCCTGTTATAATTTATAATCCTTGTGCCGGCAACAACAACAACAACAACAACAACAACAAGAGTCAACCGAATGCCGCTGAGAGCGCAAATATTTAGCTAGCTTTTCTTTCTTTGTTGTGTTGTTGTTGCTGGTGTTGGCCCAGTCAAAAGTGTCGTGTGCAGAATCTCTTGCCCCGTAGCCATCCATAGCCCAACCGTAGTCATCGTAGGAGATGCCTGCACAAATATTTTGTTAGTTGTCTCTCTCACTCTCTTTTTCTCTCTCTCTGCCCTTCTTGTCCCCCAACACCTATGTTGTCCCCGTGCGGCGGTGCATTTAGTTTTTGTCTGCTTTTAGTTTTTGACAAAATGAGGTCAAAAGTTTATTGGCTAACATTTATCCATGTGTGCGTGGGTGTGTGTGGTTGCTAACTGGGCGTGTCTCTGCTGCTTATGTTGTTGTATTGATTTTAAAGCATAAATAAAACGCCCCAGAGGCGATGGCTCGTTGCGTAAACTAGGTTAATACGTTGCTTAAATTGTTAATATAATGTTAGGAGTCGGGTTAAGAGAGGATTTAAAATGCGCTATGAATGTTATAAAGTTTTGAATGCTTTGTACGAAATGCTCATTAAACTGCACAAATCGGGCTTAAAAATGACGTTAATAACTAGGCTAATTGCCGAGCCTTGCGGTCTAAACTAAATGCGCTACACAACTGTACCGAAAAAACGACATCGTTACAACAACAATTACAGCACAATGTGCTTATGTTATGGACTGTAATTAAGCCAGAACAAAAAATACTAAACACACACACATACACAGACAAAACTAGCTGTCAAACGCGTTAAATTTTAAGCTATTTAAATTTTGGTTATCTATTTGCAGACAGACATCGAGATACCCTAGTAGGGCTAGCTTACTGACTTAAAAATTATGGAATAAAAATAATATAAGGTAAAATATATATTTATTCAAGTTGGCCTGCTATAATTGTGGCTAATCAAGTGAAAATTATACAGCTCTCCTCAAACAAGATATCCCTAAAAAAATACAGCAGACTGGCTGCAAACTATTTTAATTATTTAAAATAAATTGTCGTTTTTTTTTTTTTAAATGGCACATATAGCGCCTGCAACTGATTGCTATGGCCTGCCGCATCATAGTTCAGTTTCGCATGTGGTTTCAGTTTTCACAGGCCTCTTTGACAATGTTTTCTCTGGAAATTTTTGCAATACGTACGCTTTGAATTTATTATCAAAATTTACTTTTATTTTTGTGTGAGAAAGTTAAACATTTTGTGACGTCAAAAAAGTTATAGCAAATTTAACAAAATTTAAGTTTTTATCTGCTTCAATTTCTATTCACTTCTGCAACTCTCTTTCGCTTTCAAGCTCTAATCACTCTAATCGCGCAATGACTTAAAATTTAATGAGGGTGGCTTGCATGACAGCTCTAAGCTCGCCTAGAGCCCGTGGGGGAAATGGGAAACAGAATCCAGCACAACCCTTAAAGTAAATTTCCTATAAGCAGGCCTTCAGTTATGACAGCATTTCCTCAGGCTGTCACTTGCTATTGTTTTCGCTCTCTCTCTCTCGCTCTTAATGAAGTCCGCTTGGAATTTTTAATTAAGCGACAATTGACGCCATCGCCATCTCTCTTTCTGCGCTGTGTGCCTAATCAGTTGGCGTTGATTGCTGAATCCAGGATTACGCAGGACGCTGACGCTCACAGGAAACTGACGCGACATTTAAATAATGAATGTCAAGTCGTGGTGGACAAAAATATAAGCCCAGCCGTAGGCCGACTTGAGCGGCTTTTATACTCAAAGCCGACACTAAGGCGACATCCATCTGCGGGTCCGACCGCCCTGACGCCCCGACGCCCCGTCAGGTTTATCAATGGGGGCCTGGGGCTGCCTTATCCCATGTGGCTTACATAATTGAGGCAAGCAGGCTGTACGTCTGTACGTTGCTGGTCAGCTAAGTAGAACTGCTTGACTAATTGGCGCCGTTGCTGTTGCCGCTTGACTTTAAACTAATGCGATATAATTGCTGTCATTATGTCGTTTGTCATTATCACAGAGCCAGCTAGGAATGCCAAATGCAGCGGCGTGTGTGTGCGGCTCGTACGTGCGGCGCACCTTAGTTGATGTTGCATACAATTAGGCGCTCTAAAAGGTAAATCTCATTTATCAATCACGTTCTGCGTGCCACGTTAGCTGCCTAACGGAATATTCGATAAGTGGGCGAATTCGCTAGAGCCAAACTGGATAATTGCGTTCGCCTGTCCTGTCCCATCGAGACTGTTTTAATAGCCTTGACTTGCGACTGCTCTTTGACCTCTAAAAACTGGACCACACACCCACACACACACACACACAGAACAGTTGAGAAATCTTACTTTCTTAAACGAGAGCGCAAAAGTTTCGTCCAGCCAAAACAGAAGGCAACATATTGTCGCACTCTGTAAATTATGCGCATAAACGAGAACCAAGAACAGAGACAGAGACAGAGAGAGCAGAGAGCAAAGAGTAGAAAGCATGTAAAACAACACACACACACACACACGCAATTGGGTGTGCGGTTTTTGGGGGAGCTGAAGCAGAGAAAGAAACCAACCAAGCAGAACTATTACAATGGCAAAAAGTTTAACGAGTCATGTGAAAGTCCATGAAGGAGATTTTCTTCGCTCCCCTCATCCCTCCCCCTCCCCTAGCAACCCCACCCAATGCGTGCGAGGGTTACTTGCAGAATTTACTACTATTATAACCAAGACGAGTCGAGACTGTGTGCCATGCGGTCTACATGTGTAATGTGTCTAGGCTCAACCACAGCATTACGAGCAGCTACTACTGCTTCCTTTTACTGACAAGGATGCCACACAAGGAGTCCTGTGTGTGTGTGAGGCGTTGGGAAGGAAGGTAGTCTGCTGCTGCTTTGCCTGTTAGTTATGGGCCTTAAAACTTGTCACACTTGTCAAGCAAAGTTGCAAAATGTCGCCATTTTACAGTGTGCCGGGAATTAGTAGAGAGAAAGAGAGCGAAGAGAGAGAGAGAGAGAAGGAGCTGCTTCGAGTGATATACACAACGCAACAAAGGCAAGATTAAAAGAACAAGATATCTTTTAGCTTTTAGATGTCGCTTAAAAAACGCTGTATAAATCACGAGAAACGAGGCGAAACTGTCACATGTTAATGAGTAGCCGCCGCCCTCACACATGTAAATGCAGCGTGGGTGGGTTTTTTGTGCCACGCCCTCGTCCCACATGTGGCAACTCCTTTCAAAGGTAGCGCGTCGAGATGTGACCAACATGGCGCATGCTTCTCCCCTCGCCTTATCGCTGGGAATTTTGAAACAGTTTTTTGTTTGTATTCAGATTGCGATGTTGGCTAAAAAAGTAGCAAAGAAAACTTCCCACAGGACGCGTACGCAACTAGACAGAGTGAAGCGGGGGAAGAGAGTGAGAGAGAGAGGGTAGAGTAAAAAACTGTGCCATACTTTTGCATGATGCCAACTTTTTATCCCCCCCTCCACTGCTGCCTCTCCATGGCGCTTTGCCTCGCTTGAAGCGATAAAAATGCTGAAGAGTCTAGCAACAACAAAAAACAAACATTTTGTTAGTTGCATAAATTTTGTTGCTCTCGTTAATGTTGCTGTTGTTGTGGCAGTCTGATAAAAGAGCGTCAAAAAAGTGTCGCCAAGGGAGCAACTTGAGGGTAGCATAGCGCTCTTTAGATAAATATGTGCACTACTTATGTAAGTCTAGATATAGCCAGAGTCATGCGTGGCTCACTTTAAGTCGCACTCTTAAGTTCAGTTCAATGTCCTCAAGAATCAACCAATCTCATTTCTTACGAGGCTCCCCCCCCCTCCACAAGACGCTCCTGTGCACATTGCACACCCCTTTTTGATATCTCTATTTACAATTTATGCAGCACGTAAAGGTGGCTGCAACAAGAGTTGCACACGCGATGACTCCCACGCTGTGCTCGGTGGTTTTGCCATACAAATCCCAAAACCATTTCACTAATTGAAATGAATTTTCATATGCGACGCGAAGACGCGACCTGCGACGTGCAACGTGTGTCTGTGTGTGTGTGTGTGTGTGCAAGACTCTTTCGTCTGACAGCACATAGCGGCAAAGGACCTACGGCAATGGCTGCAATGTTGTGCAACAGCCAAGTCAGTGACTCGGGCAAAAGCTCTTGAATTTTGCACAAGTTTTTCAAACTTTAATCACGAATCGCGAATCACATTCATCTTTTATTTCGATTGAGTCATGAACATGTTGTTTTAATTAAAGATGCGAAGCAGCAAACTTCCCGCTAAACTAACCCACTCGACACGTCTCAAGACGGTGAAAGTCTTCGCAGGGGAAATGCGGCAACAACAACGACGACGACGACGTCGACAACAACGTTTTGTTTAAATAATTATACAATCTGCTTGGTTAGAGACTACCGCAGCTTAGAGCCCAAGTGCAGGCTTCCTTCCCCTGGCAATTTTTCAAGATCATAATTATGTGTTGCCGGCTTGACGGCATCGCTCTAGTCGAAGTCCTAAGCTGAAATGCATTTTTGCACCGTTCTTCGCATTTTCAGTTATTTTCAATGCAGAAACTCGCATAAAACGCGGCGAGGCAAACAAGATGGAGACGACGGAGACGGAGAAGCAGAGCAGGGCAGGGCAGAGGAGGAGCTGCCTGTCGGCATTTCCCACAACGGAAGTCATCATACTTGCGCTTGTTTACATTCAGCTCGAGCTTGCTCGGGTTGCTCTCTTGTTCTCTTGGCTCCATCGTCTGCCTTGGCTGCCTTGTCACGCTGCGTATACGTAACGTGTAATGCGGCTGGTCGGGGAATGTTGCCTTTTCAAAAGGCGTTGAGCGTGGCGTGTAAATGCAAAATGGCGACAAAGCTCGCCTTCAGGGAACCATGTTGCGTGCGAGTGTGTGTCCGTGTGTGCGAGTGTGTGTGTGCGTAAAGCTATTCTAAGGCATTTGCTTGGCTTTTTTTCTTTGTCGCCCAACGCTGGGGTAACATTATTTTAATTAACATATTTATATGTGGCTGGGGAGCAGGTAGGAGTGGGATAGGAGTCCAGCAAAGGGGTTCACAGTCGGCTCAGAGCAACAAAAGCAACAAAAGTCACATCACTCCCTGTCAGTCAGTCCGTCAGTCAGACTGCACTCTCTAGTCTCCAGTGTGTGTGCATTGCAATTTTAATTACATAGACGCAGCAAGGAGCAACAACAACAGCAACAACGAGTACGATGCATTATGCTGTCATATGAAATCATTAAAAATTGTTTGCGAAACCAAAGCGAAATCATTAAAAGCATATAAATTATGCACGCCTCCTCCCACACCCACAGCTATTCCAAGCCAGCAGCAAAGGCAACACACAAATGCCAGTCCGCATAATTATGAAGCGGAAAAATGCCGCAACTCACAACGTCGGCGATGACAAAAATTGTTGTGCTAATGTTTCGCATGCCTTTGCTACCTTTCCACCTTGTCTGCTGACGCTGCTGTTGCATACTTTTCGGGGTGGTTTCCACGCCAGCCGAGGCGCCTCCGAAAAGGGTAAAGAAATGAGGCAGCCAAAGGCTGCGCCACCTGGCCGAATGCTTTAAGAAATTGCGCAAAAACTTGGCCCGCCGCCGTCGTCGTCGTCTCTAATGAAGAGACTCCATTTTAGACGCATGTTTTGCCTAAAAAATGTGGAAGTTTGGGTTTGGTAGGCTATAAAGTTTTTGCTCGCAGCTCGTGCCAAGCAGAAAGCACTTTGTTATTGGAGTGGTTAGCAATGCGCTTCCAATACCCAATCCCATTCCCATTCAATATCTATATATGCACGCAGTCCCCCCTCTCTCTCCCTCTCTCTTTCTGTTTGGCTCGCTGGCCGGCGACCCTACCGCACTCGATATCAATAAATCCTTAGCAATCTGCACTCAAAAATCAAAAGATACACAGCGGATAGGTAGACAGGCGAACATAAAATGCCAATTTCAGAGTTGCCAAATGGTTATTGCCCCGCCAACAACAACAACCTCGACAAGCTGCAACAAATTTGCCACATACGAAGCACATGCACGAAATGGCCAAAGCTTTTGCCTCGCACACACACACACACACACACACACACACGTGTGCTTGTAGTTGACTAAGTGCAATTTGTTGCGCCCGGACAGGTATGAAAAAACGGCATCGCATCCAGTTGGAGCCGGATAAGGCACCGGAAGCTGTGCCTGCTCTGCCTGGTTTCTTCATAGTTAATCCGAAAGGCGAAATGAGATTAAGAATTGTGCGTTGTCTGCAAAAACTAGTTAGATATGAGTCGGAGCTGCAGCAAGCCAAGAGAGAGACAGAGAGAGTGGGTGGGGGAGGCAGAGAGGAAAGGGGTTGGGTAGTACTTAGCAGGCATAAAATTTATAAATTACTACGCTGCGCCATAATAAATTTCAGTTTGCGTAAAAACGCAAAATTTATATACACTATGTAGCCAGAGCAAGGCAGAGCGAGCGAGGGATGGGTTGAACTGGCCAGGGCTGCAGTGGAGCAGTGGAGTGCAGTGAAAAACCCATTATGAATGAATTTAGTAGCAGCAACAGCAACAGCAGCAAAGAGCACAAAAAGCAAAACGTGCTCGCTCCACCCGTCGTATTTATACAAATTTAAAGCGGGTGGTGCAGTGGGTGACTGGGTGGTTGGGTGGCTGGGTGAGTGCTCGAAATTTACGAGTATTTCCATGGCTGCCAGCGACGATAAACCAAACCAAACCAAACCAGTCGAAAGCAATAACGACGGCCCAATGCCAATAGACGACACTGGACAGCCGGCACAGCCGCAACAGACTAGACCCGACCCGACCCGACTCGCCTAGACTAGACTCCTTGTGCAAGTACACTATACAACACACACACACTGGAAGTTAGTTGAAGGACACACACAGCCGGCGACTGCTTGGCCAGTAGACAAGGCAGAGCAAAAGGGGAGCCTCACTTTGTAGGCAGACCGACTAGTCGACCCGTCGTTGTCTGTTGGCCTTTTGCTTGCCCCTCCTTTTGGCCGCTCCTCGACTGGCCCGGTCAATGACAGCTAAAGTTTTGCAAACTAACCTCGAAACGATAAAAAATTAAAGCAACAGTAAATGAGAGACACACAAGCCGAGACAGACTGCAGAGGAGAGAGCAAGAAGTAGAGAGGGGGAGAGGGAGAGAGTAGGGCCGAGGCGAGGCGGCTGCGAATTGCTTGTGGGTGGGGCTAGGGGGCACAGTAGCCGCATCAAAATGCCGCAACGGACTGTTATTATAATGAAAACGAAGCATTCAACTTGGCGCAGTAAAAACGGCAATAAGTAGACGGACGTTTTATAGGGAAAGCAAAAACGGGGACCGAAACCCGAGCAACATTTGCATAGCCAACGTCCAGTTGCCGGTTAACGTTTTAAGTGGCGGAGGGGCAGATAGAAAGAGGAAGAGGAAGATGCGGCTAACGATTGTACGTATAGCGTATAGCCTTAGCTCTTCTCGTATTTTAACTAAGATTGCCAAATTCCATGTTAAAGGGGCTTCATATATTATTATTCAAATGAATTGAAAAATATTTGAAAAAATTTAAAAAAAATGTCTCCATTAATCTTTGAACTTTATAACGATTATAAAGTTTTTTTCATAACTTATATAAGCAGAATTTCATTATTAAAATTGGTATTTTTAATGTTATTATGATATAATTTTTTTAAATATTTTTTTTGGTAATTTTTATTGATTGACTTGACATATTCCCCTTTAAAGCTTCAATCTACACATTAAAGTATGAAACAATTTTTGGCAAGCGCGCTGTGAATCACAGCAAAGCAGAGAATTGGAGGAGGGGAAAAAGTAGGGGGGGGCTCTGCCAGCGAGACAGCATCGGGCCATCAATATGTCGACTTTTGTTTGAGCTGAGTTTTGCCTTGCTTTTGCCACGCAAAACGGGCGCGTGAGTTGCTGCAATTTATGCAATTTTTTCCATACATATACATATGTATATGCGCGCATGTGTGCGTGTACACAAGCATGTTTGCCTGTATGTGTGTACTATATGACGGAACGTTGAAGCGGGGGCCGAAATATTTTTTTAAACTCTTGGCCAAACTTTTGTTTCACTTTATGATATGTAACTCCCTGCATGTCTGTGTATGTGTGTGTGTGTGTGTGTGTTTGTGTGCGTGCGTGGGAGTGCATGTGGTATCCAATCGTGCAGAATGCCCATTTTTATTTGCATTTGCATATGGCGCATAAGCATTTTTTCATGCTCCCCGACACCCAAAAAAAGCAAAAAAAAAGAAAATAAAAAAACGTATCCGAAAGCCGGCACAAAATTTTAAACTATAGCATAATATGGGCAAACTTTTTCGAAAGTTTTTCTTTTTGCTTTATTTACGAACAAGCACGCACACACACACACAAACACATGCACGCGCGTGTATACACATGAGAGAAAAAAAGGATGAAAACATATATTGTAGGCCCAAATGGACGCGAGTTTGGCTCTGGCATGGGCTGCCTGCTGTCTCCGAACGGGTGCCAAAAGTCAACAAATAATATTTTTGAATAAAAATCGACGCAACCAAAAATGAAATGAAAATATTCGTAGGGTGCAGCGAGCGCGCTCGAAGGACTTGCGAAGCGCTGAGTATGCTTAAAAGGCCGCCAAAGCAAACATGAGAGCGCATTCGTTAGTGGGTGCGTGTGCGTGTGTGAATGTGTGTGCGTGTGTGTGAAATCTCAATTTACTCTGAATTTAATCAATATGTGTGTGTGTTGGGTACATTTTCGTTGCCTACTTTGCGGCGCACTTGATCGTTGCGAACTGCAACGGCAGCTGCAATTGCCGCAATTTCGGCTGCTCATAAATTTATGCATAAATGCAAATAGAATTTCATAAATTGTCATTTAATTGCACTTTAGACTGCGCAACAGACAAGCCCGAAAAATGATATGCAAAATGCAAATGGCCGGCGAGTCGAGTCCATTCAATATTAATGCGATGCATGCGACGAGCCATGCAGCCCAGCAGACCAGCAGCAGCAGCAGCAGCCTTAAGCCTTGTCAGCCTAGCTCAGCACAATGCAAGCTACACTTACGACAGTGTGTGTGTGTGTGTGTGTTCGCTGGCAGCTTAAAGCTTTAACTTGCCGCTTATGCGTCTCGGCTTCTAGGGGTTGGGGCTAATCCATTCATAACTTTGCATCATGGCTCAGTTTAAGATTTACACTGCAATTATGCCTGGACGCAGCCCAAACTATTGGTTAGTTGAGCGAAACTGATGCAGACCAAGCGAAATGCGTTCTGGCTAGCTGAAAGAGCTCAGCTCGGAGAGAGAGGGAGATAGAGAGAGAGAGAGTGCAGAGCGAGAAAAATATGAAACAAAAGGAGGCGAAATAAGCGAAAGGAAATTTTATGGCATGCAGCACAATCAACACAAAGCTTGGCACACATACGATATGCGGAAAACAACAAGAACAACAACCAGAGAACAACATCGGCAACAGCAGCGTAGCAAAAGTAACAAGAACAACAACAACAACAACAACAGAATTTCGTGTGTATTTGCACAATGCAAAAAAAGTAAACAAAAGACGGCATAGAACAAATATACAAATACACGGACACACAACACGCACACACGCACGCAGTAAGCAAACTGCACAACAGCCCGAAAGTATGCTATACAAATGTGTAACGCACACACCCACACACTGGCAAACACACACACCATACGCAGCAGAAGAAACAGACAGCTGAGTGCATGTGTGCCAAAGTAGGAGGGCGGGCGGGGTGAGGGGCTTGTAGTGTGTTTCATTGTTTTGTTATGCTTCCCTCTCTCTCTCTCACTCTCTCTTTCTTTCTTGCTATATATTTGCTTTGCGCCCGCTTTGTTACTTTTGCTCACATTTGTTGATATTTCAAGGCACGCGCGCGCGAAAGTATGCAACGGAAAATGCGTCAGTTTATGCTGCGAAATTTGGTGCAATTCATCAAAGGAATGTGCTGCCTCAATGGCGCGTAACTTGCAATGTCTTGTGTCTTCTGCATAGTCTGATAGTTTCTCGCCCTCATCCCTTGCCTCTCTGCCTCTTTCTTTCTCTCTCTTTTGGACTATTTTCATTTCGTAGCTTTCATTAGAAACTATCAACAAAACTTCATCATAATCCCATCTAGGCAATCTCACTCTCTTTGCACTCTCCTAACTACTCTTTCTTTCCTTTCTATATCTGTCTTTCTCTCTTTTTATTTAAACTCATTCCTGAGTATTTAGCCCTTCTTTACTCGCCTTGCAATCATTTCATTTAACTTCCCTTATAACTAGTATCAAAGTCCTTTAACGCAGCCCCTAAGCAAACACACGCAGTTTCTTCTGTAAGCCTCTGTTATCTGCCTCTCTCTCTTTCTCACTTTTCTGACTCTCTCTCTTTATATTCGCCATCCAATTGCTATGCCCGCGTTTAGCTATTATCAAAACTCTTAGCAGCCGCTGTTGCTGCGCCAACAGTTAAATGCAGCACAGTTATAGCCACTTTATATAGCTCCCACTGGCCCCCGCCCCCTCACTCTCTATCTGACTCCTTCAACTGGCAGCCGGCAATTCATATGTGCGCCAAAAAAGGCTGCCGCGTTTGTTTGCCAGTTTTTGGTTTTGTTTTTTCTCTGCTCCTTTTTTCCCATAGGCCCCTGCGGCAGTTAGGAGTTTTTTGTATTGCTCTGCTTAGTTGTTGTTGTTGTTGCTGTTGTTGTTGTCGATTATTTTCACTCCACTTTCGCATGTTTTTATCCCTAAAGCCTGCTTGCGGATATGCGCATGCAGAGCGAGCGCGAGAGCGCACAGGCAAACAAACAAACAAACAACAACGGCGAAACAACAAAAAACAAACAAAAACAAACAAACAAAGCAAAACCAAATGAAAATTGCGAGAAAAAATATTGTTGGAAAAACAATAAATGGCAAAATGTATTGCGGCATTTTAGGCGCATGGCGAAAAAAAACCAAAAACTGAGCTGCAAATTTGCCAAATGCGACTGCGTCGTTTCCGCCTCCTTTTTTTCGCATTTCTATCTATCTAGCCAGTTTTTTGAATTTTTATGGCTATGTGGCAATATGGCAAAATGGAAACGGACCCGTTTAAATGAGTCAAGTGGGGCCCCGCCTGATTTGCATGTGCCGCTGCAAATGGTTAGGGGGGCAGGTCAAGTTTACTCACTTAGATTTCCACTAGGAATGTACACGTTGCCCGACGGCGTCCGCACCAAACACGATGGCTCAAAGTCAACGCCCAAATCATTCGGGTTGTTAGCAACAGCGCCGGCAATTAAACGGGCATTATTCATGCGACTCATTGTCGGATTACGCGGCGGAACATCCGGTGGTGCCGTTGGCGTGACTCCCTCCAGGAGAAAGCCTGCAAAGAGAGAAGGCAAGAAGGAAAAATAAAATATGAAATATATTTTTTGATATCTGCTCTATATAGTTTGTGTGTGTGTGTGCTTTGTTGCCTTGTCTCCATTAGTGAAATATTCATTGCAATAAAATCCAAACGAATTTTAGCTAAACAATTTGCGGAACGAGGCGCTGCACGATTTGCCCGCATTGCACTAAGCGAATGTTGTGAATATTTCAACAACAACAACAACAGCACAACAAATGTCAATTCGCCTGGATTCCTGCACTGCAATCAGTGTGTGCATTGAAAACGAGTGCAAAATAAAAATAAGAAACCGAAAATGAAATTTGAATTTTGAATTTTGAATTGTGAATTTTATTCACAATTTCTCGAGCGCACAAATTTGTTACTAAAAATAAAATATAATATAAATAAAAAATACTGGAAAATTACCAAAGCAAAGGGCATTTTAAGGCAAATCACAGTCTGTCGTCTCTTCCCTTCCCCCACGTCGAGTTGAGCTCAAAAGAAATCGAAATAAAATTCAATTTGCTGCGCTAAAAAATTTGAATGCCAACGAGAAGACGACGACGACGAAGGCGCAGGCAACCCCGAAAAGTCGGCGCGAAATGCCTTTGATAAGTATATCACATAGTAGCAGTGTATCTGTGTGTGTGTGTGCGTGTCTGTCTGCCTTTCTGGCCAGGCGCGAGCTGCCTTCGCTGTACGCAGATAATAAATTTCAAAAGCATTCGCATTCATTCGCATAGAAAATTTTAAGCTCATTTATGGGCTTAAAAGGCAGCACGAGGAGGAGTGTCGAAAAGGGGCGGGGGGGGGGGAGTGGCAGGAGCTAGCAGGATGCTCGACAAATTCAAAATGCCAAAAGCAAAAGCGACAAAATAATAAAAAGCGCAAACGACAAACGGAAACGCCGACGGCCAACGACGGCAGAAATTCGAAATTGTTGAGATTCGTTTGGCGCGAAAATTATATCCTGCGCGCTAGGACTTGCCCCGCCCACACGCCCCCACGCCTACTTGCCTAGCTGCCTGCCTCCTCTTCGTTAGAGCTCTTGTGCGGATCCGGCGGCGCTTCAATCGCATTGCGTTAGGCTCACACGATTTGAGCAGAGCCAAGTGGCCAGTGGGAAATTTAAGCTGCGGAAAATATGACACCAGCTTGCCATGTGGCCCTGCAGGGCGCGGGCCTGGGCCTGCTGCGCATTATCATCATAATGAAACGAGAGTAGGAAGCAGAAGGAGCAGGCAGTGAGAGGGAGGCGGGGCAAGGCAGCACTGCTCGCAGCTGAGATTATTTCGGGCGGTTAAACACAGTTTCCAAGTTGGCTGCGCGCTGCCAATTTCGAATTTAGGCAGTCACTGTGATTAAAAACTAGAAGCAGGACGGGAAGAGGAAGAGAGGGGGTGGGGAGGGGAGGGAAGGGAGACTGGCTAAAATATTTGTGAACTTTTGTCTTTCGGCTTGCGTGTAATTAGAAGCGAGATTTAATGCGCTTAGCGCGCCCAGCAAATTGTGATTGGCCGCACAGCTGACAGTGGCACACGCAAGTTAGCCGCCCGAGCATGTTGCGACCAACTTTAAGCCAAAACTGCTGCTGCTGCTGCATCATTATGCCAAATGGAATGGAGCACATTCTGCTGCTCCAGCTCCAGCTCCAGCTGAATGCATTAGGATTGCATTTTTGAGCAAATTATTTTGCCATCAAGCGCAAAAGTTAAGCCACTTGCGACATTTGCATGCAGTGACTGTAACGTTATTTAAATAAGGCAAAGGGGGAGGGAGTAGGAGGGCAGTAGGAGGTGCTTAAAGGGTTAAGCAGGGGGTAGGGTAGCTGCTTAGCTGCTTGTGGCTTTCACACGCGCATTAGTTTCGTATTAAACAAAGAGTGGCGAAAATGTCAATTGTGTCGGGTTGCCTCCATCCACCAACTGGAAAGCATCTCAAACTCATCTGCAATCCAACTGCAGCGCAGCTCGTCTGCAACTCCCTGCCTCTCCCTCTCTCGCTCCCGTTTAGCAGCTTAGCAAATGACAGAGAAAAAAGACAGCAGCGACAAGGCAATGACAATGTCGGCGACAATGGCAGCCCTGGCGGCCAAACAAAAGTTGCTGCAGTTGCTGGGTGCCAACGCTTTGCCATCCGCATTCGCATCCGCATGCAGACAACCGTGCCAGCCAGCCAGCCAGTCAGGAGCAGGCAGGAGCAGGCAGGAGCAGGCAAGAGCAGCTAGGAGCAACTGGCAGCCAGCAGCAGCCAAAAGCAGTCAATGTGTATGCCAAACGCTCACTTAAAGCGCAGCGCACAACAACAACAACCCACACAGACACAGGCATACATAGTCACACCCACACACATAGACGCACACACACACACACACACACACACAGAGGCAGACACTGGCACAGGCAATGGCGCTGATAAGCAGCTTATCTTCATTTCTACAACCTCCAGCGTTTATTTTTGTGTGTGGGTGTTGTTTGTTTGTTTGCCCACGTTGTTGTTGCTGTTGCTGCTGCTTTTGTTGCTGTTGCCATTGTCGTTGTCATTTTGAATGCGAATTGTGCTTGTTGTCGTCGTCGTAGTCGTCGTTGTTGCTGTTGTTGTTGCTGTTTTCTGGCTACGCAAAATGTGTAATGGCATTTCGTCAGGCGGAGCATGAAAGAGCGACAACACACAGACACACACACACACAGACACATCTAGATACTACAAATGCGAGTGCAAATGCCATGCTGTATGTGTGTGTGTGTGTGCCACTTTGCATCTATGTACGTGTGTGTAACAAAGCAAATTTGCCCTGGCGAGTTTTTCTTTTACCCCTTGTATTTTTTTTTTGGCGCCGCGTTTTGGCATTTGCTCTCTGCTTTAACCCCCTCCTCCACCCTCCTCCTCTTTGCCCTACCCTTCCCTTCTTCATGCTCTGCTGATGGCCTTTTTGGCTTGCAGTTTAATGCTTTTATAATGCACTCGACAACAAATAAGCGTAGCCAAATGGCAAAAGTATTTAAAGCGCTAGCAGGGCACCCCCTTACCTCTTAACCCTTATCCTTTGCACCCCTCTGATAGTTCAGTCTTAACTAACATTAAAGTTGTTGCAGTGAATTCTGAGAAAATGCTGCATTTAATTTTAATTTAATTAACAACACAAGCCGAGGGGGGAAGTTTGGTAATGAAAAGCGACACCAGCTGCTTGTGGCATGCCAGGAATGAGCAATGCAGAAGCTGCAGGAGGAGGAGGGCAGGGAAAGGTAAGCTGAATGGGCATGCCAACGCCTCAGCCAAGGTGCCGACAACAACAGCAATGGGAATAAAAATAACAACATCATCAACATTTCCTTTATCTGCGCTGCCATCTTCATCTGCGCTGACATGAAGAGAGAGTAAGACAGAGAGAAAGAATGAGAAAAAGAAAGAAGGTGGAAGGGGTAGAAATGTAAAGCACTTTTGGTATGACAGGTGAAATGTCAGTTAAGCATGAATTGCGTCTGTTCCCAGTTCCCAGTTCGCACTTCGCAGCAGTTGCCTGCCCTGCACCACCTCCTGACCCTTCCCCCCTGCCAGGACTTGCATGAAAAACAATGGGAAAATGAGTCTGTGCTGCGTCAATTGTACCGATCCACACTCAGGTATTGCGCTCTGTGTAACACAATTTTGACTTTGGCTTCGGGTCGACGGCAAATCAAGTGGGAACAGTTCAGGCTCACTTTATGACCGAGTGCTATAAACATTTATGGCAACTATAGCTGTTGTTATATCATGTTTTCTCGGGGAGGCCGCAATCTAGTTGCACATTGTTGTGCAGTTTACACGGCAAATCGCATCGATTTATGCAGCGACAAGTGACCAGTTTTGGCACAATGTGAAATATTGCGTATACGCAGATGTTGCCCATGCAAGTTTGCCTTTATTTTGCTGCTGCTGCCATTTTGTTGATAAGCAGATGCCGCAGACATGCACACACACACACACACAGATACACTCACCTGGACACACACGCCGCATGCTGAAACAAACAAAAGGCGCTGCCAACTGACAATTGTTTAGCTGCGTGTGCATCTATGCCTGTCAATGTGCTAGTGTATGTGTGCGTGTGTGTGTGTGCATGTGTTTGTTTATGTGCCATCAGTTGACTGCACCTAGTTAGAGACCCCATACCCCCTAGCTCTCTCTCCCTCTCTCTAACAGGCAACGCAGCATAATGCGGGCCATCTATATGCGTGTAAGCGTTTTGCTGTGCAGCTACACCGCTCCCCTCTCCCTCTCCCCCAATGTTTGCACTTCTATGGGTGTGCGTGTGTGTGCGTTGGGTGTATTTGACCGCCTGTGCTTGACATACATAACTACATAACTACGAGTATAAATATTATACGTAAACTTGTTAAATTTCTGCTCTAGGCACATCAGGCAAGGCAAATGCCCCTGCCTGCGTGTGTGAGTGTGCGTGTGTGTGTGTGTGAGTGTGTGTCATTGTTTAGCGTGCTTTATTAAATTTAGCAAACTCGCCTCCCAACTATTTATGTCGCTTGTCATGTAGCAAGCAGCAGCTCCTTCAGCTCGCACGCTGGCACCTTTTCTCGTGCTGCCTGGTTTCATCTCCATTAATGCGGCTGCTGTTTGTCAAACTTCTGCACTAGCCTGTCGCTCTCCTTGTCTCTCACTCTCTCTTCCTCTTCCTCTCTCTCTTCTGCTCTTTTAGAGATTTATTTAGTCCGAGTTTGCGGCCACAAAACTTGGATTTACTTCGACACAATTGTCAGCTTAGTCACGTTTCGTTGCCTGCGTGTGTGTGACTGTGTGCGTGCGTGCGTGTGTGTGTGTGTGCGTATTTCTGGGATTTGCACAAACACCAGCACCAGCACACGTATGTATGTATGTATGTCTGTCTGTGTGTGTGTGCGAGCACGTTAATACTAAACATGACATGGTATAAAGGTAAAAAGCCAAAGGCACGCGATGCGCATATTTTAGCCGAAAAACTTGGCTCCTTTTTGTTTACTTTAGTCGCTGCTTTTTGTGTATGCTAGTTAGTTACTAAGACTTGTTTGCCATGCCTTCCTACTCCCTATGAGTTGCTGCTGCTGCTGCTGGCGAGGATCAAACTTTGATTCAAACCTGTTTACACGTTGATATGTTGATGCCGCCCCTAAGCCAAGACGAGCCCCAAGTGCTAAAGCAGTTTTACCTATTCTTCTCTCTGTCTCTTTCTAGTGCCATCTCAGTCTCTTTCAGCCACCCCAGGGAGCTGATTACTTTTCTTTAAATATTCCACATTTAATCAAATTCAAGCAGTGACCCAGTTCACTCAGCCAACTTTGACAGCTTTGGATAGTTTTGTCAAGCTGCGAGAGAAAGAGAGGGAGAGGGAGAAAAAGAGAGAGGCAACAAGGTAGTTGCCAGCGCCGTTGCTTTAATTGATTTTGTGGCATGCAACGAGGCAGACGACAGCGAAGCTGGCGGTACCCCAAACCGCAGGGTAGCCACCGTTTGCAACGATTTAAGTTCATCATTTTTTGCACGCTTGCCTGCTACGGCCAACCTCACCCCTTACTGCGCGTACTTAGTGGCAAGTGCAGTACTCTCGCGGTAATCCTATTAGACGGAGGGCAACCCCTCACTGCCTCCTCACGGCCCCCTCGTCTGTCTGTGGAATACTTTGCGGTTTTACTTTAGCGTGTCGGGGCGACTGAAGTGATGTAAAAGTAAGACAGAGGCGCAACCCAACCAACCCTTGCCCTGTCTGCAACCCTCGCCCCCCACCTTGGGGGTTAAAGCAGCGTCTAATTGTGGGGAGGGGGAAATGCTGGGTAGAGCCATAGCTGGCAGCGTGTAATAAACGTCAAGTGACAATTTTCAAGATTTATTTCGTAAGGCATTCGCAAAGTTTCCCGTGCAGATTTTCGGGCTGCGCTAAAGAAAACTAATTTAACGCTTTATTTGACACATTTCGAGTGCAGTCGCAACTTGCAACTATTGCAACTACTTGCAACTGGGTCGCTTGGACACGCCCCATTGCCAGAGTTGAGTCGCGTGAAATGACACAAATGAAATGCGAATGCTTTGGCCAACGGCAGCGCCGCAAAGTAGGCAATGGAAAAGTTTCTTTGCTGCAGCAAGTTGCAAATTTGAAGGCCAGAAACAGAGAGAGAGAGAGAGAGAGAGGGGGAGAGATAGTTGTAGTAACTGGCACTTGGCTGCCGCTCATTAGCATTTGAGAGTGGCATGTGGCATGTGGCAAGTGGCAAGCGGCAGTCAAGGCAAATCGCGGCGCCTCAATCCATTTACGCCGCATTCCATAAGCAGGCGGTGTCAGCTGTGAATAACTGTGTAACGCGCCATGTGTGCGTATGTGTGTGTGTGTGTGTGTCGCTGTGCTTAACCCTCTTTGGCGTTGTTGTTGTTGTTGTTGTACGTGCGTCGCAATGTGTCGAGGTGCTTGACATTTTGCCAACGCCTCGCGCTATGCAACACAATTGCCCAACACGCCAGCCGCAAGAGTGCTGCAAGAAGAGCACTGGCATTGTCTGCCTCGAGACGCACACATACACAGGCACATAGAAAGAGGGAGAGGGAGGAAGAGAGAGAGAGAGAGGGGAGATACTCGCACAAGGCCTACGACTTACTGCGCCTGACAAGCAAATTAAGCGCACAAAAGCAGAAAATAAAAAGCAACTCTAGTTGCCACACTTGCTGCGTGTGTGTGTGTGTGTGTGTGTGTGTGTGAGTGTGTACGTGTGCAAGCACTAAAACGCAAGCCGTAAAAAATAGTGCTAGTTGTGGTTGTAGTAGTAAAAGTGCAGCAGTTAAGCACTTTTGTCTCGATGAGTGTCAACAAGCGCCTCCGAGCAGCTGCCGGCGCAACACACGCACACACACACACACACACACTTCCAGCACACTCGTAAGTGCGTCAGTTTGTGTGACACAGCGAGCAAAGAGAAGGAAAAAATAATCGCTCTATTAATGAGCCGCGGGCCAAGTGCAACAAGCTGACAGCCAACATGACCTGACCCCAGGCGAACTAAAGCAAAGCAGAGCAAGCCAAGGCGAGCTGCAGCTATTTAACACATATGTGAGAGTGTGTATATGTGTGTGTGGGAGTGTGTGAAGTGGCTACTTGTAGCATGAGACACAGAAACAAGCGACAAGCGACAATCGACTTGCTTGTTGTCTTCGCTCTGCATTGTTTCCTAGCATTGCGATTTATTGAACTCGCTCAAAAGAAGAAGAAGAAGAAGAAGATGAAAAAGAAGTGGAAGAATAAGCAGTGAATTCAAGACTTTGTCTCAACACTAATTGGATTTCATATTTCGTCGCATTCCAGCGAAAGAATATATACATTGCCAAGCGCACCGAACTTGACAAAAGTTGCCATGCAAACGCGAGCAGCAACAATGGCAGCGAAGAAGACGACATAATAATACATATAAACATTCATCATTATATACGTATTCTGCGAAAGAGAGAGAAGGATGGAGAGCGGCAAGCACGTGGGCAAATACGCATAATACATGAACACAACAGTCGCAGCAGCAGCCTTGAACAGTTCGCAAATACAATGAAAGTTTCTTCAATGCGAACGCTGGCAACGCTGCGTATACGTTACGCGTTTCATATTACAACATTACATTGTGTTTGCGCTATAGGTATGGGTAGATTTCACAACTTTAATTGATAACAAAGACAAGAGAAGCGAACACACTTGAAAGCAAACTTAGGTCCTTCTTAGAAGTCGTTCAATGTCAGGTCAGCTTTGAGGTTTACTTTCGCCTCTTTGTCCGTGTTGCTGTTGCTGAGGTAGTTTGTTTATTTATTATTCGGTTTCAGCTCACTTCACTTTGCACTCTCTGCAGATTCGGCCACGCGTTGTTAATATAATTTAAAAAAAATTTTCCATTGCTTTTTTCACTTTTAGTGCTCATTGGAGACTCGTTAGAGCGAATTCTCAGTCTTCTAAGTCTGCTCTACATATTTTTCTTTTGCCATTTCGAGGGTTGACCAGGGTCCCACACCCAGTTTGAGTACTTTGCTGAGCACTTTGCTTGGCTCTTTTTTTTTTTTTTTGGGGCTGCTCATCTCGTTTTTTTTTTGAAGTTCACACAGAAAAATTGAAAAGTAGCGAAAGTTCTGAGGGTTAGTTGGAGTTGGGGCTGGCTCTACTTGCGGCTTTTTATTTGGGTTTCTTTCTGAGCTGCTTAAAGAGCACTTGCTGCAAAAATTCTGCGCCTTGTTTGCTTGTGTGTGTGCGTGTGTGTTTGTGTTTGCATAACATTTTTCAAGTTTAGTTGCTGCCATGGAGAAGTTTGCTCCTGGTAATTATGCGTCGCCGCATACAGCACAGAAGTTTTCATCTTCTGCTTTTGGGGTGCAAAGAGGCATGCGAATTATGATGATGATGCAGGGCCAGAGAGAGAGGGAGGGAGAGGGAGAGGTGAAGCGCGACTTCTTATAATAACTTTCAGGGCTACGCAGTTCCTTTTCTCTCTCTTTCTTTCTGTTTGTTCTCTCATTCTCTCTGGGCCTCTTACGCAATTTCTGCACTCAATTAAAAAGTTTAGCCGGCTTTGATTTCTATTTCGCATTTGGCGCTTCTGTCGGTGCAAAGTTAATTTCGCAATTAAAGTCGGTTAATTGCAGTGCACAACGCGAAGGTTTCGGTTTAAGCTGACTGTGTGCGTGTGTGTGTGTGTGTGTGGCAAGTGAGAGAGTTCACTCTCTATGCCTACGCAGAGGCAACAATTAAAAATAATGGAAAAACATTGCGGCAGTTGCCACAGCTACAGCTACAGCTACAGCTACATCTGCAGCAGCAGCAGCAGCAACTACACCAGCAAAATCAACAACAACAACAACAAAAGCAGCAGCAACAACTACAACTTGGGCTAGCTGGCATTACAGGCAAATGCTGGCATTATGTAAAGCAATTAAAATGTAACAGCAGCAGCAAAAAACTCGTAGCATAACTTGAGGCGCGCACACACAATACACACACACACACACACATACAGAGGGAAAACACAACAAACAAACCGCTGACTTTTAATGGCATGCAAAATGTGTGCCAAGCGCGTCAGAGTGAGATGGCAAGAGAGAGTGAGAGAGGCAGCGCATTCGCAGCTGCTCGCCAGGAAAGTATGCTAAAAAGGTTGCTGCTTCTCTGCCGCTGCTCTGCCGCTGCTCTGCCCCTGCTTCTCTGCTGCTGCTGCTGTTGTTGTTGTTGTTGTTGTTGCAGCTTGCAGCTAACCCGTGATTAAATAAATTGTTGAAAAATGTTAAACAAGCCAGCGACACACGCCACACACACAGCCCACACACCGCACACACCGCAGCCCCATTGCCTCCCTCTCTCTTCCTCGCATTCTCTCTCTCTCTCTCCCAGTTGACCTGCTAAAAATCTATAAAAATGCAGCGCGGCTGTTAGGCAACATATTGCAGTCAAGGCCTCGCTGCGTGTAGCTTTTTCGCGTAGCATTTTTTTTTTCTGCTCTCTTTTGCAGCCATTTTTAATGCTCGCCGCTTCCTTTTCGTGTTTTTGCTGCTCGTTGCCGCATGTGGCACAAGCGGAAGCTGCTGTTTGGCTCACATAAATAATAACAATAGTGGCATCTGTGCAATGTGCGAATGGCTATGCAGCACGAGGGAGGCTTGGGGGCGAGGGGCTGTGTGTGGGCGTGGCCTGGCCAGCAACACGTGTAACTACTGTAACTACTCGCCCGTTCAACGTTGTTGTTGTTGTTGTTGCTGTTGTCTCTTATTGAAACTATTTACGCTGTGTTTACAAGCCTCCCTCTATGTGTGTGTGTGTGTGTGTGTGTCTATCTATTGTGTTTGCCTGCTGTACATGTGTAGCCGAGGCACCTTTGTTGTTGTTGTTGCATCGTGCATCGTGCTGTACCTGGTTGTTCCCGGCTGTTGCTCTGCTTGTTTAAAAAATGTTGCCACCATTTCTGGCCTGGTCTGGTCGAGAAGCAGCACAGGAAACACAGCAACATGTGTTGACCCCGTTCGCTTGCATTGGCTTATTGGCTTTAAAACGGCAAGTGAGCCAGACTAACTAAACCGACTAAAGTATGAGCAGAGAAAGAGTTGCAGAGAAAGTGAGATGGCAGGTACACAGAGAGAAAGAGAGAGAGAGAAGGGGCTTGTTTGCTTAAGCAGTTAATTAAATGCATAAATATTTACATTGAGTTAGTTCTAATTAGAATGGTAGAGAAAACCACAGAATGTGTGTGTTGCTTGGCACATTTGCGCAGCTGCGAGAGGCTCAGTAATAAGTTAATAAGAGAGCAAAGGAGTTGAGGAATATTGTCTACAATATACTACCTCATCTCTAGAATATTTCTAGATTTATTAAGAAGTAACTTTGTGCATTTTCAACTGGCTTAGCATTTTTTTCTAATTAAAGACTTACGCGCTTCCCGTACAAAGCTAAAACTATTCAATTCTGCTTGATGCATACCTGAAATTAGAACAGAAATTTGTATACATTAGTGAACTGCTAATGACTGTAATTTATATTAAATATAAATTTAAATTAACAAATAACAAAAGAAATGTAGAAATTTCTTTAATTTCATTTACAGCGAGAAAACTTTCTGGCATTATTTAATTTGCAGCATTTTGTGGGCTACCGCATTTTATTTTGTTTCTGTTGCAGATTGTTTCTTTTTGCTGTTGTTGCTGTTGTTATTATTATTATCATTATTGTTATTTATTTTGCAACCATGTTTGCTGTGTGTTTGTGTCAATGTCAAATGCAGCTATCGCCCAACTGCGATTTACTTCGACAATTTTACATAATTTGCGACACTTTTTCATAAAGTGCGAGGCGTGCGTGTTTGTGCGTGTTTCTGCATGTTTCTGCATGTTTCTGACAGCTTCAATTTTCCCCAACCCGCACCCATTTAAAAATCACACTAAATTGATGTGCCGTGTGCACAAAAGAAAACCCATCATTCGTAAAGCTACTTTCGAACATGCAATCTGCCCATCGAAAGATTCGAAAATATATTCAAAAAAATATTTGAGAAAATTTGAAATTTGGAAAATTAATTTAAATGTCTTGCTAATGAATGTTTACAGCGCTCATATTTTGTATGCATATAAATATGTCTGTCTTGGCCTATTGTGATGTAAATGCAAATGGGAAATCGTATCGCTTGCATAAGTGACAAAAAATTAGTCACACTCGCCAGAGATCGACTGAGATACGGGATTTCTTTGGCTGGTCGTCTGCATATTAACGGCATAAAATGTCAACTGTCTTGTTGTGTCGCTTTTCCTATAGTTCAGGTTGTCTGTGCTTTATCACTCGCTTGTTTCTTGTCTCGCATCTAGCGTGAAACTGTGAACTGATCCGAAAGTGATATGCAAATCTTGCCTGCTGGTTTGTAATTGAGAGAAATTTGTGCAGCTAAGCAATATGAAGTTTTGATAAATACGAGAAGCTATGGTAACCTCTCTCTTTCTCTCTTGCACAGCATGCGCCGCAGGGGTCGCACATTGCATAAGCGCGGGGCTAATCAGTGAGTCTGGAGTGAGATTGGAGCCCAGAGACTGCAGGCATATCAAGCCTCGTTAGTAGCGAACACACAAAAAGAGGCGAAATTTCGAAACCGAAACAATTCTGCGTAGGCAGCACTGGTTGAACACGTTGTCGGGGGCTGTCAAGAACCGAAACTGGAGATGAAACGAGAATACGATTCCAGCTACAGTTGTTCGCTGTTCGTTGTTGACTTGGCTTGTTGTCTGTTGCTACAGTAGCCGCCAGCACATGTCCAAACATTCAACAGGCAACTGTGCAACAGGCAAACTGTACAGGCAAGAGGAGTCTGGGAAGAAGTTAATGACTCGCGGTAACAATGTGAGGCGAATTACCTTTTTTGTGCTTATGCAATGATAATAAAACGCAAGACTGTGTGAGGCACAGCAAGAGTGAGAGAGAGAGAGAGATAGAGCGAGAGCGAGAACGAAATGAAAGCAAATGAAATAAATTACTGCGCAGGCGCAGCCTCGTCGTCGTCGTCGTCGTCGGCAAACGAACAATGCCCAAACAATTTGAATGGACGTGGCTCCTGGCTGGACGACGGCAGCATCTACATACATACATACATACATACATACATCGAGGCGGGTCTGGTCTCTGCCTGGGGTCTGCTGCTTCCTTTTGCTCTTCATTTGAATGCGCAACAAGTTGCGGCAGACTCTGTCTCTGACTCTGACTCCTACGGCTTCATTTGCCATTATGCTGCAGTTGGGTTAGTTAGTGTGCCTTAATTTATCGTCTGGAAGATCATAGTGATACACCTACATACACACACGCACACACACGATTCGAGTCGCTGCCACGAGGCAAGTCAATTGTGCATCTTCCTTTCCCCCGTGCAACGTTGTCATAAATTTAAGTTACTGCCAGATGCAAATATGACGCTGCATGCCCCGCCTGGCTACTTATTCTCTTATTGACTATATCATTGTTGTCTCGGCGTTGTTGTTGCTGGTTATCATTATGTTTATTATGGCACTCTTTGAGGTGCTCCTCCTCCTCCTCCTCCTCCCTCCGGCCTGCATTAATATGCGCATCTTTTGCGCTAATTTAATGCGCCTCGCAGGCAAAGTACTCCAACTGGGGATTTATGCATAGCTTCAATTGATCTTTACGGCAGTTTTATAAGCTGCTGCGGGGATTATCAGATTGGGCTACTTAATCAGCTGCAGTGTTCCAGTTGCGTCACTAGCTGCGCCAGGCTCATGTTTCTTTGTCAATTCGATGGGTCATTTATAAAGTCGGCGATCCGACAAATACAAATGCAACGGGGCAGCTTTATCAGCTCACGGACACGCGCCATGGCAGGACAGGACAGGACTTGGGCAAAGCAGTTCATCAAGCAGGGCACATGTGCAGCGAGGCAGGAGGGGCGTGGCAACTGCAAGTACATGCAGCAGCTGGTGTGTGCTGTGTGTGTGGGATGTGGCTGCCTATTTACCATTTACCATTTACCATTCTCAAGCTTTTTCACTTCCGGCCAATGTACTAAACCGTTTCCGTGTGTGTGTGTGTGTGTGTGTGTAGGTAGCTGGCTACGCTATGTAGCTGGGATGGCAGGCCAAGGATTTATGCCATATACTCGTACTTGAACGAGGCTCGAGTTCATAATCTTGCCACTCAAATCGCTAAGCAGCAGAGTCCGGCACAGCCACAGGCTGCCAGGCGGCAGCAACAACAACGGCAGCTGTAGTTGTAGCCTGAGCTGGCTGCCTTCTTCAAAGCTGCACTTAATTTACCCTTAATTAATTGACCTGCAGTCGAGTCGAGTCGAGTTGAGTCCTCTCACTCTCCCTCACTCTCCTGCCACTGTGCCTCCGCCTCGCTGTGCTCTACTTAGCTGCGGTGTTTGCCATTTTTGCAAATGTTTTGTGTGCATGCAAATCGTTCGTTCACTCCGCTCATTCACTCACTCATTCACTCGTTCACTTATTCAGTCAGTCATTCATTTCAGTCACTAAGTCATTCAGTCGTTCAGTCGCTCAGTCGCTCAGTCAGTCCGTGGTCAGTTTCATTCATTTTCCCTGGCTCGCTCAAGTGGCGCTGTGGCCACTCGAGTGGCTGTGCCCACTTGAGCGGTGGCCCCAGCTCGCAGCTCGCAGCTCGCAGCACGGAGTCGAAGGCGGCGACCTGAACTGGCCCCAAAGCTCATTTAATTTGAATTTGAATTCGAGTTTGAATTTAATTTTTATTTATTCGTGCACACAAAGTTGCTCGTATTGTTCGCTTAGGATGCCCTGGAATGTTGAGCCAGGTTGCTGCAATCAAGGAAAGCTTTGTGATTACGTTTTTTATAGGTTGAGGAGTTCTAATGCATACCCTACAAAGTCTAGAAATTTCACTAAACTAGACAGAGAAAATTTCTATATTTTTTCTGCTAATATTTTCCATAAAGAAGTGTATTAACGCTTGGGTTCGTTGCCTTGGCAAGCTGTAAGATTTTTGTTTGATAATCCCTGCAGTTGGGAACATAAGTATTAAGTTAGTTCGGTTTCTCATGTGATTATAGTACTAGCCATATTTCGTAGGGCATTCCCAGTTCATTGCAGCTCGAACATAATTAAACCTTAATAAGCTACAAACTGTCCATTCTCAGCTTAGTTAACAATTCGATACGATGCGCTGTGACTCGTTGTTGTTGCCGTTGTTGTTGTTGTTTATCGCTTGTGTTTGCCACTCAATTAATTATTTTACTGCACTCGCAAAAGTTTTTAAGCCTGCGGTCAATTTGAATAATGTTTAATTAACAGTCGGTCCAGTCGAGTCGAGTCGAGTCGAGTGGCAAGAGGCGTGGCATGTCGGGGCGTGTAGAGCGAAGAGTGTGTGCAAATTATATAAAATTGGGTCATGCAGTGACCAACGACGACGACGACGACGACGACGTCGGATCTGAATCTGGAAATGCTTATGTGAATGTGCCGCCTTATTATGGCAACTAATTAAGGCAAGCCAAGGCTGGACGGGCTAGGTCGCGTAGGCTAGGCTGGCCTGGCCTGGGCTAGAAACTGGCACACACAATTTCTCCCAGCATCCATTGTCCGTCCATGTCGGCTGTCTGGGGTTCGCAGTAGTTAAACTCATTCGCAGCACACTTAATGCGCACTAATGAAATGTCAGCTTAAGTCATAACTCAACTGCAGCTGGAGCAGCAGCAGCAACAACAAAGGCTGCGAGCTGACCGGCAATAACAACAAATGAGATTGTTGGCCAAAAGTGGCAAGAGCACTAAGCCTCGAGCAGCTCCAGCCCATGGCTAGTCCAAGTGAAGCACTTCTTATAACGAGAATCTATGACAAAGCCAAGGGCGCAACTTTTGTTCGCTGACAAGTAGAAGAAGGGGGAAGGGGCTTTTCGTTGGCTTTTAAATATGACATGCATTTATGAGATTTATGTGGCTAACACATACACGTGTGTGTGTGTGTGTGCGTGTGCGTATGAGTTTTCTTGCTCAACAAAATGGCGGCCATGGTAATTGATAAGTTTCACTCTCGGCTCTGTGTTCTCAGCTCTCTGTTCTGTTCTCTGTTATTGTCCTGCCAATGGACGCCATTTTGCTTACACGCTAAAAGAGATTGATGATGCTTTGAAGGACTCGACTTGAACTTGGCGTGGCAGTGGGAGTTGGAGTTGGACTAGCGTTGCTACTCGTGAAACTTGGGTAATTGTAGCGGCACAATTAAATGATGAAAAGTTTTCTTTGGCTAAGCTTCAACCTCATGCGACTCCCTAGTTCCCCACTCCCCACTCCCCACTCAACCCACTGCGAGTGTCGTCCATTTGATTGATGAAATGATAAATATCTGGAGCTGTCTGCCGCTGTCTGCTGCCAGCGCCCGCAAAAATTGTAACAAGCTGCTTTGCTGCTGCGAACTGAGGGCATTATTATTGCGTTATTATTAAAGCGTTTTTAATGCTAAATGTCAAATGCAGGACAGATAAGCAGCCCCAGCTGTCAATGCGACGAGAGCAGAAGAGGCAGGAGGAGGGAAGGATGCCGGGATAAATGGACATGCGGATGGTACGCTCAAGTGACTGCCAAAAGAAGAACCCGAGGAATCATTACTAAATGAGCATGTTATGGGCTCCAATAGATGGCCCGAGCAGAGAACAGAACAGAACGGAACGGAACGGAACAGAACTGTCTGACTGTCTGGCTGTCTGACTGACTGTCTGTGCTGGCAGCGAGCTGCAAATCCCACTTAAAATCCGTTTCGCTTACGAAAATCTAATGATGATTAATTACCGCATACAGAGAGAGGGAGAGAGAGAAGGGAGAGAGAGTAAGAGGAGGGAGAGAGAGTGTGGAGAGTGTGTGGCATGCTGCGCTGAGGTTTTTTCGGGCTGTTCTTTTTTTGGCTGTTTTGTTTTCTTCTTCCGGAAAAGTGCTAAGTACATGGGGTATTTGGCGCTGCGTAGCCGCCTTTCACTCCCGCTGGGTCATTATCAAGAACGGGGGCAGTAGCTTTTCTAATAGTTCGCCTAAGATAGCTCCTCCCCTTCTCTCTCTCTCTTTCCACTTCAGCTTAGCTCCTTCTCGTCTAAACAAAAGTAATTAATATGCCAAGCTTGGCGTCGCTGTTGTTGTCAGCTCTCTCTCTCTCTCTCTCTCCCTCTCTCTGTCTCTTTCTTAGCAGATGGCTTCATTAAAATGAAGGTTAAATCAATATTAAACCATTGCATGCTGCCCAAATGTTGATAAATTTGATATATCAATGCAAATCGATACTGGAAACAGAATCAACCACAAATATATGTATATAAAAAGTATGTGGAACTATCATCAACAGCGAGAGGAAAAGAGATAGAGACAGAAAGAGATATAGAGCAACCGCGGTGCTAACTAACCGCCTCTCTCTGGGGTCCATCCGACCGCATTATGGGTCAATTAAAAACCATTTTCACGCTAATTGCAGCGAGACTTGAGCGAGCGAATTGCAAAATTTATCGAATTTATTATAATCTGAAACTGAAAATAATGCACTAATTCGATACGTAGAATACAAAACTTTACAAAATGCCAATGCACTTAAAAACACATTTAGAGAGAGGGCGGCCAATCCAGTTTCCGTCTCAGTCTGCCTCTCCCTTCTCTCACTTCTCAGGCATACAAAACGCTAATTTGTTTTTAATATGCCGCATAGACATGGATATAGCCAGCTATGGCCCGAGCTGGCTTGATTATCTGCTCAAAAATTCATAAACCGAAAAGTGTTTCGTCGTTAACACCCTGTCCGAGTGGATGAGTGTCTGTCCGTCGGGGTTGGCTTGCTGTCCGACTTCGACTTCGACTCTTTCGGCCGCGAATCCTAGGCACGTTGCGGCTTAACAATGTTATTAAAATTAATATAAATGACTCGAGAGGCCGCATGGGCATTACCCCAGCTCTCTCGTACCCCCATCGATTGCTCTAGCACTATAGCTGACGGGCGGTCCCCCGAGCAGCAGCAGCAGCAGCAGACACCTAGAGCGGCAGAGAGACAGAGAGACAGACTCAAAGCTGAGGCTTTCATAGGCTTTGCTGCCTCTGCTGCTGTCTTTGTTGTTTTTATTGTAATTAGCGTTTTCGAAAAAACCCAAAAACCATTCAATATTTACCATTTCCTTCCCTCTCTCTCTAGACAAATTTTACGCTTCTTCAGTTGCTTCTCCGCTGGAAGTTTGTAACGCCTGCCTCTAGTATAATTAATTGTGTTCATCATATGCTAGTTTTATGTACATATTATGTATCTATACCAGTTGCTAAGCTTTTATCAGTTTCTTCTCTAGTCACCTCGATCCAAGCTTTTGTTCTCTAATGAATGTTGATTGCTGTGAAGTGTGGCCAATTTGTTGGTAACGAGTTTTATTAATTTAAATAACTGAAGAAGTGTAGAAAATGATTAAACTTCTTTCAGCTAATCTCACAAAGTTAGCGCGACTACAGACTCTTTACTCAAACGGATAAGATGTTTAATGAACAGTTTTGTTTGGTTTCCCCAATTTTGTATTATCATCTATTTCGCATTTATTTGTGGCCCCAGTCTCATTTCGTTGAGTGCCTTAGCTAGTTTTGGGCACATTCGGTAAGCCATAAAAGTTTTCGTGCAATTGATTTACCTTTTCATTGACTTCTCTCACTCTCTTTCCTTTCCCCTATCTCTGAGTTTAATTAGCTTATGTGGCTGGCTGTGAGCTGCTCTTCTTCATCGTCTTCTTGCCACAGGAGACAGCAAGTTGTGGTAAATATTCGATTGAAATGCCCGATAAAAAGCATAGAAAATGCATGGGCAACTGGTCTATTAATAGAAATAAATTGAATATGACGCGTGAGTGTGTGTGACGAGTTGTCAACTTGCTTACATATTCATGTGCGATCAAATAATGCCAGGGCAGGGCAGACAGACATACAGAGGGGGGGAAAACTGAGCCGCAGAGTGGAACTTCTTATGCAAAGCCACTTAACAAAAAGCAATTTATTTGCACATAATTTGTGAGCGCCGCAGGATATTTGCTGAAAGCGAATCCTGGGCGAAAAGATGTCGACAGCAAAAGGAGCTAAGGAGACGACGACGACGATGACGACGACGTAGCAGCCTCACTAAAATTACAAATTAATTTTCCGAAAATTTGCGCACAAACTACGAATAAACGTGGAAAACATGTGCTATGCCAATGGAAGATGGCATAACATATATAGTAATCCCCCCCAGTTTCCTCCCCCCCCCTGCCACAGGGCATAATTCTGGTAGATTGTCGAGTAAATGAAATGTATTGAATTGACATAAAAGTCGCTCAAGTTAATTCCCCGGCAATGTAATTGGTGGGCTCAGCCCCAGTCGCTTCCTCCCCAGCCCCTGGCCCACTCCATGGGAAAGACTCATATGCTTACAGGGTTGTTTGCCAACAGCAGAAGAAGAAAAAAAAAGGGAAGAAAAGAAACGAAAATCTATACAACATTTTGGACAATGTCAATTTGTTAGCATTTATTGAATTGTGAATTATTAAAGCGCACAAATTGAAAACGCAAGTGCGACGAGGAGGCCGACGCGTTTGCGACGCCAAGAGCAGGAAACGTATGATTGCGCTTTGATACGCGTGCGAGTGTGTGTGTGTGTATCTGTAGCTTATAGAAATACCATATTGTGTACACGGGCACAATACAAGCGCGCACACAAAGCCAAAGTCGATTTAGTTGGCCAAATAAGAAAAGAAGCCAAGAAAATTGAATGGCGAATCCCAGGCGAAGGCAAGAAACGAAGGAAGGCAAGAAGTTGGATAAGTTGGCGTTTCATATGTGCATGCATGTACATGGCATGTTATATAAGCATTATTCCTAAAGATAAATATATGTATGCATGGATGTGTCTTATGAACAAACTCATTTGATTTCATTATAATAAAGGCAATAGTTGAGCGACAGATTTTTGAAGGCTTACAAGTCGCTTTGAATTGGGTATATAAATAAAAGCAGTTTTTTCTTATACATTTTTAAAAACAAATAAAATACTATAGGTTTTCGTAAAATAAAAATAAAACAATTAATAAATAAACTTTAAAATTTTTACAAATAAATTATAATAATAAACAAGCTCCGAAGATTCTATAGATTTTTATAGATTAAAAAATAAGTAAATTCATTTTTATAGCGTCTCCTAAATTAAAAAAAAAATAGTAGATTCATTTTTTATAGGTTTTCAAAAATTAAAAATTTAGTAAAATTATTTTTTATAGGTTTTCATAAATTAAAAAAAATTATAAATTAATTAATTTTCAAGTTTCTAATGCTCTCACCTCAACCTGAACTTATATACCCTATGCAGTACTCTGCTGTAAGCACTCTCTCTCTCATTCTTTTTCATAAAAGCCAAAATCCTGGCGAACATTAACGCCAACCACAGCAGCCGCGCTTCCTTCGCCCCTCCCACTTCCCTTCTCCATTAGAGTGCGGGGTGTGCCAAAAATAAATGCCAATGAAAGCGAGTAATAAATGCAAACATACAAAGCGACACACGCACACCCCACCCACACACACACACACACGCATAGATCGAAAGTGTGTTGCTTATGAAAGGCGCGAGGGCACTTTAAGTTGCTCAAAGTCCTTGCTGAAGTTGTTGTTGTTGTTGTGGTTCTTGCTAGTTGTACGCAACGAATTTAATAAGTAAACAGAGCGACTGAGGACATCGAAGCGCAATTCTTGATTACAGCGTATTATTCTTCTGGTATTTTTTGTTCAGCTTTTTTCTAGCTGCTGCCGCTGATAGGCATGGCAAATCGATAGCACGCGTCGACAGTCGTTCAAGTGGGGTACAAAGTACTCAGGCAATGCATATATACTCCCATATATACCCGTATTTGTACATAGTGTATGTGATGCAGGGCAACCCCCTTTGGCTGACATTGCCAGTTGCCATTGCCATTTGTGGCGCAATTTTTCAAATATTTGTCTTGGCCAGCAACCAAAACAAATGCCCAGTAATGTCGGCGAAGGGGATTTGGATTCGAACGGAGATTGGGCAGATTGGGCAGCTAGTTATACGTCACGCTTGCGTTTCCAAAACTCCCCTCGCCTCGAGTAAACCCTCTGCTATCGTTCCATTATCAAATCGTTGACATTTATGCCACAGGCTCCATTGGCAGCACTTGATTATGATGAAACACGCGACGTGACCCGCAGAATGGACGACGCAGCAGCAGAAGGACTTGGCAAGGATTTCCTGCTCTGACTCTGCTCTGTGGTACGTGTTAAATTATCACTGCGAGACGAGGAGTCCAGCTTGCTCTGGCATTGCATTTGCCCGCGGCTTTGTTTAGTTTATAAGTTCGTTAGTTAGTTAGTCGGTTAGTTAGCTAGTTGCTTGCTTATTGTTCGTGTGTGTGGGCAGTCAGCGAAGTCGAAGCAGGCGATAACCACAGCCACTAATTGCAAAAGCAGCTTAAGACAATTGAAGTTATTTGCCCAGAGCCAAGTACATGTCTCCATCTCCATTCTCCCACAGCAACAAAACAACAGCCACAACAACAACTACAACTACAACAATGGCCTTCTGTGTGTGGCCGGTCAAGGGGCGCACTTGAGCGCATTTAGCGATAAGCCGCGTGTTCTTGTACCAGTCCACATCCTCATCCCCTTTCCCATTTCCATTCCGGTTCCCTTCAAGTTTACCCTGCCCTAATTTGCCCAACCCTGCTCCTTGATATCGTCCTTGTGCTACCTTGTAATCCACACCCGATGGCAATTAGCTTATCTGCAAGTAGCGGCACAAATTGGAATGCGATTAGTCAAGCATGGCCAGGCGTCCACTTGAGCTACGCCATCATCTTTGGTTTTAAAGAACAACTCAAACTAGGTCTATCTCTGCCTCTGCCCCTCTCTCTCTCTCTCTGTCTTAGTCTGTCTTTCGACTGCCGCTGTCCTTTATCAACTTCCATTTTGACAGCACGCCAAATGTGCCAAGCCAATGCGACAAAAGCTATTTTTACAAGTCATCTTTATGATGATTCCGCATTCGAAAAGCTCGAAACACCCGAGGCAGAGGCCGAGGCAGAGGCAGCAGCCTATAAAACAGGCAGGCGTATAAAATGTTTGCCGCATTTTAGGCGCAGTTCGAATCGACTTCACTTCCGGGCCAAGGCAAGGCAATACTTGGCTGCCAAGTTGCCGAAAATCGCTAGCCAAAACAAACTGAAAATTGCATAAATTATCGCTAAAAAGTGTCAGCTCACTTTGCCGCCAAGTTTTCCACTGCATTTGGCCTGCATCGAAATCGCATCATATACTATATAAAATATATGTATAGGGTATATCTTACACAAGTTGTGTATAATTTTGTAGACTTCAAGTAGATTTTGGCAGATTTTAAATTCGCAATGTACCCGAAAGTCATGTCACATCGCATATCGTCTTGGCCAGTTCGCTGACCCCTCAAGTGGCAGCATGCTTAGAGGATTTGTCTGTCAGTCAGCATGGAACAAAAAGAAGGAGAAGAAGCTGCAGAAGAAGCAGCTGAATTTGCCACTGCTGCAGTTGAGCTCTGAAGAGCTCTTCGGTTCGCATTCGCCAAAGTATGACAAAGGAAAACGATAACACTTGGACGACGTTTTTTTCTGCTGCTGCTGCTGCTTGCAATCCTATTTCTCATCTCTGGCAACTGTCCTTGTCATCGTGACAAGTGAAGTAGGCAGTGGCCCCCATTCCTTCCCCCTCCTCCACTAAGTCGTCTACAATTGAGAGCAAATAAAAAGAATGCAATCGTCATTTTCTTGGCAATGCTTTCTTACACAGTCGCAGAGGTCGCACGAGGGGAATCTAAACGCTGTCCAAATATTTTTTATACATTTCCGTTATAGAGGGCGGAAAGAGAAGGAAAAAGGGAGAAAGGGAGAGGGGAAGGCGGGCAATAGTTCTCATTTTTGACAATCGACAGTTTCCGTTTTTAATCAACGACAGAGAATCGAAATAGTTTCGATTGCTCCATAAATACTTGTCATGTCTCAATGGCAAATTTATGGCAAAAGAGAGAGGGAGATGAGGAGAGAGAGAGAGAGAGAGAGAGAGAGCGCGCGAATGTGTACTAGAAACATAAACAAATGTTTATTATTTCAAAATTCGTGTCGATCAATTCTATTGTGCCCAAAAAACTGGGCCAAAGACACAAACCCTTTTTGCCGCCCGGAGCATCCATCATTTTTTATGACGCCCCAGCGAATGTCGCCGCAGTGGCAAAAATATAAACCGTATGCAATGCACATGCAACATGCACATGGTATAAGCCGCATCGAACATTTCGGATGCAGCAACTTCCTAGCCGACCAACCCCATTTCCCCCTCTCACCCAACACAAATTGCAATACACTCGCAAACAATAACCTGGACCGGCATAGCTGACCCTTGGGGAGGAGATCGCGCTGGGCAAGATTGCGGCATGCAGTTAGCACCAATTTGATGGCTTTTGCATTGTTATTGCTGCTCCAGTTAATTTGTATTGCAGTTGTCTGCTGTTGTTGTGTTGCTACCGCATGGATGGAAGGCTGCAGGTTCCGCCTCATCCATTAGGCAACACTTAAAGATGTTGTGCGGTGTTGCCACACCAACAACAACAACGAATCAACCGAGTGCCGCCAAATTGCCGCCCTTGTCAGAGAAATTGCAAGTGCTTAACGCCCGCTACTAGTTTTCCCATATCTCCCCTCCCACTCCCACTCCACTCCCACACTCTACGCACATTTGTTTGTAATGAAATTATTTAACTTGAACGCAGCCGCGGCTCCAACTTGGCAAAAGGCTCCACCGAAACGCAGCTGCCAACGATGCCAAACTCAATTAAAACGTCAGCGACGCCGACGTTGCCGCTGCTGCTGCTGCTGCTGCTGCTGTTGTTGCCACTGCTGCTGCCTGTTAGGTATTTGCAACAACAACTTGACGCACATGCCAACAGATAATTAACTCGAAAATCTACTTTCAGCAGTTAGCACCGCCAGCTCGTCTCGCCAGATGCGTTTCCCAAAGTCCAAAAAGGCTTTAAGATCGTTTCCACTTAAGGTAAGTAAAACTTATGAATTGAAAATTCTGATATTATTTTCTAAGTAATTCCCTTTTTTTTAAATTTTTCATGGAGAGTGATATCAGGTTGCACATCAGCTAAACTAATCTCAGTAACTGAATTCGTAAGGCAAATTGAAAATGCAAAGATGCAAATGCCACTGTTCTAATGTATACCCTGTACTCTGATAAAAGCCGTACAAAAGTGTTAAATTGAAAATTATTTAAATTTTTAAAATATTTTCTTTTTTTTGTAATAATATTGTAATTATTTTGTTGCCGACTGTCGATAGTTAAAGCTTAATAAATAAATAATATAACAAATAGTTTTAATAATAATACATAAAAATATTAGTAAATAATACTCTGCCCAACCTTGAAGATGATCCATAAAAAAATTTGATATATATACAAAAAATAAACTAAAGCCATAGTTAAAATAAAATTTGGGTTACAAGAAACTTGTGTGTGAGTAACGACTGTCATTATAGACAAACATAACTTATTCTCCGTCTAAAACAAAGTTTAAAATTTTCTTTATTAGATTTTTTTGTTGGGCCGCTGAAGCGCAAACTGAGTTTTTTGACCAGAAACTAATGGAGCGGCAATTTGTTGTTCACTCGTTTTTTTTTGTACCTTTTGCAGCTCTCTTTTTATGCTGTTGCTTTGACTTTTTTCTCACCAAATTCAATTTGCGTTTCAGCTATTTTTTATACCTGCGCGTGTGTGTGTGTGTGTGTCTTGACACGCCCAGTTCTTTGGCTCATTGTGTAACGCTTCAGTTGACCGCGCAGAGTTTTATAACCCGTTTTATTGTTCGCATTATGCTTTTTGTTTTTTTCTTTCTCGTTTCTCTCGCTTTTTGTTGCCTTCTACCTTTTGTGATGGGTATTCATTAGGTCGAGCAATTAATTGTCATTTGTCAGCTTGTGATGGCTATTCCACAGATTCGTGTAAGATGTGTGTGTAGATAGTCGGCAATTTATGAATGAAACCATTGAGCAAAGTTCGAAATTCAAATTTGAAATTTTTCTATCCCCTCAGGGGGAGGGTTTCCATTAACGTGATTGAAAAACGGGTTTTGGAAAAATGTTTGCAGAGTTTTCTCTCTTTTTTTACGGTTTGCTGCACGCATTGCGGTGCAAGGACAGTCGGAAAATGTGCCAGAAAACCGAAGCAAAAAGCCAAAATGCAGCGAAAGTTAGGCCAGAAGAGAAGAAGAAGGGGGGGTTTCCATATGAGGATGTTGGCATCGTTTAAAGAATTTATGCCAAGAATTTTACGCCAGCAAATGAAACGAAAATCGAACTAATGTAAAATTTAGTACGCACACACACACACACACACACACACATACGTAGGGTATTTGAATGTGCTGCACAGCTGCAGATATTCGTTTTGGTTCGTTTTGTTGCCGCACTGCTGCAACAGCTGCTGGCAACGGCAACCAAAAATGTTGCATAAAACTTGGCGCCCCACAAGCACGCCCCCCATCTGTGTGTGGGGTGTGTGTGGGTGCGTGTGTGGCACACTCCCTCGGGTTGCCCCAGCATGCTGTGTGCGCTCGCTTTTGTTGGCATAAAATTTTGCGAATAATTAGAAAATTGTGGCAGCTTCTTCGCTCAAGTGCTGGGGAATCATCCTGCTGCAGCTTCTACATCTTGGCTACAGCTGCCGCTCTGGTGTGGAAATCTATGTCAGCTGCAGCAGCAGGCAGAAGCGAGACAACAGTCACATCCATAGACATATAGACAGCAGCAGTCAGTCGCTTGGGCGCTCGAGCTCGAGCTCGGGCATGGCTTGGCTGGCACATCAATTAGTGCGGCACAAAGCCACAGCCGGAGCAGCGGGGGCGGGGGCGGAGCTGCTCGCATTTTTGGGCTCCCCAAATTTGGCATTGCCCCGTCCCGCTGCGCACTGCCATTGCGCCTTCCGCTCTTTGCATGTCATTTCGAGTGTAAACTGTGTGAGGTGTCGTCGTCGTCGTCGTTGTCGTTGTCCTTCCCTCGCTTCCACCTCCTCCTCCTCCTCTTGCACCTCCTTCTTCTTCTCTCTGTTGTTGTCCTTGTCGTTGTATTCCCTTTGTGCCGCCTGATGACTTGCAGCGTTTGTAATTGCTTGAGGTTTAATTAAAAAATGTTTGTCGGTCTGTTCTGTTTGCCTCATATACCGTACCAGATGTACTGTACTACTCTACATGGGGAATACTGGCCCCCAAAAACTTTGCGAACTAATTTTCTCGCAAAAGGTTGGCAAAACTAAAATGCCCAATTTGCCTTTTAATTTAACGACTAATTCAAACTGTCTGTTGCAACGCTAATCAATTCATTAAAACGCTGCGAAAAAATGAGCAAAGTTTTTTCGAAAAAACTTTGACACAACAATTAAATGTTTGTATTGAAAAAAACAGAGAGAGATTGCAAAAGAGAGAGAGAGAAGGGGAAAGGGCAACTTGAGTAGAAAGAACTTTATCTATGGTCCAGCTGAGGCATCTCCCCGAGTTGGTTGTGTTGCAGCTACGAAAAATGCGGTGCAAATTTATGCAACAAAACTTTAAATTGATTTTGCTGTTTTTTACAGCTGACACAGAGCGGGAGAAAGAGAGAGAGAAAGAGAAGAGAGAGAGCGGGAGAGAGCTGAAAAATTTGGTGTTTTTTAATCCAATGTGACTTTCGATAGAAACACCAGAAAAGGGATTTGCCCAAAAACTGTGCAGCATGTCGGAGAGGCAGCAAAATGATAACGTAACTTTTTGTGCGATATGCAAATGAAGGCAAAACTTTGATATCGGCAGGCAAAGTCACAGCTAACGCCGAAGCCAAAGCTAAAGCCAAAGCCAAAGCTAAAGCCAAAGCCAAAGCCAAAGCCAAAGCCAATGCCAGACCAAATTCCAATTGCAATTCAAAAAGTGCAGCAGGCATCCCATGATTAATGTTTGCTCTCTCGCACTGCCTGGGGGGGATGGGGGCCTGCCCACTGACCTGGGCCGAACTTTGGCCATAGCCATCAACATAGTCGCACCCAATCCCCACCCACACTGGGCAACTAATCGTGCAAAGTTTTGGCTGATTTTTAAGCTGCAGCCGCTGCTGCTGTGGAAAGTATGTGAAAATTGAAAAACTCGCATTCCAACTAAGTATCTGTCTCTGTCTGCTGCTACCTCTCGCTCTCTCTTCTCTCTCTCTCTGCCGCTGTGCGTGCAACTTTTTAATGCCCTTAATTTGCTGGATGGCTTAAAAAGTTGCCCCTACGTGAGCCAAAGTCAATCTCCATGCACGATGCCATGCCATCCCATTCCATTCCGAAAAATCGACAGCAACTGTAAAAACAATCCACACACGAAATGATGAGATGACTGTGATGAGAATTGTCCCCAAAGCCCAAAGCCCAAAGCCAAAGCCAAACAAAATGAAACGAAACGAAAGAGCGACCCCAATACAAACACAAGCTGTAAAAACAACAACAAATTCTCGAAATGCATTTTCGACAATTTCAAAGATCGATGGGGAGCAGGGAGCAGGGAGCAGGGGCTAACGAACTGCTGTCCGTTGTTCTACCCGATGTGATCTATTCACATTCTCAAGATGCTTTGGTATACTCCATCAATGTGTAAGCTTTGCATTCATTCGCTGTGCGTGTTAATGACGTGTTCCCTGCTCCCTCCTCCCTTCTTTTTCTCTGCCATTGTCAGTCTCTGTTTCTGTTTTGTTTTTTTTTTTTGTGTTTTATGTGCGTTCGCTGTGTTTTAACAATTGTTTTCCCGTCGCAGCATTAAGTGTCATTAATGCAAATAAATTGTACAATTTGTAAGCAACACAGAAAGTTCTGTTAGCTCTCGAATGGAAGAAAGTTTAGAATTGTCTTCGAGCTGAAACGTGGGAAGTTGCTTAAAGAGATTAAAAGCGCATTACCTGATGCTACTCAGAGATTCTCTCAAATTCAAAATCTACATTTCTCTCTGCTGTCAATTCTATTATCCCCTGCCCTCTCCCTTTGGGCAACCCTTTAGCCCTTAGCTGGTAGCAATTACACAAGCTGCCAACATGGCTAATAAATGACACGCCAGCTACAACTTACGTTGTTGTCATTGCTAATTATACTAAATACACACACACACACACACACGCAACAATTTGTTAACAACAATTGTGCTGCATATGCCACCCCCCGTTTTGGTCAGTTATTATTGGTGGATACTCGCTATGTAACGCCCCCATTTACAGTTGCGTGGCATGAAAAATGCATGAACGGAAATTCAAAACTCAAACACCCACACACACGCACGCACACACACACACACACACCCACAGACAAGTACACGTGTGCTTGGACGCATCGCTTGGCTTCTGATTGACAGCTTGACCGAGTTCGAGTTCGATTTCAACTTCGATTTCCAAGTAAGAGTCGCCGTTCCGCGGCTCCTGCGTGAAGGCTCAATGATGTGTGCAACCGACAACAACAACTACAACCGACAACAACAACGACAACAGCAACAGCGTACAAGGTATTCAATTACCACAGGCAGCCACACACGCAGAGCCCGTCACTTACGCCCGCGTTTCCCCTCTTTGTATGTGTGCGTGTGTGTGTGTGTGTCGGTCTTGTCTCTTCTGGACAGTAACTCATACTGCTGGGTGCCATAACTACGACTAATTTGCGGCCTCTACAGTCCGCATGGCTCCCCTGGTTTCCCCCCGGCTTCCCCCTGGTACCCCTGCCTCGATTTGAGTTTGCTTAGGTATAAATAATTTCGTCAGTGCCGACGACATGTAGCGCCGATAGCCATCGCTGGGCATATCATATTACTGCTTTATTAATATGCCATTATGCTTGGCTAGTGGGACAGAGGGGGAGGGGCAGGGAAAGGGAGAGGTAGAGGGAGAGGCGGCTGCCACTCTTTGCCGCATTTCACGTGCGCATTGCTAATTGCGTTGACAGGCGAAGACTTGCGACATTTAACGCCGATCTGGCAGCAGGATTTGTGCCCATAAAAAGCAATGCTAACTCCCCTCCCTACCTACTCTCTCCCCGTAAGCCTTGCATTGTTTGACTTTCGTTACGCGTCGCTTTTGTTAGCTAAAAATAATAATAAATGAGTGGAAAGCAAATTGTGCCGCAGGACACGTGTGATGGGAGCGTGGTTCGAATGCTTCGCTAGATTTACCAAATGGTAAATAATACACACACACACACACACGCATACATGCACACATACAGCTAGTGTATTCCATTTCAATTGCAATATTTCCAATCGGAAGGTTATTCCCCGAGGTAAACGCAGTCTGCGGCTGACCGCACGTGCAGTTATAACATTTTTTCGCTGCTTTGATTTTTAAACAATATGAACACTTTTTTTTGCTAGCTTAAAGCTTAAATGATTGAAATACCAACTATAGTGTAGAATTTGTTACTATTTCTTCAATTCTCAAGCACTTTAAGTGGAAAAATTCCATAGTGAAGCGGGAAGTGTGTAGTACATTCAGTTCGTTATCAATTATTCATATCGCTTGGCGCTCTTAACCTCACTCTTTGTCATGGAGGTTTTTTTTTGTTCTTTTTTTTTTTGTCACGCCTCCCGAACCGTAAGCACACGCCCACGGATCGCTCGATGGGTTGCATGTGATAAAATTAGAGCACGCTCGGTCGGTCGGTTCGGGCCTATATTTAAACCGCAACAACGGTGCGACAACTAGGCTAAGTGTGGGCACTTCCAGTATAGTATTCCCTTCCCATTGGGAGACTCTTTTAATTCGTTTTCCTATTTGTATACCAAACATATTCCTATTCGTATGCCCATTCCCATTCCCATTCGTTCGCCTATTTGTAGCACGCTTCGTTGAGTTTCGTTTAACTCTTGACCCCACGCAACATGGCTCAGACGTTTTAACTGCTTTACGGCTAATAAACTAAGTCCCAGAACTAGAACTACGTGAAGTCCAATAAACGTATAAGCTTTGCATACTTGACAAACTGTGCACATGTCTGTCTTGACTTCCCTTGCTCCCTTTCTTTTCGGGGTTTCTTAGGTAAACTATAATTTTCGTTACTAACCGGAAAAACGTTCGGGCTTCCGTTGAGACTGAGTGAGTGACTACCCTTCTTCGAAACTGAACTGACCTACCTAGTTAGGGTCTCATCTCGGCACTTTCATTGTCTTACTTCCCCTTTTAGCTGATGTTTTATTGCATCGTCTCGCTGTCATCGGCAGCAGCGACTTGTTCAGCCGTGACATTACTCAGATCGGAAATATATGTTTATAGTCTTTAGTGAAAGAATCTTATTATCATTCGGAATTCACCTGCACAACTTGTACAACTCGTTGGCGCCCACGTTTTAGAGTTCTTAATTGAGGCTTGGCACAAGCAATTATTCGACACAAAGAGGGGCCTCAAGAAATTCCCATTTACTCCCAGACTGAAGTCGTTTCGCTTTCTGCCTTGTCACGCTTTGGCATGCCGCCGTATCTGCGAGGACGGGCGGAGGTTCCAGCTCTTTGTGGCTATTTAATATTTAACATAGAGTGTGTTTATATCTCTCGCTCTCTCTCTCTCTCTCTCTGTCTCTCTCTCTCCTTCTTTGTGTGAGTGTTGGCGTGTGTAAATCTTGTAAATCTTTTGCTTTCAACGGCGAAGTTCACCTTTTCGCCTGGTCATCGTTTTTAAAAGTGTGCTCTCTCTTCCTCCCTCTCCCGTCCCTCCTCTCTTTCTGTCCGCCTTTAAACGACCTCAAATGCGATTCATGTCCGACCTCCTTGGTTCCTAGGGCATCTTGCTTGAAAATTGCATGTTTCATTTGTCGTTTTTGTATTCATTTGTCGATTTCAGTTTCCGTTTTCGTTTCGTTTGGTTTTGTGTGTATTGCTGCTCCTTATTAAGTAGCCTTTTTACTCGTCGTCATTGGCCACGCCCACAAGTAGCCCACGCTTCCGCTCCGCTTGCGGCTGCCGCCCCCGTCCCTGGTTAGTTGCGCCTTTATTAGCCGTCATTAGTCGACTTTTGTTTATGTTCCACGCTAAGCTTCGCCCAGAGTTGTTATTAATTGAACGCAAGTCCACATAAATTATAGAAATTTAGATTGCATATGGCAGAGAGAGAGAGAGAGTATTACGCATCGTCTTGGTCTGGTTTTGTGCTGCTAGAGTGACTTAATTGCTGTTAGTTTAATGTGTTGTAATCGAGGGCAAATGCAGCGACAAGAATTATTTATTATTTCACTTGATATGTGGAAAGTCTCTGAGTTGTTCCAGATTACGATTGGAGGCGACATTGATCTCTGATCCAGTTTCAAAGAGAAGCCGCCAAGCAAATAAATTAAATCGAGAGAGACTCTGTCAGTGATTTCAATTCTATAAAAATGCTATGACTAGGCTAGGCTAGGCAAGGCTGATAGGGCGCGACTTCTGGGAGCAGCTTTGAGGCTGCTGTTTCATCATCTCAGATGATAAGCTTCCCACACATAAAATTGGAGCAAAACAAAGCAAAATTAAATATATACTAGATTATTTTATATACTAGAAACATACACTATTGCGTTGGCGTTGACGGAAGTGAGTCAGTTTGAAAAAAAAAATACTAAAAAATCGTTGCTGTTGGGCTCAACTAACTAATTAAACCGCAAATAAAATATACTATATGTATAGAAAAGTGATTTGTAAAACGCTTTAGTCAAATGCGCAAACAGCTGTTCGCACACACACACACACACACACTCACATCAGATTGCGTAAACATGTTTGTGCGCATTTTTGGCATTTTGTGGAAATCAATTTGAAAATGCGCACGTTTTGCCCGCCCTTTGTTTATGTTTTACAACCAAATCCATCACTCTCTGCTCGTTCTCTCTCTCTCTCTCTCTCTCGCCCACTTATTCCTCTTCTCTTTCTACCCTTCGGAGAATGCATGCTAAATAAATTCGGTTGCCACAAATATAAATGCCACACGTTTATTTGCTTCCACCTTTCAATGTGGGCGGGTGTGGAGCGCCCCCTGAAGGGGTAGAGCGTTGCGTCTTGTGGTATTGTTTTCCCTCCTTCAATCGACCTTCACAACGCGTGTCCTTTTCGTACAGGGCTTTTTCAGCCCTGGAAACTTTGCACTGTTTACTTTCCATTCATATTAAAGATACGTTGTGATATATATAACTAGAGGTCGAGAAGTTCTTAAAGAATTGGATTGCATCAAACATACCTGCAAGAAAGAAGAGAAGAGAAAACTTGTAAGTAAAATTATTTATATTTTTAAAATTAAAAATAGATTAACTTTTATGTAAATTATATTATTTATAATGCATTTTCTTTATAATTTAATTTATTAATCTATGATTATTATTTTAATTTAATTAATAATAATAATATATAAATAAAATTATAAATTTCTATAATTTTCTTTAAAAACTTTAAATTATATTTATTATCACACATCAGCGTGTACTCCTCCCCTACCCCTACACCACTGGCCACTCGATTACCCTCACTTGAAATCGATACTCCTCCCTTTGGGGCATGGCAAGTGACTGACTATGAAGTTGATAAAAAAAAAGAAAAACAAGACTGAGTTATGTAGGTAAGACTTGACAGTCTTCGGTTTCAAGTCAATCTACACTCTAACAGGAAGTAACATGTGTGTATCTGTTTTTTTTTTTTTTTTTTTATTACAAATACGGCAGGAAAATAAGATCTTCGAAAGATACCATCCACCGTCCGTAGATGGTATGCACGATTCATAACTCTCCAAGTAGAGTTACGCCTACGTACTAAACAAAAACCTCCGTATGCTCTCCAGTCCTTGCTTCGCTCACTGGTACTTCCAATCAAGGTATTACTTCGGTGAGCAGGATGTGGTGCCCGGTCGCAGTCCCTCTCTTGGTGCGCTGCTGTGTAACGCTCCTTCGTTAACTCTTTAGTCGCCTTTTACGACAAGCCGAGCCCGCTGAGGTGGTATTCTTGGTCCGCCACCACACGGGGGTGCTCCTTTATCCAACGGGTCTGCTGGCCCCCGCCATCTCATCGATGCGAACTCAGTTTCATCATGCCTATTATAATGCAGTGCCTATATCTCGTAGAAGAAGCAAGGTGAGTCCCTGGCGAAACCTGAAGAGGTAACCCGAAGCAACCATGGTCGGTGATGAACTGGGTTAAGTGATAGTCCAGCACTTTGTGTTCACACCCTGCCCACTCGGATAGATCTGGAATCAGCTGGTAGGTCCATCTCCCTTGTTGTGAGTGTTGCCACCTAGTCTGCCACACCTCATAAAGCCAGACACTGATCTCTTCACCGTTAACACCTACTCGAGACAGGTATTGGGCTTCTATCTCAAGATCAATCGGGGGGATGCCCGCGAGTACATGAGCTGCATCTTCCGATATTGTTCTGAATCCTCTTATCAGTCTAAGAGCCAGGGTCCGTGATACTGCACGCGCGTTGTCCAGGTAAGTCACTCTATTCGTGACACTCCTCCAGATGGGGGCAGCGTATAGAAGCGATGATTTCGCGACTGCCACTAGCAGCCTTCAGGCCGGCATCCTGGGTCCACCTATATTTGGCATGAGTCTTGCAAGTGCTGCTGCTGTCATCGCTGCCTTCCTACTGGCGTATCTCGCATGCTCCTTGAATGACAGTCTATGGTCAATAAGAACACCCAGATACTTCAGGGATCCAGCAGACTCTATTTGAGCGTCTTTGACCGCGATGATGGATGGCGGACTTGGCCAGATCTCTTATGGCAGTGAGAGCGTCGAGAGTGCTTTTTCCTCTCCGGAAGCCATACTGATGTCTTTGTAGGCCATCGGGGCTCTCAGTGATCAGCTCAATTCGGGTGTATAGGATGCGTTCGAAGAGCTTTCTCACAATATCCAGCAGACATAGTGTGCGGAGAATTCTCCGTTCGTTTGAAGCAAGTCACATCACATTTTGTTAAGACGGTTGCCAAGAGGATAAAGTTGTAGAAAAAGTGCTTGTGTTTAAATTAAGTAAGCTAGTGCTTTTTGAAACGAAGACACAAGTGTGTTGCAACTTCTTTAAAAGATTCGAAGAGATCTTGACTGAGAATCTGCTTTCAAAGAGACTTTTTAAATAACTTCACGAAACATGTCCGATTGGGAAGACGATCCTGTGTGCGTTGTGGCGCCGCCTTCATCTGTTGTTGACGACGGTTGGGGCGATTCAAATCCCGCAATGGATGTGTCGGAATGGGATGATGCAGAGCAGCCAGTTGCTAGTGGTCATCGTAAAGAAGACAGTAGATATGGTGGACGCCGTGACGGTCAAGGTGGTGATGGTGGTTATCGTGGACGTCGTGATGGAGACGGCGGTCGCGGAAGTGGCGACGGCTGTCGTGGACGCCGCGACGGCGAGGGTGGTGGCTTTCGAGGACGCCGTGATGAAGATGGCGGCGGCGGTAGGGGTGGTGGTGGAGGTGGAGGCTACCGCGGGCGTCGTGATGACAATGAGGACGGGAAGGAGCGTCGTGGCGGCGGTGCCGATGGTGATGAGATTGGTAAAAAGGCGCGCGAATTTTATATACCACCTGAGCCGACCAAAGATGAGAATGAACTGTTCAGCACCGCCATCTCGACGGGCATCAACTTCTCCAAGTATGACAATATTCCAGTTAAGGTGACTGGAGAGAATGTGCCGACGGCCATTAGGAAATTTGATGCTGCCAATTTACGTGGAAGTCTGCTAGAGAATATCATCAAGTCGGGCTACACGGTGCCAACACCAATACAAAAGGTATCGATACCGGTTATTACCGAGGGGCGTGATCTAATGGCCTGTGCCCAGACTGGCTCCGGCAAGACGGCTGCATTTTTGTTGCCCATTTTGAATAGCATATTGGATGAGAGCATTGATCTGGAGATTGGCAAGCCGCAGGCGGTGATTGTGTCGCCCACACGAGAGTTAGCCATACAGATCTTCAACGAGGCAAGAAAGTTTGCCTACACTACGTTCCTGAAGATTAAGATACTCTATGGCGGCACATCGGTTAAATATCAAAATGAATCCATTACCAATGGTTGCCATGTGCTAATTGCCACACCGGGACGTCTACTTGACTTTGTGGAGCGCACATTTGTCACCTTCGAGGATACACGATTTGTTGTACTCGACGAAGCTGATCGTATGCTGGACATGGGATTCGCTGATAGCATGCGTAAGATTATGCATCATCAGACAATGCGTCCGGAACATCAGACATTGATGTTCTCGGCCACATTCCCCGAGGAGATACAACGTTTGGCTGGTGAATTCCTCAAGAATTACATCTTTGTGACCATCGGCGTGGTGGGCGGTGCCTGCTCGGATGTGCAGCAGACCGTTTACGAGGTGAACAAGTTCACTAAGCGTGCCAAGCTGATGGAAATACTGCGCGATGGTGCCGATGGCACCATTGTGTTTGTGGAGACAAAGCGTGGTGCCGATTTCTTGGCCTCGTTCTTTTCGGAGAGTGAGTTCCCTACCACCTCCATTCATGGCGATCGTCTGCAGAGTCAGCGTGAGCAGGCATTGCGTGACTTTAAGAATGGCAACATGAAGGTGTTGATTGCTACCTCAGTGGCCTCGCGTGGGTTAGATATTAAAAACGTAAAGCATGTCATCAACTACGACATGCCATCAACCATTGATGATTATGTACATCGCATTGGACGCACCGGTCGTGTGGGCAACAGCGGACGAGCTACCTCGTTCTTTGATCCTGAGCATGATCGTGCTCTGGGCGGCGATTTGATTAAGATTCTGGAGGGCGCCGGCCAGGTGGTGCCTCAATTTCTCATGGAAATGGGCGGTGGCAGCTATTCCTCATCTAAGTTTGGCGGCATTGATGTGCGCGGCGGTGGTGGTGCACAGGTAACTAATGCAGCTGCCGATAGTCTGGAGGATGAAGCGAGCTGGGATTAGTAAAACTAAATTTAAGATGCGACACTGCCAGACTGAATAGAATGAATCCACAACAATTCCCAAGGCGATTGTCGGCGACGAGCACAAGAAGGACATGTGTGTATCTGTGCGTGCGAGTGTGTGTGTGTGTGTGTGTGTGTTTTTTGTAATTAAATATGTTTTATTTTTATTTTTTGTGGAGCTACTGCCGCTCTCTTGGGGCATTCCCATTCCATTTCGCTTGCAGCTTCCGTTTGCTGATAATAAAACTGTGATGCGACCACTGTGCACCCTTGCCTTCTCTCTTCCTCCCTCTCCCTCTCTCTCTCTGCAAGTTCTACACTCTGCACTTGATATGCAAATTGCGACTTGGCTTCCTCAAATTGGCAAAGTTCATTTCAATTTATGCCAAAAACGCCCACGCACCAGGCGATCTGCCAGGCAGGCAGCCGCATGACCTGCCCGAAATTTCGCCTGGCTTACTGCGTTTGCGGCCCACTGTGCACGCGCGCTCTCCACTCGCTGCTTGTCGCTAAGCCAGATGTAGATTACGCAGAATTTTTATGCTTCTATAAGAAGTTTTGCTTTCCATTCCCATTTCCCCTTCTCCTGCTTTACTTTTCTTTTATTTCTTTTGTAGTTGTTGTTGTTGCTGTTGTTGTTGCTGCTGGTGAGTTTTTTAATACGCAAATACGTTGAGGGCACTCAAAGTCAACTGCTAAAGTTGCGCGCACACTGTCCACGCGGCGGCGCTGTCTCCTTCACTCAGATTGTCTGATTGTCTTCTCGTTTCTGTTCTCAGTTCTCAGTTCTGCGCTTATTTGTCTCCTCCTCCTCTACGTCTCCTCTTTTCTTTTGCGATTGTGCTGATTATTTTTGCATTTGTGATGCGCTTCTTCGGAAATTTACCCCATCCCCTGCTCCGATAGGGCACATATTTTATTTATAGACTCAAGTTTACGATTTGCCCGATGTCACACAAGTGTCTCAAACTTCAAGACATTTTTGCTTTTATAGCAACTCAGCTGCTTTCTTGCTGGACTCCCTCTGGAGGTCTCGTTAATGGGCGTAATATTGAAATTAATATAAATTTTTATAGCGTTATTTGAGTGTGAAAATGCAGTAAAAACAATGCCAGCTGCTTGGACGCTGAAATTTGGTCGGGATGCTGCGAGCTTCGTCTCTCCCAACTGGGTCAAAGCATAAAGTGCCCATAAATGGGGAAAAGAGACCATTCCGGCGACCACCCCAATAACGCACTAATTGATATTTGATGTAATTCCGTGTGGGGGTACGAGGCAGACGTGGCAAGAACTCCACTTGTGCCGTTCGAAATGAAAAACGTCTTCAATTAGTGCGATGCGTTATAAATAAATGAAATAAATATGCAACATAAACGGGGCGTCGCTCTACCTCCCTCTCTCTCTCTTCTACTCTCTGTAGACTAGGTGAGATGGAGCAAAACGAGAGAGAGAGAGAGAGAGAGACAGCGAAACAAGCTGATTTACGATGCAAGTTCTCATTCTCCTCTGCGCAACGTTCTAAAATATTTTTCAGGTCTTATGTCAGTTTATATTAGAAATGAAACACAAGTTATTAATGTGATGATATTTACAAAGCGAAGAGAGAGAGAGAGAGAGAGAGAGAGAGAGAGAGAGAGAGAAGAAGAAGTACCCCACACAAAAATTTATGGCACTTTGCTGTTTCGCTGTTCAAACTAATTTAGTTTTTATGTTGCGTCAATAAAAAAAATAAATACATTTTGCACTGCGATGTCATCATGCAAATGATGGAACAGAAAATGGGTCAACTATCACAGATATGTCTCTATATGTAGAGTGCCCAGTCTGTGCTACAGCTCCAAACTTTGGGGCATTAATTAGACGCATTAACGAGTCGAACAAACTAATTCATCTAAACTGTCATCATCATTTCGAGCAACTGTCAAGCCATTAGAGGGCCCAACGTCGTCGTCGACGTCGACATTGACGAAAAACTTAACGCATTACCCAACCTAGTAGCTAGGTGTCGGGTTAGGCACGGGGGCAACGGGAGCTGGAGGTGTTGTTGGGTTGGCCAGTTGGCTGGTTGCCTGGAAAAGTCACTTTTAATTATGCCACAGAAGCTGGCGCTAGGTTGCCCCGGCTAAATATTAATGAGCCATGGCACGCACTCGTCGCCGTCGTCGGCCGTGCCATCTGAGCAACCCTTATGAATATTACATGATCAGAATCCGCACTCTGCTTTCAACCACCCCCCCCGCGCTGTGCTAATCAATCAATTGCCGTGCCTGAAGTTGGACAGTGGCAATTGGCTTGGCATTTTGGCAAAACTAACAATGGCAACAACTACAACTATGTCAGATTCATCATGCGCGTTACGCCAGCAACAACATCTCCATCATCATCATGGTGATTATGCTCATCATCGTCATAGTTGGCGGCAACATGTTGCAATTGTTTTAAAGCTATTCCTCGACATCGCTCTGATTGAGTGGCATATGACCCCCAGTTCTCCCTCTCTCTCTCTCTCTCTGCCGGGCGGTCCCTGTCATTGTGATGTATGACAAAGATTTGACAGCACTAATTCAAATCTTGTGTACGATTCATATGCAAAAAGAAAACAAAAGCACACACACACAAACAGACAGAGGCAGGGACAGAACATAGCTAGGCCACTAATGAACTACATATGTCAGCAGATGGAAAATTACAATATCTTGTCGCTCTTTAAAGTGCAGCCCAGTCCAGGGACGGAGAGAGCGAGAACAGTAGCCACCCCCACTTAGGGCAGAAGAAGACGAGCGACTTCAATAAACAAAACATACGCAGCCTGAAATTGCGACGGGGATTGGAAGCGGCATAGGAATAGGAGTAGGAACAGGGAAAGAACAGGGATAGGGATTGGCACTGGGGCACAAGTGCAACTCGTGAGTTGCAGCCACAGCCGCACAGCACGCGGAAGTGTCTGCTGCAGAGAGAGAGAGAGAGAGAGAGAGGGGGCAACAGAAAGAGAGGGAAGAGTAGCACAGAGAGAGAGGGAGAGAACTCAGCTGCCTTAGCTGAAAGATGCGGAAGTGCCTGGCGTTGTTATAGTCGTTGTTGTTGCTGTTGCTGTTGCTTGCATTGTTTGCCACAAAATGAAATATTTATAAACAAAATGCATGTGGCACACATATCATATAAAGATATGTACACATACATATATAGAATGAAAACAATAACTTCGTGTATGCATAGCTGAAACAAAGAGCAGCCGCAGCTCATGTTGCTGTTGTTGTTCCTCCTTTTCAAGTTGTGCTGCAACTTCGAGCTCTTAAAACGATCTTATGCCATCTCTTAGGCACTCCATAATTAAGGTAATCAAATGCTAATTAAGCGCCGATTTGTCAGTTCATTGTCAGCTTGCGGATTATATATGCAAATCGCAAAATTCATCGATTGTTTTCCATGTCATAAATAACCAAAAACGGGCAGCCGCGTGTCGGTCTCAAAGTTGATGGGTTCGGCCTGAGGCAGAACGTAGTCGTAGATCGACGATCGCATATTGAATATCTAATGATTTGTTTGTCGTATATAACACACATTTATCATTTGTGAATGATATTCATTCATAATGATCTTCATTCTTTACGATCTGCCATACATATATCATTCTCAATGAAGTCTCAAATGAGCCCGATGAGACGCTCAGCTGTTTAAATTTTGCACAGTGCGTAGAAAAAGTCAACGCCCGCACAGCGAATAATGGAAAATGGCGCAGCTGGCGGAGGACAAAAACTGCAAAACTGCAACGAGGAAAAAACAAACGCATTCAATGTTTCTGCCTCCTGCCGCGGTGCATTCACCTACATTTTCCGCAGCCGCGCACCGCAAGATGGCGTCGCAACGTGAATTTGTGCAGCTCGATGGAAACTAGAAGAGGCAGAGCAGGAGAAGGGAAGGAAACGGGAGGGGAGGAGCAGGCAAAGAACTGACGACAAAAGTCGACTGGCTGGCGAAACACTTAAAACTACACCAAGTGTGTCCAGCAGCTTGGAAAAAGAGTGGCATAGGGATAGAAAGGCAGGGAGGGGAGAAGGGGGAGAAGGGGGTGAAGGAGAAAGCAAGCGGGTGCGGACGAGTTGAGCTCGACTTTTGTTGGCTTATTTAAATTTGCACGGCACACGGCGCGAAGAGGTTATTAAAATAAACATTTGATGGCAGTTGAAAGCAGGAGGGAAAAGGAAGGAGGGAGAAGGGTGTGCAGTGGGCAGATCACTCGCTGCTGTTTACCGTTACACTTGCCACACCCACAACCCCCCACAAAATACTATTTGCAGTAAGTGGCAGCAGCAGCGGGAAAAAGCATGAGAAATGCAAAAAATAAAATGGGAAAAATGCCATGGCGACAGTTCCAGCTTTATGCTTCGATGGAGCTGCTACTTTTTTAATTTTCTGTGTGACACTACTAAGTATATATAGAAGATTACTGAGCAAACAATTTAGTAGTTATTCTTCTATATATCTTTCTAGACATCTTCTATACCTTCTATTTTTATCTATCATTTTATGCTTGTATTTTAGTGAGCAACTTCTATCCCGCTAGCAACTTCGTCTCTTGATTTTGAAAAACTATTTCTAAATTTTGAGAATTTATAATGGATATAAGGAATAGATAAATCTCTTATCTCTTATCTTCTATTCCGTATCTCTTCTACCCTTGACTTATTATGCAATTAAAAAACTTTTATCGATCGTGCCACTATTTCGTCTGGGTTGCCCATTCTATAACTGCTCTGTAAAGTCTTGCGGCCTAGCGACCGCCCCTAGTGGCAGTCCCCCCTTCCCCCTTATGCCTTTAGCTACTTTTTCGGTTCGAGTAACAACATGCAACATGCAGTGGCAGCCACCGAGAGCGGCAACCAACTCTTTAGCAATTTTGTAATTTAATTAAAAAATATTTTTTCAAGTGGTTTGCGCTGTAAATACAACAAACTATCTGACGCCAGTTCTCCCCCCTCCCACTTCCCTCGCTAGATCTACTTTGCGTTACTTTTCATGCAGAGTTTTCCTGCACTTTCACAGGCCCCCCTTCCCACTCTCTCTCTCTCTTAGGCTAACCCCCCCCTTGCTGCCTGTGTGCATGTGAAAGAATTTTAAAACTCCATTTTGGCAGCTGCTGCTGCCTCAGCCACTTCTCAGCCGCCCCCCAGACCCGCAGACTCTCCCTCCCCTAGGCGTCTGTGCCTCTCTTTATTTGCCACACACTTGCTGCAAGTTTTCGAGTGCTGCGCGCGTGTGTGTAAATATTTTTTGCAATTAATTTTGAGCGGCTTATAATTTACTAATTTAGTTTTTCTGTGTGTGCTACGTTGCAAGGAAAAGTTGATGCCACAAAAATGTTACGGCTTGGCAAGGAGCACAGACAGTGGAAGCTGAAGCAGAGAGGAAGAGGAAAACATTTTCTATAACTGAGGTTAAAGTTTATGTGGAAATGCGTAAAAAGTTCTTGACACGAATCGCTCACGCTTTGGATAACGCAAGCACAAAGGCTTTGAAGGAACTACAGGGTATACCCTACATATATAATATACAACTTTGTTCAAGGGATGCTCCCTTTGGCTGCAGCATGTGAGATTTAATTAAATTAATCAAAATATATTTGCATATTACATAACTAACTAACCGACTGCCGTCTGTCCGCAAAATGGAAATAAAAGTGAGTGAATGGCACAAAAAAGGCAACCGCAGACACACAAACACAAACACACACGCCGGTCGCACACACACAGTCACACTCACATCAGCAAGCACAACAAAGAAGCGTAAATTCTAATTTGGCAAATGTGGTAAAAGAATTTCAAGTCGACTGCGGCTGCGGCTGCCGCTGCTGTTGCCGTTGCCGTTGCTGCTTTCGCTTTGCCATTTAAATGACGCACACACACACACTCGCACTCACACGCATTTGTATATATTACAATTTTCATATTTCTTTTGCTTGTGGCCCCAAAAAACTAAAACTAATTTGAAAAACTAGAACGCATATGTGTTTTCTTTCCCCCTCTCTCTCTCTCTGTAATTTTTGCTCATTTTTAGCGGTAGAACCTTTTTCTGTCCCTTCATGTGTTTGCATGCGCCCACTAACACACACACAAACGCACACACACACACACATAAGCAGTGCCACTTCAACGTGTGTTCCATGCGTCGGTTTCGGTTGCGAGCTTGACAGCATTTCAATAGAATCAACACACACACACGCCTGAGTGTGTGGAGAGGGGAAGAGGGAAAGGGTGGGAAGTTTTGAAGGGAGGCAAGCAAAATTAAATAAAATTATAAATAAAATAGTGCAGAGCCAAGGCAAAGCGAAAGCCGAGCGTATGAAAAATGCGCATAAATAGTGCCAGTTGCACGCGGCGTATACGCAATATGCGAGGCAACTTCAAGTGGGTCGCGCAGAGACGAGTGTCTGTGTGTGTGTGTGTGCTTGTTTATATAACTTATTTTCAAAAGGGTTGTGTGTGTGTGTTTGTTGGCACTTGACAATTTCTTGCAGTGCGTCTGCTCTCCTTACGCTTGTCCGATTTCAGTTTGCGCCCCATGTACCACACGAGAGGCTCTTCTCGCTCTTTTGGCTGCAACCTAATTAAACTGCATCACGGCCCCAAAAAAGGCCACAATGTGATCATGCAGCTTATCAGTTGAGCTTTGCCTTATCAACTGCATTGCCAAAAATGTTCATCGCGCAGAGCGCAACGTTTTAATAAGGCATCACAAAGGGGAACCAACCAGCAGCCATGGCCAATAGCATCATAGAAGGCTTTCAATAAATTGCTGCCAAAGAGAGGCAGCAAAGACCTGGCCAGCGGTCCTTTTACTCAACTGCAGAACGGGCCAATGACTGACTGACAATCACTTAAGTAGAAAACGATAAAAATCTTCAAGCCAAACGAAGACGAAAACGGCAACTCAGCTCGACAGCTGGAAAACTGGACAACGAACCAAACAAGAAAACTGGCGGGGAAAAAAGCGGATGGACAGCTGGAAAGACAGACAGCTAGACAGTAAGGAAGATTGCAGCGAAAGAAGAAGCAGAGGAGAAGGAGGAAGCAATGCGAAGCTGAGCGAGCTGGCCAAAGTTATGGGCAACCGGGCAAACAACACATTGGACATTTATGGATATTGAAGCTTATAGACAGGCACACGAGTGCACAGAGAAGACTAGTAAGGCGCAGAGAGCGTCTCTGGCAGAGACAAAACTGGTTTCTGTTTGGGAAAATAGGTACTGCGTACTTTTTCTGCGGTTAACGTGCACTCAGTTCTCTGGTCAAGAGGTCAGCCTGGTTGCCTGCACTGGGTCTCGGGGTCAGTTGAAAGTTTTTTGCATTTATTTATGACTAGAAATTTAATTAAAATTGTTGAATATACTGAGTAGCCTTCCCTTACACGGGCATGTGCATTTAATGAGCAGAAGAAGCAGGAGAAACAGCTGAGTTGCCCGGCATAAATATGACCAGCAAATGGCAGCAATTGTTGTTGCAACAGGCAGAGAGCGAGAGAAAGAGAGAGCTGGAGAAAAGAGAAAGGCAGTTTGTCTGCCACTTGCCACATACTCCGCTAGCTTCACATAAAGCAGTCACAAAGGTACTCAAGGAATTTCTTTGCCTGGTTAGCGAGTGCACCCACACCTAGCCCCAGCGTCCTCCTCCTCCTTCTCCAGCTGCTCATGTGAGAAATTGTATTGTTGTGTGCAGGAAAATATCTATATATATATATGGGGGTTTATATTTATGCCAGCTTCTCGCCCTCTCCTTCTCTCTCTCTCTCCTTCTGCTGCTGCAATTGCGTGCTTTATCGTCTTTGACTTTCAGAACTATTGTAGGGCTGCAGGTTAAGTTGTAGCCGTAGCTGCTCCATAAATAACGCATAAAAGGCCCCAACAACAACAAGAAGAACTATTCTCTTTAAGCCTGTGCAAAAATTACTGCAAAAATAGCAAGCGGAATTTGCCAATAGAAGCGATTACCGATTACAAATTGAGCCCAACCAGCTGCAAAATGCACAGGCAGAGCAGACCCGTCTGCTCCCCTAGTTCCAGGTTTCCCCAGTCTGCCTGGTCTGCCTGGTCTCCCTGGAGATTCGATGTCATTTTGCCATGTTGAATTCCTGCTAGAACATGTGTCCAGGCGCTGTACGTGCCGCTTGGCAATCAGACGGACAAATAAAAACTAAATAAATTATTGACATAATATGAGGAGTGGCAAGAGGAGAGGTAGAAGAAGAACGCCTGCAGATGGAGACCAAGTCTCGCGAAGCTGCCCCAGCGATATGATGACCGCAGTCGTAATTGATTTTCAAAGGGCTACTTAAGGCAGAGGAGCGAGCGACCAAGGGGACGACTGCCGAGAGTCGTGTCTCTTGTGTCAACTCGGGCAAATAAAATATAATTGTAATTGCAAAAGACAAAAGATCAAAAGGATAGACACAGCGAGACACAGCGAGACACAGGCAGAAAGGGAGAGAGAGACAGTCTCTGTTGCTGTCTGCGCCCATTCCCAGTTGCAGCTTCTAAAGTTGCGACGAATCTAAAACAATAATCATAATATTGATGATGATAATGATGACGCTGCGCTGCAGATACAATTGTATCTCAGTCTCTATCTCCCTCTCCCTCTCAAGAGCGCGCGCAAAACACTCGTTAAATGTGCCAAAGTAAGAAACGTTCTCGCAGCTCGTATTGATTTCAGACTTCTTCGAAGGGTTTTGTCTTTATGTCGCAACGCGTCGCTTCTACCTGTGCCTGTCAAGACGCTGCGGCACCAGAGGCTCTCTGTCTCTCTGTCTGCTGCTCCACGTTGTCAAGTATTTATGCTAAGAGCTGTCAAACAACTTGTAGTTACATTGATTACATGGACGAGTCCAGCCCGTCGAGGCTGCAGCTATATATATATGAGAATCGGTTTTAATATGATTGCATTATATACATAGTTGAGATGCAACCCCCAACTGGGAATCAATGGAGTCGCTTCGAGTGCCAGATTATCAGTTTACATACCTGAAAGTAAAGAGAGAAAAACCTCAGTTAGTTCATCTGCTTAACAAGTTACCCAATATCTATGGCAAGCAATCACCAACACACACACACACACACGCAGAGAAAGAAAGGGAGAGACACCCAATTTGGTGTAGAAATTATTTTAGTACAGCAAACTGCTTTGTGCAACTATGCGAAGCAATTTTCCGACGAGCTGCGACTGCAACATGCATCAAATGGCAGCACACACACACACACACACAGAGAGACACGCACATTAAAACACCATTAGTGCAAAGTTTACCAACACTATACGCCCACGCAACGCCTCAGTCTGCGCCATGGAGTCAACTTCATTACACGAAGTCTGCCCACGCCTTCAAGAGACCAGGCAGGCAGGCAGACTGGAAGATAATGCCAGCCGATATGACTGCATGGAATGATATTGAAGGCAGCCTAGCAGTGAGAAAGGTAGCTCTAACAGTTTTAGCTGTTTTTTGTGTTCTTGTTTTTTCAGGCCAGTTTTCACCATTTTCCAATACGTAGACACGCAATTTTTTGCCCATCGCCCAGCGCAACGCACGAAACCAGCTTCGGTAATAAGACGACTTTACGCTGGAAGGTGGAAGGTGGAAGAGGTATATAAGTAGCACAAGGACTAAGGGAGGGGGCTGGGGAAGGTAGGTGCTTGGTACGCGTTGTCGCCGCGTCGAACCCACCTAAGGCTATTATATAGGTTTTCATTTTCATAGTTTTTTTTCCCTTGTCGTTTTTTCTTGCTGTGTTTTGGCGGCTTTGTTTCGTCCCCCCGCCCACCTATGTCTTCTATCCCCCATCCAGCCAGGTCGACAGCACAATGCGAATATGTTGGCACACACACACACACACACACACACACATGCGGCAATTTGGGTATCGACAACAGCAGCAGGAGAAGGAGGAGGAGAAGCAGCGCAGACAACGCTTGCAGCTTGGCGGCCACAAAATCCTTTGCACAAAACACGCACATCGCTGATGGCTGCCCGATCCCAAACTCCACGACTCTGCAGCCTGCACCCTCCCCACACGTCCATCTATCCATCGAATCGGAGCGACGCAGTCCCGGGGCCTAGCAACACCCACATGGCTCGTTTATCTATCTGGCAGCCCATAATGGGCACGCATATGAGAATGTAGGATATGTGCACGAAGCGAACGGGGTAGGGGAGGGGGGCTGGGGTGGGGTGGCGAATCAAAGGGGGAAGGAGGGAGCAATAGACGTTGGGTTGGTAAGGCAACTTCTTTGCTGGTAACAAAATATAGTCAATAAATTGTGCCGAGGGCATTATGGAAAAATGTCTTCTTGTAATAAAAGACGGGAGAAAAAAAAGGCATAGAGAGAAGCAGGGAGAGCGAGAAAAAGAGAGTAGGAGGAGAGAGAGAGAGATTGGAAGACAGATAGGGATAATTGAAGAAAGTTCGATTGAGAGTTGGAGCAAAAAAGAGACAAAGAAAGACTGCAGCGAGGTAGGAAGAGGAAGGGAGGCAGAAAACGAAGCAGTAACAGAGAAAGCAATAGGAAAGAGAAGGGAGAAGAAAAAAGATTATAGAAATATATAAATCTGCTCGATCTTTATAACTAAAGACACACTTAAATATATATCACGTATATGTTCACTTGCCTCCTCCCTCCAGCGCACTTACAGGTCAATTAGAGCTAATGCAGGAACCTCCTCTATGGCGTAGATTACCTTCACGCTACACGCGTGTAAGTGACTTGTCATTAAAATTGAAACTTCAGGTCACTTTATGGGCCTGTCGACAAGCTTCTTGGTCACACAAAAACAGCAGCAGGTCGTCTCGAGTTGAGTCGGCGCATAGATAAGCGCGAATGAAGCTCGCGACTTGCCGGCCTTATGAGAGCCCCTTAGCCCCTTTGCGAGGCACGTACCAAGAACAACAACAACAACAACAACTGAAACAACAACTAAACGAAATGACTTCAACTCAAGCAAAGTTGAACGACATTAAAAAGCAACGCAGGAAAATTTAATTTTCGTATACTTTTTCTGTTTTTTGTTTTGTGGTAGCCGACGCACATAAAAATTAAAATAAATACAGCACTTACTGCGGCCTGCAGGAAGGGAGAAGAGGAGGCGAAGGGGGGGGGGCGGTAAGTAAAACTTAAAAAGCCATAAAAAAGTTCAAGACGCGGAAGAGAAGCGCATTGGAATGTTTTGTGAGCCGCCTTTTTAACGGCTCCTTCAAGGCGTCACGTAGGTGGAAAAACGCCAAGACGAAGCGAAGCCAAAACCGAACCGACCAAAGTGAACAACGGGCCTGTAATAATAATAATATGGCCAAGAATTATGAGACACGCCGCCATCGTCTGGCAGGAGGAAGGAGAAATGCACGAAAGAGAAAAAGTATTCGAAAAGTATTTGCGAAAATTGCTCGCTTGTTTTTGTTGTTAATAAATTAAACGAAATCTATTACAATTTTCGCTAATATGTGAAGCGCGTGGGCCGCCTAACGGTTACCACCAAATGGTCTCCCCCTGCAGCAGCAACAACAACAACAACAATAACAACAACTGCTACAACAATCGATTACAATCTGTTTGCTTGTTAAGTTACAAGACAGCAAGAAGAGGGAGAGACTGAGAGACTCCGAGACTGCGAGACTCCGCGACGGACAAACCCATCAAGGGGGCAACCCGTTCGAGCGTCTTTGCCAATTTTCCGTTTGGCATTTGCTGTTTTCGCCGTTTGGTTCCACTAAAAAAAAAAGTGGCAAGGCCTTGTTTGGCTAAGCCGCAGTCGCCGACGGAGTCGCAGTCGCAGTCGCAACCGCAGCCTCAGCTCAGCTTCAGTCTTAGCCCGCTTGGACCAAGCAGCGGCGGCAACAACAACAATAGCAGAACAACCAATCGAGCGTTGGGGCCAATAAGCCGACGCTTTGGTGGCAACAACACAGAGAGAAAAAAAATTTCGTTGGCTTTTCTTGGCTTCGCTTTGCGGAAAATTGCGTTTGCTTGTGCGAGTCGCCGTTGCCTCTTGCCTCCTTTTGCTGCTATCCTTACCCCTGCTCCTGCTCCTGCTCCTTCTTCTTCTTCTGCTCCTGCTCCTTCTCTGCCTTCGCAGCACGTTTGTGTAGTTGCCTCAAGCTGCACAGTGCTTTTTGATTACGGCCGGCTTACTCGTTCCCCCTTCCATCCACACAGAGAAGGGTCGCATACATGATTGTGTATGGTATCTATCCAAGTGTGTGTGTGTGTGTGTGTGTGTGTGGGGGCTGCATTGTGCGAGTTACGACTTGGGCAAATGACTTTTTGGCTCGGGCAAATTTCGTTGTGCCGCATAAACCCCAAATGAAACGCGGGTAACCCTTTTCGGGGCGCCTCGATCGATTTCAATTTTGTGGCCATAAACTTGCCGTGGCAAAGCGATCTGAGAGCGCTTATAAGTACAGCCATCTAGTGAATCATCTCTACCAGTCAAGCGAGATATCTCGCACCATCTCACTCTCGCTCGCTCTGAGCTCATTAAAAGCCTGTAAGTTTTTTTCGCCAGTTTCGATAAAAAACGCAACCCACGTCCGCCGCTGTTGCATGCACCACCTCGCTAGCCCCTTTGCTAATGAAGTGTTATTTCATTTTTCTGATATTATTTCTCTCTTTTTTTACTCTGTCTGTCTTTTTTCCGACCTTCTACCATCCTCTTTGCTATATAAATTGCTCAATCCAATGCAAACACCGCACCTCAAATGCCAAGATGACTGCGGCTGCTGCTGCTGCTGCTGCCTTGGCCTGTGGCTCGGTCTGTGCCTTGGGCCCGACTTGTCTTTGTTGTTGTTGCTGCTGTTGTTGTTGTTGTTGTTGTTGTTGTAGTTGGGTGCAGCACACGCAAGGCAAACGATCGTCGGACGCGACGACACCTACGCAGTCAACGCAAATTACAACAAATGCAGCAACTGCAGCCCTTCTTCTTCACAGTCTGCTTTCACTACGTAGCTTGAATAGTATCTCTCTCTCTCTCTCTCTCAGCCCAAGCATGTGTTGCAGTTGCAATTAAGGCAAATCAGCTAACAAACTTCCCTCTCAGTCGCCAACGCCCACGCAGACTCTGCGCAAAACTGACTTCAAAAAAAAAAAAAAAAAAATGGCCAACATGACAACACTGACATGCGACATTAAATGCCAAGACAGGGCAAAGATGATATTAGTAGTAGCCTGGCCTGGTCTGCTTCGGCACATTGCGTGCCTATCGCCGCGATTCTTTGCCCCGAGAGAGCGAGAGAAATGTTCGCAACGCACGCAAAAAATCGCAGCGCATTAAAATCACTGCGTGTGCGTGCAGCAAGCTGTGTCGAATGGAGGGGAAAACGGGAAGGGGGGAGCCTGGGGTCACTCGCAATGTTATCAAATAATGCCACAAATTGCCAGGCGGCTGCGGCAATGAAAGTCGCGTCTGGCCATTTAAATAAATAATTAATTCGCCTCAATTAAGCGCAGTCTCTCAGTGAGGCTGAGGCTGTGGCTGTGGCTGAGATTGAGCTGGCTAGGGAATGGCACAATGCTGCAGTGCATCATTTTGTAGCTGGAAAAGCTGCTTAGCCGACAATTTAGATAGCATAGATACGTAGATAGACTGGTAGATTGATTGTTGGATAGCTAGAAGAAACGCCTTACTAGATAGCAGAACTGATGAGCTAACAAACTGGTTTGGATAAAGATATAACGATATATAATATGTAGGTAGATGGACACATTTGTTGATAACCAGATAGCTGCAAGAGGGACTCTTTCAGTTTAGTTCAGAGTTAGCTTTGCTTTGAGTTCCAGCTAAGGTGGAAGAGCCGCCGTGATAATAGCTACAGTTCAGTTCATAGTAAACTTTGCTTCTAGTTCCAGCCTTAGCTCTTGTTTTAGTTCACTTTGCTAGCTCTCTGGTTCAATTCGGTTTACAGTTGGCAGCAGTTTAAATTCGGTTCGGCTGCATCTACAGTTTCTCAACTGATTCGACTTGGTTGTAGTTTCTATACTCTCTAAGCTTGGTTCTCTTTACAGAGCTAGGCTAGTTCACTTCATGGTTCCAGTTGCAACCTCAGCAGTTCATTAGATTAGTTCAGTTCCAGCAATTAACTACTTGAGTTCGTATGCAAAGCACAAAGCTCGCACGGATTGCGCTTGTTCCGAGGCGCAGACTGAGATTTTTTTGCTCGCAAAGATTCACCTCAGCTGCCTTTCCAGTCTGTCCTGTCTCTCCCGGAGTGCCGCTTCCTGTGCAGCGCTTGTGGCTCCGTCTCGGCTCTAACTCCTACGTTAGCTCCTACTACCTCCTCTCTTCCTCCTCAGCTAATTTAAAATTCAATGCACGCAACAGTCGCCGTCGCCGTCGCCGTCGCCATTTAGTTTAGATACTTTTTTCCATTTGGCTGTCTTTGTTTTTTTCTCTCTCTCTATCTTTTTACTATGTCTTCTGTCGCTTCTGTTTCTTCTGCTCATTCTTCTCCTTTATTTTTTTTGGCTCCATAAATTCTCCAAAAACTATTTATGCTGCGCATAGTTTTTGCATGGCTCGCACTAATTATGCAGCTGGATTACAGCTCGAACTGCTACCCGCGCGCACACAATCTTGATGCCAATCTCGGCGCAGGGACGACCCACTTTTTCTTCGTCTTTGCGCAGCTAATGTATGCGTGGGCGACAGGGATAGAGAGAGCATTGCGAGGGATGGGCAGAGCTTTAAGGCAGGCAGGCAGGCAGGCTAATAACCGTTGGCTATAATTCATGGCGGCTGCTCGACGGCAACGCCGCGGCGTCTGTTTTGAAATTGAAAGAAAATAATTATGAGGCAGCGGAAATTGAATTTCTTATTACAGCCGGCCAAGCAGCAGGAGCAGGAGCAGCAGGAGCAGCAAGCCAAAGACATGACCAAGAGGTGGTGGGGCATAGCGGGCGGGCGGGCAGCCTGTCCTAACATGGAAGTGCTTGCAAATTAATTAAAATCCATAAAGTCGCTGGCAACCCTGGCAGTCCTCGGGCAATTTTACAGCCATTTGCCAAGCAGCGATTGCCAATTCCAATTCCAATCTGTGCAACTCCTTCAGCTACGTCTCCAACTCCGTCTCCAACTCCTACCACACATAGGTCAAGGTTGTAAAACATTCCTCGTTCATTGTCTGTCCGTCTGTCTGTCCGTCTGTATTTTTTCGTTCCATTCCGTTTCGTTTCGTTTGCTTTCGGGCCACTTAATTCGTATTGTATTCTGATTTATCGAGGGGCGTGCCACATTTGGGGTCTATGCATATTTCATTGGCCGCATTTGAATTGCCCGCCTGCCTGCCGCCTGTTTTGAGATATTCATGCGATGCGTTGCCTGGACCCGAATTTATTAAAGATTCAGCTCCGAAAGACTCTTTAAAGCAGATTCGTTTTGATTACTTAAGTCTTTTGCTGCTTTTCTGTTTATTTATTTGCTTCGAAATGATCTTGGCGCTACCTCAACTTGGCTCTCTTTGTGGCACTTTCGATCCACAAACTACACAAATTTCATCTTAGCGATTCTTCCCCGACTTAACTCATTAGCATCTTCTATTTTCTTTTGCCCAACTTGCAGCCCAAAATAGCAACTTCTTGCGCCGCTCTCTACCGTCTCCCAGGCTTCTCTCTCTCTCTCTCCCTTTTGATCCCTCTCTCGCTTGAGGCACCAGACGGCCGCGACCACAAATTACAAATTGAAAGTAGTTTGTATCTGTATCTGCTGCCACCGCTGCCGCTGCTGCTGCCGTTGGCAGTAAAAAATTTAAGTGCATAAGCAAAGTAGCTGCAACGAAGGCTTCGCTGGCTTCTCTCTGGATCTGGCCTCGGGATAGGGCGCAATTTCGGGCCACGTTCGGGCCACAAGTGTTGTGTTGTGTGTGTGCAGAGCAGAGCATGTTATGCACTTTACCTACGGCTACCGAAAAGTGTACTTAGACACACACATACACAGATATACTCACACTCACACATACTCACACAATAACAGAAAAACTTGCAAGTGGCCGACCGTGTCCAAAAGGAGCCCGAACTGGGCACTCGAAGTGCTCGTCCCTACGCTCTCTCCCTGTCTCTCTCTGCCTGCCTCTCTCTGCCTGCCTCTGTCTCTGTCTCTGCCTATGTCTCCTCATCTTTGTCTTCTTCTTTGTCTGGGCTTTTGTTTCATTCATGAAGCTGCTCGGTATATGCTGCTTGTTCTTTTGGCTGCCTGCCCGAAAGATTTCGTGTCTCTGTGTGTAGTGCCTCGAGCAAGGGCGGTACGGCAAGTGGCAAGTTGCAAGTGGTAAGTGGCAAGAGGCAAGAGGCTGCAGGGGCAACAGCAGGGTCTAACGTTAACCCATAATTTGTATTGTACTCAAGCAAAGGCGGGGGCAAAGGGACACTGATTATCATCGTTTGCATCCAGCGGAAAGTGGAAAACATGAAAATCGACTTGGAAATTCTGTGAAGAAAGTCTCTCTCTCTTGGATTAGCCTGAAGAATCCCCTAGTTCCACAACATTTGTACATGAAACTAATGCGACTATTTTGGCTTTCCTAATTGTTGCCCGAGCAAAACATTTTTTGTATCATTTGGGATCATTTATCTGGCAACCCTATGCGATGCGCCCTCATCAATTTGCCCCGAAGAAACATTTGCTGCTGCTGCTCTGCTAATCCTTTTGGTCTAAATACGGCATTAGCAGGCACATTCACCAAGACACACACAGCAAGACAAATAGAGCTGTAGCCAGTGCTCATATATCAAGGGGGGCAAACCTCAAGCAGCTGCGATGACAACGACAACGACGAGTGGACGCTCCCTTCCCCCTTCGCCAGGCATCACCTACTACTCCCTTCGTGCGCCACGCTGGAGGATTAGTGGCCACTGGCTGGCGGCGGCTTTGGCAGCTTTGGCAGTTTCCCCAGCTGACTGACGGCAGCAAAAGTTGGTGGCTGCTGCTGTGGCTGCATCTCTCTCTCTCTAAATGATTATTAATTACAGCGCTTAAATTTATGCTCATAAGCAGCAGCACTTCTCGAGCCCCTTTTCCTGCTCTCCCTGCTCGCACACCCCGTTCGACAACTAACGGTAGTGCCCGTAGAGACCCCACGCATATCTCCTGCTAAGCCCCGTCCCCGACTACGTGCTATAAATGACTAATTCATCGCGTCTCTATTGAATGTCTCTCTCTCTCTCTCTCTCTTCAGACCCTGCACCCTGCACGACTCTTGATCCATGCGTCGCTTTTGTCTATTTTTAGTAGCCGCCACTTTTGTCTCCTCTGTCTGTCTCTGTTCATTTTGTTATTTCATGCACTTCAATCATTTCTATCCATCGCTAGGGCCCACAATATTATGATGTCTGGCGATAAACATCGCCATTTGATCCCTGCCCCGATACCGCTACCTATCCCTTACCCCGCCACGAGTTCCTCTGCCAGCGTGTGATTGTTTGAATATTTATCAAAATTTATTGCCGATTGTGTTGGAAAAGTCACAAGTTTCAGACATATCTTCATATCTTGAATATGTGCGGAATGTTTTGTTTGGTTAATTCGAAAAACAACACAGGATGATTTAGAGAAAACTTATAGCCCATTAAAAATACTCACGAAATAGTATCGAATACTTTGGAAATTTGGTTTGTTTAACATACCTGCAAGTAGAAGAAGATAGAATGCATGATTAAATAAAGTGTGGTTAAGTTTATTACAAAGTGAGGTTAAGTTCGGTACAAAGTGAGGTTAAGTTACTTTAAAAGTGAGGTTAGGTTTATATGTTTTCTTAAATTTCATGTATTTTCCTCGTATTGAAGCCAAGTAAGTTCGACACAGTTTCAAATTCTTCGTAACTGAAACCCAAAAAGACAAACATAATAACAAAATCTAATGGAAAGAAGCGAATTCAACCACCAAACTAAAATGGGCAACAACAATAGAAAATAGGAAAAAGAAAACGACGTTTTTGTTAAATTAAAAGTTTATGAGGCATTAAATGGTCAACAACAAAGCAAAATTGCCAAAAAAAAAAGTAAAAATAAAATAATAATAAGCAGAATAAGGGAGGACAGGGGGCTGGAAGGGGCGGGGCCACTAGCGCTAGAGAAGCTGTGTGCGTTCAATAGCAGCAAGTAAAAAGTCATTAAGCCCTCCAGCAACAGCAACAACAACAAAATGAACAACAACTGCAATAACAACAACAAGAACAACGACAACGAACTGTCTGTTCCTCTGTCTGACTGTCTACCCGCTTCCCTCATTCTCTCCCTCTCTCCCTCTTCCACTCCCCAATCGGGCTGTGGCACAGGTCATTAGACCCACGAAGTCTAAATTGCATTATCAACGCCAATAACGGGATACAGCCAGTTGCGAGAGTTGCCGCATAGCCAGTAGCCATTGTTGTTGCTGCTGCTGCTACACTAGAGTTGTCTCGCCCCTCCTTGTACCCAGCGACAGCATCATAAAAATGTCATTATTTGTCAACGCCATAGACAGATATCGTGTTTAGTATCTCGTGCCACTACTACTACTACTCTTGTGCTGGGGTGGCAACTCTAGCCCCCTGCAGGGTGTGAACATATGGCTGCAACTCTCTGAAAATCTTGTGCCAAAAACTGCAATTAATTATTTTTTATTGAGTGTTCGCCAGGCAGAGACGTGTGTGTCGGGCGGGTTGGTGGGGAGGAAGGCGGAGTGGGTAGGTCGGGAAAGAGCTCTAGAGCTCAGCTACCCTCTTCTAGGGGGATGTTCATAATCGCTAAATTTGTAAAGTATTATCGACTGCCCGATGGCACATTTAATTATGAAGACATGTGGCGACAAGCGAATGCGCTGACAGTTGTGGCTAATGACATTAGGTCTGGCCAGATCAGAGAGAGAGAGAGAGAGAGAGACCAGCCGGCAATGAAACCACAGCAGATCCTGCTAGCGAGACCAGAAGCCCAACATAATCCGCCGCCGAGTGTTGAAGCATTAGCTTGACTATTTTCATTTACAGCACTGCCTCGAATCCCTCGCTCTCTCTCTCTCTCTCACACCCTCCACCCTTTCTCCCTCTCTCTCTTTCTCCCTCTTCTTTGGCCGTCTCCCAGCAAGGGGTTGCGGTTTTTGCTGGCCAGCAAAGCAAATATGCAAAATATTTCAACTACAAAAAAAATGTGAAGGGGTGGCGCAGTAGTAGGGGGAGGAGGCTGGTAACTTTAAAGGCGAACCGCATGTGTGCGGACATTTTTGTATTAATTTTAAGGCTGCAGCGACGGGGGGACTGTAGTTGGGTGTGGCATGCAGCACACGTCGCTGGCTGACGTTGACATTTTCCATTGTGTCAGTTTTTGACTTGCAGCAACAGAGGCAACAAAAACAACAACAACAATCGAAACATTGTTTGTATGTTTGTTTTTTTATTTGGCTTCTGCATGTTTTCCAACACTTGCAAACAGCGCTTGACAGCAGCCGCCAGTGAGAGAAAACGAACGAAAGTGAGAAAAACCGAACTAGTTGCGACATTTTTCTCGCGGCTCATTTACGCAATGCGAATTTCATCAATTGTCCCTGATACCCCAACCCCTTAAAGCAGCTGCTAACGCAACGGAAGCACACACATACATATATGTATGTGCCGTTAGTCGAACTGAAGCGAACCCCAAATGTCTCGCTATCAAAATGTTGTTTTGGCACATGACCCAGTTCGATTAGGGGAAGGCAAGCGTTGCCAGCTGGGGCCAAATGCTGCAGTCATGTGTCACGCATGCACACAGGCACCCAGCACATACATATATATTCACACACACATATATGCATATATATTCATGTTCCGTTTGCCAATGACAAGTGAAACGAGCTGCAAATGTGGGCAGGCAATCAAAAATTGCTTTTCACTTTCGGCAGGCAATGAAATCGAAAGAGAGTGAGAAAAAGCAGGAGAGAGAGAGGGAGAGATAGGGAGCAGCCAGGGTTACCTGCTGCTGCCTTCCAAGAACCCAGACAAGCCGTGGCCAATGCATTTGGCAACGCAGCTCATCATAAGAAGCAGCAGAATCGAAGAACAGGAAAGGCAAACAGCGCAGCGAACTCGAAATGAATGTGAATATGACTGATTAACCAATACAAATCGATTGTGAATACTCTGACCGCACTCATCCTTGTGCGGGCGCAGCTTTAAGTCATCTACCTTTTACTCTTCCCACTCTCCCCTCTTTTCTTCTTGGCTGCCAGCTCTTTTGTAACGTAAATTCCTGCGTTTTTTTCTCCTTCGTTTTCGTTTTTCGTTTTCCTTTTTTGTATTTTGTTGCTGTCAGAACTGACAAACGCAAATGATTTATGTGTATGTGTGTGTGTGTGTGTGTGTTTGCATGCGTGTAAATGTCATTAGGCCGCGAAGCAGAAAAAGGCAGTGTGGGGGGTAGGAAAGGGGGGGAGGAGAGGAGTGGAAGCAGCTTTGTTAGGTTGCCTCGCAGCAGTGCCTCGATTTGCCTGTCTCTCAACTTTCCAATGCGAAAACTGTTGACATTTGCAGAGGTTGCCCCTTCACTTCTCCCGCTCAAGCCCCTCTCATCCCTCGAAGATCCTCCTGCAGCACGCATGACTTGGAACTACAACAACAACAACTGCGATCGCCCTGATTTGACATTAAATAATGAGCGATGCCGCTGACGTCGGAGAATTCGCAACATGCCACGTTGCAAGGGGATGGGATGGCATCTTCGGTGTGGGCGTTGTGTGCGTGCGTCGGTTCCGGCTTGGCGTACGGCGCCGTTTCTGGGAATTAGTCATCGCTTCTGTGCTGCTTCTATTAATATATAGTTTGTTATATTCGCCACTCCATCTTTGCATGCCAATTCATCATCTTCGCTGACTTTGCATCTGTTTCCTTTTTCCACATGGCTGGCCTCGCATGTGTGTGTGTGGGTGTGTGTGTGTATAGTTGCCACACACCCGAAACTCTACGCCAGATTACCCAGAGTTTTTGCACTGTGTTGATGGCCACTTGATGCGATGGGCACGGCATGAGCTGCGCCAGCAACTCCTACCCAACATTGCTGCGCCGCGGCGGCATCTTCATCAACAACTGTCAGTCTATCCGTCCGTCCGACCATCCATCCGTCCATCTGTTCATCCGTCCGTCAGTCAGTTAAACATCTTGCAAAAACAAATTAACATTTCGCTTGGTCACAAAGTGGCGCCTGCGCAACGCCAAACAGACAAACAAAACTGGACAAATGGGCAGACGACAGTAGCAACAGCACCAACAGCAACTTGCAACCTCGACTGACTGCCTAATTAAGTTGCCGCTTGCTGCAGTTGCCGGTCCCACTGTCTGTCTGTCCCTCTTGAGGTGCTGCGCAGTCGCACTAGCCGCATAATATTTGCTTTCATTATACGCCTTTGATACACCTGGCAAACCTGCCCCCCTCCCCCCTCTCCTCTTGCCTCATGCCCCTTTGTGGCAGCAACAGCTTCTGTTTTTCTTGCCACTTTTGCTGTTGTTGCCTAATGGCAACAGTTGTTGCCATTGTTGTTGCTTTTGTTGCTGTGGCTGCGGCTGTTTGGGGTCGGGCCACATGAGCGTGGCCCGTGTTGACAGCTTGGCATATATTTTGCAGCCTTTTTGGTATTTTTTTCTTTGGCATTTTTTTGGCATTATTTGGCATTTTTTTCGCGCTGCGCTTTAAAAGTTTAGTTGATTTTGCCTTAAACGTTCATCGAGGGAGAGTGCAACATCCACGCAGGCTGGCAGCTGCGTGTAATTGCCGCTAGTTAGTTGTTGCAGTTGTTGCAGTTGTTGTTAACAAGCATTTCTGGCAATTTGGCAGAAGAAACTAGCCGAGGTTTGTGCAATGGGCAAAGTTGTGCAAGATGGCTTAATTGCAGCAAATAGTTGAAGAATGAAGAAATATAACTTAAGCTTAATGAACAAAAATATAATATAATATTAAAATTAAAATATAAATAAATAAACAAATAAATGAATAAACCAAAAATAAAAAATATAATAATATAATATAAAAAAATATTGAAGAAATATATGTAAAGGAATGAATTATCAAATAGAATAAATAGAATAAATTAAAAGGTAAATAAAAAATTAAAAAAGAAAACATTTTTGTATTAATTAATTAATAATAAATACATACATAAATAATATGATAATTAAATTTAAAAAAAAAATACATAAATAAATAGATAAAAAAATAAATAAATAAATATTTACATAAATAAAATAGATAAAGAAATTAAAAAATCAATAAATAAATATTTACATAAATAAAGAAATTAATAAATAAATAGATTAGAAATAAAAGTAAATAAATCAATAAATAATAAATAAATAAAAATATAAATAAATAATTAAATATTATCATAAATTTGATACGAGCATTATTTATTTATATTAATTTAGTGATGATAGCAAAAATCTTTTTAACTGCAATGCAAATATGTTGATTAATATTATCAGGTAACTTCTTCGGAGAGCTTTAAGGGGAGCTACCTTAGCATTAAACAAAGTTCACATTGCTTTTTCTTTCTTCGACAGACTGACAGGCGAGAATCAAAACTCATATCAGTTCAATTTCTTAGCCAACTAATTGCAAGCCTAAAGTCCAGAGACGTCACATGTGTGCTGCACCCGCTGGAAATATTGAAAACGGCAAAAAGCTGTTCATACAACGCTGCGCCATGTGCCACACCATTGAGGCTGGTGGCAAGCACAAAATGGGACCCAATCTGCATGGATTGATGGGCCGCAAGACGGGCCAATCACTGGGCTATGCGTACACGGATGCAAATAAAGCAAAGGATATCGTCTGGAATGAGGATACGCTGTTTGAGTTTCTGGAGAATCCCCGGCGATATATACCAGGCACCAAGATGATTTTCGCTGGCCTTAAGAAACCCGAATATCGAAGTGATCTAATTGCATTTCTCAAGTCGGCGACCAAGTGAACTGGAACTAGTTCGGGTTCAGCTAGGCTAGGAAGTCGCTGTGGCAGCAGGTGGCCTACTTATTTGGCCATCAGTGTACATCATCTGCTCATTTGCATTGCCAAGAGGAAATTAACATGCAATTTGCTTGTGTGCGTGTGTGTGTGTGTGTGTGTTCCCCCCAGTTCAGTTCAGTTACATTGCGGCAATTACACGATAATTTACGGCACAAATGTATTTCATATTAGTCGGGTCTGTGTGGGAGAGAGAGAGGGAGAGCGAGGGGAAATGGGCATAGAGTCGACGCTGCTTTTGCCTTAGTTATTGTCGTCCTTGCTCCTTCTTCTCTCCTGTCAACTTAATGTCCTTCGCATAAGCGCACGCTCTGCGCCTCGGCCTCGCGCTTTCATATCCTTTTTATGTGCTTTAACACATTTAATTAACAAAGCAATTAAGCAGAGAGAAATGTCAAACCGAAAGAGAAAGAGAGACCCAATGTGGAAAGCAATGCGAAGGCAGCCGAGAAGAAAAGCATTTTAATTTAATTTATTTCCCTCTGTCGGTGTGTGTGTCTCCTTTCCTATGATTCTCTCTGTGTGTGTGTTTGTGTTGTGTGTTGTGTGTTGTGTGTTGGGCAACGCTTTTGTCATTCGCCTTGGCGTTTCTGTTTCACTCAGAGTTCCGTTGTTATTGTAGAATAATGCGTTGAAAATAGTATGAAGTAATTTCTCTCTCTTGGTGTATGTGTGTGTGTGTGTAAGTTTAAGTGTATGTGTGTGCGTGTGTGTGCAAATGAATGCAAAATGGACGCAGAACTCAGCAACGCGCATTGCCATGATGACATTTTTATTGCTGGCAACAAACAATAACAGCATCTATCTTCGTCCCTTTCGCACCACACACATGCAGCACGCACTCTCTCTCCCTTTCTCACGCTCTATACTCTGTTCTGCTCGAAACAAAAGGCAAATTTATGCATAGCAAAATATTTTTTAATTAAATTTCACACACAAACGCACACAAAGCTTTCCAAAAGGAGGCAGGGAGGGTGTGGGGGAGTTGCCAACTTATTTTTGGGGGGGCGCATTTAAAAACTTTTCGGGGCAAAGCAATCAAGAAGGAACTCATCTCTGGGCAAAGACGCAGAAGAAGCTGTCAGTCGCGACGAGGCAAGGCGAGACGAGGCGTCGGCAATTCTGAACACTTCATCGGATTACAATTCGCTGCGGCGTCGGCCTTCTTTGACGCGGGCCCCTACAAAGCGATCTGTCATAACTGACAGCTTACAACGCGCCCGAAAGAGTCGACCAACACGATCATCGTCATCGTCGTCTCGTTTTGGTGTTTGGGGTGTTAATTAACTTCACTCTCGCGGCGCATAAATCAAAAATTATGCAGAATGTTTTTTGCCCGATCGCAAGTCAGGCGAAAAAATGCATTCAGTGTTGTGTAATGTCAGCTTAATGGCATATAAAAAAGTCGCCGCATCATGTTGTAAAGCACCATCGATCACACACACTTGCACACATGTTCTACGGCCTGTCACTTTTATGGCAATTATAATGCCAACATCTGAAATGGGGAAAAAGCCCAACCCCGAATTAATAATAATTCTCTTTGACATTGCAACGTACAACCCTTTAGCCAGCTGAGGCCCATGTGTAACTGTTTAACCCTATCATGGGCCCCACCCCAATGAAAAAATGGGCCCGCTTCTCTGACGCTCCTGCTTAAGTTGCTCTTTAAGCAACGATCAATCATGTGAGAAAAAACAAACACAGAATAATTACACAAACATGTTGTAGCATGTAGCATGTACCATGCAGATTCCATAACTTAATACCCTTGCAGAGGGTATATTAATTATGCCGAGAGGCTTGCAACGCAACTTAGGAGACATCTCCGACCCCATAAAGCATATATTTTGTTAATTAGCATCCGCAGGGGATTCGAACTAGCCACGTCCGTCTGTGCGTTTGTCCGTCTGTCCGTCCGTTTGTCCGTCCGACTGTTGCAACCCAAACTAGTCTCTCAGTTTTAGAGTTATCTTGATGTAACTTGGTATACATGTTTCTTATTTCTGCATGCTTTAAATATGTCGAAACGTGTCAGATCGGAACGATATATCGTATGGCTGCCATAGAACTTTTCCTAGCTATGGCTTAGTATGTCCTTCAAAGCCTATCAAAATTGTTTAAAGGTTGTACCAATTGTATAGCTGCTTTAGAACCTTTTGACCGATTTAATATTTCCAAGAGTATGCAACCTTCGTCTTGCCGAAAGTAGCCTTTCTTTCTGGTTTTATTTTGGTTTTCATTCACATCGTGTGGGAGCACTTTTGACATTTTCAGCATGGATGATGATACTAGTTGCCAATGAGGGTTTTTGTTTAAAGAATTGTTCTCGCTTCGCTCATAAATCAATGACAAATGTTTTAAGCATAGTGTGCAAATTGTAGAACGATCAAACTCGAACTAAGTCATTAATTATCATACAAAAGTAGTTATTAATAGCGCTGAAAACCCGCAGCGATCTGTCTAAATGTTAGACTTTGATCAGGTTGAGTGGCATAATATTTTCCCACATCATCATAGACGAACACGCACACGCACACACACACACACACACAAATCCTGGCAGGGAATTGCAAAGGGGCAGAAGAGGAGATGGAGCCATCGCCTGCAGGTCCGTTAAATCGTGGCTGACTTCGCAATCAAGTGAAATGCGAGTCGAGTAATGCGTAAAAGAGGTCGCAGGCGGGACGGGACCTGAAGGCGGTGCAGCAACAGAAATTATAAGTGAATTAAAGCGCGGCGAACAGGTACGAGGCGAAGCAAGCGGTCTCCCTTACTCACTCTCTCTCTCTCTCTCTCTCTTTCTGAAGTCAAGTGTAGCTTGTGCTCGGGTACAGTTACTCGGTCGTGTGGAGTCGCCGGTTCAAGCTTTAAGGTCAATCAACAGTCGCAGTCGCGCAGAAAGTGCAGGACTCCTCAATGCCGTGGCAGTGCGAGGAGAGGCAAGTTTAAAATTCTATTTGCCGCACAGCGGTAATTTACCAGCTTATGGCGAAGCAGAGAAAGAGGGAGATATATATATAGAGAGAGAGAGAGAGCGAGCAGAGGCAACAGCTTGGCATGCTGATGTTGATGCACTGGCACCGCTGATGCTGATGCTGATGCTCCTGCTGTTGCAAGACTAACTGCTGGGTAATCACATGCGGTGCAGCTTAAGCGTTGCCAAGGCAGCCACAAAAACCCAAGCACAGATGCATCTGCAGCTGCCGCACCAACATCGTGTGCCATCAATGGACTCTCTGGCAGGGTGAACTGCAGCAGGCAACCTCTTACTCCCACTACCATTCCGACTATCGCATCCATACAGCGACTCCCACTCGTTGCCAGCATCTGCAGTGTGGAGCAACGAAAAGTCTGATGTATGACTTGAGATAAACTAGTCGAGTTCCTTGCGCTTGCCAGCCAAATTGTACCCTACTTTTTAGGCGTCGAGTGCTTAAGTTACGCCATTAAGAACCAAGGTATTTCCTTTAGAGCAGGCACAACTTAAGCTGCTCAACATAAACCCTATGCAAGTTCCCTACTTGGCTATTCTACTCTAATTAGCATGGCAATCTACCCCAACTACCCTATCGACCCTATCTACCCTATTCTAGTACCTAGTGTAGCGCAGAAATTTCTACCAACTGCGCATAATTCCAACATATGCGTTTGTGCCACTTCTTCTTCTTCTTTCTTTTTGGCCACCAAAAAAACGAGCTCCCTCGTTGTAGTCCGCTATTCCCCACACTATTTGTAACTTGTTGTAGTCCCTCCCCCTTCTAGACCCCCCTTGCAGTTGGCGGCGTGCGTCGCATATTTCACAAAACTGCAGCGGGCAACCTCTGCCTGAGCTTGCGGTTTTTTCGTGAGCTGCATGAGGATGCACAGATGACGATGATGATGATGAGCAGGAGCACGATGATGATGATAATGGCCTCTCTCTTGGTCTTCGCCGCTGCTGTGCTGTCTCTGCTACTGTCTCTGTCTAGGTCTGCTTCTTGCTCTCTTGCTCTCCTGCTCTCCTGCTCCTTTTGCGCCCAAGGCCCATGACTGTTTCACTGTTTTGCCCGTTGATGATCCCATGTGCGCGTCAAGCGCAACAACAACAACAAGAACTTGGACCTGCCAACTGGCAACAACATCAAGGTTAATAGCTGGAAGAGTGCGCTTTTTAGCTGCGCCCCGGGAGCTCTGCTCCTGCTAGGAAATGTACACCGCTTTACCGTTTTGCTAAACATTTAAGCAGCTCATTTCCTAGGAAATCAACGAAATGGGCACACAGAGCCGGCCCCAACGTCGCCGGCGACTACGACGATGTCTATTTTTGGGCTAATGATGCGCTTTGGCCGGCACCAGCAGCAGCAGCTTAGTGAGGGGTCTACGAGGTGGGGGTAGGGATGGTAGCTGCAGCTTACCGGCAATGGCAACCGGCAGGCAGCCGGCACCAAAAGCCACTCGATGTCCATCATTCATTTGGCCCCATGTACCGAGCCATGTTTATGTTTATTGACTGTTATGGACATGAGTCACAGTTAGACGACAATGACGACGACGACGACGACGACGCGATTTTAACGGAAGTGTTACAATGAGACATTACGGTAGAGAGGCCCTCGACAGTTGCTTCTCCTCTGCAATGTCCAGAGCCCATTAGCAGTGCCTGTCAGTGTCAGTCGAGTGCGTCGTCTGGCCCTTAGCGCGCTCTCTCTCCTGCTCTCTCTCTTCTCCTCCTCTCCCTCTCTGGTTATTTGCTTAAGTGCAAATATGAGCAACTATTTGCTAAATGACAGTTATTGCTGATTAGCTGTCAGGCATTTTGACAGCATGAGGAATGATTCGCAATTTTCGGAGCCAAAAGGAACCTGACGACGCGAGGGAGCTGCGTCTGGACTTCGCTTGGCTCTGGGTTGGGTCTGTTCGAACTGGAACTGGAACTGGAATTTGAGTTGAAGTTGAAGTCGAGGTTGAGGTTGAAGTTGTGCGGGTGCTCGTTCGTTCCGTCTGCAGTTAATGATGTAGCATATGGTTAATTAGAACATTAGTCTCCTCCTGCTTTCCTCTCCAACCTGCCACTTGGCAGCTTTAAATCATTAGTGCAGGCTAAGCTGAAACTAGCCGCATATGTGATGTATGGCCCAGGCGAGGGTTAGCGGGTTTGGGTTAATGAGTACTGCGAGTACCCGAACGTTCATTGGTTGCAACTGCACTGAAAAATGATTTGGGAAAGTTGCCAACAAGATGAGCACGAGGAGAAAGTTTTGTTTAATATTCTCTAGCCATGACTAACACGATCTGGCAATAAATAGTGCCATTCTAGGCGGCGGGGGGGAGGCGACAAAGGGGTCCACCCCCCAAATAAGGTTCCGGCCATAACAATGTAACGAGAAGCTGGCCAAAAGCAGAGCCGAAAATTACGCATGCCCAAATGGCAAACACACAAATTATGAGGCAACTGCAGGCAGCGACAACAAGCAATAAAAAGCAATCACTTTGCAACCAAAATTGTGTTTGGCCCAAAGACGCAAAGAAGCCTCCGCCGCTTCGTGTACCTGTTTGTGCCACAGCCAATCCCAGAGTGGACGTCGCATCTCTGGCCGGCATGGGGTGCACTAAAAATTGAATATGGCCAAAAGCGGCAAAGTCTCGTTGGAGAATTGCAAAGGCGAGGTGGGGGTGGGGGCTAACCCGCTCCAGCTCCAGCACCAGCTCCTGCTCCCTGGCTATTTCGCCTTATAAGGTCGCGCACATAAATAAGCACAGCACAAATATATATGGCAAGTAGGTTGGAAAACTTCAGCTACAGCTTCGGCTTCAGCTTCGACTTGGGCATCGGCATGCGGCATCTTGCAAAGCAGCTGCTGCTGCCGTTGCTGCCGCTGCTGCTGCTGCTGCTGTGGGGCAATCGTCGTGCGGCAGCGGAGGAGCATCAACAATTTTAACAATCAACTGATGAGAAAAGGAAATGAAAAGTCAACATAGGCCACAATGCGAGTAGTACAACATGAACAAAGCCAGAACCGAGGCCCGATGCAGACCCAAGCCAAGACACAAAAGCCGTGGAAAAGTGCGCATCGTTGTCCAGAGAGAGAGAGGGAAGAGGGGGAGGTAGAGTGGGCTAGCTGACATTACCTGACCGCAAGAGGCCTTTGGCTTCGACTTCGACTTTGTATACAGCTTTGCCTGCCTTTAGAATGGGCAGCGAGCTGCACCTCAACCTTACTCACTCCTAATCTTCTGCTGCAGCTTCTTCTTCTTCTTCCCCCTCCCATTCTCTACCAATTGAGCTTCATCGCGCAGCGAGTTGGGAAATTAAAATTACTTGAGCCAAAGATTAGAAACCTTGCAATGCACTTTGAGCTCATCTCGTTTGGGTAAATTTAAGAGCAAAGCGCGCTGCAAGATAAACCACACGCTTTATACCATCGTTATACGAATTCTCGATCAGTTGATAATTAGCCCCAATAGCTACAATTGATGCCCCCAAACGACGTTTTCAACTTTGTGTGACTTTTCTGTGTGTGTGCTGCATCTATCAGAGACACCTCTCGGTTGGCGGGTTCCATTTCGAACTGCGCGCACACATTATCACAGATCTTTTCTTAGCTCCCCTGCATCTCTCCCTCTTCCTCTCTCTCTCTCTCTCTCGATCTCTTCTACTCTCTGCAATCTCCAATCGTCGATCGTTTGTTCGATTTTGTGGCGCGCTATTAAATTGTAAATTGGTTGAGCAGCGCTGCCGCTGCGGCAAACGTGTCTGAATGCCACATTGTAGGCCCTCTGTCGGTGTGTCTCCCTCCTCCTCCTCCTCCTCCTCCCTTCTCTCTTCTCTCTTTACCTCATGCCGACAGCCTGTTTTTTATATGCCCGCAACGCATCGTGAATCGTGTGCAATTTGCTGCTGCCCTGCCCTGCCCCCACTTCGATCGTCTGAGGCTGCTGCTCCTCCATCCACATCCAGTCTGCAGTCCGGACTGACCACTTTTGCTATGCGTTGCGCGCCCGATCGTGGTTCAGTTTGGGTTTCGTGGTTTTCACTGATTGTCGTCCACTGTCCACTGTCCATCGTCTACGCTGCTATCTCTGCCCTGTCCTGCATCTTGTTCTGTTGCACTGGCTAATCAATTTTCCCTCTTTCATTGTGAGGTTTGTCTCTCTCTCTCTCTCTTTCTCTGTGGTTCCTTCTCTCTCCTGGTTGCTGCATTCGTCGATTGTTTCTCTGCGGTTTATCAACGCTTTATTACACTGACGTTTTGTCAATTTGATTGCTTTTGATTTGACTCTTTTTGCCCTCCCCTTCTGCTGCCTCTTGCCTTCCCTTCGTGTCTGACAGCGCGTCGTATTGCTGGCGTTTAATGCATTTCCATTGCCAAGAAGACCTTGAATTGTCGCCCCTTCATTGTCAACTGTCCACTGTTGGCTTGGCCAGTGTCCGAGCTGTCCGTTTCGGGAATGTTTACTGTAGTTAATGGCTGTGCCTTTTAATTGCTTCGCTGCTCGATTTGGTGCCTCACCTTAAATGGCAGCGGGCGGCACTTTCGGTTTTTTCGATTGCTTTCAATACCCTGCAGTCATTGAGAGGGGTTTGCAAAGGGGTATATTCAACTGTTGTAAATGTTTGTAATGTAAAACTTTGCGAAAAATACAAAGAATTGCCGAGAAGCTTGTTGACAGTTAGTGGTTCCATATATAGTCACGAAAATCTCTTATAAAACATGGCATAGAATTGTCAAGCTTGGTATATGGTTTCCTATAAGATATATCCTATCAAGCTTACATCTTCTGGAATTACATTTCTTAACTTTTAAGGAAAATAAATTTTAAATCAACCATCTCTCCGCTTAGTTTCTTTACAAACTAACAGAAAGCAGAAACATGTTTTAAGCATGTTTTTCAAAAGCATTGGCAGGGTATCTAACAGTCGGTGTTGGCTTTCTTTGCTTGTTATTATTTCACTTTCAGCGGCCTGCCGTCACTTTGTTTCACTTCGTATTTTTCTCTGTCTGCACTTGATTTTTATGCAATCAACCCGTTGGGTATTGTTGTTGTTGTTGTTGTTCGTTAGCTGATTTCATTTTCATTTTCGATATTTTTTCGGCACTGCAGGTGATTGTAATAGGCCACAATTGTTAAATCTTTCGATATGCAAATTATGTTGTAAATTGATTCGAATTTCGCCTCCTAGCCTAGGATTGAATAACATGGGGCGTGTCTGCAAATCGACTTCAGTTTTGGATTTCCGCGTATGCCTTGAGTTCAGTCATCTTTCACACGCCTTGAAGTTGTTCCCCTTTGTCAAATGGGTTCATCTGGGAGATTAACTAACCATCTGATAGCGCAGAAACAAAGACTTCTCTGCGAATTCCCCTACAAATCGTATATCATTCACTCTAATCTCACATTTCATGTTCGAATCTGTGTCGTGTTTTCGTCTGTCTCGTTCTGGTTCTCATCAAATTGGTTGCCCCATCAGAACCGTGTCAACTACCTGACCAATTCTACCTTTCACTGAATCCCCCCCAAAGCAAACCGACTGAGTGGTGTCACGCAAATTGACGACTTTATTGCCTCTAAATATGGTTAATGACCGAGCGAAGAGTCGAAGAGATGAAGAGTCACATGTTTTGTCTATGCGACGAGACCATTAACAAAATAATGTCAAATATCTTTAATTGTTTCCAAGTGGAACGAACTTCAATCTCCATTTCCATTCCATTCCCATTTCCAAATCCAATTCGAAGACAATCGCCAGATTTGCGTGGGCTGCCCCTCGTCCAAACGCCTCTGCTTGGCGCGCACATAAACAAAAAGCCAGGCAAAGATTTTGTATGTCTAGCTTGGTGGAGTGAAGGGGAAGGGGGCAGGGAGTGGAGCGGGGGCAATGTAGCATTGCGGGTGTATATTGTGTGTTTTGCAAGCGCTTTGAAATGCGCCGCTAACCAAAAAATTGACTTTGGCACGGCCAACACAGTCGACAGTTTCCACATGTGTGCTGACCCCCCCTCCCCCCTATAAGACCACGCACTGATTAATATCTCACAAATTTGGCTCTTTGATGAATTATTTCTCAACTCGCACTTCTCTGCGGCCGGCAAGGCAAAAAATAAATAAATAACATAAAATTTAGCACAATTTCTCGTTTTGTTTTGCTTTTTGTTTGTTTTGCGTTTGCGGTTGCTCGTTTTTTTATGGCTTGTTTAAATGCTTCGGTTTCGGTTTGCTCTTTGTTTTTGTTTTTCTTTCTTTCGTTATTGCTGCTGCCTCTGCTGCTCGTTGGGTTCTTTATGGCACTCAAAATGTGTAAGCAAACTGATTGATTGAGTTATTCGCAGGCGCTGCACGCTTCATGTAAACATGTTGGGAGTCTGCAGAATCATATGTAAATTGTATATACATATATATTATATTTCCGGGAATGCGAATGCCAGCACTTGCTACAATTTTGTTGCAAGCACAAAGTTGAAGATGATTCATCGCAAGCTAATCGAGTTATCTGCGTCTTTAGCTCGTTTTCATTAGATTCAATTCGATTCGATTCAATTCGTTTCGATTAGAGAGGCCTACCACATGACCCTCTCGCAGCTGCCCTCCACTTGATTCAGTTATGAGAATTAATGACTCAAGTGGCGCAAATTCACCAGGCACTTGCTGGACTTGGTGGAGTGCAGCCTGAAGATGCTCACCTCCCCACCCCCCTGCAATTTAATTTCCATTTGAGGGTATCCCAAACTCGGTTAGCCCTTTCCCTCATAGCGAACCCATTCGCGACTTTGGCAAATGATTAATTAGTCTTTGGCTGGGGCAAGCAACCGCCTTGTGTGGCTTATGGCGCCGTCGTTGTTGATCCCCCTCTGATGGTTCCATAATCCAACAAAATTGTCTATTGTGCGGCGCCGACTGCTTTTCGATGACCCAGAAAGTTGCCAGCGAAATGGGTTCAAAAGGCAAATGCTAAATCATTTTTTTTCCGGCTAGATGGAAGAAAAACAAAAATCGCTAATTGTTTGTATATTGTTGGGGTCTTTCTTAGGAGCTGCCCCGCTCGTTTGGGCTTTCTACAATTAAACTTATAAACCGCGCATCTTCATGGTTAGCCGCCACGATTTCGTTTTGTTTGGCAACTCTAATTGCTTGGGTCGAGATAAGCTCGAAGTTTTCTCGATTACTTTTTTTGTTAATCTTTTCGGAAAGTGAAAGTCTCGATCTCTTGTTAGATAATTTCGATTGTCTCTTCATAACTTGTGGGAGTAACAAGCGAGTGAGTTTCGTTTACGTACCTGCAAGTAGAGTAGAAGAAAGAGGAGAAAGAAACGTTAGTTAAAGCAAGCTTTAAAATGTAATGGGCAAAATTGAAAGTGCTACACCCTGACCCAATGCCCACCCCCCCTCCCCTTCTCCACCATTTAGCGTGCCCCAATTTAAGTGTCAAAGCCCTCACGGCTTATTTAGGGTTGCCAATATTATTTAATTTCCAGCCCCCCACCTTCCTTTTTCTGGCAACCACAAGCATCGTTGAAACGTTGCAGAAAATTGTCAAAAGCGCAAATATTGACATTGCGTTGTAATAACGCTGCATTAACGCTACCCCATACCCCGTACCCCAAACGCCGTACCCAAACTTGGCAAAGAAGGAAATGAATGCGCGGCTACAACTTCAACGGAGTCCAATTCGCAGGCGGACCCGCTGCCGGCGCCGGCTTAATAATGTAAATTTTGCTCTAAGCTATTTCCAAAGACTAATGGCGCGTTTAGTAGCCACCCTCGCCCCCTGCCCCAAAAAAAAGGGGCCGCTTCACAAGGGGGAAGCATGGAAAATAAAAACAAACTTTGCCGCGCGCACACGTCACAAGGTGCAAGGGGATGGAGCAGCAAACAGGGAAGCAGGAGAAAGGAGGGGGGAGGAAAGTGCGTAAGGGAAGGCAGAGGCAGCAGCAGCAGAAATCATCGCGAGCCGCAAGTTTGCGTGCAGAGCAGCTCAAATGTCGTTCCGTTTTTTGTCGTTTGGCGAAACATTATTAAGCGCCAAAGATTATGCGAGGAAAAACAAATGGCAAAGCGGGGGGGGAGGGAGGAGAAGGGAAAAACCAATATGGCCGCCACGGGAAAGAGAAAGAGAGAGTGCGCTCTCTCTCGCTTGCTCCTTATTATGGCCTTGAGTAAACAACTTGAACAGTTTGTATAGCATATTTTTAGGCGCTCTGCAAGTGAGGGGAATATCTCGACAACGAAATGCGAGATGACATACGTGTGCGCCATGGATTTCTTTTTATTGTTGTGCATACATATACATATACAAATACATATGTATATGTAAATGTATCCCACTCTTGGAACTACAAAAGTTAACTTGAATTTTGGCTACGCTTGTTGATCGAGGGAAACGTGAGAACAAAGTTAGAGGGGGGATGAGGTAAATAGAGGATATCGAGATATAAAGAATAAAAGTTTGATTGAGAAAGAGAAAGAAATGGAGAAGGGGAGAAAGAGAGAAAGCAATCGATCTGTATGAAAGAAAGATGGACAGAGAACAGATAGATATATAGATTGATAGATAGATAGATAGATAGATAGATAGATAGATAGATAGGTAGATAGGTAGATTGATAGATAGATAGATAAATAGATTGATAATTAGATAGATAGATAGATAGATAAATAGATAGATAGATAGATAGATCGATAGATAGGTAGATAGGTAGATAGGTAGACAGATAGATAGATAGGTAAATAGATAGATAGGTAGACAGATAGATAGATAGATAGGTAGATAGGTAGATAGGTAGATAGGTAGATAGGTAGATAGGTAGATAGGTAGATAGATAGATAGATCGATAGATCGATAGATGGGTAGATAGGTAGATAGAGGAAGATTCTTAGAGACGCAGAGACAGCGCCTAAGATGGTGCAAGAAAGATAGAAAATGTAGATAATATAGTAGGCAAAGGATATATGAGGAGACAGATATATATATACAGAGATATATTCAGAAACATAAATAGAAAGCAGGCGAAGTCTAGAACATATCCTGCCCTTCAATTCTAGCTCGCTAATCGCTTTCCTTCCTTTGTGCTTCATGCTGAACTCCTGCAGCGCAAGTTACACCACTTCCCTTCTCCGCTGGGACAAATCCAGGGTGTATCCTGCACTGTGTCAACAGTTGTACACGTTGGCACTTCCTGCTGATTCCCCCCAGACAGCTGCTGCTGCTGCTGCTGCGTCCCTGGCCTTGGCTAAGTGGCTGCCCGTCTTTGGCTTTTTTATTAAAAACAAAAACAATAAAGACAGTCACACGCCCAGCTCACGCCCCATTCAAGTCGGAATAACATTTTGCAGCCCTTTTGCAAGCTTTCATCTTTATGTCACCGCATCGATTTTTGTTTTATTTTTTTCTTCTTCCTCCTCCTCCTCCTTCTCCTTTTGCCACCTCCATTCCTGTACGCCACTTGCTACCGTCTCCATCATCGAGCGGGCTGCCACTTAAGAGATCTCGCAGCGTCTTTCGTTTTTTTGTACCCTTGGCTAAAATTGTTTGCTTGGGGATTTGCATGTTTTTGCACACGCTTCGCTCTGCACACACTCCCCCCTCTCCCTTCCCATAGTACCCTGCTCGCCCCTTGTCTACCCCACTGTCTCTATTAGAAGTTAACGCATATTTATCGTCGGTTTTTGCACCTTGAGCCCTCGTTTTCATCTGTTCCCTGGTTTCGGTCTGTCCCCCATTCCTTCCTCCCATCCCTTACGCATCTTCGTCTCCCGTCACGCTTGGCTTTTCTGCTCCAATGGAAATGTTAATAAGCGACGCTCTGTTTTCGCTTTCTTTGCGCTGTTTGTTTGTTTGTTTGTTGTTCTAACTCCTCTTCAGCCTACACCCCTTCTCCCACTCTCCTTGCTTTGTTGCAGCCTGCAGAAAAGCCTTTAGTGCCCAAAATTAGACTTCCATTTGGCCTAGCGGATTGAGTGTGTGTGTGTGTGTGTGTGCTCCTCTCGCTCGACAAGCACAACTCAATCAGCTTGATTAACATTTTACTTTCAGGCTCAGACTTGGGCCCCGTCTCCTTCCCCCAAAGCCATCACTTGCCAGCATTAACTGCGCCGTCGACGTCTCAAGTGCTGCGAGACGTGGGTCGCGCAGAGGCGGCGCAGCGGGAGGGGAAACGTTTGGAGATGGCGATGAAGTGGCTTTTGAGCGAGCTGAGCCTGATTTCACTTTGGCCACAATGGATTTATTGTTTGCACTCGCACAGCGGAGCCGTGCTAAAAGCCACCCCTCAGGGTCTTGAGGGGATCCTGCGAGGAGGAGGCGGAAGGGAATTGCGAGGGAATTGCTCCAGTGCACAGGAACGCAAGCCGGCCAGTAAGCAGGCTAAAGGGTATAGTATGTACGTGATCTGTATAAATAAATCACACGATTCTCCACTCTCACATGATGCCCAACAATTTCGAGAATCTTCTTGAAATTCGAAGACGAAAACAAATCATAAAATTCGCCAAGCAGCAGAAAAACAAGTGTGCAAGTTTCAAACTGTACGTAAGATGATGTCATAGCTTACCCTAAGAAAGTCTGGACTCAAGTTAAATATGCTCTACTGATCTCTGGGAAAAGCGCATAGTTGCATAAATTAATTAGATTTGGCACAATATTTAAAATTGAAATAATTTCACATAGATTTTCACTGCACATTTTCTAGAAATTTATATTCAATATTTCAGTATATAATCTGGTATTATGTTCCAGTCAAATCTGCGCAACCTTCACACACAATAACCAAACACAAACTGAAAGTTTGCTTTGCCTCACTACGATCCTCGCTTCTTTAGATCCACACACACACACACACTCATCATGTGGATTGCAAGCTCAGCAAAAAGCTGACGCGCAGCTTGGTACAGTGGGCAACGTAATTAGAATTCCAAGTACTTTGCGCTTCCTTCGAAAAGATGAAAATAATTTTGTTTTGCAAATCGATTTGGCAAACTTCACAAACAATTTCACGTTACGTATTATGAAAGCCTTTTGGCCATGTGCGCTCTCCATATTTAAATTTCATTCCCAATACCAGACAACAACAACAACAACAATAACAATAATAAATATGCAGGGAAGTTTGCCGCTTTTACCGTTAAGCGGTGAACCAGCCAGAAATAACAACAACAGCAACAGCAGCAACCAGAAACAGCAGAGGAACAACAGAAAAATGTGTGTTCCACCGAAAGCAAAGAAAAATACCAACTCACGCGTTGCCCCCTCCTGCCCCTGCCCCTGCCCCCTGCTCCTTCCTGCTCCCTCTTGGCTCCTTCACGTGCACTGAAATTTTAAGTGAGTTTTTCTTCAAGTCGTCGTCGTCGTCGCCGCCTTTTGGCTTTTAATGACGTCGACGGCGATGACGATGACGATGCCGGCGACGACTCTGGGGCATTCTTATGCACCAACACACACACACACACACACACGAGTGTGTACTGCTGTGTGTATGTGTGTGCGTGAACATATTTATACAGAAATTTAAATTTTAAAATAACAAGCGACGTCTTCGCCTTCGCCTGCCTCTTCTTCCGTCTCCCGTCTCCGTTTCGGCAACTTCGCCTGCTTCACTTGGCTGTTGCTTCATTACCTAAGCCCGCGGCTGAACCAAGCTGAACCAGAACCTGGCCAAGCGACGACCAAGTCACTCAGCCAGCAAGGCAAAGCCAGCAACAAGCCTGCAGGCAGGACTTCGAGACAGCAGCAACAGCAGTCGGCGAGTGGGTGGGTGAGCAGGTGGGCGAACGGGACAGCATGTCAGTTGTGCCTGCTCCCTGTTCCTCTCCCCCCCCCCCCCCCCCCTGTGCCCGCAGCCAACCTTTTCGTAGCTGGTAGCAAAATGTCATTTTGTCACGCAGCGGCGGCAACTTCATCATCGTCATGCGCTGGCGCTGATCATTATGCTTATTAAATTGCCACACGCACACAACAGAGCACACACACACCAACACACAAACACACACAAAACATTGAGATTTTCATTTTCGTGCAAAACTTTTCGTTTCCTTTTTGCTCTGCTCTCTGCTCTCTCCTCTCGCCTCACTTCTTCTTCCCTTTTTGCCCTTTGTGATTCGAAGAAAACGGCACAGTTACTTGGCTCACTTCTCATTTCTACGAGACTCCAAAGAGTTCCCCCCCCCATCTACCCACCCACTTGTCAGCTCCCCTGGCACTTGCTATGCACTTGCTTCAAATGCCTTTTGTAAAGGCAACATTCCCTCATGCTCTCTTTCACTCATTCCAATCGGGTTCCCAGTCAGTCTGTCTGTCTGTCTGTCTCTCTCTTTGTGTAACGCAGCAATTTGCATATTTTGAAACACATACCACGCACACACACACGCACACTTGCAGCTGCCTCAGGTGTACAATCCGAAAACAGCTGTATCTCTTTCGATTTCGATATCAACGAAAGAATTATGATGTCTTTCGAAACTAATTTCTTTCAACGCAATCTTTCCCAGGGGGTGTACGGATTTACCAAACGCTTGCGCCACAGTTTCTCTCTCTCTCCCCCCTCTCTTTCCCCCCTCTCTCTAACAGCAAAAACAAATAAATAGAATTTATTTCTTCACGCATCATAAAATGAAGAGTCAAAACGAACGACCCGACGATACCTTTCGGCACGCGTGAGATGTTTGCCATGCTTGCCGTGGCATAATCAGCAAGTGTCTCATATTTTTACAACACTGGCGCCTACGTACCGTGCCTCCCCCCCCACTCCTTTTCCCCCAACTTCCCACTCAGTTTGCCTAGCAAAATTTGACAAAAACATCTCGTTTCATTCCCTTTTTTATTTCATTTCATTTCTCTCTTTGCATTTCATGCTATTTGTTTATGTGTGTGTGTGTGTGTGTGTGTGTGTGTGGCTCCCTAACCCTCCACTCTCCACCTCTCCCCTCCCCCATCCTTTGCCTTCCCGCAAACAATGTTGTCTATGTTAATTTTTATTTATTTTATTTATGCCTTGCCTGGTGCCCCCCATACAGACTTGAGGCGGGTGTGTGCAAGTGTCTGTCTGTGTCAGTGTGTGTTATAAGCAAGGGGTGTTGAGTGGGGGAAAGAGGGGATAGGAGGCTGGGAGGGAAATTTTCATAAATTTGCCCAGATTTTTGCAGCCTTGTTTGACAATAAAAATATTTGTTTACGGCGCAAAAGGATAACGCGTTGACGACTTCATGGAAGCCGACACACACACACACACAAACTTCATATACATGTATGTACGTATGTATGAGTGACTGGCCGCACTGCAGCCACAAACATTCAACGTGCGGGGCTGTGCAGCAGGACGTGGCAGGCGACCGCAAATTTCAATTAGCATTAGATCAGGCAGAGCGCAACGCGGCGGCGGCGGCGGCGGCTGCTTAATTTTTGGCATATTAATTGACGTGTCAATATGTGCATAAATCAATTGGTGGGAGGAGGGGCTGGGGGGCGTGTCAGGGCAGCTCACAGCGCTAATTCGCTGGGCTCATTGAGCAACAACAACAACTATGCCAGACTGTCAGGCTCTTCTGCACCCTTTCCTCTTTCTACTTACAGCCCTATGCGCTCTTCCCTCTCCCTCCCCTCTCCATCACCCGCCCTGACCTACCACACACACCAACAACATCTGCACTCGTCTCTCTCTCTCTCTCTTCAATTAACACTCGCGCCACTCACAGCGCGACATTAATTACACAGCAGAGCGAGCGAGACAGGCGAGGGAGGGGCGAGCGGGGCGTCGTTTCGTTTCATTTGTTCGCGTAAATTGTATAATTAAGTTGAAGTTGTTTAACAAATTTGTACAACAATAAATTTATTAGCATCTGCAACTGTTGCAAAGTTGCATGTCAGCAAAGCTAAGCTAATTGTTGACTTGGGTCGCGTCGTGGCAGGTGGCAAACTGTCAACTAGTGACCCCGACACCGATGGGCCGTGACCCCTGGCCGGACATGCGGCACGTGTCTGTCCCGTTTGGGTGGGAAGGGTTAATGATTGCAGAGGCGTTTGGCGTCATGTCGCGTGGCAAAAAATACGTTTTGCGTTTGGTTTTCTTTCCCCTGCTCTGCATATATCATACTATATCTATCGGGGGAGTCTATAATTAGTCATGTTTTGATGGGGACTCAGCTGCATGTATAGCAAAAACGTCTATTATATTAGTCCATGTATATATATGGTATATATGCCATGGTATATCGCATTTAGGCGCAGTTCGGCCATTTGCACGTGTTCCTCCAACTTTATGGCAGCACGTCGAGAAATTGTCGCAGGACGCTGCCCCTACTTCCTCTTGTGCTCTCTCTTTCTCCCCCTCTCCCTGTCTTTATCTTCTGTTCTACTACTTGTCGCCTTTTCACACGTAATAAACGAAGCCGTAAAGCGACGTGGACGACGCAAAATCGCCGCAACACCATCCCTAGCACCCCCATCTTCCCTTGCTCCACCCACCCACACCCCCGGGCCAAGTGTAAAAGTTGTGCTCACTTTTTATGCCTCCTATCGACCCCACCCGACTCCGATTTGTCTTGGCTTCTCCTTCTGTGTTGCCTGCCTGCTGTACGCACGATTTGTAGTCGTTCGTGCTGCGCCAAAGTTTTCTTTTCGCCATCGCCATGAAATATAAATAACATTTTCAAGCGTTGAAAAATTTATGAAATACACCGCCGCAGCAACCCCCCAATCCCGCCTCCCGTTGCCACAGTTGTCCGGCAATCTGCTCGAGGCAATCTCACGTATCGATTTTAAGGTGAAAACTTAAGAGTAAACTTGGCCCCGTGCACGTCTAGGGCGGGGTTGCATCTTCTCCTCCTCCTCCTCCTTTTCTTACTCCGATTCAGGTTCAAGTTCTGCTGCTGCTGGTTGTGGCTAAGCTCCTCTTGCACATTTTCACACTTTATTAAAGCGTCCAAGTCGAAAGTCGAGAAAGTTGGTTCTACTTGTAGTTGAAATAGTTCAGCACGAAGGAGCAGCAAGTTTTCTCCACGGCCAGGACAAATTCAGTTCTTATGAAAATGCATGACAACAGTTACGTCCCCCCCCCACCTGACGGGGTATAGAATCGTCATAATGAAAACGTAGGCGTGCGTATTATTCACCATTAGATTGCTTTCGGACTTGGGGCATGTTGTTTACTCTCCGTTTACTCTCTTCTCTCCCTCACACTCTGATTTATGTTGATCATTAAAACTTTTACACACCGTGATAAACTTTTTGTGCGCCCAAGGACGTTGGGTGTGACAGTTTCGGGAAGAGGAAGTACGAAAAATATACTAGAAAAAATTTGTTGTGTAACTTTTTCTTTAATTCGCAGCACATTCCATTCCATTTTTCCATTGTTTCGCCTCCGCCTCCGTCTGCGAATGCAATTTGTTTAGTTCGCTGCGTTTTCTTCTATTTCATCCAATTCTAAAGCTGCTCCCTTTTTAGTTTTTTTTTTGGGATTTTTTTTTTGTACTTTGCTGCCGCAAAATGAAATTGGGGAATTTACTTTAATTTGTTTTCGTGCCGCCGCAGCAGTACGCAGCACCCCCTTTGGGTCCGGGGCCAGCTCCAGCCATGAGCGAGTTCGTTACTCTTCAGCTTTTTAAAATCAATTTCGTCTACTTTTGTGGCCTGGCGCCCAGTGCACCCTACACTCTACACTCTCCTCTCAGCTCGCCTTGCTTTCTTTTGTTTTGTAGTTTCGGGCAAATTGAATTTGGCACAGAGAACTTGCAGTAAGAAGAGGCAGCAGAAAGGAGCAGAAAGCCAACTACAGGGGCAGCTGAGTACAGTGGCAGTGGCGTGGGGAAAGGCTAAGGGAAGGGGGGGGCTTGTAGTTCGCATGTTTCTTCAATTGCAATTCGTGTTCTTTTTGCGCTTAACCACAAATTGCTGCATTGTTTGCTTGTCAGAGCGCATTCACTTTACGCCCACCAACCCAACCCTTTTCCCTCCCCCCCACAATCTCCGCCTCTGCTTTGCAAATGCAAAATTCTATTAAGTTGCATTATTGCCTGGGCACATGTGCAGCAGCAGCAGCAGCAGCAGCTGAAGAAATTCCACAAGGCATTCCAATCGAAGCGTAGCTCCTTGCCTTGCCTCGGCTGCGATTCAATTGAAGCTGTTCCTCATTTGACTCGTTAGAATTGTCCAGCAGCAACAGCAGCAGCAAATATGTACTCTATCTCTTTCTCTCTCTTTGTCCATCTCTCTCTCTCTCTCAGCTATGTCTAACTGGCGCCAGTTGACGTTTACCTGCCAACAGCGTCGCGCCAAGGTGCGAAAATGTGGCCACGGTCGAGGCTGACTCCCTGAGCGACTCCCTGGCTGACTGTCTGTCTGACTGGCTGACTGGCTGCCTGTCTCCACGTCGCTTTGCCGGAAGTGGCGTCTGTCTCACTGTCTGCCTCCTCTTCGTCAGCCTCGTCCGGTGCGTGCTTTGTTAGCGCAAGCAGCACAACAACAACAACAACCAGGGAAAAAAAATTGCTCTCAAGGCGCCAGTAGAGCTAAGCAAGAAGGAAGAGGCAGCAGATCTCCACGTGCGTAGGAGCAGGCAGTGGGAGTAGGAATGGGAGTGGGGCAAGTGGGCGGTCTACACACGAGAGGTGTTTGGAATTTCATTAATATTTTATTACTTTCTGCTGCCGCTGCTGGGGACTTGGCTCTGTTTTGTTGAATTTATTAAAAGTGCCGACTGCTTGGCATATTTTAACTTCAATTCATCAGAGCAGAGTGAAGAGAGTGGAGACTGGAGAGCACAGCTCGTAAAGTGATGAAAAATGTGCAGATAGTAAGCTAAACTTTCCCAATGCTCCCCTTAACGATCAAAGCTCTTCCTTGTCAGAGGCTGTCTGCCAGAGCTTACCCCCATGTCCTAAGCCTGTTGCCGGCGCCTAATGAAGTCTTTGTGCTATTAACCATTCACATGCCATAAACAAGTTCCGAGTGCTCTGCCATGTCAGTGTCAGAGCGAGACAGAGAGAGGAGGCGAGATAAGGAGCGTCTCCATTGTCGATGACTCAAGTTTATGCCAACAAAACATGATTGAACATGATTACTGTCACACATGCCAAGCAAAAACTGACAGCAAAATGTCAGACAGGTCCAGTCTACAATTCCCTACCCCCTCCCTCCCTGGGCTATCCCGCCCCCTTCAGAGCGGACTTCATGCTGACAAACAGAGCGAGCAGAGCATAAAGCAAACAAACCTACGACTTCGACTCTGTGCAGTTATTATATTTCCACTTATTGATGGCCAAAAATGAAATGAAAACAATCAGATGACAACTGTCAGCAGGAAAAATGCTCGATTTTCTATTTTCCAGAGAAAACTTTGGCCATGGCCAACAAAAAAATCCAAAAAAAAAAGAAAAACTGGCAGCTTTATTGTGTGCCCCAAAAATAGTTTCATTCGCTACGGAAACTTTGCAATGAAATCAGCACAAATATTGAGCAAAAGAGAGAGAGAGAGAGAGGGAGAGTGGAAGAGAGAGAGAGAGAGAGAGAAAGTGGGAGTGTGGGAGGGAGCAAAGGCAGTCGAATTGAAGCGAAGAGTTTAAGTAAATTATTTTGTCGGAATGGAGCAAAAAGTGCAAATCGAGGCAGGCGAAGGAAACACAAGAGAGAGAGAGAGAGAGAGAGAGAGAAAACCTACGTGCAGCAGCAGCCTCAAGTTTTATTTGCTTACTCTTATTATCCGCCTTGTGGCAGAGGACGAAAAGTTTGCCGAGGCCTCGACACGGCGCACTGCGTCCGCTGCTGCTTTCTTCTCTCTCTTTGGCGGTTCCCCTTTGCCCTTCTCTCTCTCTCATTCTCCTGCCACTGCTTGCTACCTTAAGAGTTTTCTCGGCTTTTGTCTGCTATTGTGCACACACACACACACACACACACACACACACACACATGCGCGCGACGACGACGTCGTACAATCTGAGCCGACAACGTGGCGTATGCGTAATTTGTGAGGCAGCACATCAAATAAATTGCACAGCAATAAAGCAGCAAAGGTAGCAGGAGTACAGGAGAGTGGGAAAGGGAAAGGGGGAGGCAGTTCAAGAGCAGCCTGAATAAAAGGAACCCTGGCACAATACAACAATGCGAGAGAATTTCATAGCTAGAGAACGATAAGTGCAAACATTTCACTTTCCCAGTGCAGACTTTCTTACGCCTCCCTTCTGCCAGGCTGACACAATTAAATGAAAAGGCAACTCAAGGTGGGAGTAAGGGCGGGGGGCGTACCACCTGAGAGTTTTCACTTTCCATGCACTGCCCAAAAAGGAAAAAAAAAGGGGCAGCAGTTCTTGTAAAGGCGCTGAAGCAGCACAAATTCGCAGCGCAGACTTTTCCAATTAAAACTCACCAATCGATTATGAAATTAAAAGCAAAGTCAGATCAAGTCAATATTTACATACCTGCAACGAGAGAAAGAGAGAGAGAGAATTAGAAAAAAGTGATTAAAAAACCTGGATCGAAAAAAAATAAACTTCAAAGTTAGCCAAGTTAGAAAAGAAATGAAGCTCAGGCCACCCCGCCAGGCCCGAGCAAATCACAAACAAATTACCCAAGTGTCCAGCTTGCTGGGAGAGAGAGAGAAAAAGAAAGAGAGAGAGAGAGAGACGACTCAAAAGAAATGAAATTCCAACGCTTCAATGAAATTTCCACGAAATTAAAAAATTTACGCGCACACAATTAATCTTGGCGAGAGGAGGAAATCTCCACGCTTTGGCCAGAACAAATGAGAGCAGACAGGCAGGGAGAGAGAGAGAGAGGAGAGAGAGGAAGAGAAATATTCTAGGAAAATGCACAAGATTTTCTTTTATTTTCCCTCTCAGACGGAAAACAAATGTGGCACGTAGCAAACGCTAATCAAATAAAAACATTAGGTAACATTTACACTTTGATAGCCACAAGGCGGCAGGCAGACAGAGAGAGAGAGAGACAGGTAGCGAGTGCGAGGGAGAGGGAGAGGCAGAGAGAAACCGGTGTGGCTCAATTTAAGACCTGTTTTTCGTTTTTTTTCGGTGCCTCTATTATTATTTTACGACTCTCGAATGTTGTTTGCTCCCGCATTTTTCAGCCGGACGCAGGACACTAACGGCCTTTCATTAGGCAGCGACTGAGGCAGCGACTGCACGTCGAGGGTGGGCAGGCTATGCGTTATACGATATGCATAAAATGTGAGCAGGCAAAAGGAACAGCCGGTCCGCCGTCCACCGATCCCTTGTAACCTGATGCGTTGTCCTCTCTGCCTCTGTCCCATTGTAAGTTGATATGCTGAAAATGTGCTAAAAATGTGTTGCCGCATTGTTGTTGTTTTTTCAACACTCTCCCGTTGTGTGCGGGCGGGTGTGTGTGAGTGTGTGTGTGTGTGATAAAGCTATGCAAGCGCCTAATGCATAAACATAGCGTGTGTGAAAGATACTTCTGCTGTTTGCCCAGCAAAACATGCATAAAAATTGATGCGTCTATTGTCGCCTCTCCCCCCCGTGTGCAGGCATATACTATCAACTATCGTAAAACTTCCATTAGCGTAAGGCAGCCATATCTCTCTGTCTCACGCTCTTCCTCTTGGATCGCCTTTTGCCCATGCATCTTTAAGATACTGCCGCGGTAATCACTGACAATCGCTTCTCCATAGCAGGCTCCCTCTTATCTTCTCTTATCACTTGATCACTTCCCGAATTCAGGCGGCTCAAATCACCCCAAAGCAAATTTCAAGTACCCATCGAAGGCATTTTTCCCCTATAATTTTCGCATGTAACTCAACATGAAAACTACTTTAAGTGTCGTTGGCCATAAAAGAGCCAGACAGACGCAGGCATAACTACATAGCTGGAAACCCTCACCAGGCAGACACGCATCCTACGAGTCTCATATTTGATGTTTGTCTATCTCACTCTACCACTCCCTCTCTCTCTCTCTCTCTTCCTCTCCCTCTCTGATAGTTCGTACAGCTGCGACATTGTTTCCACTCGGCGCACACAATTTTAATGTCTCGACAACGACAACAACAACAGCTACAAACAAGCCAAAAACATTTTCCATTTTCCTGCCTGTGCGTTCTGCTGTCTTCTTCTGCTCTTCCTCTCCTCTTTCGTAGTGTGTGCGCCTATTTCGCTGCCTATTTGTTTTGGTCTCAAATGTATCTTAAATTTTATTTTATTGTTTTCTTTCGTCTTTGCTGTCTCCGCTTTGCCTCAGCATCCTCAGTCTCAGTCTCAGTCTCAGTCTCTGCCTTTGCCTGTGTGTTTTTCTCATAAAAATGAAAATCATTTTCACTGATTTTCTCTCTCTCTCTCTGTCGTTTCTCTTTCCGCACTTTGTACGCAGTTGTCAACGTGGCTTGCGTTGGATTTCCTTTTGCTGATAAGCCCACGGAATGTCGTTGTTATTGTTGCTGTTGCTGTTGCTGTTGTTGCTGTTGTTGTTTTCCTCTTCTTTGCTATTTTTATCGCCTGCCTCTAATGATGAAATGTCCAGGCGGCGGCGAGGCCCATCTGGGCTCCTGCCTGCGTCTTCTCTTGGCCAGCGCCAAATTTTATTAGTGACCGCATTTTGTTTGCCTTTTTAGTGGACCAACAGCTGCCGTACAGTGCGTCCCTCTCCCCCTCTCTTTCTGTCTCTTTTGCTGCTCTTATCTGTTGCCTAATTTGGTCCTCTAAGCCGCTTTAAGGTGCCCAGATTTTTGGGCATTAAAAGCGACGTTTTTTTTTTGTTTTTTTTCTTTCTTTCCTGTCGCCGCTTTTATTATTTGCCGGGTTTATTAGTCCGCCGGCTGACTGTGCACATACACACACACATATATATCTGTGTGGTATATGTATGTGCTATATACTGCGCACTTGTGTGCGCCTTATATCGGTCAAAAGTTTGCCCGACTCCCCGCCTCGCGCCCCCGCATTGCGTTGCCATTGAGCGCTTCCGTCGCGCAGCTGATAAACGAAATCTTTGAGAAGCGCACAGGCTGCTGCAACTGAAATGGGCTCCATTCAAGTGGCATATATAATGGGGTTTTGTCGAGTATTTATAGCGACGCTGATATTTTATTAGCGATAGCGACAGCTGCCACTGACTGCGAATGATGGGAGTAGAGGAGAAGGCGGGCGGAGCGGGCTGGACGCCCGCAAATGCGGTAGGCGTGGACTGGCAAGTGCAAGGCAGGGCGAAGAAGAGACAGGGAGAACAAGAGTGAGATAGTGAGAGAGAGAGAGGGAGTAAACAACCGTCTGAGATTCATTTGGACCCCCCTGAAAGATCTGTGCGACACTCCACAGCGTTCCATCTGTCAACGCGCTCATCTCATCACAGATCACAGCAGACTTCCCCAAAAGGCAGCCCCCTCGACATATAGCCATACGGCCCTGATAGTTCCAGCAAAGTGCCATAAAAAACCCACTCATAGTGCTGGTAAGTTTGTCATTGCATTGAGGTTAGTTTTACTACTTCTGGAAAACCCCACAACGTGCATTACTTTTATGGCCAGAGCTAGGGCCATTTTCAGTTATGGTTGCCAGTTCCAGTTTCAGTTCCAGTTCCAGTTGAGGTTGTAGTTACAGTTTGAGTTCCATTCCCGCTTGCAGCTTTAGGCAAACATCGCTTAATGCAATTAAAATAAGAAAATTTCTTCTTGACGCTCGTAAAAACCAAAGAAGTAACTCAAATATGGGCAGGGATGGGCCAAGGCAGAGACAGGGGGAGGAGGATTCCTGTGGGACTGTTGAAACAAATTTGCATTCAGTTGCTGAAACATTCTATAAAAAATAATAAATTTAATGTTCGACAATAAAAAAACGCCAAAGCATTCGCATATTTTTATGCGTTTTGCGTGCCTCCTCCCCTTGGGGAATATGGGGGAGGAGCGAGGAGAGGAATGCTTGGCAATTGCTACTGCTGCTGCAATTACTGTAAACAATCATCAGTCAGAAGAAGTGCAGACAATGTGTACAAGTCATAAACCGCGCCACACTTTGTGGCATGGCATGTGGTGACTAATGCCGCCGAGATGGTGAATCCCTCTCAGCGTTTTTCGGGGCTATTCCATCTATCAGGCAAAGTATATATACATTCTTTCTACTTAGTAACAGCCCCACAACATCCGCTGACAGTTCTCATAAAAAGAAACAAGAAAACAGAACCAAACCAGAACCAAACCTCAACCCAATCGATGCTCGTTGGCATAACCCATGTAACTTGGCTGCGGTCCCAAGGTAGCCCCAAGGAATTCAATTTTTAGAATATCTAAGCACTAAGTCAGCATTAATTTTGAATTTGAAATCAACAAATCGAACGAGGCTGCGTCTGTGTTGGAGTTGAACTAATAAAATTAGAGGGTAGCTGCCTAAGCGGCTTTGCCCAACAACAGAAATCAAATTATAATATGAATGAGCTGCAGGCTACAGAGAGAGAGAGAGAGAGAGAGGGGTAGTCTGCTTATCCTTTTTTGCTCTCAAGTATTTCCAAAAATGAAATGAAATGAGGCGTGGCACACAAAACGCAGCGATACGAAACGAGGCACAACTGGAAAAATGTTCTTTGGCTAATCCCAAAATGACAAAACGACATTAGAGCGGGGAGTGGGAGATAAAGAGACAGAGAGGGAGAGAGTGAGATAGAACCATCTACTAGCTGTAGAAGCTGCAGTTGAGTGTCGAACACGTAGCGACACCTCGTGGCAGGCCGCGACAGGTCAGTTCAGTTCAGCCCAGTTCAGTTCAGTTCAGTTCAGCCCAGTTCAGTTCAGTTCAGGTCGGGTCAGGTCAGTCTAGTCGAATCGAGTCTATTCGGGCTACAGTTGGGCTAACAAATTTTTGGCTGCTAATTTATCTCACACAGCCTGCTCGAGTGTTGCTCATTTGCGGTTGTCCTGCGCATCATTATCGCAGGAGGCTCCTACAGAAGGATAACCCTCCTACGGCTGTGTGCCGTGTGCCAGGTTGAGTGTGTGGGCTTAGCGGGCTTTGTCTGTCTCTCTGTCTGTCTGCCTGCCTGCCTGCCTATGTGTGTTTGTCTGTGTGTTGCAGAGTGTGTCCTTTTTCCCTTCGTCCTTTTGTGTTGCAAAAATTACTAAGGGACGCCGCGTAGGGCCTCCTGCTGTTTACGTGTAATTTTCCCAGCATTTTTCCATTTTTCCCTTTCTTTGTCTGTGTGTGTGTGTGTGTGTGTGTGTGTGTGTGTGTGTGTGTGCGTGTGTGTGTGAGTGTGTGTGCCTCTGACATTTTGAATATCCCCTGCGTCTATGGCGCTGTCAGAATTTTTTTGCTGTTACCTTTTTCTACTCCTTTTTTTCTGTTGCTTTGCTTTCGCCTGCTACAAATCGCTTTGATTTACATAATTCTGCGCACAATTCGACGCATAGTTTGTTCTTATTTTGCCTCGAACTCCTTGTTGTTGTTGTTGTTGGGTGTTTGCATATTTTTTGACAGCTGTCAGGAAGTAATAAGTTGGAATTTTGCTCGCCGCGGCGCCTAGTCAGCTTCTGTCATTGACAGTTTCCGCAGTTTTTCCCTACACAAAAACCAGAAGAAGAAAAAACGAAAAGAAAATGCGCAGAAAATAAAAAAAGATGCGAAAATCGCTGCAGACATTTTACAAATGTCGATGGTTTCTGAATGAGAGGGGAAGGAAAGGAAAGGGGGTGGAGTTATGTAAAACCAGCAATTGTTAAATATTTTACTGCCCTCTAACTCCAATGTTGCCCTAATATGACAGCTGCGCTTATGGCATCATTACAGGTCTGCCAAGGTTGATTTTAAGGATTAGTCGATGAGCAGCTTAGGTAGCAAGTGAGGAGGATTAGGCGGCGCCTCGACATCGGCTGAGTAAGCCGCTTTTTGGGCGACAGATCACTTGGCATCGAAGGGGCACCCTGGGATAAGTACATAGTTCTGCATGGGAATCTTTGCAGGGAAACTGAGGGTTAGTAAGGCAAATGGAGAATACTTCGCTTGGTATTGCTAAATAAACATTGTTGTTTGCACACAGCTCGAATTTTATAGATAAATGTCGTGGCAAAGTGTTGAAGATTTTAGATCATTTTGAAGAGGAATTCGCTAACGAAATGATCAATTGCCATTTAAAACAAAAAAACTTTCTATTAAAACAAGGCATACTTTCCATTAAATATGACGCATCAACAGTGAAAAGCTCTACGTTTTCCAACACTAACACAAGTGCAAATTTATTACTCAAAAAAAAAAAACAAATCCAAATCCAAAGCAAATTCAATTCAGACGCAGAAACAACCGCAGCCGCTAACAATACTTATTACCACACGAATCCAATGAAAACAAAAATAAAAAACATCAACTGTTTAGATGATAAATAACATAAATAGAAATGTAGCACGAAAGGAAAGTATTGGCTGCAAGATACCCTGTTTTTTAAATTATTTATGTATAACTTTATTAATTCATATAATTACTCTTTTAATTATTAAATCATTAAATAATTCAATTATTTATTTAGTTTCTTATGAAAATTTACTTTTTTAATTATTAAATTCTTTATTTATTTTAGACAATTAAAACTTGAACTCAAAAAAAACAAAATTGAAATTTAAAAAATAACAGATTGGTTTTTAAAAAGCATATGAAATAATTGTAGAATTTTAATCTTTAAAGCAATATAAAAATGTAAAATGAAATAAATTCAAATTATAAATTTTTCGAAAATTTCAGTTTAAGTTTTATATTAAATTTCAAAAATTTGAACTATAGTTCAATGTGAATAAAACCAAGTTTGAGCTATAAATAGCTAAAGTTAAAGCTTTATAAGGCCAATAAAATTTACAATATAATCACAAACTGTAACTGCAAAACGAAAGGAAAATGCTTAATCCCATTTCAAACACGGTCCAAATAAATCTTAATAAAGAATTCGCAAGGTAATCGAGGCAACCAAAAATAAACAAAGCAAAGCAAAGCAAAGCACAAGAAGCAGCAGAAGTGGCCACTCAAGAACCCGGAGCAGAGGCTAAGGTGGCCACGAAACTATAAGCACACACAAACAGATTGTGGGGGAGCGGCCTCATTAGCCGCTCTCGGGAAGGTGTCGGGAGGGGATGGAGGGGGCTCATCAAGCAGTCGGGCGCGGCATAAACAAATAAATTTTTGCGCTGCTGGAAAAATCAGTGTGAGAAAAGTCGAGGCAAACTATATATATATAGGGGTATGGTATGTGTAGCCGATTCTGTTTGTCGATTTTGGTAGGCAATTCCAATTTCGATTTTGAGGTTGGAACGACCTTGTTGCCATTCAATTTCCAAAATGCGTTGCGTGTCGCGCTTTGTGGTTTTTTTTTTTTTTTTGGTTACTGTGTGTGATTGACATTGGGGGCCATCTGGCCGCGAGGGGTTATTTCTTGTGTTTAATAAGACAAAGTGGCCAAAATTGGCTAGCTAATTTGGCTAATTGGAGAGCGATGCGTACCTCTCGCGTACCGCGCTAGTGATGCAAATCAGAAGCCATAAATAAAATATACAAAAATACACCAAAATTTTCTAATATTCGCCATGGTGTTTGCTGCTGTTGTTGTTTTTGTTGGTGTTGCTGTTGCCGTTGCCTTGCTAAATTTTCACACATCAACAGCTGCCGGCAGCAGCAGAAATTTTCTCATTTTCCATTCTCTGTGGATTTTTATGCCAGCATAAAAAAAAAAAAAACACAGCGAGCAAATGCCAAAAGAAGCCAAGCAAAGGCGCAAAATTTTCGCTCAGAATTTTTATGACGCGCCGAGAGGGAGAAAGGAAGGAGCAAGAGGGCTGTGTGGGAGGAGGGACAGGGTTTTGTAGGAGCTCCCTCTGTGTGTCTGTGTGTGTGTGTGTGTGTGAGTGTTGCCTTTTACCAGCTGCCCACTGAAGTGGTGCAAAATTTACGAGCCGCGCCCCCCGTCGCAGCCCTGCGCCCATTTTATTGAATTTTATTTCCTTCGCCAAAAGTGAAGTGCCGAAAGTCGTCATTGTTGTTGTTGTTGTTGTTGGTATTGTAGATGGTGTTATTCGTGTTGTTGCTGGTGTTGTTGTAGCAGTAGCTGTTTTGTAATTTATTGTTTGCAGTTACCAAATTTATTTCTGTGTTTTTGTTGCAAATTTACAATTTTATTTTGCGGACTCTTCGACGCTGCAGCAGGTAGCCCCTCCCCCATTTTACCCTGCTGCTCCCATCCATCTATCGAATCGTGGAATAGCAAAACCTTTCTGCTTTCTTCCTTTGCTTTACGTCTATCGTTTTTGCTTCCCCTTCTTGGCTTCCTTTGCTTTTCGTTTTTATGTGTGTGCTTCGTTTCGGGCTTCAATTGTTCAGCAATTGTTTTTACAACACCAAAAAAAAGCACAAGAGGAAACGCCAGAAATAAAGTTATGTAAATTCCATATGTATGAGTGTGTGTGTGTGTGTGTGAGTGTGGTTGAAAGTTCGAATGCCAAAAGTCGGAAATAATAAAATTGAAGCAAGAAGTTGTACCCGTTTTATAAGCATAGCAGAACAGAGTAAAAGGGTCCTGCAAGCATGAAGGATTTGTTGCAGCAAAAAAAAAAAAAACTATTGAATAAATTTTAAAAGCAGATTTAAAACGTAGTTAAACATTATAAATAATAAATAGAATTTTTAAAAATCTCTTAAAAAACTAACAGCGAATTTCTTTAAGTTATTTCATATTTTTTTAAGATATTTGCATATTTAAAAATCTCTTTTATTTGTTTGAAAATTACTTTAAAATATTTCAATAAATATTTGTAAATAAAATATAAAGCCAAAAGATTTTACTAGGGTTTTCTTTGACTGTTTCGATATTAAAGAGTTGCTTTAATTTTGCTATTGCCTGTTTACTTGGGCTGGAATGGGATAAGGTGCCTGGATTTATGAGACTGCTTAAATTTAATTTGCCGCAGCGACAAACTGGCAAAAAAAAACCCTGTAAAAAAGGCCTAGGGAAATGACAGGCAGGCAGGGCAAAAGAAAAAATAGGCGGACTAGGGGAGTCGGTATAACTACTTTGAAATGCAGGCAGAAACCCAAAGGACAACGGACTAGCCGACAAAGCAACAAGGACAGCAGGACTGCGGCACGGACAGAGGCGGCGCTGGTGAATTGTAACCGAACTCCACTCGAAACTCGGCTCGAGAGTTTTTCGAGGTTTTCCTCATGTATCTATCTACACTGTCGCTGTCGCCGCAGCCGCAGGCATCGCATTCGGAATTTCTTAAACTGGGGTAGGGTTGCATTGGATCGGGTTGAGGCTTCTCATAATTTGCAGTCTCTCTTTACCCCTCTCTCTCTGTGTGGATTTTCCTATTGTTGCCGCTGCAGACGCTTTTATATTTTATTAATAAGGCAAATAATGAAAACCCCGCTTGGCGTATGCACTCGCCCGGAAAAATCATGCTGAACAATTCCATTGTGCCTGCCCCCCCATTCGGGATCTCAATGTCAACCCAGCTCGTCCGCATCCATCCCGCAGCAAATGTCGAATTCACTTTCCACAATGCGGCGGACTCAACGTGGCTTTTCTCTAATTTGTTTAATTTATGCAAAATGACGATAAGCGCCGCTAATTTGTTCAAAGTTGTCGCAAGTTTTTCACGTTCGCGTTCACGTTCCGCTATGTTTCGTTTCGTTCCCCGTTCGGCTTTGGTTCCTTTTTCTGTTCTTCTTTTCAGCGGGTTATGAAAATTAAAACGAGCTGCGGAATTTTCATTTGCCAGCTCGGTGGCTTCGAAACTTTTGCTTGTCAGTGAAAGAGACAGGGAGAGAGAGAGAGAGAGATGGTGGCAGCGCGAGACAGAGCTCAACGGGCTTAAAGGATATATAGCTTTTATATTGAATTTTAATCGCAATGAAAACTAAGAATTCCATTTAGAGTTATTTAACCGTTTAATTTAGACAGTAAATAAAAAATTAATTGGCTAATTTTGTGATTTTAATTTGTATTAAATTCTTTACTTAAGTAAATGCAGCACAAGAATAATTAAACTGTTATTAATTATTTACTTAAGCTGCACTTTTATTAAAAGAAGAGTCTTTTCATGGAGAAAGGGCAAAGCTTTTGATCGAGCTATGTAAATATTTAAGGGGCAACATTCTCTTTTAACAGCTGCATAACTTGACGGAGTTTCAGCCGAATAATTAATACGGTTCAATAATATTTAATTTAATTAAAATATTTCATTTGGTAAGTAATTTCATTCACATTTCTTTAATATTCAATTTTTTTTTATAATGTTGTTTCTTTTATTAAATTCTTTATTTTTTTTATTTTGATTCAATAATTTCATTGTTTGTTGAATAATTTTATAATTTTGTTCTTTAAATTAATTTCCTTTTTGATTATTTTGTTTCTTTTATTTTATTAATTAATTTATAGTTTCAATTCTTTTATTATATTTTTCATTTAATTATTTTTGTTTTAATTTTATTCTTTGTATTATAATTTTATTTCTTTAAATTTTATTTCGGTCTTTCTGAATAAATATTTTGTTTTTTGATTTTATTGTTTTTTTTTATAATTTTAATTATTTTATTTAATAATTTGATTCATCATTTTATAATTTTGTTTATTAAACTGTATTTTATTTTTTATAATTTAATTTATATAGTCATCAATTATAATTAAAATTAACAACAATTATAATTTTTTATATAGTCACCAATTTTCTTTTTTAAAAATCTCTAAAAATTCTCTTATTCTTTTATTGACATTTCAATTTGAATTCAGGAAAATGTTGAGAAATATTTGAAGTTCTCAATATGAAAACTTTTTGCCACATCTAAATCGACTTACGATATGTGCAGAACTAATATATTCACTACAGTCAACTCGATTCTCCAACTAGATTGGAACCCCCAATTATCCCTACAGATTGAAACTGCTTCGCGCACATTTTGCGCAAATCAAGCCAGAACTAATCAAGTCCAGACAGGTCAGCTAGCTACATCTGGGACTCACGTCCTACTCACCTTGTCTGCCGTGTGTGCGTTGCGCCGTAGAGTTGGCTGTGTTATCCGGTGGACGATGGGGCAAATGCTGGTACTCGTAGTCGTAGTGCGATGACTGCTGAGCGGCAGCGGCAGCGGCTGCAGCAGCGGCTGCGGCGGCTTGTAAATTCTGTTGGTTTTGATGCTGCAACGTTTGACTGTGCGTGGCATGGGATGATGCACTGGCGCCCGATCCGGTAGCGGCGGAGGCGGGAACAGCCATGTGGCGTCCTGTCATGGGCAGCGTGCCGGGACAGGAGGGGCCACCGCCCGTGTCGCGGCAATCGAGCGTCGACTCATACTCGTAGGGATTCATTGTGGTCGACTCCAAGGGACATTCGTCGTCGTCGGTGTCGGTGCCACCGTCGTAGAGATTGTCCGTGTGACGGTATGCGTGATGCTGATTCTGCTTTGAGAACTTAATTTTGGCGGCTTTTGCGGGCCCAGAAAGCCGACACTCGCTAACAGAGACAGAAGATGAACAGATATAGACGGCGTCGAGAGTGAAAGAGAGAGTGAGTGAGTGAGTGAAGTGCAAAGGAGGAACCAAAGGAGCTGCTGAAAGTGAAGTGCACTCCTTTTCCTTTGCCTTTGCTCTTGGTTTCTGTTGCCTTTGCCTTTGCCTTTGCTTTGGCTGCTTATCTTTTCTTCTATGCTTTCTTCACTCTCCTATGGAGCGAGCTGTCTCAACACTTGAACACTTCACTTGGACACTGACTGGGCGCCAACGGGAGGAGCGACACCAGCGATGGCAACATTTCATGCAATTTGCAATTTTCAATTTTTGAATTTGTTATAAATTTTTTTATTATGCGCACATTTTTATGTCTTCTTCACTTTGCGGCGGGCGGGGGCAATAAAAATGCATAAAATGTGTCGGGCTTTGGGCCCACTGTGGGCGATTTCACAATATTTTCAAATTGATTTTGGTTTTCTGATTCTTGCGGCAAATTTCGCACAAAAACAATTGAAAGACACACGCGAAGAAGGAGACGCGAGACAAGCGAAGAAAACGAAAAGACGCGAAAGAGAGATAGAACACACACCGCAAGACAGGACAAGCGACAGCAACTAAAAATGCACACACACACGTACAGCGATACACGCACACACACAGATACACAGGTGTGCGGGACAAGCGGTAAATTTTCTTTTCCTTCTTGTGTAATTTGCGTTTGCTTTGCGCTGCTGCTGCTGCTGCGCGACTTCAACTTAAGCGTCGACTGCGACTTCGACTTCGACTTCGACGGTCGTTTGTTGTGTTTGGTTGCGCGACGGCCGCGTGTCGTGCGGGTCGGCTCTGATGCGATGTGAATTCAGCGAGCGACGATTTCAAACTAAATAGCTTGAAGAAAATTTTTGTGTATGCACGCAGCAATGAGAGTGTAGCGTAGCGGCCAAGCGCACGAGAGCAACCTTCGTTCAGTTTCGTTGCCAAGAGAGAGCGCATCAGCGGGAGAGAGAGTAAGCAAGAGAGAGCATGTAAGCGCCAGTGAGAGAGCGCGAGCGTGAGTGCGTACAGAGCGCAAGTGTCGTGGGAGTGCTGAGATGCTGTGTGCATTGTTGTTGATTTACTCGTTTGACCAGTCGGCTGTCTGCTGAGCGTACGCTATGCGCAGGTCGTCGCGTCGCTGCTGCGCTGCTGGCAGCGCTGTCGCCGTAACCGAGCTGTGTGTGCGCTGCGCTCTACAGAGAGAGAGAGAGAGTTTACTCAACGAAACTCTGCTGCCGAAGAGTTTTGAAGGTTAAAAAGTGCGTTGAAGTTTTGGCAAAACTTGCAGCCCGACGATGGGGAAATTGTAGTCATCGTGTAGTCGTCTATGCATGCGGGTGGAGGGTTTGCTCTAGCTCACTCACTTTGCAGCCGTGTTACGCGCTAGTTTCGTTCAAATTTATCTGCTGTGCTGCGTGCGCACTGTTAACAGTGCTGCGCGCTAACAGCGCAACGCTTGCGGCCATTTACATTGACACTGTTAGTGTGCCAAGTTACACTGTTGCGTTGTAACACTGTTAACTCGCTGTTGCCTGCCATAATGTTGTTTAGCGCTGTTAAAAGAGTCAGGAACTCAATTGAAATGATTTCTTTCTACCATGGGAATTGAGAATCCCAGGTAGAACTTTAAGTGGGGAAAGGGAATAACTGAAATTTAATTATAATTTGAAGAGCTCTTTTTAGCCCGAAAAACTGCCAAACTCTATCGGAACTGCAGTTTTCATTACTTAATTACAGCTACGCCGACGCCGACGCCGACGCCGGCGCCTACCTACCGGATGAAACAAAGCGAGTGGCACACAAAAACAGCGCCCTGGCCAAAAAGCGAATTAGAAACAAAAAATCCTTCAACTTCATTAACGTTGCAGCAAAGTTTTGGTCCTGGACACAATGCAGCGGGTGGAACAGCCGAAAAACTTTGCTTAGCATCCGAAAAATGGACAGCACACTGTGCGAGAGAGAGAAAGAGAGGGGGATAGAGATGGCCATGGCGAAAAGTTTAAAATGCTGACAGTGAGGTTGTCATTTAGCGCTCGGCCTGGTCTTGGGTTCTGGGTCTGGGCTGGGCTGGGCTGGGCTGGGGCACAGTGTGTCCAAAACTCTGGGCTAACGAAGCAACAGACAATGGACAGGCAGGCAAAAGAAAGAAGCAGAAAATTGCGTTATAAGCAAAGTAAAGGACATTTCGCTAATGGCTTAACTTTTCAGCAGGTTTGGGGAGGGCCAATCCTGAATCCTGAATCCTCAATCCGCAATCCACATCCGCAACGCCGCAGCCAACGCCGCACGCCGCACGCCGCACGCCGCACGCCGTGTTCGTGTAGCGGAAGTTGTTGCTGAAGCTTTTTTGACAGCTTTGAAGCTGAAGAAGCAGCAGCAGCAGCAGCAACAGCAGCAACAGAAGTCGCAGCAGCGCCCAAGACGTTGCGCGTTCTTGCAACGGAATGTGGCAACGCCACATGACGCACGACGCGCCTGAAACTGAAATTATTTGCATAGGACTTGAGCCGACGCTGTTGCGTCTCTTTCTTTCTTGACTGCGTCTACTCTGTCTCTCTCTCTCTTTCTCCTTCTTCTTGCTGTCCCTTTCTTTGACTTGCTTCGCTGCTGCTGTCGATGAAAAGTCAATTTCCTGTTGTGTGTAAAAATGTTGAGTATTTAGAAGAGACTAGACGGGGGCAATGAGAGAGAAAGGCAGAAAGGGCTTGGACCGTAACGGAACTAAGCGCAGCGCAACGAGCGGAATCGCTTGCAACTGACACATTGCAAATTATGCCACAAAAAACTTTGGGATGAAGCAAGGAGCGAGCGGCATGCGACATTCGATTTTCAATTTTCGAAATCGAATTCGAGCGGGCCGAGAGCACACAGGGTGAACAGGATGAGTAAATCGATTATATTTAGTATAGGAATTCACTTGAAAAATTCATTTAATTTAATTTATAGAAATTATTAAATTTAAAAAAAAAAGAAAAATTTTATTAATTTATTTCGTTAAATAAAAAAAATAAAATTAAAGCTCATTTAGCCTTTATTGCTTGATTTTAACTCTCATTTAACTCCGCTACATAATTTATTCTAAAATTGCTTATTAATTTTTTAGCAGTCGACTTTATAGTGTTTAAAAAAATTACTAAATACAAAAAAAAAATTTATAAAAATTAGAAATTGAAAATTCAAATTTTTTATTAATTTATAAAATTTAAATATATTTAAATACGTAGAAATTTAATCATTAAATAATTAAATTCTTTATCTTAACCCTTAACTCTCTGCCTACTCTGCTTCATAGATTATTCCATACTTATCTTATAAATTGCAACTTTATTTCCTTTTTTTTAATTCTAAATTTAACAAATAAAAAGGAGGTGAATTTTACCTTTTTCAGAAATATTCCTAAGATCTTCAGACAGTTGCTCTATATCAGAAGTTTATTAAATTTCTTTGGTCCTCTACATGTTTTTTGAATAAATTCTCCACAATTGGAAAACAAAATTAATATGAACTAATTAACCAGATTATGCATTATTTAGCTGAGGCTATATATTTAAATAAACGAATTATACCTTTTGTCGCAGATTACGCACAGTTCACTTGCCAAAAAAAATCGGCATAGATAATTGCCGAAAAATGTTTAATAAAGCGTTAAATTGGAATATTAAATCGACATTGTCGCCCCAATTGGGGATTTCATTTAGAGAATTAATTGCACATAATTTAAAAAAATAACAAAATTTAAATTTGCATTAGGAAATTAATAAATATGCCATGCATGGGGTGAGGTAGGGTAGACTTTCTATCATACCCTTGCAGAGGGTATATTCATTTTGGCCAGAAGTTTGCAATGCACCTTAGGAGTAAAGTATATATTTTCTTAATCAGCATCAGTAGCAGTTGAACTAGTCTTGTCCGTGTGACCGTTTGTCCGTCTGTCTGTCCGTCTGTCTGTCCGTCTGTCTGTTCGTCTGTCCGTCTGTCAGTCCGCCTGTCTGCCTGTCTGTCCGTCTGTCTGTCTGTCTGTCCGTCTGTCTGTCCGTCTGTCCGTCTGTCTGTCCGTCTGTCTGTCCGTCTGTCTGTCCGTCTGTCTGTTCGTCTGTCTGTCCGTCTGTCTGTCCGTCTGTCTGTCCGTCTGTCTGTCCGTCTGTCTGTCTGTCCGTCTGTCTGTCCGTCTGTCTGTCCGTCTGTCTGTCCGTCTGTCTGTCCGTCTGTCTGTCCGTCTGTCTGTCCGTCTGTCTGTCCGTCTGTCTGTCCGTCTGTCTGTTCGTCCGTCTGTCCGTCCGTCTGTCCGTCCGTGAGTCCGTCTGTCAGTCCGTCTGTCTGTTCGTATGTCTGTCCGTCTGTCAGTCCGTCTGTCTGTCTGTCTGTCTGTCTGTCTGTCTGTCCGTCTGTTTGTCCGTCTGTCTGTCCGTCTGTCTGTCCGTCTGTCTGTTCGTATGTCTGTCCGTCTGTCTGTTCGTTTGTCTGTCCGTCTGTCTGTCCGTCTGTCTGTCCGTCTGTCCGTCTGTCTGTCCGTCTGTCCGTCTGTCAGTCCGTCTGTCTGTCTGTCCGTCTGTCTGTCCGTCTGTCTGTTAGAACGCAACTAGTCTCTCGGTTTTAGAGCTATCGTAATGAAACTTGGTATATATGATATTCATTGCAGCACGCTGTAAATAAGTCGAAATGAGCCGAATCGGACTGTTATATCGTATAGCTGCCACAGAACCTATCGGCCGATTTTAATCATATTTTACTTTGTGAGGTCTGCCACATGGTCGAAGAACCTAAAAATTGTTTTAATATTTAAGAATATTTTTTCTCTTCTACAAACTTATATCGAGTATCATAAAAACCTCTTCTCAGGGACTTCTTTCGGGCATTCCCAGGCATTAACTGCTGCTGCTGCTGCTGTTATTCTGCCCGTTGCTAATTTACAGTTGACTCTGCTGCAGTTGCCAAATTGACTTGCCTCTTCTTCCATTTTTTCTGTATTTTTTTCGGTTCGCATCTCGAATTTCTATTAAAAAATGCTTCCTTCCTTTCCAGGGGCTCATCCTGCTGCCAGTGCAGCGCAGCGCAACCCTTGGCACATTTGTTGCATTTCAGCTTCATTTTGCAATTACTTAGCCCGTCCCTCTCTCTCTCACTTGGCCAACACTCTCCCTTTCTCTCTCTCTCTCTCTCTCTCTCTCTCTCTCTCGCACTTTGCCTCTCGCTTTTAAGTGCTGATCAAATTTCGTGATTGAAGCTTTAAGTGCAGGCCAAAAAGACAAGCGAGCAGGACAACGCATAGCTTGTTGTTAAAGAGAGCGAGAGAGAGAGGGGGCGACAATGGCTTTAAAGCCAAACTGCTGTTGTTGTTGTTGTTGTCATTGTTAATGTTGTTTGTTGTTGCTGTTGTTGTTGCTCTCATGACTCTTGACCCGAAATCATCAACGGCTCATGCAGCTCGCCAAACGCTCTCGAGTGGCAGCAACAACAGCAACTGCGGCATTTCCTGCGTCAATTTTCACAAAAAAAACAAAAACAAAAACAACCAGGGAAGAAGAAAAGCGACAGCCCTGAAAATGCCCCCAGAGAGAGAGGCAGCCTGGTCCATTGGAATGCAGGTCATTTGGGTGGCCAACCCGCAACTCGCAACCCCTTGCTCCCCTATGGCTTGCCTTTTGTGCAGCAGGCGGCTCATTTTGCAGCACACACACACACACACACACACATACATATATAGGCAGTTGGCGTATTTTTATGGCAATCGATCGAAGCGCACGCAAAAATGTTCGCGCGACCGGCATAAAAATTGAACAGGACGCCGCCAGGACAGCCAGGATGGGTGGGAGAGCTGACAATGACTGGCAGGCAGGCACTTTGTGCGCCGGCCAACTGACCTCGCTTCCTGCGCCAAACTGCTCCACTTCATCCCCTTCCCCTCCCGTCCAGCAAAATAAAATTACGCGCAATATTGAATTACGCGTTTTTTATTCGCGTGCGCGATTGCATTAAACGAAATGCGAACTAATTAAAGAGGAAAGTTCTGCCACCCCCTTCCCCGTCCCCTTGCCTGCACATAGGTCATGACCTGGGCAACAGTTGCAGCTAGACACGTGTTCCCGTCATCATCCGCACTCGCACTTAGCTAAAGGACGAGCGGCGATTGAAAGAATTACGAGCAGCCCAAGTGTGCGCTCAAGTATGCTGCAGTTGCTCCAGCCTCTACCCCCCCTCCCCCACCCACGTCATTCCCCTGTTGCTGCTGCAGCTGCTCTGCGGGCGAGCGGGCATGCGGTGCAACGTTGTCTACAAGCCAAACAAACAATGCATCAATCAATAAAGATTTCCGCACCTAATAAGCCGCAGACAAGCGGGAAGTGCAGGGAAAGGGGATGGGGATGCAGCGAGGGGCAGCAGGGGCAGTCTACTGCCTGTGTCGGTGGCATCAGTCGACGCTGGCAACCAATTAAACGCCAATAGTCGCCAGCCATGCCGCCGATGCAGTCGAGCAAAAGGTGTTAATCGAATTACGACCCACAACCAAGCGACGACGACGACGACTGCACGTGAAGTGGGCAGCGGCAGCGGAGGCAGCTGCTCCACCACGACTTCATTTCCACTGCCGCGTTGCCTGCTGCCTGCTGCCTGCATTTCCATATTTTCAAATTTGAATTTTCTATTTCGCTGGCAGCGCAGGCAACTTGCAGGCAGAGAAGGAGAAGACTGAGACGGAGTCGGAGTCGGAGCCGTTTATCAGACGACACTTTGGAGCTCTGCCTCTGCCTCAGCCTCTGTTGGTGGCCAGCGATGGCTCCTCTGCTTCTCGTAAAGAAAATTACACACATGTGTGGCTTTTCCACTCACTGCCAGCGCACAGAGGCAGCTGCAATTGGAGCCGGAGAAAGGAACAGGAGCAGCAGCAGCAACTGGAGCAGGAGTTGAAGCTGTAGCTGAAGCTGAAGCTGAAGCTGGTGTTGGCATTGCGAGCTGTGTGTCGCTTCGTTTGGCTGCGTGCGTAACATTTGAGACACGTTAATGTCTGGCTGCGTTGCAGCAATTTTGTGGCAGACAAATTCACAAAGTGATGCGGCAAACTTGGCAGATGCAAGCTGAGCAGGGCGAGAAAGTGGGTGGGATGTTGCGAGGGGGGAAGAGGGGCGCAGAACTTGGCTCAAGTGTAGATTCTGTACGCCTGCAGGCAAGTGCCAAGTATATAAGGTGAAACCAAGCAAAACGATATTCGTATATAGCATTTTCTAATGTTTTAATAGATAAAAGTAGAGCAACTAATGTGCGTAATTAACTGTGGAATACCCTGCGCGAAAGGGTGCATATAGTATATATCTTTGAGTGTGTTGAAGCAAGCTACTAAACTTCTAGCTTAAATACTTTGCTTGCAAATCAAATTTACAAATTTATTACTTGATTTGCGGAGGCGGTGGGCGTGGTATCTAAAATTTGAATTATACTTTAGAAGCAGACAATATGCAGTAACCTTTATGCCAAATTTGGTATCTCTAGCTCTTATTATAGCTGAGATCTCTGAGTTCACACAGACAAGTCTAAGAATTTTCCATCAAGAACTATTTCTTGATTTGCGGAGGCGGTGGGCGTGGTATCTAAAATTTCAATTATACTTTAGAAGCAGACAATATGCAGTAACCTTTATGCCAAATTTGGTATCTCTAGCTCTTATTATAGCTGAGATCTCTGAGTTCACACAGACAAGCCTAGGAATTTTCCATCAAGAACTATTTCTTGATTTCGGGGTGGTGGTAACTAAAATTTGAATTATATTTCAGACATGCAACTTTACCAAATTGGTATCTATACTGAGTTCGAGTCACACAGACAACCTTTAATCAAGAACTAACTTTAAAGAATCTACAAAAATAGTGCCTTTATATTAAATAGTTACACAATTTGTGATGAATACTACAACTTCTTCAAGTCAACTTTACTTTTTAAGCTACTTCAAACTAACTCTATTCCCCATTCCCCATTCCTAGCAATTTACCCCGTTCGATTTCTCGCATTCATTTCGCATACTTTTCGCAGATGCAACTCTGCAATCAGCTCATAATCTTTTACAACACTGAAAGAAGTGTGAAAATGCAAATTGAGTGACACGGAAAACCTTCACTACCTTCACACTACCTTTCGCTCGAGTCTGGCCTGGCAAGGACCTTTCCAGTGGATGGAAGTGGCAGGGACTGAGGGGGATGTGGACTCACCACGTGGGCGCTGTCAACATTGCAATTACGAAACAATTTCGACAGCATGTCGAACGAATTGGAGACTTGCTCGGTACACACACACACACACACACACAGACCGCACACACACACACACAGACATCCCCATTGATCGTCATCGAGGAGAAGGCTGTCAACAAAAGATGAAAAAGCAGCGGAATAAAAGCTGAAATGGTTGGCATCAAATTATGCAGATGGAGATGCAGATGCAGATGGCGATGGCGATGAGACAGCGACGAAGGCGTTGGAGGCGAAGGCGACTTTGCCGAATTCAATGCCAGCGCGCAGGCTCCGCTGCTCCGCTCCCGCACCCGTCGCTGCTCCGTTGTGGTTGTTGTTGTTGTTGCCACATACATTTGGCAGCCGCTTTCAACACCTTTCGGAAACTCACGCTTCATTTGCATGTAACCATGACACGACAACACATGGCGCAAAGACCGCACGACGACGACGACGACGGCGACGGCGACGCAGACCACCGACGTCGCAGTCAGCGTCACATCCTCTGGCTCTGGCGCTGCTCTGGGGCCCGTGCTACGTCGCGGTGACAGCGCAACCGAGTGACAACCGCAAAGTAAGACCGCATATATCAGAAATAATAATAACCCAAACGGAACGCGACGCGGGCGAGGGCGAGGGGAGCCGAGACGAGGCGAGGCAGCCCGACAATCGAATCGTTGCAAATACTTTAGGTGTGCAATGCAGGAGGAAGGTGGAGGGGCAGGTGGATTCCTAACGACGCAGCTGCATATTTTGTCAACTATATGCGGCGGCTATGCTATATAGAATGCATGAATGTATATGGCCAAAGGATTCATGAGATTGAGGGGCGGCAGCAAAGAACTTCAGCGTGTCAGCGTGAGGTCCCTTGCCCCTCACACCAAGTCCTTTGCAACGTACATTGCCGTCTGTCAGGCCAAAAAGGTGATAAGCAATTCGATTTTACAATCTAACCACTCCACACCCGAACCTCCCCCCTCCTCAGACACCTAGGATAAGGAGACTCTTTGTGACAGCGTAGAATAGAATAGGATGCGCTTTGCACTTGACTTTGATAATTTACGGAACGCCCTGGAAGAAGAGACATATGTATCAATGCAGCATAGGTAGATAAGAATTTCTGTTGTCTACAATGGAAATAATTTTCGTATTTTATTAACAAGGATTTTGTTTTGGCAATGAAAAGCTAATTGAGTTATTATACTCTTCGGCTATTGTAAGAGCTCTATGAAGGGTATACTTATTTTGTGTAAATGTATGTAACAGGCAAACGAAGGCGTGGCAAACCCCACAAAGTGTTGTCGATTAGGACCATTAGTCGCGTCGATTGAGCCATGTAAGTCTGTCCGTCTGTCCGTCTGTCTGTTTCTTGTCTGTATGAACACACAAACCGCAGCTATTATAAAAGCTAGAGACACCAAATTTGGCATGCAGTTTTATAAATATCATACAATACACATGTTTATTTTAAATTTTAGTTGCCACGCCCAGCGCCCACAAAAAGCAGGCATTGTTGATTTCTAAGGCGATTTTTAAAAGAAATATTAAGGCTATGTCTTTTTGCTTTGGCATACACAAAGTTGAATACTTTATGCACCTATTCTGCAAATTTCAAACCGATCTTATAATAAACACCAAAGTTATTCAGTCAAAATAACTTCCGGCCAATGAGATAGTTCCTACGACTTCTGTTTGAAGATGTATCTTACATTAAAATAACCTTGCGACTTCGGTGTAATTTCATTGATACTTCAAAAGTCATCAAAACATGTGCGTAAATCATTTCTTTAGTTTTTGTTTCAAACTATTGTATGCTTCGCTCGGCATTCTTAATTAACATTCGCTGCTCATTTCGTTCAAAAGTTTTTCCATCTTGTTGAGTTTTTATTTTGTCTACGTCTTTTCTCTCCCATTCGCTTTTTATGTACTAATTATAATTTAATTTGTTTATTCCGCGCTTTGGCAAATTGAATTTTCACTTTTCCGCAGAGAAGCTCCCCTAGATGAGGCGGGGCAATGTTGTTTACGTACTTTAAAATGTCGGGAAACTTGGCAGGAAAGCGAAGGTCGAAGGGAGAGAGAGAGAGAAGCTGCGTTAAATACAACGGAATATTTATGGAAATCCATGCAAATGGACAAATAATGCCTTCCTCTTCGCTCTGAGCATTGCAAGCTGATTAGAGTTGCTGCCCGAAAAACAGAAAAGAAGCAGAAGAAGAACGCTTTGCGCTTAGTCAGTCTCTGTTTCCCCTAGTTGTCCCGCTGTCAGCACGCAATTTTCGCTGTTTTTTTCTTCACTTTCCACGCTGCTGTCCATCAAAAAGCCCTCAAAACCCAACGCGCACCGCAGCGACAAATGACCAACGGCAACGCCAGCGCCGCCTCCGGCAGGAGCAGCTTCACCTCCCACTCGACGAAGATGATCATCAACAAGTTCATTGGGAGGAAGCGGAAGCAGCGCGAGTTGTGGCATCCATAAACGCTTGTTGATTACCCGCAGCCTTGCCACAGTTTCGCAAGGCACAAGAGTGCAACGCAAAGAGAAGGTGAAAGAGAGAGAGAAACAGAGAGAGAGAGGGAAGCGCAACTCTGGCAAGTTATTTGCATTTGCTGCTGGATCTGTTACACTGCGCGAGGCCACGTCGTTTTTTGCTGCTGCTGCTTTGCCTTGGCTTGTGGTGAAAGCGCAAAGTGTTTGCGCCGCGCGAGAAGCAACCAAATGGCAACCCAAATGCCTCCCCCACACCCCATTGCAACGCCACCTGGTGTGCATTAAATCCACACCTGGCTAGTTGCCTTCCGCCTCCTATCTTCTCTGTCATCTTTCACAGCAAACGGAGAGGTATAAAGCGGAATAGAATTGCAGATTCATTTCACTCAGCGTAGAAGAAGCATGAGAAGTATGAGAAGAAGAAGATGGAGCAATAGAAGACGTAGCCCATGTCCTTTAGGACACTTGTCGGGCAACCTTTTAGCCAGTTTTAAGACAGACTCCAAAAAAACTGTGAAAATCGCAGATTTTAAAGGCAGCTCGATTAATCGGTTAATCGTAATCGAATTAATGAGCTATAACGATTGCTCAGCCAATTAACATTCGCCAGCGAAACATAACACTTTAAGGTCATTAAGCGAATTAACCTTCTCCCTCTCTTTCTCTCTCCCTCTCTCTTTCTGCTGCGCCTCCCACCACTTGGCATCCCTTGGGCTGGAAAATGGCCTTAAATCAATAAAGCTGCATTTGTTTATCGGAAAACTTGATTTCAAGCATTAATGATATTGCAATTATTAATTACAATTGGAAAATGCAAAACCGAAAACGTTTGCAAAATAAATAAAAACATTTACGCAGCGACAAAGAGGAGAAACAACAATAACAAACACGGCACATTGAACAAATAAATAAACAGCGAAGCCACATTAATTCATAATTATTAAATTTTTAATATTTAGCTGTTCGTGGTTCACTGGAATCTGCTAAATTATGTGCCGGAATGACAGATAAATATGGCAAAAATACACTATATATACATATACTTGTATTGTATATAGATATATATTGAGGCATATTAATGTGGATAAATTAAAACTAAAACGAATTCGTATGCTTACTTAATTAAAAGATAGAGTTTAAATGATTAATAAATTTAAAATAAATTTAAAATAAATTTACATGATAAATGATTTTAATAAATATTAAAATATATAAATAAAATTTACAATTTCTAAATAATTCAATAAATATATGAAATTTATTATAATATTTATTTCAAAATATTTTAATTATATAAAGAAAATTTTTATATTGTTATTTAATTATTTTTATATTTATTTGAATAAAGTAATTTAATAAATTAACGTCAAGTAAACGCAGTTGATGCAAAAAATATTTAAATATTTAATACAATAAAAAAAACTAAAATATGTGACAAAATTAAATCAAACAAAATTAAAGTTTTAATTCTTAAATTATATTTGTCAATTACAAAACTGCAAATAATTTTATTTATTTATTTATTTAAAATATTTGACGTCAACTAGTGACAGTCCACATAAAATAATACTAAAATATTTAATATAATAAATATAAATTCAGGAAAAAATAAAAAATTACACAAAATTAAATTAACATTAAATTAATTATTTAATTTATAAGCAAGTGGAAATAAATGTTTTTTAGTACATTTTTTATTTATATAATTATATCTAATATTATATTTTATTTATTATTGTATTATTAATTATTATTAATTAATTATATTCTCCAAATACTTAAAGCAATATCTGAGCTTAAGCTTGGAAAGTCCAACTTGGAGAAAATACCATATACTACTAGGTATGTAACTGTATTTCATTTGCATGTGCTCTTTGTTTCACGAGAACTTCTTTGCACGAGACATGCCGAAAATGAGATTTGCGAAAACTTCGTTCGGGGCTGATAAGTAATTCCTTGAACAGGAGGAGAAATAATCCAGTTTCCGAAATATTAAGTGAATCCATTGTTTCTTATGGCAGCAGCAGAAAAAAACGTCTTTCTGCTGGCAAAGAAGAAATTCGATTTGTCTCGAGATTTTCCGCATTTGTGCCATGCCACAGCGACGCTCCACCCACCGCCCACTTGGTGCGCATCTGATTGGCCTCCGGCAAACTACTTTATCAGCTTCGGCTTTGCTTCTTCCAACTTTTTTTCTTTCTTCTACCGTATTTCGTTCACGCTGCCTTGCGGCAAAGTTTGTCGCGTCACTTGGCGGCGGCAGCGACAAAGACGACGCCATTCCTGCGTCCTGCAGCCAGCTGCAGTTAGCATCGCTAGCAACGTCTGGGCGAGTCCTCGGCGGCGAGTCCTGCTGCTACTGGTTGACAACCAAACCACTTTAGTTCTCGTTCTCCCTCATTCTCTCTCTCTCTCTCTCTCTCTCTGTGCGCGAAATTGAATTAAAATTTACATTTTTAATCATTTGTGTAGCCTGCGACGCTGCTTTAATTTGTCGCCCCATCTCGCTCGCACCCCTCCATTCTATGCGGCCTTCTGCCTGCGTCTCAGATTCATTTGCCCGTTGTCAGCTCATTCGCTACGCATTCGCATTTAATTAGTGTGAAAAGCGCAAATTATTCGCCTCTTTTATATGGCGCCTGTGCGACGACTTGTCGCCCTAATTGGCTTAAAATTAATAACAATTATTACGCTATATACATATGTATGTATGTACGCATGACTGTTCGATATACATATGCATATTTGTAGGAATTATCATTATGTCCGTTCACCCGTCGGCCCTGTTCGGTTATTTTCTTGCCTCCCGCATGATGAAATCGAAGCGTGATTTTCATTATTATCTAGAGGCATCGGCAGCTTTCTGCAGCATTTTTCGGGCACTCAGTTGCTTATTAGCATTGCAGCTGAACAGTTTAACAGTGTTGCGACAGGTAAACGGACAGGTGAGTGAACTCTTTGAAAAGTTTTCTTTTTTTAAGTCGTGTGAAATAACCAAGTGAGCAATCACAACAAAGCTTCCATTGCAAATAATTAATACTTTAATGTATTTAAAATAAAAAATATTAAAATATTAAAATATTAAAATATTAAAATATTAAAATATTAAAATATTAAAATATTAAAATATTAAAATATTAAAATATTAAAATATTAAAATATTAAAATATTAAAATATTAAAATATTAAAATATTAAAATATTAAAATATTAAAATATTAAAATATTAAAATATTAAAATATTAAAATATTAAAATATTAAAATATTAAAATATTAAAATATTAAAATATTAAAATATAAAAATATTAAAATATTAAAATATTAAAATATTAAAATATTAAAATATTAAAATATTAAAATATTAAAATATTAAAAATTAAATATTAAAATATTAAAATATTAAAATATTAAAATATTAATAAAATATTAAAATATTAAAATATTAAAATATTAAATATTAAATTAAATATTAAAATATTAAAATATTAAAATATTAAAATATTAAAATATTAAAATATTAAAAATATTAAAATATTAAATTATATTAAAAATTAAAATATTAAAATATTAAAATATTAAAATATTAAAATATTAAAATATTAAAATATTAAAATATTAAAATATTAAAATATTAAAATATTAAAATATTAAAATAAAATATTAAAATATTAAAATATTAAAATATTAAAATATTAAAATATTAAAATATTAAAATATTAAAATATTAAAATATTAAAATATTAAAATATTAAAATATTAAAATATTAAAATATTAAAATATTAAAATATTAAAATATTAAAATATTAAAATATTAAAATATTAAAATATTAAAATATTAAAATATTAAAATATTAAAATATTAAAATATTAAAATATTAAAATATTAAAATATTAAAATATTAAAATATTAAAATATTAAAATATTAAAATATTAAAATATTAAAATATTAAAGTATTAAAATATTAAAATATTAAAATATTAAAATATTAATAAACTAATATTATCAGCATAATAAGAGATTGAATAACAATTTATAAATTTATTAATTGCAATTATTAACTGCAATTGTTAGTTTATTTCTGAACCTGAACTAAATATATATTTTAACTACTACTATGCAAATATATCAACAAATTTTCTAATATTTTTTTTTCACGTGTTTAAAGAGTTTACTATTTTTCTATATATAGTTTGCATGATACACTTCGTACTCTCTTAACTGATTTTAATAAATTCTATCAACTCTTTAGAGCATTCAGCTCATTCCTTCCGTTTCTTATATAATTTCTTCCTACTTAGATTTCAATTTGAATTACTTCATAAATATGCAAAAATTTTTAAGCTTTTATGAGAATTTTAAATGAACTATATTCTTTCCTTTTTATATACTTTAATGTTATTATGTTGTATTTATGTCATATTTAATCCTATGATGGTTGATATTAATTGACTTTGAAATTAAGTGAATAAATACTTCAAAAATAAGCTATCAACTCAAATGAAGCCATATTAAAATGAAAATTTAGGATCTGTCAACTCTTTCTTCCTTTCGCATTCTGAAGATTTCTTTGCGGTTTGATGACTCCGTAGCTTGTCAGTTATCAATGATATTTTCAATTGTTGTTTCTATTGTTAATGCTATACCAGCTGCTGCTGCTATTTTCAATGTATGCAAGGGGAATCCATAATGAATGCAGCGGGGGGAAGGGGACAAACCAAGGCGTCTCAAATTGGCAATCAATTGGGTGCGCTTTGGGGTCATGGAAGCAGGGGGGAGGAAGCCGGGAGCGATGGAGAAAGCAGGCCTGCCTAAATGCTTAACTGCCTAACTGTCTGGCTGACAGATTGACGCATTGACGAACGAACTAGCCTCCCGTTGTTGTTGTTGTTGCTGCTGCTGCTGCTGCGTCTCTCGTGAGCGCAAATTAAATGCAAATTCAATTAATTTGAAGCAAACAATTTGCTTAAATTAATTAATTGAATGTGAATCTAAAGTGCTTCCAATTTAGCACTAAAGAGGCGGCCAGACGCAACGGGGACACGCGCTCTACCTCTCTCTCGCCCTCTCTCTCGCCCTCCCTCACTTTGCCCGCCCACCCGGTGTGTGTGTGCGTGGGCGTGGCATTTATCGAAAATTATTGGCATGAAATGTTTTTGGGGCAACACACGAGGCGTGTTGAGTGAGGCGAGAAGGGCACGGACTGAGTGGGGCGCAGGCTTGTTGCTCGGCAAACCGCAAGCTCTGGCAACTCTGGCGTATGCGTAATTTGCGCGCTGCGTGCGCTGCGTGCATTAAGTAAACTGTTCACTTGAAAATCAACTCCAAAATAAACAGCAGCAGCCACCAAAATGCACACAAATGCAAATACGCGCAGCATGTATTTATATGCGTGCGTACGTGCGCGTGTGTGTGTGTGCGTGCGTGCGTGTGTGTGTGTTAGCCGCAGCGTAAATTTTCGGGCGCTTTGAAAATGGCTCTTCAATGGTTAACCAACAATAAGGCAACTACGCGCTGCGAATTCAATGCCTGACGGCCATTACAGTTACCCTGTAACCGCAACGGGCCAACCACCTCCCCCCCCCCGCACCTGCTTTTCACCCTTCACCCACACGTACATCAAACCGCGCTTCGCTCCCCTGGCAAAATTTCTACACCCAATTTTGTTTGCATTTTATATTTGCCAAGTTTTTATCGCTCGTTATTCACGTTCGTTGGCAACAGAGAGAAAAATAGTGGGAGAGAAAGAGACAAGGAGAGTGAATGAGTGAGAGAGCGAGAGAGCAGCAAATTATGCGCTTGATTAATATGCGTTCAATGCGAAGTTATAAACCTCCACGCAACACGCCCCCCTCCGATCACCTTCTACTAGCCGCCCACTTACTGCATTTGCTGTTTATTTTGATAGTTTAATGTGTGTGTGTGCATGTACATGTGTGTGTGCGCCTTGTTTGTTCGCCTGTTTTGCTGCTGCCTTCGCCCGAAATGGCAAACTGCAAATTTGCGCACGGCAAACGCAGCGAATTGTAAATTATTGTAACTTTTATGAATTTACGCAAATTTAAGCAGCTAGCAGCAACAACAACAAATCACACACACATACACACAACAACAACACGGTCGGCCCTTTGCATGCATAATGCTACCCCAAACAACCGAAATTCAATAATTGTGCTTGAAGTGCAATGAAAATGGGAAAGTTTTCAAATCTCCTTCACAATTTTCAATGATTAATCATGGCAACTAAAGCGAAACATGTCACAGAAGTCGGAACAACATTTTCACTTTCGCCCATGCCAAACTGGAACTAAGTGGAAAATAAATAACATGCACACACACACAAAGAAATAGAGCAGGCTGACTGACCACAGCATACCCTGGGCGTAGTTTCTCTTGATCAAGCTCTTGCTCGATCTTGTTGGAATTTGGAGCATAGGTGGCTAAAGGAATCTTCTTTATATAGTGTTTACAAAAGCTTAATGACGTAGCTTTATTTATTCTGCTTAAAATTGGCATTAAGATAAGATTTAACTGGTTTTTGTGGGCACTGGGCGTGGCACCTACAATTTGAAATAAGCTTAATGAGCGTATGATATTTATAAAGTTGCATGCCAAATTTGATGTCTTCAGCTTTTATATTAACTGAGATCTGTGTGTTCATACAGACGCCGAACGGAAAGACAGACCGTATTTGCTCTTTTTTTAAAAGACGAAGGGCATAAAAATCTGTAGATCTTCTCTAGTTTCTTAGACAAGATCGCCTAAATCAACTTCACTCTATGCAGGTCAGTAAAGTTCCAACAGCCTTTTCTACTCCATCTTGTACAGGGTATTCTCCACATCTACATGCATTTCTTCCCGTTTGTGTTGGGAACAAAGCGTACTGGCTGCGATAATAAATTTTAAATCATTTGTCATTTGACGCATTTCGGTAACGAGCCAAAACGGCGGCACCTTCGGCAGCGGCTTCAGCGACAGCAGCAAATCGACATAGACTAAGCTCAGAGCCGAAAGAGACTCTCAGAGAGTCGCTCTGAGTCTGCCACAAGGTACGGCGAAGACAATGCACTGGCCCGATAAACATCATTTGTGCTGGGCCGACTTTTTTGGGGCCACAGCCGGAGGGGCACACTGGGAACGGGAACAACGTTGGGCTCGGGCTCGGGCTCGCGCTGGGGCTGTGTGGGTCAGCTGGTTTGGTTCGGGGGCTACCCAATCTATTGACAAATGTCTCTGGCTGCGCTTTAATTGCCAAGCCACACAGGCCCAGCGATTTTCCCAGTTTCCTTGCCTGCTCGATTATATCGCGTCTTATTGAATAAACATGCATATTTATTGTTCATAGCACTTTTTCGAGCTTGAAAACAAAGTTCGACTCTGATAAAATCGTTTAGCTCTGAGGCGACCCAAAAACACAAAACGGACTACGAAAATGCGTTGGTTGTATGAGAGAGTGGGACAGAACGAAGGGAGAGTGGTTTAGAGAAGAAAATCGAGAGATGGAAATGACGACTAAGAACAATCAAACTGTAGATTACCAGTACTTGATATACCCTGTAAGTGAAATAAAGCGAGTCTATCTCTTCTTAAGTCATGCCAGACAAAGAGTTAATTCCCAGCACATTCTGCGTTGTACACGGTATCTTCTAGTCCATCATGTAGTGCCTTGGCTGTACCATACATTGCCAGTTGATTACCCGTTGTTGTGCGATTGTTTTACGATTTATTTTACTACTCATTGTACATTATTCACGTACCCCAAGCTGATAGTAGTGGCAGATGGAAAGGAAAACCCATAAAAAATTTGTTGCTTTACTTGCGTACCTTATCCATCTCACACACCCCTCCCCGCGCCCGCTTAGCAGACTCCTTCAACTCGTAAATGATTTTCCTCTGCACTCGCAATGAAGTGAAAATTGACATTTACATAAGTCGGTACTACAATGGGGCGCCACAACTTAAAGTACTTAGTTCGAGTTCCGATGATGATATCGTTATCGCCCCCGCGGGCACATGTTCTATGTACAATGGGTATTTCCCTTTGGGGAACAGGAAGTTCGAGTGGTGTTAGTACATACATATGTATAGTACACTATTATATATATAGCTACATATTTTTAGCTTGATTCACTTGATGCCGTACCATGCTAGTGATAGATTATCATAACTCTTTCAAGAGCAAATATAAAACTTAAACGAAATTTCACATTTGCATGTTCTTTCCCTCAAATATCTAACTTACCCAATTATGAGTCACAAATTAGATTCCGTACTATTTGTGTTAAGAAGAAGAGCTGAGTTTTGAACTTACCTAGAAATAGAAGAAAAAAAAAACAATTGTAGAATTATTTATTAGAGAAATAGTAGAAAATTAATATGAAACAAGCTACATTCGAAAGCACATGGCAGTAGGATACCCTTCGTCTAAAATAGAAAAATCGTTACAAACACGTAAGCAAACTTATGTATATAGCACAAGTAGAAACGCAATTCTGAAAGTCGGTGCTTGTTATTATTAAAGTCTTCAAGAAATAAGGTTCTGTTTGAAAAATTGTTATTAGTTTTCTTCGGTTACCGAAGGCGGAAAAGAGGCGTGGCCAAATTTTAGAACTAATTAAAAAATTGAGAACGTAAACGTAAAATAATAAGAAATGTTATAGATACAAGGTAGCTAAATAAGATAACCTAACCTCCTATACAGTCTTAGGTTTATACAGATGAATCGATGGTTAGGTAGACAGAGAGACATGGCAATAACAACTGTGCTTATCGACGTTGAGTGATCGAAGATGCTTCCTCCTGTTTGCCACATACGTTTTCGTTTGGCACACAGCTATCATACTCTTCTATCCCTAAGGAATATGAAATTGATATTTCATTGAAGGCATCTCCATAAAAATCAACTCTGTCAATGCATATATCGTAGTCCACCCATCGAGTGTAGACCATATTGGCCTGGTCAAGTCTCCAAAGTGTCTTGCGCAAGTGACAACAAGTGTGCAACTGCACAAGCCGCTGTGTCCATAAACAGTGATTGAAGCCAAGTCTTCGTCGGCTGCTTCTGCTTCTTCTTCTTCCTCTTGCCAATTAATGTCCACATCACGCACCCAAACGGAGGGCAGGCGGAGAGCTGGCAGCCAATGTTGCATTGCGTTCGTAACCCGAGCTAAGTTTGGCAGCTTGAATGAATGTCACACAGGCGACAAATATGGCCGAAATGCCAACGATGTGGAGACGCTATAATGGCTCATTACGAGAACGTTTTGATGAGACCGGATTCGAGTGGAAGTTGTAGCCGCACTCAGACTCTGCGACTGACCAGGGGCAAGAGATCGAGGCAAAAGATATGGCCACGATGACTGGCCGGCTGGCTAAATGGCAATTGCTGGGTAAATAATATTTCGCTGTTTTTGGGCGCGTTGCAATTAGAGAGAATGAGAGAGAGAGAGAGAGAGAGAGAGAGGGGGAGAATGAGAGGGAGAGACGACGACAGCCTCACACTCCACGAAACTGACCCTTGCGAGGCGAGTGCGAGGCGCGATCCGCGATCCGCGCAAATCGATACCGGATCGACTGGGCTACGGGTAAGGCTGCAGCTATGCGACCGGTCGCTTTAAGCACCTTCTAATGCTGCTAATTTCCAAACTGAGATTCGAGCCACGCGATTGCGTCCGCTCACCCCTGGCCACAGCTTTCCCCCTGCTCCCCTCAAGCAGCTGCGTGTGTTGGCGTTGGGATTCGGTTGCATTTGGCAGTGGCATTTGCAGTTGCAGTTGCATTCGAGTCGCATTGGAGTCACAGCTAGACGCGGCCTCGGCCAGTTGGGCAGCAGTTGGGTAATTGGTATATCAATTGTGGGCCGCATTGTGCGCTGCGCCGCGCTGCCTGCGCGCTGAATTTATGTCCATTTGCAAATTTACCTTATATGTCGCTGGTCGATTTGCACAAGAAATTTGCCTTGTTGCAGTAGTTGTAGTTGTGGCTATACCCTGCAGACAGACTGTATGTAAGGTGGGGTGTATGCGTTGTAGACAAATGTGGATGTTAAATGTAGGATATAATTTCTCAATGTTATCTCCTTTATCCACTTTAAAGGCCGATCTTTATGCAACTTGAGATCATTTAAAACATGAAATTTATTTAATTATTAATTGAATCATAAATTTATTTATTTTTATATTTATTATTATTATTTAATTATTTGTTATTTATATATTTATTTTATATTTTTTTATTTATTTGTTATTTATTTAATTTATAATTAATATATTTATTTGTTATTTATTTAATTACTTTATATATTAATATATTTATTTGTTTACTTAAATTTATTTATTATTTATTTATTTATGCCGTTTTTTTTTGTATTTAATTTTTTATTCATTTATTTGATTATTGGTTTTTTGTTTTCTTAATTTAATTATTTTTATATTTTTCTATATATTTTTTTTATTTATTATTTCATTTCTGTCCTAACTTACTTATTTACTTAACACCAACGAATTTTGCCGCCTCAAGAAAATTTTTATAATCAAAATAATATATAAAAACTTAATCAAAATTAAAAAAATGTTGAAAAAAAAAATTTAAATAAAAATCAATTTAATTTATTAATTGAGTTGAATGTATTAAATATTTTATAAAAATTAATTTAACATTTTCCAAAAATATTTAGCAACTAGTCTGAGATAATATGCTAAATCTCTATCGCATTTAAACAATTAAAATTCTACAGGATAACTAAGAGTCAAGCACACCCAACTCTTTCCCTACTTGCAGCTATTGTTATTGTTGTTGCTGCTGCTGTATACAAATTGAATTTGCAATGCAAATAAATTGTGTGGCAAACGCCCATTTGCCTGCGATCGGCAAACAATGTCGATTTATATGGGCAGGAAATGCAGCCTGATCTAGATTCGAAGAGTGCGACGACGACTTTCTTGCAGGGCAGCAGCCCAGCCAAGCCAAGCGAAGTCAAGCCAAAGCATCGAATGAATAAAAACGATTCGAATTCGAACGACTAAGCGATTCAAATCAAATCGAATGCGCATCGAGACAGAGAGAGAGAGCACAGGCCATAAATGACGCCACCTTCGGTTGCAGTTGCAGTTGCAGCTTCGGCTTCAGGTCGAGCCAGAGCAAGCACATAACAATTTGTGAGGCACATAAAAAGCGCCTCGTTTAAGTTTGAGGCACAGCTTGGGAGGGCAATTATCGGCTCAGCGAGCTCTGGGGAAAATATATATGTATTTTTTTTTACCAAATAGAATTTATCATAAGTAGAACGCGCCGTAAAACCAAAAAATCACTTTGTCGAGCCCATCTTGCCGCACTAAAAGCGATGGCAAAGTAAAACACAAATTCATAAAGCGACCGATGACACAAGCTGCCTGAAGGGAAGGGCGAAAGCGGGGGCTGGGGAGTAGTGGATGCAGCTGGGCCAGAGGTTATCTGCTGCACAAAGTTGTCGTCTGAGGCAAAGCCCATTGCGGGTTATCAATTTGATGGCAGGTCAACCTCGGCCACAGTCTCAGTCTCTGAGAGATTCAGAGCGAGTCTCTGTCTGCCTCTCCCCCTGCCTCTCCCCCTGCTCCCTCCTCGTCTCCTTCCCAGCTGCAGCTCTAGTTGAGCAGCTGAGTTACAGCGGTTTCCTCTGTACAACCGGCATAGTTATGACTAAGCTGACCCCTGCCACACTCGCAGTCGCAGTCGCAGTCGCAGTCGGCATCGCTGCCAGCGTAGCCGCAACCGCAATCCACAGAGACAACAACGGCAGATTTTGTTTTGCTTTTTGCGTGTTTACTCATTTTCATTTTCCAAAAATTCATTGCACGTTCTACAAATTTGAATATGAACGCAACATGTTGTTGTTGCCGCTGCTGTTGTTGTTGTTGTTGTCTGTTGCCTCAATTGAACAGCAGCTGCGAGCGCTGTGCAATGAGTCAGTTGCGAGGCGTTGAAAGATTTAATCGTGCCGCCGCCGCGGCCGTGCCCCGCAAGAGCTAGAGAGGAAGCCAAAGAAGTGGCCGAAGGGGAGGGAGGAAGGGTCCGCTGCAAGTCCAGTTTTCTTTCAGCATGGCATGCCCAGCATATTTCGGACTCGTGTGGCCTCTCCCACTTGCAACACGGGCACACACACACATATTCCCCCTGAGCATTTCGGAGAGTTGTAAACAATCGCATTGCCCTCGATTGACGTAGGCAAAGCTTTTGTTTATATCAATAAATTGAGATACTTTTCTTTTCAAGTATTGCGTGCGGTTTTCCGGGAAATCACATGAGATTCGCTATTAAATATAGACGCTGATCGGGTGTTAGCCAGGGTCAGCCTGACGGTGCTGCCGTTGCTGCTTAAGATTTGCGCTAAGTTCATCAGGCAGCGCCTTTCCAAGCTGATGTGATACATATAGCGAAAAATGAAAGCTACAGTTAATAGTGCACGACAGTAAAATACCCTACGCCACATTTCGAAGAAACCAACAGCAAATTCTATACAAATTCTTTTGTCACCTATGCCTTTTGGGAAATTCGAATTGTTCTTAAACGTTTACTTGAATAACTTCTGTGTTTATTATTTGACTAAATTGAAATGAAAGGGATAGAGGCATGAGGTATTTTCCGATATGTATGCCAAAAGAGAAAGACATAACTTAAATTCTTTGTGTTAAAAATCGCTAAAGTAAACACAAATAGGCAATTTTCGTAGGCGTTTGGCGTGGCAGTGAAAATTTGAAATGAGCTTCAGGAGCGTATGATATTTATAAACCTGCATGCCAAATTTGGTGTCTCCAGCTGTTATATTAGCTGCGATCTGTGTGTTCATACAGACGCGGAACGGACAGACGGACAGAAGGAAGATAGAAGAACATGTCTTGATCGCCTAATGATCGGCTAAAGACTTTTTGTAAAATTTGTGGGGTCTGCCACATACACCTGGACCAAGTTGGTATACCCTTCTAAGATCACTGTCAATGTTCGTAGGGTATAAAAATGTGAAATATGAAAATACTAAATAATGAAAAGTGTTTTCACCGGCAGCAGCAGAAATGGCCAAAGATGGAGAGAGGAAAAAGTGCAAGGCGAAATGAAAATATTATGTCTGGCAATGGAAGCAGCTACAAGAAGCTGCAAGGTGACACAGAGGCGGCAGCACAGAGGCTGCTTCGCTGCTGCTCCTTGGCAATGCGGCTTACTTGCTTGCCACATGCCACATGCGCTCTGGAGTTGCGCTGGGGGAGTTGCAAGCAGCTGCAGGAGTCAAGCTGGCAAATGTCAACACAAACAAAAGCAGATGGTGGCAGCATGCGGCTAAGGATGTGGTTAGGGCTCGGTTACACCTGAACTTGCTGCTCAGCCGGGGGTGTGTGTGTGTGTGTGTGTGTGTTAACCCTTTGGCCCGTCCGAGCGCTTAGTTAACCTCACTCTGATGCAGCGGCCCAGCGGCAATTGCAGTTGCAGCCAGCAGCCACGAGCCACGAGCCTCTTTGGCCGCTGTGTCCTGCCTCCTGTTTGCTTCGCCCACTTCCTGTCCCCCTCCCCTTTCAACTTGCATGTCCCTTTGTCGTTGCCACCGCGCATCGCCGCATGGAATTTTGCAATTTCTTTGGGATTTTGAAATTGCTTTTTCTACTTTTGCAGCTCGCGCGAGCATCGCGCCAACTTTTCATCTGTCTTTCCTTCCCCGTTCCCCGTTCCCGTTCCCCTTCCTCGGCCAAGCCCCGCCCACCTTCCAACTTTAGAGCCGTTTCACCTAGATGCTGTAGTAGTATATCCTGGCTTCGACTGCTTTACTTATCCATCCATCCATCCCCCTTGGCCCGCCCCCGCCTCGCATTGTTGGCCTGCGTTTCCTTTGCTTTTTGAGGCCAGCGACGAAGGCGAAGCAGAAGAAGCAGAAAAAAATCGATCAAGAAAAATGACTTTTGTGGGTTTTCGTAATTTTCATTGCACGCGTAATTGAAATTTTCAAATTCCTGCTTGCATTTTTCTTTTACTCCCCCTCCCTCTCTCTTTCTCTCCTGGCCAGGTCCTGCCTGCTTCTTTCAGCCCACCCATTTTTATCAGCGTGGCGCCAGCAAAAGCGGAATTTATATGATGATAAAGGAAAATATCGCCGAAGCGGCTCCTGTCTGCGTGTGTGTGTGAGTGTGTGCTTGAGTGTGTGGGTGTCTGTCTGTGCTCCTGCTGTGGCTGCGTTTCATTATGCTGCCATTATTTGTCGAAAATTGTGTTAATCTTTGAACTTTTTGAGTTCGGGCAAATAATGCGCAGAGCGTTCGATGGCTGAGCTGATAAATTGATGGCAATTTAAACGACTGCAGGTCCAGGTGCCTCTCCCCCCCCTTCCCTTACCTTAGTGAGTGCTTTTTCAATTATCGAATTCGGTAAAATGCTCTGCAGATAAATTCGTTGCGAGTGCAGCAGCGGGTGCAGATCAAATATGCAACTGGTTATGAGCTCTAATAGCGAATCGACTGTGGCTGTTCTGGTGTCCTGCACACAGCAGCGACTACACAATGGGTAGATACACCCACAGACCCACTCAACAGGGCACTAAAACGAGAGCATTGTAAATCCCAACTAATAATTTTGTAACCTTATCTCGACTGTCGCTGTCAGACGACAGCCCAGCAAGGAAGCTCAAGAAGCAAGCCGACTAAGGACGAGAGTGCACAGAGAAAGAAGAGAGACAGAGGGAGAGTGAGAGAGGAAGGGGGAGGGGTCAGAGAAAAGCGCATATCCCACAACGATAATGAAAATGTCACACGAGCCTCGCATTTTCTCATCAGCATGACGCTGATGTCTCCACCTTTACCGAGCAGTCGAGGAGCCGAGGCGCAGGCACAGCTTGAGCCTCGTCCTTGTAGCCAACTGATGTGCGACTGCAGTCGGCCAAAGGAGGCGAAGGCAGCAGCAACAACAACAACAACAACAACGGGAACGACAACGTTGACAACAACATAAAGGTAAATCCTAAATAATGCGCTTCGCTCACTTCACAACACTGTCCGCTGAGCGGGCGTGGGTGAAAGAGGCGGAGGAGGAGCAGGAGGAGGAAGATGCGATGCAGGAGGAGCAGTAGAAGGCAGACTCTACGCCCCGCTGCGCTGTGGGAATAGCCCCGTAAGAGAAGCAGCCAACGGTGAAGTAAGAAAAAAGCGCAGAGTGAGCAGCAGAAGCAACAGGACAGAAAGCTTTAATTCGTTAAGCCGAAGACTGAATACTCTACAGACGATCAAGGCGGCCATAAAAGACATGCGATATAATATTTTAATTTTAAATATAAACATTTAATTCCCGCCAACTAACAGCAACTGCCTGAAAGATAACTAAAAAGATTTTTAAATAAATAAATTAAGTGAATAAATTAAATAAAAAATAAATAAATTATTATTAATTAATTAAAATTAAATTAATAATAAAATTAAATAAAGAAATTAACTAAATTATTTAAATAAATAAATTTAATTAAAAAACTAAACAAAGAACTTATTTAATTTAATTTTGTATTAAAATAATTTATTGAAAACAAATTTATTAAATAATAAAAACTAAAAAGGTATAAAAAAATGTTTAAACTGAACGGTTAAATGTAAAGTTAAATAATGATTAAGTAAAATCCAATTTATTTTATTATCATTTGTTTCGAAGAACTGCGGGATACTCAAAAAATACCAACAGATGGGCCAATTGTTGCTAGAGGAATATTTATGAACTAACTAAGCACCTACAAGTATATACTTTAATTAGCTATCTTTATACAAAAATATGAATGAATATATAAGAATAAATGTTGATTAATTTTTTGTAGAACAGAAATTAGTCCTTATACACTAAATAAAGCGGACCATGCATACGCTAAGAACGCGATCAAACTGTAGAAGACAGCACGTTTAGCTCCATAACCGGAGTAGTCAATGCCGCACGGCAACCACGCGATCGACTTTGGCCAAGTTAACAATTGGCCCAAGTTGCACGCATGTTTTGGTCAGCAATTGCAAAAGGGTTGGCAACGCGCTGTCATCGCCACGACAGCGAGACAACAAAATCCGCATGGCGATTGGCTCATTGTCATTGTCGGCGATGCTGCCTGCACCTGGCCAGAGGTGCTAAGACAGCAGAAGTTTGCCTACCCTCTCTCTTTTTTTCCTCCATCTTTCTCTCTTTCACTCTTTCTCTCTCTCTCTCTCTCGTGTGTGTGTTCGGCTTGCCAGGACATTCTGCGGTTGGCTTTAAGTTCTTTCCAGCCCGGCGTGCACTCGTACAAGACGATTATAGTAGTTGCTGCTGCTGCCGCAGCCGCTGCTGCTGTGGACAGACTTAGTGGCTGCCGTAAGTTCTAATTTCTTATTATTAGGCGTGGCAGCAGAAAAGGCGGCTAGGGGGTGGGGGAGGGGCTCTAGCAAACCGCACAAGTTTGCTGCTGTGGCACAAAATTATGGCGCAAGTTGCGCCGCTGCATATGAAAATGGCGGCTGGCAAATAGTTTGGACAAACTATTTCTTTGCTTTGCTGCAGACTTTCTTCTAACTGTTGTTGCTGCTGTTGTTGTTGTTGTTGCCACTGTGGTTGGCTTTGTTATGGAGCGTCGGTTTCTGCTTTTATGTCTTATGGTTTTGCCGGTTTGTCGGCTCGCGCAGTGCAGATTGCAATTGCGGTGCCTACATTTAAGGGCTGCCTACTCTCCCTTCCCTCACCCTACCTAAAGTTAACCCAGGATTTAATTAAAGCAGACCAAGGACAAGGCATGAGTAAAGCGTACAAAATCCACAGTCCAGGCAGGTCAAAGTTCAAAGGCGGCTTAAAGGTGCCCCACTCTCCTCTCTCTCTCGGACAATGAAAGCCAATTCATCTGTCAAATTAAACAATTGCGCTACGAAATCGAGCTCAAATGAAGCGGCAGAAAAACGAGCTGAACTAAGCGCCAAACAATGACACATTGGCAGCAGCAACAACAGCAACAACAACAACCGCAGCAGGAGCAGGAAAAGTGCAAGGCAATAAACCAACAAACTCGCCAAGAAAAAAAACGGCCAAAGAAAAGCGCAGAAAATTTCACAAAAAACTAACGAACAGCTGAACAACTGAGGCAAAGCGCACGATGTGAGCGATGTGGGCGATTTGAGGGGTGGGCGTGGCGTATGTCCAAGTGGCAAGCAACGAGTGTGTAGAGAGAGAGAGAGGGAGCGAGATGGAGTGCTCGAGCTGAAGCCGTAGCCGGAGCCCATTATTGTTTCCATTTAACTTACAACATTTTGCACTTTGGGCAGCCATTGAAAATCAGCGCCAGCAAAGAGACATACGAGGGCCAAAATAGATCAAGGGACGGGCTAAAGCCAACAGCAACAACAACAGTGCGAAAAATGGCTAAGAAAATTGTGTGTGAAAATGAAACTGATTGGAAAACGAACGAAGTGAAAAGCGCGCAATGACAAATCGAGGCAAGTGGCAAGTGGAATGCAACTAGTATAATTTATATACATATGTATGTATGTTTATTTAGCTTTGCAAATAATAAACTTAAATTGCGTAGACTGTTTTAAATACTTTCTTTTTATTGCGCTGGCTGCGCTCCTTCCCCATTTCCCCTTCTCGCCTAGTTTGTATATTGTCGCAACTTTTGCTGCTCGAACATTATTATCAGCGGCGGCAGCAGCTGTCTCTGTCTCTCTTTCTGTCTCGCCGTCTTTGTCTGATGTCGCGTCGCGTCGCCTAAGGGGCAACCCCTCCTACTTACTTCCCCTAGCCTTGCCGTGCCGCTTGCAACAGACAGTGGCAACATAACAAAAAGTTGCACCGCTTTCATGACAATGATGACGGCGTCTGTTTCCGCTTTTGACGACGCCGCCATTTTTAGGCGCTCTCTCTCTCTCTCCGTCTCCCTCTCTCCCTCTCCCTTTCTCTGTCTCTCTGCTTACGCTCCGTTGGCCTGCAGCATTTGTCTCGGGCCTACATTTTTACTCCTTTGCGCAAACTATGCTAAATTCTCTGTTTGCTGTTGCAACAACTACAACAACATCTCCAGCAATGTTTGTCAGAGACAAACGTCGCCAGCGTCGTCGCCGTCGCCGTCGCCGTCGACGTCGACGCCGGCGCACACGTTGTGCAAACTTTTCCACTTCATTGCATGATTGCAATTTTACGCAAAACAATTTTATTTGTTTTGTTTTGTTTCGTTTTGTTCGGCTCTGTTCGCAGGGAAATGTTTCACTCCAGAAGAGTTGATTGTCGCAAAGGTTGCACAGTTGGGGGTATTTGACTATGGCAAGGAATGGGAGACACACATAGAGAGAGAGAGAGAGAGAGATAGAAAGAACGAAGGAGTAGGAACCAGAGAGTGAGCCAACTTCAGGAAGTGTAAGAAAAAGTGTAAAGATTTAGTAAACAATTAGAGTTCTATTCTTAAGCGAGCATGGATTGAATTTAAAAGAGATTCAAGACAGAATGTTTCACTGATAAAATCAAAATAAACTATAAACTATATATTTAATAATAATTTGCAATATTAATTTTTATTATACTCAAAGCAAAGTCTATTCTTCTGTGTGCAAAATATTTGTGGCAGCGTTTTACCATTTTATTTATTTAGTTCTTAAAGTAAGACTTGGTTTGCATTTGGATTTATCTGCAGTTGAATTGTTTTTTGCTGCGAAATTAATTTATTATTAATATTTATTACTTGTTTTGTAATAATTAATATGAATATTACGTTTTCTATTATTATAATTATTATATTTATTATTTTTATTTACTATTAATTTATTATTAATATTTATTACTTGTTTTATAATTATTATTATGATTATTAAATTTATTATTATTATTATTATTATTATTATTATTATTATTATTATTATTATTATTATTATTATTATTATTATTATTATTATTATTATTATTATTATTATTATTATTATTATTTTTATTATTATTATTATTATTATTATTATTATTATTATTATTATTATTATTATTATTATTATTATTATTATTATTATTATTATTATTATTATTATTATTATTATTATTATTATTATTATTATTATTATTATTATTATTATTATTATTATTATTATTATTATTATTATTATTATTATTATTATTATTATTATTATTATTATTATTATTATTATTATTATTATTATTATTATTATTATTATTATTATTATTATTATTATTATTATTATTATTATTATTATTATTATTATTATTATTATTATTATTATTATTATTATTATTATTATTATTATTATTATTATTATTATTATTATTATTATTATTATTATTATTATTATTATTATTATTATTATTATTATTATTATTATTATTATTATTATTATTATTATTATTATTATTATTATTATTATTATTATTATTATTATTATTATTATTATTATTATTATTATTATTATTATTATTATTGTTATTATTATTATGTTTATTAATATTATTATTATTTTTATTATTATTATAACATTTCATTTACTTATATATTTATTGAAATAATTTTAATTAACATTTTTTTTAATAAGTAAACGTGTGGTAATTATTTAAAGGTACATTAGATTCCCAAGACAAATCTAGTTGTATGTGATTGTGTTTTCTTTCTATCCCATCAAGCTCTATCATAATCTGCCCCAGACTACAGGGTATTGTTAAATCATTGAAGCTTTTCCATTTTTAACGATGCAAGTGAATTTTTAGCACTTTTAAACTGATTTTCAGGCTATTTTTCTCTGCTGTTCTTTATTCGCACCCTGTTTTATACCTCCTTAATTCTTTATTCATTACGACGCTTTTATGTTCTCCAATGATTTTGTACGGCTTTACACTTTCATTTTGTATAGGAAAGAGTTGAGATTTTCTCTGCTTTTTTTCGTTTTTTTTTCTTACTTGGGATATTTTTTTCAATTTGCATTTTCTCATTTTCATTTAGACCTTTTATTCATTGTTTATTTAATTATCTTTTGTATTGTCAAGTGGCTGAGTTTGCTCGGTTTCCTGCTTAAGGTCTGCTCTGCAATGGTCTGGGCTGGGCTGGGTATGGTCTGGTCTGCCTGTGTCTGTCCTGACTGTGGTGTGGTGTGGTCTGGCTTGGAGTTTGGCTTTTAAGCCTGTACGCAAATGGGGTTTCATCCCGAGAATTTCCATAGAATTTTATAGAGCTTTGCATCTTGAGCAGGCGGGCACGTGCACGAGTAGAAGGGTTCGTAATGGATTACGTCGAAGACGAAGAAGAAGCAGAGGAAGCAGCAGCAGAAAAAACTCTTTGATACTTAATTGATAAATCCTTGAAAATGTTCGCTTGATGCGCTGCACATTTCTGCTGGCTGGCCTCTATTGACCTCTGGTTAACCCTTGGAATTTGAGCTGAGCTGAGCTAAGCTAAGCTCGAGTAGAATTCTCTGCCTCACTCTACATCTCGCTCTCTCTCTCTCTCTGCTTTAATTCATTTAAAATTCCCTCGCAAACTATTTCTGCAAACTGAGCAAATAAAACATCAACAAAAACTCGACGAGAAACTAAAAAGTAAATAAAATTGTATAAAATGGAAAACAAGAGATGCAGCAGCAGAGAGAGAGAGAGAGGGAGAGACAGAGCGAAAGCATAAAAGCAATTTAAAGCAGGAAAATTACATACACAAAAAATTCTCACTCGGAAAATCATTAAAATGTCTGAAGGACGATGACGACAATGAAGACGTTGTGGACGTTCGTCCGGGCGGGCTAAACGGGAAGGGACTGTGCCAAAAGATGCCCGGAAATGTGGCAACAATTGCGAATGGGACTGAGAAATAACAACAAGCGGCAGAAAGGATGCAATTTAGACTGAAAGAGCATTAAAGTGAATGGGGCAAAACTAGTGAGAACGAGGAAATTAAAACAAGCCCAGCTCCAGCGCTGGCCGGGAATGTGGGTCAATAGGCGACTACGACGATGCCGAGAACGACTGCCAGTGCGAGGTCAGAGCAGGTGGGCGCAGGTTTGCGCTGACTGTTTTGCCCATTCCTAAAAAGTTCACTCAAGTTTTTTCGGGGGCGCTTTGTTTTCCGGCGTTGCGCGCGAGCCAAATTAAATTTTCACCAACCCTTTTTGGAGTGCTCGAAAAGTGGGGAAAGCCTGGATAGAACTTGGACTCGGATTCGGATTCGGTTCGCTGGCACTGCCTTTTTACGCCTCAAAACTTTTTTAACAAACATATTCGATTAACTTGGTCAAAGGGTCTTGCGCGCGGGTGGAAGGGGCGTGGCAACAGGCTGTCCTTTTCGCTGCTATTCTCTATTTATCGAAAACCACTTGATTATGCAGGCTTATCCCATCCCGTCCCTTTTGCCGGCCAGCTCGATATTTTCCTTTCGCCTCGATTCATTTTTAGCCATTTCTTTTGTTTTGTTTTTCATATTTTTTCTGCGGCCCCTCCGCCCTCCATTTTTGTGCTTTAGTTTTTACTGAGGCATGAAAATTTGTTTGCAAATCCTTTCGCTTTTCGGCTCGTGCAATATTTATGTATATCCTGTCGATATTTTAGCCGTGCTTTCCCCACTTTCTTGAGGACTTCTCTTTGATTCGCAGCTGGCTAATTTATAAATTGCATTTTCTTGTAAATTAAATTTTGTCCGCACTGTGCACAATGGAATATGATTGCCACGCCTCAAATTGATTTACGCAATTATCCCAATTTGTTTAGGGTATTTCTTACAGCATTCGATTTCACAATTGTTTGGGGTGTTAATGCAATTCTCATATTAAAACACAGATTTGTTTTTGCCATAATTACTGGCCAAAAATATCGATTAATTTGCTCGATAAGACCTAACCAACTTTGTGAGAGTGTAGAGCGTTTGCTCCTCTCTCCCTACCCTGTTTGGGGTCCCTTTCGGTTTGCTGACATGAAATAAACTTGTTAAAATGCAAACATAATGCAATAAATTTTATTTTCTTTGTCAGCAGTTTGCACAATTTATTTGTGCATTGTTGTTGCCCTCCGCTTGTTGTTTTTATGTGTGCCAACACAAAGTAAGCTCGGCTTGTAAATGAAATTAAATTTATTATAGTCGCTCTCTCTCTCTCTCTCTCGGTGTGTGTGTGTGTGTGTGTGTGTGTGAATACTCCTGCATGTCGGGTGTACTTTTAAAAGGGCTTAAAGTGCATTAAAAAATCATTTTTTATATAGTGGCAATTAACAATAAACTGACTGGGCCACACACCAGCAGCAGCAGCAGCAGCAGCAGCAGCGAGCGAGCACTGGGGCACAAAAACGCTTTTAAAATTGTGTAATACAATTATATTCCCAATATACATATGTATATTCTATATATGCTATATACTATACACTGATTCTCATGTACTACTACTATTTGGCAAAGCAAATTGCCTGTGGTCGCTAGAAAGTGAGTCAATAAATTTGCGACAGAGTGAATCATTTCTCAGGGCCATAGACTATCAATGGACTATCGAAATGGCTATCGTAAATATATGTGTTGCTTTTCAAGTGGCCATCGACTGTCGTAAAAGCAAAATAAAGCATACTTGACTGGAATATACTCTGCAAAACTCTAACGAATTAACTACCAAAAGCAGACTAAATTTTCCAATATAACTGGGAGTGCTGACACAATCGCGAGATAAACATTGACTATTTATAAAGCAAATCTACCCGATTTTAGTAAAACTTCAAGGCAGGGGATTTTATAACAAGCATCAAGCTATGCAAAATAGTTTTTACAATCCATTCACATTGATAATGACTAATTCGTCGGCCACAATTCAAAGCATCGCCTTGTCTCATTGTCGTAAAAAGAACTGTAAATGTACTCGGAAAAATACCAAAAAGAACGCACTGAAAATTGTTAATGCGAACGACGCGTGACTAAGCCATAAAAAAATTACACAAAACACAAATTTTCAATTCAATTAAAAGAAAAAATACCAAAATCCGAGGAAAAGAAAGCCGCACGCGTTCGAAATGTTAATGTGATTCTAATAAATTGTCAAAGAGTTACATAAAGAACGCAGTGCGAGAGACAGAGGAGCGCCACAAAAAAAGAAAAAAAAAAACTGAAAACTGACAAGAAATGAATTAGAATTTCAGACAAAGAACTGTCATAAACGAGGGAGCCCCCAAAAAAAAAAATCCAATTTCAATTCAAAAATTTGAAATGCATGCGACGCACGATTGACAGCCGAAGAACGACAAAGACGACAACGACAAAGTCGAAGAAGACGACGAGACTGACGGGTAATGCAATTAGACACGCCCCAGGGCAGAGAGAGAGAGAGAGAAGCGGTCTGGGGTAGGTAGATCTGGTGACGGGGTCAGCGGGCACGCAGTACCGCCCTCAGTTCTCACTAAACTCGCGCTTATCTCTACGTCTTTTATCGCCTGCGTAAGTGAAATGCATTAGCCACAACTGTAAATTCGATTTTGGGAGAGGGTCGCCACCCCCCTATGGCACATCTTCCAACTGCACATAACCGTTATGTGCACAACTTTAATGGTCAAATTACTTGCAGCAGCGACTCCTACCTCCTACTTCTATCACATCTCCTTTGCTTGGCTGCAGCTGCTCCCTCCGCAATGTCTCTGCAATGCGGTTCTTATCTCGTTTTGTGTTTTAGCATTTGTCGTACTACTTGGGTTTAATATTATTGCTATACCCTTTCCTTGAGCATTTTTGGTTGTGCAGTGAGTCTTGATACCTTGGACGTCTCTGAATAGACTACCCTGAGTAATTGTTTGCTGACTTAGGAATTAAACAACATTTTTTGTGTCTTCATAGAATTCCAGTAGATCTATATATTCTAAATTTACAAGGCTTTCAGTTTATTTTCTAGAGTAGAGCAGCTTGACTCAGAGCTCTCATTTCCATAGTAAAGTCTTTCATTAAAGTTACCCTAAAATGTTATTTACGCTAAACATTTTCAAGGCTTTTTAATAAGTAAGGGTATTTCACTTTCAGTATAGCTCTCTTAATTTAGTCCCTTCATCAAATTAAACAGCTTCTTATCGCTTCTCATAAATATTCTCTTAATTAATGAAATTATAATCGAATCGACCCGACATTAAAGTCATTTTCAGCGGGTAAAATAGTAATTTAAGAAAATAAATAATGCAGCTGGAAACCTACATAGTTTAGGAAATCAGCTCAGATTTCAAGATAGAAGAAAGAAGCCTCATTGCATTGAAAATGGAAATGCAGAAATAGCTAAACAGACAGAGACATAGACAGTGTGAGAAGCCAACTGACAGCATCTGCATGATTTATTTCCACGAAATGTTCTCGCAGCAATGCTAACCCTATAAAAAGCAACCCGAAACCGAACCGAAGACTCGGCTAATTTTGGTACACTTCAAGTGTCAGGCCGGGGAAATCAATCAACAATTGACAACAGTTGATGAGGCAAAGCAACAGCCACAACAATTGAATGCGGGGGTCGCCACAATGTGCATTAGCATTTAGGAGAATCGTGGAATAACCCAAAGAAAAACTATTCTCCGAGATAATGTTAATGTAATGTCGGGGGAAGATGACGCGGCGACAAACACAAGCTAATTTTGGAAGCGCCCTGCGCCGGATACTGCTTGAAAATGTTCTATAGCCAAGCCAAGGATCGTTAATCATAATTGAGGGGCTGAAAGGGTTAACGATAAAAACAATTGAAAACGTAGGAAACGCCGCGAGCAAAACCAAAAAAAATGTTGGGCGACGTCTTGCCAAACGATTATTGATGGAGCCCTGGAAGTATTTGAGAGCACTACGAGCGATGTTGTAGAGGCTCTCGAAGTCGTTGCAGTGCGATAAGCAGAGCAAGAACAAACTGCCGAATGCATTTCGAAATATGCATTGATAAGCAGATGGAGCAGCTGAGCAGGCAGGCAGTTTTAGTGTATGGGGGCGGGGCGCCTCAAACCATGCGGTGATTTTCCGATTTTCAATTTTCCACACTGCTTGAAGTGCATTCGATATGCCACAGCAAGGCAAGCGGTAAAGGGAAGCACGGGGAAACTGACTTAATTTCGTTTATTGCCGCCACTTAAATTGTTAATTGCAGCCGTGTTGCAGCGGGAGAGACAGAGAAAGAAAGAGAGAAAGACAGAGAGGTAGAGCCGAGAGGGTCGCTCTTGTAGTTTAAGATACGTATTGACTTTCCCATATGTAAATTAGTTTTGATTTTGTGGGGGAGGAGTAAAATAAACAAATCGATTTTGACGTGAAACAGGCTGGCAAAACGCAAAAGGGTAGGAGAGTCTACATATGTGTGTGTGAGTTGTGCATGTGTGTGTGTGTGTGTGTTTGTGCATGACTCATGTGTGTGTAGCGACCCGCATGCCGGTTTAATTTTACAGGGGCACAACTCAAGGACTTGCAAGAAAGTAAACGCGGCAGGACAATTGTTGGAGTAAAATCTGCTCGGGTACAGTGGAACGAAATAGCAAAAGAGCAAGCAAATATTATTGAAAATGCAGAATGTTGTTGAGTGATTAACAAACCAGAAATATGTAACCCAATTCTTTTTACTACACTTTTTGCTGATCAACGCCCACTGTACAACTGCCAACTCAGCCAAAAAAACGCAGCCTGCTGGCTGAGGTAAAACGCGGGGCAGCGCTGCGGTTGCGTCTTGTTTGCAGTAAGAATAAAGCTGCAGGAGGAATTCTTTCTTATAATATCTTTCATTTCCTTGGCCCGGGGTCGGCGGAGTTTCAAGTGCGGCGGACACAATGCGCACACACACACACACACACGCGCAGGAAACTCGCATGCAAAAAGTGCACTCAAAACGGGGGCTTAGTTGAGGCCCGCTCGGGTCATGTTTATGCGGCATACAAACACAAGGCACATTCGGGAAGGAACTGGCTCCTGTCGGCCACACAAACACACGCATATTTACACAACTGTAATAACAGTTTTTTAATACCCTGCCAACATTTAACGGGTATATTGATTGTGTGGAAATGTAAGTGACAGGTATAAAGAGGCGTAAGAATAGTCACACAGCATATGTTTTCTTGCTCAGGATCACAAGCTAAATTAATTGGGCCACATTCGTCTGACTGTCTGTATGAACACCCGAATCTCAGCTATTATAAAAGCTGGAGATATCAAATTTGGCATGAAGGTTTGTGTGTCCCATACGCATGAAATGATTACTTTAAATCTAAGGTGCCACGCCCACTGCTCCCACAAATCGGTATTTTGCGATTGCTATGGGAACTATTGAAGTCATAACTTTCTGCTTCAGCATATACATAAACGATAAGAACATGAATCTATAAAAACGAAAGTTATTGAAGTAAGTGTTTTTCATAGCTCCTTTAGTTTTGTTCCCAAGTCTATTTGATTGTATGGGAGCGAAAATGCAATATGTAGCAGCTGACTACCTGTTGGACAAAGGGTATATTACAGTTGGGCACCCTCAACTGTAGCTTTTGTTACTTCTCTTTTTTTTTGTGTCGCCAGGCTGCACTTTTACTCGCAACCAAAAGACACTTGGGGAAGATTCACTTTACTTTGCCGAGTTGGTGGTGGAGGAAACTATTGAAAAATTTATATGAGCTGCAAGTTTCATTTCATTTCCATCTACTTCTATTGCTTTCTTTTTCGCCGTCGCCGTCGCCGTTGCCTTTGCCGCAGCGAAAGTGATTTATGACTGCGAGAATTGTGGCGAGACTTTGTCTCAGTTGTCGTCTTTGTTCGTCCGTCTGTCTGCCCGGGCTGCCACGTCTGCCCGGCCACTTAGTGGGGACTCCTCTCCTTGGGACTGCAAGTCCCAGTGGAGTCTTTGAGCTTTTGGCTCCTGATCCGTGTGTGGTGTGTTGTTTGTGCCAAATGTGCAATAAATTAGTGTTTTGATTTTCTGCATTGCCGGCAAAGTTGGCGCCGCGTCTCTTCGCCCCCCGCCTTCCCCCTCATCTTGCAGAGACTTCTTTATTCTTTATGTTGTTGCTGCATGTGCAAAAACTTTTATCGTTTGTCGAGTTTTTAAGTTGCATTTCTTATTCATAGACAGAGCAAGCAAGAAACTTTGCTTTAGTAGGTGGAGATAGACTGTGTGAAGGCATACGGCATGGCTTATTAAAGATCCTCGTTGTACTTAGTGCGCCGCCGCAATAAACACTTGAGATTACGACTTCGACTTCGTCGTTTGCGGCGTTTGCTATGCCTAATTTGAGGCAGTTTTCAAACGCTCTGAGAATGCGTGGAACTCTTCTTAACAGGCGTAACGCTGCTGGCATCACACACACATAGCTAGGTCGGATCGTTGAACTTACCTAACACACACACTGTAATTGTTTTTGTTTCGCCTTTTTGGGGTACATACCTGAAACGAGTAGAAACAGCAAATAATCGATGAGTAACATTAGCTGCTTCTCTACATAATGCATATATCAATTTGGGAACATGGAACATGGAACATGGTCTAGGGCCACAGCGAGTGGGTTCTGCTTTGAGGAGAAACTTATTCGGGTCATGCGCTGTGGAACGAAGCGAAGAAAGCCTCCACAACGGGTTGAGGCTGCTGCACAGTCACCCAGTGGCAAAGTCCGCCGCATCCTCCTCCTCCTCAGCTGCTGCTCCACGTTGTTGCCGGCACACACGACTGCGCATATTTAATTGCTCATTGCGCGTGATTTGCGGTTAAGAGAGGAGCAGGAGGAGCAGAAGCAGGAGGAAAAGGTATAGGAAGACTGTGAGAAAGGCTGAGAGGAAATTGAATGCCTGCTTGGAGACTTAGAGGCAGATCGAGAGAAAGACAGAGAAGATGTTGAGGTACAGCTGAGAGAAGACTGAGAGAAAGATGGCGAGAATGACTGAGACAAGAAGAGGAAGACTCGTGTCGGGATTTGCAGTAAGCAAGAGGAGTAACAGGAGGAGTTCGCTTCTTGGGGCTGCGCGATGTTTGACTACATTATTTTGACAGTTGGCACAAATTACCAACTTGCTGGCAAACTTTCTTTTATGGCATATTGGAATTTGCGCTGTGCGCCTGCGCAACGTTGCAACGTGCAACATGCTGCATTGTCTGCACTGTCTGGCTGCCCCTTTATTTTTTGCTTGCTGTCGCCTACGCGGCCGCATGCCTCATTTGCATTTCGCCTGGCGTCATGCAACATTTGTGTTGTTGCCTGTCGACTGTCGCCTGTCGTCTGTCGCCTGTTGTCGCTTGTCGCTGTCGTGTTGTTGCTGTTGAAGTTGTTGTTGTTGTTGTCATAAGCTGCTGCAGCTGTCAATTGTCGCTTTGTCGCTTTGGCTACTGTGCAGCAGCCGTGTCAGCTCACGGAGCCAGGCATCATTTACATATTTCGAGCAACTTTCTCGGCAAGTCAATCAAGGCATCTTAATGCACTCACAGTTCAGAGTTCATTGAGTGAGTGAGAGCTACCCGCTTAGGCTCGATAAAATCATAATTGTTGCGTAAATATTTGGTCAGCTATAATTGCTGCAACCCACAAGAAATACATACACGCATACATGCACGCATTGTGCTCGACAGTGTAAAACAATAATTTACATAATTTTCTTACAAATCACGCACACGAAACGCGTCAGTTCACTTGGCTTGGCCAACCAAAATAAAGGTGAATCCAGTTATTGATTTGAGCCACAACGACTTTTGTGCCACATCATTGTGCAACATTATTTCGAATCATCATCATCATCATCATCATCAACGAACGAAAAGTAGGAGAACTTTTGTTTGGCCTCACCGATTTTCCATTCCTCTCTTTCTCGATGATATTTTCATTTTGGCATATCATCGCTGGCATCAGCTGAAAATGCAGTCACAGCGCGGGCTATCAGCTGTGAGATGATCTTCGAAATGGGGCAACAGCATCATTAAAAGCGAGCCCCCCCCACCCGCTCCAGACCCTCTGCCAGAGAGCAGTGCGGGTTGCGTATGTAAATTAGGCTGCGAGATTAGAGCGCGCGATACTTGAGATGTCAATTGGTAGATAGTCCAAGCAGTATATATAGGTATCTATATGCAGTTCCCAGCATTCGGAATTGTGATTCACTGCTGTCACCTTTGGGCGATTATGATAAACTCAGCAAATCCGACGGAATGCAACAGTTCAGCACATTAACGCCATCGCTTATGCAGCTTCCCTCTGTCTCTTTCTAATCTCAAGTATTAACTGTTGTCGCCAGGCCCCCATTCACATTACCCTATCTAATACAAATCCCAACAGTCATTGCCCATTAACATAACTTCATAGAGGGACAACGACGGAGCGGCAACGGCAATGGCTTTGCCCACGTCCTCTCATCGTCGTCCACTCAAACGGCACTCAACAAGTTCTAATAGGCGCTCACACACACACACTCGCACACACATACTTATGGCTGGCCTCCTACACGTTAGCTTATAGCAAAACCCGATCCTATCCAGAGCCAGAGCCAGCCCACGCACGTTCCCTTGCACTCAGCTGCCGCCTGCCCCTGTCAATCCCCAATTCCCCCTCTGACCAGGTGTAAGTAGTGTGCATATTGCATTTATGCAATACGTGCCTTGTTATTGTTCTGTCTGGCTGCGTTCCGGGTCCATCGGCAGGCTCCCACTCCCGCCTCCATGGGATACGCTGCCTCCTTCAGCGTCCGCTGGGCAGTGGAGCGAGCTTGCATATAATTTATATGCATTTGACAGTTTTGACTGATTTATCGATGCAGGAGCATGGCATACATAATGCGTGTGCGGCCAACTTTTCCAGGAAAATCAGGAATAGTCATGCACACACACACCCACACACACACACACACACAGGCACGTTGATTTTGCATAATGCCAATGCAGATACTTTTTTCGCAAGCTTCACAATTGAAACGCAGATTTTGGTCAGCGAGCGATGGGATGACTGGGAGCGACAGAGAGAGAGGGAAACATGCCGAAAAGCTATTGTGCTGTTGCTCTATATAAAGAGTCTAGAGCCGCAAACATATAGCCGACACTTCTGACGCGATAAATGACAGTTGACAGCTGACAACGGGGCAAAGCGACGCTGGCGCTGGCGCTGGCGCTGGCAGACCTCGGCTCGATGCGTCATTCGCGAGGCGAGAGAGACTCACTTAGCGCTCTCAAAAACTAAACCAATTTCCGTTGTGCGACCCACTGACAAACAGTTTAATCTTTGCAGAGTTTTATTGTATCATATTGTGGTGAAATATTTTACACTGAATTCTGACATTTATAGCTAAAGATGTCTAAACTAACAATCAACTTGTTGAGTTCTCTATACGGTTGTTTTCTTTGGATTCTCTAATATATTTCTGTTATTAAAAGAGTCGATTAATTAAAGTAGAGGACGTAATTCAAATAAATATGTTAAAAACTGATGTAAAAGACGCAAATAACCGCTTTTCGAGGTCAGTGGGCGTGGCAACTAAAATTTTATTTAAACTCTTGGAGCGATATTATATTAGATATTAGTGAAAGCCTCTTCCAAAATTTGGTGTCTCCAGCTTCTATAATAGCTGAGGTCTGATAACTGAACAAAGCTCAAACAATTCGACTAGTAGTTCCAAGCAACAATTAAGCCACTTTGTGGGGTGTGCCACGCCTCCATATGTCTGTTTTATGCATTCGCACAAAGTTAGCGTTTTTTGACAATTATTAGTGTTCAAAGGGCATAAAAAGAATACCGCATACTATAACCATGTGAGGACTTAATTTATTTAAGCCACATGTTTAATAAACTTAGCTAAATTATCACACATTCGAGCCGCAATCAATACCAGTTAAAATACTAGCACCAGGCGAGAAACTGAACTAATTTTTAGCCGAAACGTGTAAAGAGGCAAGGTGACAAATCGAATGATGTTGTTTGAATAACATCGCAGACGAGATTTCAATCTGCAATCGTCTCGAGTGAACAAGTTGCGTGTTAAATGTCAATCTGGAAACAATCCCAACTAACAGCCAAATGGAGTTACATCTGGACAGCCCAGGCCTGTGTGCGTAGTTTATGATGCAGTCCCTGCGTCGCAATCCTGTCAAATGGCAAGCGACCATCGCACAAATCACACGAAAAACGAAAAGAAAGTGAGTCGTCGATGTAGTAATACGAAGAACTGGACCTACTAGATGGAGAGGCGGTCTGGACGGGGGCACTGGGAACTGGGGACTTGGTATCGCAGAGCCAGACATGTCTTGGCCAGTGGCCCACACGAAAGCGTGTTCAAACAAATTTGATTATAGTCGTGCGTCTGTGCATAGATATCTACTACGATATACCAAGCTTTATGAAGGTATTCAAATTTTGTTAATTATGTTAGGTAACTTCTACAGTTGTTCAGGTTAAGCTTTTATTTTTTTCGAAATATTTTTAAACATATTCTAAATTTAAATGGAAACATCTGTTAATAGGGAAATTCTTAAGCCAACTTTCTAAAGAGTGCAGAGTATTAAATGAACGTTGTCCACACCATGTCCAACTACTTCTCGTCGCGTCATTGTTTTTCCATTTCCATTCCCATTTTCATTTCAGTTGTCGAGGTTGCTTTGGCACTTTGTTTCTGTTATTGTTGCGGAGCGTTCGCTTTACCGCAGTAATAAACAATCAAAACAAACACAAAGGCGACGTTTTATTGGACACGCTTGGTTAGGCATCCTCCGGCATACCGTTCTCCCTCCTCTGCGTGGGTGCGTGCACCGGAGGCGACTGAATGGAGAGTTGGGCTATATTTATGGCGTCTGCTGCAGCCAAAAGCCAAAACAAATTTTTTTCGGCAAAATGCCAAGATATATTAAAAAAAATCGCACAAGTCCGAGCGAAACTTTGCTTGCATTTTTATTGAATGTCGATAATGAGAAATGAATGCAAACCTGGCGAAGAACATGGACTCATAACTTGCCAAGGCAACCAGCAGCAACAACAACAGGTGAAGCAACTGGCATATTGCAAAAGTTTTTCAAGTTCATTTCTCGTTGCGGGTGCGTAAAATGATTTACCTGCCTGCCTCGGCTGTCGAAAGTTTTTGGCTTGCAAAGTTCAAGTTTTAATCTCATTATACGCTGACTTTTGTTTCTGAACGTGTTCTTAGCCCCCGCTTTCCATAGAGAAGGTGTTTGGGGGATTTTCGCATTGCGCAGTTGTCGCCGCGCTCAAAAACTTCGCAGCATAAAGCTGTCCTGCCAGCCTGGCCGCAATCCAATTGCCAAAGCCAAGTTGAGTTCGGGGTAGAGTTGGGGGCCGCTGTCTGCGGCCAAACTGGCGACTGCAGTGCGATATGAAATGTTATGGATAGGCAACATTTGATGCAGACTTAGAAGAGTTACATGGATGGAGTTACAGCATGACTAACTGCATAGAGCATATAATTTAAGCTAAACTTTACTGGACTTTACTTCACAATTGTCACACCTTTCCCATGCTTTGAAAAGTTCCCTCACTTTCCATTTTCAAGCAAACATTCGATCATTTCCTGCTTATGTAATGTGAGACGACTTTTCCCCCCTACTCTTTCACTCTATAAGCCCTTTTCAGATTACACAACTTCGCGCCTTCATAATGCAGCTTTGCAGTCAATGATTGATTTTAAAAACCGTTATTTGGGGGGAAAATTACCATACGCATCCAGCTGCAACAACAAACTTTGCCCATGCAAATCCCCAAATTGACGCCTCGAAGTGTTAGAGATCGCTTGGCCCAAGGGGGCCCAATGTAGCCAGCTCATTATAGACAACTTGATGTCATTTATAGAGCTGTTCGATGGCTTTTCAAGCTGTTACTCGAAACGCACAGTGGGGCTTGGGGGGGCCATAAAACCGATCATTTCGCTCCAATGCAATCGGTCGAGTCAATTTTTATGACTGGAATTAAAAAATCGTTCAACAAAAACCGAAATGGAATTGTTATAAAAGCCGCTTTTGTTTGATTTTGTCTACTTGTGGCGTCTAATAAGCCATCAAATTCTCTGAGTCTGCGTTTTAAGCTTTTGTCGTTGCATGTAAATATTTGGACCAAGTTGAGTATTTTAAGCGGAAAAGTCGTAAATTGAAGCTCTTTTGATGTGGTTATGATTGCCGAGAAGAGACTCTGTGAGTCATTCGATACTTAAGAGAGTTGGCGCTGCCTGGAAGTTAAGTCGCCTAAATGACAAGTTATTGTTCTCAGTGTGCTTACTAATATACCCTCTCCTCCCACTCTCTTCCTCTTCTCTCCCAAAGTAAACTCCATTTCTTTGCCATATGCAAAACTACAAGCAATACGCCTGCCTGCCCCCCGCCAACGCACATGTGCCACATGCCAATGCAACAACGTGGCATGGCTGCGCCCCACTCAAGTGCTCTGCCAACTGCAACTTCAACTGCAAACTGCAATCTGTACCGCCTGCTGCTGCTGCTGCTGCTGTGCTGCACTTCACTTTGATTTATCAATAAAAGGCAAAGTTTATTTATGAATTTCCGATTTCAATTCAACGGCACAGCCAAAGAGGCCACAAAGATACAGATACATTGAGCCCAGGCAGCAGAACCACCACCCATACGGCTTAAATTGTATGAATTACTTCGACAAGATACAAAACAAGAGTGAGGCAATAGCCCAGCAGCATGTGGCAGGAAGAAAAGAAGCATCTGCTTGTTGCATGCTCAGCTCCCTACAGAATCATCCACTGTTTGTCCAACTGGGTCGGCTCTGCTTTCGCACACACATTGCGCAAGTGGAGAGTATCTGTAACAGGTTGTGGCATAGGTAGCTCCACTCGAGATACTCTCGAGGCACTCGTGCCCGTGCTCTGTGGGCCTGCACTTGCCAATCGTCGGGGGCATCTTCATCTCTCTCTCTTCTGTTTCTTTTTCTTTTCCTTTTCTGCTTTCCACGACTTGTGCGGCGTCAATAATCATGATCAATAAATTCAGCCTGCCGATATTCGACTTCAATTTGCAGTGGAACACGCTGCTCACCCCCACCCTCCTCCTCTCCTCTCCACTCATCGAACTTGTCTTGCTCCTCGTGATCGTTTTGACCGCCAGCCTCAATGCTATGGGAAGATTTCGAAGCTCATCAAAAACAACTTTTTTCTTTATTTCTTTTTGCAGTTTATTCCGTTGTTGTTGTTGTTTCCTCCATCGGTCTTCGTGTTGTGGCGACATTAGTTTTTATTTCTGTGGCACAACTCACAGAAGTTCATTTTCAATCGGGTTTTTCAGTTATTTTCGGCGATTTTTCAATTTGTTTCCCTCGCCAAGTTCACGATACCCTGCGATCATTGAAAATGGGCAGAAAGGGTATACTAAGTTGGTGGAAATGTACAAAACAGGCAGAAGGAGACGTGGTAGAGCCCACAAAGTGTATATATTCTGGATCAGGATCCTTAGCCAAGTCGATTGAGCCCTGTCCGTCTGCCTCTCCATCTGTCCGTCTGTGTGACTACACAGATCTCGGCTATTATAATTGCTAGAGATACCAAGTTTTGAAGGACGGTTTCTGCATGCTGTCTGGTTGACAAGCTTAATTAAAGCTTTAGATGCCATGCCCACCGGCTCCGCAAATCGGGAAATAAATAGGTATGTGAGGAGTAGCAATAAGAGTAGAACGCTTTGTTGTAGGGTATCTTACTGTCGGAAATCTCGACTATAGCTTTCGTTACTTGTTGCAAGTTCGTGTTCGGCATTTCTCTCTTATCGGATGCAGTGTGAAGTGGGTCGAGGAAATCCCTGAGATTAATACAAAACTCACATTTGCTTTCAAAACATAAAGAATCAAAATGCTTTCGAACAAAAGACAACTTTCCCAAACAGCAACAGCAACAACAACAACAACAAGTGCCGTTATAAAGTACAGGAAATTGTACATGAAATATGGAAGAGAGCTCGCTGCTTTCAAGCTATTTTTAAACGCACTGCGATCGCAGTATCTGCCAGAGACAGTACAAGTTCCCAGCTCCAGTATGGCACATGGTCGAAAGGGAGATGTGACTGGCGACGAGGCGAAGCAAGTCAACTCAGCTCCATAAAAACAGCTTGGCGAGCGGGTGGAAAGAGAATGGACATGGAGCACATGAGGCAGAATAGAAGACAAGAAGAAACACGAAGAAGAAGCAGCAAGAACTGCAGCAGAACTACAGGTTGAGGTAGATATAGAAGTAGACATTGAGGTAGTAGGCAAGGTTAAGCTATAAAGAATTCATTGTCTGCAGTTCAAAGATCGCAAATTGAAAAATTTATATACAAAGTCAGAGGAACTCGAAAGGAGCAAGGAGGCAGGCCAGGCGAGTGGGAAGTGCATGAGAATATTAATAAATTAAAGGCCACAGATAGAGTCAAAGACCAGGCACAAGTTTACACAAATAACCCGTAAGATACACGCAGGTGGGTGCAGAGCGGGAGAAGCAGTCGGAGTCGGAGGGCAGGCTCACTGGCCATGTTGCACTTGATGAGATCTTTATTGGCGGCGAATCTGGCGAGGCAACATACATACATAAACCACAAGCCTCAAATCTGCCTCAAGTCTGCAGCGTGTGGGTTGTTGCCTGCCCAGCTGCAGCTTGAAGCTTGCAGCTTGATTGCATTGCTGGACACGGACATGTGTGTGTCGGACGGCTGCGATTAGACAGTGCAATGCAGGAAGACTGCCTCATGGGTGAAGCCAAGTTGAGGGTCTACAAATGGAGTCAAGATAATACACTCTAAATATGATCGGTTAGCTCTGCAGCAAGCCATCAATCTTGGCGCTGCACTCCTGCCCGAGCAGAGTCGACTGCGAGTTGATTGCCAAATAACTGCACGAGCGACTACTTCAATGGCTCCCAAATGCGCAGAAACAATAAAAATTAAATTTTTTTTCGGGACGAATGGAATCCTTGACATGGTTGCCAAAAGTCTAGACAGAGCCGGGTCGACAGACAAGAGCACAAACAATGCCAGACGGCGGCTGCTGCTGCCGGGATACACGAGCGTGCACAGAGGCAAGGTAGAAGGGGCAGCGGAGGTTGCACGAAAACGCTTTAGTAGCTACCCGCAGAGACACCTTGGGGACCTGGCTAGCGCCCAGCTCCAGATACAGCTTCCAAGTTCCAAGCTGGCCGTGCATATGCAAAGCGCATTTAAAAATTGCGAAACGTAGCTGGAATCACAACAAGGCGACGAAACATTCCGCGACATAATTCAGCATAAATGAAGCCGGGAGACTCTGGGCAAAAGTTCAAGATCGCCGCGCGTATCCTACGACCAGACGAGGGGGGTGTGGCCAAGGGCGGCAGGCGGTCACTAAATGTTGTTATTTTTTTGAAACGAAATGAACTCGTGTCGCAATAATTTATGTGAAATCACAATGAAAATAAAACAATGTCCCCAGCAAGAAGGTGCACCGAGGCTGAGATACTCTTTCGGAAAGCAATATAACAGTTCAAGTCTTTTGTTATCTCATTTTCTTTGAGTTTGAGAATTAAAACCTAAATTCTTAAAGATAAATATATTACGTAAATAAATTTATATAGATTCTATATTATATAATAACAGGGCACCATCTATAATTTAAATATCCTTTGTAATATGTATTTAGACTCAAAAGAAAGAGGCTCAATTCTAGCTATATTTGCAGTAAAAAGCATCATTCGGGGGGCGTGGCCAAAATCTAAAACTTACTTTAACTGCGTTCTACAATAAGACATATTGTTAACAAATTTGGTAGTCCTAGATTTAATAATAGGTGATATCTGAGCTGTCCCACAGACTGTCCGTCCGACAGAGAATATATATTCCTAATGGGGATGCCTACTTCATTTAGAAATGCCTTCTTTTTTTTGATTGGCACAAAGTTATAATATCCATCTTTATACGCCATGTTCTATCATGCTGGCTAAAGCTAGTTCGATATGGTGGTTTTTCTGCCTAAAACTAATATACCCTCTGTTAGGGTATACAAAAACAAAGAACGACGACAGAAATCGAAAACGAACAAGAGGCTGGACAATGGGTTGGAACGTCCAGAGCAACTTTCAGCAGACTCCCGCGGATAGTTTCAGTTGCGTGCGAGTTGGAAAAGGGGAAAGGGACGGATGCAGTAGGAAAGAAGAGGGAGGGATGGATCTGAGCGAACGATATATGTATGTATAACTGTTGGAGGCGTGTTGTCTTTCGATTTCGTTGATGCGTCGCGAGCTGCGGTGACTGCGCTGGGCTTGTTGCTGTTGTTGTTGTTGTTGTTGCCTTTAAATGGATTTCCGTTGTAGTCTTTGCAGACTTGTCTACAAGTCGAGTTAATGTTAACAACGACAATCAATGGCTATTAAAAGCCGCGATATATGTTGTACATAACTCTGAATGAGGGTTATCGGGCCACAGATTTGTCTTTCTCTCCCGCTCTCTTTCTCTTTGTCTGTCTGTGTGCATGTCAGCGGGACCAAATTGGCCAATTCTAGCGGTTTTATGGCTAAAGCTACGCACTTGCTCGCCTCTACACGTAGAGTAAACAAACCAACAAAACCGGCAAAACCAACAAATGATAATGAGACATTTTATACAACGCACCGACAAGTTGGAGTGAGGCTGCGGTTGCCCCTTCCAGCTACGCAATCTCCCTCCTGCTTTGGGTATGAGTAATGAACCATCGCGAGCATTAAAAATAAAAATCAGAGCAGACAGGGGATAGGGACGGTCGGACAGTCAGACTGTGTGGTTTCAATATAGCCAAGTACAAGTTAGGCATATAAATTTCCTCATTTTTATAACGTTGCCCCGGCCATTCTCGTTTGCCATTGTCGTGGCGAGACCGCCGTGATTTTGTGTTTTTTATTAACTCTTTATGGATTCGCAAGAGGATCTCGTCGACTCCGACGCCGGCGATTAAAACGTTTTTACGACTTAATGAGCCACTCGCCGCATCGTTTGCCAGCGGGGCATGTGGGTGCCACATTGCCTGCCGACAGGCTGCTGCAAAGACAAGAGACCAGCTCCAGCTCTAGCTCCAACAACAGCTCTAGCTGCGAGTCTGAAACAATAAAACGATGATAATGATGATGTGCCGCATAGAGGTGACAAAATTGCTGTACTGCAGCACTCCGGCCACTTCCCACCTCCGTCCAGCCACTCCAAGCTGCTCGAGAGAGCTCAAAGATAAACGACAGCATCTTAGTCTAAATAAAAATGTTTACGAGTGCCAGCAGCATTAGAGATAAGCGAGTGGCGAGTGGCGAGCGGCGAGCGCCTTAATGTCTTTCCCCCAGGCAATTAGAAGAAAGCAACCTCGCTCCGCCATGCATAGATTGCGGCCAAATGAAGACGCTAAGAAGTGCTTATCGATATTGCGAATACGAAAGCTGGCTAGCCTGGTTTTAAATGGAAGTCGTTTTTAGAAAGAAACCGTTAGGCAGAGTCTTATACAAATATTTAAAGAATTCTTGTTAATTATGTAGTAAATATTTGAAAGTTAAAGATTTTAGAAGATTTTTGATCATAGCTAATATGTGTTATGGAACACAAAATCAATATATTTAAAATATTTTTATTTACGTAAAATATTTACTTCATTTACCTGTAATATATAAAAAGTCAATTAAAAAATAAATCAAACAAAGTAACATATTTATACCCTCAACCATTGAAAACAGTCAAAGAAGGATATACCAAATTTTTGCAAATCTATGTAGCAGGCATTATGAGGCGTGGTTTACCCTTACGAACTTTATATATATTTCTTAAACAAATACAATATTAATCTATCCTTCAAATCACAGTCCTAAAAATACATACAGTCCTATCGTTTCCTCTACCTTCGAGCAGCGTAGCTTGAGCCGCAAGTCCATTCAAGTATGGGAGAGCGAGCAAGCACTATGTTGCAGATGACTTTGTACTTGAAACTATTTGTTACGGTTTTTCAAAATTTAACGTAGGGTATTTTACTGTTGGGTGCTCCTGACTGTAGCTTTCATTGCTTGCTTTACAGTGCCGCTTCTCTATAGGCCCAATTAAATGTCTTGACTGAATCAGTTCACTTTGAAAGACATGCAGGGAATTTATGCACTGACAAAACTTGCCAAGCTACTTTTAGCGGTACAACGTGCAAATTTACTGCTAGAAATGTAAACAGCACCCAAGCTGTTAAAATTTATGAAATATTTAAAACATTTAAGGCAGAACAACTTCCGTTACCGCTGTAAGTCGCATTAAAGTTTGTTTAAACATTTTGTTAGCTTGCGCTGCACTTTGTACCTAAACCGCTAACACGCCCACAGAAAAGAGAAGAAGCACCTCCCTCACACACACACACACACCTACACCCATTGTTATTGCTGCTGTTGTTGTTGTTACAGCAGGAAGAGAAGCTGCTGCTGTAGTTGGGCTCGCGTGGTGCAAGTTTAGTTGCTTCAATCAAATCAACGAAAATTTTCGCAAACTCAATTTAAATCAAATGCTTTTGCGTCGCACACACACACGCACACACACACGTACACGCACAACACATGCACACATGGGAACGTAAAAAGCATTGGAGAGAAAGATGCCATGTTGGCTGTTTTTGGCTCTTTTGGCTGTTTCGTTTCGCTTGTTTCGCCTCTGTTTCACGGCTCTGCCGCCGCCGCCGCCGCCGCCGCCGCAGCAGTTTCCACTGTCTTTGAAGACTTTGATTGTCAATTTGCGATTGTCTCGAAATTGAAGACAACAACAGCAACTGGAACAACAACAACGTGTGCGAGCAGCAGCAGCAGCAGGAGCCGACAATTCTCTGGTCTGGCTGAGGTTCTGCTTGTGGGTTCTGTCAGTTGCCTTGTCTATTTTTAAGTCGCTTTTATTTTGCCATTGAACGATTGTTGTGTGGTTTGGTAATTGCTGCAAAGGGTGCACGCCCCGAAATGGCCAACTTTAAAATTGGTAACGCACGTCAATGCGAGTGCAAGACAGAGACAAAGACAGAGACAGAGAGAAGGAGAGAGGTAGGTGGTGTCTCTGGCAGCAGCAAAAGCGGAAACAAATTTCCAAGAGTTACGACTTGAGACTGCAGTAAAAACGGGTTACAGTTCCCCGGCTGATTGACAGTCGAGCATGGCAATTGGCACTTGCATTAACTTTGATTTGGCTAGAATTGTGTCTGCCTGACAGCTGCAAAGAGGAATAGAGAGAGAGAAAGGGACACAGAGAAAGAGAAATAGAGCGACTTGCAATGGGAACTCGTGTCCTGCAGCTATGCAGGCCCTTTCCGATTGACGAAATGATTTGAGCAAATTGCAAATAGAGTTAAATCATTAAGGCAATTAGCTGCGTCAAGTTGCCTGAGAAACTAGCAGATACCCCAACACACTTAGAGTATCAACTGCGGTCTTTGTCTTTCCGTGTACCAAGAAGCAATAACACATCCGTTTGCCATAAAATTGATGGACCGAAAACCGAAGCCGAACAAAATGCATATCAAATACCGAAATTCAGTAAAACTTGCGAGCTACTTCAAGGGTCATAAAAAGGCCGTGGCAAGGCCTGCCTGCCCTACCTGCCCCACTGCTGCTTGCCACAAGCCCCCGCTAAACGCATTTAATCACACATTTTCCAATGAAACTGCAGCAAATTGTTTATTTAATTTTTAATGTGTGCTAGAGAGACAGCGCGACCGATGGCAGGCAGGCAACCCCAATACGCGACTGTCAGGAAGAGAGCAAGAGAGAGGGGAAGAGAAAGAGAGAGAGAGAGACTGTAGATACATGAGGTATGCGCTGTAAGTTTCGCGTATCTTTGGCTTGCGCGTTGCTGCGCACTTGGCTTTATGGCCATTAGCGTATGATTTGTCTTAACAATTAAGCGCAGGCCGCAACGGCTAGACAGAGATGGAGCAAGCTATCTCTCTCTTTCTCTCTCTCTCTTTCGCTGCAGCTTTAGCTTGCACATGCTGCATGCTGTTGCAGTTGCCACACTTGCGGCATGCCAGGCAGGCACTTCAAAAGAAAAATGTGCATGTGCATCTTCTGCATCTTCTTCTGCTTGCCCCATGCAACCATGTTTCTATGTTTTATTTCCACTCGTGAGCTCCATCCATGTTGTTGTTGTTGTTCTGGTTGTTGTTGTTGCTGTTCGGGTGTCTGGTGTTTTATGAGTACGCCTAACAGATTGATGCGCCTATTAAACGATTTCTCATTCGCTCGGGCTGCGTCTGCTTATGCGGCCGGCACTGCGAGAGTATCTGGCGTTATTTTGACGTTAATTGGATTGTTGGCTAGCAAGAGTGAGTGAGAGAGAGAGAGCGAGCGACCGCTCGTTTTGGCCAAAAGAATGAATAATGCAACACGGCGAGTGTGTTGTGTGTGTGGAGTGTTGTGTCTGCTGGCTAGGAGATAATTGAATAATCATTTAATGATTGCTTTCAATGATTGTGGGAGTTGCAGACGATAGCTAAGCAGCAAGAGAAATAGAAAGAGACAGAAATAGAGAGAGAGAGAGAGTCTAGATGAAATGATTAACAGAAATAGCTGAGACCGTAGCCAAGTCAAGTTGCCACTCGACTGCAGTTGAGTTGCTGTTGCCACAGCATCCATTAAATATTAAATAGAAGCGTCCTTTAACCGACATGAGAGCGCTATCTTGCCGTCTCTTTCCCACTCTACCCTACTCACTCTCCTGCTCTAATTGTATTTGAGCTCATAATTTATTTACGCTTTTAATATTTCTGGCAAATAAAGCGACCTGCGCGCAACCTCAGAAAATTTCATTGACAAAAACAACGACAGAGTCTAGTTTGAAGTGGAGCGTGTTTGTTGTTGTTGGGGCTGCCTTTGCCATTGTTGTTGTTGTTGTTGTAGTTGTTGCCCTTTTTCATTAAAACACATTTCCATACAAAACCCAAATGACATCAAAGATTCATTTTTATCATGTTGAGTCGAGTCGAGAACGTCTGCTGCCAGTGCAGCTAGCAGCGCGGGTCTAGCCGAGTCTAGCTCGACCCTGGACTGCGGACTCTGTTGACTCTGGGCACTCTCGGACTGGTTCCTGGGCCAACGTGCGCCGCCTACAGTCAAGACGCGTCGCGACGAGCAGCTGTCCCTCTGTTTGTCTGTCTCTGCCCCATTCCGTCTATCGTAGCGCTTAAATATTTATAAATTTAAATTCATGTGAAAAACAAAAGCGCCTATCGCTCTGCCAGAGATTGCGTCTCTCCGTCTGACTGGCGGCTGCATCCATGTCGCGCAATTCAACAGAAAAATTGAGAAATGTCAAAGGAAATGGCGTAATTTTGTAATTTGCACTCGAGCAAAAAGCAAACGAATTAATCTCATAACTTGTTGTGGGGTGCAGCGAGTCGACCGAGTCGACCGAGGCGCCAATCCCAACTGCTCCGACTCCGTATCCGGACGATGTCAGCCTCATCATTGAGCCGACTTTTGATTTACGTGAAAAATCGCTTATGTGGAAATGTTTTCACATTAAAACAAGCACAGTGCAGCATCCCCAATCTTCCCCCACCAAGCGGACCTGCTCGACGGATTTGACTGCAGAATTTATTGAACGCATTTCATATATAATATTTGCGCTTTGTTCCTCGCACTTGTATGATATATATTACTGTATATGTAAGTACACATATAGCGTAGTATTTCCCTGTAATAAATGCGTATTGAAAATGAAAATTTATGGCGTCTTTAAGGCGACACATTCGCGTATGCATGTTAAATGCGGATTAGGCCCAGCGTCAGGCGGCGGCGAGGGCGAGAAATGAAATGAATCCGAAATGCCCTTGGAGCTGGCGCTGGAACTGTAGCTGGGGGGGGTTGGGCATAACAAATGCCATAAAAATTAGCTGTCACATTTTGATTACCCCATGCGGGGTGCTATATTTTCTTTATGTAGTGCAATAGCTGGCGGCGTAGCGCATTAGGTTAAAAGACTTTTGGCCTGCTTCCCTTGTACTCTCTGAGTAACTTCTCCTTGTGTAGAACTTGTGCCACGCTGCACCTGATGCTGACCAACTGCTATAAGGTGTTCCTTTTAATTTCCGTTTATGGTTTGGGCTACACACTCACACCCGCTCCAGTGTGGCCACACCCAATTCCAGTTGACTGATCCCATTCACAAGCGCCTCGCGCTGACTCAGCCGCTTGGTCAATAAAACTCCACACACGCCTCCTTGACGGACAAAATTAATTGCTAATTTCGGGCCAAATCGAGCTGCAACAACAACGTGAACAACCAACCGATCGATGCGGCGTCATAAGCCAAGCTTAAGAGATCGTAAACAAAGCAACGCAACGCGTCCGTCGGCTGCTTCTCTCAACTTGCTTACTTTTATTTGATATTAAAAATATTTAAAATAAAAAATAAAAATTCACAAATAATCCAGATGCGAGCACGCCAAGAAGAATGTGTGGGATATTCTGGGAATTCGCGACGTGAAGCCAGCCAGCAAAACTCAGCGCTTTGACAGTTTGTGCCGTGGCCCAAAATTAATTGGCATTTAAAAGGCGTTCCATGGATTTTTGGCGCTGAGTTGTTTTCTGTTGCTTTGCTTTTACAATTTATGTGTAGGTTCAGTTCGAAGATCGTAAAAATACAAAAGATACTTTTGCATGGAGGAAGTGTTCGAGTTAAGAAATGATGTTCAGCTAATGATGATAATCACAAAAGATCGTTGATAGCTCTGCGCTATGGGAATATTCGCCTAGTCGAGCAGTTGGCTGTCTATTTTTTTTTATGTGCTGCTTCACTTTTAGCCAGTTTATGGCCAAAATGAATTATGTTGCCGTACCACGCAAAAAAAAATCTTGAAAAAGGATCATTAATAAATATTCCACTTGGGTCTGCTGCGGTCCTGTCAAAAGGCCTAACACACACACAGACACACAAAGCAGCGAAAGAGCTTAACATATTCGCGCGTGTCTCTCTCTCTCTCGCATCTCGTTTTGTCTCACTTGCCCCCTTGCACCGCGGCCGCGCTGTCAGTCACCAAGCTGAGCCCCCAAGAAAATCCAAAGACTGCGCGAATAACATGCAAAAATCCACTTCTTCGTTTCGGGTAATCCGCATTTTAATGACTTATTTTCTCGGCTTGCCTTTTGGCGCTCGTCAGTTGGCAGTCCGTAGTCTGCTGCGGATCTGGCAGCACCACATGTGCTACGGTTCTCGGCAACTGTGCCGGGGGGGGAGTGTCTTAAGGCCTTCGTCGGGGCAGCCAGCAGACAAACACCTCGAGCGAAAGCAGCTTGCCAGACTTCAGCCTGCTTTATCCCACTCCATGAAATTGTCATTTATTATTTTTTTGAATTATATTCCAAGCAAAGACATTAAAGACTTGTGCATAATTTAAATTTTACAGCAAATACTCGAAGAGTTGCTGCCATAACTTATAGTTCTGCTCCAACTGGGCTCATTAGTTTTAGAACTCTTTTATTGGTATTCAACCTTATTATACCCTTCGTCTGTTGAAAGTTGTCTTGAAATGCATGCAACAGGCATAGAAAAGTATGGCAGACACCAAAATGTTTGTATGTTCTTGTACCAGCCTGGTAGATGTTCATGTCCGTCTGTCTGTCTGTATGAACACTTAGATCTCAACTATTATAAAAACTAGAGACAGCAAATTTCGCATAAAGTTTTCTATATATTTTAAGCTACACAACCTTATTTCAAACTTTAGATGCCACGCCTACTAACCCCACAAATCGATAAATATTGCTGTAAGACTGTCTATGAAGTAGAACACTTTGACAATTCCGTTTGGGTGTCGATTATACAATAAATCTGTCATATATAGATTCCCATATTCCCCCTTCTACATATAGATACCCCTCAAGCAGTTTGCTGCCTGGCATTAACACTAATCAGCTACCCTTTAATAACAACTCAAATGCGCAAATTGTATTAAAAACTTGTGAAATGCAAAATAAATTAGCGACCCCTTTTGGCGCACAGCGAGGGTTGCTTTTGAAAATAAGGGGGAGAGATGGGCCCAGAGTTGGGGGGGGTGCAAATACCAAATGGCACCGCGCTGGTGACTATTAAAATATTTTACAAAATTAACCCTTCGCTGCCCCGACAGTCGCTAGTTAATTTATGTCTGACTGCAGCACGCCTGCAAATATGCAACAGCAACAGCTACAGGGAACTTGCAACTGCAACAGGAACAACTGTTTACCATTCCGTCTGTCTGTTACGCTCTCCCTCTCACTCTCCCTGTCTCTTTCGCGCTCTCTCAGTCTGTCTGTCTGCAGGTGGCTGTAGCTGCCTTAATGCAGCACGCTGCTTGCCTGTTTGCTGATTAATTGCAAATTGCAGGGGTGTCTGCCTGGCAAACCACATTAAAAGGCACAAAGGTCACGAAAGGAGCGACCAAGTCGGTGCCGGACTGGCCATCGATCCCTGCTGCAGTCCGTGCGTATTCCTAGTTTATTATTTTCGCTTCCCAGCCGTCATTTATGCAAAGTGGCGTGCCAGGAGCTCGCCCTCGCCCTGGCACACCCAATCCGCAGCTCGCACCTTTGATGTGCGCGCAAGGACTTTGGCGTTGGCAACAGGAGCAGCTGCAGCAGGAGCAGCAGCAGCAGCAGGAGCACTTTCATCATTTGGCTTTTGCCATTTGCACCCCGACGCCACTTTTGACCACTTTGGGGGCCATGGCGCAAAAGGGGTTGCCACTTGACCAGTTGCCGAGTTTGCCCTGTGCACACTGCCCCCTCTCTCTCTCTCGCCCTGTCTCTGTCTCTCTTTTGACTAGCTGCAGGTTACTCAGTCAGTTTTGTTTTGGCTACGGGATGCATGAGTCGAACCCCCTCTCCCTTCTCGTCTCATTCATTTCTTCTTTCTTTATGCCACTGTCTGCTCGCTGTCTTTGTTGCTTACTTCTCTGTTCTGCTTGCTGTGATTGCTGATTAGCTTTGCGCCTTGTGGAGGCGAATGAAAAATTTGTCTAGTCTACTTTTAGGCACTCCGCCCCGCCCCACGCGATCTCTATCAGCTCGCAAATTTGCTTGGTTTACGCAAAGGAAATAAGTATAGCAACGGAAGTGGTTGAGGCATAGAGAAATTTAGAGTTTTTTTTGCACTGATAAGCAGCCTGGGTATTCCGTTCGAATACAATTAGGATAGAATAATCGAACCGTGTGTTTAAGGCAGCAAATAGCAGACCGCCTGCCACAAATCCGCAAAAACCGAAGCAAAGGTAAAGCGCAGCGCAGCTAAAAGCAATCTCAGTCAGCCAGAACAGGGGCGGATCAGAGCAAAGCGGGGGCAAAACTGGTAGGCAAATGCATTCATTAATAAATTATCGAGGCATACAAAACCGCAAACTAAAACAGCAGCCACAAGCCAGCGGGCCAGCGGGGCAGCGGGGAAGGGCGTGGCATGCGGACAGTGGAAATTAGGCGGGAGTAACAATGTGTGCAAACCACCGCAGCCACCGACAACAAAAGCAGCAACAACAACAGCAACAACAACGATGAGAGACAAGAAAAACAGCAGCAGCAAAGGACGAGACTGTTCAGGCATGTCGCAAGGACGACGACGACGACGACGAGGACGAGGACGATATCATTACGTAAACGTAAAACTTCCGCCTTAGAAATTCAATTAAACTAATAAATTTTCCATTATCCTTATCGGTGGCAGCGCTGCCGTCGATGCTGCCGACGAGGCTGCTGTCTGCGTTGGCGGGGGCGGAGCAGTGGGGGCGGGATAGAAATTTAAATGCGTCTAAAGCAAACAAACTCAGCTGCACACAAACATACACACAAGCACACTGATAAAACACACACTGCAAGAGAGAGGGAGAAGGGGAGGGAGAGCGACTTGCACATGTGTAAAAATAACAATAACAACAAACATGCAAGAGAGACAGCAACAACAACTACAACAACAAAAAGCAACAATTTGCATAAATTAAAACTTAAAATCAAGCGACGACACACAAAACAAGCACCCGACCCCCTCTCGCAATGCACTCACTCAAAGGGCTACAGTGGGTACAGTGGGCTGAAATTGGCAAAGGGAGTGACTAAAAATAATAAGAAATTTCTTCAGATTTTTTAATTGATAAGCTGAGTTTAATGTACTTTATATGTTGCTCTTTTTCTAGGCACTTATTTTTAAAGAATTGTTGTTAAACAATTAAAACCAATTTTAAGTAATAAAGTTGATTTATTTATTAATTTAATCTAATTAATATCAATCGATATGGAAGTGAATATTTTATAAATAATAAATAATTCTTTTCAAGAAAATTCAAAAGAAAAGATAATAATTAAATTAAAATTATTGTTACAATTTTAAAGTTAACAAAGTACTGTATTTTATTAATTTAAATAAAATTTAAGTCTAAATTTAAATTGAAATTTCTATTCATAAATTAATAAATTAAAATTGAAATGGTAAAGAAATAAAAGTAATTAAATTTAAGGGACATAACTTATTTCAAAGTAAATGCCAAAAACTTTTCTATGAATCAATTGCATTGGCATTATAGCATTCTTGGCTTTTACATTATGTGACTAAAACTAGTTATTCTGCCCACTGTCAACTTGCTTGCCATTAATTCCAGAGTCCAACAAATTGAAAAATGCCAAATAACAAGACAGGGGGCAATGAAAAAGGCTGAGGCAGCCCGAGGAAGAATGGGAACACGCAGGGAGCGCAGGGCGTGATTGCAAGGCGTCTGGGGGGCGTGGCGTAGGCTAAAAATTGCAGTGCAAAATTAAAGCCTGCTGCCGAGTGTCGCGTGAGTGTGTACGTACGTGTGTGTGTGCGTGTAAATGCGTTGTCCATTTAAATTTGAGCGCATTAAAGCGTCTCCCTTTGGCGTGGCCAGCGATGGTACGCCCAAGAGGGAAGAGGCGCAGGGGCTCGAAATTTACATAGCCTCTGCTGAGGTCTTGTCTGGCTAGGCGAGGCGGGGCGAGGCGAGGCTAGTCCAAGTAAATACGACGGCAACATGCCTCAGCTCCGGTTTTTGCATGTGGAGCACCACAGCAGCTGATTTCTTTGTCAGGACGCTCAGCTAGAGTCCTGAGAGGACTGGGCACAGGACACAGGACACAGGGACATAGGACACAGGGCGCTGGATGCTGGGTGTTGGGTGCTGCTGCTGCTGCTGTGGCGGCCGCACAAACACGTAAATTAATCTGACAAGTGATACTTCTGGCCTCGGGCGGTCTGGCTGCTGCTGCTGCTGCTCCTCCTCGCTGGTCTTGGGCACACTCGAGCCACAGCGAGAGCTGGGGACGTCAAAATGTCGCTGTGCAGGACAGCAGCCATGTGGCAAGCATAAAAGTCCTTTGGACAGCACACACACAAACCACTCACACACTCACATGCCTCTCCCTGTACGCCAGCACAATGGGCTGACTGCACCCTCGACTGACTTTTTACTTGGCTGCCAGTTGATGAGACGCTGACGTCGTCATCTCCGTCCACGTCCCCAACGCCAACGCCAACGACAACGACAACTAACCGCGCCATTTTCCCACCCGCTGCTCGGGCTCGACTCGACTGTAGCCGAAGGACTTTGCCACTGAAGTTCTCCACACTGGAGTCCTCCACTTTTATTTACATGTATTGCAGTTATTTTGTATGTAATTTATTTCTCAACGGCCGGACGGGCGTACTTCAAGTGCGTGGGAGCATCCTAGCTGGTGGACACCAGCGTGTCCCTCCGTCCCCTACCCTGCCTCCCTTCCATTTGTCGACCCCTCTTGGGTTTTTGTTTATTGGTTTTTCCACTTGGGAGCTTTATGTGCTCTGCTGATGGTGTTGGTTTTTCCGTCCGTCCATCGGTTTGCAGTCCACCGTCCACAATCCACAGTCCGCTGTCCGCTGTCCGCCCTCTGCAGTTTACAGTGCAGTGCAGTATGCAGTTCCCCCTCTGATTCCCCCAGTTTGAGTTTTGGTTTTAATGGCCAGGACGGACTCTAAAGTGGCCACCGGCCTTCGTTAAGACTGCGTTAAGTGCGGTGCGTGAGGGTCTAGGAATGACAGGCAAACTATGCGTAGAAGTATCTATTACTTGCTAATTGGACTTGGCTTATTGCAACTGAATTCAATCCCAATGTATTCGGTTACATTTGCGTGTAGTATTCAAATAAGTTTGAAACATATATGAAGGTTTAAGTGGGTTCTGAAATATTATATGGCTCGCAGAAAATAAATAACTGGCTGGTCTCATTTCTTCATCGATAAGATTTGTGGTATATTGATGGAATAAAAAAAACATAGAATATGTTATGTGCTTATGATCCAAACAGTTTGTAATAGTTAAATTGGATCTTGCAATACTTATCGATGTATATGTTGAAGCGAAGAGTTGTAACTTTTATACGTTGGTAACAAGTCAAATCGGGAAGTCTAGTCATCGATTTGCGGAGGCGTTGGGCGTGGCAACAAATATACAAAAACAATTTCACCAAATTTGATGTCCCTCTTTTTATAGATTCTCGAGCAAAATATCTTTAGATACATTTCAAAGTTAAATCGATATTTTAGAATAGATGCTTCAATTTTTTAGACTCTTTTTAACTCATACGAATAATGTTAAGCCAACAATGAGCCCTTTATGGCTGGGGGACCCTACACGAAGTTGTCAACATCGATTATCTCTGACAATTATTTAATTTTCCCTTGAGTAAATTTGAACGCGAGAAATGTTTTAACGGTTTCCGGGAACAATTGCTTTATTATTAACAGAATTAACAGCATTAACGATAACAACAACAATTGCCCAGCCCAATGGGACGCGGCACACTTTGCTGCGTCGTTGGGCAGTTAAAAACATTTTCACATTTGCATAAACAATTTCTGGCCAGAGTTGCCATAATTCTTGCACTTGCTTTGTTTACAACGTCGTCGGGTGATTTGCGAAAAATTGATTAAAACATCACGTAATCGCATCAAAATCGGCGTCGACGGCGGCGTCAGCGACAAATGGCGCCAACGTCAGCGTCGGCGTCGCTGGCAAAGAGACAGGGCAGGGGGGATTGGCGAGGGGAGAGAGAGGATGATCGTCCGATCGTGCACGTACGCATGTGGTCACTAGAAACGCCGGCGATCTGCGGCACAATATGAATATGAATTGAAATCAATGCGAGTGAGTGAGTTCTGCGAATCTGTAGCTGATTCAGTCGCGAGACGCAGCGCGTTGAATTTAAATTCAGACTGACCAGGGGGGTCAAAGCAACAAGCAGCACTTGTTCAGTTTCTATTTAAACGGAGACATACATCCATGACAAATTGAAAACCAATGACGATAATGATGTTGATGATGAAGGGTTGCGAGCAAGTGACTCACAATGGGACAGCAATTGACCCACCTGAGCCAACATCTTATCAGCATCACCATAAATAAGCCAAAAAGGGACAACTCGCGTACGCGAATTCCTCTCGTGCTGCTTTAACGGAAAGCCAGAGACAGTGGAACAGATGTCGTAATTCTTTGCTGCAGTCTTCATAAATTTCATGCCGTACATGCAGCAAATGCCAGGCCGATTGGCCTCACCTCCCCCCGTCGTCTCCAACTGCTGCGCTGTCCGAATATGGTTAATGACTTGTTTGTGTGTTGGATTAAATATAAATTATATTTCTCGTGGCATGCTTGAGATTGCCAGGGCAGGAGGCAAGGTAAAAAAACCAGTTTCGTATTGCGGCATGATTAAAATTTCATTCCAATGAAATTTTCCTGCATGCCAAGGACCGAAATAAAGGGTCAAAGAAATTAAAATGTGCTGCAATTGTGGAACGAACGGCAGTAGAGAGACCTCGAGCTGACACTGAGTGACTACTTGATTCTTAGTTCTTACCCAATTGATCTCTTTAAGTGGAACTGCTGCTGCGCTCTCGCAATTGATTGTGGGTGGAAAGCCCCAGTTAAATCTCAATAGATGCAAATTTTGTGTCAGCTTGATTGATAATCAATTGGGCACAGAACTTGCATCAAAGATTTTTAGGGTAGAATAATCAGCTATATTTGCTGCACGAAGAGTTCTTTAGGGGGTAACTATTCTGGAACTGATGTGGGGCCACTTAATCAAGGGATTCTTTGTCCATTACCGAAGCATTTCGGCTGCTAACATATGTCTTTCAAATGAATCAAAAGCTTCGGCAAAAAAGGCTGCACATAAAAAGCAAATAAAATTAATTTACAATTTCAAAATGCGAGTGTGTGTGAGCAAATTTATGTGTTGAGCCTTGCCAAAGGAGCCAGATAAAAAATTGACCAAAACATAAGTTCAACGGTGCGTATGAGTGATGTGTGTGTGTGGAGAGCCACGCGCGTGTGGCCCCGGCAACGACGACAAGAGATCTGGCCACGAAATATGTTGCAAAATAAATAAGCATGTGTGTGTGTGTGTGTGTGTGTGCGTGAGCATATGAATGATGTGCTCTTAGTCCGTGCGAACATCACGACGACGACAGGAAGCTGCATGAAATTGCGCAAGTTGCTTGCAAAGTTGTTGGCAGGCGAACTTGAAAGCTGCCGACGATCAATAATACCTACGCCCCATCCCCCCCTTTACACTAACACATACAAAGTTATGCAAAGTTGTCAGGCAGCAGACAGGGAAGTGGGGCTAAAATCCCAGCACATGTTTATGAAAATGTAAACGAACGAAACATCGAGAATCTGCAGCCGGAAATCGAATGTCTGTCAGTGGGAAATTTATATAAATAGCAGGAGAGTGTGGCAAAGCAGCGCAGTAAGTAGCTTGGCGCCGGCTCCACTGCTGTCTCCGGCTCCGAGTGTGACTCCAGCTCCAACTTTAACTCCATTTCCAATGGCAGCTCTAGTTCTCGTCTCCCCTGCCAACATAATTTATGCAAATAACTCGTAAGGCGCACACGCATGTCTGGCGCACAAACACGCCCCCTGGCGGCTGGCCAATGAATCATCATATGGCAGAAAGGCAGTTGACGCTTTGCTTGCAGCTGGAGTTGCCTTTCTAATAGGCCCGTTGGGTGTTTGTGTTACGTGGCGTATGCGTAATGCACTCAGACACTCAGCAGCGAAAGTTTTTGTGCACATGTCTGTCAATTTCAGGCCAGGATTTGCTGCGCCTCACCAAGCTGGAAATGCATTCACCACGTAGATCTTACAGCTTACCTGTAAAGAGAAGGAGAGAGAAGAAACACATTAGCGCAAGTCGATAAACTGTCTCGGCTAATCGCCGCTTTAGAGCTTAATCAAGGCAGGGGATTGGGACAAGGCCTACTTCCAATTACGCAGGAGCAGCAGGAGCAGCGCATAAATTAAGCCCTGAGCTGGCAACGAGACTAGCCCCCTAACGATGCCCTCAAGGTCTTGGTCAATGGCGCTTTGCATGTAATCAAGCAGTCCATGTGCGAAGCGGCCATGCGTGACCCCTGTCAGTGTCCCGTGTTCTGCCCTGCTAGGCCTGCTGCTAATCCAACAACTTGACTGCCATTACACTTGCCAAAGGTCCTTGGAGGTGGTAGGCCCCAAAAGAAGAAAAAAAAAACCTTTCATTTGCTCAATCGTGCACTCGAAAATGTCAATTTACATTTGCGGCAGGCGGCGGATGTGCTCCCAGCGGGACAGCCTGCTGTCTCTGGTGAAATGTTAAATGGGGAGGATGCTGCTGCTCGGGAGCCGAGCTTAAGTTGACTTTAACGCCTCAATGCATCGGTGAAGAGCTGCGCAAAAGGGACTGGCAATTCTTTGCAGTGAAAGTTTTCACATGGCAGCAAAAAGTTTTTATTAAAGTCAGCACAAATCGTTGTGCTAGCTCGTTCAGTTTTAGATGCCACCCACTCGCTCTCCTTCTCCCTCTCTCTCCCTGCATCTCTCTGTGTGTGTCTGACAATGTGGGCGTGGCAGCTGAAGCTGTCTGTTGCTCTGGTCAAGTTAATTTGTATGTGTTGGCCGTAAACTTTGCCAGCTTCGACTTGCAACACGCCCAGTTGGGCAGCTCTGGGTACCAAAGCAGCTGGCTGCAGCTCTCTCTCTCTCTTTCTCTCTGTATGTGTTCTCGGACATCCTCTTGTGATATCTCAAATGTCCAGTTGCCAAATCCGACTGAGTTTTTGCTCACCACCCGCCCGCAATGTGTGTGAGTTTTGTGTTGGCTTATTGCTTTTGTATGCCGCATAATTGCCGACTTCTTTCACACATTCACACACATCATTGGGCAGCTATCTGTGTGCGTGTGTGTGTGTCTGTGTTTCCTGTCCGTTTTGTCCTTGAGCCGGGCGCATAAATCATAAGACTGGACGCTACAAAATTTATGCCTCGTTGCATTTTGTGTTGCTCACATCGAAGGACGCCCCCGATTCAGTTCGGGGCAAACGTTTGGTCAGTGGGCAAAAGAGATAAGAACGAGAGGCAGTTGCTGGCGGGGATGGGGAAAATCAATTGCCCTTCCCCTGGCCTTGCTCTATGGTTACAGCAAAGGTGTTGTCAAACAGTTTCGCGCCTGTCAGGGTTACCACGGCGCTGTCAAGGTGACCAACGCTTGTTGCATAAACAAACTGACTAAGACGTAGCAACTGCACGGGGTTTTGACACTGCCAAAGGTTACTTCGAAGCTATACGCCGCACTGGCAACTAGAGACACCAATCCCAGATCTTTCCTGATATCCTTCCTTCTCCGTCTTTCGAAAATGCCTTGTCTATCCGCATGCAATGTGCGTTTTGTCAGCGCCGAAGAGCAGCTCAACCAGCGATGTCAAGAGCTCAGGGCACGTGCCCAGACCGCGGCATATCGTCCACCTCCGGGTGGCTATCGTCCTATGACATCTATGACATCGGCCAATCATGGCTATGTGTCCTTTCGACGTCGTAGCGAACAGTTCGCCGCCTTCGATCAGAAGCAGTTGAAGCGCAATGAGCGGGAGCGAAGGCGCAATCAAGGCACCAAGGAGATAGTGCTGCGTCCGAACGATGTGAAGCGACTTAAGGACAAGTGCAAGCTGGAGACCATGCAGGACAAGCTCAAGGCCATGAGTGAGGCAGAGGATGAGCATTGCAGGCAGCTGCAGCTGGTGGAGGAAACGAGGCAGCGCTTCAAAGAGATCGACGCAGCGCGCAAGACTGAAACCAAGGAGCACAATCAAAGCCAGGACGAACTCAACGAGGCACTGCAAGAGCAGAGCACAGTACTAAGTCGCGCCCTACTGGCCCGGCACGAGCAGGAGCAGGAAGTGAAGCAGGTTAACCGCATGATACTGGACGCCAAGTGCAAGGCAGTGCGCGAGGCGCAGATTCAGGAGAAGCAACAGCTGGCCAAGGCGCTGCGCGAGGACGACGAGCGGCTGGCGAAAATGGTCAATGAACGCGCCAAGGAGGCACTCAATGCCGAGGATGAGCGCGAACGCTTGGAGCTGGAGAAGCGAGCCAAGTATGCGCAGGAGATCAGGCAACAGTTGAGCGAACGTGAGAATCAACGCTTTCTCGAGGCACAACGTGTCGCCGAGGAGGCCAAGCATCTGCGCAAGGCCAGCGAGTTGGTGCGCGAGGCGGAGGAGCAGCAGCGCAACTTCGTGCAGCTGCGCAAGTTGCGGTTCCGCGAGGAGTTGCAGCGCATACGAGAGATGTCAAATGTGTTCAAGAACATGCTCGTCGAGCAGGAGCGCCTGGCGGAGCTGCGTGTGGCTGCCTACATGCGCGAGAAGCAGGAAAAGGAGCGCCAGCTGAAGGACATTCAGAAGCAGGTGAAGAAGCAGTTTGAGCGTCGTCAGCAGCGCATCTTCACCATAGCTGCCGAGGCGCGAGTGACGCGTGAGACCAACGAGGAGTTGAAGTATCTTAAGGAACGCAATCGCGTGGAGCGCGAGTACAGACAGCGGGAGAAAGGAGGCCGCCATGGCCAAGCGGGAGGCAGAGCGGGATCTGCTCGAGTCACGTGCGCGGCAAGCGCAGGAATTGAAGCAGCGCCTAGCGGAGGAGGTCGCCCACGCTGAGGATGAGTTCAACAAGGTGCTGGAGCGCATGCGCGCTGAGGAGGAGAAGCAACGCAAGCTGGATCGCGAGCGTGATGAGCGCAGCCAAAACTATCGGCGAGATCTCAAGCAGCAGATGTGCGACAAGGAGGCAGAGCGACGACGTCGCGCAGACATCGAACACGATCGCATGCAGAAATGGTTAGAGCAGGAGCGACAGCGCGATGCTAACATTAAGCAGGTGATCAGCGCAAAGATTGCCGCCATGCGCGAGAATTGTTTGCCGGAGAAGTACTTGAAGGAGGTGGAGAAGCAGCTGAAGAATATCGAAGCCAGTCGTAATCGCATGCGCTGAGCATGAGCATAGAAACCTGCATAGCTTGAGGCTTTAATTAACGTGATCAGTTGAAATTTCCAAGGCACCTAGAAGTATGCAACACATTTTGGCTCAACTATATGAAGGTTAAAGTTTTGTGCTGCATTGAGCTTTATTTAATAAAGATATAGAAATCAATAATAGATTCATTTATTTTCTCAATAAAAGCATAAGCAATAAAGGCTTAACTAGCTTATGTTCTGTCTCTCTCTTTCTCTTAATATCTGTCTCTATCAAAGCTAACATGTCGATAGCTTTTGCGCAGTTAAAATTTCAAGTGCCGCCCGAAAGTATGCTACAGTTTTTGCTGCCGAAACGGTTAAATCAAAGAAATTGACGATAACCATGACATTGTTGCGTGCTTCACAGTAAACTTCACTTCAATTCCAGTGTCAGTCCCACGACATCACACACACCCATGCACACACACACACATAAGCCACCGCGCTAATTTCTAACTATATGGGTGTTTAGTTTGCCATTCCCTTTCGCCTTTCTCTGTCGTTTGCTGCTGGCTTGCCGGGGGCAAGAACACACGCACACCACAAACAATTACGAGTGCTGCAGAGATGGCAAAAAACTACGCCTCACTACCGTGAAAAAGTGGTAGCAACTTTTGGCAACAATAAAATTTTATTATGCCGCACACATACGCATGCCGCACTCGTCCTCCTCGCACACACACACAATCACAGATGAGGGCGGCAAACAAAGCAAACCTGAAACTGGAGCTAAGGATGCCTTCGCTGACGTCGACGACGATGACGACGACGAACTCTTGTGCATGGTTCAATTATCGTATTTCATGATTCGTTAAATTTTCGCATACGCCAAAAAAAAAAAAACAGAAATACTCAAGACATTGCTAGTTCCCCTACGTACATGTGCGACCCCTCGCTTTATTCCATGGCACTGCCGGCAGAGCAAAGAAAAGCCAAAACTGAAAAACAGGTTTTCCCCTAGCAACCATTGTGATGTCTGCTCGTACCTACAATAAAGCCGAGACTCGGGAGACTGGCAGACTGGCAGGCTGCCTGGACTACTCCGCTCCATCCCGTGCCGCTCCACTCGCATGTGGCAGTAATAATTCCAATGACAATAAACGTTGTCGTATTTACAAGCAGCAACACACACACACTCACACACATTTCCATACACACACACATACACACGGAGATGCCTGCACACTGACATGAATTGATGAGAAAACTTTTTGAGGAAACGTCAATAGAGAGAGAGAGAGAGAGAGAGAGCGAGAGAAGCTGAGAAGAGGAAAAACTATGCATCGCAAGAGAAGTCTGACAGGCACAGTGGAAACTTGAGAAGAGATTGCGCATTATAATTGACACGCATGCAGCCAATAACTGATTAGTAAATCCATCGATAAGTACCTTTAAAATGTCAAATTGATTTTGCCTTGCATGTTACATAATATGCTGCACAATAAGCAATTAATTCTAAAGAAAATATCGAATTAAGCCATTGCCAGCAGTGCAATCTAACATTAATCATAACATCATCATAGATCATTAAACTATTATTTATAAAATTTAAAAATTCTCAATTTTTAAAAGTAAAATTTTGACTATTTTAAATATGTTTTAAGATACCTCAAATTATATAAATTTGGATATATTTAAGATATATTTTATATTATTTGAAATTAACCCAAGAAACATTTTCTTAATATATTCTCTCCTCTCTGTATTTCTTTTCCCCAATCTATCTCTCTTGTACGTCCAATTCTTGAATATGGTTCTTGCGTGTGGTCCCCGCAGTACCAAATTTATCAAGACAGAATTGAGTCTGTTCAAAAGCAGTTTCTTCTTTTTGCTTTACGTAGTTTCAACTGGGTTCCAGGAGTAGATTTACCACCTTATCATAATCGGCTTCTTTTAATTAGCCTTCCTTCTTTAGCTAACCGTCGTATTATGTTAAGTGTCTTGTTTATCATAAAACTTATAAGATTTGAGGTCGATTCCCCTTCCCTTACTCAGGCAACTTAACTTTAGTGTTCCTTCTAGAGTTACCCGTAATTTTCAGCCATTGTCATTAGACTTTTGTTCTAGTAATTATAGCTTGCATGACCCTTTCCGTCTTCTCTGCGATCAATATAATAAACTTTTTAGACTTTTCAACTTAGAGTCCTCTCTTTCTAATATAAAAATTTCTATTCTTAACTCATTAACACTTCATACTAATAACTAATATTAACTTTTCTGATCTGATTGGGTTTTTCTGGGTTTTCCCCAATCCATTGCAACAAATGTTGGATCGGCTAGAATTTTTGTTTTTCCCCGGAATTAAATTAAATTAAATTATAATATATTAAATTTTATATTTAAAATATTTTATTTTCCGTTTTAAAATTTCTTAAAAAATTAAAATTTTAAAATTTATGCATAAAATTAATTTTCTTAGCTTTAATCAAAACTGCTTTTGTTAAGTTCGTTTTTCTTTATAAATAAATTTTTTATCTGTCTCTCTGTAACTCTTACGTCGACTGCTAATAGTTGACTTTAAATTAAATTAAATAAATAAATAAAAATAAATAAATAAATAAAAATAATCTTTCATTGCCATAAAGCACTCGAAACCTTCACAAATGGAGGTTTTTTTTAACCAATTTCATGCCAAATCAAAATTATATCGGAACCACGTGTATCGTTATTTCCTGCCCACTGTTCGGAATCTTTGGCATTTATAAATATCGTGTATGGCGAAAGGTAAAAAGGCAAGAAAACAGATATTGTAATTGGAAAAAAAAGGTAAAACGCAGCAGCTGCGGCTGCCTTGCACCAGTTACGGCGCTGCTGCTTACTGCGCCGCATGCTGCGCTGCATACTTAGGAGTGCCTGCCCACCCACAGTCGAAATTTATCTGCAAGATTGCGCACAATTGTTTTGTATTAGTTGGGGGGATATTCCGTAGTTGCGGTTCCCATTGTTGTTGTGCCGAAGTATTCGAGTAGCTACGGTTAGCTACGCTATGTGTGCTTAAAAATAAATTGCACGGCTTTAGTTTTGCGTTTTTGATTGCTATGGCTTTTCCTTCACGTTGCCGCTGCGGTCTTCAGCTCGACCACAATAGTCGCTCTCTCCTGAGTCACTCTCCCCTGCCAGGTAGTTCAAAGCGACAGATAGCTTCAGCTGTATCTGTATCTGCGTATCTTGCAGCTAAGTGACGTCGCGTATCTAGGTGAGTGGGTAATGCGTCTCAATTGCACGAATTTAGACATCAATCGCGAATGGCAGGGCTAAAAATCAATAAAGATTGGCATTTCGCTTGATTATGCCGCCACAAGGTAGTTTCGCCACATGCCACATGCCTCAATCTTATTTTGATCGAGGCCACAGTGGGGGCCTGCCAGGAAATTGCTTTTTAGCGACAGATGCATAATTACCTAATAGACTTAGCGAAATGAGTTCGCATACAGTTCAATTGATTGAAGAATTGAATTGAATTGATAAAATGTATAGAATTTCTTCAATCAATTTGAATTCTTAATTCTTTGTTTATCCGGGGCTAATGTTGCTGGCGCCCAACTTCTTGCATTTCCCAAAATGTTTGTTTTCATTTATCAAGTTATGCGCCAATAAACTTTACATTTCTTTTGTCTCGCTTTCGCACCTCGCAATGTGTGTACTACGTTACTACAACGTGTGATTAGGAAATAAGTGACTGTTTACTTAGTATACGCAAACACACACACGTACACACACACGATGTCTTTATCAAGTGATTAGATAGCGTACGCAGCTCTCCTTACTTCTTGCACTGCAAACTTTTACCAATCCTCTATAAAAAAAGTCGTGTGTACACAGCATATTATAGCCACAATTACATATATAGTACATATTTGTTTTATCGACAACGGCTATCAGTGTACGTCGTGGGTTTTTGTCTTATCTGGCGCTGCTATATCAGCGATCTTAGCCATAGTACTAGCAGAAATTGTCATGAAATGCTTGGTTATTGTGTGTGTGCGTTTTCGTGGAATTCGCCGTGATATGACGGAAATATTTGAAATATTTTAAAATGCGCAACTCGAACTAATTTGTAGCTAATTGACTAAAGTTGTAGCTGCTAAAAAACAAACCAAAAACTGACTGCATCATACAAATTATGAAACGACCTGAAAGTCTTACATATTACTCACTTCTTTACAGAGTATAAAAGCTTCAGTAATCTGCCAAAAATTTCCCATCGTATAAGTCAAAAAGTTCCATAAATCAATTGAATAATAAATTTTTTTTTTATTTACTTAAACGCGTCGCACACTCGACAGAGAGAATCTCGACAAAAACTAAACATAATTAACATAAAACAAATATTTATAAACGCTAATAAATATTGTTTTCTACATAAATCATTAGCAACAACAATAATAATAATAATAATAATAATAAATTGTTATTGTGCAGCAACAACAACTTTGTTGTCCATATTTTCCTGCTGCTGCTGCTGTCGGCGCTCTTCTTCTTATTGATATTTCTTTGTACATTATTTATACTGCCTTATCGACTGCGCTGCGGCGACTATCGCTGAGCATTGAAAACTATTCAACGCCGGCGGCAGCGACGCCGGCGCAGCCAGAAGATTGTAACAGCTGATTGGGGCAGCGAAGCAGCGCGCGCACGCTGCACGTTGTTGTCGTTGGATCGCTGGCGGTTTGCCCACTTCAAAGCGACGACGACGGCGACTGCGACGGCGACGGCGACGGCGACTGCGACTGCAACGTGACTGCGACATTGTTTACAAACAAACAAGCTGCAGCCGTAGGAAAGTAGCCGCAGATACTGACGGAGGCACCACACACACACACACACAGTATCGCTGCGCCGGCGGCGGCGGCACTTACAATGGTCGCAATATCATGATAATGCCGCCAAATTAGGAATTTCAATAACTATTGCAACACTTGCCCATTGAAAATGTATTTCTGCACACTTTATCTTTACCAGCAATAATTCTTCTGAAAAGTAGGTCGAAATTTGAAGTAAGATATACCTTGTTTATTATAGTGCATATCTGAATGGAGCTATTAAGATAATTGTGTTCAATCAGTGGAAGGGGGCAAGCATGCAAAATACTTCCCTTAGTATTCTTATACAGCATTTTATTCGAATAATCGCACAATTTCTATATAATTTGTACGTAGAAAAATTTAAATTAAATATAAACTTTTTTCCTCAGGTTTATAAAGATATTTCTAACATAGAAATGAACTAAAACTGCGTTTGAATTTATTTGCTTTTCTTAAACAATTTTAGAGAATATTTAAATATATATAAGAATATATATACCGATTTGTACAATTAGTAGCATTAATGGATGGGATATCGTCTGCAGTAGTTCAAAGTGTTTCAAACTTGTTGGAGCATTTTATGCGTGCAATTTTGTTCAAATATTTTTTTGGCAACGCCTAACACACAGTGCGTCCATGGTGCGCCCGCAGCGTTGCCAGACTAACGCATTTGCTGTTGCACAATCGTCGCCGTCTCGCCGCGGATTTCGTAAATCATTTAGACTAAAAACGGTGTGTACGCTGCATATCAGGTAAGGAGTGCGCCGCGCGCTTATCACATATTTCTGTTTGCTTCGATTTCTAATGGAAAAATAGTCGAAATAGCCGACGCACAATGTCGCAGCTGGCGACGCCGGGCAGCGGGCAGCGGACTGTCCCCACATGCCAAAGATAAGTCATCGCTGGCTCTTTGGCCTAGACGGCATTTGGCAAGCTCAGCGGTTGCGTTGCTCCAACAGCGGGTGGTGGCGGCGGCGTTGGGCCACGCGATGTGGGCGGCCTGAAGTCATCATCAGATTTGAGCTCGCTGTTGCTGGAGCTGTCGCCATCGTTGCTAACGTTGTCTTTATGCTCCTCGAGTCCAAGTCCAAGTCCAGCAATGTTTTCCACATCCACATCGTGATGTACCGCACAGTCGAGCTGAGTCGTCGAGGAGGTTGCAACTGCGGATGCCGCCAGGAAGTGCACCTTAGTCGATGTGGTCGAGTTGTTGTTCTCGCCCAGCAGCTGGTGGTGCCGATGGTGGTGGGGGTAGCCACTGCAGCTGGTGGTGGGCGCGCACATGTAGCCCAGTGCAACGGGACCGGACGCATGCGATCGCATATGCAACAGATCGCCCACATAAACGGCCGTGATGGTGGCATAGACAACGCCCAGCACGGCACCGGCCAACACGTCCGACCAGTGGTGCCAGTAGTCGGCCACACGGCTCAGCGAAACGTACCAGGCGGCCATGAGCAGCAGGAACTGCAGTATGTGCCGCATGACGCGCACACTGCCACGCCCCTTCCAAACGTTGTGCACATAGAACGCCAGCAGGCACATGGAGTAGAAGCTGAGGCTGCTGTGCGCGCTGGGAAAGCTCACGTGAAGCTCGCGAATCTGCAGCGATGACAGATTGCGATTACTGCAGTAGAAATGCTGCACATAGATGTCCGCATTGTGGGCATCCGAGCAGCTGGAACCGTCGTGCAGGCGCGGCTGGCAGGCACTGTAGAAATGCGGACGCAGTCGACCCACTACGTGCTTGGCCAGCTCGGTGGTTAGGTAGGTCGCAATGAAGCCGAAGCTGAAGGTGGCCTGCGAGCGCCATAGATTGCGCAGATATTGCCGCATGCGGAAGTGCCGGCAGTTGCGCATGATCTCCACCACGCTGATGAAGAGCATCGGCAGCAGCAGCATCATCACCAGCAGCATGGGCACTGTGATCGTGCACTCCTGGTAGGGGTAGCGCAGCGACAGGTCCGAGCAGAAGAAGCCGCGCTTGAAGGTGCGCATGGTGAAGGTGTTGGGTTTCGTAGTTGCTCAGGTTTCGGAGTGCAAGTTATTTTCTTTTTGGGCTAGGAGTGCGCTTGTAACTTAATGGAAATAATGTCCTTCAATATTTTACACAGTTTCAAAATTTCAGAATTCGGAGTTAATTCCGAAAATAGTTATTAATTGTTTTTATCAAATTCGGAAACACATTAATTATTTTAGAGAGTGCGTGGAACTAAGTAGTGTCTTTAAAATACTATGCACAGAATCCGAGGCTTGAAATTTCAGTATTAGGAGTTTATTCCGAAAAATGTTTTAAGTGTTTTAAATATTTTTAGTAAATATTTTAAATATTTTTAGTAGTTTGTTTGCACTACGTAGTGTCTTTAAATACTATATACGATTGGCAATTTTAGTATTCGGAGTTATTTCCGAAAATAGTTTTAAGCTGGTTGGATTCGGATACACTTTGATTATTATTAGGAGTGTGCTTGAAATCCTTATAGTAGTGTCTTTGAATATTATACATAAAATCCACGTTGAAAAATGTATTTAGGAGTTATATCCGAAAATAGTTTTTATTTAACACTTTATTTAGTTTTCTCAAAGTGCTTTAACATTTTCCATTGATAGATTCCAACAATTTGCAATATTTTTTTTAATTTACACAGAATAGATATTTTTAGGATTTTAAGTAACTTTTACAAATTTCGGAGTTATGTGTTAAATGTTTATTTTAAGGTTTTTTAAACCCAATTTGTTTAGTTTACATTTTCTGTTTGTTTTCGAATAATTAATTATATTTTTGTTGACGAATTGTCAGCTTATCATTATGTATACGCGTGAGACTTGCTTTGTTTTGTTTTGAAAATTGAATTTTTGCCACCTTATCGCTGAGGCGTGAACCGATCACGACACATGTCGAGTTTAAACTATAGCTTGAGCTTTTCGAAAGAGTCTCCCAAACATGCGATTTGCCAATTAATTTAATTAAACATTTTTCGGCACTGTCCGACTGTCTTGTTTCGGCACACGGAAAATGCACAAATTGCGCATTTACTTATTTTCGTTCATTTATCAATGCGATTTGCTTTCTAAAATCGCATCCACGTTTCGCAGCGCGCGCGCACTTCAAAGGCAATTTTCCTTTGTCTCTCTCGCTCTCTCTTCTCTGTCTTTATCTCGCGGGAGAAGAGGAACACGCACGACAACAACAACGCGAAGCGCAATAACCACGTGCAATGTTTTTTTTTCGGAGTCACAAATTAAATAAATTAACTGTTTCGGGCAGAAAGAGGCAGCTGTCAGTTGTACGTCTCCGTCTGCGTCGCGGCAGGTCGCTGTTGCGCCTGTGTGTGGACTCTGTGTGTGGACCGCAGTCTGTGCGACTGTGGGCTGTGGGTTTCCTGGGCACCAACCTCGCTGGCCGCGCGCTGTTCGTTGTCTATCCGAGGCCGCGCTGCGACGCTGTCGTTTTGTTTGGAAGCGTAGACTGAATCCGACTGCGCGACAGCGACGGCGACGGCGACGGCGACATCGACGACGATCGAGTGCTGCGCTGCTGCTGCTGCTGCTGCCGCCGGTAGCGCGGCAGAACCCACAAAACCCACCACAGTGCGCTGTGGAGGAGGTTTTTTCAATGTTTTATGTGTATTTCGCACTGATATTGAATTTCAATGCTATGTTATTCTTATCAATTCAGCTGCGTCGGCGTCGGCTGAGTCGTCAGCGCTTTACACGCTGTGCTGTGTGTGTGTGCGTGTGGGGAGTACTGAGACGAGCTGCACTCGTATTTCTTGGCTTGAGCGTTGACGCTAATGAGGAAACTGTTGAATTGTTTCAAGGTTTACTTTTGCCGAGTTTGTTTAGGCCTGTTTACCAGAGACTCTTGGCATTTGCGCATAATGAAAGAGTTGCATTTACTCGCGGAATGGCATGGAATGAAGGAGTGCCTGCCTCCTCTGCCATAGCCTGTCACACACAGCTCCAGCCCCGCGTAGCCCGCGGGGCCCATTGGAGTAGGTCATAGCAACGTGACTAAACGCGGCTGCTGGGCGCTGCTCTGCGGCATCGGTTCTGTACGGTTTGGTTTTGGTTCGGTTCGGATCGGTTGCTGCGTGCCTTTATAGCATTTTCTTGATGTAGGTCGTGTTGCTGCGGCCCCCATAAGCAGCCCAAGTTGTGCTGCCTCGGTGTGTGCGTTGGTAATGGAGACGGCGATGGCAGCGCGACAGCCACTTAGGCTAGTACTCCGAATGAGCGGTGGGTCGGTGGTCGTGCCAGGTACAGTGGAACTGCAGTTCATAAAGTGCAGCAAGTTTATTGCCACTCTGTATTTACACAACGAATTGGGCTTCTTTATTGAAGTTTTCAACTGCTCAATTTACATAGAAACTGTCGTCCTAGTGTCACTATTTGCGACTAATTTATGGTAATTTAGGGAAGAGCGAGATACTCGTATGTGCAGGCTCCTTTTTGCTAAAATTGAATACACATACTGATGTTGGAATTTTCGGAGTAAATACTTTTATGTATAATGGGAGGTTACAGCAAATTACGAAAGTTACAGTCGAGGTCGAACAGCTTCGTTGTTTTTGGTTTAATCAGATTGTAATTCAGAGAATCGATTATAATTCGGTTTGCCTATGTCTAGAGTAAAGTAGAAAGCTGTTGCTTCAATACTTTTCCTAATAATTGTAAATTATCAAATTTTGTGGGCAGTGGGCGTGGCATTAAAAATTGAAAATAAAGTTATTCAGCGAATGTTATACAGGAATCATATTGTGAAATTTGATATCTCTAAATTTTATAGTTGCTGAGATCCAGACGTTCAAACAGACAGACATATCTTTTGATCCCAGCCCAAAGTGTAAACTATGAATAAAATAAGTAAGCTAAAATCATAGAAACAGTCGAGAGTCTCTTTGATTAACAGCTGAGATAATTGCAATATCTTATGGCTGATCTATATAAATTCTTTAAATAAAATTCTTTCTTCATTCAACGTGTTACAGTTATTGTATAACTATCTGGAACTGTTACTGTATAATATATTCATAAAAAGACTAAAGTTTATTGTAAAGTAAGTGCGATAGCACATAAAATGTATAAGTTTATTTCACTGAGTTAGTTAACTAATTAGTAAAGGTGTCAACTAAGGCATGGCAATCGCCTGTATCTGCATAAACTAACCATTTTAATTTCCCTCATTGTAAGTCGATAGCATTGCACACCACCACAAGCAGAGTTAACCGCAGTGGCATACGCCCGACTTGCTCAACCTAATACAACGACATACAGTGTGCCATATCAGATACCAGAGCAGTATCAATAAAACCACAGCACGCGACAAAAAACTTGATCCAGCAAGATCACAATTAACAGGAATGATGTGGCGTGGGGGTAGGAAGCCAAGTAATTCTGTTAAAATTCAAATAAATTATTGACACAATTACAATAAATATAAAAATACGCTGACGATTTACAAATCCGCGCATGACAGCAATCCGTGGGTTACACAAGACCTTGGAATCGGGTACAGGTAAACAAAGCTGCTCCCCGACTGTCTGGTTCGGTCTGGGCTGGCCACGATATACGATCAAAATTAAAACAAATAATGCAACAAAAAAAACCCAAAACATTATCTGACTAAGCAAAACGCGGTACGGATTAAGGTTTATTTAATTTTTTTGGATTTACTGAACACGTTGTAAATTTTTTTCTCCGGAATGCCAAATTGAAATTGCGATAGAAAAGCCAGAAAACTGTCACACTGTTCTCACTCTACCCCGCCTCCGCAACGTCGACTGATAAGCAAAAAGGTTAGAATAATGCGATTACGATGACGGCGATTACGATTCCAAGTACTGATAGCAACACGCAACTGCAGTGCTCCTGTTACGACGCAGTTGCAGACTGAGGCTGAGGCTGCGACTGCGACTGCAGCTACCCAAGTGGTTCCCCCCATTGGCGACAAGTGTGAAGTGGGCGGGGTCGCTAGCTGGCTAACTGTTTGTGTCGCGACAATATTTTGCTAATACTTTTTCGAGTTGTAATTGCAAATTTTGCACTATTTATTTTGACCACTTGTTGTTGGCGTAGTTAATTTGCCTCAGGTAGCAGGTGCACTGCACGAGCTAGACAAATATATCAAGTGGCTCAGGGGGTACACTCAGCGGTGGGAAATGCGCGGCGGTGAGCAGTTTGGAGCACAGGAAGTAACTGATAAAGTATGAAGCACTGCGATAGGTGAGTTTTGAAATAAAGAAACAGTAATTCTATTGGCTAAAGTTCGACAAAAAACAAAGGCTACCTTTGTGGGCCGATAGGTTCTATGGCAGCTATACGATATTTTGGTCCGATCCGGCTTGTTTCGACTTATTTACAGCGTGCAGCCATAAGAAGCATGTATACCAAGTTTCACCAAGATAACTCTAAAACTGAGAGAGTAGTTTGCGTTGCAACACGCGGACGGACGGACGGACAGACGTACAGACGTACAGACGGACATGGCTAGTTCGAATAGGTGCGTTGCAAACTGCTGGCCAAAATGAGAATACCCTCTGCAAGGGCATAACAAATAGGGAAGTATGAAGTTGATATACTGCAGTATACCATATAAAAGAAATATTATATAATTGCTATAGATTGAGAACAAGCTTCCTCTTAACAGATCATTCTGGACCTAGACCAACAACTTAACGCCCTCCAATCGGTCAATTAAGACATATGCGAAAGTCAATTGATTTCAGTTTTCTGCACGTGCAATGCACCCACTCAGCTCAGCCAATCATAGAAACAGAAACGAAACGTCGGCCTAGTTAAGTGAGCAATATCAACTGGCCAGCATGCAAATCCATCAGAAGCATATAGCAATTAATCACTTAGGCAGTAGAGCATAGAGTGAGAGGGGTGCATGATTAATATCGAAACCAAGAAACCCCGATGGCAGCTGCCTTTAAATAGAATCCGTGACGTGTGCTACGTATGCGTAATACTACGTAGTAAATGATATGATAAGTCGTATATTTTGCATATATTTAATATTTATTATTATTAATTGTTTATTTTATTTAAAAAGTTTTTCAGTTTTATTAATAAAATATAAATTTAATAAATATTTTTAATTAATTTTATTAAAATAGCTTTTTAGTTTAACTAATACAGTGGCCCATTAACATTAACAAAGGCCTATGATTGAAGAGCCTCTTAATTGAATGAAATTGAAATCTATAAGAGTTACTTCCTAACCAAAGCAGCTTATGCTATTTTTTAACCACTTTATGTTAATTCGAGTTCAAACAACGCCAACCACTTGCAAATAACATAATGATTAAATTAACACGCAAATGTGAAAAAAGATTAAAATACACTCAAATGCAAATTATGGTTAGAAAATAAAGCTAACATTTTCGCCCCTGCCCGCTCCGAAAGTTAACGAGCCAAAGCGGCGCAGTTTCGGTTAGAAGTATTCAAAATAAATTGGTAGTAAAATGGCTAATCGAAACCTGTTCGAGCTGCAAAAGCTGCGCTGACATTCTTTCGAGCGAGAAGCTTTTTAAAGCTTACGGCTTAGACGTCACAGAAAGCCAAGTGCATTGAATCATTGAAGCGTCGACGTCGATGATCGTGGAATGCGACTGACGTCACATTTCAGCCAGACACAGGAGCGGATTCAGTTAGTTGAGGTGCGCAGCTAAGAAGACTGGGTCACAAACGAAACCACAAACCGTATGCAGATGAGTCACAGCAAACCTCACACAGAGAGAAAATGCCAGCGAAGAATTCGAATCACTTCGTAAGTCCGCAATTAGCCCCGTCCGCTGAGTCGCCTTAACACTTCAGTGGTTTGCGTTGTTTTTTTTTTCTTCTTTCTTTTTATATCCACTGCGCTGTGGTTCCACATTGTGCCCACTCAGAAAATTATGCACACGCATCAAAAGTGAAGTTGCAGTTGCCGCAGAAGACAGCAGAGAATCACGTCAAGAAGCAAGCGGCCACTCCCCTCGCCCTCGCCCCGTCCCCTTGCAGCCTCGTGCTGCAAACAAGTTTCGAGCAGGTAGTTGTAGGTTCCCCTCCACATACACATATGATTCGCTTCGATTCGGCTTTTGCAGTGCTAAATAATTTCTCTGGGTAAGTGAAACCAGTTTCACTGCAAGCTAAATTTGTTTGATGAGAAGTGATTGAATTGTTTGGGGAATTTGATAGCTCACGATTCCCAGTAGATAATAACTTGAGAATACCAGTTACTGGGCACATGATCTACAACTTCCCCCATATCTAATTCTCCGGATGATGAGCTAAAAATACATTAATCAAATGTCGCTTCAGGCGAAATATGCGCAATGTGTGGAATCAGCTCTTCATTTGTATCCAATTATATTGGCCAAAGAAAACATTTCTGAAAAGTTTGTTCGTAATTATTATAAAAAAAAGTAAAGTAAAGTAAACAATAATTGTTTATGGCTTGTTGATGGGCGGCTCAGCTTGGTCGGTTACCAAGCAACTGTGAGGGGGTACAGGGAAGTGCTCCCCGGGTCTGTGGGTGCCAATGTAGCACGCGTGAGCAGTAGCTCGACTCGATGAGTATTCGCATTCGCATTCGCATTCGCATTCGAATGTGACTGACAGACCGCAAAGAGCTGCCACAGCTGCCGCAGCTGGCAGAGAGCGGCACAAAGACAGCGAGCCGCAGAGAGAGAGAGAGAGGCAAATCACGGCCAAATCGAGGCGCAGAGCCAGACAAGATATTCGAGCTGCGTTGCTCGTTTAGTTCAGCGCGGTTTGGCCATCGGTAGAGACCTCGTCGTTCGTCGGATCGGTTAATATTTGTTGCGCTCCTGAACGCCAACCATGTCCAAGTACACCAAGTTGGCACGCGGCATCTGTGATCTGCTGCTGTGGGCAGCGCTGACAGCGGCCAGTTTGCTGCTGCCCAAGCTGGTGAAGCCCTTTAAGCGCGGCTTCTTCTGCGGCGATGAGTCACTGGGTTATCCACTGCGGGAGAGCACCATTGGCACTTCCGTGGTGATCGGCGTGGCGCTGGGCGTGCCAACATGCGTGATCATTGTGGTGGAGCTGTTCAAGCAGTTGCCCGCCGCGGGCGCTGGCGGTCGCGATGCTGCGGCAAGGGACAAACGAGATGGCTGCCGATTGATCCATCGTTTGGCTCAACTCTACAAGCAGGCGGGTTTCTATCTCTTTGGATTGGCCATGCTGACGTTTACCACAATATTGACCAAGTTGTGCATAGGACGGCTGCGGCCACATTTCTATGCCGTCTGCCAACCGATGCTGCCCGATGGCTCCACTTGCTCAGACGCTCAGAACGAGGGACGCTACATCGCTAGCTACACGTGCAGCAATGCGAATGTGACGGATTTCCAATTCGAGCAGCTCAATCAATCGTTTCCCAGTGGCCACGCCAGCCTCATGATGTACTCCATGCTCTACCTGGCTATCTATCTGCAGGCAGCGCTGAGCACGCGCATCTCCAAGTTGCTGAAACATCTGCTGCAGTTCCTCTTCGTCATGTTCGGCTGGTATGTCTCACTGACCAGAATCACTGACTACTGGCATCATTGGTCCGATGTGCTGGCCGGAGCACTGCTTGGCGTGCTCTTCGCCTGGCTGACTGCCGTCTATGTGGCAGATTTGTTTGCCTTCAAGCGCTGGAGTCGCAATGGTTACTCAGCCAATACGCTAAAGAAGGCGCAGGGATCGCCCAAGAGCTCCACCAAGTCGCAGCAGTCCAATGCGCAGGTGGGCATTGCTGCAAACGGAGTGCCTCCTGCCCTGCCCGCTTACACCTTTGGCACGTTGCCATATCTGGCAGCGCATCCTGCGCAGGCGCAATATGCTCAAACCTATCACAATTATGGATATGTGCCCTGAACCAGGGCTGGATTGTAGTCTAAATCTTAGGACAAGGTGCTTTTAGAGCCTATAGAGAAATCTTGCACTCATCTTCTGTTTTGTTGTTGTTTTAAGCATAATAAACTCTTTGATATTTATATATGATTAACTTAAGAGAATCTTTCACTGCATAGAAAGTTGATTCATAATACGAAAAATGAAATGAAATTTGTTGATAACTTCGAAATGAATTTGGGAATTTCGCGCCTCCCCTCCCCCTTTCGCTGTCTATATAAGACATGAGAGTAGAAAGTGCCCAATCGATTGGGCTTATCGCGATGTATGCGCATGTCTGAAGATGCGAAAAGTGAATGGAGAAGTTAATATAGTAAGTAGGTAGAAACATGCCAGAGATAATACCGAAAGTCAACAAACTGGAACAGCTATACGAAGCAGACCACACTTTGAAAAGAGCTTACTTTAATATAAACCAAAGGGAGCATCATTTGAATAGCTTAAAGATATTTCACTTAAATTAGTTATTGATAAATTAAAATTCCTTAAAAATTCAAAACGAACTTCCTAGACAGTGTTAAATAAAGATACAAGATTCTAAGTGGTAGAATGATATATTTCCTATGATATTCAGAAAAATGTGGAGCAATATTTCACAAGTTTGGCCGTGTTAGAATTTTAGCACAATTTCAAGAATTCCATAAAACCTGCCGAAGAATAATGCGATTTTATGCGAAAGGAATAATTAATGAACGCATTCATCGAAATATACCGTAGATGTTTTACAGTTACTTTTGCTTTTGTTTGGAAAAATGCAGAAGAACTCCCAGAACTAAGCAAATTTTAGAGAATAGCTAGAAATCAACAAAGCCTCGAGAGGCCACAGCAGGGCAGAGCGGATTAGACCCTGGCCACTCCGAAATGTGCCGTGGCCAGTTAAGAAATTAGGAATAAATTAATGCGAATTTGCATACTTAAGCAATCGATAAACAAGCTGGGAATGCGACGCCGAGCTTAGCTGGGCCCCGTGCATTGTTTTCTAAGTTCCGCAGCTTGTCAGCTTCTCAGTTTCTCGGCTCGTCGGCTTCTTGGGTGCTGTCTAGCTGAGTTTCCGAGTAGCACAGCACAGCACAAAGAACCGGGCAAGTCGTGGGGTTTTGAAACAAGTTTTCTCGGCCACTCGTAACGCCGATAGACATGTAAATTAGCCTCGGACACAGCTGCAAGACAGCACTTTGGCATCCGAATCTTTGAGCCACTCGAGGCAGTGTCAAAATGTGCGGCAATCCGAACACGCGACTTCTTTCGCGGCTCATCATCGACTTTCTGCTGCTGCTGATCGTGTACTGTGTGGCCCTGGTGGTGCTGCCACAGCAGTTGGTGACCACGCAGCGGGGATTCCATTGCAGCGATGCCAGCCTGAGTTATCCCTATCGCCAGCCCTGGCTGACAAAGGTGCACCTGACAATTGTGGTGATCGCTTTGCCAGCGGCCTTCATACTCGTTGTGGAAATGCTGCGAGCTGCCTTCGTGCCCAGCTCGGCAGAGCTGAAGCAGAGATTCATCTTCGTGGGCGTGCGCATTCCAAGCTTCATCAGCGAGTGCTACAAGATCATTGGCGTCTACTTGTTTGGCCTGGGACTGGCACTGCTGGTCATCAGGGTAACCAAGTTCTCGACTGGTCGCCTGCGTCCTTACTTCTTCGATGTGTGCCAGCCTACGTGGGGCGAGGAGGAGCAGCAGGAGGAGGCGAAGATGAGCTGCGCCCTGCAGTCGCCAGCGAATGCGACTCGCTACATTGAGAACTACAGCTGCACCGAATTTGCTGCCTCGCTGGAGCTGCTCTCGCTGGTGCGGCACTCGTTTCCTAGTGGCTATGTGGCCACCACAAGCTACGCCATGTTCTTTCTCATTTACTATGCGCAGGCGCGTCTCTTTGCCTCCTGGTTGCGCGTGCTGCGCTCCACGCTGCAATTGGGCTGCGCAGCTGTGGCGCTGCTGGTGTGCCTGGAGCGTGTGTCCACATACCAGAATCATATCTCCGACACCGCAGCTGGCCTGCTGCTTGGCGCTGCGCTGGCCTCGTTTGTGACCATCTTTGTGGCGCATCTGTTTCGCGAGGTGCGCGTCAAGCGACGCCAGTGGCCCAGGAACGAGCAGATCTACGGCTATGCGGGGTACTATAATCGCGCCACCTATGGCTACTAGAACTAATTAACAAATAAAATAATAATAATAAATAAAATAATAAATTATTCCAATATTCCTCTTATATCTATGGCTTAGTTCTTTCACCAAACAATGCCAACGATCAGCCAAGTTTCAAACCTTCCACAAGCTTACGTTCCACACAACAAGTGTATCGGAGCAACAACAACTGACCACAGTCCACAACAAGCTGTTGCTCTCACAGCTGCGCGCTCTCTCTTACGCTCTTGCCTGCTCGCTCGCTCGCTCTCCCGCGCTCATTGAAGCGATGGCATTGATCGACGACGGCAACAACAACAACAGACGCACAAGCGCGATTTGTTTACAAAGTCAACAAGAAAACGCGCTGCGCGGCATTTGTTTTCATTCAGTCGCGATCGGCAAGCGGCGCTTCGAAGTTTACATGCGGCGTTGATCGGCGATCGGGGCTCGCGCACAGTGGCACAAAACGTAATAAACTGATAAATGCTCGTAAAGTTGAAAATTGCCATCTGCGTTTATAGTTAATAATGCAATAAATCAATTCTGCGGAATGAGAAGTTATAAAATGGGCGTTAATAGTGCAATAAAAGTGAGTGAAACTTCTGCCTTGCAAATCGAATGCAATAAAAACAAAGCCAATAGCTTCAATCGAATCGATTTATGTTATGCTATTAAGTCCTATACTATTGCCAGATTTGAGCTCTATTTAAAATGCTCGGCTGTTCCTTTTTTTATGGAATTTAAGCCTGCGCCGCACTGAGTGCACTTTCACATTTTTGCGCTTTTGCCATGAAAAATGCAAAATAACTCAGGGAGTAAAGTTCAAAGTGCATTTTAAAAATGCCACCGGTTAACCCGCACAACAGCCAAGCGCCAGCACTCCGACGTATATATCTGATTCCCAATACACATACATATACATACATGTATGTACAAACATATGTAGATGTGTTAAGTGAGAGTGAGCGGGACGCACTGCGCGTAGAGCCTTAATTCAATCAAATGTCGCTTATTCATTCAATTAAAGGTCGCGCCATTTGACGTCCCACTATGACTACTACGAATACAGCAGAAGTCTGAATGCCGAGCGTAAGACGAGTACGAGTACTCACTCGGCCGAGCAGAATGAGTGCCACATTTGACCGTTAATACAATTGACTGTTCAAACTTTCTGTCGCATGCATTTTTTCGGTCCGCCCTCGGTCAGACGACCCGCCCCCCTGCTGGCTGGGGGGCAGAGATCAGCGCAGATCAAAGACACACAATGGGGGCCATTCTTGTTCAGTTGCAACTGCTGCAAGAGATTAGCGTGCCACATGCTCTCAATACGCAGCTCTTCTTGTTGTTGTTGCTGCTGTTGCGCTGTCTGCGTTGCACTTGCCGCCCTCGCCTCCGCGCCCTGTGTAGATAATAATGCAAATCTCATTGGGTTTGCCTGCAGATCACGCCTATTTTATGCATCATCGACGTCGAACAATAGACGAGTACTCACGCACTCTCTCTCTCTCTCTCTCTCCCACTCGGGTGTGGATGATTCACTCGCTTGGCGCTTGGCGCGCCTATTGACCTAAGATATTGGCCAGTTGACACAGTGTTATCAGTGTTATTGCACACACTGTGCACGGTGGAGAAAGTCTGACAAACAAGTGACAATCGTTATGTTCCACATCAGAAGACATTTGCCGCAGTTACCCCGCACGCAATTGCCTAAAATGAGCTGAACTGCAGTGAATTGGCACAAAATGCTGTGTAGGTGTGCTTTGTGTATTTGTTGTTATCTGGCACACAGGCTGATTTATCTTATCAAAATGATCTTGAGCAGTTTTTTTATATTGTCTGTGCGCCAGCTGCACTGTCCCAAATTTTAGAGTGGATCACCCAGTTTGTATTGTTGACTCAATCAGAGCAATTTTCCAGCTGTTCTCAATTTTTTGACAAATCGTTTCTAATTTTGAAGCAACTGCAAATAGTCGCACTAGCTTAAGTTTTTAATTTATTAATAATTTAGTTCTTTTTTTTATATTCTTTGCTCATTAATTGCTCCACATTTTCTTGCAGTGCTCGTCTCCACACATACCAAGCCAATCGGTTGTCTAATCTAGTCTAATGCAGAATTCTACACGGCCCACAACTAAGTCCCGTAGTAAACTACGCTGACGCAGAGAGACAGCAAAACGAGAGACACACACAGAGAGAGAGAGAGAGCGAGGGAGAGAGAGAGACGCTAAAACAATATATGACAAGCAAAAGAGCTTCGTCGTGCATGAAATGATCGTTAAATTAAAAGAACGTTACCCAGCGGAGGCCAGATCAGTCAGTCACTGACAACGAACCCGCAACGACGCCAAAGCCACGAATCCGACGGGTATAAAAAGCAACAAAAAAACAACAACAACAACAACGAACCCAAACTTAATTACAAAGCATAAAATTGGAATATTAACTAATTAAAAAAAAAGCAACAACAACAACAACAAAATGCGCGACACAGTGGACAATGAAGACAGCCCCGTCCCCGCGGACCGGGGACATCAAGAGCATCGGGAGGCCCAACGTCGTGCGTCGGCTGCCCAGAGACAACAGACGCGTCGCCTGCTTATCGAGCTGCTCATCTTTGTGGTGCTAACGATACCCATCTGCATCTTTGAGTTCGCCGTGGAGCCGGCACGGCGTGGCTTCTTCTGCGACGATGAGAGCATACGTTACCCCTTCCGGGACAACACAGTGACGCCAGTGATGCTGGGTCTGCTGAGCGGCGCATTGCCAGTGTTGATATTCATTGTCGTGGAATATGTCTGCTACATGCGTGCCGGCGAGCTGGGCACCACTGTGCAGCTGCTCGGCTGGCATATATCCGCCTGGCTGGTCGAACTGTTGCATCAGTTTACCTTCTTTGGCTTTGGCCTGCTGCTCACCTTCGATGCCACCGAGGTGGGAAAGTATACAATCGGGCGCCTGAGGCCACACTTCATGGCCGTGTGTCAGCCGCAGCTGAGCGATGGCAGCCTGTGCAGCGATCCGGCGAATCTGCATCGCTATGTGGAGAACTATGAGTGCGCCGGCGAGGGATATACCATTGCGGATGTGCGGCAGACGCGTCTCAGCTTTCCCAGCGGACACTCGAGCATTGCCTTCTACTCGCTCGTCTACATGGCGCTCTATCTGCAGCGCAAGCTCTCCTGGAACAGCTCCAAGCTGGCGCGACACTTTCTGCAATTCATGCTGATCATGGCGGCATGGTACACTGCGCTCAGTCGCGTCATGGATAGCTGGCATCATTGGTCCGACGTGCTGGCCGGATCGCTGTTAGGCGTCGTAGGAGCTCTGATTACGGCGGTCTACATTGCCAAGTTCTTCAAGACGACGCAGTACCACGATGTCATTCTGGGCGGTGGTCTGAGGAGGGAGGATACATCGGCTACGCTGCAGGAGGAGGTCTGCCCCAGCACTCCGCCGCCATACTGTGTAAATGGTAGCTTCAATGACGAACAGTATTGCACCAAGGTTTAGGCCAAATGCTCAGCGTGCAAAAAACAGAGTGCAAAACAGAAAACCTTAAGAACATTCCAAAGTTAATAAAAACGTAACAGTATCGTTCCACGTGCTAATAAAAAGAAAGTGCAAGAGATAGAAAGCAAATCAATTACTTTTTTAGGATCCTCTACAATCCACACACCTTTCATAGTATTACTCTAGCTCATAGTTATGCGTATCGTAGTCTATTGTCAAATCCATCATGTGCATTTGTATAGTTCTCATAATTTGTCGTTCATTCCAAACTTCATTCCATGGTATTTTGTCTGTTATACAATAAAGATCAAAAAACACCTTCTAAATAGTGTTTAATGATGATGATGAGTAATCTGCGCCCCCTTCACGCTCGGTTAGGCTCATGCACTGGCAAAAACCAGGTTGTACTTCGTACAATTTTTCCCTCTCATATTTACTCTTTCCAAAATGTTCCACTTTTCTTTGCTGTATTTATTATTTGTATCCATTTTCAGTTTCTACTAATTGTTTATATTGTTGGCGTCAAAAACATTAGGTAGCCAAGTGGAAGCCCCAGCAAGCATGAAAACAGATCGGCCTGTTGCCATAATGACTCACATTCAGTTATTACGCGGAGCTGTGTGGTTATGTTTACAAGGTTCAACATACCCTATACTATATTGAAAATAACTTTTAATCTGTCTGATAATATATTAATAATAAATAAAAAGCATGAAACCACATGAATACATGTCAATACGTATATTTTCATGCGGGATTTAGCATTAATAACTTGATGAGTTTAAAAACATAAATTTAACTGGGTATTTTAAAACCAGGCTGTTACTTGATTCCTTGCTTTAATCATCGAATTTGCTGTGTCATCTTCACGTTACCCAAATGGAGTGTTTTTCTTAGGAAGAGAAAAGATTTGCGTGTTGGTGAATCCATTGAAAGATCGTGGGAATTTTAAGGCTTCGGAAAAGAGGCCTAAATACGGCCACAAGAGTCTGAAGTCTTGTATGCTCGACTGTCGTATACCCGTTACGCAAACTTAAGCTAGCTGAATCGTTCGAGCATTGTCCGTCTGTCTGTGTGAACGCAAAGTTCTCAGCTTACGCAAAAGCTAGAGGCACCAAGTTTGGCATCAAGGTTCCTATATTTCATATGCTTAATAAGTTAGGTTTAAATATTAGATGCCACGACTACCGCCTTAACAAATTGATATTTCGCAATTATTAAAGAAAAACCTTCAAACTTTTAATGTGCACAATAATCATTGAAATAATTCTTGTCAACCATTTCCATAGCTTATAATACCCTTCTACCCTTTGCGTGAAGAGTATAACCAATTTACTAAAATTTAGCTTGCAAACTTTTAAGAGAGCCACAAAAGAGACTACAATTTATTTTAAAAAATACTCAGAGAATATCAGAAACTTGGGCCTAAACTAACACGTATAACTTCGCTTCGATCCGCACGATTGAAACAATATTTGTCTAATCGTATTATTTGCGCTGTCGTAACCTAAACTCGCGTGTTATGCGAACTTTCAGGGCTAGACAAATGACAACAATAACAGAACAACAGCAGGCGAGTAGAGTCCCCAGTCGCCAGCCCCCAGTTCGCATTCAATCACCAGCAACACGTGCGGCGTACTGCAAGCCGCGGCTTATCAGCTCCATAGACCGGGTAACAACAAGTGCGAACATTGAGCTAATGACGTGAGTTCATGGAAAATCCTCACATAGGAACGTTTCAAAAAATATTTATATATGTATGCTCCATACCCCTTAGTGACTTCATACCAAAGTGTCAGATTTAATTGTGTAAGAGGATAGGTAAGCTCGGATTACAAGGGGTATATCGAATTTGAGATACAGGTTGAGAAGTTAACATAAAAATGAAAAATTGGAAAACAAAAACTTCTGATAGTTTTCGAAACCTGTTTGAAATTTTGAATGTAATTCGAAACCCCTTAAAGACTTTAAAAACATTGCAGAGTATTAGAGAGATCAGTACTTTTTACTCTTGAAAATCGAGAAAATTAACTAATTTATGCAGGGTATTCAGCATTCACAATGACGAAATACCCAAGCAGTATGTTTATTAATAATACAATAATACAGAAAGTGCTGGAGCCGCTGTTTTCGAGACTTCGTTGCCGAGCTCGATTTCTGGGCACGCTCAGTGACGCGTGAATCGTCGAGGCGAGCGAAACATGAGTGTGGATCTAAGATTGAATTGGCTGGCTGCCCACCCGGGACTTATACGCTTGCTGTTGGATGTGCTCCTGTTGGGTGCGCTGCTCATCTTGAGCTCGAAGTTCAAAGTTACTTTGGGGAACCACCACGCAGCGTGGTTTCTTCTGTGACGATGAGTCGCTGATGTATCCCTACAAGGAGAACACTGTGACACCCAAAATGCTGCACTGGCTAACGCTGTATCTACCCCTGGCTGCACTGCTTATTGTGGAGAGCTATCGTTGCTGGCGATCGACAGCCTCGCGTTGGCTGCAATTCTGGCCTGCATACAACACCATACGCTGGTTCCTCTTTGGACACTTTGCCGAGCAGCTGCTCAAGGATCTGGGCAAGCAGTCGATTGGTAGACTGCGTCCACATTTCTTTGACGTTTGCAGGCCACTGCTGGCGGACGGCGGCTCCTGCACCGATGCTGCACATCGTCAGGGTGGCGTTTACCATGTCATGTACACCTGCCAAGCGGTAGCCTCAAATGCCACAGCGGACATGCTGCGCGACGTGCACGTCTCCTTTCCCAGCGGCCACTCGAGCATGGCTTTCTATGGCCTCGTCTTCCTCGCACTACACTTGCAACGCATCCGCTGGCCACTGGCTGGCACTCTGCTGCGCCCCGTGTGCCAGCTGCTGTGCGTGGGCCTTGCCTCATTTGTCGGCCTTAGCCGTGTCATGGATTACAAACACCATTGGTCGGATGTTGTGGCCGGTTCGCTGTTGGGTGCCTGCGTTGCCCTTGCGGTTGTCCGTGCGGCCGAGCAGGAGCAGAGATTGCAGGCAGCAGGGCAACATGCAAATGTTGTAAAGGCAGCCCTACCAGGCTCTGCTAGTGCTGCTGCTGCTGCTGCTGCTCCTGTTTCTGTTGCTGCCTCTGATGAAGCTACCACACACAGTGACTCTGGAACGGAAAGTGGAAGAGGAGCGAAACAGCTGCCGCATGATTTGTGCGTCGTTACGTGCCACAGTTCTAATTAGTTTTGCCTTAAGTTGTTAGCGATAGTTGGAGTAATAAGTAAAGATAGACAATTAAAAGCTTAATTGGTTGTTTTTGTCCCCAACGGCCTCTGGTCCGCTCTCTCTCCCCACCCTCTCTCTCTCTTCCAGCTTGCAACACGATACCAAATTGCCTGTTGCGGTCGCTGTCGCCGTCGTAACTTTGGATTCGATAATATCGAAATGGAAACTACCCACAATTGCAGCCAGTTAGACAGACAATATACAATAAGCTTTTATAACGCTGACTTTGATATCTTTAGCATTCATAAACATGTATTAACTCGCGTAATTGCGTTAAATTCCGCTAAAACTGTGCAAATATTTTGACATGCGACGTCAGAGTGTGTGAGAAAGAGAATTATGTGTTTACTTTGCTGCTGCAGGGTGCTTATCAACGGGTATTCACGAGAATTTTGAAGCTCGGTTATTTTATTTTTAAATAAGCTTACCAACGGAAATGCCATAGAAATCTGAATTTTAATTACGCACCTAAAAATAGAAAATAAATACAGATTATAAAGCTTGTTTAGAGCGTCAATCAATTCATAAAAATAGTGGTTTAGTTTTAATTTTGTAGTTAAACAATATTATTATAAACAAATAAGGCAAGCTACAGGCGAGTGTGTCCGACATTGAAATACCCAACCTTTCTTTGGAAAAAAGTTTACAAACATGGATACAACTCCCACAAATAAAGTCATAAGACTTAAGCTTCTTCATCTTTCTTGTTTATAGTCCGATTGAATTGCGATTTCAAGAAAAGCTTCTATTTAGTATTTATTTTTATATATTTTTTTTAATCGTAAATCAACTATTTGCGTGTTTATACTCCCTTTTGTATTAGTTATGATGCAGACGGACAGACAAGCAGACATGGACTTTGCGCAATTGACTTGTCTGAGCAGGAAAATATATACTGCCGCGCCTCCTTATGTTTATGGCATCAGATTTCTTGTTTTCGTAGTGAGACCTTAATCTCTTCAATACATATGTGCACTTTGTATCAACTGTGACGCTTGCTTTAAATCATTTTCAATGTTGATGTGAATAACATGTGCGTTTATAATTCGATCAGATTGCAAATTGGAAGATGGGTTTACTTTGTAAACGATTCAAAAAGTTAGACTAGAACAAGTAAAGAAAGCTACAGTCGAGCGCGCCCGACGGTAAGATACCATTCGCCCAGTTTCGAAACAAATTATCACATATTTAATTCCATCAAAAAAACGCTGCACAAGTTTATCCGCCACCTATTGTTTATATTAGATTTATCTCTGAATAGCGTCATCTACATGTGACGATGACGTCACGACGCGCAGCACAGGCGCAAGCAGTGAAAGTACGGAAAACGGAAACATGGATAACTTCTGTGTTTAGATTTATATTGCAATTATTTATGTTCATACCAAAGCAGAAAGCTGTAACTTCAATACTTCTCCTGATAATCAAAAATTATTGATTTGCGTGGGCGGTGGGCGTGGCATCAAAATTGAAAATAAACTCGATCTACCTATGATATACAGGAACCTTCATGTGAAATATGGTGTCTCTAGCTTTTGTAATAGCTGAGATCTAGACGTTCAAACGGACAGCCGGACAGACGGACTTCTGCCTGTTACATACATTTGCACAAACTTAGTATACCATTTTTGACCATTTTCAATGGTCGAATGGTATAAAAAGAGAGACAGAGAAAGAAAGAAAGAGATACAGACAGTGAGACTACAGAGAGTGAGAGCGATAAGTAATTTTCATTGAGCTGATTTCAATCAACACATTTTCCGAGTTTCCATTTATATATGATTCAAAAGCAACCTTTTTCGGCAACAATACCCTACCTCAGCTGCCACAGATCTTTAAGTGGGACAAAAAAGAAGAAGAAGCAATGCAAATTGATTTTAATTAGAGGCAAGTGAAAATTTTGCGTACTGAAAACTCCATCGAAAGGTAGCGGCAACGCACGCGACGTTGATGAAGGTAGAGCGGTACCCACCCAGGCGGTGGGTGAAGCGGTGCAACAATTAGCGGGTCTTTTAGTTTCATTAGAGGTAAATTTTCAAACGACTTAACCTCAGTCAACGCCCGCACCTCACGCCTGCAGCTCCAGTGTGGGGTTTGCAGCAGACAGCTGAAGTGGCAAAGAACAGTGAAACCAGCCAGACAGACAGATAGAAGAAGTGTGTGTGAGAGAGAGAGAGGGAGGGGAGAAGCGTAGGAGTGAGAGGTAAATAAATAAATTCCACCAGCAGCCGCATAAATTGCCGCAGAGCCTGAAGAACAAGAAGAGTTCGCAGGAGAAGTCGCAGACTTCGCTACAATTCCCGACGCTGATGATGATGAGGCGCAACACCTGAACCAGAGCTACCTCGGCATTATGTCGTCTCGAGGACACAGACTTGTGTGTGTGTGTGTGTGTGTGTGTGTGTGTGTGTGTCTGGACGAAAATTTGGGGCTACCCTCATCAGGCGGCGGAAGCGTTTGGCGGCCATTTTCACTTGTGGCCCGCTTAATTGGCTCATTTATTTTGATGGCAAAGAAAATGCTAGAAAATTGTGGCCTTTTTTTGCTCGCACTCGCACTCGCATTTACCTGCTTCTTGTTGCTGTCTCTGGTTTTATTATGATTAATTATGGCAGGGCACACACACACACACACACACACACACACACTCCAATACTAAGCTCCACTTTCCTGCAAAGTTTCGCAACTGTGTCAAGCTGTTGTTGTAGTTTTTGTTGTTGTCTGGCCCGAGATTCGAATGATAAATTTCTATGCAATTTATTTTAATCTGCTGCGAGCGAACACCCTTCCCTGCTCCTGCTCCCCCCCTTGCAAGCGAACCTCCTTTGCAGCTAGTTTCCATGCGTTAATTAAATGGAAAATATTTGCACATAACAACAAAAGTAGTTGCCTCTGCAGGGGCAGTGGGAGGGGGGCGGGCTCTGCTTTGCAAAGTTTTGCTTGCAATCCAACACAGTGACCTAAATTTGCATTAGCGAAAGTTTTGTTTTGCCTCAAATAGAAACAACAACAAAGTGAAACAGAGAAGGGCTTTCAAAGTGACAAGGATCTGCCAGTGCTGTGGTCGAGCCACGGAAAGGGGTGAAGTATATAGAAAGCCAACACCAAAGGCAGTCGAGCAGCTGCAACTGTTGCGATTGAGTTTCCTGCGATACACTCCAGTTCCAGTTTGGCATGGCAGAAGCTCATTAAAACACAACTCTTGGTCTAGTCGCAATTAATTAAAGCGCAACTTTGGACCAGTTTTGAGCAATGCAAAGTCCTATTTGAATCTGCATGGAACACACACATACGCAGTGGCAGCCATCAATCAGCAGGTCGCTTAAATCGCACTCTCAATCAATTGGCCAAAACTCAACCTCAAGTTCAGTCTAAGCCAAACGGCAGACAGCAGGCGGCACGAATTTAAGAGCTCCTCGTGAGGACGTAGCGACTCCCTAATCGCCGTCAGGTGTGATAATGTGGCCTGCTGTCTGCCTTCCTCTCATTCTTTCCGCCTGTCCAGCATCGAGTCAGTTTGTCACTCCACCATATCGGGCATCGTCCGCATGGCTGTCCGCATCATCATCATCGCCTCCTCGTCTGCCGCCGCTGCTGCATTTTTGCATGCCTCTTTGGCTGTTTGCTCAATAAAATGTCCCAAAGCATTTCGGGGATTTTCCACTTTTCTATGGCCATAGAGACAACACCTTCTATGTTGTTCCTGCTGCTGCCACCGTCGTTGTTGTTGTTGTTGTTGTTGTTGCTGCTGTCACCATCGTCGCCGCCGCCGTGTGCGCTTCATATTTCTGCGGTTGCCGTTCTGTCCCTGGCTTCACCCATTCTGGCAGAGGCTTCCCTCTCCCGTTAACTTTTACACTTGGTATTTGCCATCAGCAGTCGCCAGTTGTCAGTGCACGGTGTTCTAGGTACCCGGTGCTCGGTGCTAGATGCCCGTGTTCGCTGCTTGGCTCCTCATTGGCTTCATGTGTGTAAAGACAATTTGATAATCGCAAAATGCAGCATAGTTTGAGTTAATGAAGCTTGTGTGCCATGTATGGCACAACCCCCCCAACTCCGCCACCTGCCAACAGAGCAGACCAGTGCAGAGTAGAGAGTCCTGAGCAGACCATACCCGTAGCCAGAGGAGACGTTGGTCGTTGCGTTGTTTGTTGGAAAACAAGCAGAGCGTTTTGCTTGCCAATTAGTAATTTGTTTGCCGCCTGGCTGACTTGAGGCTAGAGCAATGGAATGGCGAGCAGTGACAGAGAGGAGTACAAGAGACATAGAGATAGATAGAGAGAAGGAGAGAGAGCGAACTCACTCGAGGTATTTTTAAAGCGGCGTCATACAGTTTCCACTTTAAGCTTGTCAACAAGCTGGAAATATTTGCTGAAATCAGAGTACAGAGCAATCTCTGATTCAAAAGCGTGCGAGTTCAATATGGCAACATGACGATGCGTTCATCTCTGTCACACTATCGCCCACTCTTTCACTCTGTCGCTCTATCTCTTTGCAAGCAACAATAACATCGACTCCAACTGTGCAACATTCCGCGCTGTAGAGCAGATTTTCCATTCATTTTCAATTTATTTAAATTAATTTAAAAGCATTCTCCACACGACACATTACAATGCATTTATCAGATGATATCCCCTAGACCCCAGACTCTTTACCCTGCTTACCCTCACCCTCTTCCCCTCCCCAGCTCCCTTAGTCTTCGACGACATCCCTTCTTGCTGCTGTTGCTGCTGCAGCTGTTCGTTCTTCCGTCGTGCTGCGAACTTATTCAATTTTTATCGACTGACAAGACGAGCGAATTCAATGTGACAATGCGACAGCTCAACGGCAACAACAACAACAACAGCAACAACTACAATGCAACTGCAACAACATCGATAACAATGGCAACGTTGGCGATAATAATGGACGATGCTGCTGACCCCGGCGACATCGTCAACCCAAAAAGGCGCCTGCCTGGCCACGTTGCACTCTTCGAAGGCGACGGTGACGGCGACAGCAACTTGCTCGATCTGCCAGCAATAACAGCCGAGCCCAGGCCGAGCCCGAGCCGTACCGATGCCACTCAATGGTGTCTCGCTGTCTTCCCGTTCGTGTGCCCCCTTCATCGCGTGTGTTTCTCTTTGCCTCCTGTCGTAGAAATCACACGCAGCCCCGACACGTGACGTTGCCAGCAAAAACGGCGGCCATTTTGCGTTTTGTCCCGTTACCGTTGCCGCCATCATTATTAATATGGCCAGCAGCGGCGGCAGGAGCCAGGGGATGAGAGCGCCAGCGCCGTACCAGGACGACATGAGGGCCATTTGCTTTTGCGCTAACTTCCGCTGCGTCGAGTTCGTGCCGTGATTTTTTTTTTCGCACAGCCTCCCCTCCCTCTTGTTTGGGTTTTTTCTTCTCGCTCAGACAATTTTGATTGCTGCCCGGCAGCAGGAGGAATGGTACGATCTGCTCCTGCAGTCGCAGTGTCCTGCAGTAGAAACAGGTGTGGCCGTCAACTGGCAATCAACTTTCATTTAGCAGCATCATTTGTCACGCTTGTTTATTGCCCGGTTACGTGTTGGTCACACTAAATGGCTGTTATTGTCGCCATCCTTGGACAGCAGCGGCAGCAGCACACGGAAGTCGCTGGGACTGTCTGCGCAGCATTGCAATAGGTTGAAGGATTGATTGGAATGTGGCGAACTGCAGAAAACGAATCATCATGCCAGCGACAAATATCAAATGCTGCAGTGCTGCTAATGGAACATGTCAGGCTTTTCATTAACTCAACTGACATATTGGTAATCTTTTAGGAAGTTAACTGATACATTGTTACTTTGGATGTAGCTTTGTTAGAACAATATTTAGAATAGATCTTATGGCCTTACTAACTATGAAACTAAAGTGAAAGTTAATTTGGTGTCGAATGTTATATTGCTTAACATGTTAGCAACGGTTTCTCGAAATTGAGTGTAGGGTATTTTGCTGTCGGGAGTGCTTGACTGTAGCTTTCGTTACTTGTTTAAATTATATTTATCCTAGAGACTGCTGATAACTTCGAAGTAGAGTCAATTACTAAACACATACTCATTTAAAAACGCTGCCAAACATGTCGCCTCCCAAAAGCTCCCGAAAGAACTGAACCACTGTAGGCTTATGCCGAGTGCATCGTGGCCAGCGTGGCGGGTGAGATTGGCGCATCGCGGTGCGACAAACCGAAACGAAATGCAAACGCAACGGATTGCTAATGCCGCGTTGATTATGAATATTTTAGCGCCCTGCGCTAAAAACCAAGCCTAGCTGGCGATAACCACCGATGCTGGTGATGACGATGGCTCTGGCCATCGGTGGTGGTAGCGAGGATGATGATGATGATGATGATGGTGCTGCTGCTGATGGCGTTGACCGCACACGCCGCGAATGAGCAATAAATTTGTATGCAAGGCCTCGAAATGGGGGAATCGCCCCCGCAACGAGCATATGAAAATTTACATTTTGGCAATTTCCAGCTGTCGAAGAGTTGCCACCCTCCAACCAATACTCCCTAGCAGTGTCGAGTGCACCCTGCACCCCCACCTTGGTCCGCTGCATTTGCCTATCGCCGATTGCAAATCTTCGTCGAGTGCAGCGCGCGTGGATTCCGTAACCACGTCGCATTACTCCGTGCGTTGGTCTGTCCGTCTGTCTGTCCGTCCGTCTGTGTCCGTCTGCTCGTTCGTCCGTTCGTTCAGTTCGGTTTCGTTTCGTTTCGCCAGCAAATGCAATTTCCTAATTTCTCATTGGGGAAATGCCGTTAAGAACCTAGGCAGCCCGGGCGAACAGTCAGTCGTCAGACAAGCCCAACCGATTGGGGGCTAAGAGGGTCAAAAGTCGACGGGGTTGCATCCAAATTAATGACCCGGCGCCGCAGACGACGAGCGCAGAAAACCGCAGACAAAGGCGCATAAATGCATAAAGTGGACAGCGGACAGCGGACAGAGCAGACGGCTGGGCTGGCAAAAATTGCAGGAATCGCAGTTAGACGCTTCGAGCAAACAGGCCTTCTCTCTTTCAGTCCCTCCCCATTCCCTCTTTCTTGCCCTTTCGCGCCTCAGCTTATGCAATTTGCTATTGGTTTATGCATGAGGCCCCCAAACGCACAGATAAACCGAGTTGCTGTTGGAGATGCCAGCGAATGCCTGCACATAAGGAAATTCACACGGACCAAGCTCTTACATGATGAACGCCTCTGGATGGCCCATCTCTCCCCTCGCCCCGAATGGGTCAGGAGTCGAGTGCGAGTGCGGGCTAAGTAAATTGTTGCCATAGCCCTTGATTAGCTTAGCCTAGCTCCACTTCCACCAGTTGCGGCAGTTGATGCAGCACCCGCCCACAAGTTGCAGCTCCTCTGGGGGCGGTGGTCGTAATGCATGGCAAAAACCACACGAGCGGAATTCATATGCATCCGCTGGGCAACTGTGCAGCCGGGCAGCCGGGCAGCTGGGGACTCGGGGGTCGCTGCAGCTGAGTACGCCCATTAAAATTGCAGCATGCCTGGCAAATAAAAATATGAACTTTTGTTCAAGTCGATTAAAGGTAAGTCCGGATTTAACTCTGGGTTTTAACATGAGCAAAAGTTAACGTGGGTTGAGTGAGTCGGCAAGTTTAAGGGCACTAACAGAATAGATAGGCTACCTTTAGAACATATGATAATACATGTGCCATATGTGGGTCTGTATTACTGAAATTAATAATAGAAAGAAAGGTTTTTCTTAACCACAAAGTATGCTTCTATGCAAAGCCCACATATCGAACGATTGTTCCTATGGGAGCTATATGATGTAGTAGCTTAATTCCCATTAAGTTTGGACTGTATTATATATACATTAAGATATGCTGATCAAGCTAGTTTGACGATGATAACTTTAAAGATAACAAAACTCTACCGATAGTTTTTCAGAAAGCTGTACGATATATTAGATCGTTGGGCCTTCTTAAGAACGTGCAGCAGTAAGAATCATGTGTGCAACGTTTCATTAAGTTAGCTCCAAAAATTAGAGCCTGGTTCGCATTGCAGATAGCTACAGTAGAGTACGCTCGACTGTAATATACCCTATACACACATGTTTTCTTCTTTGTCACTATTATGTCTCAGAGATCTAATATCATGCAGGCAGACTTACCCACATGACAATACCGAAAGTTATAATACCCTTCTATACCGTGCAAAGCGGTTGCAAATAGTACATATGAAATTTAATCTATACATATATGTATGTATCTATCTACAGCACCTGCACTACTAAGCATTCTTGGAGTTAGAAATTAAATTGCTGCTGAAAAGATTATTAAAGTGCTTCGTATAGAGGGTGGCAGATGACGAGTCAACTGGCCAGCCCGGGTCAGGTCATCTGCACAGCGTCCCCCCAATCAATGCAGTGCAGCGATAATACATATGAGTTCCATGCGACGCTGGTCATGCGAGCAGAGCTGAGCAGAGCAGAGGCACCAGGGGCGAAAATCAATAAACGAACACAAAAATTTGCTCGGCTTAGCAGCCAAATTGGATTTGTGAAAATAGAAAAGGAGTGTGCGGTGCCCCATTCAGATGCCTTCAATATGCTTTGGCTGCGTGGGCGTGGGCGAAGAGGAGGCGGACGGACTTCGATGGGACTAAGTAAGCAGATAATATGACATAAATGATTGGTTCAGGGCGAAAGCGTTGCGCTGTGCAAAAAGTAAAAGCGCAGATTGTTTTCGGGAGGAAGGTGGGGAGGGGCGCCCCAATGGGGGATTAAGATTTGTGGAATTTGCTGTTGCAGCCAACGTTGATGACGACATAAAAGCGATGCTGCTAAATGTTATGGAAGTCTAAAAACACAATCCAAGCACACCCAATTCCTATTCCAATTCCAGCGAAAGCGAAAGAGTAAACGCATCATCATCACTTTTAACGGCCCTCGAAAAGCAGTTGCCCCGCCTCTGAATGGGTCTTCGGGTTTGCGGTGGACCCAGTGTCGAGAGCTGCTTTGCTTTTCGCTATGTCTGCCTGGTTGGTATGGTTTGGCCGGCCGGTTCCAAAAATCTCGCGTATGACTTTTCAAATGAATGACAGCAATTAACGCAGTCAATGAAGCCGAGCCCATTGTTTGCCTCTGCTCCGGCTCCGGCTCTGGCCCTGCGCCCGTGCGGCTATTAAAAGCCTTCATCGCATGGCCAAACAAATGCAGTCTACGTCTACGCGTGGTGGCCTCCCCATAAAAACAGGCGGGCAATCGCCGGCTAACCGGGCCCGCCTAGCTGGTCCGACTGCTCGACCGGTTTCCTGGCTCGGAACAAAGCTGCCGTTATCTGGCCCTGCTGTCTGCGACGCTGAAAGGGCCCAAAATAAACAAAATGGCCACCAGGCCAAACCGGGACCACTAAATCTGTTATTTATATGACATCACAGGGTTATCATTGCGTGCAGCAGTGGTGCAACCAACGCCTCTACGAACATATTCAAAAGGAGACTTGCAGGAGGAATATTAGGAATTATGGGGATTTCTGAAATCATAATACATATAAAATATATTTGATGGGAATACTTATACGAAGATAGTCTTTAAGCTATCTTTGGAATACTTAGAATTGTTACAGTTGTCAAATAAAATAAATGTAGTTGGTATACCCTTTTTATATAAATTTTAATTGTATTGTAATGTCGATATATTATTCCAATATACCAAAATTATGCTACTAAAATGTCTGGTTTTACTGGAAAAATTGCATTAGATTCATAGAGCTTTGGGGTTATGATATAAGCCTTAAGGCTATAAGATTTTTGACGTGTCTATAATAATTATACCATTCGTATGTCTGTCCGTCGGTCTGTATGAAAGTCGAGATCTCAGCTATTACAAAAGCTAGAGACACCAAATTTGACATGATGCTTCCTGTATACCACATGCAGATCAAATGTGTTTCAAATTTAGAGTGCCACGCCCACCGCCCACGCAAATCGATAATTAACGAATATTAAGGAAAGTATTTAGGTTACAGATTTCTGCTTTAGAGCACGTAAAATCTGTACCCATTCCCAAAATAACATTCCGATCGGGCAATAAATACAGAAGTGATTAAAGAAAACGTTTTTCCTTTGTGTGTGTGCCTGTATGTGTGTGTGAAAGCGAGTTAATACTGCTTAGTGCAACTACGAAGTTGGTCGAATGGTATCTTATGGTCGGGCGCGCTCGACTGTAGCTTTCCTTAATGGTTTTACTCTTCGAACGTTGAACATTTTCAGCGTGTCTGTCTGCATAAGCACATGAATTTCAGCTCTTATACAAGCTACGCAGACAATACGAATCTGTCCATAAAGCTAGCATGTAAGAGATCAAGTCAGAAATGATATGGGAAAACAACACTCTGAAAAACAAACCGAAAATGCATTTTGCCTACAACATTTTCGCGTCTTTTAATGAGCATTGGCAACTCATTGGGGGGCGGTGGGCGTACAGATCACGCTGTATACGCGTCGTATGCGTGATAAAAACCCCGCAAGAATTTCAAGTGAGTTTCAACCACTGTTTTTTTTTTTACTCCACCGACGGCGACATTGACAATCAGACCGAAAAGTAGCATTTGGAGGCGCAACTGTAGCGGCAACCGGAGCGAATTTGGCTGCGAACGTGTTGGACGCTAATTTCAAATCAGCCTCCCACGCAACTCACACATGCTAATACAGTCACACTCCCACACACACGCGCGCATATGCGGCGCACAGTTGGTCATCATTTAAATTCAAAAAAGCGATAACGACCGGGTAATGATGAAGTGCAGCCGGAGTCCGCATCAAGTGGCCGCTGGGCATTGTGACATTGCAGGCGCCCGCCAAAATTGGTTACGCGTTTGGGTCAACAGCTGCCAACGCGGTGTGGGGTTTGCGGGTTAGCGGGTAGGCAAAATGAGCGCCGCTGGATGTCCATGTCGAAGTCCACACGTTCACATCCACGTCGGCAGCGGCACAAACGGCAGTTGGCCCGTTGTATGCGACAGCACAAACATATTGGCGCCACACTAGTGACACAGGCTCAGGCGACGTCCCCCCTGAACAGAGAATTGTCGAACTCTGGCAGAGAAGCGTGTGAAAATGAGCTGCCGCTGATGTGCGACAAGCGAATGCGATTACAGCTGCAATTTCAGTTATGAAACTGGCGACTTTCAGTTGACTGCCCAATCTCACCTGCAGAGCAGCATCTCAACATAAAAACCGCTAAACTTAGCTGAGCTTTAAGCTGTATTTACATTCAACTTAGATGCTCTTTGCTTTATATTTTACCAATTTAATTAATTATTGAGTTTATTTCAAAATATTTGTTAATACAAACTCTATTTGTTTTTATTTCACAAGACGCTCCTCATACGCGCCAATGCTTTCTCTTCTCACTCTCTCTACAGAGTTGCCACCCTGCGCTGGTTTTGCATATCGTCTCTGTTAAGCTGTGCTGCCCACTTTGGATTTTTTGCGACAAATTTGGCTTTTTTGAGGGCCAACTGCAAAAGCTATTTACGAATTGAGGCAAGCGGGAATTCTGTATATTTTTTAAAATTATTTTCCCCTTTTTTTATGCTGCCAAATGTTCTATATAAATTTACACATATATAATTCTTTTAGCAATATTTACCAAAGAAATAAGTTTAATTTTTGGGATTTCTTTATAAAAATTGCTGGCTATGTGTCTTTGTATAGCTAACCTCCAAAAAAACGCTTAATTTTGTTGAGAATGGTTGGCAGCTCTGCTGTTAGGCTACCATACTGTTAAATATCGGCAGGCACTTCAAACTTAAAATATCGATAGACGCCGTAGAAATGAACTTAGTTAAGATAACTATCGTTAATTCTGATAAGAAAGTACTGTGAAGTTATGTAGGACATTGTGTAAAAAGCATGAGGGCCTCGTAAAAGACCAAGACATTCTCGATCTGCATTGCCCTAGTCGTTTGCGCATTCACATTGCGATATTCACTTTTTAGCTATGCTTGCTCCCTTTGACATGTTAACTTTTGTACGTATTCGTAGAGTGTGCGATATATCACACTGACTGCATCATTCTCTGGCGAAATTGCAATGTGCACGTGCCAAAGGAAATGAAGAAATATTGCACTTCGCTCTCTGCCCAAAAGCATTCATCTTTTTTTCTACTGCTGCTGCTGCTGCTGCTGCTGCTACACTGCATCAAAAGCGGCCCGTGCGCTTTATAGCGTCATGTTCAAGATGCTAAACACACACACACACACAGACACAGACACATGTATGGGTTGGCCCACTGGCAGGACACTCAAAGCTGTTAGTGAAGTGGACGTCCGGGCAAAAACGCCGACGTCCAATCAACATCGTCAGCAGCCGCTGGAGCAGCACGCGCGCATGGCCCACATAAAACGTTGGCCGGCCAAGCTACTACCATACTACGAGAAGGCGTCGTTCTCGTCCAGCTGCTGCCCATCATCTGCAACGGCAATAAAATCGCCAAGCAGGCAGTGCAACTCCTCCCCCTCCGCCTTCCCCTACCCCCTCTTTTACCATTGCCCTTTAGGGCAAGTGCATTGCATATAAAATATTTTGCCGCAGCCCAAAAAAAGGGGGGAAAAGGCCAAAGCGAAATGGGTAACACTCGAATCTATAGGTATGTGTGTGTGTGTGTGTGAGCCTGAAATTATGCTTGGAAAGTGAAAAACTGTCTGCCGTGCGAAGTGTGTGGAGCCAATTTCTGCCTGGTCGAATGTAGATAGAGGTTCGAATTATTGAGGCATGCTACGGGAATTGAGATGGGTAAGGCAGCCATGCATGTGTGTGTGTGAAACACTTTCAGCTTTAGCCAAGTTGTGGTTTCGGATTTAAAAGACTCTTCGGTCTGGTGGTATGGTGGCTCGTAAAAATGTCCTTGCTACTCGTCTGCTCTCCGTCTCTCTCGCCGGCATCGGCATAAGCTGCATATCAAAATCACATAAAATGAAGCACAGACCCGTCTGACGGGGGGAAACGATTCTTTGCCACTTGTCTCACTCTGTCTGCCATGTGTCCTTCCCTCTATCCATATCGCCTCTCTCCTCTGGCGGCGCCATCGTTTTGTTAATTGTGCAATTCTTTGCTTTGCTGCGCTTGCAGTTTGACTCTTTTGGCCATTCGTTTTTTATGGCAATTCTCATTTCAGCTTGCTGCTGTCCGCATACTGTCTCGCTCGCACACATATGATGCATATACATGTATGTATATATGTGTGTGTGTGCTGAATTGTTTGAGGATTTCGTGCGGATTTATTGTTGCATGCTTTGTGCTTTCGCTCTGTTGTTTTAGCCCTTGAAAAGTTGTGTACATACATTGATAGGAATTTGATTTGTCAGTTGGTTAATTTATGACAGGGATTCGCTTAGACTTATGCAGGATATATGCGGCAGTTGATTGGAGGGCGGGGCAGCAGGTTTTATATTGATAAAGCAAAGCCGATTCAGCAGCGTGGCCCACTCACAGCGGGTGATAGGTTGAAAACGAATTAGGTATGCAGATAAATGTAAATTCATGTGTAGATAAATAACAGATAAAAAGAATAAAAGATGGAATGATGTATATAAATAAAATAAGAGATATAAAGCATAGATATGCAGATATGTAACTTCGATAAATCATCAATTTTATGATAATTATTAATACATAATTCAATGGATAGGGTTGATAAGAAGTTACGCCGCTTTGATAGATATTTTAAGAGAGTAAAAGTTAAACAAACACTTATGTACTAAAAAACACAAATGTGTCAAGTAAATTTCAAGACTGCTATGGAATGAATTAAAGATTTATGGAGATATCACTTTGAATCTCCTGATTCATGTGAGGATATCTCAATCAGTTATGCCAATAGTTACCTACCAATAAACCAGAACTCAAATTCAACGCAACTCTCTCTGTCTCGCTGCCCCTTTCCTTGTCTCTCTCTCTCTCTCTCTCTCTTCCTGCTTTCCCACTCAACATACAAACCCCTTTAGTCAGCATTCTCTGTTGGATAGTTTCTTGCCTTGGTCAAATAAACTGTTAAAAATGCTGAGTACGCGCGATTGCAGGAGTGCCGGGGGTGGGTGGGGAGGAGAAGAGGAGGCACCGAGTGTTGGTAAAAAGTGGCAAACGCCATACGAATGCAACAACTGACGCCAAAACAATAAATGCCACTGAGCACTCTGTGTAGTGCAACAATCGGCAAAGGATACGAGGCAAGAAGGACAACAGCAGCAGCAGCAGCAACAACGGCGGCAACGGAACAGAACAGACAACAGAAGCGCCAAATGGTTGTCCAAAGGAAAATAAAATGGCAGAGAAAAAGTTGAAGCAGGAGGCTAACGGGGGGGTTGAGCGGAGCGGTTGAGCGTGAGCACATGTGGCAGCAAGAGAAGCACTCGAAAATCGACGAAAATCCTTTTGCATGTTGTTACAAGTGGCCTCGACGGAGCCACTCGCCCCGCAGTCCCGCAGTCCCTCAGACTCCCAGTCCCTTAGCCACGCTGCCAGCCCCATACCCGACAGCTTCAATCCGTGCGACCAAAGCCCAAATAGTGGCACTTTCGCCTGCCTCTTCATCCGTTTGCCACACTTCGCCATTGCCATCGCCTTCGTCGACGCCTGCTGATTCAGCAAGCAGCATGAGGGGCTCCTCCAACCCGTCCTCTTTTTTATTATTTCTGTTTTTGTTTTATTTTGGCGCATTTCTGCAGATATTTTCCCAGCACTCCATAAACCATAAAAGCACAACCAACACAGCCCGCGAGCATGTGGTGTAAAGTGCAGCCAAATTTAATTTGAAGCCCATAATTTCTGTTTAACATCTGCAGCAATTGTTTTCGCAACCCGCCTCCCTCTTCTCCTCCTCTTTGGGCTACGTTTCTCGGCTACTTGTGAAAGAGCTCGTCTTAACTTTACTTGCAAAGAGCCTAAAAGGTAATTCCCGCTTAGTTCCAGGATACTCTAGGAAAGGATTAAGGTTATAACTAAAATAGGAATGAAATGCTAACCAAGACTTGCCGACATGAAGCCTTTGTGTACAATAGCTGCCGAAGTTTATTTCAGTACAGATTGAAGACGACTCAGACAATCTGAGTCAGCCCTTGGCTGACAATTACTACATAACAGATGGAAAGAGTAAGTCAGCAGCGGATTCATATGGGGCTTAGATCATTAACCGACATGCGGTTTATGATAATTTACAACTGGATTGTAAATTTATTGTAAAAGATTCAGTTATTGGCTAGCTCTTCTTCAGTACAGATCGCAGATCGCAGAATGCATTGCCGGATCGAGGTTATACTTATACTACTGTGTACCTGTGTGAGCTGCGCCATGAATACAGAGCTCACGATGAAGCCAACAATGCAGACAGTCCTGAATACAACTCTGGACCCAACCACGGAGACAGCACTGAAGGCAAATCGTGAGACGAGCCAAAAGAGTAGCCTGTATCAAACCCTGAAGCCAAACTGGAAAACAACCATAAAGCCAACAATGCATGTAGTCCTAAATGCAACCCTGGAGCCAACTAAGCAGAGAGCCCTAAAGGTAAATCGCAAGACAACCCGTAAGAAAAGCCGGAAGCAAACCGTAAAGCCAAGCCGGCAGACAACTCTAAGGCCAACAATGCAGTATGTCCTGAATGCATCCCTGGAGCCAGCCGAACAGACAAGCCAAATGGCAACCCTGAAGCCAAACCTGAATACAACTCTGGAGTCAACCACGCAGTCAACCCTGAATAATACCCAGGAGCCAACAGAGGAGACAAACCTGGAGCCATCTTTGGAGCCATCCTTTAAGCCGGGTCTAAGGCTATACAGTCAGGATAAGCAGACCCCGAAGGTAAACCAGGAGATAACTCTAAGGCCAACAATGCAGACAGTAATGAATGCAACTCTGGAGCTAACCACAAAGAAAACCCTCAAGGATGCCCATAAGAAAGCCCATAAGACCAGCCTGAAACAAACCCAGAAGCCAAACCGAAAGACAACCCCAGGCCCAACAATGCAGAAATTCCTGAATGCAACCCTGGAGCCTACCAAGCAGACCCCAAAGAATGCAAGTCGTAAGAAACACCGTAAGACAAGCCTGAAGAAAACGCATAAGCCAAACCGGAAGACAACCCTGAAGCCAACAATGCAGGAAGTCCTGAATGAAACCCTGGAGCCAACCGAACAGACAGGACAAATGGGAACCCAGAAGACAAACCTGAATACAACTTTGGAGTCAACTACGCAGTCAACCCTGAATAATACCCATGAGCCAACAGAGGAGACAAACCTGGAGCCACCTTTGAAGCCATCCTTTAAGCCGGGTCTAAGGCTATACAGTCAGGATAAGCAGACCACGAAGCTAAACCAGGAGACAACTCTAAGGCCAACAATGCAGACAGTAATGAATGCAACTCTGGAGCTAACCACAAAGAAAACCCTTAAGGATGCCCATAAGAAAGCCGGTAAGACTAGCCCTAAACAAACCCAGAAGCCAAACCGAAAGACAACCCCAGGGCCAACAATGCAGAAATTCCTGAATGCAACCCTGGAGCCTACCAAGCAGACCCCAAAGAAGGCAAGTCGTAAGAAACACCGTATGACAAGCCTGAAGAAAACGCATAAGCCAAACCGGAAGACAACCCTAAAGCCAACAATGCAGCAAGTCCTGAATGCAACCCGAGAACAGACAGGACAAATGGGAACCCAGAAGACAAACCTGAATACAACTTTGGAGTCAACTACGCAGTCAACCCTGAATAATACCCATGAGCCAACAGACGAGACAAACCTGGAGCCATCCTTAAAGCCATCCTTTAAGCCGGGTCTAAGGCTATACAGTCAGGATAAGCAGACCCCGAAGCTAAACCAGGAGACAACCCTAAGGCCAACAATGCAGACAGTAATGAATGCAACTCTGGAGCTAACCACAAAGAAAACCCTCAAGGATGCCCATAAGAAAGCCCGTAAGACTAGCCTGAAACAAACCCAGAAGCCAAACCGAAAGACAACCCCAGGGCCAACAATGCAGAAATTCCTGAATGCAACCCTGGAGCCTACCAATCAGACCCCAAAAAAGGGAAGTCGTAAGAAACACCGTAAGACAAGCCTGAAGAAAACGCATAAGCCAAACCAGAAGACAACCCTGAAGCCAACAATGCAGGCAGTCCTGAATGCAACCTTGGAGCCAACCGAACAGACAGGACAAATGGCAACCCAGAAGACAAACCTGAATACAACTTTGGAGTCAACTACGGATTTAACCCTGTATAATACCCAGGATCCAATAGAGGAGCCAAACCTGGAGCCAACTTCGAAGCCATCCTTAATGCCAACTCTAAGGCCATACCGTAAGAGGAGCCGAAAGCAAACACTGAAGCCGAGCCGGAAGACAACCCTAAAGCCAACCAAGAAGCCAGCCCGTAATACAACTCTGAAGCCAACCGTGAAGCCAACACGTAAGCCAAAACGGAAGCCAACCCTGAAGCCAACCCCGAAGCCAACCTTGAAGCCAGCCCGAGAGCGCAAGCCGCTGCTTCTGCGAAATATACCCACAGTACAGAATCGCACAGACTTTTCTCTTATCGGTCGCGATGTGGACTCAGGGGAAGTTCCGTATATTGTTGCACTGGAGTTCACGGGAAAAAAGTCCAAGTGGTTCTGTGCAGGAACAATCTTAGATCATCGTTGGATTCTCACAGTGGCCTCGTGCACGAATGCAGCTGTGCGTGTAAAGATCAGCTACGGCGCTTCGCAGCGCCAGGAGGCAGTAAAGCAAGTGCATGTGGGCAAGAGAAGCATGATCCAACATGAGGAATACACTGGAAACTATATACATGATATAGCACTGATCCAAATGCCATATATGAAGTTCACGAAGCGTATCAAGACTGTGCCCATTGAACGTGGACTGACGTATGCTCGCACCTGGATATACACAAGTGGCTGGGGGCAGCACAATGACACGGTTACCCAGATGAATCAGCTGCATCAGATTCGCATCCAAGTGATGGAGAGAAGCTACTGTGTGCACGAGGGCTTTGGCAAGAAGTTCCGGCGGCACGTGCTGTGTGCGCGGCTGCCCAACTCGGACACCAGCTGCGGCCTGGACTCGGGTAGTCCGCTGGTAATGCAATCGAAGTGTGGCCTGATCGGCATCGCCTCCTTTGGCAGCCACGACAATTGTCGCAACAACACGTTGCTTGGGTTCACCAAGATCGAGGCGTACAAGGATTGGATGCACTCCGTTATATCGAATATGTAATAAAAGTTGTTGGTTCTGTGCCTTGTTCGAACCTTGGCTCGATGCGGACTTTCAATTAGTCTCGCTCTCTTTCAGTTTTCCATTCTCCATTCCATTCTCAATGCGAGAGTCGACTTTAGTTTGCGCCAGGTGAAATCTAATTAACACTAATCAAGGCGCAGCGTCGCTCCTCTGACCGGAAGTGGACGTGGAGTTGGCTGGTTGAATGCGCTTCCGGACAGACAGAGCGGACTGAGCGGATGCGCGAATGTCGCAAGTGTCGAGCAAACATTTCATTAGAGCCAAATTTTGTGTGTATTTTCCTTCTTTTTTTTTTGGGCAGCAACAGCAGCTGCTAATGAGAAATTCTCCAGTCCAGCGGCGAATCCTTTTCAAGGTGCCCGCTCGCAATTTGAAACAGACAGCAGCAGAGCGGAAATGGCGAGAAAATTAATTAAATTTACACAAGCAATGGCAGAGAAGAAAGCAAAGGCGAAAGGCAGCAAAGCAAAACGAAGCCAAATCTGGCTAAATTCGACGAACAAACGCGCATCAAATGGCCGCTGATTTTGTTTGGCGTTGATTTTGGGCCATATGAATGGCAAGTGAATAGACACCAACCACTCCCCTACCCCAACTCTCTATGAATGCGCGCATTTACAGGCTGTTCGTCTGTCTGTCTGACTGTCTGCGTCTGCCTGTCACATATTAAAATCTGTATAAATCATAAACAGATGACGCGTTTGTTTTCTGTTTTCTGTATTTTTTTTCTAGCGCTTTTTATGGCTTCTGACGTTGCCTTTGCTACTTTGCGTATTATTTATTCATAATTTCTTTTTATTGTGTTTTATTGTCGGCCAAATAGCGAGACGAGAGGCGAGTGATAGATACAGCGCCCAGCTGTAGCATGTTCGTCATTTGTCGTCGCGCGTCACACGCACAACGAGGCGTATACGTCACGTGCAAGTTCGCAGGGTTCCTTTCCTTCCTTCCTCCCCTAGTCAACGCGTCCTGTTCCGCCCCTCTAGAGTTTTTTACGCCTGCCTAGCTCAGCGTAATCAGTTGACACTTCCCTGAGCATGTCGCCATTTATCCATCGCACAGTGCGCCCTCTGCTTATTTTGCAAATTTGTATTTCTTGTACAACTGTCACTGCGACAGACAGACTGGGGGCAGCTGCGACAACAACAACAACAGCAACAACAATGGGGAGAAGACGCAGCCTGAGCTAGCGAAGCAGCAACACGAGTAATAACAATCTGGGGGAGCGACAGTAAAAAGCAACATCCCTGAGCCGCTCCAAACCCCAACCCCAACCCTGGCCCCGGCCCGGCCCGGCCTGCTCCTCCTGGTCATTGTTGTCGTCACACATGTTCGCGCTGCCAGCTCCCCCGCCTTCGCCCCGCCTCTGCTCTTCGCGCTTGGCTGACTCGCTTCAGCAGTCCGAGGCAGTTGTCATCAGCATAATCAGCAAGGAGCTGAGTCTACGTCTTCGCCTACGTCTTCTGCTGCAATCATTGTCATTATCATATGTGTCATAATTTTTTTGGTTGCGTTCATCACAATCGGCATCCGACAGCTTGTGCGGCTGGCGTAGCTTGCAGTTGCCTCAGTCGGCGAGCTTCTCTCATGTCAGGCACATCTTTAAAATTTCATATGACATAGGCTAATGTAACCTAAGTAGCTTAAATTTCAGCTGACCCATTTTGAGCCTAGTGCAAAATTCCCATTGAAGTTGGAAGCAGAAGCTGAAGCGGATACTCAGGAAATGGCATATCAAAAGGAGCGCGCACACAAAACACTTCATTCACTGTGCGATTCTCAATTGTGTTGGCAGAGCGAAACCGGGGCAAGGAAATACTTAATCCATATGTCGCAGAACGCAGAGTTCGGAGATGGTGAATGAATTATGGGCGACATGTACGAAAAATTACGCGCAAAAATTGCAATGATGAAAAATGAAATTTATCGCATGCGAGAAGGGGAAGAAAGAAAGAAAGAGGCGCAGGATGCCACGCAGGACACCCCTTTGAGCCATCTGGCTGTGTGGAGGGGGGAAGGGGGAGAAGTGGCGCATTTAACACGCCTTTTAAATTTATAATGACATTTTATTCGCTATGCAGGGTGCAGCATGCAGAAGAGCTAGGGGCAACAGGGTGACAGGGTGGAAGGGAGCAGGGGCACGGGGCCCGTCGAGCAGCCTAATTTCCAGCGAGAGCTGTTCAAAGTTTTTGCGCATTTCAGCGTAGAAAATGCAATAAATTAAGCAAAATACTTGAGTCACCTTGAGCCTTGATCCTTGAGCTGCGTGCAGGGTGTGCTGGCTAGGGAAAGGGATGGGAAGGAGGCTGTTCAAAAGGGATGCCAGCGTGTTCAGTGCGACAGCAGCAGCAGGCGTCGCTTCGAAACTTTATTTCTGCCCGTTCGCTCTTCCCTTTCCCTCCTCCCTCCTCCCTCCTCCTTTCTCCTCCTCATCCGCTTCGCTTTTTGTTTGACTGAGCGCGTGATTAAATGTAAAATTGGATTTTTATTATTTGTTTGTGCGAAATATCCTTGCCTGTTGTCGTTGCCGTTGTTGTCCTTGTCTGCCGTTTTGGCAAGTTTTCAAATTGCGTAGCGGACCGAGGGAAGCGACAAGCCGAGCGGACTCCGAGTGCGCATATTTTGCGCAATTTTTCAAGGGGTTCGCCCCGTGGAAACCTTTATAATGCGATTTCGTTACCCACCTAGCCCTGCCTTTGCTTCCCTCTACCCCTCCCCATTCCTGGGCATATTCTTTCGTAATGCGTCAGCTGTTTAGCATGCGCCTGGCATTTATAATGAGTGCATTTTGGCCCCGGAGAAGGGGATTGTTTTGCATGAGGGTTAAGAGCTTCACTTAGGAAGTTTTTAAAGAGCTTGCATTGTGTTCGTTTAAATAACATATGAAAATACGACGGGTTGGTCTATGGAATAAATATCAGTTTAATGATAACCAACTGCTCTTTCTTTGTTTTTGTTTTTCTTTTATCCCCTTCCACTTTAAAAATGGTTTAAAAAGGTATATTAACTTTGTGGAAATGCATGAATAAGGCATTAGGAGGCGTGGCAGACATCAAAAACTACTTTAAATTCTTGCTCAGGATCCCTAGCGGAGTTGATTGAGCCATGTCCGTCTGTCTGTCCGTCTGGTTGTCTGTTTGAACGCATAGATCTCAGCTGTAATGAAAGCTAGAAACACCAAGTTTGGCATGTTGGTTTCTGTATATTGTGTGCTTCACAAATGCATTTCAAATTTGAGATGCCACGCCCATCGCCTGCGCAAGTCAATAGAAAATTGTTTAAATTTAATTTGAACCTAAAGTATTAAAGTTATACACATTCTGCTTGGACACACACATAGATATAGATTTATATGCAACCATATTCAGTTTCAGATCCATTTTAAAGTCCTGAACACTTCTTTAACTAAATTTTGGCTTCACCTTTTGCTATCTGCTATTACCATTTCTAACGACAAGCAAAATACCTCAATATGTACATTCTATTGAAAGCTGTTGGTAATGCTTAGCAACACGATACACACACATCAACTAGTTGAAAGCCTCAGCTAATTGACAATAATTGCAAATACTTTGGTTGGATAGAGAGAAAGGAAGGGGGGACAGGCAGCTGGGGGGTTACTAGGGCTGTCAATGCAAAAGTCTGTTGTTATTTCTGTGCCTGATTATCGAGCCAACAACAATTACGAAAACCAAAACAACAACAATTGAGTTAAGAGCAGGCAGGCAGGCAGCAGCAACTGCGATGCAAACAACAAAATGAATGGTAGAAAAATATTTGGTGCGAGTAATTGCAATAAAGTCGTCAATAGAAATAGAACCAAAGCCGGTTGAAGCAGACGGACAGATGTTAGCCAACAGGCAGGGCTGCGGAGTGGGAGGCGAACTGATAATGCGGCAAATGCATTCGCAATAGGCGCATCCGGAGCGAAACCCAAATGTGTAAATGCTGAATGCAGCGCAGAGAGGGGCGATAGGAGGGTGAATGGTTGCCACAGGAGCCGCAGACGAGCCGGGCAGCCGCAGGACCCTCAAAAGTCGGGCAAAGGCCAGCACAGATGCAGCAGTAGTTCAGTTTAGGAATTGTCTATCAATTGCTTTGAGTTGCCAGTTATCATTGTTTATCACACACACACACACACACACACACTCGCATGTGTGTGTATGAAGTTATGCTTTCATTACAGAATATAGCGTGAGTTTTAGGAGAGAGAGATAGATAGAGAAAAAGGGAGAGGGAGAGAGCGAGGGCGTTGTAGGTTTTCAGGTTGATTTTCAATGGGCCAGGCTAATTTGCATTTGCCCAAAATGGAGAAACATTTTCAGCTAACAATTTGCGTGCTTTTGTTTGGTCTGCAGCGCTTATGTTTAGTGCGATAGATCAGCAAACCAAATAACATTAACTTAATTGAAATTGTTGTTGCAGCCACAAGCGATTCTCATTGAAGTTAGCCAGAATTGGGAGCAAACGAAGCAACAATTTTTAAAGAAACAAAGATAAGCAAGTAACAAAAGCTGCAATGTACCACGCCCGACATTAGAAGATACCCTGCGCACAAATTCGGAGAACCGTTGGAAACATGTTTGCACGCTTTTAATTCTGAGCTGAGATCCATGTGTTTAAACAGAAAGACAGATAGACGTACATGGCTCAATCAATTGGTCAAGTAATCCTGCCAAGCCTGTTACATTTACATGAAGTTTGTACACCCTTCCTTGACCATTTTCATTGGTGGCAGGGTATAACAAATTTGTCTTCCAATATGAATTCCAGGAACACTGTCAAGCTCTTTCAGAAACCTTCCTCGCTTCCCTTCCTCTTGGCTGGTACTAAGTGACTCTGGTTGCCTTAAAGAAACTCCTACTTTCTTCATTCTTACAAACCTTCAGTTTCTAATCTATCTATGGGACTCTTTAACTCGCTGCTGCATTAAGCTGTCAGCCAGTGAGTTGAGCTTGAGAGTGAGTGAGGCAGTAAGGCAGTGCGGTCCCTAAACAATTGGCGTGGCAAAGCCGTGTAAGCTCATGCAACACGCTCGTAACGTTTCGCATGAGACGTCTCTGAGGCGCCTGGCAATCAAAATGCCATTGCCATTGCCAGAACCTACTCCAACTCTGACTCCTATCTCTCTAGTGCTGGGCTAGCATACATACTGTGCGTTATCCCAGGGATATTGCTGAGGCCATAATCAAATTTTGTCACATTTAAAGCACTTTTGACACATTTTAAAATCAAATTTTATGGCCAGAAAACGTTTGGCAATAAAGGCGAAGGTCTGCCACGATGACGATGACTGCATGATGATCATAATAGGCAAAAATTTCAGCGAAATTTGCGTTTAGGGAACGATGAAGACAATCACAGTGGTAGGCAAAACACAACAACAACAGCACAAAAAGAATAAGCAGATAAACAGAAACGAGGGAAATGTTGAAAATGGAGCAGTGACACGCCCCTTTCCCCTTCCTCAATCCCCCGCCCTGGGCCACGCTTACGACAGCTTGCTGTGCGGTTGTGCTGCTGTCGAGGGTACTTAAATCCAATTGACAATTCGAAATTAAAATGCCGAAAAGTACAACACATGACAGCAAAAACAAAACGAGCCAACGAGCCAGCGAGCAGCTGCAGCTAGCTGCAGTAGATGCCGATGCCGATGCAATTGCAGCGACACAGATACAGATACACGGATACAGATACACAGATACTACACGAATGTGGATAGTCGGCAGCATCAATAGAATGCAACGCTGCGCATTGCGGACGCAGCACATTTCACTGGACAAGTGTGCGAGTGTGTGTGTGTGAGTGTATATTGGACTGTGTGTGCCTGGAATAGAAATTGCAATGTCAGCAATTGGCACCAAAGCAAAATCTAAATAAACATTGTCACAAAATGCAACGAACCTGCTCCAAACTGCCCCTCTTCTCCCCCCCCCCCTCCTCCTCCAGCCTTGCCAAACTGCACGCTGCAAAAAGGGTTATGCTGAGGGAGCCGCCTCCACGGCTGCTTGTCAATAAAATTGCCAAGAGAAAAGAAGGCGCAGGGGGGCGTATACACGTGTGGGCGACGGGGCGTGTTTCAGACAGGATGTGTGTGTATGTGTGCGTGCGTGTGTGTGTGTGTGTGCACTGCCAATAGGTAGTTAGACAGCGGACAGCGGACGGACAGCAGCTGAGCGAAGACAGCAGACACGGTGGCAGCTTTGCATTTCGCCTCATGCATGTGGCATGTTGCGGCACGGATAAAGATACATTTACAGATAGATACAGATACAGATACAGATAGGGATACATAGTTGCAGCAGCAGATACAACTACAGATACACAAGCTGTTGCATGTCACCACACGGAGCCTGGCCTGGCCTGGCCTGGCACTTGGGACTGTCGCTTGTCGTTTGCTTTATAAATAAATGCATTTTCATTTGCATGCCACGCCCACGCCTCCCCCCCTTCCCCCTTTATCAAGTGAATTATGCCCCAACTCTAGCGTGCCGCACACTTATTTAAATTTCCATTAGAGCTTTCAGCTTGTGACTCCTTTGGCTGCCAACTTGCACATTAGAACGAGGCGGACACCTTGCCAGGGCTCTGCCAGCCCTGCCGGACATAATTTTAATAAACTTGCTAACATGGCAGCACAGCTGCAGCTTCTAGTCCCCTCCCCTTCCCTCACTTGATTAGAAAAGTTGCCTTTTTCTATTGCCTCAACAATTGCTGAAGCTGAACAGACATACACCTGTTCCGCATGCAGGACACACGCGTTAAGCAGCGGGATTAGCTGCAGTTCTGCCTCGAGCGTTGCCCCAATGAGTTGTCATTATTGCGCCATGATAGTCTTGCCACTTCGACCGTTAAGCGGAGGCAACGAAGCACGTGAACTGTCCGCACATGCAGCTCCTGCCAAGCTGTGCTTTTTTCCTTAATTTTTTCCCTTTTTTTCCAAGTTTTTCTTTTGCATTTGAAATAATTTTCACAATTAAAGTGGGCAACAAAAAAAAATTGAAAAAGTCATGCCGACAGGCAAATGCAGCTTGAGTGAAGGGGTGAGGCATGTACACGCCCCTTAACCCTTGTGCAGAAGTGTGCGTGTGTGACAAACCAGCAACAATCACAACAGCAGCAGCAGCAACAACAACAGCAACACAAAAGGCATTAAAAAGTCACCTTTGCTGCCGGGGGACCTTTCTGCAGGCAATGTCTCTCCACACCCCTCTCTCTCTCTCTCTCTCTCTCACTTCTGGCTGTGCTGTCCCTTTCAAATTGTCATTCGCTTTGTTTTATGCCTGCAGTCGTCGTTGTTGTTGTTGTTGCTGTTGTAGCTGCCAAACTAATTGTACGCAACAAAAAGCACAACAACATGTTGTCGCCGTGTGTAAAACATTTGAAAAATGCTCGTAGGGGGCAATTGCACTTGGTGACAACAAAAACAACAACAACAACAGCAACAACAGCAACGACGACAACAACAATGACAACAAGGATAATAACAACAGCAGCGAGACTCGACTCGAATGAAATAAGCAGGACACGCCGCACAGGACAAGGGGCTAAGGTGTCGCCGCGTTGTAGTTGTTGTTCTGCACGCTCTACAAATTAAGCAGCATAAATAAAAATATATATGTATTGTTTTTTACTGTGTCTGTGTGTGTGCTTGGGTGTGCAGGCTATTCCTGTTTCTATTCTCTTCCCTTTGCTTGCCCGCCTTGCGCCTGCCTTGCCGAATTTTATTATTGCCGCGCTGGAAAATTTAAATTAGAATTCACAAATGGCAACGGCAAACGGCAACAAAAGCAACAAAAGCGACACGAAGAAGCAAATGAAACGCTATAAATTATCGCATCCTTTTTGGTGCTGTTGGTGGTGGTTGTTGCTTCCCTTCACTCTCCCTGCCCCTGCCTGCCCCTCGCAGGTAAATTCAAATGCGATTTGCCACGGTTTTTGGCTTTTGTCCCGGCGCTGCGGTGGTTGCAGCCCGCGTTCGCGTTAGAGAGAATTATTGCGACAGGTTTTCTTAATTTGTATCTTATGGATGCTGGGCGTGCTCAGCCTCAAACTATCTATGTATCTATGCTCTAATTTTAATTAGATAACTCGACCATTTGCCAAGCGCCTGCAAAACTGATATTTGTAGCTGCTTAAAGCTTTAAATTCTTTTCGAACTGAAACATTTTTTTTTCTCCTCAAAAGCAACAAAACAAAATTGAAGATAAGCGTAAATTGCATAAAGTGTGAGACGCAACCCACGCTAATGACGCGACCCAACAATTTGCCTTTAATCGCTGACCAGGCAAAAACCGCAAAGTGACCCGCCTTGTGTCCCGTCCCCGTCACCGTCCCCGTTTCCGGCGACTTGGCAAAAATCAACGCCTTGGCAAAGCAAAAAAGGTGATAAATTTGGCGCATAAATGACACAAAGTCAAAAATCCTCCACAAAATACACTTTAATAAACTTCAGGGACGCAATGCCCTGCTTCGCCCCGACCCCATTAGGCTTGGGTCGCATCTCAAATTCGCCTGCCTATGCCGCAAAGAGATAATAAAAAATAAAATTATCATAAGAAGAAAATGAAAAAATTAATTTACATGAAATTTGCTTTTTTCGCCTCAAAATAAATTATACTCCAAGTGCGAAATGCGCCCAGGGAAGGGGCGAGGTGGGATGGGGGGGCTCTATAGCGGGTGCCATTAGGTGCTATTAGTGCTGGATTTCCTGCACGCGTTCGGTGTCAACAGGCACGCCCACGTCGCCGCCCCCTCCTAGGGGGATTTCTGTTGCGCTGACTTTAAAATTGTTGACTACCAAAATTGCCATTTGGCACAATTCGGATTTTAATTTAATTGGATTGTTTGTGGGTGCAGCCAGCGGAAAACATGAAAATTCGACATTGTTTGCTGGCAATTTAAATGATTCACTTACGCTTCCAATTTGCAGGGAATAGTTAGAATGGAGTTCTTTTTTGTTTAACATACCTAAAATGGAGAGAAAAATTATGGTTTAGTATATATTGTTTTGTTTTAAACAATTTAAAAGAATTATCTTTTTTATTTTAATAATGTGATATGCAGAAACAAATAAACAGATTTTCTAAATTCTTTCGACCGCATAAAAGCAGTTAGAAAACTAGACAAATAATGACATAATTCAGAATAATAATTGTATTTACACTGCTCTATTTTCGTAAAAAAAAAAAAACCATTTGACATCAAAATGTTAAATTATTATAAAAAAGAGAAAATTTCACATTTGAAATATTTACTAAATATAGAAAAAAAAATTATTAAAAATTTAAAAGGTAAATGTTAGTTAAAATTTCACATGTTGTAGTTTGCATAATGTTTTGTTGCATGCTTAACATAATAATATAAGTTTAATTATATTTATTTATTTATTTGAAAAACATATGATTTATAGTATTCTAATTAAAACTACAAGCCAAATGCTTCGATGAATTGTATAAAATGAGAATTTCTATATTTCATTGTTCTTAAGGTTGATTATTGAATAAATTAAAAAATGTATCAATTGTTTGGATTTAAAAAAGAGTTATAAGTAAGGTAGTTTTGAGTTTATTATATTTAAAAAATATAAATAAACAACTTGAAAAGGTAAAACATCATCAGGATGAACCATGTTTTCCATTTTCTAATTGAATTGGTTTCTGCCCACAAAACTGTATCTTATACTTATACTACCTTTATTCTGTATATCATGACAGATCATATATGGCTTAGCTTATTTAAATTGTACGCCAATTCATTTAACTAAGGCAACTTTTAACTTAACTCTGGAGAGCCGCAGGGACAACCCTGTTTAGGTATTCGCTGACAACAAGCTCCTAGCTAGTTGGGACAATGTTTTACTGGCTTTTTATAAATCCCGTGAACCGTGAAGCAGTCGCAATTTAAAGCGAGAGCTTTCGAGAACCTCTCTTTTAGTGTTGTGGGTCGCGGGCAAGGGCTGGGCGAGAGGCGAGCAAGCCATGCATAGACAATAAGTCAACGATTACAAATTAGTAGCCCAGGCTACATGGCTCCACACGCCACACTCACACTCACGCTCACATCTCACTCTCGACTGCTCAACGGTCCAGAGAGAGTTGTTGTTTCTACTCCTGCAGTTGTTGTTAATGTTGTTGTTGTTGCTGTTTCTATTGGTGGCGCTGCCAACTAATTAAAAGGCTACAAACGCGCCGGGCGCTTGGCTCGGCTTGCTTTGCTCTCGGTGTTCGGTTGACAACAACAGGAAGATGACAGCAGTAGCAGCAACAACAACAACAACAGCACGAACAGTGGGCAAACCAAAGACAAAGACAACAAACAAACGACGCAACGACTGCGGCGCAGTTTGCTGTGATTTAATTAATTTCAATGCATAACGTCAACTGTGAAACCGGAACCAAACCCCGAGCCCAGACCCAAGCCGAAGCCGGAGCGGAGGTCCCAGTTTGCAGTCCAAGCCCAAAACCGGAGTCTAGTCAAACTTGACACCGAAAACCGAACCCTAGCAAGAGAGATAGAGAGAGAGAGAGAGAGAGATAGCAAGGCAGCGCCTCAACTGCCTCTGGACGGCGGCAGGTCGAGCCAGCGAGTTGGCTGCGCGCAACTGGACTGGAAAATTAAATCGAGTATAATTTTTTGTGACTTTTTGGTTTAAATTTTGTGCCATAAACAAAAACAACAACTTGCCGAGGGATGACACAAAGTGTGCGCGTGCGAAAGGGACAACAGTCATAAGAGGGGGCAGGCAGGGGGAAATGCAAAACAGAATAAGAATAGACCTTAAAGTTTTCGATTTTCTCGCCTGCTGCGTGCTGTGAACATTTTTCCGCAACATTGCGCGTAGACTTTAATTAGCATTTCCCTTCGGTTCAGCGGGAAACGGGTCCTTGGTGCAGGGGTTGACAAAGCGAGAGCGAGAGAGATGGGGAAATGTGACTCGTGCCGGGGCGCTGTTTCTAGTTGAAGCTCTATGTGACACAATGGTAAGTATTGTACAAATTGCTTTAAAAAAAATTAGAGGATATAAAAGCAAATGCTGAAATAAAAGGAATACTTTTTTAGAAGATACACATATTTATTTTAAAAAGAAGCACAAAAAGCATCCTCAAAACGATATACTTTTTTAATATGCTACAACTAAGTAAGTAAAGTTGAGGGTTTCAAATTGGGCTGATATTTTAATATATTATATAGCTTCCGCTTAATTAATTGGTAGCATTTTATCTTATAATTTATTTATTTATGTTTTTTTATTTAATTATATATTTTTCTTTACTTATTTAATTATTTATTGCCGGCTAATATCAGTCCACATAAATCATAAATAAAAATAAAATAAAATAACGAAAGATTTGCTAAAATTAAATTTATATCTGAATTAATTTAAAAATATATGTGTGAATTAAATTAAAAATGTTATAAAATTATTTAACGAATATACATATATTAAAACGTAGCCCATTAAATCGTACTTTAAATAAGTTTATTTTCAATTTAACTTTACATTAATTGAAGAAATCACTTCTATTTTGAAAATAGTAACTTAAATTAAGTTCCCTAATTTAAATTTATAAATTCCGAATAACATTTGAAATAAGATGATGATTAAATTCAATAACCTGCATACCATCATTTAAGTAGCTAAAATTTAGTGTCAACATTAAAATAATGTTCAAAGAACCTTTGGGTTAAAACTAAGGCAGCCTTCGCTTCCTGTCTAGCTTAAAATTCTCTCACTGAACTAGTTCAAAATTTATGCAATGTCCTCATTGAAAGTGCTGTAAAATGTGCATTAAAATTGCATTTTAGCATTTTGCATTTGGCATTTAAATTCCAAATACGAAAACTTTATTGAAATGTTGTGGCGTCCAAAGTGCTAAACAAAAAGCTGCAACCCGCTCCCCTTCCCGTTTCCCTTTCCCTTCCTCTTCACCTTCTTCACCCATCTCTCTGCCTGGGCAGGCAGTTGTAGCTGGTCGAGGTATCTATAGAAATTATGCAGGCAAATTTATCACAGAGCAGAATTTAAATGAGTTGAAATCGTTGTCATTGTTTTATTTATACAAAATGTGCACAGTTTTGTTGTTGTCGTTGTTATTGTTGTTGTTGTTGTTGCTGCAATAATGAAAGTTACTCAATTGGAATATTTCAACTTATGTGCTTAACTCGCACAGAGAGAGAGAGAGAGAGAGACAGCAGGAACGAGTGAGAGAGCTGAACAATGAAAGTGAGCATTTGACAATGCAGTTCACCCTGTCTCTTTCTCTTCCTCCCCACGTCTACGAGCTGTGTTGTTCTTGCTGTATTGCTCTGTCATCTCCCATGGGAATCGCCAATTTATTTGCCACTCTCGTCGCATGCCTCACGTCCCGCTTTCCTATGACAGTCCGCCTGTCCGTCTGTCCGTCCGTCATTCTGCTGCCCAGGCGCCTCAGTCCATTAGTCAGTTTGGGGGCGTCCTTTGTCGACTTCATCCAGTTTTGCGGTACATTTGATTTGTATTTTTGCTTTGCATCTCATTCCTATTTGCCATTGTTTCACTCCAGTCGAGCAAGCCGAGCGCATCCCTTTCGTGTTCCATTGCCAATTGTCGCAATTATAATGTCGTTCGACAGAGAATCCCCCCCTGGGGCAGGGCAGCTCCACATGCCAATTGGCAGTTGGTCAGGAATGTGTGCGCCTTGGAACTTGAGGCGCGTTAGTTGACTGACAAATGAAGCGCTGGAGATGGCCTGTTTGATTTTTGAAGGCTGCTCGGGTGGCTGCAGGTCGAAGAGCAGGAACTGCATGAAGTAGAAAACTCGCAATCCTTACGGAAGTTCACCATTAAGCTTACCGTTAACTGTCTATCGCATTACTATGACTATGGCTGAAGTGGATGCACAAGCCTGTGCGGCTCCTTTAAGCCTGGCCTCAAAGCCGGCGACTTCACTTCAGGTTTAATTTTCGCCAAAGCTGCGCGCCAAGACAATCGAAAGTGTCGCCTAAGAACTCTATTAAAAATCTTTTAGAGCTCTAGAGTATAAGGCAGATGATGAAGTAGAAGCAGCAGCAGCAACGGTAGCGACGGCGGACAGACAGCCCTGCCAGACAATAGAACTTGGCCCCGGAGTTGTCGCCTTGGCTATAAAAACCTTGCGCCGCGAGCAGCAGCAACAACAACAACAACAACAATGACAACGTGGGCGTCGAATGCAGCAGGCAACAAGACGACGAAGACAGCGAAGATGCTGCTGCTGCTGCTGTGGATGAAGATATTTATTTTAGGGATAAAAGGAATTCAGTAGGGCTTAAAAGTGCGGATGAGTGCCACTTCACGAGCAGCGCAAGGAGCAAAGCGACTCTCACGACACACGCGACAATGACGAGGCGGACGTCGACGACGAGGTTGAGACAAGCTCCGCCTCGTTCTCGAGCATGACAATAGATCTTGGAGGTGTCCCTGGTTCGCAGGGGTCCGCCCTGCGCTGCAACTGGGCGTAAGACAAAGCGCGGGCGCAAAAAGCGCTCGAGAAAACACCGAAGAGTTGAAAATGACGTTAAAGTAAACAAGATGAAAATTAAAAGCAGCGCAGAGCCAGAGAGTGGATGCAACGAAAAGAAAGAACAAAAAAACACAAAGAAAACAGAGAAACAGAAAACAGAGAAAAGAGCGAAACACACAAAACACTCGCAGGCTGCGCCGCGTCGGGATTTGATTTAAAAATGGAGTGGTATTTAAATAAAAATCTTGTTGCATATTTACGGCATGGAGTTGGGTATGGTAGGGTAGGGGGAGGTAGGTAGAGCCAGCAGCAATTTGAGTTGCAGCTTAATTGTCACTGCAGTGTGGGAATGGGGGGGAGGCATACCCCTCTCGCTAGGTGGCATTTTTTGCTTGCTTTCGGCTTTTGTGTGCACTGCCTGAATAATTTAAAACTGCCAAAAAGAATGCAAATGTGGTGCGCGCTCCACAATGCACACCCTTCCCACATTCCCCTCTGTCCCTTTCTACCTTCACTGCCTTATCCAGCAGCCACATTCGTTAGAATCCTCTTTTTTGTCGGCCTTCAGCTGAACCACCTGTGCGAAAGTATGCAGCGAAAATGCCATTACATATTTCTACCATTTTTTCGACATCTTTTTTCGGGTTGTCGAGCTAATAAGCGAGGATTTTAAGCATCGCCCGTGGCAACACTGTTTGCTGAGAACTTAAATGAGGGCTATGCCAGTATATAATGTTGTAGTCCTTACTTTAGTAGTCGCAAACAATGCTCCACATGAGTGCATGACATGATATTGTACTATTATATATGGGAAACTCTTTAGACTTGGAGCCTTCAATCAAACATGACATCCAAATAAGTTACGAAACGTGGCAGCACCTGACTTTAAGATACCTTCTTCATCATTAAAAAGCTGGATATATTATATATGCTGAATCAGTAGTAATAACTAAATCGATGTAGCCATATCTATCGGCTAGTCTGTCCGTCTGGCTATCTGTCTGAGCGCCTAGATCTCGTAGACTATAAGAGATAGAGTTATAAAATTTTGTGGCAAGACTTATGTGATTTGCAGTGTCTAAAATTTCTTCTATGAATTTGGGCCACGCCTACTGCCGCCCCGCAAAACAATCAAACTCGAATAGCAAACGCAATCAAGCTACAACATTAAGTTTGATATATTAGTTGTACCTAGTACAAGTCAAAAAACAATCAACTTATTGAATTGACCACAGAGACGCCTACTTTAGCCTTTAGGATGCATTTTCCCATTCTAGTATATACCCATTTAAAGCATTTTCAATGTTCGAAGGGTATATAGAAAAAAACAAATCGCACGCCAGTCTTGTTTACCGTGACACATTCGAATTCAAATTTATGCAAAACGTGTCAATGTGCTAACAACAAAAACAAATAAGCACGCCGAGCAGCGTGCGACCAAAAACTAAAAAAAAATAATTCCAATCCTCAAGCAGAGAACCCAATATAGCAGGGCAGCAAACTGTGTCAGGGCAGGGTTGGGTGGCCAACCGAGCCTGATGGACGCGAGCAACGTTCTCTCTCTCTCTCTCTCTAATCCGTTAATAGAAACATTAACGAGGCATTTTTCGAAAATTATTTCGAGCACGCGATAAGCAGCCAAGCAGCGAGAACAGGCAACCAGGACTCAAGCCAAGTCAAGCCAAGTCAGCTGGCTGTACCGGCACGTCAGTCAAGTTCAAAGTGCAATCCAACGGCAGTCGTCGTCGTCGGCACAGTGGGTGTTGTTAGTTGGCTCACACGAGAGAGGAGGCCAGTCACGTGACGTGATGGGCGACGCGGAAAGTATTCATTTCGCTTTAATTTCGCCGATCGTTAACCCTTTTTGCCGGCGACTTTTGGGGTGGCTACTTTAGCTGGCAATCAGAGCGCGTCAAGTTGTTGCTGTTGCTGTTGGTGTTGCTGGTGCCTGCCTGCAAAGTTCAAGCAGCCCGAAATAATTGCATTGTAATGCGAAATTGCCACCACCCAGAGCAATTCTCGACCTGAGGGGCCTGCATTTGTCTCCCCTTCCTCCTTGGTTTGCATGCCTGACTCTTGTTATTTTTGCACGTTCATATGCCACACACACACACAAACACACACAGTGCCAGTGGCAGTGGCAGTGGCAGGGTGCACTGTGTGTTTATGTGTCGGTAATTTCCAATCTCACTTTGCAATCGTTTTACAACATTTTGCTTTTATTTTATGCCAAAGCGTCGCTGGCAACTTTTTGATAGCCAACTCCTCGCCAGAACTGGAGAGCAACTTGCGCGATTCGCGTATATATCTCGCCACAGTTCTCGCTCTCCCCTTGGTCCCTCTGCCATTCGCATCCCTTGTGTTGTTTTACGCTTATTGCAGCTTACTATTTATGTGTCTGCTGCAATTATAACGGAAACTAGTTGAGTGCCACAGTGGGACCAGGAACGGCAAAATGGCAAAGAAAGGGAATGTCGGAGAGAATAAGCTGAATATATTGAAGTGTGCTGAACTTTGTAGCTTGTTATGCTCTTTGTTTATAATCAAATTTTATAAATAATAAATATATATAAAATATACTACAAAAAATAATAAAAAATACTTTAAATTTCAAAATATAAGAATTTTAATCGAATCAAATTTTCTAATATTACCAGAAATTATTACATTATTTTACTACATATTTTTGAACTATATTTTTTCTATTTTATGCATTTAATTTGCTTAAAGTGATTTTTTGCAATAATTTAAATTGCCCTTGAACCACTGTACTTGCTGCACTGTCCGTGAGAGTACAACTTATTGCTAATTAGTTTTAAATCGATGACCAGAAACGTGCAGACTGCCTGCATCCCATTGCTGTAGCAGGTAGCGCCCCATGAGTTCCAACTAAACATTGGTTGAAAACAAACCAAACCTCCTGCACAATCTGATAGAACAGAAACTATCTCAACTATCTACTATACGAAGCAGCTGCAGCAGTCCAGAGATCTTTGTTAGTAAGACTGCTAATTAATTGAGTCACTGAGAGCAGTCAGCGCGAGGATCTCGAAGGATTGTCAGCATTCTGAAGTATCGAAAAAACGGAGCTCTAGTTTTTCTATAGCTTTCTGGGCATTTTCCACAACGCTCCAATGCTTTAGCTCCAGTAAAATGTAATAAAATAAAGTGTTGGGGGATTTCGTTCGCATTGCCGGATTGGGTAGTCTGTGGGAGGTGCGGCCTGGCCTGGCCTGGCCAGGGCCCAAACTGAGTACGCAGTAAGCGGTATCGAGTTTCGGAATCGGGATCGGAGGCCGCAGCACTCTGGCCGCGGGCGCGTCAATGGCGTGAAGTATGCGAACGGGGGGAGGGGAGGGGAGGAAAAGGAGAAAACATAGCAGGAAACATGCGAAAATCGATTGAAAAACTTTTGTAAAATCAAGCGATTCGTTAGCTCTTTGCGTGCAGCTGAATAGGCGTGGCCCCGAGGGCTCCGCCGAAGGTCTGCAACTCCACACGCTCCACATTTTATATCGTATATATATGTATTTTCTTTTATTGTGCGGTATTTATTGTGGTATATGCGCTGTCGCCTCGTTGCCTTTTCGCCTCTCTCTCTCTCTCTCTCGCTATTCCCCAATTTTGTTGCTTTTTTTTTCAACGTTGCCCAAATCGTAGCCAAGCTACGTCAAGTGGCAGTTTCGATGGCTGTTGCTCCGGCTTGTCAGGTCCATGCCGGGCCAGTCACTCGTTGGCGCACGAAAACGGGGGCTGGGGACGAGGTCATAAGCCGCTTAAATTGGTTCGCCTTTTTTTACCCCCCACCCCCCTGCTTGGGCCATGTTTTGGATTTTGTTGGTTGTAAAACTTGACGCTGCTGGTTATAAAAATTGTTAATTAAGTTAAGTTTGAAATGTTGTTTTATAGACTGCGGCCAGGGAGTGGCTGTGCCTGTCAAGCGTTAAGCGAAACTGTTTTCAATTTAATGTAATTTTGTTTTAATAGTTTGCAGTTTCTTTAAGGGAATTTCCTCTACAAAATAGGGAATAGCTAAGGAGTTTGCAATATCTCTGACGAGCTGGCATTGACCTTCAATATACAAGTATTTCTTCTTTCGTTTTTAAAAAAAATATACATAATTACATTTAATTAATAATAATGAAAATACTTTGAAATTTTAAAATTTATTTTAGAGATAATTTTTATTTGCTATTTGCTTAATAAAGTACCATATCTAAGACATGTTCTTCGACTTTGTATGCATGAAAGCAGCTCCCAGACATTTATTTAGCATATCACATGCATTCAGTAATCCACCCCCACGCACCCATCTGCCCTTTCTGTACAATACAGCATGATCACCGCTCCTTGTGTGTGTGTGTGTTTGTGTGTGAGTGTTACTAACATCGTTAGGGGTAACCCCTTCATCCAAGTTGAGCACTCTGGGATTCTAGTGTGCACTGCGCTTTGCTATGTTCCTCGGCTTACACCAGATCCCGCACTCTCCTCATCCCCTTAGGATTGCAGCGCTTCGTTTTGTTTGCTTGTTTACTTGGGGCTCGGCGCGTTATTCTGGCGCAAATCCTCCATTGGCGCATTGTGTTGCTTATCTTTGTGGCGGTGCCGGGTCTGCCGACTCTGCGACTCTGGCAGTGCGAGTGCAAGTGCTTACATTTGTGCAAATGGCAAATGGCGAACGGCGAATGGAAACGAAGAGTGGGTGGATGAAGGAGGGAGGGAGGGGGGAGGGGAATGGCAAATGCGGCAGCCGAGAAAGATGTTGGCTCTGTTATTTAAATAAATCGTTGCATACTTTGCGGCTGGATGCGGCCATCAACGCGCTGCTTGCCTTCTGCCTACACAAGAGGCGGACGGACGGGCGGGTGGTTGGTGGAGAAGGGTAGCCGGGTTTTAGCTCGACTTTAAATCTCATTTGAATTATTATGGCAAAATACGCGACAGTCGCGATGTTGTCGCATTCTGCTGCATACTTTATGGCGTTTTAAGTGCTGCAAATGCTAAAAGTGTGTTGCAGCCTGTCAAGCGTTATTATTTTCCAGCTCTCCAGCCTCTCGCACCCTGCATTTGCATTATATACACAACTGCACTTGTGTGCGTGTGTGCATGCAGTATATTATGTTTTTTGTCCACTGTTCATGACCCAGTTCTCAGCTGCCGCATGTAATTAGACATATAACATGCGCTCTAGCCCGATTCTGTCAGCCAACATGCCGCAGTGGCTGTTTATGAGCAGCGACATTGCCAGCGCTAAAAGATCCAAATAACATAAAAAAAAGGAATCTGCTCTGACAAAAAACCAAAAAATTATTGTATAATTATATTAATTATAAAGACAGTCTGAATTTGGAAAGGAGAACAAGTTAGACAGATTGACAGAAAGACGAACATGCCTTAGGCTACTCGGCTTGATGGCCTTAGTTTTTTCACAGACACTTGAACAATTTTAGTATACCCTACACCCCACTTGACTGTGGGTTTCTACTTATTTTAAACAGTTCTTTACTGCGCAAATGTACTTAAAACTTCACAGTAATGATATCGACAACACACATTAAAATTCCAGTGCATCCACAACACAACTTGGTTCAGTGCCTTGGCACTAGTCACCGATGCACCCAATCGAGCGTACGCAAGTGCGGCTGGCACACCCCAAACCCAAACCCAAACCGGGTGGGGACTTAATCATTAACAGCGCCATGTGCAACGGCTGCGAGGGAGCCAGCAGAGCAGAGCTGGAGTTGGCCGTATCGTTGTACGAGTTTGGCGGAGCCAAGTGAGCTTCGCGCTATTTAACAGCTTCGAGCAATTGCAAACGTAAATCAAATGCCACATTCTGCACTGGCAGAGTGCGGCAGCTAGTGCGATTTCTGCTGCACGTTTATTTTATTTGCAATTTTTAAAAATTTTCAAACGAGCGGATGAAGGGCAAGGCAGGCAAGCAACCGAGGCAGGGCTTGGCTGCGATGCTTGCCAACTGTTCGCTGTGCTGCTGCTGCTGCTGCTCCTCCTGGAGCTCCTACTGCATCTCCTCGCTGCTGCAGCTGGCATATAAACAAGTGAGCCAGGGGAACAATAAGAGCAGGAGCAGGAGCAGCACCAGGAGCAACAGCAGCACCAACAGCAGCAGCAACTGCGGCATACACAATTTTGATTTATTATTTTGATTCCTGTTACTTTAGTACCTGCCCGGGTGTTGCCGCTTGTTTCACCCAGTGCGTCATTGTCCTTGTGCACTGCTCTCCCTCTGCCTTTGTGTCACCCACTCTCGCACGCCCCGTGTCGCCTGCTTTATTTTTATTCACACGCTTTTCTGGTTTTATTGCTCCAATTATTTCATGTTGTACTCGGCGTCGCTGGCACTCGAGTAGATTTAATATTTCTCTTCCTGTTTTTCCGATTTATTTCTATTTTTCCCCACTGCTTTTTAATTTACCAACATGTATGCTACGTCTCTCTCTCTATCTTCCTTTGCTCAACAGTGCGAAAACCATGGCAGCAGGAAAGTTTCTGGTTTCTCGAGTTATTTGATTAAATTATTATGTCGTAACATATATATGAAAATCTCTGCGTACAGTCTATATAATTGAACCGATAAGCTTGTGTGGTTGATACAATGGTTGAACCACAGCACAGAACGCATCCACAACACACACGCATCCAGAACTATGAAGTGCGCGTTCCGCTTGAAAATGTCGAGATTCAAGCAGCATCTGCGTGCACCAATTAGGCACACAGAGAGACGCAACAGAGAGGCGGCTCCAAGTGCCGTGCTTCTCCTGCTGCTCGGTTAAAAAACATGTGAATATTCCATGCACATTTCTATGGCCAACCATCTCGACACCTGCTGCACAGCTCCGCAGCGAGGCAGATGGCAGAAAGCAGAAAGCAAACGCTTAACTGCACATAAAATATACAAAACTAACTTAGTTCGCGCATATCGCTGTGCATAACTCATGAGTGCCGCACACCGTACTCTATGCATGTGTGTGCGTCTGTGTGTGTGTGTGTGTGACCCTTTTGCTGGCTCCCTTCTGCGCCTTCCTGCCTGTCAGCTGACTGCACAAAGACAACAGCCGCACGACAATGAAAACAGCAACAACAAACCAATTGCAACGAGCGTCGCCGAGGTGCCTCCCATGTTGCCCCTGCCTCTCCTCTCTGTGTTGCGTAGCCACCACCATGTTCCCCATCTCGAGTGCACCCTAGATGTTTTTCAGATATAACTGAGGTAAAACACTGCAACAGCATTCGCATTCGGATTCACTTTTTACTTTTCCCAACGCTGGATCTACCATACATACTACAAATCTGTGACAAATTGAGTAGGGAAGTTTCTAATTTAACTTGGTTTTAAGCAAGATCACAAAAAATATATTTATCTGGGCGTATCTTGAATTAATCAGATCAATTTAAAATTGTAAAATTTTTGTTAGAAAATTGTTGACAACAGTTTAAGAATTTGAGGCAAAGCTAAACTTCAAATAGATTTATTTAGAGTGAGTTATAGAATATATTGAAGATAAATATATCAAGAAAAAGAAATTGTTTATACTTCATTTAATTTGTTTTATATATATTTACTGTATTTTTTATCATTTAATTATTAAATTGATACAGACTTAAATATAATTTTAGTTTTTGAATTTATTTTACTAAATCGTTAAATTTTAACATTTTTTATAAATTAATTATTTAATTCATTCAACTATCTTTCAGTTAACAGATAATATTTTCCGATAATAAAATATTAAATAATAAATAAAATAAAATAAATATGTTTCCATACAAATTTAGTGCCTTAGTTTTCTTCTTAGTTTTCAATCTTAATAGTGTATATTTGAAATTGGTGTATACCATGTTCATCAGTGACAAATTGAGTAGGGAAGTTTCTAATTTAACTTGGTTTTTAGCAAGATCACAAAAAATATATTTATCTGGGCGTATCTTGAATTAATCAGATCAATTTAAAATTGTAACATTTTTGTTAGAAAATTGTTGACAACAGTTTAAGAATTTGAGGCAAAGCTAAACTTCAAATAGATTTATTTAGAGTGAGTTATAGAATATATTGAAGATAAATATATCAAGAAATAGAATTTCTTTATACTTCATTTAATTTGTTTTATATATATTTACTGTATTTTTAATCATTTAATTATTAAATTGATACAGACTTAAATATAATTTTAATTTTTGAATTTATTTTACTAAATCGTTAAATTTTAACATTTTTTATAAATTAATTATTAAATTCATTCAACTATCTTTCAGTTGAAAGATCATTTTTTCCGATAATAAAATATTAAATAATTATTAAAATAAAATAAATAAAAAAATAAAATAAAAAAAATATGTTTCCATACAAATTTAGTGCCTTAGTTTTCTTCTTAGTTTTCAATCTTAATAGTGTATATCTGGAATTGGTGTATACCATGAGAGAGGTGTATTCCCTTTTTTCTCTCTTTATTAATGGCAACTGCTGAGTGGATGCAACAAAGCGTGTGCCAAGAGCTGCAAGGATGTGGAACTGTATGTGGGAGAAGGCTGGCATGGAGCAGGCAGAGAAAACGCGAGCAAAAAGTGGCAACTGCGGTGGGCTATGTATAATTTTCATAAAGCGAACAGGCGACGGTGACTGCGGCAACATGTTGTAATTGCGTATTTTATAGATATGCAACACACACACAGACACACACACACAGACACAGTCATACATATGCATAGGGGGAAAGAAGACATGACCCGGCCAGTTGCAGTGCTCTATACTATATTTGTCGTAGTAGTTGTTGCTGCTGCAGTTGTCGCTGACTGTTTGCTTTTGTTTTGGCGCGGAAATGGCAACCGGTGTGCAGCAAAATATGCCAGCAACAACAGCAACAACAACCAGACTGCGAGTTGCCAGAGTAGGAGCAATAACAACAGCAACAGCAAGAGCAAGAGCACAGCAATACGCATACGCCATGTTGCGCCATTTGAAGTTGTTGGCGTATACGTAATTTTTATTTTATGACCAAAAGCCAAAAGGACCCGCCCGTCGCCACGAAACGCATTCAGCGACAGCAATAACAAAAAATGGCAGAGCGCAGAGAAATTTTAATTGCTCAAAAGCGTCGCCAGCAACGAAGTGTGGCATGGGGCAAGTGCGGCAACGGGGGGTTAACTAAATTTGACTGCCCCCAAGCGAGCAGCGCTTTATGACTTTTAATTCAATCAAAGTAAATTAAATCAAATGAAATATTCCGCAATGCGCTTTCATTGCATTTTTAGCTGTGATTTGAATTTCGCTTTGACAGTTTGCTAAATTAAAAACACAAATCGGGCTTAGCCAAGGCGAATGCGCGGAATGCGCGGAATCACGTAAAACGGAATATATAGAAATATAAAAGCGCAAAGCTGGCTAAAGTGCACGCTGTGCACATACTAAGTAATTGCGTGTTTTGACAAGAAATATATGTGGAGAGCAAAGCATTCTATAGTAAGGATAACTTCAGATCGCTCTACGCAAATGCAGGGCACCTCATTTCGGTCTACAACAGTCGTTCGTCCTTGCCGTTCGTCCTTGTTTGTACATTTTGCCACGCACACTTGTGCGCCTTTCAGTATTTTTAGCAACGGTATTTATATTCGTTTGTGCGAAAAGTGAAAGGCTTCAAATAGAACGCATAATAGAAAGCACTGCGCAGCCTGCTCTTTTCTTTGCCGTGCGTGTGCGAATGTGGACATTATCAACCATGCGTAAAAATCAGGACGTGCGCGTGAGAGGAAAAGCCTTTGTTCGCTTCAAGTGTCTTGCACAGTGTATGGCGAACTAACGATGATTATCTACCACGTGTGTTTCTACCTTTCTTGCTGCCGTTAATGGCCATAAGAGACCGAAAATTCTATTCGCCGCCATTTGAGTGTGAATGCAGCGATAAGACATGCAAATACGAATGACCGAATTGGTTCGAAGATAAGATGAACTCAGTGCTGGTAAATCTTAATTCTTAACTATATCAGAGATGTTTAAGTATTAAGAATTTTCAACAAAATTATCTGAGAAAAACGAAAGTATAACTGACATAGAACCAATAAACACATGTATTTTTTATTTCCAGACTACAAAATTAACAAAATCCATATTAGAATACCTACTTAAGTTCTTTAAAAAGCATGACATAGTTGTTGAATGACTTGAAAATCGACAGTTATAAATAATATCCATAAATATAAATATAATAGCAAACAATCTCTCTTCATATCTCAATAAAATAAAAAAAAAAAATCTCAATTAATTTACTGAATAAGATTTAAAATGAACTTCAAAAACTGTCATAATTTATAAACCTTTGTGTGAAGTTTGGTGTCTATCCTAAATCTATTTCAAATTATTATTCGAGTCTAATAAATCAATAGATCGAAACACTTTTAAATAATGCTCGAGTTTCTTGAAAGGAAATACTTGTATGAAAATAATTTGATGTGGAGAATATTCTCAGCGAGACTATAAGTTCTATATGTATCTAATCTTTCAGTAATTTGTCAGAAGATGTTGAAGAAGTTGTTGGATATCATTCATTTTTACGAAGTAATATGATGCCGATACTTAAAGAAAAAAACAGGAAACTTGCAATATGCGATATTACAAAATTTGTCTATAGAATATCTTAACCTTGTATGATTTAATATTCGAATTTTAGGTTTAGACATTGTTGTCACAATGTAATTGAAAAAAAATATGAAATTGAATCTTCTGCTGCTGCTCATATTAGCTTGGACAGAACAATCGGTGAAACGAATCGACGCTGCATTTTATAACTGTGAATTTCTAGTTGAGGCTGGACCTCCATTGGAGCTAATGTGCTCGGCCAACTACAGCTTAGAACTGCAACTGAAATATCGAGATAAATGGGTTAAGGCGAATGCTCCGTATCGAATATGGGCAAGATCGATAAAGGATTCTGGTCGCCAGATTTTCATATCCTTCTATGAGTCGGTCATATCGAATTGTACGAATATTACCTGCCATCTAAACTGGTTGCACTGTCAGAACTCGGAGATGTTTGGTATAATCTTAGAGCCCGAGGAGGTGCACTGCTTCCGCAAGACGTTCGGGTATGTAAGGGATCTGCAGAAGACCTGCAATACACATATAGACGACTCGGCCGATTATGTAGGCATTCATTATGCCTATGCGCTTGGCATAAATAGTCAATCATCGGCGACTCGTTCAATGTGCCATTACAGGGTATTTTGGATACTAACGTGGGGCTATGCTCTGTGGCACATAATATTACAGATCCTTATAGTACGAATACCTAACAAAAATAATCAAAAACGAGCGAGAGAAAGATAAGAGTCTCAACATAACGTATCTGGACTTCAGTTTGATGAAAAGTTGGAATTTTATTGATTTTATTGACCTTGAGTCAAGCTTGACTTCTTGCTATAACTGTTTGAGTAAGTGAGAAAATGACAGTATATTTACGTTGCAATAACAATGCCAATTCTCGTGTGATTCATTCGAGAATTGTATTTGAATTGAGCAATGTACAATTCGAAAATAAATACGTCTCTGTTCGCAAGATATCATTGTGTGTGTGTGTGTATGTGTGTATATTGTTATTTATTCAGTATGTTTTCATTTCTATTTTCACACACCACTTTTTAACATTGATTTTAGTGTCTCAGTCAAACAAATTGACAAAAATGATATTTCAGTATCATTTAGTGCAATACTATAGGCCATGCCAGTAAGCCCCCATTACGCAGGAGCTTACAATATCAATTTGATTGCTTGCTGGCTGCTGCTACTGCTCTGCCCCGCAAAAGTCTCGAACACGACGAACTGCAGTTTCATTGACGGTCATATACTGGAATTTGTGTGTCACGGTTTCTACGATAGGTCCCTACGGCTGCAGTATAAGGATCGCCATCCCACGCTTAATACCCCATACGCCGTCTGGCAGCGGGCGGACTACATTGGCGCCTCAATGCTGCTCATTGTCTTCTACGAGGGTCCGTTAAGCAATTGCTTTAATCTGGTATTCGAGGATGGCAAGTTCTACTGCGACGGCCGTAACTATCCTCTGGATCTTGAAGACACGATTCTAGTGAAGTGCATGCCCTTTCAGTTTACCTACGCGGATGAGTTGCACAAACGGTGCATAAGTGCATACAAGCATAATAGGCCTGATGTTCCGACAATTTCATCGGTCATCATCTACATGGAATCGAATGTGATATTGAATTCAAGATCATCAAAGTCTCTGCAATGCTCGAATCTCATTTTTATGCTTACTTTTACTTTGCTTATACTAAGGTTTCAGATTTGAAAAAAGAAAAACATGAGGAAATTAAGTTTGTAATTAATAAATAGAGATATAATACACGACACAGAACAACGACGCGTTTCTATATTTTTCGAGTAGCGAATACCCCCTTGACTCAGCACACACACACACACACACATACACACACACCCAAAGAGCGGTTCAATGTGTTGTGCCACAAATTAGTTCCTGTAGTTGAAATTTTAGACGTTGAATGGCAGACAATGGCAGCCAAATGCAAAGGACACAACATCGTAGGGGACACAGACACAATCAAAGCAGCTGTCCAGCTGTCATTTACATACACACACACACACACACGAACAGAGCACAGCACAACAGGCAGTGGCACAGACAACGAAGCTCGCATTTCATTGTCATTGGCGTCGGCGTAATTTATGTGCTCATATGAACTGCCGCCATATTGGCCTGTGGTGGTCATCCAAAAACTACAACAACAACAACAACAACAGCATGAACAACAACAACAACGTGTAAAGCGATTCCATTGCCAAGTGATGAACGGACTAGCTTTAACGCTTTGTGGCTTTAAGCGCTGCAATCACTGCGTGTTTTTCTCTGAGTCATCTGAGTCGATGCAAAAGTTGTAGACAATTTTCTTTATTTACAATTACTGATAACAATAAGTAAGAAAGCTACAGTCGAGTGTGCTCGACTGTAATATACCCACTACCCAGCTGCTCGTACATCATTTATTTGCGGAACAAAAAAAACGGCTACAATCATATTTTGACCGTAAAAGGCTATGGAAAACGTTAAGCTGAATAACTTCTGTGTATATTATCCGATCGTTACCAAATTTTCAGAGATCATCTGGCTAGCTATAGTTATCATGTAAACCGAAAATGAACAATATGGCATCAAAATTGCGCGTGTAATCATTGTTTTTTCGATTTACAGGGGCGGAAGGGGGCGTGGCCAAAATCCAAAATAAACTTGATCAGCGTGCAATAATAACACATATTGTCACCAAATTTGGTAGTCCTAGCTCTTATAATAGCTGAGGTCTAGATCGGACAGACAGACGGACAGAAGGACAGACGGACATGGCTATATCGACTCGGCCGTTGATCCTGAGCCAGAATATATATACTTTATGGGGTCGGAGGTGTCTCCTTCAGCCTGTTACATACATTTTCGGTTTGAACAAAATTATAATACCCTTCTACTCTATGTGTAGCGGGTATAAAAATATATATTTATTTATGCACATAATGGTAACAATTTACTCCGATTTCGAACTCATTAGCTTTGTAATCATGCGATTATTTATGTGTCTAGGGTTACGCCCTGCCAGGGCTGGAAGAACTCTCCACGCGCAGGCACCGCACTTCAACCATCTCATTGGCTGCAGCGTTTTAGTCTCTGCCAATTCCTGCTTTACCTGCTTAGAAATGTAGAGAATCACGAAAATGCAGCGTAAATGCATTTTCTAAAAGTGAATAAATTTAGCTACATATGTAAACTGACAAATAATGCTCGACTAATACACACATAGTTGTTAACTTGAATTTACTATTACTTGGTTCATTGCATTTGGACATATTTTGATATATTTATGCGTTATATTACCAATTATCTTGCTTATGGTTGGGAAATGAAGTAGTATGACATGTTCATACACACACTGCATTTCGCGTGAATAGCTCACTTTACTGATGGGATTTAATATAAATGCATATATTAAAGATACTTCCAAATAAATGCCAAATTGTTTTTTATAGTGAAATATTATATAATATATTTTATATTTTATTTAATAAATTTTAATTCAGTGTTTGTCGTTCGAATGAAAAAATGCTTTCAACTAGGTGCGTAGGGTATATTTCTGTCATTAAAGATATAATTTTACTAAACAAACAGGTGGGTCAGCGAATATATAAAAGTGGATACCACTTGACTGCAGCTTTCTTACTTGTTTTCTGCTTAGGTTTTTTATATTAAATTACATTAACTGATCAATTTTTACACGACAGTGTATTTAGTGCGAATCCATCCATTATTCGACGTTCACAATAAGTCCTTACAGCTTTCAATATGACTTTTCTATACAATGCTCATCTGAAGGTTCTTCCGTCGGATTGATTCTCCTCAACAGCTTAACATTGCACATTATCCCTTAGAGAATTATCAGTAGGATCCACTAACATAGTAAATGCTCACAATAATCGCTTTCGGTAACCGTTTATATTAAGTATTTATATGTTAACGTTTACCAAAAGCGATTATAGTCAGCTTTGCAGTTTGGTTGTCGTGCCTTGATTTAGAGCAAGCTACCGTTGTATTTCAGACCTTGTAAGTTTCTTTAGAGCATCTGTACAAATTTGACACAACGATGAGCAGAATCTTTGCTTTAGAAGATATAACTTTACAATGCCATTAATGCCACAAGTGAGGCAATAAGAGTTGCTTTCGTCACGCTCTTCACGCTAGCAAGACCTTTCAACTGGTTGTAGAAAAACACCGGGAAGTTGACGCGATTTGTTTCTTTGAAGGGTACGTTTTGGCAATAAGCGTTCAAAGCCCCTGGATAACTCAGACGTACGTCCAAGCAATGCAGATCGCCATGTACCCCTTCGGAGTTACAGTCATCAGAAGAACTTTCTGTCGGCTCTAACTTATAGTCTATTCCATTGAAGAGTATCCGTTTGCAATTGAATATATTGCTTCGATGAAACGTAATGATGGTCACATCTGGAAACTTATTATTTAACCATACGGCAAATTCCGTGCCTGCTGGAGCTCTGTCATCGTTCCATATTCTATCAAAACGTTTATCTATTACCTTAGAGCAATTTTGAACGAAGACAACTTCGTTTAATATAGAGCAGTTTCCGCTGTGATAGGGCGGTGTAAGGTCGTTATTATGGGTTCTTTCACCGTTCGATTTAAATGGAAACAGACTAAATAGTACTAGACATAGCCAATTTGTGTTCATTGTAGGTTCTAAAAGTTTTAATCCAAATGTCTTAAAGTGACAAATAAAGCGAGAAAAGTAAAAACAAATCGTGATGAGTTGAATTCCAATTTCTTTCTAATGTATAATTTAATTTATTCAACAAATTCACTTTTAGTTTTTAATCAGTTTTATATATGCACGCAATATGTCTTCACGCTACCTAAATTACATACTGTGTTTCATATTAGCGTCACTTCTTTGTAGTTTGGAAGCTGCTAAAATGCCGAGATCACGCTCAGTTAGCAATGTTGGTAATTGCTCTCATTTGTATGGACAGCGTTTGCGGCTGCAATGCAAGGGTCAAATCGAAAGGAGACACCTAAGAGACTTTCCGGACAAATATGCTGTCGAGAAAACACCGTATTTAATCTTTGCCCCCGATCCGCAGATGCTCTCCGTTTTTATCACTATGTACAAATCGCCCCTGATGACCTGTACAAATCTAACAGTTACGAATTCATACAAGTTTCAGTGCAACGAGAATGCTATCATCGATTTAAACTACTCGAAAATGTTTTGTTTCCATTATCCCTTACGCTACTTTGCGGCTCTTCGAGACTCGTGCCTAGGAATACCCAATCCTGCGTTTGCAGCCATAGCCGATTCAGTACTACACTACGCGGACTCAGGTTGCTCTGGTCTATTGACTGTTGATAAGGTAGTCATGATTATAACTTTGAGTATGCTTGGATACTTATGCACTTAACGACGATCTTTTGGATGCAATGAACAGAATAAAGATGCAGCAATGTCTACTTGCAACAGGGACGAAATATAGGCAGGGCAAAAAGAAGGAAATAGAACGAAACTGAAATGAAACTGAACACTAAGTTGATTTGCATAGTCGTGCATGTCTGAGAAGCCGAGGAATATAGAATGGCAGAAAGGAAATGAAAACGAACTTACTCTCAATTTCAATTCAATGACAATCACGTAATTTAACTCATCTTTTATGAGTAGGTCTCCGGCTGAGGAATTCGTTTTTTATTATGTTACAATACGAGCACAAAAATAAATTGTATTAAGCTTATTTTTGCACATGGGGGCAAAGCAACATCTGAATGCTGGAACACACGTGCATTGATTGCCAGTTGAAAGGGGCTAAATCAAATTAAGTCACATACATGGGAAAACAACCTGCAACTAGATAGCTAGCTCGCCCTTCGTCAGATACTCTGCCTTTTAAATAACGGAAATAAGCATTTGACCAGTTTTCTTACTTAATGCTTGCATACATCAAACCTCTCAAACCCCTCTTAGGCGGACTAGCCTTTTAAACAGATACTTTTTCTACGTCACGATGTTGGTGTTTTGCTACAAACAATTTTGCTTCTCTTGAGCGGACACTCGCTTTGACCGGACAAAAAGTTGGGCGCCCAACCGTCATAGCGGATGCGTCAAATTTAAAATGAAACAAGCTACAAACAAGTAAGTAACAAGTTAAACTACAGTCAGGCACCATCCGCAGTAAAATACCCTTTCTTAATTTCTAGAAAACTGTTACAAACATGTTACCACACTATTTAAAACAATGTGTAGAATAGACAAAGCCAGCTATGTTAAGCACACTAGGTACAATCCGCTCTACACCTTTTAAATGAGCTATAAACTGTCATTCTTCATATTCTTCAATTAATAGTTAAATAGATGCGAGAGGGAGGGCCGTCAGAATGTCATAATGATATACCTATTCGCAATAGTTTGATTTGTCATTTCGATGACACGACAAGCGACGGAGGAAGCTCCGCCCGCAGTCAACGCTTCGAACTCACGTGCTGCCACAACAAAGGTGGACACAGTTTGTAAAAAACGTGGTTGGGCATCAAAGTAAAAAAAAGCAAGTGGCAAGAAAAGAAAGATAGACATAAACGACAGCAAATTATTTTCTGTCAGCCCCGCTTGGGGATAGCCACGCGGGCCATACTGGGCGTTCGGTGAATCCGTGTGTGTGTGCGCAAAATTCCATGGGACAAAGGCGGCAGGGATTACGCCAGCCAACTGCATTGCGTGTCTCAGTGGCGAAGCCAGACCGAAAATCAAGGGAAAATTGATATTAAGAAATTGCATGAAATGAGTAAATGAAGCGTGGAAAACACGCCCGCCTAATGGACTGCCTGATTGCGCCCCCGAGTATCCCGTTCCGCTCTATTTCCACCATAGTCGACTTGCTGTAGTCTATTATAAATTCTTGGAAAACTAATCAATGTCAAATGTCTTTTGATTGCGTCGAATGTCCCCGATGTCGCCAATGCCGGCGAGCGACGACACACATAGATAAAAGACAGACCGTCCCGTCCGACAGTCTCTCTCTGTCTCTCTTTTCATAAGGTCGCCTGCATGGTGCAGACTGGCGCGTGATTAGCAGAAATTAGAAAATAATTTGCTTTGTCGCTGGAAATTTATTAGCTGCCATAAATTTCGAGAATGACAACCAGGCGTGTGAAGGGCGTGGCCGTGAAAGCCTTTTGAATTGAGCGTGTGCGCATAGGTGACTTATCTCTATCGAAACCTTTTCTAATGATTATCCTTACTACTTAACCAACCCACTTCCCTCCGCCCGCACGACTAACCAACCAATCATTCGCTCGACTCGTCTTGACTTTTGTAATTGCAAATTTTCCACTCAATAAGCCAAAGCGAAACAAAGAGAGAGACTGCGATTGGCATGGATAGCACAGGAATCAGCCTTGTAATTCTCAAAATACATAATCACTTGCATGCATAGAGGAACTGTTAATAGAGGAGGAGGAGGGCTCCCAGCCGGACAATGGGCTCAATGAGTGAATGCGATGCGGTTCAATGGGGATACCAAGTGACAGTCGAACGTGAAGGACGTCAGCAATAAGTCAAGCGATTGCAGAGCTTAGGGGAATAATGTGTCAAAGGAGAAGTCATAGTGATGTGTCCACAACTGGATAATGAGGGAGAGGGAGAAAGAGACAAGCTATGAGTAACATGCCTTGACATATGTGCCTTATTTATGTTGAGGCCATGCACCTCATAATTATTTAGCTTTCTTAACGAGGCTTTAAAACATTTTGCTTTATAATTTCACTTATTATTATACCCTTGCAGAGGGTATATTAATTTAGGAGACATCTCCGACCCTATCAAGAATATATATTATTAATCATCAATAGTAGGGGCGTTGAACTAACCATGTCCGCCTGTCCGTTCGTCTGTCCGTCCGTCTGTGGCAACGCAAAAAAGTCTCTCTATTTTAGAGCTAAATTAATGAAACTTGGTATACATGCTTCGTATTGCTGCACGCTGTAAATAAGTCAGAACTAACCGGATCGGACCGATATATCGTACAGTTGCCATAGAACCTATCGGCCGATATTTGTCATTTATCAAGATATCAATATGAAACTTTCCCGATATGTGTTCAAGTATGTCCTTTAATGGCTGTCCAAATCGGACCGATTTATTGTATAGCTACAATACACATCGGTCGAAATTATATATTCGGTACGGCACTTTTACTTTTTTCAGTAATTCAAAGCTGACTAATATTTGGAGTAACTGCAAAGATATGAATCCTTCGGCGTGCCGAAAGTAGCCTTTCTTTCTTGTTCCCCGTTTAAATAGGCCTGCTAGCTTGTTGTAATTTACATGTTTTCTTTAGACATAATGCTTTTCTAATGTTTAATTCATTTATTCATTTTATCATTCAATATACCCAAGAGGTAATGCACTTTCTTGCCTGACTGCCTGCGCCTTCTCACGAGGATTACGCTGCACTGGCAAATAAACTCGACGATAAGTGCTTGCAATGAATGAGAAATGGTATCCCTTGTACAAACACACACACACACACACTTGGAATGGTATGGTATATGCCAACAATTTATTGAAGTCATCAGGAATGAGACGCCAGCTGACGTTCGGCAGGAGAGCAGCTGTCAGATTGACATTTCTACTTAACATCCGGCGCAGAGCTGCTCAATTTTTAATCGGTTTTCGAGCCGCTTTTCGGCATTGGCCCTGCCCCATGGACTCCGACATCGGCAGCAGCAACTCATTATTTTCATTAATATGATTTCCACTGCACTTGAGCGGGCTGCAATTTTGCATTTTGTAATTTAAATTTGCACATTACGCGCGCTCAGCCGCTGATAAAGTTGATGGAGATGGGCAGATGGGCCGATGGGCCGTGTCAATGCGTGTCATTGTTTTCTCCAATGAACAGTGCATTTATTTGCAATTATTTGTATTAAGCATTAAAACAAAAATACAAAAGCTGGCCGGGTCCGGGTCCGGGAGTGCGCACGCCTGGCTGCCTGCGCCCTTTGCCAATCCTTGGCTCTTTAACGCGGTGCTTCAGGCGCCTGGGAAAACGCTTCAGCTGAAAAATGAACAAACAGCAGCGCATTGTCCTGGGACGGGTGTAGTGTATCGGCTGGAAATGCGCTTTTAATTGCTGTCAGAAAGGTTCTGGCCACTGCGCGTTGAATTATGTCAAACAAGTTGTCAACCCGTGGCCAAGGCGCCCCACCCCCGGTCCCGGCCAGCTCGTTGCCTGCGTCGTTGCCATTGACGCTGACACACTTAACGGGTTTTATTTTAACCACTTTTAATTTTCATTCGGTCTCGTGCTGCACAAGAACTGTCATTGAGTGAGTTATATTAATGAGTTGTAAGGTCCTGCGATGCGGCAGTAAAAGTAATTGCGATTCTTTTGATTGATCAGATTATGTTAGGCTTTGTTTTTGTCTTTTTATACCATTCGACCATTGAAAATGGTCAAAAATGGTATACTAAGTTTGTGCAAATGTATGTAACAGGCAGAAGGAGGCGTAGCAGACCCCACAAAGTCTGTCCTCTGTCCGTCCGTCTGTCCGTCTGTCCGTTTGAACGTCTAGATCTAAGCTATTACAAAAGCTAGAGACACCATATTTCACATGAAGGCTCCTGTATACCATAGGTAGATCGAGTTTATTTTCAATTTTTGATGCCACGCCTACCGCCCACGCAAATCGATAATCAGGAGAAGTATTGAAGTTACAGCTTTCTGCTTTGGTATGAACATAAATAATTGCAATATAAATCTAAACACAGAAGTTATCCATGTTTCCGTTTTGCGTACTTCCACTGCTTGCGCCTGTGCTGCGCGTCGTGACGTCATCGTCATGATGCTTCGTTTCAGCCGTAGCGTGTGTAAAGCTATGCAGTTTACACATGTAGATGGCGCTATTCAAAAATAGATCTAATTTTATCAATAGGTGGAGGATATACTTGTGCAGCGTTTTTTTGATGGAATTAAATATGTGATAATTTGTTTCGAAACTGGGCGAATGGTATCTTACTGTCGGGCGCGCTCGACTGTAGCTTTCTTTACTTGTTATATGTTATTTTATGGTATAAGAGCTCATATATATTACAATAATTATCCAAAAATCGATCACTTAAGAATTTGTGTGCAGTTTGTTTGAACTCAAAGTGCAACAACATGTTTGCAACGGTATTTCAAAACTGAACGAAGGGTATCTTACAGTCGGGCGCTGTCAACTGTAGCTAATATTACTTTTTTAAACTCTAAAGCAAGCTACTGTACGTTTACCTTATTTTCGGCATGAAAACATAATATAAGAATCTACCTATATATCTACGACTAGATATACGAGTGCTATGTGTGCTACATAGGCAAACTTCTGTTCTCTCTCGCTCTTCTTTAAGCTCATCAATTAAAATTCGCTCAAGCGCTGACACATTTATTAATTTTTGCAAGCAATCCGCAAAACGAAATACAAATCCAGCTGCCCCTCCGTCTGGCCCACGGTGCTTGGATCAACGTTCATTAAACATGATTTTCACTTTGTCCCTGCTGCACTCGTAACCAGTCCAGCATAGCCCGCCACAGACCCATACCTTACCCATCCTTGCTGTGCAACCACTGCACACATGTCCTTCGGGACTTATTATTGCTTCGTTGCAAAAATGATAAGCGCTCGAGGTGGGTACGAGGAGGGAGAGTGAGGGGGGAAAGGGGACTTCTCCCCCTTGCTGCTGCCGGCGGGTGTGTGCGCATAATGCAACTTGAAAGGGTTCGGTTTGCTCTGATGCTTCCTGCTGCTGCTGCTGCTGCGGTTGCCCGCTTCACTTTGGACTTGGACGTTGGTTGGCCAAAGCAGACAGTCGTTACCTCCTGCCCTCCCATGTGCCCGCTGAACGTTGATGTGTATGTGAAGCGCGGCTTATGTGGATCTTATAAGAGTTAATTGCTTAGTTTCAATGTTTTGTTAACTGCAATGCTCGCTCTGCGCTTAATCGCCTTCACTTGTAATGGCCAGCAGGATAAAGCAGAGCAGAGAAGGAGCAGAAGGACACTTGACCTCTTTGCAGCTGCAGTTGTCGTGAGCTTTTCTCTTGCCGAGCGCAGTCAAAGCGGCTCAAATCGAAGTGGTTATTCGCTGCCGTGGAGCAGTTAGTCAGTTAGTTAGTTGGACCGGGATTAGGGATTACACTGGGCACGATTGCAGGCACGTGTGAGATGGCGCATGGATCCTACTCGTGGGCCACTACTAATGCAGTTTGCAGGCTCGCCGCAGCCTTAATCAAATGTGGCTGCATATACAAATATTTGCGCCACACGCGGCACTCAAGTGCCACACGGCGTTGCACGTTGCACGTACGAGTCTGCAGCACGTTAATACAATTAAAAATCCACCAATTTACTACAAGTTGCCTCTGGCGCCTCGACAGTCTTGTCGTTGTCGTTGTTGTTGTTTGGGGCTGCGGCTGTCAAGTGCAGAGCTGGTGAGCTGGCGAGCTGCTCCTGCTCCTGGCTCTGATGCCATTAGGCGTAAGTGGCATTTTCCTTTTGATTTCGCTGGCATTTGACTTTATTAAGCAGAACTGCCAGAGCTCTTCGCGTGGACAGCCTCCATCTGTGTATGTGTGTGTGTATTTGTGCGTGTGTGCGCGTGTGTGTGTGTGCATGCTTGGGGGATTGTTTGACGATGTCAAAATGGGTCAATACACATAGATGGCGCTGCCTGCCTGCCTATCGCTACACGTCGCTACGTGGGCGTCTCGTGGCGCTTGGCTGCTCATGTTATATTCACAAGGACAGCAGCAGCCAGTGACATCTTTTGAGACCTCACACGGATTGCATTTGTGTGAGTGTGTGTGTGCCGGCCTCCTGTGTTTGCATTTGGTTTATGCACGCAGGGACCGCCGACGCCAACGCCGACGCCGCCGGCCTCGGGTAACCTTTGTCACGTGTGCCGTGTTGTACTCATTTAGCTGGCGAAGCCTCCAATCTCCCACTTCCCCATCTTCCACTTCGTCGAGCTGCTCGTGACAGGCAAGTTAAAGCCTCCTTGGAGCCATCGCTGTGGCTCGAGGCTTCTCAATCATTCATTTCGCTTTTGTTTATTTATTTAACTAATGGAATTATTTGTTGCCCCCCCCTTTCCCTTTCCCTTTCTCCTGTCTTCCCCGCCGCATCACGCGAATAGTTTGCCTTGGCTTCAGTTTGACCCCGTGTGTTTGTCCACGTATGTCCCGAGATTTGATTCGCCTTCTGAGTTGCTTCAGTCGCAGGCCTCGCTGTGTGTTGTGTCATCTTTTCATATTTATTCTACGTGTGTTGCTTCTCACCTGCTCGCACCTCTCTTTCCCTCTCCCTCTGGCCCTTTGGTTTGTTTATGGTACGTGCCTTTTGTTGGTAAAATGTTTTATTTGTCGCTTTTGTCTTCGATATTCGTTCGTTTCTTTTTGCCTAATTGATTTCGTTGGTAATTGGTGTTTTTTGTTCGACGCTTTATTTACGCTCAACTTCTTCCACACACACACACACACTCACACGTCCTGATTGGTCAACACACACCAAGAGTACCACCCACCCACCCACACACACACACACCCACTGAGAGTGTGCTGAACTCTTGAGTTGAGTTGCTTTTTGCCTAATTGCCAAGAATTGATTGGCATCGCAGAGAGTGAAACTCATTCAATTGATTTCAGATTGATTCGCATTAGAATAGATTGAATATATGGAATAGAAAGAGTATTTAGCAATAATTTCTGTAAATTTAAATGACAGTAGGGTATTTATGTGCATATATGTATGTTACCTAGGTTCATTTGATAGAGACTTAAACTATTCATTAAACCCTTCGATCATAGAAAATAGGCAAAATGCTAACTTTCGATTGTCGATTGGGTCGATTGAGACTTGTCCGTCTGTCTGCCTGTCTGTCCGTCTGTCCGTCTATGTAAACACATAGATCTCAGCACACAAAATTTGGCATAAGTCTTTTATATGTATTTTCTGCTTCGCAAGTTATGGATGCCACATTTGCAACGTCTTTTCCCATTTGAGCGAAGGGTATTATACCAACAGGTATTTTTATATATTTTGAATATTAGTTTATGCTGGGTCTTTTACTTCTGAAGAATTAACTAACACTTCAGGAATATTTTCTTCTGCATTCACAATATCATAATCTGTGAATGTGAACTGGATGTGAAGGAAGAACAACTTCGTTTAATGAATTGTTAGAGAATTCCTCACAGTTTCCAGCTGCAGTTGTAGTCACACCTCAGGCGTTTGAGAAGTTTTCACAGAGTGTTGAACGACAAAAAAAAATGCTCCTTCAAACTGACACAAGGCAGGGCCAGGAGAATGCTGATGCTGTTGCTGGTGCTGGTGCTACAGTTTGACTTTCACCCAACGGTTGACAGGCCTGTCTTGCAGCTGTAGCTGTGCACAGTCCAACACCTCAGCCGAGAAAGAAAGCACCCATAGGGCATTGAGCTAACTGTTAACTGTAGGTAACTACCGGCTGCCAACTGCTGTCAGCCCCCCCTCCATCCTCCTTCCCCTCTCCTACTTCTAGTGCCGTAACTGGTAACTGTTAACTGTTAACTGCATAACCGACAGGCATTCAGGCAGTGCGACCGACTGCAAAGAAGTGCAACAAAGGTGTCAGCAACAGTTCTCGCAGTCGGACTCGAACTTCGACCTGCTTGCTTTGTGGACAGGGGGAGGGGGAGGGAGCACTTTTTGTTGGCCAGTTAAATATTTATAGCGAACAGTTTACGGACAAAGTGCTGTAAACTTAAAGGCAAATCAATTTCGGCAGCTGCAACCGAACACAGGCTGCCTGCTACATGCATAAGTTATGTGCCGCTCTCGCTGCAATGAATAATAATTTGATGCATGGCATCCCAAGCTGATTCCCTGTGCTCTAATCCCTTGCCACTGGAGACGGCTCGAGCCAGCTTATTGAGCTGCAATCGAGACTAACTTATAAGCACAGAAATTGAATAAAAATGCTAAAAAGCCACTGGAAGGCAACACAAAAATATGGCAGCAAAGGTTAATGCCGCCGTCTGGTCTGGTCTGGTTCGGGCCAGAACAACGATGACGTCGACCAGCGGCAGGGCAAAAGTTTTCTGCAGCTTCCTTGGTCATGTCATTGGCCCTGTCTTCATGTCGCCGTGTCGCCATGTCTCCACGTCTCTTGGTCGTCGTTGTCGGTTGTGGCTTCACGTAGAACGTAGAATATTGACTTGATAAAAAGTTTCCTTTTTTGACTTCATTTGCTGGACTCAACGCGGCGGAGCAACTACGTCCTTTGGGCTGGTAGCTTGTTGTCGGTCGCCGCTTTTGTGTCTCATCCACACGCTTTATGAATTATAATATTATTATTATTATTATTTGCTGCAAAATACACCTTTTGAGACGCTGCAGTCCTTGCAGTCAGTACAAAAGATGCCAGACTTTTGATTTGCCCCCTGCCCCTGCACAAGGAGCATATTTTAAACTTTTAGCTGAAATCTTTTGCAAAGGATTAAAGCCATTTCCACCCTTTGCCATTCATTTTCCCAGACACCCATAAAAATGGCAAGAAAATCTGAGGCTTTATAAAACGCATAAAGCTATGAAATGTCTGTCTGAAACATATAATAATATTTAAAATGGATTTTTACCGATTTATGGCCATTTACTTGCTCTTTGTGAGCGAATCGCAGTGTTTGTACGACCGTTCGTGTACATATTATTTTGGCTCTTTTAATACCCTGCCTTCTCTATTGCAGTTGGATATCGGTGGCCCTAACACGTTTGTGGAAATGTTGGCAATGAGAAAACAGGGTAATATAATTAATTTATACTTCAGATAATTCTCAATGCTTCGGTATTACTTTATATGGTATTCTTGTCTGTCTCTCTAAGATCAACGGAAAATCTCTATAAATATTTACAGCTAGAAAAGCCTTATGTTTTGACTATCCCAAGCAGATGTTAGTTATACCGAGTACCAACTATTTAAGTTCTACATTTAAAAATTTGAAAACAGAATTTAGGTTTGAGTAAGGTTTTACCTAGCTTACTGTAGGGTATTAAACAGTCAAGTAGCTTCAGCGGTAGCTTTGCTTACACCCTCATTTTTTTTGGCAGACAGACGCAACCTGAAATGGTCGCATGGAGCATGTGCAGTTATTTATGTAATTTGCGTTTTACTTTTCATTTCGATTCGCGCTGCAGCTACAAATTGATATTTATTTCTTTTCGCTAGCCAAATGGCTGTCTGACATGTCAACTGCAAAGGGATAGGACGCAGGATAATTCGAAAACGGACTTTAAAGACAATCATCAGTGCGATGGCAAACTTGAACAGCCCGAGAGCAAAATGCATTTAATTGCGCATCTTAAAGATTCACTGGACCGAAGAACAATTTAAATTTCCGATTTTACCCTGCTCCGGGCTGGAAGGACACAACGAGCATTTTGGCATTTTGAGCAAAGACGACACCAGAATAAATTGGCTTTTTGTATTTGTCTTTACGCTTGGTCAATTATTTTTCCAAATCATTAGAGAGTCAGGTGCAAAGTCAAAGAGGCTGCAATCAATTTGTTGTAGTTCGGTGTAGGCAACAATTAGGAATACTAAGCTGCAAATGCCTTTAAAGCTCTATAAAGATGGTTCAAATTTGAGAATTCAATTGAAAAACCGTTTACAAGCAATTTCCTCTGTCTGTTTTAAGAACTTTTATCAATTGAGTCTCTACTTTCTTTCTTTATTTGGTTTGAGCTGTCGATCTGCATAGCTAAGAAATCAGTTTATTATTATTTTTATAGAGCCTTATGGCTTTTATTCTGGCTTACACATGTGCAGCCAACACTGCTGCGAGGGTCGACTGACACTTTGAGTTGCTGCCGCCTGCTGTCAAGTTCATTTCAGTGTAGGCGCGTCTTGCAACGGGCCAAAGTTGCTACAGTTGCCGCTCACCTACGCTTGCACTTCATTTCGCCAACTTGTAAGTTTCGAGTGCATGTGTGTGTGCGTGTGTGTTGCACATGTGTGTGTGTGCGTGTTTACAAAATAGTTTTGTACTTACTTCTACTTGAACTTTTTAGCCAGTTTTCTTTGCTTGAGGGTAAAAATGCTGCCGCAACTTTTTGCCTGCATTGTTTTTGACTGCAGTCGCCTGGCAGCCAACGAAGCCCCTCCTGAAACCCCTTTCCCTTCCCCCTCTTCAGCCTACCTTGTGCTGTCTTCCTGTCTCTGCAGTTCACTTCTCTACTTCAGTTTACGCTGCCTTGCTGCCTCTGCTCATGTCTGCTGTTGCTGCTGCTGCTGCTCTCTGCTGCTGAAGCCTGTAATTTATTTCTTGTTTTGATTGAAATATTGCTTTACAAGCAAAAAGACACGCATACTCACACACACAGGCACACACACACAGAGGCCGAAACTCGGCAAGGCTTAGCAAATAGTACATAGCGTAGGCTCTGCACTAGAGTTGAGTCCTCCGCCCAACGCCCGCCGCCCTTTGCCAGAGTGACGGCCTGTCTGCCCTACGCACACACTTCATTACACCGAAATGCACTGAGAGAAATAGTCAAGACGGTTGAAAAATGTTGTAAATCAGAAATTAATTGGGTAACTTTATTGATTCAGTTCATTATTAGAAGTTAATTATGCATAGTCGACTAAATCGAACAAAATTTATTTATAATTTAAAACTTAATAAAAGTAAATATAAGAATTTGATTAAATTCCTAATTTAAATTTTTATAAATTATAATTATTATTATTTTTCTATTCTTCATGGATTTTAAAACATTTGCATTAATATAAGAATTTAAATAAATTTCAATTTTGCTTTTAAAATTATTTAATAATTTCTTCTTCTTACTATCTAAGAATTTTAAACTGCTAACTCATCTGTTTTTTCTTGCAGTGCAACGCACAGAGCTGTGGGGGGAAAACTAAAAAGTTATTCATTTCTAAACACATGCACTTGTCTCCTGCGTGTTTTATGTCCGTCTTACTCTTTCTCTCTCTCTCTCTCTCTTGCTCTCTGACAGTGTTTATGTTGCTCTTGCCGTGCACCGTAAACAGGCATATTTCAATCAAAATTACATATTGAATTCCGCACCGAAAAAACCGAAATGGAAGCCCGAGCAACATCAACACAGAAAACTCAACTTTAAAGTTGCTCAACGTTAACTATTTTGCTTTTGTTGCAGTTGTTGTTGTTTCCCCTTGCCTGGGAAATGTTTAGAAATTTGCAATTAACTACAGGAAATAAGTGTTTACGGTTAAATTTTGGAGCATACTACAGGCTCTGCTCGACAATTTTCGGTTTGGCCTGCTCCAGAGTTTGAGCTCTTATGGAGAATTTGCAAATGTTAGTTGACTTAATGACAGGGCTCTTTGGAGGTGTTCAATGCCAATGGTGAAATTGCATTTCGACTGTGATTTATGCCCGACTCCCTGAGACATAATCATGCAAATGGGCTTCGATTGAATGCGGAATTAATTCGAAGGGCTTGTCAATTTAATAAATCTCGCATCTAAACGACTTTCCACGGCTTATGTACGATCGCTTCGGCAGCGGCAAAAGTCAAATTGAATCAACAATATTAACAACAAAGAGCAGAGCCATTCCCGCTCCAACCTACTCCTCCCACATTATCCATCTCTGGCGCTGAACCCTTGCCGACAGGGCACAGCTTCATCATCATTATGATGCTCGATATCTCGAGGCAGACTCCTTTGCTGCGGCTGCTGCTGCTGCTGCTGCCATTGCGTCTCTCTCGTCTGCCATTTTACATTATAAATTGCATTATAATTCAAATTTTGCAATAAATCTCAATTTCAGCACAAAGACGAAAGGACGACGAGGCAACGGCTGAAGCAGATGAGGGCGGCGGGGGGGGACAGGCGCAAAAACTTTATAGCCCTCGACGCACCTTGCGAAGAAGTGCCCGGCAAATCAATCGATTACGCGACTTAACTTTTCAATAGCCTAACGACAAGCAGACAGCCCGACAACCTGGCGGACAATCGAGCCGCGTTCAGAGGGGAGAAGAGAGAGGGTGAGCCTGCCCATTGGCTGTCAGCTGAACAGGTGCGCAGCGCAGGGAAAAGCAGCGTTAGGGGCGCTACGCCTTTATGTTTATGATAATAATGGGGCTCCGGCTGGGATTGATTGTCGGTTAGTTGTCTGGCAAATTCTGTTGTATGACCCTCTCCTGCTCTCTCTCTCTCCCTCTCTCTCCCCCCTCTCGCTAAAGATGTTGTTATTACTACTGCTGGCGCTGAGAAGTTTGCGATTATGCTACTAATAGCGATTGCTTTGACTTTGAAAGCTGCGAGAACTCAAATGAACAAGAGTCGGATGAATGAGCTGTAGAAAAAGTTGAAGATGGAAAATGCTTCAATCGCCCATTATCAGAAGTTTCCATCTATTTCCTAAAGAGGGAAAATACTTGAAAATAATCATTGTTATATGCAAAAAATAATTATAAATTTTTTGTTTTCCTTTGATTGTGTAAGTTGTTCGATTACATCCAATTTTTCAATGGGATTAACATATATGCACATTTCTCTTTCGCTCGCTTTATCTTAATCTAGTGCACAGTAACCCAATTTGGTTCTCTCTGCTTTCTTTTTGTGCTGTTTCTAATAAGCGATAAATCTGTGCCAAAGCAACAAAACAAGGGCAAGCAAAAATGATATAAGCCAGAAGCAGGCAGCAGCAATGCTTATAACCTGTACGTCTTCGCCATAAAACATGCAACTGCCAAAGGCATCGATACATATTAAATACGAGCACCCAAGACAAACACACACACACCCGGACACAGTGGCGTGCCTGGGCCAGGGTTGCCATTGTTGTTGTGTGTCGCATCAAATATAATAAGTTTTGTGTGTGCCGAAAAGGGTCAGCGAACAAAAGGAAATCCGCAAATGGGGTCAGCCCCAAAGGGGGCGGGGCAGAGAATTGAGTTAAAGTGCAAAAAATGTGATTCCTCTTCTGGCTTTTAGGCTCGCCCAACTTTGACCGCCTTGGCAATTTCTCAATCAATTTCCAGCTCCCCATGCGCAGGTGCACACACACACAGAGAGACGCGTGTGTATGTATGTATGCATGAAATATATTTATATATGGCATGATAATGGCAGGGCTCAGTAATGCCCTCATGCATAGCAAATGACTGCGAAGGGGGGCAATGGAAAATGGTGAAACAAGCAATTCGTACCACTGTACATGCTAAGAAGTTTATGCATGGCATGGAAGCTATGCCGAGTTGCCAAGTAGCCAAGTCGGCTTCGGCTATTTTTCAATATTCACACAAAAGATTAACATAATTTGGCCATTTTCATAACCTCAAACCCTTTCCTGGAACCCTTTCAAAAGGTAACGGGCATTTGGCAATTTAATTTCTTGCACGCACAATCGACGAGCTAAGCGAGAGCAGCTTCTGCTTCTACTTCAGCATCTTCTTCTGCTTCTTCTTCAGCATCTTCTGCTGCCCCAGCCTGGCAATATTGCCAGTCATAAATCCTGCTTAAATTGTGCATGCAGAGGATTTTTGTTCCAGAACGCTGCCCCCCAAACGCAACGCAACGCAACGCAATCCAACCCATCCCGAAGCAATTCGACCCGAGCTACGCTCACGCCACTTGCCTGCCGGCAAATTCCTTAGCTTCCCCTCGGCTATCAAATGCGCTCCTGCTCGTTTTTACGCTCACTCTCTCTCTCTCTCTCGCTTGCTCTCTCAGTGTGCTCTCACACTTGCTGGCAGCACGCACGCTGCTCGCCGCTCTTTGCCCGTGCATATGTTAATAACCGTTAGCTTTGGCATCAGTGCGTGTTTATGCACACATGCTCTCTCGCTCCCGCACTGCGCTGTGCTAGCTGCTCTCCCACTCTCTGCGCTCTCCTCTCTCGTGCACTGCGTTACGTTCGAATGCGCTTCGTTTTATTTGATATTATTACGATAATTTATTTGGCCAATAAATTTCGCAAGAGAGCGAGAGAGAGCGTAAGAGAAATGCATTAAATTTTTTTTTTATTTTTTGTACCCTACAGCAATAATTTCAATCTCTTTTTGTAGATGGCGCTTGCGATATTGCCCTCGTTCTCTCTTGCTCTCTCCTTCTCTTCATGTCTCTTGAGTGCACATTGGTCGAGGAGTTTCGGGCTTCGGTCACTTTATTGGAGCTCGATGGAGTCTCATTTGTGGAAGCGTAAAAAAAAAACTTCAAATTGACATTTCCCTCATAAATAATCAATGAATTTCCAGACGATTTAAGTTAAATGACAGCGATAGTTGTCGTTATGCAGTTTTGAATTAAGATATAAAGTCTCTTCATGAATATCACAGTATGTAATAGTGTGAGTGTGAAATACGATGAACTTTTCGACCATTGAAAATGGCCAAAAATGGTATATTAAGTTTGTGCAAAAGTATGTAGCAGGCAGAAGGAGACATGGCAGACCCCAGATTGAGCCATGTCCGTCTGTCTGTCTATTTGTTTACAAAAGCTAGAGACACCAAATTTGACATGATGGTTCCTGTATACCATACGCAGATCAAGTTTATTTTAAATTTGAGGTGCCACACCCACCGCCCACGTAAATCAATAATTTACGAATATTAAGGAAAGTATTACAGTTGCTGACACCAAATTTAGCATGATGGTTCCTGTATAACATACGCGGATTATAAATCTAAAATATATCTAATTTATTAAATATATTTTTTTAGGAATGAATGAGTTTCCTTTATTATGATCCAAAGAAAACGAGCAAAAAATTAGAAATATTAGGTTGCTAGTAATTTAAACTCAAAATGGATTCAAATAAAGTAATCATCTAACATCGCTGTGATTGGACACATTCCACAACACATACAAAGACTGCCCGTAACAGTAAACAAATGAAATCGATACAATTCTACAGTCAAAACTGAACATAGCCTTTATCTATATAGTTAAGGCTAAAATCACATGCAATCGATATGCGCGTATTGCCAAGGGATATGAATACATATACATATGTACATACATGTATCTGCACAGATGTATGTGTGTTTGAGCACGTATTTTAGTGTTTTTATTAACATCAATGTGAGTACAAATAGAGCACACAAACACATACATTGAAAACAAACACATGCAAAAAACCTTTGAATCGGGCAAAAACATGCACATGTAACACCCTAACACACACACACACACACACGCACAGCTGTTTGCATGTGTGCAACTACAACAAAATGCATAAAAATGAAAGTAAATAGCTTGTGAAAAGCATATATCATATTGTTAATGGCCCCGGCCACAGTCCTTTGCTTATTTGTTTATGCGTATTTCTCTTAGACACTTGCAGTTGCGTTGCAGCACGGCCCGAGCGAACACACGCACACACACACACACCACACTAATTTATCACTCTCGACACACTGTACTCGAGGTACTTTTTGCTGTCACTTCGGGTTGGATTTTTTGCGCTGTTGACACGTTCATTTAAAGGCTGGTAAACAAAGTAAATGGCCTAAAGTTGAATTATTGTAATATCGCTAATAAATCATGCCGACCCGCACAGACAATTAAAAGGAAATAAAGAGAAATTATGCCACAAAAACACAATGTATGCCATCTCTGTCTGTATGCTGTGTATCTGTCTGTGTGCGTGTGTGTGTGTGTGTGTGTGAAAGAGAGCTCACAATTTGTTGTTCATGTTATTGTTTGGCAGTTTGTACAATTTGAAATTATAATTTTGTTGTTCGTTTTCATTTGTTTACTTGTTGTTTTGCCAAGTGTGAAAAACAAAAACGTTGAAAACGAAATCAAAATGCAATTTTACGAAATCGCTTTGGAATTTATGAGACGCGTTTCGCACGGTTGTTCCATAGTACTCATAGTTGGTTGTAGTAGTTGCTTGTGCCTCACAATCGGCCTCAGTTTTGGACGGTTTCAATCGGAACAAAACTCCCAAACACACCAAAACACGTCTAAAACTAAGGTCTCTTGTGGGAAGAAGGGAAGAGCATCAGTCGAGTTGCACATTCTGCGAAAGTTATAGGACTTTCCTTGTCGGTCTCTGTTATATGCTAACTTGGGGCGTGCAAAGAAATGAATCCATGCGTAGATGATATGAAACTTTTCATGCTGCTTACCCACAATATTCTCTCGCATTATAGTCGCATTCACTTACCTGCAAGAAAGAGAGAAAGAGAAACGCATTAGTAATTGATACAGTTAACGTGTAAGATTGAAGAAATTTTGAACCTCGAAAAGTTTCCCAATCCTTTATATAAACTGCAAATTTCGCAACATATTGCCGAGTGTATGAAAACTTTTTTTGCGCACGTTTGCCGCCATTTTGCGCTGCGCTTTTTGCCAAAAAGTTTTGCGCCTCGCCGGAAGTGCGCATTATGCGGCACAGGCGGGCGTCGCTTTGTTGTTTTTCTTGGCTGACCGGCAAAAGGAAGTTCTGCGCTCTTAATGCTCTTTCTTTCCGAACAGGTGCCCCAGAGAAGATCCCAGCTCCAGCCGAAGCGTAGCAGATTCAGCGCACTTGAAAACCACACAAAAAACTCGACTAAACGGACTAAATTAAAACATGAATTGAATTGAACACAAAGAGACAGCTAAAATATGCAAGGGAAGGGTATAGGCGAAGGGGAGAGGCCGGAACAAAGCCGCAGTTGAGGGTCCTTGTCCGTCAAGTTGACCGTATACGATGGGCCGTCGCACGGGCCGTTCGAAAGCGAACCACTTGACAGAGACACACGTGCAGAGTGTGTATGAACAAGTGTGCGTGGGTGTGCGTGTGTGTCGGGGGTGTGCGTGTGTGTGTGGCTCAGCCAACTGGCTGGTCATATTTTCAATGGCTTAAAATAATCGCTCGGGGGTTGGAGGCACGCACAACTTCTAATTAAACAAACATTTTGTAATTTTCGTTTAACAGCAAAGCGACGACACGTGGTAGCCTCTCTCTCACTCTCTTTCTGCCTCTCTGGAGGCGTGGTGCTGTAGGCGGGGGGCGTGGCGCAAACCACTTAAGTGCCAAAGCAATTTAAAGCGCAGCCAAAACGCCAAAGCTTTAGCAGGTTTGATAGGCAGCAGAAGAAGTAGAAGAAGGAGAAGGAGAAACAGAAGAAGGAAGAGAAAGATGTAGAAAGAGAAAACCCACCCGAGTTTGTTTATGTGTTTGTGTGTGTGTGCTGAAGAGGTTACATATGTATTTGTGTAAATATGTGCCCAACATATTTCGCAAAAGTAAACACAGCCTCGAGCTGTGTGTTACGTATAGCATAAGCGACCCGCCCGTCTGTCGATTCCCCATCCCCCTCTCCCTCTCTACACCCTTATTTTCTTTTTCGGGCAACGCTCGGGTCAAATACACATTTCGGGTGCTGCATTTGGCAAATGAGAAGGCGCCACAGATCCCGTTTATACAATCCAAAATTTGTTTGTTTATTTATTAACTGCATTACATTTATATTTTCATTGCGGCCTCGGGCTGTGGGTTGTTTCAACTTCTGCGAACTGTACAGGAAGGTAAACTAGCGGTTCTTATTCTCAACAAGAAAGAAAGCACGCCAAAGGTTTTATACCCTTGCAGTTACCCCAAACATAAAAAAGCCTTACATTTCTAAAGAAAGCACAAATTTTCACAGCGTTATCTTAAAAAATATAAAAATTCGACCGATATGTTCTATTGCAACTATACGATATATTGGTACGATCCGGCTCGATCCGACTTATTTAGAGCGTGCAGCAATAAGAAGCATGTATACCAAATATCATCAAGATAGCTGAAAAACTGAGAGACTAGTTTGCGTTGCAACAGACAGACGGACAGACGGACGGACAAGGGTCGGACATGTCTCCTAAGGTGCGTTGCAAACTTCTGGCCAAAATTACCATCTGCAAGGGTATAACCATAGAAAACTTCAAGCCAAACCCGTGCCGAGTCTTTAAATTACCCCAGAGTTATATTAAAGTCTTCCATTTCATGCGTATTGCACTTGCCCCCTTACGCGGCCGAGGCAAGTTCTTTATCACACAATTAGCACTTTATATCTTTGCTGCAAAATATCTGAGCATCCGCAAAAATTATTTATAAAGCCATCCAAGTACAGTCGAAAAAGTTTTCGCTTGCTTCTGCAACTTAGTTCCCACTTTTCGAAAACTTAACTCATAATTTGCTGTTATTTAAAACCATTCATTTCCGCTCATTTTACTACTTGCCTGCAACTGTACCCCCCGCTGTACTCCTCCCCCCCCCCCTTGCCACAGAGAATGGAAACTCCCCACTGAAATCGGTGTCTATTTTTGACGCGCTTTCTCCTGCCATCGCCTTCGCTATCGAACCAAGTCGCAGGTCCTGTGAATTCCATTAAAAGTTTTACACGAAAAATAGTTGCACACTAAAAAGCTATAACTGTTAAATTATAGTACGCACCAAAGTTTACCGAGGGGGGTAGCAGCAAAAGGGGGGGGTGTCCTGCGAATGGGGGCTGTCTGCCCCTGCAACAGTAAATAGCAAATGCAGTAAACTATAAAATGGAAGCGAGTCCGAGAGTTTTTCGCGCAGCCTTATTAATAATTTTTAATTTCCTTGATGACTTCCAAGTTATTAACAGCACCACGAAGAAGCAGCGAAACTGCAGCTACTTTCTACAACAGGCACACACACACACACACACACACACACAAAGCCAGCAACCACCCACCCCTTGCTGGCACTTTCGATGGTCATGGAAAACTTTTTGACAACTTCAAGACGAGTTTTACGCGTATTTTGCTTATTTTTGTAATTATTGCATTGCTTTGGCCAGTGCTAGCAACAACAGTGTTAGAGTAACAACTAGCAAATACCCTGTAATTTAATTGAGAATGATGAACAAATTTGAGTTTTGCGCACAAAGCGAGCTTGTGGCAGCTTAAGGCAGATGAAACATCCCTTTCTTTGCTTAAAGGCTCTAAAACACAGGGTATACAGCCAGTTCGGACTCGATTTCCACTGGCCCCAGGCAGCGTTTTAATTGTCTGTTTTGTTGAATGCTGCCCTTGTTTGCATTGCCTTTTTTTTAATGGCAGCTGTCCGCATTTGTGTTGATATAGCTTGGCTATAGCTATGATTGATCGGTGCAACAATTAGCTATATGAAATTTAGCAACTTTCCCCTTAGATCTCTCTCTATCTCTTGAGGAATTATTAATCACTACACGTGTCCGATGTCAGGGCAGGACAAATTACCAAGGCTAACATCGGGGAAAAAAACAAGACTCTGAAGGCAACTGCAATAACTCTGAAAATAATTTAGATTTCCTTTAGAAATTGCGCAAAGAAGGGCAAACAATTCGCAAAAAGCAGACGCACAGACGAGCAGTCAGACAGACGGACAGGCAAGAAGACAAACAGACGGACAGAGAGAAAGAGAGCGAGAGCGAGCACATAGAAAAAAGGCGACGGGAACTGTCGCTCTGCGGCAAGTTGGTTGCGTTGCTGCCAGTTGCCAGTTGCCAGTTGCCCGTTGCACAATGCCAAAAATGTCATTTGTCAAATGCAAACAGCTAAGAATAAACATCAACGGAAGTAATGCAGCCACAAAATACATAAAACAAGCGACAACAACTGCAGCAGCAGCAACGAGTTGAGGCAACAAGAACAACTGCAAAGAGTGTTGGGGCAAAACCAACAGACAGAGCAGCTAATTATCAGCAACAAGAACTGAGCAACTTCTCAGCGAAAACAAGACAAGTGCAACTGGGGAGGTAGGAGGCGTGGCTGCAGCAAAAACTAAGAGTATTAATGAATAGCAAACGACTTTGACTTTGCCAGTGAGTGGGCAAACGAACAGACCAGACCAAAGATGCCCAGCCCCAACTTCAGTTGGAGCTCTGCAAGCTGCCCCATTCCGATGCCACACGATGTGGCACTTTTTGCCGAAACTGCTAAAGGGTTAGGGGGCAACCTAGCATGATAATCACGATAATGATCATGATTGCGCTCAGCATGAATGGGGCTGGGGCTAATGATAATGATAATGGAAATGCATTGAGCTCTGCAGCCAGCGACATTGGCTATTAATCATCTTTAAACAAAAGACAGGCGGCAGCAACTACTACAACTACACCGCCAGCAGCAGCAGCAGCAGTAGCAACAACAACAACAACAACAACAGCAGCTGCAGCAATAACAACAACTAAAACATAAACATCGGGTTGACCCCTTCCGGCCCCGGCGATGTCACCTTTGCATTTTCGTCAGCTTAAAGAGCTAAGCTGCGCACAGTGGGAAAGATAATGCTAAACTAATGGCAAATATATTTATAAAAAATGAGTAAATTTATTATCTATTTCAATTCATAGTTATTTCAATTCATAATTATTTCTGTTTTATTTTATTTATTGAACAAAGATGAATTTAAAAATTAATTTTAAATTTATAAATTAGTTTAAAAAACTTAAATAAAATAATAACGAGATTAAAAAGTTGAAGGTGAAAGAAATTTTTAATTGTATTTTATATTCAATTTAAATGGAATGATATATAAAATATAAAACAATTAAATTATAGGCTAGTATATTAACAAATTAAATCTATTAACATTTATTTCAAATAATTGAGGAAAAACCAAAATATCCTATTCACATTTGTTGTTAGTTGATATCAAAAAACCAATTGTTTTAAGGTTTTCTTTTAATTTTTTTTAAATTTATATTCAATTAAAATTGAATGATATATAAAATATAAAACAATTAAATTATAGTCAGGGATACTAACAAATTAACTTTATCAACTTTTATTTCGAATAATTGAGGAAAAAACAAAATATCCTATTCACATTTGTTGTTAGTTGATATCAACAAAACCAATTGTTTTAAGGTTTTCTTTTATTTTTTAATTTTGCTATTCGTTAAAATTGAATGTTTTTATATATATTTTTTTTTTTTTTTTTTTTTTTTTTTTTTAAAAAATTTTTTTTTTTTTTTTTTTTTTTTTTTTTTTATATATTTTTTTTTTTTTTTTTTTTTTTTTTAAATACCGTTTCTGTAAGTTTTAAATCAGTTCAAAATAGTTTCTTATTGCAATTACCGATTGCCCCTGCCCCACTGTGCCACGTCTCCGCTCACATCGAGCGCAGTCAACAATGACAGACGAGCAAATGCTCTGATGTACCCTGAGCTGCTGCTGCTGCTGGGAGGCTGTTGATATATGTCGCTTGGCTTGCTTGTTTGCTCGCCTGTCTCCGCCCCTCGGCCGAGGCAGGTGCCTATGATCGGGAAGGGGCCACGGGCCACGGGCCTGTGGCTGTTTGCAAGTGCTTGGGTTGGGGGGCAATGTTGCATGTCGTTGTCGTTGTCGTCGTCGTCATCGTTTGTCGCATTGTCAAGAAGATGCATGTTGCTTGTCTTGCCAACAGTGCAGGCCGCCCCCCCCGGCCGAGGCCCACGGCCTGGGCCCCTAAGCAGGCACTCTTCGACCCAAAGCCGCCAAGTAGTTGGAGGGGCGCATTAAATCAGCAATTGAAACAACATCACTCATGACACGTTCTGGCCGGGCAGCGTCGTGAACGAGGCTGGCGTCCATTTTGTGTACTCGTCGTGCTTAATTTGCGTCCAACACACACACACACATGCACTCACACACAAACACAGTCATCTACTTGGGTGCCCCCTAAAGTGCATTTAGTTGCAAGCATTTATTGTTTGCGGTCGAATGTGCCGGGCAGGACGTCAGCTTCGCCGACGGACCCGTCGGACGTCCATTGTCTTTGCTGCTGCAGTGGCCATTGTTGTAATGTTGCCCCACCGCAAATGTGTGCGTGCGTGCGTGTGTGTGTGTGTGTGTGGACAACATATTGCAACGACATAAATGCATAATTAATTTGGCTTTCTGTGCGTGTACTTGTGCGCATGTATTTGTGCGAGTACGCGCTGTTTGTCCTTCAGTCGACTCGACTCCAAGTTGATTCTCACGTTGAACTATTTGACCTGCTCCGTCGATTGTTGCTCGCCAGTTCGACTGTTAATTAGCCCAGTCCACGCATGCGTTATTCATTGGTAGCAAAGCTTTCCAAGCATTTCCACACATTACAACACGTACTGTACCTGTTAATATTTATATGTGTGTGTGTGTGTGTGTGAATGGCTATGCTTGAGAACACACTAATATCAGAAAATAATTAGAAACTCCATTCGTAGAAGCCAAATACCTGTAGAAAACAAAACACTTTCATAACAAGAAACGAGTGTAACAATCGCACGTTCCCAACAGCAATATACCCTGCTCTTGGTTATGTAAAATTGGGGAAGAGGTTTATATTGTATTCATGTAACCTTAGTACTTTATTTACTAAGCACAAATTACTGATTTGCGTAGGCGGTGGGCGTGGCAGCGAAAACTTAGGGAGACCTCGTTCTTCGTATGGTATACACAAAACTTCATGCAAACAAACGGACATAAGTCTTAAGCAAACCTGCAATACCTAGATATGAGGTTACCCAAACTTGCCATTTACATTTTCCCGTATCGAAGAAATATGAAATTCCCGAACTGATTTCCATTTCTATTTCCACTACTTGAGCCAATTAAAATACTTGGGAATTGCACTGCATCAACGTATTTGAATCAAGCGTTTTATTGCATTGCAAAATTTATGGAAATCTCATAGACGAGCTCGCACCCTAGCCCTCTCTTGTTAGCTGCTCTGCTAACCGGCAGAAAATGAAATGCTTTATGTGTGCACACAGAGCTCATTAGTATCCATAATTTATGTCAAACTTCTTTATGTGAAGTGCCAGCAGTTGGCAGGCAGCAGCCAGGCAGGCATTCGACTGGAGAGAGACCCCAAGACAGCAGCCGCCGCCCCACAAATAACATTGGCCCCCCCATCCAGTGAGCGACTCAGTGCCAGTTGCAGCCCCTCGCCCTTCTCTCTTGCCGTGTCAGTGGCATTTTCAGTCACCGATGCGACGCAGTCGAGTTAAATCATAAAATCATGAACATACTCTATATAGAATCATATATTTCGATGCTGGCAGACTGCGACTGCAAATAAATTTCACTTATGAGTCGAAATCGCGTTGTAATCGTTTCATTTAATGGGAAGCACGTGTGAAAACTGCAATTTCTCAGAGGGCAGCCAGTGCCACGACAGGCAAGGAGGGTACTGAAATTACCTACTGGGAAAAGAGGCGTGGAAGGAGAGGGGGAGGTGGGAAAAAAACTGCAATAGCGGCTCATTAGTGTGAAGGCAGTCGAGGCGACAGCGTTGCTGCCGCCGAGTCGAAAGTCCCTTTTGGGGTGAGTCCCTCTCGCAGTTGTTGCGATTCCCAGCCGAGGGCTGCTTGTATATTTATAGTAGGTTCTCCCTCTTCAAAGATTTGCTCGTGCAACAGATTTGCCATTGATTTAGCATCTTTCGGGGGTGTCAAGTAAATCATAAGTCGAAGAGCAGACACCATTCCCCCACGCCCCCACTTGGCTGCCTACATAATTCATGCGCCACTAGTAGTCGACACTGGGTATGGCACAGAGCTTTCTCAGTGTTTTTCAATTAGGGCGACGAAATGCAAATTTATGCAAATCCCTGGCCGAAAACTAAGCAACTGTCGACGTCCCGAACTCAGCTCAGCCCCGGGGCTTGGCTCAGTGGCCAGTACGGTACAGTTGCCCGCATCGGCATCGGCATCGCCATTTTGTGACATCGTTCTGCATAATTTGCACCTCCGGCTGCAGATCGGACTGCCAAACTACCGTTGGAGCCGTTGGTGGAGCTATGGCTATGGCTATGGCTATGTATATAGTAAATTGCCACCGTTAAATTAATAAAACGTAAAATTTTCCCATTTTAATATTTATGAGTTTTGCGATGCTGCGTTCCCAGCATCGCGTTGCTTCAACAAATTTTGCATACTTTAGCGCCGAGTTTGAAGGAGCTACGAGAATGAAATCATAAGAATTTACGCGCCAAAACTAATTTCGCTCGCCTCGCCTGCTGTCGCCGGCGTTGCCACCTTTCGCACCATTAACTACATTGCCTCGCTCGAGGTGTTGCAAAGTATAAAAAAGATCAAAGGTTAATGGTTTGGAAAAACTAGCAAATTACCTTTAAACCCCAAAAAGTGTGTATATTCTTGTTTAAGATCACCAAGCCAGCATAAACAATCCGTTTTTCTGTCCGTCTGTCTGAATGAACAACTTGGGGTGGAACAAAGCAAAGGGATTAAAGTGTTGATGGGTTTGGAAAGAGACTAGTCAAGGAATTACGCTCTAAACAAGGTCAGAAACCCCAAAAAGTGTATATATTCTTGTTTAAGATCACCAAGATAGCCGAGTCTATTAAAACATATCCGTTTTTCTGTCCGTCTGTCTGAATGAACAACTTGGGGTGGAACAAAGCAAAGGGATTAAAGTGTTGATGGGTTTGGAAAGAAACTAGTCAAGGAATTACGCTCTAAACATGGTCTAAAACCCCAAAAAGTGTATATATTCTTGTTTAAGATCACCAAGGTGGCCGAGTCTATTGAAACATATCCGTTTTTCTGTCCGTCTGTCTGTATGAACACACAGATCTTAGTTTTTCAACAAGCTAGGAGCACAAAATTTGCCACAAATATTTCTGTATATTGTCTGCTTCGAATGCTCAGTTAAAATTTTATATACCACTCTTACCGCTTTGGTAAATCGATAAACAAATTATTAAATTTCATTAAAGCTGCTAAAGCCATCTGGAAATGAAACTCCTTTAACCTCCTGCTGCAATGACCCACAAAAATCAATTCGAGGGGGAGACCTAACTCTCTGCCAGCTGAAACAACTGAAACAGAGGTGGCAAATTGGGGCAACTTCAGGCTGAGTAACTTCGTTCAGTTCGAGAAGTTTGTGTGGACACAAATCTGCCTGCCTACGTTGTGAATAAGGTTTTTTTCTTTTCTTTCTGAGGTGCGGGTGTTTTTGGGTGTGTGCGAGAGCTGTCAACGCTCGCATTGAAAGTAAGCGTACGAGAATAAAAAGTCATTTTTGTGCCTCGTGCCAATCGCATCGTTCATTTCCCTTTAATGCTTCATCGCCTGGCGGGAAGAAGAAGTGCAAGAAATGCACGCAAGGCACGAGAAGCAGAAGTAGAAGAGCTGAGAAAGGAGAACAGAAAGCTAGGTGTGAGCGGTGTGTGTGTGTGTGTGTGCATGAGGATTGTCTGGGTAAGGGATTGAAGTCAGCCCCAAGTTGGTCAGCTTCAGCTCTCGTGTACGTTCTCCTCGCTGCGCTTGTGTTATGTTTAATTGAATGCGATTTCATTACGATGTTCGGACCGTGTTGCCTCCTCCTTCTTGCACTCGCGAACGAACGCGCCTCCCTCACTTCCACTCCCACCCACTCACCCTTTGCCCTGTCCTCCTGCTGCATTGCCAATCGCAGCACGCTCTCGTCATTCAACGGGTTTCAGTTCGAGTTCGTTTTGGGTGCTGGCCCAGCGGAAATTGAGGCATTATTGTGATTCAGTGATTTTGCTCTTTTGCGTCGCATTCCTTGCAGCTTCCCCTCCCTTTTCTCCTCCCTTCCTTCCACCGCATGCCTACGCAGAGCAGAGGCAAGTCCAGTTGCCTTGTTGATTTTGGCATTTCAATGGGTTTTTGTGTGTTGGCGATTCGATCAGGTTATTAAGTGCACACACGCATGCTTCGTCCACTGGAGATGCACACACACACACACACACAAACACACACACCCTGTCTCACACCCACACACCCGCACATCCGACACCCGCTCGTGGACTCATTCAGTTCGCCATTCAATTGCTTTGTCGTGCGTTGTGAGGTGCGAAACTAATTTGCGCTTAAATTAGTTTTCTTTCTCCGTCGAAATCGACGTTGCAACCCCACACAACCAACCATGCTGCATGTGTTGCATCCGTCCGGCCAATCCGAGAGCTTGGCACATTTTTTGTCCATGGCACCATTTTAATGAGCCGCACATGTCCAACCAACCGTCGTGATGGGTCGACTGGACGTCCTTGTTAGGCTAGTCCGGCGGCTTGTCCGCCCCCCGTTCAGTTCGGGCCAACGGAGCATTAACAAGGCGCGTGTGGCAGCACGGCGTCAGTGATTAGAGTGGCATACCTAGGGGGATTTCAGCGATGGCCCTAGGGAGTGATGGCCCAGGCTCGCGATGGTCTGATGCTCTGATGCTCTGGCAAAATCCAATCGATAGAGGCGGATATCGTTAATCATTAATATCACTCCGTGAACCCAATTTGGTTCAATTGAGCGGGTTTTACGTTTAATTATCCACTAGTTGACCTTTTGGGGTTAGCTTTTCATTTCGCACACCTCGCACGGCTGGATCCATGCGAAACCTGTCATTAATGAAGACATTCCTGACGCTGAAATCCACACGGCCAGCACAGAACGCAAGAATGCACAAGACATGGCATAGCAAAGCAACCCTCCATCCTTTCAGCTTTCAGCTTCCAGCTCTGAGTTCTGCTTAGAGACAAAGGAAACGGAAGCAACTGAGCACACTTAAGTGAAGCGCGTAATCCGAGCCACATAACAAATGCCACAGAGAGGGAGACGGAAAGGCAACCAAGAGAAACAAAGAAAGAAAACATCAGCAAAGCAGAGGGAAACCTGCAGGGGGGAGGGGAAAATGTTAAGAAAATAGGATCAACGGCAGCTTTGCACGTTTGCTGAAACCAAATACAGGCAACGGCAAGTCGTTGCTCGTTCCTGCAGCTGGGCACACGCGTCCACTGACCAAGCAGATACTGAAAGGTTCTCGCAGGAGATGCTCACTTATGTCACAAACTTTTCGGAGCTGCTTGGTTTGGCGTCAAAGGGGGTGCTGCAAACAACGCATGTGACAACGTTAAACTGGAAATCATTGCACGGTCACGTGTCAATCTTTAATGCCCTACTTCGTCTCCAACTCCTCTCCCGCCCTCGGGCAAGTGCCCATTTCACATTACGACTCTGCGTCTTCGGGGGTTGCTTGCCCAGAGCTAAAGCTGTCAAAGCGCATTTGACTTTTGCATTGCCCCAAAAAGAAAGAAGCTCTTAGTCTGGGGGTGCTCCTTAGCTGCTTCACATGCTCCTTTGTTTGCTGCACATAATGAGTTCAGCTGAATAAACTAACACAATGCTTAACATTGCACAGACCAAGCTGACAACAGACTTGTCCTGGAACAACAGAGCCATAGATGTTAAAATCCATTAGATCTATAGCCTCAGTCAAATAAGGTCACTTTCTCAGAGGTAATTCCTAGCTGACATAGCCCGAAATGAGGTAATAAACGTTTGCCAACTAATAAAGCCCTTAAACGCTTGGAAACTCACATTAGAGCAGCTCAGGATCCCCCAGGCACCCCCTGGCTGAGCTCCAGACACAACAAAAAGGACAACACTTAATTTCAATTGCTGCAATTAAGAACAACCCACATGGAAAGAGAGCACCCCCATCTCCCACCCCCCCACCTGCCATTAATATGTGTTTAAAAACTTGATCACTTCGCAAAAAACGAAACGCAACGGGCCAAGCCGAAAGTTCCCAACTCACATGTCTAATTAACCAAATACACACACAGTCAGGGAGGAGAGGGTAACTGGCGGAGGGTAGCCGGACAAAGGGTTGCCAGCGTCCGACTCCGTCACATGTGAAGTTTACCAGCGAACAAGTTGCTGCCCCACAGGCTGCCTGCCTGTTTGGCTGGTTGGCTGCTGACCTTTTTTTCTAAATCACTAGCCACAAGCTGTGGCAACAGCAGCAGCAGCAGCTCAGGGCCACAGCTCAGGGCCACAGTCAGGGCCAAAAGGCCAGACGCCGCACCTAGTTAGAGCCGTCGTCGTCGCCGCCGTCGACGTCAGCCCGCACGGCTGGCCTGCCCGGCTGCTTGACTGTCTGCCGTCTGAGGGAATCATTCAACCCTTAAATTGGTACGCAATGTCAGCGATGAATTATCTGCAACCTGCTAAACAAGCGCGCCAGGCGGCCAGTCGGGCAACTGGGCAACCAGGGCCAGCCCCGGAACCAGAGAGTCGAGCTGCCTTTGAGCCATTTACATAACGCAGTCTAAAGGGGTTAAATGGATGAAGGCAGTGGGTTGGCGTACAAAGACGGGAAAGGGGACAAGGACAGGGACGAAAAGGGAGAGGGAAAGGGAGACGGAGCTAGCAGAGCTTTTGTCAAATGTCGGCCGGTGTCAAAGCAGCGCGCGACGTGGTCATAAATCACGGGCGGGCAGCAGGCGAATGTGCGCAGCAAAAAAGGGGGAGGCGCGCAGACCATGCAGATTGGAGCAATAAGTTGGGTTCACTTTAAAGTTGCCACGGCGGCTTAAAGGTTCAATGACCCAAACGTAAAATCTCTCCCAATTTAGTAGGAGAAATGTGAGGTTGGGGAGTGTCAAAGATACTAGCATATAAGAAGAGTTGTCTAGTCTTGTGTTTCTTTGACTTGCATTCAAAAAAACTTTATATATTCAACAGTTCAATTAAAACAAAAAACAAAAGCTACAGTCGAGGGTGATCCACTGTAAAATACCCTTCGCCAACTTTCGCAAAGTCGTCGAAACGCTTCGTTGAACGGGAACAGAGCGCAGGCAGTGGGAGTATGGAATATGTTTACTTGAATAAGTTTGGTATTTAGGATCCGATTGGCTTAAAATTTGGAATATAGATGCATTTAAGTGTATGTTGAAGCATAACGTTTTAACTTTAATATTTTCGTTGCAAATCAAGTTTAAAAATTTATTTTTCGTATCCAAATGTTGAATCAACTATGATATATATTGATGATATATATAAAACTTTCTCTCAAGTTTGGTGTTTGTAGCTCTTATAATAACTGAGGTCCGTGCGTTCAAACAAACTGAAAGAAAGACAGACAGACTGACAGACAGATGGACATGTGAAATCTACCACGCCTTCCTATGCCATATGTTTCAAACAGTTGCACGAAGTAAGTATACCCCTTTTAGTCCATTTTTATTGGGCATAAAAACCAACTGAAACTAAATAATATCGTAACCCAAAAGCCACTGTCAATGCGTGTTGATGGGCGCGTTCTTATCGGGCTATTCCTATCGAATTGAGTACTGAAAACTTATATGAGCAGGTTAAAGTCCTCACATTCGATTCCAATAGAAGAGCCTCCTATGCTCAACTGCCCCCACATTCCACACAATTCCAGTTCCGATTCCGGCTCATCGACACAGACAGCAATTGTTGCAGCATTTCGGGGGAGGTTTTGGCCTCAACTCAAGTGTAAAATTAAAACTCGAGCAATGAAAAATCATCAACGTCAGCCCCATACACCACTTTCGCCGGGGAGACGCACCCATTCTCTAGCAGCCCAAAGGGCGTTTGTAAAAAAAATTATAAAGAAGAAGCAGTGAAAACAGTAGCAACAATTTTCCAAGGGGGATGCTGACAATGCGTCGGAGTACAAAAAAAAATATGAGCTTCAGAAACGCCCAACGATCAAAGGCAGCAGCCAAACTGCGGGCTTGGAGTCCTACATAGAGTCTACATATATGGTAGGGGAGTATAAGGAAATGAGGAGAATGTCTCCAGCCACTTTGACGAATGACTGGGAGACGATGACGATGACAATGACAATGTCGATGGCGACATTGAAACCGGAAAATTGCTGCGGGTATTTGGCAATTTATAAGGGGCCGCCACTCCCCCAAGTCCCATCGCCCATTTCTGAGTTCGCGCAACGCTTTTATTGATAATTTTTCATGAAAATAAAGCAAAATAAAAGCAAAGCTGCGCAAAAATCCATGTCTAATTGAGACGATTAGTAAGAGAGATGGAGAGAGAAAGAGAAAGTAAGAAAGCGAGCAGGAGAGAAGACGTTAAATTCTGCGCTGTCAGCGCAAGACGTCTCGACGTTGCAAGTATCAACCTTTGACACCGACACACCGTGTAATTTATAAACTACGAGTAAATTGTGCTTTGTCGCAAGTGGCATTTGACTTGGAGGTCCCCCTCCCCCCTAGTCTGCCTTCCGCCTCCCACCTCCTTCCCGCCCCCTGTCTGTCATTGACATATTGCGCGTCATCAGAAAAATATTAACTGTTCATTGACAGCGGCGTGGGCTGGCATCTTCTGTCAACAATTTCATCCTGTGCGCATAGTCCGCCTTCCCTTCCCGGCACAGGGTCAACTCGAAACTGTCGACTCGCAACTGTCAGGGCAATTTAATGAAAAAAAAAAAAAAACAGAAAAAAACCTGTCGAATGACTGTCATCAACAGACATACTGTAAGGCAACTGAATATGTCAAGATATGTATTCCATATCCAGCTCTCTTCGAGCTCGTGCGAGTTGCTTCTACTCTTGGCCAGCAAAATGCAAATTGACTCACCCCGCGAGTCGCTCGAGCGGGCAACTTAATTAATCCGTCCACTTTGTGGAAAACCTCAGCCGAAAATGTCAATAGCACAAAACTCTCGATTTTCCCAAGTAAAACGCCAGAAAAATATGCAAAAAAAAAAAATAAAAAAAACAACAACAAACGAAACAAAACGAAAGGCAAAGTTTTCGCCGTACTCGGCGTCCTCTTCGAGGATATTACAAAATCCATTAAAATTCTATTTCCTGCCATCAAACTGCCCAAAGTTAAATAAAGCGCGGCAAGTGCTCGTCCGCCCCTCCACCTCCTATCGTGGCACAAGTACTAGTCAGAGCTGCAAAGCGGGGCAGAACCGAAAAATACATAATAATAATAAACGACGACAGCAAACAAACAAGCGGCAAAGTTTTTGGCGGCGTGCTGCAACTGAAATTGAAGGCAACAGACGGCAGAACGAGGCGTCGCAGCAGTCGCTGCCGTTGCCGCTGACAAATCCTGCGGTGAATTCTCTGCAGCTAAAAGCAAGCAGTAACGCCGACCGACCCAGCAGGCAAAGCATTGTCCGGGGTGAGGAGGAGGGGCGCAAAACTTATCGGGACGGACTGCGGCGCAACTTGAGAGTTGCGGGACACTTGAGGGTGCAGTCATACGCCAGCTGCATTACGAGGCGACCGAAAGTCATTGCACGGAAAGCGGAAAAGCTGCCAAGACCGGCACAAATGACAGGTAGTGCGGACAGAAAGGTACCCTACACGGAGTACCTTGTTTATTCAACTTTAACTTTAAATGTTGGAACTCAATTTAAAATAACAAGTTAGTGTTTTGTTTTTCAATCTAAAATAATTATACAATTTTAATGTTAAAAACAGTTAAGAAAATAAAAAGAAGTAATAAGATTTTTTTAAATTGTTAAATAAAATAAACTAAAATAAATAAAATACAGAAAATGAAAAATAAAATATAATATTAAATTTTAATAATGTTTTAAATTTAAATTTATTTTTTATAATTTAACAATTACAATATTTATTTTAATAGCTGACAAGGAAATACAAAATTATATAAAAGACTCCTTCTATTAGAAAAAGTCTTCAACGATTTAAGTTTTTCAGGTAAAATTAATTTAAGTTATTGTTATAGAAACTCTAATCAAAGAGATTACTCTAATGAAGGCTTCATTTATTAGGTAGGTTGTATATTGGTCTAATATTTCTCAAAAAAGGCCAGTCATACATTAAACAATTTTGCAACAATTTTTGAGGGTTTTCAAATTTAAAAAGACTTTGTCACTTTGGAAGTTACTTTAGAACATAACTTCAGTTATAGAACGCTTGAATTATTATCGAATTATTTGTTTTTATTTTTTTTACAAGAAAAGAAACTCGATTTGTTGACCTTAGCTCTTATAGTCTCCCAAATCTACACAACCATACAAATGAATTGATAGACAACCCTTTACCGACTCGTTTGTTGATGCTGATCAAGAATATATATATACAATTTTCCGTTGTCATTAAGTTATAATACCCGTCTACCCTATGGTTAGCGGGTATAAAAACTAATAAGCCAACGCAGTCAACTGCAGATGGCAGGCGCAAAGCAAAGCTCAATCCCTGCACACTCCCCTACACGCCCACCGCAGACCCTTGCGTCACATTAAAAAGGTATAAAGCGCAGTTAATAAAGTTGCAAGTGGTCGTCAGCATCGTTGAGAGCTCTGAGAGAGTCGGGATAAGGTTTGACATTTCTGTTGCTCGGTTCGCTTGGCTCCCATTTTATTATGAAATGCAGCGCAGTCACTCCGTCGTCGTCGTCGTCGTCGTCGTCATTGCTTATTAATCCCTACGCAAATCCCAGCTGCTATCTCCTTCCCTCCTGCAGTTGCTGCTGATGTTTCTGTAGCTGTTGGCGTTCTCGATGTGCCTGTCTAAGCATCAATAAATGTTCTACAATGCCAAACAAGCAGCCAACAACTACTGCAATGGTAATCACCACAGCAACAACAGCAACAACAACAACAGCAAAGTTGTGCAAATAAAAAGCATAGTTTAGATGTAATGAATACAGCTTAACTTGGCTAAAATGAGTTGGCCCTGCATGGTTTGCACCCAAACACTCTTGCCCTCAATTTGCATCCGCCTTGATCCCTTGCATCCTTAGCTTGCCCCATTCCCATTCAACCACTCTGCCACTGCTGCTGCTGCTGCAGCTGCTGCTGTGTTAGCAGTTTCGCAGTTTTTCATCATTTTTGCCGCTTGTGTGCGTTATGCATAATTTCTCCAGCATTTTATCAAGCAACTTTCCCATAGATTTATGTTTTAATTTTCACGGATTTTAGCGCTTAATTAAAACGGAACTGCTACATAAGCACTAGGGCTAAGGATCGGGGCAGACTGAGTACCAATAGAAAAATATATGATAAATGTTATTTATAAGAACTAAAATACTTATAAAAGGATAGACATAAACAGAGTTAGCCTCTTTACTAGATATATTTCATATATATTTTCTTTATGGTGTTCTATAATTTTCTCAAAGCTTGCGCTACAGCGTGACATTATTTGCCCAAGTTGTGCAGCAGTTGGCCATAAATTTACAGTTGTGCCCCAAAACAAAAGTTCATTATTTTTCTTGAGAACTGAAACCTTGGCACTTCCGCTGACCAGCCGAGCATGGATCGCAGCCATATGGCAATGCAATGCGGAAAACTTCTCGCACTGAAAGTAAACAGCAGCAGCTCTACCCGTTAGCCGAGCCAATGAAAAACAATGATATGAGAGTACCTCCCCCTTTCTTATTTTTCTCTGCCTCGCTTCCTTGGCCATCTCAACACATTACCAACGCACGTCGGAAGAGCAATTGAAAATCTTTTTAAGTAATTTCCACACGTAATCCAACAATCTTGCTGGCTTTTCATATACTTGCCGAGGAGCTGCTGCAATTTTTGAAGTAGTTTGTTACAGGTGCTTATGCCTTACGATTGTAAGTAATATGATCCCAATTAGGATCCTAATGCCTAAAACGATGCGTGACGATATGCTACAATGACGCGGTCAGCGGAGCTGTGAAAAACGTTTTCTTGATTGTCCGATAGGATTGTAATTAGGATTAGGGGCATATTATGAGTATCTTTACGTGTGCCAAACAGAGCGGTGGGCGTGGCACCTCAAATTTGAAATAAAGTTGATCTGCATATAGTAAACAGGAACCATCATCCTAAATTTGGGGTTTCTAGCTTTTGTAATAGCTGAGATCTCGACGTTCATACAGACAAGACAAGCAAGAATATGTATAGTTTATGGGGTCTGCCATGTCTTATTCTGCCTGTTACATACTTTTCCACAAACTTATAATGTTTGAACATTTTCAATGATCGATTGGTATACAAAATTTGAGTGTCCCAAACTGTATACTAAAGTTAAATAGAAGAGAATGAAGCAAGGATTTACGCGTGCTGAGGGGCGTGGCCCAATTTGTGGCTCTAGCGCTCAAACTCTACTAATTGCGGAGTGGGAATACTTAAAAATTATATGAAAATTGAGGAATATGGAATTTTCACATCAGGAAATGCAGGGTATAAGAACATTCGGCGGCAAGCAAGGAACAACTCGCTGTGCACTCAACTGCTGTTTTGTTTTACTTGCTTTTTATTGAAGCCTTTTCTTGCCTAAAGCCGAAAGGAAAATACACCAAAAAGTATGGAGAGAAATTGCAATTGCATTGCGCCTCGTAACAAATTGCAGATGGAGCATGTTTTTAATTCATTTCGGCAGTTGCTACGACAGAAATACATACGACAGACTCATGCTTTGTTCGAAGGGATAAGTGAATGAATAGCAGGAGACTCGATGGGAGATTGCTGAGCAGCAAACCGAGCTGCCTCCGTTATTAAGTATATTTTGTTTATGTGGACAGCGACGAGGACGACTTCAGCAAAACAATCGCATCGACTTTGCATAAAACAACTGACTTTAAAGCATTTCATTGACTGTAGATGAATGAGAAAAGAGTCGTACAGGAACTGAACTGACGCCTATAAGTGGCAGACTTAATGATTTTCATTGGCCTGCCAGAAAATCGATATGAAATTTGAGTTGAGTGAATAAATCATGGAGCAAACAAGCCTTTCTCGTTGATCGAAAACAATTTTCACAACAATTACGCAAAGCGAATTTTGCAAATGTGCCACCAAGGCAAGAGTCGAGGAGGAGGTGCCATTGCATTGCAGTGGCGGCTTTTGTTGCTTATCTTCTCAATAATTTATGCAAAACAGTTAGGTTAGGCGCTGATTGGTGGGCGTTTAGCGATGGGTTGCTGCGTGTCGATGCCCGATAACAATGGAAGGGAACCAAACAAATGACAGACATTTTCAAAATGCACATTTGTTTTAATACCTATGTGGGATACGGTGCAACTGTTAGTGTCGGACAATTATAGCTAATAAGCGCCTATTATAGGAGCTTGACAGTTTGGTATCCAATTATTAGTCATATAGAACTCGTAATCTTTTTTTATCATTGTCAATTTATAGCTTTAAATAAGAGCCAAGTTAATTATCGCAGCCTTTGATCCGACAAGCGCGACTTGTAGTTCATGCAGGTAATGCTCAGGCAATCTCGCTCATTCATTTTCCATTCTGGTAATTACGCCTAACTATCTCATTGTCAACAGCAGACGCCCATGGGCGAAAAAGCTTGGGGAAAGAGAGTATTAGGGCAACTCCCAGCTTGGGCCTTGCCTTTAGCTCAGACACGGTAAAGAACGCCGTTGCTTGGTCTGCTCTAGGGGGCATCTAGAGGAGTCTCGGGGGAAAGCAATGAACCCGAGAGACAACCAAATGACACTTAATTTTTCAAAATAGTAGAAGACTACAACGATGGTAGGGTAACACCTGTTTCTTGTTTTTAAGTGCAAAAATCTGTATACAGGCGTCTGCTCGTACGTGTGTGCGTGGGTGTGGGCGGGGCGGACTGCAGACTCTTTATTGCGTAATTTGTCGCCCGAGTAATTAGTAAGATTTAAATTGCTTCTCGCTGCTTTCTTATTGCCTTCTCCTCCTGCTTTCACGCGCTCTCACTCTCACAGCTTTCACGCCTTTTCACCCATCATTCCGCTCTCTTCTTCTGCAACACTTAACGGTAAGGCAACACTTAGACTTCTATTAAATGCATTAAGTGCTTGTCGCTTCCAACTTTTGTCTAAGCGTTTCAATTAGTTCTCATAGTCGCAAAATCTCTCACTCTCTGCTTGATTTCGTTTTCCTCCCGTCCTGCCCTTATAGTAGATTTTCTTTCTCTAACAACATTTGTCTCAAGGCACCGAGCCGAGAGCTGGGCGTTTCTTCGCATATTGCGAGACAAGCACGTTAAATTAGCACAAATTGGATTTTAATTATAAAAGAGTTTTGCTTCATATTGACTTTGAGATTTCCCTTCTTTTCTTTTTCTCGCTGTCGATTCCAATAACTGTACAAATCAGTAAGACAGTTAAATACCCTTTTTTCAGTTTTGAAACGTGCTTGAAACACTTTAAATTCTAATAATTTCAGCATAAATTCTTCTGCCTCGTATGGTTCATAGTAGATCGGGCTTACAATAGATGGCGCCACCATGAAAGTGTCAAAGCAATGAGCCTTACACAGGCTAAGAAGAAGGCAGGCAGTCGCTATGGAAAACGTTTATTTGAATAACTTCTGCGTTTGATCAGCCAGTATTATACAATATACTATTTAGGGTATAGATAGATTAATTTTAGGCCATGGATTTTAAATAAATAACCATGTTCAAACGATATACGCGTACACATATGTATGACAAACGCTAGTTAACATTATGTGACGTAATGTGCATTTTAGCCGCATGGTGAAAATTCAAGAAGAAGCACTGGAGACTGTATGTATGTGTGAGTGTGTGTGTGCATTTTGGCACGCGCTTGAATTCTTACATAGATAGTCGTCTCTTTCTGCCTTATGCTTATTACTCTTGTTTGTTCGCTCTGTCATTGTCGCCGCGTTCTATTTTGCTTGATCAAATTTATTTGAGCGCGTCGTTTGATCAGTTAATCTCGAAAAAAGTTTAAAATAGTAACTTAATAAATATTTCATTAACGTAATTTTTATTAGGAACTTTATTTAATGATATTATGCTGTGCAGTTGTGCCGATTCTTAAATAATTTTAGTTATTAACTTTACAATCGTGGCGTGTGTTTGTATTCCCGCGTACTATTGTACTAAACTGTACCAGCTCATTTCTTAAGCTAACTGAAGTGATAAAATTTAATTAAAAATATTTTAACAATCAGTATTTCCAATCGTTTCAAAAAAGTTCGGGTCTTTGTGTTAACAATAACAAACTTTAGCGCTCCCTTACACATTTTGCTTACGTTATTATTGAAAGCGTTAGACACGCGTTCAGTTCGTTACGTGACGTATTGCGTAACGCGTGTTTTGTGCGTTGTTTGTACGGTTTAGTGATTTACGTTGTGTGGCATTGTAAACAGATAAGCTCGATTTTCGAGATCATGGAACTTAAAATAATTTATTGGGTTTGTCGAAATGTGCGTAACAGGCAGAAGGAGGCATTTGCGATCCTATAAGCTATATATATTCTTGCTCAGTGTCACAAGTCGAGTCGATTGAGCCATGTCCGTTTGTCTGTTCGTTTGAAATTAATAATGTTTGTTTGAAATAAACAAGAAACGTTTTTAAGTTACAGCGTTTTTCTTTGGTATATTCATATGTAAATACATACATATAAATATATTACAATCAAATCGGACAACGTTTAGTTTCGCTGCTTGCCTGTGTTGACTTTTTTGTTGGAATTAAGGTTTGATAAATTGTTTTCAAACTGGTCGACGGGTATCTTACCGTCAGATGTTCTTGACTGCAGCGGTGGTTACTTATTTTCTTTTTATTTAAGTAGGCCTTTAGTAACTCTCAGATTGTTTTCCCATTTACATATATATATATATATATATTTATATATATTTTATATCATAGGAACTAAAAGCTTTTTTTTTATATTTTCACAAGATCTGCATTTTTATATTTTATATGCAATATTGGAATCAAAATGACGGAGACTCATAAAAGGGGATGCGGACTGCACTTCTATCGTGAAAGAATCTGGAATCGCGGCTATCTTAAGGTTCTAAATGGTCACGAAAATATATAATGGCTTTATTTTTTTTTTAATTTTTGTATTTAAATAGAAAAGATGTCAAGAATTGGGTGTAGAGCATGAGTATATGTTACACGATCGTCGCATCCGCAACGCCGTTCTGGTGGCCTTCCTAATACTGCACACTGTATTGACGGCTATACAGTGCATCATGCTACTAGCTGCTTGTCGGGTAAGCATTTGATAACATTGAATTACATGTTTAACCGACACGTTTATTTAACATCTACAGTACCCTGAAATTATATATTACGATGTTATGCTCTATATAACCGCTGCTGTTGTGATTGGGTTAATCCTCAGCGTTAACTTTAACGAAGATATCGCCGGCAAACATAATTTGATTGCTTACGTTACCTCAGTGATTCCATGTGCGATTTTAATTACACTAGGTAAAGATTTAATCACTGACTCTTGAGTTTGGTGTATTGTTTATGACTTTAAAATGACCTTACAGATTTAGCTCTTGTACTTTACCATGAAATCTTTGATGATTGGCTTGTCACCGTTACCTTCAACATATATTGCCTATATATGATCTACTTGTTCCTCCCCATACCCAATATAATTGGGCCGGCATTGCTGGGATGTGGAACGTCCATTGTATACATCACAATATACTTCTTCTTATTCTCCTATCAGAATGACTACTTTGGCGATCGTAACAGAACAGAACATTTTGTCGCAAATATTTTTCACTATGGCTGTTTCAACTTAATTGGCATTTTCTTTCGTCTTGTCAGTGATATAACCGTACGTTCTTCATTCCTTGATCGACATCAGTATGTAATGGAGGAAATCTGGCACGAAAGTGCTCGCCAACAGGAAAGGCAACTTCTTGACAGTATTCTGCCGCCGCAGATAGCACAGCCTCTGCAGGATAATATTCGCTTGAGGATCGCAATCGCTGGCAAGCGCCATGCCAGACAGTTGTCATTACGGGAGTGCATTACTGCCTTTCAATTGCACCCCGATGTGTCGATTCTTTATGCAGATGTAGTGAACTACACTCACTTAACTACAACGCTAACTGTACAGGAATTAGTAGCATTACTGCACGATTTGTATGCCAGATTCGACTTGGCCGCCTCACACTTTAAGGTACAGCGCATCAAGTTCTTGGGAGACTGTTATTATTGTGTTGCAGGCTTAACGAAACCTGATCCTGACCATGCAAAGAGCTGCGTCGAATTGGGACATCGCATGATTGCACACATTCGTGAAGTGAGGTAAGTATTATCAGTACTTACAATCGTAGCTTATGATCAATCCTTGCCCCGGCATTTAAGAGAAACGCGCAATCTAGGTATTGATATGCGCATCGGAATTCATTCTGGGGAAATATTAGCAGGCCTTGTCGGTGAAGCAAAGCTGCAATTCGATATTTGGGGTAAGCCTTTTTACTCAATGATACAATGATCTGTTTTTTATGTTAATTCAATAGGTGTAGATGTGCTCATTGCAAATAAACTCGAATCAACCGGCCTGCCAGGACATATTCACATCAGCGAAAAAACTCTGTCTCACCTCTGGGAAAATACTTACGAAATTCTTCCTGGCCCTCCAGATGCAGGAAAAAATCCAATTCTTCAAAAATATAAAATCAAGACATTTCTTATTGCCGGAAGAGAAGTATCCGATAGCGTAATTAAGGCTGACTTGACGATGAGTAAATCATTTTCCGAAATTAGGCATCAAGTTGATGAAACTAAAATTCAAGAGGCACTACGCAAAGAGTTTGATACGATGCCTGTTGGCCTTTTAAAGTAAGTCGTTATATTCTTAGACAATGGAAACTAGTAGAAACGGCTAAAGTTAGGTCTTGACTAAACAGGACACTGAAACAAGAAGCCAGGCTACCTTCGGCTTGCCAAAGGTTTCATACCCTTGCAGTTACTCTAAATATTATATATTGCAATACCTAAAGAAACCTAAAAATTTGACTGATAGACTTATCGAAGCTATACGTTATATCGTTTTTATTTTGGTAAAAATTTTATATTTTTAAAAAAAATAACAAAAATCAACCGAGAGGTTTAATGCGATATATCGGTCTGTGTTTTGATAAAATTTTTACAGCCTTTAAAGCACATACTAAGCCACATATCGGAAAAGTTTCATATCGATATCTTGAAAAATTACAAAACTCGGCCGACAGGATCTATAGAAGCTATTGGTCCGGTCCGTATCGTTCAAAATTATTTATAGCGTGCAGTAATAAAAAGCATAACTACCAAGTTTCATTAAGATAGCTCTAAATGTGAGAGACTAGTTTTCGTTGCAACATACAGTCGGACATGGCTAGTTCGACTCTCTATTGACGCTGTCGGCGTGAGATTAAAAATTTATAAGAAATCTGTTAAGCGCTTAATGTATATAAACCGTCATCCTTAATAGGTTGTCCCTAGCTTTTATAATTGCTAAGATCTATGCGCTTAAACCGACAGCCAGACGAACAGACAGCCTAACATGGCTTAATCGACTCGGTTAGTGATCCTGGGAAAGAATGTATCTACTTTGTGGGGAGGATGCGTGGCACCCTTATACTTCTTACATATTTATATAACGTATACTCTTTTTTGACCATTTCCAATAATTGAAGGGCATAAAAACTATATGCCACTGCAATGCTAGCAATCCAGATAAACACACAGACGAACCAACGGAAATGACTGCATCAACTCCGCTATTAATAATGATTAAGAACTTAAATATTGCTTATAGTTTCGGAGATGCCTCCGACTGCCTTACGTTCAAAGCGACAAAACCAATAGACAATGTATTATTCAAAAATCCATGGTCTAATAATAATTAAGAATAGAAAAAACATCTCCCCAAGCGAGTTAATTATGGTACAAAGCATATTTGGTTTTAAGTAATTAAAGTTTTTATATCAACTTTAAGGAATGTTATTTAATTCTGCAATATATGGTATATAATTGAGATAGAAGAAATTGTCCAGACTTAAGTCAAAACCTGCCAAAATGTAATAAAAATTCGGCATGTCGACGGTTAACTTTTTCGTATTTCGCTGTAATCGAGTAAATTAAAAGCTACAGATTACCTACTCCACAGCTTATCTTCCGTAGCCACCAAACATTCATCCGCTAGTCCAAACATCGGAATTTTCTTTTTGCAATTTCGCGATCCACGTCTTGAATATAATTACATGCACCAACCGGATTACCTTTTAAAGTACAGTGTTTTACTTTCCTGGTGGGTGCTTGTTACCCTCATCTTTGAGCAAGAATCCGACCATGAAAAAGACCGTAACCATACTGTCTCATTAATATCATTCGTATTGTATACCTCAATATTGTTTATTATTTGGTATAAGCAGCTCTGCTTCTGGTTATTTGGTCCTTTTAAATCGAGCTATAGCCATGTTAGCTGTTTGATCTTTCGACTTATTGAGGAGTTACAACGCAATCTGGTAGCCCGCATACTGATTTACGTGATAACCATTATTACGCACTTAGCTATTATAACTGAATCATTGGTGGGTAGCACAGTAAATATTTATAAAAATATGTAAATTAATATCTGATTGATTTGCAGGTTAGTTGTAATCGTAACGAATTTATTATAGTGCAAGTTGAGAGTAAGATATATTATTATAATGCGCCAGAGGAAGTGTGTTTCCAACCCTGGGCTCTTACCAAAATGGTGGGCCTTTCAATTGGAATGACCTGGATATTTACTGGGATCCCATTTGCAGTGAAGCAATTAATAAGCATGCTGGAGGCTTTTGCCTACATAATAGTAATTTACTTTCAATATGATTTTATAATTCATAGTAGCATCTCAACCAATCCTGCATTCGACCCCGAATTATCGCATACCCTCTTCATTGCCCTAACTTGGGTTTTCCAGTATTTTATGGAGCGGGATTTCGAGTTTAACAACAAGATGCATTATCAGTAGGTATCCTTATATTTTTTGTGTAGTTATACTCGTATACCCATTTTCTTCAACCTCATTATCTAATATGGTTAGTTGGCGAGTGGAGCTAATCAAGAAGCAGCAAGAAGCAAACATTACCAATAAATCGATATCAGTTTTGCTACACAACATTCTACCCGCTCACGTTGGTAAGACTACAGTTTAAATTTAAAATACACTTTAACTTTTACTTTTAACTTCCGCGTAGTCAATTTGTACCTTACATCGGTAGAAAAAGGAGAGCTATACTATGAGAACTACGAAATGGTGGCCGTCATGTTTGCTTCGCTAAGGAACTTCACGCAGGATGTGCCTAACTTGCGCATTTTAAACGGGATTATAACCGAATTTGACAGACTTGTAAGTTCCATAACCCCGACAAGATAATTTAAAGAGTTCTCACGTAGTACCTTCGATTTAGCTCGGATATTATAAGAGCAATTTTCTAGTAGAGAAAATTAAAATTGTCGGCTGCACATATATGGCTGCATGTGGCTTGGATCTCCGTTATGCAGGACAACTGTATGACACAGATAACTCGATTATTCGGGAACGTAAGAAAAATTGTTTAAGAAAACTCGTCTTACATTTTCGATAACGATTTCAGTTTGACAGTTACTCGAGCACAACGCTATTTGGCTTCATTTCACAAGGATGATAAAGCTGAGGATTTTGTTGAAAATCAAGAAGTTGTTGTGGTTTTAACCACATTCGCTCTAGATCTCTTGCGAACTCTTTGGACCGTCAACGAATCATTGACTAATGTCCCTGTTGACTGGTCAATGTCCACCCGGGACATGAGCATCGGCATATCCAGCGGCGAAGTGATGGCTGGTGTTGTAGGCGCCTCGCAAGTTCACTACGATATCTGGGGAAACGCTGTAAATATGGCATCCCGCATGGATTCTACTGGAGTTGCTGGATTCATTCAAGTGACTCAAGAGTCAGCCACAATTCTTAGAAAGTGCGGTATAAAGTGCTACTTTCGCGGCATGACCTTTGTCAAGGGACGCGGTATGCAACCCACTTATTTCGTGGGAATCGATAAGAACTTAGAATTCGAGTACACTGAGGGGGACGATAGTAAAGCGCACTTTTCGAAGAGTATTATTGCGCATCAGCATACAATCGTGATAGAAACCGACGACGATAGTTCATAAACACACAAGCTTAGACTATTTGTTGATAAAATTGTATATTAAAATAAAATAAAAATTTATCGATTTTCCAATAACCAACAAATTGCACTAACTCTTCTGTTACCAATTTACAAAGCAGCGGAAATATGAAAATAAACTATTAGCCCATGGTGTACAAAGACCTTCATGAGAAATTTGGTTTCTGTAGCTCTTGTAAAAGCTGAGATCCAACGTTCCATGACATCCCCCTCACCCCTTTCACGAAAATTGATAATTTACGTTTATTCTGAAAAGATTAACGGCTTCATTTTTATGGTTTGGTCTGAACATAGATTAGTCCAAATAATTCTATCCAATCGGAAAATAATAACAAAACTTATTCACGTCACCGTTGTTAATAATTTCCCGGCCTATGTCTTTGTCGATGTCATCGTCGCGGCGCGTAGCCTCAGTCATAGCGCGTGAGTCTGTTTGTGTGTGAGAGCGAGTGAGCAAAGCTGATTTCTATGATATTTCGCAGTAGCGCCATCTATTTAACCATTGATCTACTATAATATAAATATGTTGAATGTGTGGCAGAAGAATTTGTGCAGAATTCGTTGTTGAAAACTTAGGTATGATTAAATATTTATAGTCATTTTGAATTTGGGCGATGGGTATTATACAGGCGGATGCGTTCGACTGTAGCCATCAAAACTTGATTTAAAGTTAAGTTGTCATTTCGTATGACAATTCCAAAAGTTTGCTTTTTCTAATGTGTCCACAAAAATTATTATATTTATATCATTGAAACTATAAGCTTTTTTTTATATTTTCATATCTCAATTTATATATTTTATATGCAATATTGGAATCAAAATGACGGAGACGCATAAAAGGGGATGCGGACTGCACTTCTATCGTGAAAGAATCTGGAATCGCGGCTATCTTAAGGTTCTAAATGGTCACGAAAATATATAATGGCTTTATTTTTTTTTTTAATTTTTGAATTTAAATAGAAAAGATGTCAAGAATTGGGTGTAGAGCATGAATATATGTTACACGATCGTCGCATCCGCAACACCGTTCTGGTGGCCTTCCTAATACTGCACACTGTATTGACGGCTATACAGTGCATCACGCTACTAGCTGCTTGTCGGGTAAGCATTTGATAACATTGAATTAAATGTTTAACCGACACGTTTATTTAACATCTACAGTACCCTGAAATTATATATTACGATGTTATGCTCTATATAACCGCTGCTGTTGTGATTGGGTTAATCCTCAGCGTTAACTTTAACGAAGATATCGCCGGCGAACATAATTATATTGCCTACGTTACCTCTGTGATTCCATGTGTGATTTTGATTTCACTAGGTAAGTATTCACTGATTTTCGAGTATCGCATATTGACTTTCTTATGACTTCAAAATGTCCTTGCAGACCTAACTCTTGTACTTTACCATGAAATCTTTGATGATTGGTTTGTCACCGTTTCCTTCAACATATATTGCCTATATATGATCTATTTGTTCCTCCCCATACCCAATATAATTGGGCCGGCATTGCTAGGATGTGGAACGTCCATTGTGTACATCATAATTTTCTTCTATTTGTTGAGCGGTCAGGTAGACTACCTTGGTGGTCTCAACAAACCAGAACATTTTGTCGCAAACATATTTCACCATGGCTGTTTCAACTTGATTGGCATTTTCTTCCGTCTTGTCAGTGATATAACCGTACGTTCTTCATTTCTTGATCGACATCAGTATGTAATAGAGGAGATCTGGCACGAAAGTGCTCGCCAACAGGAAAGGCAACTTCTTGACAGTATTCTGCCGCCGCAGATAGCACAGCCTCTGCAGGATAATATTCGCTTGAGGATCGCAATCGCTGGCAAGCGCCATGCCAGACAGTTGTCATTACGGGAGTGCATTACTGCCTTTCAATTGCACCCTGATGTGTCGATTCTTTATGCAGATGTAGTGAACTACACTCACTTAACTACAACGCTAACTGTACAGGAATTAGTAGCATTATTGCATGATTTGTATGTCAGATTTGACATGGCCGCCTCATACTTTAAGGTACAGCGCATCAAGTTCTTGGGAGACTGTTATTATTGTGTTGCAGGCTTAACGAAACCTGATCCTGACCACGCAAAGAACTGCGTCGAATTGGGACATCGCATGATTGCACACATTCGTGAAGTGAGGTAAGTATTATCAGTACTTACAATCGTAGCTTATGATCAATCCTTGTCCCGGCATTTAAGAGAAACGCGCAATCTAGGTATTGATATGCGCATCGGAATTCATTCTGGTGAAATATTAGCAGGCCTTGTCGGTGAAGCAAAGCTGCAATTCGATATTTGGGGTAAGCATTTTTGACCAATGATACAATGATCTGTTTTTTATGTTAATTCAATAGGTGTAGATGTGCTTATTGCAAATAAACTCGAATCAACCGGCCTGCCAGGACATATTCACATCAGCGAAAAAACTCTGTCTCACCTCTGGGAAAATACCTACGAAATTCTTCCTGGCCCTCCAGATGCAGGAAAAAATCAAATTCTTCAAAAATATAAAATCAAGACATTTCTTATTCCTGCAATGGATATACGCGATAGCTTAATTACGGCTGATTTAAGGGAAATTGCATCAGATTTCCAACTTTTTGATCGAAGTAAAATAATTGAAGATGAACTACGCAAAAAGTTTCATACGATGCCCATTGGCGCTTTTTCGTAAGTAGTTATACGCTGAGCAATGCAAAAAATATGGTCGCATTGAAGGAGGCATCTCCCAAAACAAAATAAATAAGTAAAATGGAAAGAACACGAATTTGCATACATAATATGTGCATTCGTTGTAGACTTCAAAAATACTCTTGCACTACCTAGGTCTGTGTGTCTCGATTGTGCTAAGCCTGTGTGCAAACGTATGTAACAGGCGTAACAGGAGGCGTGGCACACCCTATGAAGTATGCATATTCTTGGTGGGAATCTTGCCGAGTGAATTGAGCCATATCCGTTTGTCTGTGCTATCTGCTTGAACGCACAGATCTTAGATATTGTAAAAACTAAAGACCCCAAATTTTAAATAATGGTTCATATAAAACTTAAGCTTAGCATGATCATTTCAATTTTAATAGATGCTATGCTTATCGCTATCAAAAATCAAAAATAAACTTTGCGTCGTCAATAAAATAAGAAAGCTTTGGCGAAGCAGTAGGGCGAAGAGTATCTTACTGTCGGGTATGCTCGATAGTAGCTTACATCATTTGTATTAACTACGATTCTTCACTAGTATAAAGCTGATAAAATTTGATAAAAACTTCGGCATGCCGAAGGTAAGCTTTTCGCTACTTTTCTGTTATCCTTAAATTAACATCTTCAAGATTACCTACTCCACAGCCTGTCAACCATGATAGATGAAAAAAAAAAAAGTTATACAGTCACTAGGCCCAGCATAGGGTTTTTCTTTTTGCAATTTCACAATCCACGTCTTGAGTATAACTATATGCACCAACCGGATTACCTATTAAAGTACAGTGTTTTACTATCCTGGTGGGTACTCGTCACCCTTATCTTTGAGAGAGAAACCAACACTACAAAGGACCATAGTCATACTACCACATTTATATCATTTGTTTTTTATACCTCGATACTTTTCATTATTTGGTACAAGCAGCTCTGCTTCTGGTTGTTTGGTCCCTTTAAATCAAACTACACCCCAGTTAGCTGTTTTATCTTTCGGATTATCGAGGAGGTACAACGCAATCTGGTAGCCCGCATAGTGATTTACGTGATAACCATTTTAACGAACTACACTATTATAATTTCATCATTGGTGGGTAGCATAGTACAAATTTATATAATGTAAATTAATATCTGATAGATTTGTAGGTTAATTGTAATCGCAACGAGTTTATTATAATGCAAGTTGAGAGTAAGATATATTATTATAATGCGCCAGAGGAAGTGTGTTTCCTACCCTGGGCTCTAAGCAAAATGGTGTGCCTTTCAATTGGAATGTCCTGGATATTTACGGGCATCCCATTTTCAGTGAAACTATTGATAACCTCGTTGCAGGCTGTTGCTTACATAATAATAATTTACTTTCAATATGATTTCATAATTCATAGTAGTATCTCAACCAATCCCGCTTTCGACTCGGAATTTTCACATACCCTCTTTATTGCCCTAACTTGGGTTTTCCAGTATTTTATGGAGCGGGATTTCGAGTTTAACAACAAGATGAATTATCAGTAGGTATCCTTATATTTTTTGTGTAGTTATACTCGTATACCCATTTTCTTCAACCTCATTATCTAATATGGTTAGTTGGCGAGTGGAGCTAATCAAGAAGCAGCAAGAAGCAAACATTACCAATAAATCGATATCAGTTTTGCTACACAACATTCTACCCGCTCACGTTGGTAAGACTACAGTTTAAATTTAAAATACACTTTAACTTTTACTTTTAACTTCCGCGTAGTCAATTTGTACCTTACATCGGTAGAAAAAGGAGAGCTATACTATGAGAACTACGAAATGGTGGCCGTCATGTTTGCTTCGCTAAGGAACTTCACGCAGGATGTGCCTAACTTGCGCATTTTAAACGGGATTATAACCGAATTTGACAGACTTGTAAGTTCCATAACCCCGACAAGATAATTTAAAGAGTTCTCACGTAGTACCTTCGATTTAGCTCGGATATTATAAGAGCAATTTTCTAGTAGAGAAAATTAAAATTGTCGGCTGCACATATATGGCTGCATGTGGCTTGGATCTCCGTTATGCAGGACAACTGTATGACACAGAGAGCTCGATTATTCAGGAACGTAAGAAAAATTGTTAAAGACAACCCGTCTTACATTTTCGATAACGATTTTACTTTGACAGTTACTCGAGCAAAACGCTATTTGGCCTCATTTTACAAGGATGATAAAGCTGAGGATTTTATTGAAAATCAAGAAGTTGTTGTGGTTCTAACCACATTCGCCCTAGATCTCTTGCGAACTCTTTGGACCGTCAACGAATCATTCACTAATGTCCCTGTTGACTGGTCAATGTCCACCCGGGACATGAGCATCGGCATATCCAGCGGCGAAGTGATGGCTGGTGTTGTAGGCGCCTCACAAGTTCACTACGATATCTGGGGAAACGCTGTAAATATGGCATCCCGCATGGATTCTACTGGAGTTGCTGGATTCATTCAAGTGACTGAAGAGTCAGCCAATATTCTTCAAAAGTGCGGTATAAAGTGCTACTTTCGCGGCATGACCTTTGTCAAGGGACGCGGTATGCAACCCACTTATTTCGTGGGAATCGATAAGAACTTAGAATTTGAGTACACTGGGGAGGATACTAGAAAAACGCAAATATCGAAGAGTATTATTGCTCATCGTCATACAATCGTGATAGAAACCGACGACGATAGTTCATAAACACACAAGCTTAGACTATTTGTTAATGAAATTTGTTCATATTATTTTATTTTTTTATTTGCGAATTAGAAGGTACTCTGTACTTATGTCGTTTCGATTAATTATATATGTATAAACCCTAAAAAGTTTTTCAATGCGAAGTCAAGAATGTGAATTAGATTAATGTTCAATGGAGAACTTAAATTGCTAGGCGTCAACTACTGATAACCTTTAAGCTGTATGGGTCATTTTTGGTCCCTTTGGAGACCATCTTAATGCCCAATAGAACGAGCTGCCAATCAAGCCGTAATTGAATGCTCGTTTAATTAGTAAAACTAAGTTTGGTTAGCTCAGTGTTTTACCTAGAATTTCGCTCTAATTTTGCAATTAATTTGCTTAACTGCAAACTTGCATTCGCATTCATAAATGCTGAGTTCGACAAAATGGTCGGCGCTGTCAGCCTGTCCGGACACCCCCATCGAAGCTGTCGTGATGTGGCACTTGTCAAAAATCCAATTAGGCAACGTTCTTGCCGATACCAATGACAAATTGGCGAGCACTAATGAGGTGGGTGGGTGCCGAGTAGGCCTCTACTTCCCATGTGGTTTGGCAAAGCCTTGCAAATGTCCCCGAAATGCTAATGAGAAAGTACTGTGCAAATTGAAACGGCCTTGGCAATAATAGAGGCAATGCACAGTACGACAAAAAAACGGATGCAACTCCACTGGGAAGCACCCTATCCTGAAGAAGTTCTTGTCACCACTATGAAATCTTCATGTCTGTATAGACCGTTTTATATAATATTCTGAACATTAAAAATGAATAAAAGAGGTATATATATATACATATATATATTCATGTTCAGCATTACTAGCCGAGGCGATTTAGACTTACCGGTCTGTAAGTTCTCCTGTTCTCGGGATCTCTGCGACTACATGAGTTAAAGACACTATTTGGCATGAGATCTACTGTGCTGTGGAATTTAAGAGTGTGGTAACATGTTTGTAGGGGTTTTTAGAAATTGGGCGAAGGGTATAAGACACCCTAAACATTTTTAAATATTATTAAATATATACACATATAGTAAGAAAATAATATAAAGCTGTATATAGTAAAAACATCGTCTATTTGGATTTTTATTTGTATTTAATTTCAATTTATGTTTTCGACGCATCAATTTCATTCAAAATATTTGTAAATTCTTGCTACAGTATAAAAGTAAGAAAAGAATTGAAAATGTTTTGAGAATGACACACGAGGCATATCAAGTCGTGCAAAATGATCAAAAGAAAGTTGCAATCAAAGGCAAAACTGGAAAATGTAAGCACTTTACAGTAAGGAAAAGCGCCGCCTCTGCCGTCTGTCTATCGTTTGGTCAATCAGTAGCCCAGCCCATCCCTGCGTCCCACGCCCAGCTCCTATGACTGCCGGCCTCGCGGACTGCAGTCAGCCAGCCAGGCAGCTAAATGTTAAACGCAGCCTGAGCGTGCAACTGTTTCTGTTTCCATGACGGTGGCAGGAAGCGAGCGGGCAGAGGGAAATTCTGCAGATGATTTGGTGGCATGGCGCGTGTCCAACGAGTTGTTTTCACCAACTGCAACTGCTGCTGCTGCTGCTGTCGAGCTGGCAAAATCGTTGGCATCTCTCTGGGCGTTTCTTTGGCTTTTTGGCCATAAACTTTGCTTACGTGACAACTTTACTTTATTTCTTAAGTTGAACGAGCGCGTTATGCGTCGCAGGATGCTGCCCCAAGACGGCAGCAGACAACGGACTGAGTGCCTGGAATTGACCTGGAGCGGCCAGTGGGCTGACGCTGGCGCTGTTGTCGGGCGACGACGTGTTGCTGTTGTCTGTAGTTTTTCCTGGGCCAAAAGGAAGCAAAACAGCTGCAGAAGCAACAAAATAAAGGAAGACATCAATTTGTAAGCAATGAACACAACACATGGCAGAGCATTCTCTCTCTTGGTCTAAGGATTTATTAGGCTTCGTATATTTGGATGAGCTATAAAGAGGCTTGGCCATATGTACAAGGCATTGCATATTATTGCGTACTTAATTTCGAAAAGAATTTAAATTGTTTTAAAACCGTAATGAAAAATATGGAAAAGCTAAAGATATAAGTTATAAAACATTCATGTGTATGAAGAATGAAGAAAGTACAAAAAAGTCCCGAAAAGAAACAAAATCCGTTCAAAATGATTTACAAATCTTTAATAGATATAATGATTTCTAAAATAAATTCCATTGTGATTCAGAAGTTGCACCAATTTCGCAGTCCCTTTTGATGCCAATGTCCCTTTCGGTCGCAGTTGGGCAGGCAAAAGGAAGAAACTTGTAAAAACGTTTATATATCGTATATACCACACAGTATATACTATATACATGTGTACATACGAACTGGGTGTAACCTAGATTTGTTATGACATAAAATTATTACGAAAAATGGTTATTACCCCGTTTACGTTTGAGTGAACGCATTTGTACGTGTTGACAATTTGTTAGCTTAGATAATGTTGGAACTGCAGGAACAACAACACGAACACGAACAGAAGCAGCAGCAGCAGCAGCAGCTAGACAATGCTAAAGGCAACTGAAAGAGAAGAAATAATAAAGGGGACAGGGACAATGAGAGTGTCATCATCATTGCGTGCCTTTGGCTTTGCTTTTCTTTGGTTTTCTTTGCTCTGCTTTGCTTGCTGCTTGTTCTGCTGCTCGTTTTCTTCGCCTTTTTTGCCATGACAATTTTATAAAATTCGCTTTGGCTTTGGCAAGGGTTAGCCACACACACACACTCGCACACACGCACACGCACAGCGGGTGTGACAGTTGGTCTGTGCGTGTCACAAGCCTGTCATTTCGGTTGCCACGCCTCCATTCATCGCATTGCCGTTGACATACCGGAATTTTAAAATTCTCTCATCGCATTTCGTTGGCATGGAAATTGTCAAAGTTTAAAGCTTTCCCGAACCCGGCGTTTTTCTTCGTTTTTCTCTGATTGCCAAAGCCAGCAGCTGTTGCCTGCGCTTAGACCCACCCGGCCCCACTTCCCTGCCAGCAAGTCGATCTCAGATTCATCCCAATCCGAATCCCCAACTGGGCGCCAATTTTATTGTCACGCTGATTGTCACAATCAGCGGTATTTGCCTTTGACCAAAGCGAGCCGCTTCTCCTCTCTCTCTCTCTCTCTCTCTCTGATTTTTGCAGCTGTCTCAGCGTGTTTGGCCAGAATTGGCAGCATTTGTGCAAATTTCGGTGGAGTTTCAAATTTTTAAATAAATTTGGTTAAGGCAACAGAACCAAATAGAACGCAATAAAAGTAAATCCGAATTCTGTCGCGAAACGAATCGGGTTTAATTGGCAGTTAGTTTTGGGTCTCTTTTCTGGTTTCTTTGCGTATGACTGCGATGCGATGAGCTGCGAATGCCAATGAGTCTGGGAATAAAAATATGAAAACATGAGCAAACACCTGCTGGGGGGAAGGAAAAGGGGGAGTGAAACTTCACGAGCGCTTTAAATGTTTGATAGCTCAGGTTGTTCTACTTAACAGTTAACGCGGCAGAAACTAAATAGTTCTCGCCAAACGCGCAGCAAATGATTTCAGGCGCAAGAATGTGTATTCCATTCGCATGAAAACACTTTCCTCGAATTTCATCCCCCGCCGCCCACGCCCACGCCCCTGCCTCGTCTTCATTTCATATTCAGCCCGCGACACAATAAACTTCGCTAGTTGGGGAACTTGAACACGCAGCAGGCGTTGCCTTAGAGCAAAAAGCCCCCGCCCCGCCCTCCCCTCTCCTAACTTCCTGCACCCACATACACTAACACGCAGTCACACTTGAACACACACGCGCACACATACACAATCACACGCACACATCTACATGCCATAGAAACGCACATAGAGCAGCGTAATGCGTACTATCCTCAGGGTATTGAATTAATGTCAAATTAGACTTCAAAATGCGTGTAAATTTCACGCGCGGTTTCAACCGAGAATTATCCACATACGTGGAATGTAGAATCCACATTAAAATAAAGAACTGAAACCGCAGGAATAAACAACGCCAGCAACTACGCAGCGCAATGAGGGCGCTGTAGGGCAGGAGCAGAGGAAGGAGGAAATTATAAGCCTGCTGGGATGACACTCGTCTGGTCTGGTGGATCTACCACTATGTATTCGTTTGTACACCCTGCTGAGTTGATAGCCCTGGGCTATCTTTTGTAGCGGCGTTCCTAAGTGTTACCTTTCGGTTTTGCTCTGCATGCATGGCGATTGAAAGACGCTCATTACCGACCACAGACGAATATCTGGGATAAAGTATCACTTGATTTGCCTGCTGTTTTCTTTAGGATGCGTGAGCTATGCGAAGATGATTATTTACCCATGAGAATACATGTAATAGGCCAAAGCAGGCGTGGTAGCACGGGTGGAGTTAGCCTATCTGTTTATACCCGCTACTTATAGAGTAGAAAGGTATTATAACTTTGTTCAAACCGAAAATGTATGTAATAGGCAGAAGGAGACACCTCCGACCCCATAAAGTATATATATTCTTGCTCAGGATCAACAGCCGAGTCGATATAGCCATGTCCGTCTGTCTGTCCGTGTGAACACCTAGATCTCAGCTATTATAAGAGCTAGGACTACCAAATTTGGTGACAATATGTGTTATTATTGCCCGCTGATCAAGTTTATTTTGGATTTTGGCCACGCCCCCTTCCGCCCCCGTAAATCGACAAAACATTGATTACAAGCGCAATTTTGATGCCATACTGTTTATTTTCGGTTTACATGATAACTATAGCTAGCCAGATGATCTCTGAAAATTTGGTAACAATCGGATAATAAACACAGAAGTTATTCAGCTTAACGTTTTCCATAGCTGTAAGCAGCATTGTGCCGAATCTTGTGTGCGTGTACGGTGGTGAAATGGGTTAAGTTGTGGACTGCGAAACGAACAGTACTATTATGCATTTACGGGTTCGAGTCCCGCCCGCATCAAAAATTAAATGTGTGCAAAAATGTTTTTTTTTTTTATTTTATATTTTGACTTTGCATAAATATTATAAGTCCATAGCCTTTTACGGTCAAAATATGAGTGTAGCCGTTTTTTTGTTCCGCAAATAAATGATGTACGAGCAGCTGGTAGTCGAGCACACTCGACTGTAGCTTTCTTACTTGTTTTCTGTTCGTTTGAACGTGCTGATCTCAGCAAATATATGAACTAAATTGTACCATACTCAGATAAAGCTTGTATTTAATCTGGAATACCATGCAACTCCATAATTTGCGATTATTTGGAGTGGTTCTGTAGTGTAAACTGTCTGCAATTTTAATCCGAAATGGTTAGATAAGCTTAATGTGAGAAAGAGTTAGGGGCAACAGATCTTGTCGTTGGGAATGTGAAGTTTGATTTTAAAGGTCTTAAGCGTATCTTACTGTAGCTTTCATTACTTGTTAAAACTATAGTTCATTTATCTCTTGAATTCGAGAGATCTGTAAAACATAATTCGGCCTGCCAGTGTGTGTTGAAGCCTTGGAACATCAAAAGACTCTAGCCGACCGCGGCAACAACAATGTAAGGCAGCGTCTTCAAGAAATACTCTTAAAAAAAAAGCTGATGAGTTGGGTGTGTCGAGCGAGGGGATGCCACGGGGGGTGTGCGGGGGGTAGGTAAGCTGCCACAAGCCGCAGCGAGTTGAATGACAGCGTTGCCCCGAAACGAAGACATTTGCGAACCAGCAGGGATGGTGGCAAGGCACTGCAGGTCCCCTATGTATACGTGTATACGTGTATCTGTGTGAGCTTGTGTGCTTATGTGCGGTTAGGAAAGCTGCAAATGCGCTTTCACTTGATTAAATTAAATCGCTAAAGCAGCTGCAGAGCTGCAGCTATGAAAAATGCAGCCAGCCCCAGAGGGAGTTGTGCGAGGGGGAGGATGGAGGGGGGATGCTACGGCCAATGTACTCAGCGTAATGGCGACAAAGTCGCAGGGCAACGACGCGAAAAGGGAGAGAAGGAGAGAGAGAGAGAGAGAGAGACGACCGCAAAGTATTTACCTATTTTATTTTATTTTCTTTTATTTTGGCTGCCTTGTCGTATGAAGACATCGTCAGTGGCAGCTTCACCTGCATCCCAATTGTCACAAGCGCGCACTCACACAGTCCCACATGCGTTCACACACACACACACACACATACGTGCGATACAATCGTGGCTGCACTTCCGTTTCCTGCTGCTTTGGTTTGGTGTTGCAGTTGCCGTGGCTTCATTTCAAGTCTGTTTCCTGCTTGCCAAGCAGCCAAGACATCGTTCCCTCTACTCTCTCCCCCTTGTTAAACAATAACTTATCGAGGAAAAGTCGATGCGCCCCGCCCTGCCAAGGATTTTGCGTCATCTCACCCCTCCGTCTGTTTTTAGTTTGTCTTTAGGTTTCGCCGCGCCAGCATCTCGGGATTAGAGATTTTTGTCAATGAAGGTAATTTGCGGAAGATTTTGTCTAGAATTTCAATTAGATTGACGATGTTCGCCCAGGCTGCTGCTGCTGCTGCTGCTGCGCTTGCTGGAAGCGTAGTAAAAAAAAAGAAAGAAAAAGATATTTTATTTTTGCGCAGCCAGAAAACACGAACCGTAGTCGACGCTTCATAACTTTTTTATGTTTTCTGCAAAAGTTGCGTAATTAGTTTTCAGGATTATTTTTCTTTCAGGTTCGGCAATAGGATAAACGGGCGGCATCGACGTAAATACCTACATAGTATATACGTGTATATTGCCGCCTCTTCTGCAAGCAGCTTGCCTTAGCCGCAGTTATCTCTCTGACCCACATGGCAACTGATGCCATATACTCGTAAGCTAATTAAACCGGCTTACGCAGTGTGGCCCCATGCTCAGGTAAGTCTTCGCCCTACGGTTAACCAGGAAACAGAATCGGGCAACAGGCAGCAACGCCGGCAACGGCAGCAACTGAGCCACTTAATGCAAGATGCAAATGACTTTATTAACTTTGGCCATAACGCAATCAACAACTTGCAAATGCGAAGCGATAAAGCCAACAACAGAGAAGGAGCAGCAGAAGCTCCTCCTCCTTCTCCAGTCTTCCAGTCGGCTCGGCAGTCGTCCACACGAGCTGAGGGCGAAGCAACAGTAGCAAACTCAGTGGAGCGAACAGGAGCAGGTCCTGGTTCTGGTCTTGCAATGGCTGCCATAAGCCGCGGGGATTATCAGTTGGCAAAATTAATGCTAATTACTTGAAAAATATATGAGAGTCGTTTGCCGAGAGAGGTGAGGATTGGGTACGGGAACGGGAACGGGATGTCCTTTCTAAGGATGAAAAAGTGCGAGTGCTCTGCAAACGTTTTGTTACATTTCCGTTGTGCCAAGGAAAATGCATAAAATATGAAACAAATGCGGTGTGGACATGAAAACAGTGTGCACAGTAGTGCGCACAGTGGGGCAAACTGTGCATAAATCATGCTGATTATTTGAGTTGACAGAAAAAGAATTTCCTTCTATTTGATTTGATGCTATACTCAGAGCTTAAGTCTTAGCTAATAACGCGGGTTAAACGGGCTCGGCGCACCTGCTGAAGATTCTCTTTCCGTTCCACGGTGCCTGCATGGCCAGCGCATCCGCACTCATAATGAATAATCATAAAAATTCCATAAATTATGTGCCGACGCCGACGCCAAGCGACGGCGTCTTGCTTAACGCCTCTGATGGCAAACAGCCCAGCCAGCTTATGCAGAGATGGCGAGGGAGGGGGTGGGGTGGGGGTGGGGAGACTGTGGGTGTTTGCCTAGCATAAATGGAATGCAGAAATGTAAATCTAAAATAATTTACGCGTCTTTGTTGACTGCAGTTGCCGTCGCGCCGCGCCGCATCGCTTCGGCTTGTTGTGGCCATTAAAACCTGGCGCAACTTTCTCTCCCTCCTTCCCTTCGTCCTTGTCTATGTCCGCTTCCTTTTGCATTGCCTTTCGCATTGCTCTTTGTTTTTCTGCAGAACAGACCATAACTGTTGCCAGTGTGTAGCAGTGCAGCAACAAAATGGCGTCATCGCTAGATTGCTCGCTTGTCGCTTGGGCTCTTCGGTTAGTTCGTTTCGGTCTGTCTGGGTGTTTAGTACGAGAGTTACGAGAGACGGGGGATGGGGGGATGGGAGGGGGAAAGTGGTCCCTACATTTACATTTATGGCTTGGAATAATCCATTATCAGGCATTTTGCAGGTTGCCTAGGCGAGTAATGCGCCCCAGACAGTGGACAGTCGGTGCACACCTCCGTCACATGTACGCGCCAAAGGCCAGTTAATAATCCTCGAGCTTTTAGTTAAAAAGTGGCTTGGACTCGCCAGATTAATTTGCCATAGTTAGCCAGCGAGCAGGAATTAAGATATTCGGTGGAGCGGTTTCTTTTGGAAAGCACTGCAGAAATGGAAAAGGGATCAAGCAGATCAGACCAAACCAGAATTACACTAAAGTGAACTCAAGAAGATGAAAAATACTACAACGTGGTATACCATATAGTTCTCTTTGAACCTTATACCAAAAAAGGTGTCTCTATCTATAATAACAGCTGAGATATTAGCGTTCAAACAGACAGACGGATAGACAGACGGACATAGGCCAATCAACTAGACTGGCAAGCCTGAGTTAGAAGAAACATCCTTTAAGGGGTCCGCCCCGCCTCCTTATGCCTGTTACACACATTTGCACAAAGTAGGTATACCCTTTTTTAAACAATTTAAATGGGCGAAGTTAATATTATGTAAATATAAATTTCTATGCATTTTATTAAATTGACCAAACTATTTATATTTATGGCTTTTAAGGCCCCTTAACTATGTGATTATGCGTACACACACACCCTGACACACACAGTGACATAAGCACATGTGTCTAAAGTTACATAAATCATGCAAATCGTCCCAAGTCAATTAGTTTAAAAATGCAAATATTAGTCATGCCATATCAATAAATCGTCTCGATGATGATAAAACTATAGATAAATTTATTTATAATTGTTTAATTAACATGAATAATTGACATCAATCAAAAATACACTCACTAAATAAAAAAAAAAAAATATTCTAAATGGGCAAAGTGGACAAGTGGACAAGTGGAGCCTAAAAGGAAGATAAGAGGGCAACCGGTGGGTGGAGCAAGGCAAATGGCGTGTCAATTAAAAGTTTAATTAATTTGCAGCACACACGCGCCTGCACAGCCAAGGCAAACCACATACACAGACACTTACACTCACACTCACA